>OX439235.1:26693800-29121715 GCA_949319165.1 Sialis lutaria
GTTTGTAAGTTATTTATAAATCATCGTTACCGTATTTATTTCTCTAGTGTATTTGTGCTCGAAAGGTTGGCAACATACACATACACACACCTAGGTATATATGTATATAGTATGTTTAGGCTAGGGTTGGTAATATTTCCAAGGATTGTTGACATTCTTCATTAGAGTTCTACTAATGGCTATAGTCTGTTTCATTTAAGTTTCCAGTGGTTGTCAGGGGATTTAACGGTAAGATTCACGTTTCATACCGTCAAATCATCCGGCAATCACTGCAAAATTAAATTAAACAGAGTTAATATTTGTTATTGGAATTTTAGAAGTTGTAGATAATCTATGAAGCATATATCGAATAGTAAATTTAAACCCTTAGAGATATAGATGAGCCTGCCAAAGAAAATATCATTGAAGGATATCAGTTTAATTTTCTTGTTGTTACAGTTCCCTATTATCGTAGGAATAAACTGCGTTCATTGGTGCTACAAGCTTTTTTGTAATGTTTAATAACAAACAAGAAATAGAAACCCGGAAAAAATTGTAGATCTGCAGAGAACTACTTAGATCTCGACAGATCTGCATTTTGAGACAACATAATATTTTTCACTGTTTTTTGATCTATGGAAACTTGCAAAGATACACTTACAAAGACCTAAAAGTATCTACAAAGATCTCTAAAGATCGTTGTAGATCTTGATAGAGATTAAAACATTGAAAATTAATGAATTTTCAACGTTACAATGATCTTCAGAGATATTTGTAGACCTAGTGAAAAATATAATGTCTCAAGATGGAGATCTGTCGAGATCTGAGTAGATCTCTGCAATTCTACAATTTTTTTCCGGGAATATTAGTATTTCAGTTACAAAATTTTCTTTTGTAAACTTTCGTGGCCGTTGTCCATAAAGGTCGAAACGCACTAGAGCGGTGCGACGCTTCACTACACTACACTTCATTTTTTTAACCAATCGCACGTAACGCGCCATGCAGTGTAGTGTCGCCCATGTGCGACTAGGTTCATTTAAAACATTAAATAGAATATTTTGTTGCGAAGCGTAGTGTAGTGTAGTGAAGCGTCGAGCCGCTCTAGTGCGTTTCGACCTTAAGAGTTATTTAGGCTTTTTTACTCAGAAATTTTTCAGGCTGTTGTACACGTTGTCGTATTATGTTTTTTGACGTTTCGACTCTCATATCGAAGTTTTCTTCAGAAGTGTTTCTGAAACACTCTTATCCGCTACAAAATGTTTTATTTTTTTCCTATGTCTCTTTTGACGTTTACCACTTCAAATTAAAAAAAAAGTATGTATGTACTTATATACACGCGCTTGAAGTGTATGATTGAAAAACAACTGCTGAGACTTGTAGTGACATCTAGCGAGCAAATGCAAAATTAATAACTGTTTTACCGACTATCATAACAGAAATCTGTATTATCAACACGAATATAATATAAATGCACACCTAATGTCATCCTATTTTCTTTGTTGCACTAAACTTAAATTTCATTATTCTTTATTTTACTACCATAGTTGTAAATTTTTTGTATGTATATAATATAAATTAAAATATATTCATTTAGTGGATCTTCACTTTTATTTACAATTGGCACCCCTACGCCGTCACATACACACTCACACACACTCGCATGAAGGAGAGACGTAGGACCTTAGAGACCACATCACATTATGAAGTTATAAATACTATATTATTCTCAATTCATATTTCACAAGCGCCGGCCTCCCTAACCCAGGAAATTTACTTTTGCCTCTTTCACATGCTGATGCTCTATTTAAGTGATTACCCCACAATGCGGTTTTGTATACACACACACACACACATGGTTATGTAACAGTGTTCTTATTGTAACGTAATACCACTCTGTTTGAATTTGAAAGTTTTTTTTTTTTTAATTTCATTGTTGTTATTTTACTTTGAGGTTTGCCAGAGATTGTATGTATTTAGTAGATAATTATTTCGATGGTTTAAAACTGATTGTTTTTTGAGAACAGATTATTTTAAAGTAATTGCTTGTAAATGTAATGACTCTTTTTATTTTTTTATTGATTTTTAAATTCCATAGTCTAGGATCGTACCATGATATAAATACATATTTGTAAAAATTGGATTTCCCAGTTAAAGTTTGAAGTTTATTTGTTTTGTTCAACTATGATTTTATAGCTACAATAATTATTATAACATATATTTCGAATTTAACCCTTAGCTGGACAATCGCATAGCTACACTGGTAGAAAGGATTTCTCAAACGAAGTAAATCTTGTTTTGTATATAACGAAAACAATATTTTCTTAAGATAAGCAATAATATCTTAAACGAAGGAATAACGTAGTTGGATTGAGAGTATGTTTCTTATATTAAGAAAATATTGTTTTCGTTATATACAAAACAAGGTTTTCTTGGTCCAATACAGTTTTTTTTCTGTGTAGCACTGTGGAGTTCGCGTGGCTCCAGGAACAAAAATGTTTGCTTCGAGCCAGTTAATGTTTTTTTTTATTAAAAAAAAATTTACAATTCTGATTTGATACTCGTAGATAAAAGAAGAAATTTAGGAAATATGTAATACTAAGATACGAAAAAAAAATTGGAAGATGCTTAGTAAAAAAACGCTGAAAACTTACTGTTAGTGAAAGATTGGGGCAGATGTAAACCCTAATGCTAGCTAAGGGTTAAACAAGAATAGTGAACAAATTTAATGTTATGACATGACATAAGACAACCAAATTTCAACACCTAAACAGAAATCTAACCCAGAATATGATTTATACCTAAAATCCTAGTTACATCAATTTATTTAGATTAATTCAACAACCTAAACTTACCCCTTGGGTTAAATTTATATCTTAATATGCTATAAATGGAAAAAAATAAAAAATAATTCAAAATAAAAGTTCTATAAAGATAAAAACAAGTATTGAAAATAAATTATAAAAAGAAAACATTGAGAGCAATGTTGCAAGATGAAGCGTATCAACAATCACGTAGTATCGAATTACAATATCGCAAGAAAATTTCCGGCAGACTCCGTCTGACGTTGATTCGTTTATCTGCAGACTTCATATGTATGAACTGTTGTAACACAGCATCTGCACTGTCTTAACTTCTCAATATTTTATCTCTTAATTTTGTGATACCAGTTTTGTACCATAACAGTGTTCAAGTTACGAACTTATGATTTGTATTCGTCGATACTTACATTCTGGATTCATGTATTTTTGTTGGATTATTTATAAGGTATTGGCACTAGTCGTTGACAATACTCAAATGTTGGACATTTGTTTAATTAAATGTACTAAATTAGAAATATTTGTTGATATTTGATTACTACCATTACTGAATCATAATCTATACACAGTGGGCTCTGACACCGGAGCAATATAGTAATATAGCAATAAAGTAACAACCAATTAGAAACTAGCAATATAGCGATATCATATTGCTTTGGTGTGGGATAATATGTCCGATTCAATGTATATTGACCGATAGCAATAATATCGCTAGTTATAAGGCTCGTTTCTATATTGCTATATTGCTCTGGTGTGAGAGCCCATTAAAACAACTTATGTAATTTGATGACAATCAAAATGATAGACATTTAAACTAATTATTAGTGTGATATATATATTTATTAATTATTATATTATCATAGCATCTATTTTACATTGTTTCATATTTGATACATTTTTTTATTTTAAAACTTTTGTATCACAGTATTTATCATTAGCAAGTTTCCATAATAATAATTATGGAAAAATAAAAAAAATCTATATTTGCGGAATTTGGTAATAATTAAATTAATTTAATAAAGGGGGCATTTGTTTTACTAGTAACATGAGTTCATGAAAATTTCAAAAAAGAAACCCATCAATTCCAAAAAATAGTATACCTTGCATTAAAAGCATTCAAGATTGATATCTGATATTATAAAAGAACTAGCAAAAATTTGCTATCTAGCAAGCACTCCCATATGGAGTATCAAACTTATATGATAGTTTTTTGAAGTTTTTGGTAAATACATAGCTTTAAGCATTGGAAGTAAAAACAATATAAATATATTTAATATATATATATATAAAGTATATTTAATAACCTTGGATAAAAACGATAAAAACCAACTTACTGCACATGGAAATATCTGTTAAAAACTCAAAGAGAACTGTCATATAAGTTTGATACCTCATTTGAGAGTGCTTATTAGCTAGCAAATTTGCTAGCTCTTTTATGATACCGAATACTAATGTCAGTATCTTATATCGGACATAATTCTTGCTATAGTATTTTAAAATATAATAGAATGGAAGAAATTGAATATTTTGTTGATAAAATGATAAAAATAATAATAATGAATAAAATATACATAATTTTTCGTATTAGTTTAGATATTTTTATTGGAATTTGTTTTGTGTACGGTTAATACATTATTTTTCTTTGAAAATTCAGCCAGACATTTTCCCAGTCTAACAAAAAAAACATATTTTTTTCATCATCTATAGTACAATCACAAATATCAATATTAAAAAATATACTCTGGAGTGGAATTTTCCGTACATATACATCCATAGATACAGACACATATACTATATACGTACATAGACAAAATAAAAGATGATAATGAAAATATTTTGGGACAGCGGTGCTGACATAAATAAACTGATCCGGCATATTTTTTAGAGCTGGACCATTGTTGGATGTTTTCCAAACTGGATATGTGTGTTGTCAGAGTCTCAACGCGATATAAAATATTGCCGCGTCTCCAAGTCTAAATCTCTCTCAGATACGAATTCTCCTATCTCGCTATACATTTGTACATACATATGTACATATCTGTTACACTGTCTTACCAGTAAACACTATAGATGTTAGAATCTAAGTGTATTTCAGAAGCCAATATGATTCGTACAATAACCTGCAATATTTAATTATTTTATTTAACCCTTAGCTGCCACTGTGGGGTACCAGGCGCCCCACATTTTTTCAATTTCAATGTAAGTTGTTTAAATTTTATAAGGTTTTCAATTTTTTAAATATATTAAATATTATATATTCCTTTAAATAACCGATTGGAGTGTATTCCGTATCGTTCGAAGCTGATAGAGGAATTTTATTAAATTAAAATACTCAAGAGCTTACGAGTTGTTAGCATTTTAGTTATTCTGGAGAAGTGGAGCAGCTAAGGGTTAAACACTAGATGTTATTTGTATTTTTAATGCAACCCACCAAAGGTGGTAGCGCTTATATGCTCGATTTTCCGTCCGTCTGTCTGTCTGTCTTCTATAGCGAGATCTCGGCCCCCTGACCACCTAGAGACCTCGGGTTTTCGCTAAATGGTAGTTCTATGGCTCTAGTTTAGCCCATTTTAGGAGTTTTTCCAGTCATGACCCTCAATCCGGCCACGGACAGGCATAATGTCCATTTTTCATACAATTTTTTTCATATATGGCTTCATGTACCTTGTTGGACTCGAGATTGATTCAAGAATCGATTGGCAAGGGTATTTTTTGAGTTGTGGGGGTTTTAATATTTTTTTTTTACTATATAAAATCTTTTTTTGGAATAGCTGATGCCCTTCCTAAGGATGCAAGCTTTCTCTCTGCCAAATTTCACCAAGATCGGTTCACCGGCTTAGACATACAGAGTTCATTTTGCATTTATAATTTTAGTAATTATTATTATTTAAAGTGTCTTATGAGTGGATGCCGGAATGTCGCAAATAATAAAAAACTTATCCAAATTGACTCGTTGAGGTTTTTACTGATATTTATTGCTGTTAAGGGATGATCTGTGAAGTTTTACTGTATTATTGTCAAACTATATTTTTCACCAGCTTATGCTACATTTTTATTTATTTCTTAATCCACTGGCATCATAGATAACTCCTGCTTTTTAACATAAATTGTGTATTTTTCTTGATAGTTCTTTTTTTCAATTCAATCAAAATCTATCATTTCTAAATGAATCGACTGATTAACTATAGTATAAAAAATTCTTAATATATTTATGCAACTGATCTTCAAAAAAAAAAAAAAAAACACAAAGAAAAGTAAATTGGGGAAAATTTTATCCCATATCAATTTTTATTTGATCATTTCACTCTAATGTTATCTCTTCCTTAAATCTAAAGAAAAAACTAGTAGGTAAAACATTACGATATTAAAAAAAATCAATAATACAGAAGGTTGAAAATCGGGTTAAACACACAAAACAAAGTATAATAAATTCAGTTTTTAGGATTGAGCTCTCGATCTTTCATACATTATGCAGAATACACATGGACGTGGTCATTCTTTACAGTCAACGCCAATTCTCTACTCAATATCTCACTCTGAGATGCAGGAAAACGCGTGTAAATACACCCTCCCATCTTAAAGTAATATATACATGGTTCGATGCATCTTGTATAACTATATTATATGTTGATTATATTTTATGTTTTTTTTATTTGTAGACTATTTTTTTTTCAATGAACTTTTATACTGATTGAAAAGGTGTATACATAAAGCCTCCCCCCTTTATTTTTTGTTTGATACATTCGTATTTTTTAGGCAGCTATTACACTATCAAAGAAATATGACAGTGTAATATGTCAACTTTTATAATAGTTACGTAATATTAACCTTCATAATATTTCTTTTATTATAGATAATGACAGTTTCTTATATTTAATCAAAGTTTTTTGACGGATAAATCAAAATGGCGCCTGAAAAGTGTTCGTGAACGGTTTCGGCTACGAAATTACTTATAATTTAATATATGATCAAATCTTTGTCAAAGATCTTTGACATATTTATTTGATAGTGTAATAGCCGCCTTATACAGCACCCTATATTATATTTTAAAAAGATCTGGTTTAATGATTTTCTTCAAAAATGGGTATAGTTTTTTTATTGGAATACTAACGCATATATTGGACCCGATGTTAGCCGGGGATATAAATTTAATTTGTAATAAATCTATTTAACATTGTTTTCATTTTTTGTTAATTATTTGCGCAGTGTATGCGAAGATACCTCTCCAACGAATTTTTTTGTTTCTTGAAATTTACATACACAAAATATTCACAAATTATACACCTAACAGCCGTATTCATAATCGTTCCTTATCTCAAGTATTGAGGAAGCCTTGGTCAAGGGCTCCTCAGATATCCAAGGCTCCCTCGTTTCATAGTCCGATCTCAAGGCTACCTTCTAGGAGGAACGAATATTTTAGTAACTTTTAGTAACTTACTAGTGGTAGTGCCGTTTTATAATGCGTGGAACTAATTTCACATCGAAGATTTTCTCGTATCTACCGCCATTTTTTTTATTCATGTGGTTTTTAGGTTATTTGTGATCTGTCATTGAGATTTTTTTAATTATTATTATTGACTAATTCAGTAATAATTGAGAAAATTTTAACTGCTGTTCATTTAATTTGAATGCAAAATGGTATAATTCTATACTGGGGATGTACGAAGAGTGTTTGGAAAACATTTCTCATAGAAATCGTTGAAGATCACATCAATAATGAAAATATTCAAAATATCGTTGAAGAGATTAATCTATAGTCATTTCCCGAGTCATCGAGGTTGTTTGTGATATTCAGATTTTGTAAAAATCAAACGACGAAGCCTTAACTAATGAAGATTTGTAGGAAATGAACTGTCATGCTATGCCCCAAGAAAATAATGTTTTGAAATAATGTTGTTCCTTTGCGAAAGTTAAATATCAAAATCATTGAAAAGACTACAAACAATGCATGGAATTGTTAGAAAAACATTACGAGCGAATGAATGCTGTAGATTATTTGACAATTATCAGTAAATTTTACATACTAAACGTAGAAGTCAAACAAGAGAATCTTATTATATATTATTAATTGTATGTTATTAATACTGTTTATTTCATAAATAAAGTGTTTTTTTAATTCGTTGTTCATTATCTTATGTTTTCCTTTATTTACTTTGTCTGAAAGGGCGATGACAGCACAAAACTACTGATTGAAATGTGCAACTACTTTTAGAGGTTATGTTTATACACGCGAAGTTAGCGTTACAGTTAAAATCGTATTCCTGCTACATTCATGCCTTCCTCAAGGAAGGTAGCGACCTGCCTTGAGATATAAGGACGCCTTCGTTGTCAAGGAAGGTTTATGAAACGTAAATAGAGTAAGGAGGGATCCTTATTCCTCAAGGTGGAACTATGAATACGGCTGTAAGTCTTCCTTATAAAACACTTAATCTATCAGTGAAAACCGGCATAAAATCCGTTCAGTAGTTATTAAGAAAATTGTGCACAGACAGACTGACATGTCATGGAATATTTTATCTAATAGTAAAAACCAGAATAAAATCTGTTTAGTGGTTCTTGAGAAAATTGTGAAAAACAGACAGATAGACAAGACGAAGGACTTTATTTTATAATAGTATTTTTTTTCCTTTTAAGTTTTGTCATTTTTGAGTTACAAGAAAGGCAGATATCAAGGTAATAATAATAGTCAAAATGTATTCAAAATTGATATTTTTATTATGGCATTTTTCATGATTATTTCATTTTCTTTCACTATTGGGATCCGTCAGATGGGAGGAGCCTAAAAAAACATGGCGCAGCTAAGGGCAAATTTAAAAAAAATACAATACAGCGTCAATAGTTAAAATATAAGTATTATAATGTACACATATTTTAAATTCACTCATTATAATATCACAGATAATATCACGCAATAATATCAAATACAATACGAATACGTTATTTATTTTTGATTGTTTACAATTTTTCAACAAACAAATCTTTTAAATACATATTTATATTATAATAAATCAATTATATGTAGGAAAAATTGTAAAATTCTTTATTATTACCATAGAAATTGTACCCCAAGTCTAGTTACAAGTTTTGCCACCAGGTGGTGTACGCTCATTTGACGGATCCCAATACTTCTAAAATAAAAAATGAAATTTCACTAACATTAGATTAAAATTACCTTGTCGAATATATTTTTCTGTATCATTTACGAATAAACCCTTCAATAAAACACCGTTACATAAAAAACATACATAACCTCAAAATCAGTAAAATGGTCAAAACATTCCACCAACAGAACAATCAAAACTAACAGCATAGTAAAGAAAACCTGACCGCTATTGATCTCCAAGAGTCAATCAACCTAATTGTCCACTAAATTTTATTATACGCGTATTTTTATTCCTCCTATCGTCTTATAAAAACCGACATTCAATTTGTTCTCCGCAATTTCTTTATCCGTAATTCTGGGATATTACATGTCCTTATGTGCACACGCGAACAATTGTTTTTACATAACATCACGCGAATTCTAGGGGGGGGGGGTATATAGTAAATATAATAGTATAACTAACCAAATTACTTGCTTGTATTTATTTAACAAATTATTTATTTAAGGATATACGCCTAGCACACTGTAAAAATATATTTGATTTAGAAAAATTTTGTTTTTAATTTATATTCAGAAACATGTACTTACATTAAGGATGTTCATGCCGATTTTTCCGAAACTAAATTCTACGAGATGTCGCCACCGTAGAAAACTTTGAAAATTGCAGAATTATTATAAAATTAGAAAGCTTAAACAAATATCTATGTCGTGGTATATTTTTTTCTCCGTATTTTTCAAGAATTTTTGTTATACAGGGTCCTCCAATAGTGCGTCCGGCATTGTTTTACGCCCAAACTATTGAAGATAGAGAGTTAGGATAAAAATTTTACTTTATATGTCGACCCTAAAGAATTTCAGGAAAATATTTTCAACCCCCTAAAATCGCTCCTTGGGGGGTAGTTTGAGGGGTACATGCCCGTTTCTCAGTAAAATCAAATAGAATGGTATATCAAAAAGTACATATTTGTAAAGATAATGAAAAAATAAGAAACTTTCGTAAAAGAAAAATTTTCATACTTTCAATTGTTTAAAAAATATGGCGACTTGTTATCAAATTTTAGAGTTTTACTCAAAGTGCTCTAATTTCGTTAAATATTTATGGAATTTTATTATTATTTTAAATTTTGAATGTAGAAATAATGAACTTTGTAAAGATGTATGATTATTTGAGATTTTAATAGTTTAAAGTGTCATACTCGACATACCAAAAATTGAAAAGTTCAATTAGGGATAATTCAAAATTTTTAAATACAATGGTATATCAATTAGTACTTTTTCTTAAAGAAGATATGTAAATAAACAGTTTTTGATAAAAAAAATTAAAATTAAAAATTTTAATTTTCAGTTTTCAATTTTAAAATTATAATTTTAAATTTTAAATTTTCTTAACAAAAGTTGTTTATTTACATATCCTTTTTAAGAAAAAGTACTAATTGATATACCGTTGTATTTGAAAATTTCGAATTATCCCTAGTTGAACTTTTGAATTTTTGATACATCGCGTATGACACTTTAAACTATCAAAATCACAAATAGTCATACATCTTTACAAAGTTCATCATTTCTACTTTCTAAATTTGAAAAAATAATAAAATTCCATTAATTTTTAACGAAATTAGATCACTTTTAGTGAAACCCTAAAATTTGAGAACAAGTCGCCATATTTTTTAAACAATTGAAAGTATGAAAATTTTTTTTTTACAAAAGTTTCTTATTTTTTTATGATCTTTACAAATATGTACTTTTTGATATACCATTCCATTTGATTTAACTGAGAAACGGGTATTTACCCCTCAAACTACCCCCCAAGGAGCGGTTTTAGGGGGTTGAAAATATTTTCCTGAAATTCTTTAGGGTCAATATATATAATAAATTTTTTATCCTAAAACTCTATCTTCAATAGTTTGGGCGTAAAACAATGCCGGACACACTATTGGAGGACCCTGTATATTGAGTTTTATCATATCAAGAAAAATACACACATTTTCAGATTTTTTTATTATTATATAAAAAAAAGCAAATTGAAAAATTAAGTATGTTATAACATAGAAAAATTAATCTAGTTTATCACTGTATTTTTTCCTAAATGATTTATTAATACTTAAAATACAAAACCGTAATTTCTTTATAGTGATTCTTATGGCAATTCAAATAGCATGTTCAGCCTTAAATGGAATATTTTACTTTATTAATTATTAAAAGTAAAAAAAGTTTAATTTAATTTGGAAATTAAAATAGAACGGTATAAAATAGTAACATGTACTAATTGGCTATAATGGCAGAGCTAGTTTTTCATTATTTTGAATAAATTACACGTGAATATATTTGTTTTATAATTTTTATAGTATTTAAAAGGGTTGATGTTTCGAAAAATTAGTTTTTAAAACGTCTCTTTATAGCCAATTGTGTAGAAATAGAGTGCTTTCGACAAGTTCTCTCATTTATCGTGTGCTAAAAACTTTATTTTTAATATCCAATTATTCAAAAACCGTACGTCCAATATTTTAAATAAAAATTAGTTATCCATAAATAACATATTAAAATTTTATACTTATCTATACCTACATTGCTCTAATGATCGTATAACCTTAAGAAAATATCATTTTCGTTAAATATATAAAAGAAAAATTGTTTTAGCTCAAGTCATTTTTATTCTTGAGAATAAATCTACAGTAAAACAAAATTTATGTAGAATCAAAACAAACATTAACTGTGTATATGGCATACAAGTACTTCTAATTTCCAGAAAAGCAATTAAAAATATGAATTAACTTAAAAACAAACAGACCACCTTTACGCTTAAGTAAGTTCATAAAACAAACTGTAGGTATATAACTATGCAAATATAATTTTAGTTAATATTTGTAAGCACAGATAGACGCACCCACGCACACAGACTAACTGAGTTTTCCCATTTCCTTATTTACGTGAATCGTCTTAAAAGTAATTAGCCAACATTATTAAATTATACGTAGGATGATGTACTTAGTAAATCCGTTGGTAAATGTATATGAATATAATTATGTAACATGTCTGCCATTACACACGTGACTGTTTTATACGTAATTACATGTAAGTACGTGTACATGGGGGGTACCCACTACCCACTTTCAAAAATCTTAGGGGGGCGGTATCACTTATACTTTCATCAATTAGATTAAACGATTATTTAAAGGGCTATATTTAATTTATCATTTTAATAACATAAATTTTAATATTTTGCACTTAGAATCCACGAAGGTATCCACTTTAAGCTTCCCATAGACCGACGTGAATTATTCGTAGCGGCAGCGAATAAAGGCTCCGACAGACCGGCATATATATATTTTTTCAAACGAAAAAAAAAAGACGATGGTGAAATAAATTTCGCATTTTTTCGGAAATTTTTCACGTTTCTTTTCAGGTAAAAAATTCACAACTCGAAAACTATTCATGATTAAGAAATGGAACTATTGTGTTAACACCAGAAAGAAATAATCTATAAAATGGCGAAAGCTATAGCAAAATCGGTTCGGTAGATATTTAAATATATAATATATAAAAAATATATAAAAATTTCGCCACGTTTTTATTCGCGCCGCAGTCGCTGCGAATGTTTCGCATCAGTCTGTCGGAGCCTTTATTCGCTGCCGCTGCGAATAATTCGCGTCGGTCTGTGGAAGCTTTATACACGTGAACATAATTTTTTTTATACATAAGGTGAATATTTAATCGTTTTAAAATATAGAAAATCACAAAAATCATATTAAAAATATCAAATCTATTGGGGCAAAGGAAGGAAATTAGTAGGTTAGGTAAAAATAAAGAAAATCACAATAAATATATCAAAAATATGTAATTTTTAAATCTGACAGGTGAAGTGCAAATTATTATGTTTTTTAGTGCATTGTACTTATTTATTTTAGTGGAAACTATTTATTTAAAGTGATATAATTTGTTTTATGTTCAATATATTTGTTTAATGTTCAATAATTAATTTTTCGTACAGTATATTTGTTATAAAATGAAAACAATTAAATAAAAAGTGCATTATACAAGCTCTGATAAAAATATCAGCTTAGAAATTATTAATAAGACAAGCAGAGATACATTTTATTATAACTAGGTAGTATAAAAATTTTTATAGAAATATCAAAACTGCAAACATATCGTATATATTCGATAGTTGTACCTTACTTAAGTAGGTATATAGGTATGTATATTGGAAGTCCACTTAAGTATAGTATGATATAAGATAAATGTAATTTATTCAAAGAAGCTCTCAACACAACAGTATCATGTCTATGCAAACAATAATATTTTTTTTGTGTTTGTATTGGGCTACTTAACAATCTTATAACGAATTCTTTATACAATATGATTTTTAAATAACTTTACAAGTACAACTAAAAATGAAGTTCTGACTCATGTTACTCAATTTAAACCGTTTAAGGAGGTTAACAAATAGATTTAGACGAAACTTTGAAAATAACAAGACAAGGTTATTAGGAGAATAGTTTAAGAGATATTAAATAAACAAATTATCATTTTTGAGATATGACAGGACTTTTAAAGTGATGTGACAGAGAATTTGATAAAAATTTTAGTATAAATTCTTTATTCATTTACAAAGATATTTGTACATTTTCAGAATGATTAAGAACTGCATTTTTTTATTAAAAAATGATGTTATTTTTGATCATATGAAACAAAAATGGAAAGAAAACTTTATCTGTGTAAATAAATAAAGAAAAATTGTCATAAAGTGAAGTAACATTTCACACATCAAAAAATATTAAAAGGTTGTTGAATTCAGACAGCTGAAATTTTTCCAGATGGAAAATCAAGGATTATTTTTAAAAGCCACATGTTTTAAAATGTTTCAATATTGATGTTTTATTGATTTGTATTAAACTGTCATTATTTTAATGTACTTCTTTTAATATAGATGAACAAAATAATTCTCTACTAAAAAAAAATATTTTTTATTCAACAGACAAAAAGACTAGTTTTATTTGTTATCGATTTTCAAATTTTTCTGTACTGTTATTTTATAGCAGAAATAATGTAGGAAGCTTCAAATTACTGTTAACAAGTTTTACTAAATAAATTTCCACGGGACTTTCTTATACGCAACACTGACAGTGTACGTGATTTTTATTTTATTGAAAGATTTTTCTGACGAACTAATAAAAGATAGAATAAAATGAATGGGACATAAACTATAGAAATATTATTTTTTGCATAATATGTATCAAACGAATTTTGTTTAACATAATTACTAACAAGGGGACGATACAGCATGTTCGTTGAGAATTTCAATGAGCTTGTGGTATGTAAAACTAGAGCAAAAATAAAGAGACATGTGTCCAACAACTTGAGCTCATAGGCCTTAATTACAAAGATAATTAACTTTGAAAATTTGTGTATTCAATATATACACAAATGTATATATTGATATATTGTGTATAATGTTCGCTTGAAATATAACTGTAATAGCCGCGTGGTCAACGTACTGGCATCTCGTCTGGAAAACGATGGTTTAAATCTCGGTTTTAAGATTTTGATTTTAATTTTTATTTACAATTATTTTTTATTTTTTTGTACACATTACCTCTTCCTCGTGCGTAAAAATTGATAAATTAGACATAAATAAAACATATATTATTATTAACAATATATGATTGTTCAATTATACAGACATTTTTATCAATTAAAAACTAATGAGTTGTGTCGATAATAAATTAAATTTACTTTAAAACAAAATAATAATTATGTACTGGCGTATATATCAATATATAGCAAACATCTATTGTTAATAATAATATATGTTTTATTTATGTCTAATTTATCAATTTTTACGCACGAGGGAGAGGTAATTTTTACAAAAAAATAATGAAAAATAAAAAATAATTGTAAATTAAAAATAAAATCAAAATCTTAAAACCGAGATTTGAACCATCGTTTTCCAGACGAGATGCCAGCACGTTGACCACGCGGCTATGACAGTTATATTTCAAGCGAACATTATACACAATATATCAATATATACATTTGTGTATATATTGAATACACAAATTTTCAAAGTTAATTATCTTTGTAATTAAGGCCTATGAGCTCAAGTTGTTGGACACATGTCTCTTTATTTTTGCTCTAGTTTTACATACCACAAGCTCATTGAAATTCTCAACGAACATGCTGTATCGTCCCCTTGTAAGACGGAAACTTTTTTTCAATTTTCGATTTATTTTTGAAATAAGACAAAAATGTTTTAGATAAGAAATGTCGAGTATATTATTATCTACAATTTTTTTTCCATATATTTTTTTTCAAAACTTATGATTTAGCCAGAAAGATTTTTTTTAAATAATTATTTAGAATAATCCACTGTTTACTCTCAGTATTATTACTTATTACATATAAGAAAGACCCATGGCATATACCTATGGCAAACACGTACACTATTCAATCTCTGTAATACGTATAAGAAAGTCCCATGACACTCATGGCAGATATTTCTTATCTGTTATGAACCATTTGAAATGTACTTAAAAACGAATACTTAAAAAAAACACTCTTCTACGATTTGTCGTATTGAGTTGCAGCGTCTACAGACAGACAGACAGACTGACCGACAGATAGACACACAGACATCATGGCAAAAATAGTCACAATGGATTTAGGGATGGTCAAAATTCGGTTTTACAATACTTACTTACACTACATATATGTATATTTCATATAAATGTGTATAAGAAAGTAAAAAGTTATTACCTATTTTATTTATTCAACAGACAAAAAGGCTAGTTTCATTTATTATCGATTTTCTAATTTTTCTGTACTGTTATTTTAAAGTAGAAATGTAGGAAGCTTCAAATTACTGTTAACAAGTGTTCTGTTCTCGAGAAGATAAAAATACAAATGTAAAAAAAAACGTTCTCTTCGTATAAATTTTGCATTTCGTAGAAAGTATAATAAAAATTAGAGTCACGTTGTGTAATTTTCTAGACGGTTGGTTTAAATTAATTAAATAATAGTTAAAGTAAACAAAATAGCTCTTTGACTCAATTATATAAAATACTACTTTTGCTTGCAAATTATATAAAAACGAAACTAATTAATTAATACTAATATTTATTTTAATGAAAAAACTACTGATATTTTTTTTACTACTTCGATATAAGAACGTTAAATGTATATTTCACCTATAAATTTCTATATTTATTCCTGCATAATATAGTTTCATATAGACTGAAAAAAGGTTTGTCTTTTTTAATTTATTGCAATATATTTTAATACATACGCTGTTATTTATGGAAAAGCCCTGTGCGGGTCAAAAATTTTTTGGGAATTTTTTTTCACAGGTACTACATTATTTTAGGATCGGGTAGAGAACCTTTTATTAAGTATATTATATACTTACAATTTTTATTAAAAAATATTGAAAATTTACAAACTTATGAGTTTGGATGTGACGACCATTGAAAAATTTCGGGATGGGTTATCAGAAAAAAATTAATAAATATTTTATCAATATCTATATGAATGTAGTTATCGTTGTGTATAACCAATTTTTTTTAGTTATTTTTTTCAGAAAATGGCGACAGTTTTTATTAAGTATATTATATACTTACAATTTTTATTGAAAAATATTGAAAATTTACAAACTTATGAGCTTGGATGTGACGACCATTGAAAAATTTCAGGATGGGTTATCAGAAAAAAATTAATAAATATTTTATCAATATCTATATGAATGTAGCTATCGTTGTGTATAACCAATTTTTTTAGTTATTTTTTTCACAAAATGGCGACAGTTTGAAATTTGTTCATTTTTAACACTTTTTTTTTAATTCAAGAGGTCTTAAAAAATAGTAAAAAAACAAAATTTCCAAATTCTGTGTGTTATAAAAATTTAGAACAAACGAATTTTTTAATCGATTCATTAGTCTTTGAGGAATCGCTGGAACTAGGTTGTAAAAATTCGTGAAAAACACATTTAAAGTTTTCTGAGGATCATAACTGGCCACGCTAACTGCTCTCACTACTTCAAGCAATTTTCGGAATTTTTTTTGTACATATTTTCGAACATGTATACTTTGAAAAAATGCATAAAAAATCAATTTTTTTTAAATAGCATGAGATTTATTCGATTTGGTAGAATTAATGTCTTCATTAAAATTTTATACTTTTGGATATTTTTAAACATGATCAACAGTGTTTTTAAAAGCGGCCGTTGCGTTGTTTGTATCAATTTTTAAATAGTTTTCTCTGTTTCAAAAAATTAAAGGTTATATGCTTTATAAAAAAATAATTTGTGTAAATACAAAACTCAATTATATTTGGTTCATTTATTTTCCAATAACGTTTACAAAGGTCACGAAATATAATTGAGCATTGAGATATGAAATTATTTTTGTTTCATATTCAATTGAATTAATATTTAATTCTGCTAATAAATTATGTGTTCATGTTATAATAAATCGTAATTACTATTAATAACTCATTAATTGGTATTGAAATCATTTTTCCAATTATATATTTATACCTACAATATGCAGTACTATTTATTATTCAAATATAATGAATAAGATTTATAATCCTTTTCTGAAAATATAAACAGTATGACGTCACAAAGGAAAATACATTATTAGCATTCGAAAAGATTTTGTTGAAAACATTTTTCATATTTTGGGTAAATCTACATTTTGTTTAAATAATTAACATGCCCAAATTATTTATTATAAAAAATGTGATCAAAATAGATCTTAATAGATCTACATTTTGAGACAGAATCATATTTTGGTTTTTGATCTGTTGAGACCTACAAAAATCTGCAATGATCTACAAAGATATCTGAAGAACATTGTAACGTTGAAAATCTCTACCACGATCTTGTAAATCATTGTAGATCTTTACACGTTTTCAAAGATCAAAAACCAGTGAAAAAATATATTGTCTCAAAATCTTTAATTTTTTTCCCGGGCAGTAATTTTGAATAGGTAAATATCATCCAATCGATCCTCGTGAAGATCTCCTGCCTCGATCAACCCGAGGCACATCTCTATCGTCCCAGTAATCCTCATCTGGCGATAGAATAATATGTCCTCCTACTGACTGAATTTAAATAAATATACAGTCGAAACTAAATCTCATATAATTGCATTTTTACCGGTTTTAACGACTATCAGCTTTTAAGACCTAATATCACTGATCCCTTCGATGTCGTTATAACAGATTTCTACTGTATAATTAACTACACATTACACATATTATATATTTAATATTAACACTAGATTAAAAAAAATTAATAATATAATAAATCGTATTATTAATAAATGTTTTATTAAAATTAAGAAAATCACTGACTTTATATAACATTTTATTACATTATTTATAATAACTTTTATCAATAAAAACACCATAATAACACACATAACAATCATAAAATAACAAACTAGAGATTGCAGCTGACATATTATCGCCACAGGGCCAAACAAAAATTAATTTTAATTATCGTTCATGTTATAACCATAAAAAAATAAATACTCTATAATAACATATACATAATACATATGTATAGTACATACTTACACAAATACACAATATGATTAATTGTGGTAATTCACATTATATTCTAAAAGCTTTTGACATAATTCTGATAATTAATTTATCATATTTTGAAACATGTATGTGGGAATCATTATTTAATTAAATAATTCATAACTATAATTGGTATTATATTGTCAATGTTTTAAAACTATAAATAATTTATAATATTATGATGTAGGTAAATGCAATTCATATCGCGGACCGCGTCTGATCCGCGGATAAAGGTTTATGGGGGAAAGTCTCATAAAAAATAAGACCGCAAATATAAATATCCTTAAGGTTGTTGTTCACTAAAATCGATCACTACAGAATTTGTTAAAATTTTAATATTGTGTTAAGTAAGCTAGTTCGCATTTGTAAAAAAAATTTCAGGTCAGTTTACCATTTCGTTTATTAATTATAAACGTGCAAAGTTGGCCTCTTATACATTGCAAGCATAGGGATCATCTTGAAATTCGATATTCATTTAATTCGTGTATTAAAACTAAACGTCAGATTTTAACCAAAAACGGATATGTTATAGATTGGTAATTAAGGAATGTGTATATAAAATTTTAGAATGATTGACCATCTCCTTAAATAATTATTAATTTTTAACTTTGATAAATTCCCGAACACATGAAGTAAATATACGATATGGCAACAGCGCATTCGGCGCGATCTTTGAAATATAAAAACGTGGTATTGAAAACTGACGCGCGTTGTAAATATCAAGTGATTATTGATTACATTTAATGTTTTTATTTATAATAATAATAGTTACTATTGTTATTATAATTATTACTATTATAATAATTATAATATTGTTAAAAATGAATCTTCTATTCTTGTCTAATATTATAAATTGTTGCCAGATCTATTTGTTCTTTTTTACCGACATATCAAAACCCTGTAGTTCATGCTAAATTTCGCTAGATGCACGGAGAAAACTGGAACTCAGATTTTAGGATAAATTACAATTCCTAAATATAAATTATAATATTTAATTAAAAATTACAGTTCGTCTGTAAATTATTGCAATAAAGATAGTAAAGTTTATAGAATATGAATTTTCACAGTTCAAAATTTTAATAATTACTTGAAGGCTAAGTAATTTTTCTTATCCCACAATAAAGTTATAATAACTATTCGTATGCAGCAGTACATAAATTTTACTATACAGCAGATAGTAAAAAGTACAAATAAGAGTATAGTCAAAATATGTATTAAATATTGTGATATAGCAAGCCGCAGCACGGTTCATAAACTGTGCTAGAAATTTTACTAACCGTTTAATAAATTCTTATTACTATCTAGTTAGTAATATTAAATTTCGTACACCACACCTAAATGCCTGCATAGCAACAAATCATTATTGTTTCGACTGGCGATGTATTCGTTTGTGTTTCGAAAAAAATACTTTTTTTATAAAAATTTTATATTTTATTATCAATATAGCGTGATTTAACGGTCATTAATGAAAGTGATTTCGAATATTAAATGTTGTAACAGTGTTATTCACGTTCTTCAAGCTTCAACGGTCATTTTTTCTTACAATAAGAATAAAGTGATTTTGACTAATATTACTATGAATCAAGTTGATATAAAGTTATTAAAGTAATGGGATTTATCACATTTAATTCCATAATTTGAAGGTAATCATTAAGCGTTCATGTAATTCTAATGAGAGAGACACGTCTAAGTGATTTCGCATGTTCTAGAAAGAGATGGACACACATACTTGCAAACAGTAAGTAATATGCTTATTATCTGTTGAAAATATATAATTTTTGCTTTATGTTGTATTACTTAATAATTAAAATATACAAATAATATAAGTCCTGTTTTATTATTTGCATCGTTTTATTTATAATTAAATACTTTTTTAGTAATTGAAACGCATAATATATAGTTTATTACAAATATATTTTTCTGTAATAGTAGAAATATATTAATAAGTGAAAAACCATATTATATGTACTTATTTAGTTTGGTGGAAAATTTTAATGCCACTTACTTCTGTCGTTTTTGCTATATCTACTAAACGAAAAGATATTAATAATATTTTTAATAAAGAGAATTTATATTTAAGAGAAAATATATTTCACTAAATTAAATTTTTGTTTTCATCTGACATAATAAGTGAAATTTTCATTATATTTAAATTTTCTATTTTTATTATTTGTTCATTAATTAGGTTTAATAGTCTTAATAAAATATATTTGTATAACCTACATATTGTATTTCATTTAGCCTTTGTTTATTATTTATTTTAAAATATGTACATCACTTATAAATACATAAAGTTGCTCATAAATTATTGTATGTAATAATGTATGTATATCTGTATTTTTTAATTAATTGTAGATTTAGCTTGTATTTTAGTATATAGGTGACAAGAATGTATATTTGCAATATTTTCAATGTTTCAAACAGTATTAATCAATTTGGTTTCATTGACTATAAATTATTTATTGTTATCTACTTACAATAAATAAACAGTAGCAAATAATACTAAATTGTTTATTACTATATGAGGCATTAAAAATATTGCAAATATACATTCATGTCACATATATACTAAATTACAAGCTAAATCTACTATTAATTACTAAATTCAGATGTATATACATTATAATTATTATAAAAAAAAATAATCAAAATTAAATTCTAAAATTGAGAAAATCTAACATTAAATAATAATAAGTTTTACCAAGCAAATAAGAAATATTTATAAATCGAGTGTTAAAAGATATTATTATACAAAGTATAATCATTTTTACTAACTGAATAGTAGACATTCAAACACGGCTATCTTTAACGATTACTATACGTCGGTTAGTAATTTATCTTTTGTGCTTCGGATGTTTCGCTAGATTTCAAAAGTGTTTTCGAATTACTATATTTTTAGTAACTTTTTATCAAATGGTACGGCAAAGTTTGTATATATTTCATGCTTCATTTTTCTCCGTGTGCCACGACTTTCAGTGAACAACAACCTTAAGGGTCGATTCAGACTATCGAGCAGGTCTCGCTTCAATCAAATATAAATAAACAATAAACAATGATATCTATCATTCACACTATACACAGAAAAAAAAACTCGATCTTATTGAAAATTTGAGATGGAAAAATGCTTCATTTTATCTTAATTTAACAATATTTCCTCAATATAATAATAAAAAAAATCTTATTGAGTATCATAAAGGAGCTAGCAAATTTACTAGTTAGCAAACACTCTCAAATAAGGTATCAAATTATATGACAGTTCTTTTGGAGTTTTATAAAGAATTTGTAAATGTACTAACCAACGCAATGGTATTAAAAACAATGTAGTCCGGTATAGTTAGCCGTAAAAAATGTAAAACCGTGGAACCCATTTATAGTGAATGGATTTTCATGGGACTTTTTTTTATTGAATTTCTAATCGTATGAACTTCAATCTTTTTATTAATAAATATTTAATGTCCCATGAAAATCCATTCACTATATGTATAGACGAGTACAAAGGGTTTACAGTTTTCACGGCTAACTATGCATCGGACTATTTAAAAAAATCCCATTTTCAAGGGGATGTTTTTGCAAGACTGTGTAGAGTTAACAAGTCAATTTTTTTGTACATAATACTATTATGTAGTACTATTTTGAGTTTAAATTTTAGATTTTTATCTGATCCCCACCAGAATTATTGAGCTTTGAAAAATGTTTTTTTTTTATTTTCATACTGAGAATTTTTTGAAAAAAGGGGTGTCAGTCTTAAGTTTCAATTTTGATGTGTGAACATAACTCATTCTTTGTTAAAAAAATTTTACTTGGAAACTTTACCCCTTCTTGCAAAAACATCCACTTGAAAATGGGATTTTAAGCAAAAATAGAGATACGAGTTCAAGCTGAAATGTAACCCTTAAAGACTACATTTCGAAAAAAATGTCTATATTATCTTGTAGCTAATTCTTTTTTTTAATAATTTGGTTTTAGTTTCATGTCAATAGGATAAATAGATACTGAGATATTACAGTTTCCGCATACCCTTGAAAGTGTAAAAAATGCTGCGCCCTGTAGAACAAATATGGCCGTTACGCGAAAACAAAAAACAATAAAATTAAAATTATGGTCATTTTAAACTACGAACATGTTAGGGTAATTGCAAAATAAATTTCAATTTTTTTAAGAATGGTCAAGTAACCAGTGCTGGACCACTGATATGGAATGACCCATAACTAATTAAATAATTATTAGCAATATTTTTTGAATTTAAAAGATTAAAGTCCTTTCAATTAGAAATTCAATGAAAATAGTCCTATGAAAATCCATTCACTACAGACGGGTTCCGAGGTTAAAAGCTAACTGCACTGGACTAATGGTGTGATATTATGAAAATTGTTTTGTACTGTCAGAATCTCCAACTGTATTACAATACGTTAAGGCTGAACATGCTATTTGAATTGCCATAAGAATTACTATAGAGAAATTACGGGTTTGTAGCTCTGACCAGTATCAATAAATCATTTAGGAAAAAATACAGTGATAAACTAGATTAATTTTTCTATGTCATGACATTCATAATTTTTCAATTTAATTTTTTTTATATTAATAAAAAAAATCTGAAAATTTTGTGTATATTTTTTGATATGATAAAACTCAATATATAACAAAAATTCTTGAAAAATACGGAAAAAAAACTCAATATATAACAAAAAAACTCAATATATAACAAAAATTCTTGAAAAATACGGAAAAAAAATATACCACGACATAGGTATTTGTTTAAGCTTTATAATTTTATAATAATTCTACAATTTTCATTTGAAAATATTTAATGTAAACCTTAAAACATAAGAACTATTTATATCCTTTGTAGCTTCATCTGTGTTTAATTTCGAGAATATCCCATTCCTGATATCTGACAGTTTGAATTTGTATTTGTTTCTATGGTAATATTTTCCCCTTATCTATATCTAGACTTGTGCAAATGATTTTTGTTTTCTACGGTGGCGACATCTCGTAGAATTTAGTTTCGGAAAAATCGGCATGAACAGCCTTAAAGTATCACTGCTCTAAATTCAATAGCAAATCCATAGATACTATCGTAAAATTAATACCTCATTGGAGAATTTAATGATACCGGATATAATAATTCTTCATTTTCTTTCAAAACCTTTTAGCCCTTTTCAAAAAATGATACTATCCTACTAACATTATAAAAACACCAAAAAAAATACATTTGTAAGTTCCAATTCCATTATAGTTCCTATAAGAAAATTCACACCGAATGCAACATTGCTGTAATATGCTTTGCTGCATATTGAGTACAAAAGTTGTCACCGTATAGTATTATTTTAGGTTGACTGAAAGTTATAATACACAAACTTGTGAAACAAAGTTAAATCTAAAATTCAGATTACGTGATATGATATTTATGTATATGCGAAATTCAGATTGTCTTCTGCTAAGTAAATTATTACTACGAACTTCTTAATTGTGCTTATATATATATTGAGGTGTCGATTATTATACGAGTAAAGAGGATTTTCAGGATAATGGTATTAGATTTTATGGTTTTCAGGATCATCTTTAAATGTGTTGTAACTCAAACATTTACATTATTGTGATTAAATTATGTAAAACATTTCTTACAAATAATTTAACAAAAATATTTTTGTTAGAGCTATACGAATTCTTGTAGTTTTGGTCTGTCTGTCTGTCACAGCCCTCCAATTCTCTCATTTATATACCTGTTAAGATGAAAGGTATACGGACGGGGCTTGATGACCCAAAAACAGAAATGACAAGATTTTTGAAAAAATATATAATTTTTTGTATTGAAAAGTGTACTCTAGATTTTTTTTTCTATTTCCCCATTGAGTTTTAAAATGCAACAAAAATGTTTTAGGACCTTTTATTTTTAACTCTTCTGCCACGACATTTTAACCTTGAAAGTCGTGAAAGAGAGTCCCCCCCCTTCTAATTTCTAAACTATTGATGCAAAAAATTACACAATGTAGCTTTAAATTAGTACTTTCAATGAAAATTATAACGAATACTGTGGAATTTTTCTTTACTTTTATTGTAGAAATGTAGTTAATTTTGAAAGAGAATCTTAGTGAGAATGACTACTGAACCCTATCATGTGCATGTTAATGAATTGATAACGTTTGGAGTTTATTCTGTCTTCTGAATATAATATAATATAATATAATAATAAATAAGTTGAGAATATCGTTACATAAATTTTTCAAATTAAATTTTACATATTAGTATTATTCAAAATGAAAAGAAAATCAATAAAAATACAGCATCAGTATTCAATCATGGTACATATATACATATACTACGAGTATATGCATACTGCAGTCACAGAAATAAAATATAACTAGCTTTTACCAGCGGCTGGGCTCATGTGATTTCGAAATCGGTGAATGCAGAATATCTCGATGTCATGTGACAGTGAATTCATATAAGTAATATATAGGGTGTTCCAGACCACCCGTTTCGTATGTTTTACGCTCAAACTATTGAAGATAGAGTTTTATGAAAACAATTTTAACCCTAAAGAATTTCAGGAAAATATTTTTTTCAACCCCGTAAAACTGCCCCTTAGGGGGTAGTTTGAGGGGTACATACCCGTTTTTTAGCAAAATCAAATTGAACGATATATCCAAAAGTACATAATTGAAAGATCATAAAAAGTAAGTGTTTGTAAAACAAAAATTTTCATACTTTCAATTGTAGCGACTTGTTCTCAAATATTAGGGTTTCACTAAAAGTGCTCTAATTTCATTAAATATTAATGGAATTTTATTATTTTTTCAAATTTAGAAAGTAGAAATAATGAACTTTGTAAGAATGTATGATTATTTGAGATGGTGGTCTGGAACACCCTGTACAGTATCATATTATATTAATTAGTTAAACTAAGTTTTCTCATTTTTTATTACAAGTCATCTAAAATTCAATACACCTACATACAAATATATATAGATAGATTATCGAACCTCATATTACTGTTTGTATTTCCCATCATTGATAGAGCACAAACACACACACATACTCACACACACACTCTCAAACACATACACAAATACGTAGAGAGTAATATTCACATAATAGGATAGGAAATTAAAGCTGAGCTGACGTAATTTTGAATCATAATCAACTATTTAAATATTTGCAAGTGCTTATAGCAACTATATATTGATATTACATTGTTATAATGTAATTATATATATATAGTATATATTCACGAATGTACACAGCTATTAAATATATACATGTATAGGTAATATATTTATAAATCAGTACCACAGAGATAGAAAATGACTAGAACACTTAATCAGTTGAGTCCAGAAATTTAATGAATTTTTATCTCTGAAGGGTTGATTACATTGAGCGAGTTTACTAGCTACAAGCTGGCTAGTTTAGAAGCGGGCGAGTCGCGAGTCAGTTAGTGCGATAGTGATGATGACACACAAAACATTCCACTCGCTCAGTAGTCAACTAGCTAGCGAGTTCAAATCACGTCTTGTAAGTAGGAATCACCGGGATACTCGCAGCTAGTTCACTAGCAACTATGATGACACACGGCTAGTTTACTAGCTAACAAGCCCACACGCCAGCGAGTAGCGAGTAAAGTAGCCCAGCTTTCAACTTTTGTTGCTAGTGAATTCGCCGGCTAGTAGCTAGTAAACTCGCTCAATATAATCGACTCTTTAGACAAAACTTTTGTTACCATATCGCTCCACGAATCATTGACGTATCATTCGGATTTTAAAATAAATATCAATTGTTTTAAATTATAAAATTAATTAATATAATAAATGTTTCATGAATTATGACGAAAGAGACATTAAATTAAAGATGGCTGCCATAAAGTTTTGGAAACAGTTTAACCTCTAGAAGGCCGGAAACCCAATATTTTGACGCAACAGAAAATCTTCAATTTTTGTTTTTAGATTAAAATACATCGAAAACGTAAATATGCACTTCCAAATAAATAAAAATCGTTCACGCGAGGCAAATGGGTAGTTTTTACCCTATTATAGGGGTTGTTTTTGGGTTTACTGTATTTTTGACGTAAGATTTTGATTCAGCATCGAAAAATACATCTAAAACGTATATTTGTATAATGAAAAAAGGTTATGTACCATTTAAAATAATATTTTTTCGAATTTGAAATTGTTAACGCAGGCTGTTACCTTCCAGACCGAAAAGCCAATATATTGGCTCACTCCGTGATCGACACTTTGCCTATGATCAATCAATGATATGCTCTCTGAAACCACGGCCCTCTTTAGTTTAATATACGGACTAGCATTGGTTGTTATGAATCCATAGTATTTCCTAATCTAAAGTTTGTACATGTAAACATGTTCGCAAAGATATATTTGAAAATGTACAGTAAATATAATAAATAATCTACTAGGAATTTGATGTCATGTTTGTACATACAAATCATGCATTACTTACTTATCAACATCGAATGTCTGAATCCGATATACAACAACGAAACTGTGTATGTAATAAAATATGTAACATACGTACAAACGTACCAGGTCTTAGAGGAGACATAAAATACTGCATTCTGTGGAATTCAATCAAAGATATGGAACTCAATGACATCAGCATAACAAAACTCTCTTGGCTTATTCAAGATGTTAGATAAAATATATCAAGCTAGTACATAGACTACTTACTAAATGGTTATATATACATATGCATATGTACATACCTATGTGCATAAAATATATCTATAAGAACATTTTAGATTATTAACTTATATGTAGAATTTCACGGTAACAATGTCTTATTTTAAAATACTTTGTAAAACATAATATATTTCATAAATAATCATTTATCATAAATATATCATTGAACCAGGGGCTCCAAATCATATTTCCACATAGACCTCTTTTGAAAGAATGATTTTCTATATAGACCCCCCATTTTTATTTTATTTGTGTTTTTTTTTTTCATTACTAGACAAAGTAAAGCCAGTAATGAGCACCCACAAATTTAAAAAATGATTAGTACAACGGCAAAAAAGAATCGTAAAATTTGAATCAATGTAGGTAAAGCAGATGCTATGATAATATAATAATTAATAAATAGATTACACTAATAATTAGTTTAAATGTCTATCATTTTGACACCCACTTGTCATCAAATTAAGCTGTTTTTCAGTTAAATGTATATATATAGATTATGAATTAGTAATCAAATGTCAACAAATATTTCTAATCTGGTACATTTAATTAAACAAGTGTCGAAAACTGGAGTATTGTCCAAGACTGGTGCCAGTACCTTATATGGTATACTAATTAGATATATACAGTTATACGCCATCTTGATATAAATATATTATTAATTACACGAAGAAAAAGTAAAATAAAAATTATAATATTCAATTAAAATTTTCTTCTGTAACAAATACTAAGAAAAAGGAGAAGAAAAAGAAGAGAGCAAAAAAACGAACAAAACATGAGTTTAACAAGAATCTCACCCACATTAAATTTAATTTTGTTTTTAGCACGCGGAATCAATGTTAAAGCAAGTGGGGTTTGTGCAAAAAACTTAAATTATATTAAGATTGTTTTGCTTTTAGAGGAAAATGACAAAAACATGCACTCCACTACCTGTATTTAATCGATGCCAGTTTTGTAAAGTTTTAAAAGATGTGATAGAACTTTGTAACTCTGGCGTACCCAGAGGCGCATGGAAGTGTTTTCAACTTTGGAGAATTTAAATAATATGTATTTACACTTAAACAACTTATGGAAAATATATATACTAGTTTAAGTTATTTTATATATAGGAAATAGAAGGTGATATGAAAGTCTCCGGAACATCTGCTATTATAAGTTTATTGTCTTATCATTTTAATTATTAAGGAGGTTGACACCAAGTTTCGATGAAACTTTGAAAATAACGACAAATTTTATTTTTTTAAAACCCTTGCAAAATTTCAGTCATTGGGAGAATAGTTTAAAAGATATTAAGGTTATTCGATCATTAGAGCAATGTATAGATAAAAGTCTAAAATTTTAATGTTATTTATGGATAATTCAAATATTTTACTAATTTTTATTTAAAATATTGGACGTGTAATTCATGGATATTAAAAATAGAGTTTTTAACACACGATAAATGAGAGAATTGGCTATATAGAGACGTTTTAAAAACTAATTCAACCCTTTTAAATGCTATAAAAATTATAAAACAAATATATTCACGTGTAATTTATTCAAAATAATGGATAATTAGCTCTGCCATTACAGCAAGTTAGTAAATGTTACTATTATAAACCGTTCTGTCTATTTCAATTTTTAAATTAAATTAAACTTTTTTTACTTTTAATAATTAACAAAGTAATATATTATTCCATTAAATGTCGGTAGGATGTGTTCTGATTATAAATTAAAAACATAATTTTTCGAAACCAATTTTTTTACAGTGTAGAAGTATAACTTTAAATAAATAAATTGACATGCATTCTTATGAGTGTCTTTTTTACAGTGTACAGAACTGCATAATTTTGATACATGACAGACTTTTCAAAGTGATGAATTCGATAAAAGTTTGAGGATACGTTATTTATTCATTTACAAAGATATCTGTAAGTTTTTAGAATGACTAGGAACCGCGTTTTTTAATTAAAATAATTATAAGTGTGTGAAAAAGAGATAGATTTCGCATGCTCCAGAGAGAGAGAGACACGTTGCCTTCACTCTATGCTTATCCACAAGTGCTTAATTCCCTGCATAGGTAGCCCAGCATCCTATAGTGTCAACCTCTTTAAATGTTTTTTTTTTTGCGGAAGTTATTTTAAACTTCGTGAGGAATTTTTTCCAATTATTTTTCCGAAAATTCTTACTGCCTATAAATGCTTATGTCTTCGTGAACAACCTTCCAGAAGTCCGAACATATTTTTAAAATTACTCAATTTTATAATATAATACAAAAATATTTTTGTCATCTAATACCTACATGATTTATGTAGGTACCTACTTTTTATAATAACTTTCTAGCTTCTTTTTTTTGGTAATTATGTATAGACTATAGAATTTTTTATTGTAAAAATATTAATATAGGTATATCATTTAAACTCAAATAATATAAAGTTATTGAATAAAGAACATCGAAAGAAAATATTAGTTATGAGAACATATTTTATATTTTATAAAAAAAAACTCGATTCGTTATGTTAGGTCCCTAAAGCTATGTATAACATCTTCAAAGAATTTTCTTTTCTCCTTATACATACACAGATATCCCTTTTGGGAAAAATAATAATTGTCTATTTTTACAGGTTCATTTTTATGAATATTTGTAGAAGTATGTTTACTTTTCATATAAAAAAATAATGATATATTTCATTATAATATTTATCCTACATTAAAATGTAATAATTCGTGCTTAATTTCCAATACAGCTTTAATTTTAATTTTATAATTATTATAATTCTAATGCATTGAACTCAGTGTAACCCGGAGATAAAAATTTTATGTATGAACCTATTAAAACATTGCTTTCATTCATCGCGAAGATATGGTTTGTCCGATGATATTTACAAAAAAAATATTCACTAACATTAAGCCTTCCTGATGAAACACTTTATCTATTAGTGAAAACCGCAATAAAATCTGTTCAGTAGTTAATAAGAAAATCAAGCATTAACAGACGCGGCGAAATACTTTATTTTGTACTAATGTAAGTTTTTTTTTGGCTTTAATTAAAAAATATACAGCCAGTTAATTAAACGTCACATACCTTTCACCAGACAGGGATTACCGAAGGATGAAGATGTCACCCTGGGGTAATCAGAGCAGGAGACATTTACGAACCCGGGAATCAAGGGTACGGCCCCCAGGTTTCACACAATAGGTCCTAAACTCTACTTACAGACTATACCTGATATCTGCATATACGCGAAGGACGCAAGACCAAGAATGACCAAAGTTAGTCTCTTTCTCAATCGCGCCGACCATCAACATGCAAATAACCTGTATTACAATGTTTGCACCCTTGGCTGCTTACAATTTTATTTTTCCTTTTTTTACTAATGTACGTATTGTACGTATCATGAAAAAAGACCGGTGCGGTAAGGGTAGGAAATCCGAACTGACGTCAGACCATAGGCGTAGTCAAACACAACTAGATTTATAGAATATATGAATGTTAGATTACCATTAAAAATAATTATTGAACTATCCGTCACTACCTTGATTCAGCGAGCTCGTCCAATTCATTACTCAATAGAACGCCACATATCTAACACTAAAACTTAAGCAGTCGACTATATCATTTAGTATAAAGAAAGCGGCACGCAGAAATACACTATATTTTTGTAACGTTGTGAAATTTTTCACATTATTCGCGGTTGAGGTTCCTCGTGTTTTAAAATAGCCTCTGGTAGCAGAGAAATGTATCTCTCTACTTGTCATCGATTACCAAAATATATTCCATCGATTTTATTTATTTAGCTACCATGATTTAATTTAAATTTCACATTATTATTAGAATTATTTTATCAAAGCGACACCGTAGAGATAGTTGTTTTAACTTTGATGCTGCGCTATCTCAATTACGGGATACTCTAGGGGAGTTAAACCCTGGGGTGGGCAACCAGAATCAGCAAAAAGCCAGTCGTCGCATTTTAACAAACTATGCTTCATATTCATAGTGACATGTGATTACATTTCTAAAGCCCGCCGCACACGACGCTATTTTGACTGCTGGATTGTCAGCTGGGACTTCTGCTGGCTACTGAGCTGGCTGTGGAGATGGAAAATGACGTCACTACAGGCTGTTTTGCGTGTATGCATGCTGGATTCTACTGATAGAACATGTGCTATTTTTCGTGCTGTATTCCTTGCTTGTTTGAGTGAGGACCAATCGGAAAGCAGTATTTTATCACGTGGGTGATAGGCGCATAAACTGACAGATGATATCATAATACACTCAGCGTTCTACATAACGTCGCCATCGGTAATTCAATAATTCCACAAAACGTCGGCTAGAGGAGCCCCACCACCACGCCTAAAAGTTGACAGATACATAATAATAATAATAATAATGGCGCTGTTGGTGAACGAGATCCTGGTTTGTTGACTTTTTAAAATTGAACTCTAGACAATTGTTATTCGTTGCTTTAATACTGGATGAAAAATGTATAGATTTCTATACAATGCTATAAAATGCCAATAATTTATTTTTGTTATTTCCTTTTTTAATCGTTTTCAAATTATCAAATTTTAAATAAAATGTACCTTACACATTTTTTTTATACTATTTATTATATTTCAATTTCAACGAAAATTTGTATTGAATTTCATTTTTTTCCACATTGAGTCACACCAAAACACAAGTTTTGTATGTAAAATCTACATAGAAGACTTTAACGTCAATTTGTTAATTTAAATTTCGCGCTGAAATATAGCAGTCACAATGTGGGGGTTGGAGAAAGACGTTCTATAGAACTGTTAGAACATCGTATTGCGGATCGGTCGTACTGTGGGTGGACGTATTATATGTATGAGTGTATATGTATCATACGTTTATGTATCATACGTATATTTTAATGCTAGTATTTTTGAAACTAAAATGTTTGCTGCGATGAGCAAAGAAAATACTTAAATTTTTGTTGACATCTGAGCTGTCACTGTGCACGCAATAAACAGCTTCAAAATCCAGCTTTAAAACTAGCATCGTGTAAAAAAAACCAGCACGACATCTAGCGCCACAGCACGCTTGAGACAGCTAAATCAAGCAGACAATCCAGCAAGCAAAATAGCTTCGTGTGCGGTAGGCTTAAGCTCGGACAGTATAGATATTTTGATCAATTCAAATGGGTCCATCAAATCAATAATTTTACCCCCCCCCCTCCACCCAAATACAGTTCTGTTTTGTATGAGTAATCCACCTCCAATCAATGAAAGGAGCAGACTGGTGCCGAGAGATGTTTTCAGTTATACGGCAATTTAGAGTTTTTTCTTGTCTTGAATTTGCATAAACTGAAACCAGTGTAATCCGCGCAGAACAACAGTTTAATCCTGTATCTTGGGGATTTATCTGTGACTACGATGTGTTCTCTCTGCCGTATTATGTGGTATGTAACATGCATGTGAGTATCATATACATATATAGGTATATTATTGTACTTGAGTTTCAGTAGCGCGTGTATAGTTTTGGCAAATGATTTGAATTTGAATTGTCTTTAACAAATAAATAGAAATACAATGAAATCACTGTAAAATATATGTACGTATGTGATATGTTTATTCTTTGGTATCTTTTCTTACCACTTGGTTATAGTTATTGGTCAAAAATAGTTAAAATATTTTTTATTGTACCTAAAAGACAAGGTTAGTAAATGAACAGGTTGTATCATAAGTTTAGACCAATCAGCGGTCGCGCGAAATTACGTCATCCTGAGGAACCTATATATAGTAAAAAAGTTTAACAACTATTTTTAACGTTAGAGGATTCCTCATGATGACGCGGTCACCCCTCTCATGCCTCACCCCACCAGAATTATGGTACAACCTGTGTATTTACTAACCTTACCTAAAAGATATTATAGAACATGGAAGTCATGTATGGTTTTCCATCGAAAAATCGTATCTGAGATAAAAGCATAGGTTCTGATTGTACTAACTTCAAAATGTAAAGAAAAGTTGATTTCCGCATGGCGGCTGTGTGTGTGTGTCTGGATGTAGAATTTTCTATCGTTCACGATGACTACTGTAAATATTCACCGATTTGAATTATTTTTGAAGAAAATGTTTGTCTTAGTGAGTACTCCAGACCTATCTGTAGGTACTAAATTTAAAATGTAAAGAAAAGTTGTTTTCCGCATGGTGGCTATGTGTGTGTGTGTCTGTCCGTGTGTCTGCATGTTGAATTTTCTTTCGTTCATAACTACTGTAAAAATGCACTGATTTGAATTATTTTTGGGGAAAATGTTTGTCTCGCAGAGAGTATTCTAGATCTATTTATTTTAATGTTAATCGGAATAGGGATTTTAGAAATAATCGAAAATGTGTACATTAGAAAAATTTCATGGAAAATAACTAACATAATTGTTTATATGGTAAATAATTATAATTTTACTTCTTATTTTCTTATCTTTAAGTTGATATTTCTATGTTAATTTCAATTTATGCATGAAATATTACCCCAAAATTTTGTGTTTTTAATTTTGTTTAAAGTATGTTTATTATATAGAAAATATTGTGAAAAGTTGAAACCGCAGGTCTGTATCTCAAATTGTTCTCGAGATATGGCCTCTCAAAGTTTTAGTTTTTTCAAAATTTTTGAGAAAAATGGATGTAACTTTTGAACGTCTGGTCGGATTTTATTTTTGTTGACAGATTTGAAATCAGCGTGTCAAAATCTATATAATGATATGTCAAACACTTAAAAATTCTAAAAAAAAAAAAATTTCGCGAAAAATCGAAAAAATGTCGATTTTTAGCAAAATTTTTATTTGCGATTTTTAAAGTTTTATACATGCTATTATATAGATTTTGACACGCTGATTTCAAATCTGTCAACAAAAATCAAATCCGACTACACGTTAAAAAGTTACAGCCATTATTCTTCAAAATTTTAAAAAATCGAAAACTTTGAAAGGCCATATCTCAAGAACGGTTTGAGATACAGAACTGCAGTTTGAAAATTTCAACTTTTCACGTTATTTTCTATATAATAAACAGACTTTGAACGAAATCTAAAACCCAAAAAAATTTACTTAAATTTCATGGTTCAAATATCAAATTTTCAAAGAAATATCAACTCAAATACATTATACGAGTAAAGTGTAATTTCTAACATTATATATTACATTCTGTCTCTAGCGTGACTGGGCGTGAGTAAAATTTTTTCATACGCCTAACTTATCTAAGATGGTACCAAAATTTGTTTAATTTAAAAAGTTAAAACAACTTAAAAAGTTGTAGCAAGCTATTTTATAGAAAATTGAATCCTCTACAAAAAAGATTCCGTAAAATTTTCACGTAACATGTATCGTTCTTGAAATATCTTGAAAAAAATAACTGTTATAGGATGTCACCTTTTCCCCTTATGTACGATTTTGATAATTTTTAAATGAGACCGTCCTCAAGCCAACCAACCAACCAAGTTTCATTAATATCAGTACAGTGGTTCATGAATTATGCGTGTGACAAGGATTCAGGAGACAGACAGACACGGAACGAAAAGTGTTTGTCTGACCTGAAACGGTAATATCTAGTAAAAAATTTTAAATCGATGAAAAATGATCATATAATCGTAGGTATCTTCTATCATTTAGATTTCACTAGAATATAATTTGCAATTTTTTAACTATCCATTAAAAATTATACTTAATATCTTATATGCATTACGTGCGCTACTGATCTATGTATGCATGCAAGCATGAATGTTTATGTGCATGTATGAATGTATGTATGTATTTACTAACACAAGCACACACGATGATGAAAATTACTTTGAAAGTGGTAGACGTTGCATGTTTACATTAATCTAACTTTAACAACGCAAAAGTATTGTACTTGTTTGTTATGTTTAAAGGACTGAGTACATTGAAACTGTTGCTGCATTCTGAGAGATATCATCCTAGCATCTGACATAACCTATTGTCTTTTAACTCAAACAGTGGATTGTTAAGATTATATACAATTAACATACGAGGGTATCGAATGTTAATTAGATTTGAACATGATTAATGGTAAATAAAAAAAAACAACTGTCAAGTAAATGCACAGTGCTTCCTCGTGCTAAATTCATAAAAGGTAGTTAATTATTGAACTATTTAACTAAAAACCGATTAAGTATTCAGATGAACTGCCTGTCATTGGTTAACCATTTAATTTTCATACAATTTTAATAACAAAATATTAATTCGACATTTTTCTTTATACGCAAATTGAGATAAATCTTTGTAAGGGACTATTTTATAATAAACATAGGTAACCTATTTTATATAAAATTTAATGCTCTACAAAAAAGGTTCTATAAAATTTTCACGTAACATGTGTCTTTCTTGAGATATCTTCAAATCCAAAAATTAATATTTTGGGATGTCACGCCTCCCACTTACACACGATTTTAATATTGTTAAAATGGGACCGTCCTCAAATCAGACCCAACCAACCAACCAAGTTTCATTAATATCGGTTCAGTGGTTCATGAGTTCTGCACGTGACAAGGATTGGGGTACAGACAGACACACAGACAGACAGACACGGAACAAAAAGTGTTTGTCTTGACCTGAAACGGATAGATACGGTAAAATTTTTAAAATCGGAGAATAAATTTTTTTTCTCATTTTAAAACGATCACAAAGCTTCTCGTATCTTCGATATTGCGAGGAAGCAATACAACAAGTGTGAGAAGAACTTGCACCCTGGGGGTTTAGTACCGTTATAAAATAATATTGACAGTGGTTAGTTATGTAAACAATCTTAAAAAGTAGCTAAAATTGATTTTAGCTGCGCATGAAAAAATTTATTGAATAGTTATTAGTTATTTTTTTTCTGTTGCCTCAGTATTTTTAGCTAATTTCAAAATATCATACAGTACAAATTTTGATAGTATTGATAGCAAAATTGATAACACGCTGATTTCAAATCTGTCAACAAAAATCAAATCCGACAAGACGTTCAAAAGTTACGACTATTTTTCTAAAAAAAAAATTGAAAAAAAACTAAAACCTTAAGAGGCCATATCTCGAGAACGTTATGAGATACAGACCTGCGGTTTGAAAATTTCAACTTTTCGCATCATTTTCTATATAATAAACATATCAACTCTAATACATCTCAAAGTGTAAAAAAATGTATTGACTAGTTAGGTATTTGTCACAATTTTGTTAGTAAATATTTTTTTCTGTTTTGCCTCAGTACAAATTTTGATAAAATTGATAATAAGGGGTTTTTACATTTTGCTTTGATAATATGTTATTAAATGAAATTGGCCAGTCATTACTACATGTCAAAACCACAATTTTAAAATCCAATTTTAAACATTATTTCAATTTTGATAATGATATTTTTAACATTGATGTAAAATAATAACTAAAATTATGGAAAATGATTTTTTTAAACTTATGTATATTGTTAATATTTTAAGCTATAAATAAAATTCCTTACTTTTTCCCCATTCTGTATAAATCAGCGATTCTCAACCTGTGGGGTGCGCCCCCCTAGGGGGGCGTGATAAAACTGAATGGGGGGCGCGAGGATATCGAGAAAAGTTTTGAAAATATATTATTAAAAAAATTATTTAATTTACTGAAAGAAAAACAATAAAATACATTCTGACATAATAAAAAATAAAATAATACACGTTTACATTTACACTGATATAATACACTTATAAATAGGACTGTATCAGTAATGCACAATGTATTTAATAATTAACTTCAATATTAAATTAAGAACAAGATTAATAATTATTAGTGGCTCCCTTGGGCCTCAGAGCAAAATTTTTCGAAAGAAGGTTTAATATTAGAAATTAACACTCAAGCATTTGTTTTTATATTTAGCTGAGATCTATATTTCAGTGAAAATTATTGTATGATGGTGGGGGGGGGGGCACGATGAGAGTCATGATTGAAAATTGGGTCGTAAATACTAAAAGGTTGAGAAACGCTGGTATAAATACAAAAGTCAATACAGCAAAAACCGGTGATCTAAATAAAGCAAAAGCCAACAATTTACAAACGAGGTATTTAAAATACCCCAATCAATAATTTAACCTATATACATATATTGACTGTTTTATAACAAACATTATTAATTACTTTAGCACATAACAATGTCAAATTAACAGACCTATAACTAACAGTTCACGACATGTTTTAGCCACGCCTACTTGACAATCGGCAACTGTTTTAACACCGCTTTGTATCTGTTATAAATTAATACTCGTGCGGTTGACATTTATATGGTAACTAAACATGCAAATTCTTACCAACTTGCAGTCAATGAATACCCTGATAAAAATGTTACCACGCTTCGTTATCGGGTTTTGTTAATAATGCAAGAAATATTGTGTTTCGTGTATAAAGGTCAACAGTTATTATATTCATTTTTTTACAGTTTATCATCATTATTTATGTATTAGTGAAAAGTTTGGAAATGGAATTGGCTTTGACGTGTATTTTAAAGTGACCTTTTTAATAAAATATAGTTTAGGGGTAACAAATATGTCTTTAAACATTATTTATAATAGTGTGATTATTTCAGGGGCTATACCAGTGTGAACGCTGGAAATTTGGGTGATTTTCGGAAATTTTTTAATATTTAATGTCAATATTATACATTCTGTATCAATTTCATCCACTGAAAATGATTTTGTAAGTAAAACATTTTTAAATCAAATATTTAACTATAAAAGTAATCACATATTAATACTTCGGTGTCATGATGTATAAAAAAGTCTCGTGCCTGCCAAGGCAGTTTATTTTACTATGGCAATAGCATTACCAAGATTATAAGGGCTGGTAAATTTGAGGTTGTAACGAAAAAAAAATCAGGCATCAACCCTACGCTACCATCATCAAACATTTAATTAAAATAAAATAAAAATCAACACTATCGAAGTGACACCTAAAGGGTTAAAGCGTAAACAGAGCTTCTAGTTAAATAAATAAGAACACAAGACGTATATTTGTTTTCGAAAACTAATATTCATATGTAATCATGTTTATAACAGTTTTTTTACGAATAGCTCCTGAAGGGTTAAAGCATAAACGAATATAATTTCAGCACAATCGTGCACAAACGAAGTAGAAACGAACTGCACATTCAAAAATTTAAATTTAAAAAAAGGGGGAGCCAGAGACATGTTTTCGGTATTTTTAAACATAAATAACATGTAAAGGGTTCAAGCACAAACGATGAAAATTTCTGCACAAACATGCACAAACGAAGCACAAACGAATTGCATATAATAAATTTTAAATTTCAAGAAAGGGGGGGCTCGCATGTCTACAGCACCCCATTTGAATTTTTTAAATATCTCCTAAAGGGTTAAAGCACAAACGAAAGGATTTCCTGCACAAACGTGCACAAACGAAGCACAAACGAACTACATATAATAAATTTCGAATTTCTTAAAAGGGGGGGCTCGCATGTCTACGGCCCCCCATTTGATTTTTTTGAATATCTCCTAAGGGGTTAAGGCACAAACGAAAGGATTTCCTGCACAAACGTGTACAAACGAAGCACAAACGAACTGCATATAATAAAATTATAATTTCAAAAAAGGGGGTGCCAGAGACATGGAGCTGATAATAGGTACACAATTTCGAATATTTCTGAAATCCTTAATCCGATTAGCACCAAAATCAATAGGTCTGGAGTACTCACTGTGGCAAACATTTTCCCTAAAAATAATTCAAATTGATGCGTATTTACAGTAGTTATCGTGAATGGAAGAAAACACACACACAAAATCAACTTTTCCTAATGTTTTGAAGTTAGTACAATCAGAATCTGCTCTTATCTCGTACACGATTTTTCGACGGTATTACAATACTTCCATGGAAGTAAAATGGGTCTTATATACGAACAAACAGACGGACAACAAAATGATTTTTTTTTTAGGTTCGGGTCTATTTCTATTTTGTTTCTTTGGTCTAAACATGGTATAATGATTAATCACACTTGAACATGCTCAATAACGTGATGTAAAGTAAAACTGTGATAAAATTATTTAAAGTTAGAACATACAAATCAGAAAACAGTGTCCATGTATTTTATTTCCAAAGCCAGTAAAAAGCGTCGCAGTTTAAACAGAGAAACCGTTATATAATTATACCATTTAGTAAAGAACATAAAATACATGTAATTCACTGTCATTTACATCTACTTGGTGTAAAACATCGCAGGGTAAAGGGTAGGCCTCCTTAAATTACACTCTCCCGACGTATTTAAACAGTGGTCCGAGGGTCAGGCCTACGGTCACACGATGTACGCCAACGGCTAAAAGGTTATTTTAGTAATTAGTTTTGTTTTTGGTCGAAAATATGTGAACGTAGATGTGTGTGTAGAACCTTTTTAGATGCTTAGTTCTGCCGTAATTGGTTTAAATTTTGTGGCGTTGGAAATGGATGTAGTGTGTTTAATTCGCAAGATTTGGGGATGTTGTATTTGATATTTCTTTGGTTTATTTTGTTAAAAATTACTTCAGGACGTTGTGGGGCTGGCATTGCGGGGAACGGTGTGGGTAAGTGCCTGTGGATAAGCATAGAGTGAAAACAAGGTGTGCCTCTTTCTCTTTTTAAATAAAAAACACGGTTCCTCATCATTCTGAAAATTTAAGGATGTCTTTGTAAAGAATAAAAAATATATGCTCAAATTTTCATCAAATTCATCACTTTGAAAAGTCAGTTTCGAAATTATGCAGTTCTCTTAAGAATGCATGTTAATTTGTTTATTTAATATTTCTTAAACTATTCACCTAATGACTTTGAAATTCTGCAAAGATTTTTGAAATGTTATTGTCTTGTTATTTTCCAAGTTTTATCGAAATTTCTGGTATTTTTATATGGGGTCAACATCCTTAACTCGAGTGTTATATAAATATTTAGATATTTGTTAATACAAATTATAGAATTTCTTAAATTAAAAAAATTACTTTTGATGTTTTGAGGGAAAATTAAATGGAGTTGAAATAAATTATGCTCATAATTAAATATTGTATTATTTAAAAAGTTTATTTTGTTCAAACAAAAAGAATTTATAAAACGACAAATTGATTAAATTACAAATTAACAATTATTTTGCGATTGAATAAAACACAAGTGATAATTCTGCCTTTTTTTATTTTGTTAAAACAAAATCAAATAATATACCCGTCTCAGGTTATAATTTTTATACAAAATAAAATGATGTAGGTATTTTATTTTAACGTTCATATGACGATCGAATCATTTACAATTTGTTTATTATTTTTACTAGCTGTTACCCGCGACTTCGTTCGCGTGGAATTTAGATTAGTGGAAAAACATTTTTCTGTTATGATAGTCGATAAAACAAGTTTTTAATTTCAAAATTACACGCTAGATGTCACTAAACTATCCTAACCTATCGTGCATACAAATGTCACACCTCCATTTTTTTCATTCGATTAAATTTTTCGAGATACAAAGTAGCCAGTATCCTTTCTAAGGATGCAAGCTATCTTCCTGCCAAATTTTGTCAAGATCGGTTCAGCAGTTTACCCATGAAAAGATAACAAACAGATAGAAAGACAGATATACTTTTGCATTTATAATATTAGTTAGTATATATTATTGAGAGGGCCAGTCATATTAAGTTGTAAAAACCGATAGTCTTAAAAACCGGTAAAAGACAAGTACACTCATCGCTCCGAACAACGATGGTATCGGTAATTCAATCGATCCTAACAACGACGGATAGAGGTGCCCCTACCACCACATACACTGGTAGAAAGGATTTCTCAAACCAAGTAAACCTTGTTTTGTATATAACGAAAACAATATTTTCTTAAGATAAGCAATAATCTCTTAAACCAACTATAGTATTCTTGAACGAAGGAATAACGTAGTTGGATTAAGAGTATGTTTCTTATATTAAGAAAATATTGTTTTCGTTATATACAAAACAAGGTTTTCTTGGTCCAATTCAGTTTTTTTTCTATGATATGTATTATACATAGAATACTTTAACGCCAATTTGTTAATTTAAATTTCGCGCAAAAATATAGCAATCACGGTTGTATTGTGGTAGATATAGGAGAAGGTCGTTACGGTTGGCTAATTGTTTCTCGGTGCGTACGTTAATAGGATGGTCGTCGTTTAGAGATTTGAGTATATATGGACTTTTATTTCAAGTCATTAAAATCGACATGTTGTATTAAATGATATCGTTATAACTAATAGCCAGTTTCGACTGTATATGATTTTTCATTAAAAAGTCTCATTCATAATACTTATATTATGATTAAAATAAACACATGTAGTACTCAATCCTTTAAAATTTACAAAACGATTTCTTATAAATATTGAACAACCGTAAGTCCTGTGAGACATGGCGATAAACCTTCGGCAAAATTGAACTACCTCTCAAATATACTTACGTATCTTCATTCTCTGGCGATTTCGACCGCAAAAAAAACCGCCGTTACGCTGTCGCTTTATCGTACGACAGTCTGCCAGGCGGTGAATGGGTGGGTGGGTAGAAGAGTGTCACCTGTCCACCCTATACCTGTGCGGTATCCGTTACATACAACACAGATCTTACCGTTCTGAAAATGTTGTTCAGTTTATATTATTTTATGTCAGATTTAAGTAAGATACAACCTCTGTTAATTCGCATTTAAGTACATATTCAACACTTTTATACAATAGTAGATACTTACGTATAAGGTATTGTCCCCAGTTTTTGACAGTGCCCCAGTTATTGACAATTGTTTTATTAAATATTCTAAATTAGAAATTTTTGTTGATATTTGATTACTGCATCATAATTTATAAACACTTAACTGTAAAACAGTTTAATTTGATGAAAATCGGCTCGGGTGTCAAAATGGTGGACATTTAAACAAATTAGTAGTGTTATCTATTTATTAATTAAATAATAAATTATTAATTATCATAGTATCTGCTTTACATTGTTTTAAACTTTATTATTCTTTATTAATAGTTGTTTTGTCCAACTTTTTAAATTAAATTTATTTAATAAAAGGGTACTTGTTTTATTAGTTTAAGATAAGCCCAAAAATTCCTAAAAACAATATACCTTGCTCTTAAAGCGTCCAATATTGGTGCTAGTACCTTATATACAAATTTTAAAATTTGTTACATTTAACGTTTTTTGTTCCGAAGCAAAAAATTAATAAATAAAACAGCAACACACTCTTTACTCTCAGTATTATTGAGTATAAGAAAGACACATGGTACCTATATGGCAAACTCGTACACTGTTCAATCTCTGTAATACGTATAAGAAAGTCCCATAATTAAAAACGGATACTTAAAAAAATTAATTTTGTTTTTTCTAAAAAATGAATATACAGTTTTCAGACTGACCATTTTTCTCTAATTCGCACTGTTTCAATGTAATTCGAAAAATTCAAAAGATAATTTTCAAAAATAGATTTTCTTCCCCGACAAAAATGAATCTTAAGTATAAAATTTCACCCTTCTTCGATTTGTTGTATTCGAGTTACAGCGTCTACAGAAAGACAGATAGACACACAGACATTTTGGCGAAAAGAGTCAGAATGGATTCAGGGAAGGTCAAAATGGATAATTCCATCAAAATCCCGATTTCGAAAAAAATACATATTTATAAATGCGACCATATAAGGAGTTTATTTTATTTTTTTCGTCACACATATATTGATACACAATATAAAATGCGTTACCTTGGTAAAAGGAAACGGGGTTAAGTATCGATCTGTGATAAATACATAATACATCGGATGTGTCCGAGTGCGACACTTAAGAGACGGCCCATCTCCCCTCTAGAAACGCCCTACGGAGTTGGAAGAAGTAATGCGTGATTCTGACGCACCCCGCGGCGTCACCAATGATTTATTCCAGGTATCTTATGTTTGACATCTTACTTCTATGGATACATTTCTACACTATTTTTTTTCTTTTCATAATTTATTGACAGCTTAAGTACAAAAATCTATTTTAAAATCACCAATCCATACTAGTATGTCTATTTGTTACCTCTTCACGCCTAAACCACTATTTCGATTTTGATGAAATTTGGCAGGGAGATAGCTTGCATCCTTAAGAAGGGCATATGCTAAAAATTATGAAAACCCACACATGGGTGTTGCCGCGCAATCCACTTGGCACAGCTCAAAAAATACCCTTGCCAATCGATTCGTGAATCAATCCCGAGTCCAACGAGGTACATAAAGCCATATATGAGAATTTTTGAGGGGGGGGGGTCATGACCGGAAAAATTCCTGAAATTGACTAAACTATAACTACATTCCTACCATTTAGCGAAAACCCGAGGTCTCTATGGGGTCAGGGGGCCGAGATCTCGCGGTGGAAGACAGACGGACGGATGGACAGAAAATCGAGCATATAAACGCTGCCATTTCGTTGGTTGCGCTAAAAATGGGTATAAATGACATTTCTACGAGTGACCTGTATTGTAATCGACTTATAACAGAAATCTACTTTACCTACCTAACAAACCTTCTTCTGTTTCTTCTTCTCTATGGGTGACAATCCGTACTTAACCTAAATTCAAATAGATATAACCAATAAAACCTAACATTATTTTACAAAATCTCATTAAATATTGTCATATTATATTACCCCACATACAAAAATATTATAATAAAAAATGTATTCCAGATTATGCTACGAAAAATTTTGTTATGCAGAGAAGCTAATAAATATTTTATTATATTAAAGGGATAAGACTGTTGTTTATACTAAACTTAAAATCACTACCCCTATTCTTGTAAACAGAGTGGGGGGGGTATGTAAGTAGGTTTGTGACACAGCTGCTTGAGCTATAAACTCTACCAGTTTATGAGCTAGAGCTTGAATAGCTCCGTAAGAATATCGTTCGATAATTATAATTATACTATAGTACATGTATGTATGTCGCCGTATTCATATATTTAGAATTAACTTGGAAATTTTTATTAGCTAATTTTATTGCCTTTTTATGATTAATAAATAATAATAATATATTCACACTAGCTGCACTGTAAATTGTGTTATGTTTTAATAATATTGACTATTTTAATCGTCTATTGTTTATTTATTAATATTAAAATAATAAACATTCAGTATCCTATAAATTTATTATACACTAGCATATTGGACTCGGTGTTACCCAGGTTAATATCCACAAAATAATAGTGACCTAAGATTAAAAAAATATTGAAACCGTTTATTATAGAATCTTTATTCCATGGCTCCTTTGTCTTTTTATATAAATGACAGTTGTGACATCATAGGAACAAAACACGACTTGATAGAGCATTTTTTAGTCTTTTAATGTTAAATCTTAGATTTTCATAAACGAACATGCACAGAAAAATTATCTAACTATTGGCGAAAATCGCATTGAAATCAGTTCAGTAATTCCCGAGTCCATAAGCCTCACTGGCTTTGCTACCTTTGATATAAAAGTTAGATATATGGTATCGCGGAATTTATTTTGCATCTGTTTATTCCACACAGTTCTTTACTACATTAATGTCCGGTATTATAAACGACCTAGCAAAATTTGCAAGCTTGCAAGCACTCGATACATAAGGTTATTAATTTTGTTATAGTATCTATGGATTAGTTATGGAATTTAGAGCAGTGATACTTCAACGTATTGTAACACAGTTGGCGACTCTGACAATATCACAACTTTTTCAATACCGTTGGTTTTTACATAAAACGCTTGCGCGAATTCTGTCAAAGTTATCAAAAAAATTTCAACAGAACTGTCATATAAGTTTGGTATCTCATTTGAGAGTGTTAGCAAGCTTGAAAATTAGCTAGGTCTTTTATAATATCGGACATAAATTGTTCAATATTCACGGTTTAGGCAACGTATTACAAAATAGCACGCTGGTGACAAACTTTTTTCCGACGATTTACTATTATCGTCACTGCTTATTCCTTATGTTACCTAACGTTACAAAATATATACCTAACCTAGGCAGGGTAAGCAGTTATAACAATATCGAGGGGACCAGTCATATTAGACCGTAAAAGCCGATAGTAAAAAGACAATTAATGGGATTTAGCGTGACTTATATTTTGAGTCGTTAAAACCGGTATTTTGTATTATTTTAACTGTAATGCGCCGCTGTTTATTATAATTAAAAAAAATACTATTTCTTTTAATACTTGAGAGGAACAAAAAATGCATCGAACGAAAATTTGCAAAAAATGTCCTTATAATGGAGGAAAAGTCAAAATAATCATATAACTATTTATATGAAAATATTAACCGAGCTAAAGGTAGATACTTAACCATTAGCTGCTCCACTTCTACAGAATAATATACCTTCTACAATGGGGTCACCTCGTACCCCAGACACTGAAATGCTAACTACTCGTAATTTATTAAGTATTTTAATTCAATAAAATTCCTCTATCATCTTCAAACGATACGAAATGCACTTCAATCGGTTATTTAAAAAATATGTAATATTTAATATATTTAAAAAAATTGCAAACTTTGTAAAATTTAAACAGCTTACATTGAAGCTGGAAAAATGTGAGGCGCCTAGTGGCAGTTAAGCCAGCTAAGGGTTAAATACAAATTACATAAAAATATCCATCCAAATTCCAATTTTAATCATTGTAGAGCAATAATATGAATATAATAATAAAAAAAGTATTTCTTATAAATCATCCGTCATTTTCTCTGTTAAAATCCTTTCCCCTCTGACATATTTGATCCGTATATTTGTTGACATACACGTGGACCTATTAACAGAGATTATGAATCGAGTTTCCCCGGTATCGTTCTCATAAACACATCGGGGCCTGCTTATTTAATGGGCTAATGGAGCATGCCAGAACTATGTAATTAAATTTCTTGGGTACTAACCAAATAAATCATATCTCTACCCTCTCTCTGTGTGTCTGTTTGCTACACTAAACCAGAGGTACTCAATAAAAATTCATAGCGTTTACGGTAATAACTATTTTATTTTAGATTTAATGAATCACATGTTTATTTTTGTCTTTTTACATCTATTTAAACATATTTAACAGTGTAAATAAAAAGTATGTAAAGAACATGATGCTACAGTCTTTAATATTAACTATATTTACAAATTAAAAAAATCGGCCATAAGGCCATAAAGGTTCCGAAGTACGTACTACGTGGATTATTTGGAGTCACTTACATGTGCATTTTTGAGTTAGAAAAATAAATTAAAAATATAGGGTCAAATTCTTCTAATAGAGATCTACATTTTGACACCCCACAAGCCTTGGTAATATTAGTTTTTATTTGCTTTGAAGTCCTCTGCAAGCGCCATTTTTATGCAAGAAATTTTTTTTTTAAAAAGATAATCAAATTCAACTATAAGTTTATACATTTTCACGTGCCAATTAAATTTTATTTTGGCTAGCTTTATCCCCCCCCCCCCCCCCATTTTTTAAATCTCTGTTTAGAAGGCATTAATTTACATATTCAATAAAAATTTAAAAGTTCTAGTTTATATAGTTTACGAGCTATTTTGCTTTGACTGCGAAAAGGACGGACGGACGAAAAATTGAGATTAAAAAGATTTCTTCAAAACCCTTAAAAAATGTTTTCTGCAAAAATAATTATTCATGATATTAAAGTAAATTCGCACAAATTAATATTCAATTAAAAATATTCAACCCCTAATAGCATGTGACGGGGACGAGGATGGATTTAGATATGTTTATCTGCATACCTGTTTTAATAGGTATGCAAGGTAAATTCGGGAAAAATAGTCATCTATTAAAATAAAAATTTTGACATTCAACCCCTAATGGCGGGGGTAGACAGGGTCTGTGTTTTTGATATGTTTATCTGCATAGCTACTTACGTTATAATGGTGGAGTCAGGTAAAATAATCTGCAATAAAAAATTCGATATTCAACCCCTAATGGCGAGGGTAGACAGGGGGTTAGTTTTTGCAATTTTTAACTAAGGTCCGAGATATTTACGTTTTTTATAGGTAATGAATCAAAATCAATATAAAAAAAATGTAATATGTCATCCCCTATCACGTATGGAGGGTTCTAATTACTTTCGAAGTTTACGCGAGTGAAGCTGTGGGATTCCGCTAGTTTATTAATATAACAATAATTAGGTGTAATGTGATAACAGTTTTGTGACCACTGGTACAGTGGACATGCTGAAATACGTACTGTATGTGTGAAATACCTCTTTCGCAGGATATTTTCATTAAAGTCAGTATGATGGATATATAGAGTGCAGTAGTAGCGCTCTGTATTACCATCTTTACGATTTTTGTTCATATATTCGTTCTCGAGTCAGTTACGTTGTGAATTATTCCATCTACATTTCATGTACTTTGTGTGTGTGTGTTTAATTTTATGTACGGAATTAATTTTGCATGTACAATTGCTTTGTTTTATTTATTTATTATTTAAATCAAGTATTTGTATTCTTTCATGTCGAAGCTATGTATGTTTTAGCGTTTGGAATTTTTAATCTATAGATTTTTTAAATAACGTAAATGATATAAGAACTTTTACAAGAAGAATTTAAAATATCTGCCATTAGTATCACGGAATTTTCTTATTTGTTCTAAAGATAGTCATAGTGACGTGATTTATTTAAAAAAACTCATTTATGTATTATTTTTAACAAGTATAAAAAAATAAAAATGTTATAATATAATAGTTAACTAACTTAATAATATATTCAAACCGATTACGGTTTGAATATTTAATTATAGAATTTTTAATTCTATAATTATATAGAATTCTTTAAACTATGGGTACTATGTTTTTATATAAATAGCATCCCTGGGAAAAAATTGTATTCGACAGATCTGCATTTTTTTCACTGGTTTTTGATCTATGGTTACTTACAAAGATCTACAATGACCTACAAAATCTAAAAGGATCTAAAAAAAGATCTAAAGATCGTTGTAGACCATGATAGAGATTAAAACGTTGAAAATTCATTATGTTTGATCTTCAGAGATCTTTGTAGATCGTTGTAGATCTTTGTAGATCTTTGTAAACTGTTGTAGATCTTTGCAAGTCTCCACAGATAAAAAACCAGTGAAAAATATCATGTCTCAAAATGCAGATCTATTGATATCTGAGTAGATCTCTGCAGATCTACAATCTTTCCCGGGATTTGTATGCTTTGTGAAATCATGAAAACAAAACAGTTATCAGGATTGATTTTCATAAAATATTAATAGATACTGTTGAGAAAAAAATTGGTGAAAACCGCATTGAAATCGGTTCAATAGTTCCCTAGTAATAAGCCGTATACAAACGTACATTCATTTTTATGATATTGATTAATAAAATGAGTAAAACTTGGCTACTACAATCGATCAGAAATCGATTTGAGATGCCAGAATTCTTACTATGAGTGACTCTAAATATATCTTATAATCTTAACTTAATATATATAAATTACGTGTCACATGTTCCTCCGCGATGGACTCCTAAACTACTTAACCGATTTTAATCAAATTTGTACACCGTGTGCAGTTTGATCCAACTTGAAATATAGGATAGCTTACATCTCAATTTATGATTGCAATATTATTTTATTGCAAATTATTTGTCTTTATCTGTTAGCTCCAAACGATTCTAACAGATGGTGACATCTGTTGACTGGATTGAATAAGTATTCAATAGATGGCGCTATGTCAAACTTCCAAACGTTTCATATAACCTACAATTAAAGTATAGGTTAACCACAGCAGCGCGTGGCCGGGTCAGCTAGTGTGTATATATTTATATGTAAAAAAATATTTCGGATTCATTATTAAGGGACATAAATTATAAAATTTAAAGTTCTATACAACTTTTATTAATGAAAAAAGAATGTCGATTATATCCTTTTTAGGAACTGTAGAAGTATAAGTATCTACAAAATTTACCTTTAAACATTTCATTTATTTCAAAAAATTCCAATATTGACAAGAGTAAACATTCGTTTCCGGCTGTCGGATTTATCTCAGAACGGGATGTTTTTTTTTCAAGGCTTATACAGATCTTAAATATAAAGTCTGTTTTATCCTTACAACGTTGTTTCAATATTTTCTGATAGGTAGTATAAGAAAGTTGAAATACATGTAATAATAAAATAAAGACATTGATATTTTTATGCGAAATACGTGTAAAAGTAAAATCTAGAAGATAATGTAATACGATATAGAAAGTCACACAATTCCAGCTTTCAATTATACAGAATGAAGGTAAATGATTATATGCTTTTAGAGCCTTAAATTATATGTCAAATGAGCCAAGCCATTTCCTACGTAATTTATTTCAACCGAAAATACTCTAGATTCTAATTATAATGTTATTTTCAACATAAAGGGTGCATTCAATGGGTAAAATTTTTGTTTACATATGAATTCTTAAAAATAGATAATAACAATTAAAAATATTTTCTAAAAAAATTAAAAAGTATATAAAAATACGCAGTGTCAAAATGTGCAAAATAAAGTGCACCCAATTCTGTTTTTACACGATTTCATTCGATTTAGCACGATTAAAAAAGCTATTTGATTTAAATTTAAAGAAAAATATTTTTATTAACCATAGGACTTTTTTTTATATCTGTTTCTTATAAAATATGTAGTTAGGGAATTCCCCTTTGTAATTTATTTTCATAGCAGCTTAAGTATATACTTTAGTCTTGTACAAATTTTCAGTTCCTAAACTTGCGATAATTTAGTTTAGTGCTTGTTATTTGACTAAACACTAAATCACTGGATACGTGTAAACGGGCCTTTAGTGGTTAAATCGTATTGTTAATGATTTATCTCTAATGCTGTGTTTATACCGAAGAAACAAAACAGCAACATCGTGTTTTTTTACAAAAGTACAATAAACCCCATACATTTTTAAATGCGAAGTATTTTAAAACACCGTGTTGCTGTTTTGTCTCAACAAGAAGGTGAGATTATATTTAAATAAAAACAGTATTACCTAATTAAAATAGACCCGATGAATAAAAATATATATTTAAGTTAAAAATTGGAAAGACAATCTAAGGGACTGTTTTTTCATAAAAACTCGATCTTATTATATTGATACCTCCCTTTAGTTTAACCCCAAAAAAATAATTGAAAATCAAATGCTAAAAAATTGAGATAGAGCCAATTTGGTGGAACATTTCCGGTGTAAGTAACAATTCCGTCCGGGGAACGGTTTCATATTTAAAGCGGTGGAAAAAGAAAGGTGCACCCTCGGCGGTAAGAAAAAATAAATTCGGTCATATTTTTCACAGACCATTTACACGGGGGTAAATTCGTGCGCGCATCTTGTGAGTCTAACGAACCGTTTAACCATTACAGGGGTGTATTGAGGTCACATTTACTGAAATACAGTACAGGTACTTTGATTTAAATGGCAGATATATAGAGTAAAGTCAGTATATATGGAACACCATTCATGTTTTAGGTAAGAAAACTATGATAATATTATTTAAAATCAACCCTTATCATTTCATTGGGCAGAGAATTTAATTTTTAACAAGATCGAGTAAACAAAAATAGAATTCTTAAATTTAAAAAAATCTAAAACAATCGAAAATCAGCCTCTTCAAAAATGTTATCGTAATAAAGGATTATCTATATTAAGTGGTTAAAACATTTTTTATTTTTATTTTATTTTTTTATGTTTTTATTTCAAACTTATATGTTATTACTGTAAAAAAAATAGCAGTAGCGTACCAAAGAGTACGCGGGTAGAACCTCCGTAATAGGCACCCCATTTAGTTGCCACCATCATGAAGATTTGTACTTAAAAAAAAGATTTATGTGGAAGTGAATAGTTGTGAAGTACTGGATGATTAATATCATTTTCATACTATTTGCCTCACCACTATTCTGGTTAATTATTACACTTCATATATAGCCGTATAATACGCCATAGTCCATAATACCCGCAACCACATGTATTTAAAAAATAATTGTTATCGCCGAGGCAATAATTATTACGTGGATTAAAAGCACTGTACATATGGCCAACCCTTATACCTACATTTTTAAACAGCAATATAATTAATTTAAACAATTTAATACAATAAAAATTTTAACTAACTTACCTTAACATAAATAAACAAAAATGACAAATTTCATTAAATTGTCCTCAATGACATACCGGCACTCCAAACACTATCATGTCAACTAACGCAGTTATTTAGAGGTGAGGTGTAAGCTTAAATACATACATATTAATGTTGTCTTTATAAAATGTAAACTGGAGCAACAAAAGGAGGTGTCCATATTACTCACCTGGTCCATATATACCGACTTTACTCTAATTTCTACGGGAAATAGCTGAAATTTGGAAAAGTTATTCCTTAATCAATCTAAAATACCGGCAATCTGTTTCAGAAGGTTTTAACATAGTTTTAAAGTTTTTTTTTTTGTTTTAATTAACATGGGCTCTTGTGGCAGAAATCTAGATTTCCATTATTTTTAACTCAGAATTTTTATTATTCATCCTTTAATAATTTATTAAAATTAAAATAAAATCGATTCAAATAAAAGTTACCAGAAATTTAAACAGTTGGATCCAGCATAGTTTATAAGTAGTTAAAATCCTTATTTAATAAGGGTAAAATTAATCGAAACGTTGGTCATTAAAATGATTCACTTTAAATATAATAAATAATAAATGATCGTATTAAAATTGACTTGATTAAAATCACTTGACCGGGCCAACAATTAAGGTAAAGCGGAGTAATATTAGCGCTTCATATCTATAAATCCATTTTATACAGTCGTTATCAAAGGGTTAATATCCGTAAGTAAAATCTACGTTTATTACTCGCTCTAGTTTTCTCCACAAAGTACGAATAGGTTAATGTAGCAATGAATTTATATTAAATACTTAATTTTAGAGTAAGCAACGTATATTTTGATGTTTTTGTTCATGAAATATTTTTTTGTAAAATTATATAACACCATTTTTATTTTTTCTTGGATTCTGGGTGTACGTTTTATCTTATTTACTTGACAAAGAGTAAGCAAAGTATATTTTGATGTTTTTGTTCATTAATTTTTTTTTCTAAAATTATACAGGGTGTCCCATTTTAAGTGCACCCTCTAATAACTTTTTATGGTGAAATGTTATCAAAAACATTTCAGATAAAAGTTACATGGTTTGGAGGGGGACATAGACGTACTTGGATGAAATTTTTTTAGGTGGTGTTTTCAGGGTGATAAGAAGGTCAACATCATTTTTTTAAATAGGAACCTATAGTTTTTATCTAGTAATTTTATTTTACGTGAAAAAACACGTATCTTTCATTGAAAATTTTTTTTGAACAACTTAAACCTTTCCAAGATATCTAACAAAATAATTCCAGATTTTGAACTTTCAATATTTTTTTGTTTATTTTGATCTAATAAAACTAAATCATTATTATTAAAATTAAAAAAAATATTCTAAAATTTTTTTAACATCTGTTTTTTTTTAAGGCGTGCACTTAAAATGGGACACCCATTTTTATTTTTTCTTGGATTCTGGGTGTACGTTTTATCTTATTTACTTAGCAAAGAGTTGTATCTAAAAGTTTTTTTATTTTATTAAAATGAAAATTAGAAATATTAAATTGTTTCTTATAGTTTTTTTTTCTTGAACAATTTATCACCGATAGAAAAAAAAATATGTTTTAAAGTACTTTTAAAAGTATTATAGTGTTTTGAGTCGTAATAAAGAGTTAAGTGCCTTGGCATGGCGTTTAATTTTTAAATGCAAAACTAATGGAGTCAATAAATAACATACATTTGTACATAAATGCATTTGGTAGTTAGTTCCATGTTTATAATTTAATATTATGGATTGCTTACATTATTTAAGTAATACATACTTATTTTCTACAGGAAAAAAATGTATTTTCTACGTTAGAGACATGAATTGAATTGCAAAGAGAAAAATATTTCAAAAATCACTCAATTTTTAAAGAAATATGTATTACTATTTGACATATAGTAATCATGAAACGGTCCAAATTTATTGTAATTCTTGCTAGGCCACGTGTTTGTTACTAAAGTTACAATATCAATTAGTAATTTTTGTATGCAGGATCGAATTCTATATTATTGGTATAGTTTAATTTGTTATACTAATAAAAAATATAATTAATTTTACACACTCGTAGTATTTATTGTATTGTATTTTAATTGAAATGAAATGATTTATGTAGCACTTTATTTACAAATAATTCAACTTAAGAATAATTAATTGAATAAATCATGTACAGTGGTGCCTTGCATAACGAACTTAATTCGTTCCGGGACCAAGTTCGTTAAGCGAAAAGTTCGTTATGTGAAACGCGTTTTCCCATAACAATACATGTTAAAAATTTTAATTCGTTCTGTAGCATAAAATATGGTACTGTAACATAAAAAAAGATTGTACATACGTTTTTTATTTTTTTAGTCAGAATCAGATTTAGGAGAGTCTACCGAGGCTTGCAGGGTCAAATCCTCTTTCTAATTATTTCTTGTTTCATTTCAATAGAAATCACCTTCCTGCTTTTTTTAGAACTCATAATATAGACACACAAAATTACATTTATTAAAACAAACAGAGTGTGAGTTAAGCACAGAAAGAACGACTGACGCGCGTTGATGCATGTTCATGCAAGTTTGAGCATCGACTGCGTGCGACCTTGGAAGTTCGGGCGACTTCGTGATATATACGTAGGAGCGTTCAGGCGGCAAAATTAAACACGATGCAGTTCGTTGAGCGAGTCGCGCAATGAACGAACAGAAAGTTCGTTGTGCGCAGCGTTCATTATGCGAGGCGTTCGTTATGGGAGGCAGCACTATACCTAAATGATATTTACGAATATAGAAAAAATAGCATATTATAAAAATTACAATGGTGTACATGTTAAAACTGATAGTATTTTTTGATACAAAATTTTAAATCAGCAACTGTAATTTTTATTTAAAATATCGACTACATTTTCTCCGTATTGTAACATAGTTAATGTTTTGTTGAAAATCCAAATTCGACTGTATAAAATAATAACAATTGTTTCAAACTATATGGTTTTTTTTTATAAAAATAACTGAAACATGAGATCCGTTCCAATGAAAAATTGTAGTTTTGCATAAACTAAGCGCAATATACAACATTGTGTTATATGTACATAAAATAATCCACGTAGCGAAGTTTACAAATAAATTTTTATGCTATAAACTTCAATGCAATGTCGGGAAAGCTATCCTGATTCAATTAAAATCAGTGTAGCTGGAATTATATTTACTCGAAAGAGCAATGGAAAAATGTGCATACGTAATCTAAATCTGCTATTTATTTTATATTAATTTAGAACTTGCTTATTTTATATTTTATTCGAGATATACATATTAGGGTGGTCCTTATTTATAGGTGAAGGAATTTTTTTTTGATATTTTGAACTCTGTACCCCCCAAATTTGTTCGTTATCATGAGACTTGAATTTTTGTTAAATTTGGTCATGATCAACCAACCCCTTCCCGTGCCGACTTAGGGTTGAAAAAAGTTCAAATAGGGTAGTTTTATGGTTTTTTGCGTTTAATTAAAAAAATAAAGCAATTAGCATAAATATGTATAGAACATTTATTGTAGAGCGTAAAATTGTTTATAAAAAATATTCTCATAGTATATCTCGAATATTTATTATTTTCCATGAAAAATAAAAAAAATTATTTGAAAAAAATTATTTGTTTACGGTAACGTAAATATATGATATGAATGGTAATCCAGTAAAAGAAGCATTTTGACAAGAACTTTTAAGGGACAAGCAATGTTATTGTTGATTATTATAGATTTTGATGCGGAGAATTCGAAAAAAATAACCCAGACTAAAAAAAATTGGTGCAACACCCTTAAAAATGGGGTTGAAAGGTGAAATCCCATTTCCATGCGTATTTTCAATTTATTTTAAAATCTAAAGCAACAATAGGGTATTTTTATGGTTGATATTTGTTGGGGACACTGAGATGAATCGATTGAGACTACATGTACTGAATTTGACCCAAAATTACCCCTTCTAAAAAGTTTAATATAGGTAAAAATGCTTGTTTTTGGTGAAAATAGTTTAAAAATTAATAACATCCGTTAAAATCATCGGAAAAAAACAATCGAAATTGGTCTCAAAATGTTCGGGAAATTCCAAAAATGATAAACTATAATTTAATAAAATATTAATAGTTTAACCAAAGAAAATCGCTAATGTTTAAGGGTAAGTGACATAAATTTTAGAAAATTGTCATTTTACTAAAATTTAATTAAAAACATAATTGTTAAATATTTTTTTGTAAAATCAACGTGAATATCTTCGATTTGTATATACAAACAAAATGAGCCCCTCCCAAAAAATATTTAATCACTTGAACAGATGTAATTCCACACTAAAATGTACCGCATTTTTGTTGTATACAATTTAAATAAAATAAAATAAAATTTTTTTGAATAAAATTGTAAATTATGATTAAAAGTATTAAAACATACTTTTATGTATGTTTTAACGTAAATTATAAGTTTATGCATTAATAAAGGCTCATATGAGTGCATAATAATGTATGCGAAAGTGCATTAAAATATATTATTTCAATAAAACAAAAAAATTCGGTGTGGAATTGTATCCGTTCAAGTGATTAAATATTTTTTGGGAGGGGCTCATTTTGTTTGTATATACAAATCGAAGATATTCACGTTGATTTTACAAAAAAATATTTAACAATTATGTTTTTAATTAAATTTTAGTAAAATGACAATTTTCTAAAAATTTATGTCACTTACCCTTAAACATTAGCGATTTTCATTGGTTAAACTATTAATATTTTATTAAATTATAGTTAATCATTTTTGGAATTTCCCGAACATTTTGAGACCAATTTCGATTGTTTTTTTCCGATGATTTTAACGGATGTTATTAATTTTTAAACTATTTTCACCAAAAACAAGCATTTTTACCTATATTAAACTTTTTAGAAGGGGTAATTTTGGGTCAAATTCAGTACATGTAGTCTCAATCGATTCATCTCAGTGTCCCCAACAAATATCAACCATAAAAATACCCTATTGTTGCTTTAGATTTTAAAATAAATTGAAAATACGCATGGAAATGGGATTTCACCTTTCAACCCCATTTTTAAGGGTGTTGCACCAATTTTTTTTAGTCTGGGTTATTTTTTTCGAATTCTCCGCATCAAAATCTATAATAATCAACAATAACATTGCTTGTCCCTTAAAAGTTCTTGTCAAACTGCTTCTTTTACTGGATTACCATTCATATCATATATTTACGTTACCGTAAACAAATAATTTTTTTCAAATAATTTTTTTTATTTTTCATGGAAAATAATAAATATTCGAGATATACTATGAGAATATTTTTTATAAACAATTTTACGCTCTACAATAAATGTTCTATACATATTTATGCTAATTGCTTTATTTTTTTAATTAAACGCAAAAAACCATAAAACTACCCTATTTGAACTTTTTTCAACCCTAAGTCGGCACGGGAAGGGGTTGGTTGATCATGACCAAATTCAAGTCTCATGATAACGAACAAATTTGGGGGTTACGGAGTTCGAAATTCGAAAGTTCAAAAATAAGGACATATACTTTAAAAATTTATTCAATAAAAAAATTCGTAACCTTTTATGGCAATTAAAAATATACCAAGTAGGTACATTTGTAAATATGCATGAAAACATCTAAATAAGTATAATTTCCTTGCATAATAGTGAATTTTTATTTTTCGATTTTATCCTTATAGATATTATAAAACTAAACGACTCTCTATCTTTCTGTTTATCTGCCTGCCTGCCTGTCTGTCTGTCTACCTGTCTGTCTGTCTGTCTATCTCTCTGTTAGTGCGCTCGAGAACCATTTATCCGATTTACGTGTTTATTATTTATTTATTTAATTCATAGATATATTCTTTGCCCAGGGTTTAGTATGTATTTTTTTAAGTTAGGTAACATAAGAAATAAGCAGTGACAATAATAGTAAAACACATCAGAAAAAATTACCGCCAACACGTTTAAACCGTTAAATATTGAACAATATAATGTAATAAAGAATTATATATGTAGAAAAAAAGATCTATATTTTTCAATAATCCTAAACAATAATTTCGAAGTCCACGCGAGCGAATCCGCGGAAACAACTAATTTACTACTTATTAAAAAATGTTTAAACATATTTAACAATGGCAAACATAACCCCAAATTTGTGTCTAGTTCTAATTGTAGGGAAGGAAATAAAAAACTGTAAACAAATTTTCGTTTCGAGAGATTTGTGTACATTAAAGAAAGGTGTTAATTTGGATACTTTACTATTCAATAACTGATTAAAAATAGAGTTAATTAGCACAGAGACGTAGTACTGGATGGATATACGCCCCCCCCCCTCCCGAAATATCCAGTGTTCTAAAAAAATATGTTTTGAGCTAGCATACCTTCCAAAAAACTATTTTTATTATTTATATATTAACCCCCCCTCCCTCTCCTCGAATGTTTTTTACTGCTCTACTAAATTGGCATACAATATAATAATTTACAGTTCGTTAAATGTGTTAAAATCATTTATTACAGTTTAAATATTAAAACATAAATTACCATAGTATGTGAAACAATACTCTAGAAATGCATATGCGAATTAAAATCATCTTCAAATTCTAATTTATTCATTTCTGTCCTCGACAAATATACATACATATACAACACATATATATGTATGTATGTATGTATATGTACTTATATAATATAGATACCTATATATGTAGTGAGCTGCTTGTAAAATTTTGCATATAAATGCAATTAAAATTAAGTGATAACAGAATACTAATTGTCATTTATCATACCTTATCAAACATTTCTCTGGTATTATAATGTCTCTGTGTATAGTACAACTTCGTGTTTGTGAATTTTATCGCTCTTATCTCGTTTAAAGACCATGGCTGAAATGACGATACCGAGAAAAGTATAGTCTCGACGTATAACCCTACTGGATATTTATTTTATATTTATAAATTACATAGTTCAATATTTTTTAATATATTCAATAATAACACAATATTAATAAAACAGTTCGCATATTCGAGGCTATACTGTACATATTTATTAATACGATTTTTAAGTAATTTCCAATATATCTTATGAATTGCTGTCTCGGAAAACACAACAAAATCTGATTTAGATAAATACTTCACTATATACTTGCCAAGGTGTAAACGCCTAGTCTCAACTTAACGATTTAGTTGACTACTTGTCACTTTACTAAACACTAAATCACTGGATACGTGTAAACGGGCCTTTATACACGTTAACTGTCCTTGGTGAGGGCAATCTATTGGGATGAAATGGTAGGTTAGTTTTAGTAAGATTAAAAATGGGGATTCAATCTACGCCGTAACGAACTGTTTTAAAATAATTCTACATACAAGAATAGAGCACATTATACTCTATTCTAATACATTAACACTTGCTTTTTGAGAATTGTGACGTAGTGCCTGTATATTATTCAGAAATCATCCATTAGTGAATAAAATTAGTTCGTATATTCTATGCTATACTGTATTCAACCACTTATATATGTATTTAAAACCCATTTATTGAATAAAATAACAATGTTCTTATAAGTTCTTATAAGTTGCACTGTACAAGTAAATGTAATTATTATTACAATGCCCGCATATTCTAGATTAGTTCGTATATTCTATGCTATACTGTACTACCACTTATATATGTATTTAAAATATATTTAATGAATAAAATAATAATGTTCTTATAAGTTCGCATAGCCGATGCTGCACTGTACAAGTAAATGTAATTATTATTAGTGAGTGCTGACCTATGCAGCACGCTGAGTTATAGTCGGTCCGGAGCCGAGCGTGTCCACGCATACCGGAAAAGCTAATTGCCAAGAAAAACCTCTATCGCTACACTAAATATTGGTGCTATTCATGTATATGTACGTGTTCGCTTAATTGAATAATATTATTTTATACGTCAGTGTACTGAAAATTTAATTTGCTATCCACCTATTAAGCTCCTGATAATAAAAATGTTATTTAGAAAATGGAATAAGTATTAATTCTACAGCCTAAGGCTTGAAATATTAACTTTGTGAAATAATGTGTAAGACAAATCGTACTTGACTATTCGTAAATATTTATCACAATTTGGTTCTTTTTATTTTTTATGTGACGTCTTATTTTAGACGTATGACATAATCAAACTGATTTTAATGTTCCTTGCAAAACGAAACACTTTGGTGTCCGTCCGTCTGTGGCAGACGATTTTCTCTAAAACTATTCGACGTATATTGGCCCAATTATAAACGTGAAATATTAAACGTAGAATTTTGATTCCAGGAGTTAATTTTAGGGGTTAAAGTGGAAAATGGAAAAACATAATATTCATAAATGCATAGTGTAGAGCAGGGATTCCCAACCTTTTTCCTACATAGACCCTTTTTAAAAGAATGATTTTCTCTACTACTTTATATTTTTAGATAATTTATGGTTTTCCTTTTTATTTTCTTATCTTAAAGCCGATATTTCTATGATAAATTGAAATTCGGTGCATGAAAATTACTATAAAATTTTGAATTTTAAATTATGTTTATTTTATAGAAAATGACGTGAAAAGTTGAAATGTTCCAACCGCAGTTCTGTATCTCAAACCGTTCTCGAGATATGGCCTTTCAAAGTTTTCGATTTTTGAAAATTTTGGAGAAAAATGGCTGTAACTTTTGAAAGTGTAGTCGGATTTGATTTTTGTTGGCAGATTTGAAATCAGCGTGTCAAAATCTATACAATGACATGTAAAACACTTTAAAATTAGACAAAAAAATTTTCGCGAAAAATCGAAAAAATTCAAAAAATGTCGTTTTTTGACCAAAAATTTTTTTTCGAATTTTAAAGTATTATACATGTCATCAGGTAGATTTTAATACGCTGATTTCAAATCTGTCAACAAAAATCAAATCCGACTACACGTTCAAAAGTTACAGCCATTTTTCTCCAAAATTTTCAAAAATCGAAAACTTTGAAAGGCCATACCTCGAGAACGGTTTAAGATACAGAACTGCGGTTTGAAAATTTCAACTTTTGACGTCATTTTCTATAAAATAAACATAATTTAAATTAAATCTAAAATTCATAATTTTATAGTAATTTTCATACACCAAATTTCAAATTATCATAGAAATATGGACTTTAAAATAAGAAAATAAAAAGGAAAATTATAAATTATCTGAAAATGTAAGAAGGTCAAGAATAAAAATCATTCTTTACAAAGTTAAATATCATAAACATTGAGAATTAGGTGTAGATTAAGCCAAAATTATGAGGATTGAAAAATTCTAGTGCTATCAATTGTTTATAATTGTTATTTTTTTGTTATTGTTACTTCTTTATAAATGCTAAACCATTTTTTTTTAAATATTTATTACGATGTAAGGAACAACAATTTAAATAATTTTAATGGGAGGATATATCAGCCTATATTTAAATATTATTTATCATATTTCAATTTGGATAAATTACGTACTATAATCTGTTTCATTTAAGTTTGCAGTAGTTGCCGAGGGATTTGATGGTATAAATCGTTAATAGTACCGTCAAAAACCCCGGTAACCACTGCAAACTTACATGAAACTGACTATAGTATTAGTACACACAAAAAAAACTGTATTGGACCAAGAAAATCTTGTTTTGTATATAACGAGAACAATATTTTCTTACAAGAAAAGTACTCTTAATCCAACTACATTATTTCTTCATCCAAGAATACTATAGTTGGTTTAAGAATATATTTCTTATCTTAAGAAAATATTGTTTTCGTTATATACAAAACAAGGTTTACTTGGTTCAAATAAACCTTTCTACCTGTGTACATACAGTTACCACATTTTGAGAAACAGTGCACTAGACATTCGCATAGACTCAATTAAGATTAACGCCACGTTTCTTGTTACAGTGCGCTGCTTCAGAGGTCCTCGGTCTGCAGGATAACAACGACACATCTCTACTCGATGCCGATGACCTCCAGACCCTCGCCGAGTTGGAACAGGTATAGTAGTTATTATTAATTACGATTAACCGCAAAAACACTCGAATACGGGATATTCAATTACCTGGAACTAATTCTAATAAAATTCGATCTGAGTTTGATGAATTGAGGTCAATAATGTTAGCAGTTTGTTATTGAAAGGATTATAGGGGAAATGTAAGGACAAACCCTTCGAATCAGTCGATTTAAATGTCCTTGCCGTGTTCTGTTTGGTACATTTTCAGACAAAAGTGTTGTAAGGTTAACTAATTATATTGATTTTTTTAATTGGTATAAACTAGGTAAAAATTGTGTTTTCTTTACTTCTCAGCATTTGAATTTTGCAATAAATTATAAGACTTAAAAAAAACAATTTTAATTAAATTTAACAGTTTTTAAAGTCGTTTTTATTTTGTTTTTTATTCGCTTGGCACCTACTTAAAAAACTGTTGAATTTATTTATATTTTAGAATAAACTTTTAAGAATTCCATGATCGGATTCTGATAAAATTTATATGGGACCAATTCAGAAGTATACTCTATCAAACAAAAGGAAGATTAATTGAATAGGTGCATATTTTTCGGAGTTATGCCCGGAAATACATTAAAAAACATATATACAGTAAAATCGAAAACCCATTATTTTTTTGAAGTCCGTGGTCAGATTTTGAAAAGAAATAAATGGGCGTTAAATCGGGAGTAGGTATATTCTTTCAAAGCAACAAAAATCGTCCAATTCTGTGTGTATTATGCCCGATCAAACAAAAAAATATATACGTAATATTTTTCACTGGTTTTTGATCTGTGGCTTGCAAAGATCTACACTGAGCTACAAAGATCTTAAATGATCTACAAAGTTCTCTAAAGATCGTTGTAGATCGTGTTAGTTAATTTTCAACGTTACAATGATCTTCAGAGATCTTTGTAGCTCGTTGTAGATCTTTGCAAGTCTCCGCAGATCAAAAACCAGTGAAAAATATGATTTTGTCTTAAAATGGAGATCTGTCGAGATCTGAGTGCAGATCTACAATTTTTCCCGGGTGGCTACAACGCTTGCATTTTGAATTAGAGTGTAAAAATTGGTTGTTAACAATAAAAATATACATACTTTATCCATTTAATTTGTATCTAAGTAATTTTTAGCTAATAGTTTAATTTTTTTTATAAATAATTTAAAATTACTGTACTTACTTTTTGTAGTTTTCATCAAAAACAGCCATTAAAAAAAGTGTTTCAAGTAATAAATCGTTATTTTTTACTTACATTCATCTGGTTCTTAGGTACCAAATTTATTTTCTAAATTGATTTGTGCAAAGCTTATAGTGTTATATTAAAGAAAAATTCAAACAACTCCCTAACCAGTAAGATATCATAAACACGACGTGTAAAACTGATTTCAAATATCGATCATACAATAATAATAAAGTTTACCTTTAGTTCGAGAAAAGGTAAATCCAAAAATAAACATATTTATTTTTAGTAGGTACTACTGAAAGTAGCGCTCATTACGTAGGTACTAGAAATAGATCACCCCAATTAAGATATAATTATTCATTAAAAAATAATATCAATAATTAAAAATATTGATTCAATAATTATTGATAATAAACTAGACTTTATATTAATTATAACTTTTATCGAGTTCTCAAACCTTAGTGTTAATTAGTAATTTCAAGAAACAACCGACAAACTAACTTTAAACGTTCACTCCCGCTTTATAAATAATATATCGAGGAGCAATAACTGAAAATTCAAATTTTGTAATTGAATACAATCATCCAAAAGTTTGCAAATTATTAAAGCTATAATAGTTATGAAAATAATCATTATAAAAAATGTATACTACTTACTTTTCTGAGGTTTTGTATCAAAATTAGACCGTATACAAAATAATTGTTATTAAATGGTTAAAATTTTTGTTTTATACGCCATTGCAGTCAAATTCATAAATTCTATTTAATTTCTCTTTACTTATGGGTTATAATAAATTCCGACACAAATATACTTGGGAATAAATCCTTTTGCAGAGTTCTTTTTTTATGAAACGCGAACTAATAATTAAAGGAAAGTGACTGAACGCTATTGTATAGAAGTTCGTTATTCTTTAGATCTTCTACTTCTTAAAACAGGGGCGTGCCTGATTTTTATTTTTATTTTATTTCTAGCTAAATCATATGTGTTTGAGAAAAATGCATGGGGAATAAATTATAGTTAATAACATACTCGACATTTTTTATCTAAAACAATTTTTTCTTAATTAAAAAATAATTGATACAACATTCGTTTTCAGTTTAGTATTTACGTTAAAAAAAATCATTTATTAAATAATGTAAAGAATATTATTTTCTATAATTTATGTCCCATTTATTTTATTCTATCTTGTATTAGTTTGCCAGAAACATTGATATAATAATATATATAACTGGGGGCTGCGCCCCTGGGCGCTTCGCGCCCCAACCCCCATTCTCGCCATTTATACACACATTTGCTCGGGTCTGCGACCCTCGTATGTGGTTTTTATTATTAATTTTAATTTATAAGCAATTTAATCAAAATGTACAAATTTCTGTACACGCTCCTGACGTATTTAAGATAAAAAACAGCTGTTAATGATTTCTTCGTTTAACAATTTCAATCAAAATCTATTTTACGTAGAAATTATAACTCATTCACAAATCTGACATTTTAAAATTAATCAAGCAATTTATCAGTGTGTTTTTTTATTAAAATGTCAATAAAAATCCATGTGTTTTCTTCTTTATAATAAATTTTTCAGTAAAATTCGTTGTACTTTTTCGAAAAAAAAATCACAGCTCAGAGAACTTTCATAGCTAAGAAATGAAATCTAGCCTATTGACTGAAAAAAGAGTGAAGCTACATGACAAAAAAAATTATCAAAATCGGCCCGGTCAGAGCAGAGTCTATAAAAAAACATTTCGTTCGGACATACATATATAATATATTATATATATTGCACGTTTATATTATAGTGTGATAGTTTCCTTTGTCGCGTAACGCATGAACATAGGAACAGTATTTTTAAATGCAATAGTATTTTTCTTGTATTTTTTGACTTCTGAAATAGGCGTGGTTTACAACGAAAATTTTTGAAAAACAAAAATTTTGAAACTAAAAATTAGGTCAGGACCGTATCAAACAAATTTAGAATGTTTATTTTTTCTAATTGAATTGTATAAATAAAAATGAAGGAAGTAATATTTTCTCCATGTTTCAGAAAAACTCGAAAACCACTTAACCGATTTCAATGCGGTTTTCACCAATAGTTAGATAATTTTTTTGTGGGTAAACTGGGACTATTAATATTTTAAGAAAACCTAAGATTTAACACCGTATTGGTTGGGCATATTGAGTGGATGTATTGGGTGGGCATGTTTATTTTATATTTAATTAAATTAATATCCCCGGGTCCAACGGCTAGTTTCTTAATAAAATAAAAATCACGTACACTGTTCAATGTCAGTATTACGTATAAGAAAGTCCCGTAGCTCCCGTGGCAGATTTTTTTTTTTTATAAATAACACTTCCCCCGCCACTGGTTGAATTGTTTCGCATGCGACGATGAAGAGAGTTCGGTTCGCGTGTCTCTTGCAAATAAAATGATTGAAAACATGTAATTATCGGTGTTGTGTAACTAATCGGTACATATTCACCGTGTGTGAGTTATGGCACTGCGCAGGATGCGAACCCAACCCCCTTCCATCTTTCTTATGGTTGTTTGTATTTAGTTACAGATATGTAATGGGTTTCTCTAGTACAGTTATAGTTTTGTTTTAATGTTAATTTGTTGATGGCGAATGTTTTTAATCGTTCCATTTATGGTTTATTTAATTATATCTACTGGGAATATAAACAAAATTACGGAAAGTTATTAAAAGATTTGTTTTATAAGTAATCTAGTTTTAAAGTATTTAAATTTTATAGTTTAAGCTTCCCACAGACCAACGCGAATATTCGCAGCGGCAGCGAATAAAGGCTCCGACAGACCGACGCGAAACATTCGCAGCGATGCGACGCGAATAAAAACGCGTTTATTGCGGCAGCGAAATTCGCAAGTCTGTTTTTTTATATATTTTATTATATATTTAAATATCTACCGAACCGATTTTAATGTAGCTTTTGCCATTTTATAGCTTCTTTCTTTCTGGAGTTAATACAATAGTTACATTTCTTAATCATGAATAGTACACTGTAAAAAATATTTGGTTTCGAAAAATTTTGTTTTTAATTATATTCAGAACACATGTACATACATTTAATGGAATATTTTACTTTGTTAGTTAATAAAAGTAAAAAAAAGTTTTATTTAATTTGAAAATTGAAATAGACAGAACGGTATAGTATAATAGTAACATGTACTAATTTGCTGTAATGGCAGAGCTAGTTTTTCGTTATTTTGAATAAATTACACGTGAATATATTTGTTTTATAATTTTTATAGTACACCAATACCTCGCTTTGCGTCGTTTCGTTTTGCGTCGCTGCTGAATTAGTACTAATTTTCACTGTGCGTCGTTAGATTTTCGAAGTTGCGTTGTTTTGGGTTCGAGTCTTTAATTTTAACTTAGTGTTTTAACAGAGTTTTTAATTTAACCTCCAAACAAATTTCCAAAGCGATGTGTTTGATTGACGAAGCTATGGAGATTTTTTAAAAAAACGATCCTGACAGCGGAAGGAGTTTTAAAGTGTCCCAGGCGGTAGCTACGAATATCAATTGCTACAAGGAAATTTATTTTACGTTGAAAAAAAAGCTGTTCAGCAAACATTGGACCATTTTTTTGTGAAAGAAAGCCGATTTACGACAACAGCCACTATGGACTCATCAGACAGTGATTAATTTTTATTTTGTTTTTATAAATTAATTGAATATTTTATTTTGTTTTTGAATTTGTTTTTTTTTTTTGTTTTTGTATGTACCTATGTAATAAATTTTATATTATTTTTGTTTTTTAAATGATTACTTTGTTCAATTTTCTTTTTAAAAAGTAGTATTTTTGTAACCTTGGAACCTATCTTCGATCTTTACATGGTTTGCTATAGAAAATCATAATTCACTTTGCGTCGTGTTTTTTGGAACGTAACCACGACGCAAAGTGAGGTATTGGTTCATATTAAAAAAGGTTGAAGTCGAATAATTAGTTTTTTAAAACGTCTCTATATAGCCAATTGTATAGAATTTCTATAAAAAGAGCACTTTCGAAAAGTTCTCTCATTTATCGTGAGTTAAAAACCATTTTAATATCCAATTACTCAAAAACCATTAATCCAATATTTTAAATAAAAAATAGTAAAATATATGAGTTATCCATAAATAATCTATTTTTATTCAAACATTGCTCTAATGATAAAATAACCTTACGATTGAGCTCTTAAAATATTTACCTTAGTGGGCTCTCACACCGGAGCAATATAGCAACACAGCAATAAAGTAACAACCAATTAGAAACTAGTAATATAGCGATATCATATTGCTTTGGTGTGAGACAATATGCCCGATTCAATGTATATTGACAGATAGCAATAATATCGTTAGTTATATGTTGCTACTTTCTATATTGATATATTGCTATATTGCTCCGGTGTGAGAGCCCACTTAAACTAAAGTAAAGATAATATGTTTATAGATAAAAAATAATTCAATTGTTGCAATACATAGTTAACAAATATTATACTTAATAATGTTTAGCATAGTTATAATTCATATATCACTTTATCATTAAATCTAAGTAATATATTACCATATTGAAATTATCAGCAAGAGTATATAAAAATCCACTTATAATTTTATGTATTCATTCACGTGGAATATAATAAGAAGATACATACATAATTTTTAAATTTACAAAACGATTTTCAGCTCTTTGAATTATTCACATAGGTATATAAATATTAATAATATTATGTTAAAATATACAGAGTAATAATAACAACTAATAAAATACTAAAAAAATCGTTATTTTCAGTTACATATATTAGTAAACTTGACAAATATTTTGATGATTTTAATGTTTATATTTAAGGTACCTACAATTATACATTCGTAATGATTATAATATCATTTAAATCTCAAATGAATAATGATTTCATAATGAAATTTACATATGCTACTGTATATTTTTATGAATAATTATATTGTTTGTTTGATTGATTTATGAAGAAAAGTAATAAATGAATATGTATGTAATAAGAAATAACATAAAATAAATATACGTATACAGTAGCACATCGTATTAACGGTTAATTGGGAACGGACCCTTGAAAAACGCCGGTAAGTGAATACACGATATTTTTAGCGCAACCCACTATCCGTCCGTCTGTCTTCCACCGCGAGATCTCGACTTCTTGACCACCTAGAGACCTCGGGTTTTCGCTAAATGGTAGGTCTGTGGATCTAGTTTAACGCATTTTAGGAATTTTTCCGGTCATGACCTCCCCCCTCAAAATTTTTCATATATGGCTTCATGTACCTCGTTGGACTCGGGATTGATTCATGAATCGATTGGTAAGGGTATTTTTTGAGTTGTGTCAAGTAGGTTGCGCGGCAACTCCCACGTGTGGGTTTTTGATAAATTATTTGTGCCACAAGCAAAACTACGTACTATAATCTGTTTCATTTAAGTTAGCAAAGGTTACCGAGGTTTTTGACGGTACAATTCACGATTCTTGCCGTCAATTCCCCAGCAAACTTAAATGAAACAGGTTTTAAGTATGTACTAATTAATTATTAAATGTGCAATAACACTTACTATAAAACATTGATAGAACAGGGAAATTTACATAATGATTACTTTTAAATATTTATTTATTTAGTGCGTACAATATGAAAATGATTTACAATTGAAAAAGTCATAAATTTAAGAGCGCCGTTAGTGCGAAACGCCGTTAAGCGAGTAACCGTTATTGTGAGGAGCTACTGTATACATCTTTGTCTATCAAAAAATAATATAAAATAGCGATAAATTTAAAAAAAAAATGCAAGCAAAAGTAAATCAAAAGGTTTATGTTGATTTTTTAAAGTTTTTATTTTTTGAGCAAATTTTTCTGTCTGTCTTTTTGCTACCTTTTCACGGCTAAACCACTGCATCGATCTTGATGAAATTTTGCATGGAGATAACTTGCATTCTGAGGAAGGACATGGCCTACTTTATAACCTGAAAATTATACCCCAAAAAATGTATTAGATAAAAAAATTAGTATAAATGACATTTGTACGAGTGACCTGTTTTATCGACTATAACAGAAATCTGTTTTACCTACCTAACCTTCTTTTTTTATGGGTGATAGTTCCTACCGAACCTAAATTCCACGTTAACCATATACATGATATATAGCTAGTTTTCTACAAAACCAAAAAATGTATTACATGAAAAAATTAGTATAAATGACATTTGTACGAGTGACTTGTTTTATCGACTATAACAGAAATCTGTTTTACCTTCCTAATCTTCTTCTTCTCTGTGGGTGACAGTTCCTACCAAACTTAAACTCCACGCAAACCATATACATGTTATACAGCTAGTTTTCTATAAAACCATGAAACGAAATCTAAGTTAGTATTCATTTTTCACGCCTTTTTTAGGGTTCCGTAGAAAACTAGGAACCCTTATAGTTTCTCCATGTCCGTCCGTCCGTCCGTCTTCAAAAATTTTGAGATAATAAGATGATATTTGGTATACGGTCGTAGATTGATGACCCAAAAACAGAAATAATAAGATTTTTGAAAAAAAAAATTTTTTAGACCCCCCTTTCATAAAATGAAAAGTGTTTTCAAAAAAAAATTTTCACCTACACCATTGAGTGGGGTGTCGTTAGAAAGGTCTCCTAAAATGCAACAAAAAATGTATCAGAACTTTTTGATTTTAACCATTTAATCACGATGTATTTGCTCTCCAAAGTCGTTAAAAAAGCGCCCCCCCCTCTATTTTCTAAACTATCAATTTAAAAAATCTGAAAAAATTCCAGAACGTAGATTTTAATTAGTACTTTCACTGAAAATTATAACGAACATTGTCAAAATATTTTGGACCCCCCTTTCATAGACTGAAAAATGAACTCTCATTTTTTCCCCACTTACCCCATTGAGTGGGGTGTCATTTAATAGGTCTCCTAAAATGCAATAAAAAATATCAGATAACTTTTTGATTTCAACCCTTCAGTCATGAAATATTTGCTTTTTAATGTCGCTGTCAGAGCGTCCCCCCCCTCTATTTTCTAAACTATCGATTCAAAAAATCTGAAAAAAATTCAGAATGTAGCTTTTAATTAGTACTTTCACTGAAAATTATAACGAACATTGTCAAAAATATTTTGGGCCCCCCTCTCATAGATTGAAAAGTGAAGTCACATTTTTTTCATTTACCCGGGTTGAGTGGGGTCTCGTAAAATGAAATAATAAAAGCCAAATGACTTTTTGATTTTAACCCTTCGGTCACGAAAATTTTCTAAAAAAACTCTTTTTTTATAAATCGTAGTGAGAATGACTACGGAACCCTATCATGTGCGTGCCCAACAAGCACTTGCCCGTTTTATCTTTCAATACAATTCTTATATGTATAAGTATTCATTTCCACCAATAATCTGTGACAGTTCTTACACATTTATGAGCATTTAAAACGTTATATAATAATCTATTTCATTGGCTGTAATTGGCTATCGCGTCCGAGTGTTTCGGCCGGTAAATATATAACTCGATTACTCAGTTGAGCATTAAATTGTAGTGGTCAATGGTCTAGCAAAGTACAAATCTCTAGTAAAGAAAATAAACTTGTGGGGGTAATCAATATGAGACCAATTTAACAAGGGGCCTGCAACTGACGGCTCTTAGGGGAGGTATCAACTGACGAGCAGTGGTGCATCACTACAATTATATTGTGGCTAGATATTTAGTACACTATTTACAAATAAAAAAAAAACAAATTTATTTAATGTTAGGGTTCATAACCATTCTCACTAACATTCTCTACTTGATAATAAGTATCAATAGCTATTTTATGTTAACAAAAGATGTTATCTATATAAAAGGGTACGTGTTCATGTGGCGATTTATAAAAATTCATAGTTTTTAGGTCATCAATCCTTATTTAAAAGGCTATACCAGTGTGAACACTGGAAATTTGGGTGATTTTCGGAAATTTTTTGGAAGAAAAATACTCAATGAAATATTTTGGAAAATGGAGAATATATTTAGCTATATTAGAGGTGTATTCCATAATTTTTTCACGTAAAAATATCGATATCTAAGCGTCTTCGGAAACGCCAAAAAAAATCTCCTCCACTGCGGCCATGATTCCGGACGATCGAGCAACTGAAATTGAAAAAAGAAAAAATGTCGTTAAACTGGAAGGTATTTTCTGTACGATGACCTACGATTTTCGAAAAATATCAAAATCTAACAATATGGCGTAGTTATGAAAAAAAGTCTGTTTTATTGCCTATGAAATGGTCGTATTTTTAATGCCAAATCGTCAATTTTCATCCAATTAAAAATATCGTAGTTCACCGTAGAGTAAATATATTCAAGAGTACTCAGATCAAATTTCAAGTAAATCGGATAATTGCTCTTTGAGTTACAATGTCAGCAAATTTGAAAAATCTCATTTCGAGAAAAACGCATTTAAAGATTTAACTATCGATTTCATATCTGCGAGCGGTCGTTCTTTAGAAGATTGCTATTTGGATAGTATTAGAGATACGGCCTTAAAATTTTCACAGAATATTACTGAAACTATAAACTATAAACACTGGTATGGCCCCTTAAACTGAATTAGTGAGAAATGACTAATTCATAGTAAACCCTTAAAAAGAAATTGTTATCTTTATTAATAATAAATAAATTTCGTTCACCTGATGCTATAATATTTATGGATACTATTTTGAAAGTTTTTTGTGTCGGCGCCACTGCTTGGTCCGTACATTCTTGCCCCAATAACGTGCCCTAACGTTACTGTAGTTGTTTTGTTTTATGTACTATACGTTTTCAAAGTTACTTTCGGAACACAGAAAAACTGCCGTTGCGAGAAATGTGTTAGTGATTAATTGCTCAAATGGTTCCGGATGAATACATAAGTAAATAAACTATATGCGAGTATGTGTACGGGTGGGTGTGGAACGAGTTTATTAAGTTATGATCTTTGGAATTTAATCTATACGCGAATTACAGGATGTTTAGTAAGTTCCTATAGACTCTTGTAGAAAAATGATGGCGTTAATTCTTCTTTAATTCTTCAAATCTTATTTATTATTTATTAATTATTTAAACATTTGTAGTTATTACCAAAACTATGTATATGACAATAGTGTACATAATTTAGTTGTTGATTAGAGGCATGTAAACATGTTTTTTTTTTACTTAATTAGTTCAAATATTAGATAATAAAGAACAAATATTTTTGTTAAAAACATTCATAAAGTTAACACTTAGTGACTCGCGCTTTGATTTGTAACAAAAATACTCGCTACCGGGTTGAATCATATACTAATATTTATTGTTTTTACTTAATCAAATAGTCATTACAAAAATAAAAGGAATTTTTCCATACTTTTATGACAAGATTTAGACTAATTGTTGAAATTTCTGTAATTACTTATTTTAAACAAAATCTTCTATATTTTCTTATACTACTATAATGTACTTATATGAATTAACAATGAGAGATCAATCATTATATAAAAAACAAAACAAATTTGAAAATAAACAAAATTAAAATATCTTCTTTGGGATAAAATCACATCTCAAAATTGTTCAGTCGCTTTCTGTATCAAATTTAGTTATGACAATTTGAACAAACTGACGACGATCACCGTCATCTGCCGTGCTATTCTATCGTTGAAAGGTATTAAAAGCGGCAACGTCGCACACTTCAAACTTTTTTAACCAAAATACGAAGGACTGGGCCCGTTAGACCCATTAGCGAGTCCCTAAGTGTTAATATTTTCAGATTTTTTGTATGTAGCTAAAAATATCCCAAAAAATCTAACTTTATTGAAAGTATTATCCAGTTTCTTTATTGAAATTAGTTTGCCAAACACTAATCTTCAGTGGGGGCCGCAAATACCCCACGATACCAGTTATGTTAATAAAATTTACGATACCAGTTAAGGGTTAGTTTTACAACCTCTCTGCAAGCTAAGTTTTTAGGTGAATTCCTCTTCCACTAAGAAAATTTTGATGTCTCGCCGTGACATTTTCCCCGAAAGCCCCTAGACTTGGCCCCCCTTAGCTAGAGCCGTCTCTCCTTGTTTATATATAAGGAAAAGAAACTATATTCATATTCATACATAAAACATTCATTCATAACAAAGAAAAATCAATTCTCTATTTTGAAAATAAAATCATTGTTTACCAAATAACGAAGACTGGAATAACAAGGGGAAGTGAATAAACACACTGGTTGGTGTACATTGAAAACGCATTTGTGTTGTCTTTAATACATATCACAACAAAGAGCAGATTTCAAAAATGAATCGATCTTTTAAATTGGAATTAAAATGAATGATATAACAGAATCCGACGTTGAAAAATGATTTTCTTAATTGTTTGTTTGTATATTATAACCAATATCAGAATGTACTGTTTATATGGGTTTTTATATTATATATAATACTAGTAGTTACTCGCGGCTTCGCTCGCGTAGATTTCGAAACCCCCACCCATGTGTTTTTTCCGACCGGGTGGGGGGTTGACAGGGGTGAAATATAAAAAAATGCTTTTTATTCATTATACAAAATCGTGAATATCTCACGTGATATCATCCCAAGGTATTTTTCCCGCCGGATCGAGTGAAACTAATTACAACCCTCCATACGTGATAGGGGATGAAATATTAAATTATTTTTTGGTTTTGTTCTTTATTTATTATACAAAATTGTAAATATCTCGGCTCCTATGCAAGATAGAGGGTTGTTTCCTCCCCTAAGATCCCTCTCTCCTGTAGCATTTTTCCCGTCGAATCTATTGAAACTAATTACAACCCTCCATACGTGTCAGGGGATGAAATATTAAATTATTTTTTACCCATACAAAATTAATCACCCCCTTTCACCCCTGTAGGGGTTGAATATCGAAAAATCATTTCTTAGTGGGTGCTTACATCATAAATGGAAGACACTCACGAAATTTAGGCTCGGCGATGATGAATCATTCAGTCAGTCACTCAGGACATATTATTTGTATATAGATTTACAGTCGAAATTGATTATAACGACATCGAGGTGACCAATTATATTAGCTCGTAAAAGTCGATAGTTGTAAAAAACGGTAAAAAAGTATGAGATTCGGTCGGATTTTTATTTTTAGTCGTTAAAATTGATATGTTATAGTAAACGATATCGTTATAACCGATTTCGACTGTACACAAGCAAATATCTTTTTGTAAATATAAATGAAATGCACGTAAAATATGTTTATAAAATATTTTTAAGTGTTTTAAAAAAAACTTTATTATTTTAGCTGAATTATGAAGCATTATTAATTACTAAGTTTTTTTTCTACGCCACTGTTTTTGAAAGAATTGTTTTATGCATGTGAGATATTCGTTGCAACTTGCACAAAAGGAGTTGTTGCAATCTTAATTAATCAGTTTCCTTAGTTCGTATTCTTTGATGCTGTCTGGTTGCATTATTCTGAAGAATTACAAAGTTTTACACGTGGAAAGAATATTTATTTCTATTATTTCTTTCAAGTTTTTATTACTTTCGTAACGCCGCGCCGCGCCAACCATTGCAAACTATCCTAATTGCTGACGACTCTTCTAATTTGAGATAGTTGAAAATGTATGAAAAATGTGAATTTTGGGGGAAAATGATTTATTAATCTTTTAAAAAATGAATACATAATAGAAAATAACGGAATAAAACACAAAAGTATCGGTCTAATAAAAGATGACTCAAAATATATTATTCAATCTAATAAGTTTTCCATCGACGAAACAAAATCAATTAAGGAGGTTGACAACTTAGAAAAATAACAGAGAGATTTCGAATAACAAGAAATGTATAGTTAAAAAAAACTTATAAAATTATAGAATAGTTGAAAAGATATTAAATAAACAAATTATATAACATTCATTCTTATGAAAACTGCATTATTTTGAGACATGTCAGAACTTTTCAAAGTGATATGAGAATTTACTGAAAAGAGCATACATTCTTTATTCATTTAGAAAAATATATATAATTACAAAAATATCTGTAATTAGGAACCGCGTTTTTTATTTAAAAAATGATAAGTGTATGAAAAAAAAGAGAGAGCGCGCATCTCTAGTATTAAACTCCTTAAGGTATAAAAAAATTCCTCACCTTTGTTTTAAGTAATGTTAAGAGCATAGATGGGCACAGTTAATCGAAAAGTTAACTTCGTTAATCGTTAATCCGTTAATAAAAAACTTAACTTCGTTAACCGTTAAAGCGTTAAAATTCCGAAAATGTAACGGAAGTTAAAGTTAACCGAAAATTCGAAAATTTAACGAAAGTTAATCCGTTAAAAAGTTAACCATCCAAAATGTTTGTAGACCTTTTTTTAGCTATTTCGACAACTTTGTTATGTACTTTTCATCAAACAACCAATGTAACGGACTAAAGTTAACGGAAGTTGAATTTAACGGAAGTTAACAAGAGCATTAACATTTTTTTGAGTTAATCCGTTAACTATTTTGCTAACTTCGTTAATTAACGATTAACGGATTAACGAGTTAATGCCCACCTATGGTTAAGAGTATGCCACTTGTCAATGTGTCACACAAATATTAGTGTTCTGTAGCCCCTAAAAGGTATGGAAGCTCTAACCTAGTTAATAGCTATTTCCATTTTTTGAAACTTATTATATACATATATAAACCTTTTCTGATCCTTTCGTATCGTGTATAATGATTTGACCAAAAAATATCCCTTGTTAAAAACTTTAAATTACGAGCCTGTACAGACCCCAATATATTTATAATTCCAGCATGTTTTTGTGGCTCAACAATAACATAATAATAAACGTCAAACTGCGACAAGAGTTGGAGGTAAATGGGCCCCCCTACATATCCAACAAGATTAATAGTGTCAAAACTTTCCTATATTATCCGTAAGACATTCATAATCTGGAAATCTGTACCTGCGTAGAAATTTAATCAGATCAGGTATTTCTAAAAGGAGGGGTAGATAGGGGTATTATATGTGTTACCGATCAGACAAAGTTTTTATCCGTATTTCACATAAATTATTCAAGAGAAAAAAAAAACGACCAAAACATTGTGCTTAAACTATAACTTTAATGATACACTTTAGTAATCCTGTTTGATATTACAGTTTACATTTTTTTATCCTGATGTATTCATATTTCTTTAATCCTTTAAGAAGATAAGGATAACCATGTTCTTTTAGAGATTTTGTCAGGTTGTAACTTGGCCAGGAAGTTTTTATTGGAGATTTTCGATAGCGGATGCATTTTGAATAATTTTACGTATTTTATTGGAAATTTGAAACGTGGATTATTATTTGTTTTGTATGATACAGAATCTTAAATGGCTAATTTGTTGTATCAAAGTAAGGTACTGGTACCAGTCTTGAACGCTTTAAGTGCAAAGTAAATTGTTTTTTGGGATTGAAGGGGTACTTTTGTCTAATAAAACAAGTAGGTAACTCTTTATTAAATTAATTTAGTTACCATTATACGCAAAGATAGTTTTTTTTTTTAAATTATTTGTTTGTTGTCACTTCTCTAGTAATGAACACTTGCTAATGATTACAAAATGATAAGTACTACTACACAAACGTTATAAAATAAAGAATCGTACAATTTAAAACAATATATAACTTTTACATATAGTACAGTAAAAATAGATAAATTAAACACAAAAATTTATTCATCAACGAAATTTGGTACATACGTACTTTTATACATAAACTTTAAGAAACCGTTGAGCGTAGTCGACTAAGAGGTGCAGGGGTAGTTTGGTAGGGGGTGAAAGGGGTGAAAATGTGGTTTTTCATTAATAACATCAAGATGGCTTATTTTATTAAAAAATATTTTTTGTAGCTCTGCGTTAGACCTTTAATTTGTTTTTTATTTTATTCCAATACAATAAAAATTGACCGAGATACGGCCGTTACAATTTGACCTGTTTATGTGCGCAGCGTGATAAACTCAATTTTTGTCTCGTTCTCGTTTATAATTCGCGCTTCTATTGCACTGATCCATCAATTTTACAGGATATTTACATTTTTTGTATCTAAATTAAATTCTCTTTACGTTGGTGTCAGTAAAACTACAAAAACTTGAAAATTAATAAGGATATAACGGTTTAAAGGTAAACAAAAAACACAATAATTATGAACCACCTTAGTCGACTACGCCCAACGGTTTCTTAAAGTTTATGTATAAAACTATGTATGTACCAAATTTCGTTGATGAATAAAGTTTTGTGGTGATTTTGGAAATTTTTGACTATTTTTTCTGTACTAATAAGAAAATATACTTTTCTTGATAATATGCCGAACCGCGATAATTATTTGCCCCCTGTTCTTAAAAAACCATCAATTAATTATCATCAAATCACGCTGTATGACAGTTAAATATATATAGATTAATATCCAGTAATTGCAGTAATCAAATATCAACGAATATTTCTAATTCAGTACCTTGGCAAGAAAATTTTTGTTTTTATGAATATTCGCAGTTTGCGCGATGACAGCGCCAACTAGCGGTTGCAACTAGGGTGGACTTTGACATATTAATTATTAACAAATAATTTTAATAAAAAATCGTAATATATACATTTTAGACGTTTATTTATGACTATAGGGCACTATAGGCTATGTGCACGAAGCCTACTAGCGCCACTAACGGACAATAGAGAAGGATTGAACTCTCTTTTTATTATTGTTTAATACCACGATTCTTTTAATAAACAAATATCATTTAATTTAGCTGTGTGCATATAATATAAATAGCGTAGCATAAAAGGTACGTGAAAATTATTTATTTTGGGTATTTTTTTCTCGTTAATTATGACGTATAATAAAAGAATTAATTCATTTACATTGACAGCATATCCTTAAACTATGGCGCTGATGATTTAACAATACTGCTCACTATGAGCACTCGCATCGACATTATTTTTAACTCCACCCCCTTGCACATAGCCTATAGTGTGGATAACCATGTTGACCTTTTTATTTTCAGTTAAAAACGAGCCTATTAAATATGACAGTTAGTCCACCAAAAGTGTTAATTTTGGCCAGGTCGTGCACTGCGATCAATTTCGTTTCCCCCACTACATACTTTGCACTCATCGAATAGTAACACAGTAAAATTTAAACTAGGTCTGAATCTTTTCTTATAATTTTGTTTGTGTATTCAGAGAAAATAAGATTTTCTCATAGATTAGAAAATTATCTATACCTATATTTCATTAACTAATTTCAGTTATAAAATTAGCTATCTCAGAATTAAAATCTTACAGAATTTTCTTATTAAAGTTTATGCTTGGAACTTTGTGCATTCAAATAACTAGATAACAAAATATGATTAGGTAAAACACTTTTAATTCTATTAATTATGTATATACATATATTTTTTAGTTTTTAATCCCAGACATTTATCCGCATAAAAAAGTTTGTATTTATCTCTGAAAAATTCACAAATTAGTAAAAACTAGAATTACTATCAAGCATGACATCTCGACGAAAACAAAAGCAGGGTAGCAAAAAAAAAAACATTGTCGTCGCAATACTTTTTTATCTCTAAATAACTTGTCCGGTCCGACAATGCATAGTCCTAAATATGTTATCATGTAAAACACAACTTAAAAAAAGGGAAAGGAAAAAAAGCAGCAGTGAACTGATGGCGTTAGAAAAATGTCGACACGGGAGGGGAGGGAGGGGGGGAATTACACATGTGCGTTAATTTTATTATTTATGTACTTCAATTCGAGAATTTTTATTATTATAATTAGAAAAAAATTATTAGTTTATATTTAAATGTATACATTGTGGATATTAATAAAAATATATTATAATATTTTTGATAAGAATTTATATTAAATCAGGATGAATTAAAATTGTAATAATTTTGTAATATATGGAATATATGTAGATTCATTGTAGATACATCTTTTTATAATATAAAACGCAACTTCTGTTTGTCTGTCTGTTCGTTTGTGCGCTTATCACTCGAGAACCACTTATCCGATTTACGTGTTTTTTTTAGTTTTAATTCATAGAATTTTCTCTGATCAGTTTTCAGTATATATTTTGTTACCTAAGGTATCTTACGGAATAAGCAGTGACGATTATAGTAAATCAAGTCGGAAAAAATTGTAAATATCTCGACTTCTATGCAAGATAGGGGTTTGTTTTCCCTTTAAAATCACCACCCTGTTGTATTTTTCCAGCCGGATCTAATGAACTAATTACAACAAAATTGGGGCGAATCCGCTAGTTTTATATAAAGCTTTTAAATATTTGGAAGGGTATGTTACATGAACATATATAAGACAAAAGAAGCCGTTTTGATTGTTGTTTTATCCCCCCCCAAATGTTGTGTGATTTTTAAAAGTTTTTAGTAGTGAAAAGTCCAAAAAATGACTTTAAATGTATACAGGATGTTCACGGGAACCAAGTTATCATTGCTAACTTTGTTATTATTAGAGCTAAAAGTTCGGTTAAATGAGCAAAGTATCCGTTTTTTTCCGCGATGAATAATAGTGATGTCAAAAAAACAATGAATGTCGAATTTAATATGTAGATATATTGAAATACAACTTTTTTAAAATGGAATACCCTATTATTGGATTTTATAGCTGAGAATGTTCTCTTTATATCAGTGTTATTTTGATTTACTTTGTTTGGGGATATATATATATTAGGGTGTGCCAAAAAAAGGCGATATTTTTTTTTATCGCTCTCAGCCCAAAATATCTCAGGAAATGCCCAAACAAAACTCCTGTTAAAAGCGGAGCTCAAAATTCCAATTTTAAGAGGTCCTCCACGGAAGTTGAAGTTTTCCCATCTAAATAACATGGAAAACGGGGTTTTTTAACAGTTTTTTGTCCTGCAAACTGTGAAAAAATTATTTTTGAAAAAAATGAATGAATGGATCTTTTTGAGTATTAAATTTAGTACAAAAAGTCCCGTTGAGTCAAATTTCTATATTCAAAATTTGATTTTTGGCAGAGCTTTGAAGTTCAAATTTTCGCATTTTTTCGCGTTTTTTGCATTTTTCAGCTAAACTATCCGAGTTAGGGCAAAATGTTAACTAGCAAAATTGTAGTACGGTTGACATTCTATAAAAAAGTCTCCATCGACTTTTTTGTATTATGAATAACAACAAAGTTATAGACCCATAAACATTTATTTTTTTAAATTTTCGCTTTTATGAACTAAATATCGATAATTGAACAAAGAATTTTATGCAAATTTGTTAGTACATCTTTGGAACAAAATTGGATAAGATTTTTTGTATTATCAGTAGTTAAAAGTTACAGACTTATTTAATCATATTTCTATGATTTTTCCACAAAATTATGAAATATATTAACAATAAACATGACATATTATTAAAATATAAAAAGCACAATGTCGTAGCCTTTATCCCTTTTAGGCTGGTTCCAATAATTTATATAACTTTGTTGTTATTCATAATACAAAAAAGTCGATGGAGACTTTTTTATAGAATGTTAACCGTACTACAATTTTGCTAGTTAACATTTTGCCCTAACTTGGATAGTTTAGCTGAAAAATGCAAAAAACGCGAAAAAATGCGAAAATTTGAACTTCAAAGCTCTGTCAAAAATCAAATATTGAATATAGAAATTCAACGGGACTTTTTGTACTAAATTTAATACTCAAAAAGATCCATTCATTCATTTTTTTCAAAAATAATTTTTTCACAGTTTGCAGGACAAAAAACTGTTAAAAAAACCCGTTTCCCATGTTATTTAGATGGGAAAACTTCAACTTCCGTGGAGGACCTCTTAAAATTGGAATTTTGAGCTCCGCTTTTAACAGGAGCTTTGTTTAGGCATTTCCTGAGATATTTTGGGCTTAGAGCGATAAAAAAGAGTCCCAATTTTACATATATTTTTAATGATTATGTAAATACATTTTTATGCCAATATTTTTTTAAGAAACTAATGTTTATGGACCTCAAAGTTACATGTTGTTTTTTATTATAATAATATCAATAAAAAATATATTTAAAAGAATCAAAAGTACTACAAGTTTGATGTTGAATTTTAATCTGCAACGGTATTTCTTTTCCATGAAGTACTACATTGAAATCCCATCCAAGTCCTTTTAAAAAATAAATATTGAACAAAACATGTTTCAAGTATCCCATACTTCCCTTACTATTCATTTGTTATAAACTATTCATCCTTAAATATGGTATCATGTAAAGCGCATCTTAAAAACGGGTAAAAGAAAAAGAAAAACAGCAGCGAACTGTCGAAAAGGCGGTATAAAGAAAGGGGGGTTGGGGGGGGGGGTTGTTTGACGGGCCGCAAACATATGTCGCACTGCAGCCTCCGCATCATAGGGAGTGAGAGAGAGACAAAACACGCCCACTGAATGTAGACGCGGAAGTCGCACAACTCTCGCCATAGGTTTTTTTTTTATTTTATTTCATTTTATTGGTTTTCTTGTATGGGGCCGGATTTATAGCCCCTAGAACGTGGACGATACTCTGTCAATAAGTACATGTTTTGTATTTTAATCGTAGTGTTAAAGGGTGTTTCTAATCGAGGCACGATCACGATATAAAATATGATTAGTCCACGTTACCAAATACTTATTTTCTTTATTTTATAACTTTTGTTATTATCTCTGTTATATCCGAAATTTCGGGTTGCTGTTTTTTTTTTGTAACGACGTGAAATAAATATTTGATGGCTCATTTACTGAATTTTTAATTGTGTAGTTTCTTTAATGGATTTGGGAAAGTGTTTATAACTTTTTCTTTTAGTTTTGTATAAGACTTTAATTCCAGGTTTCACTAACGATAGTTATCTACAGTTTATCTCAAATATTAACTTAATTAAGTTGCATCCTAAACCTACCCTAACAAATCTGACTTTCCATTTAAAATAATAATACTTATGTAATGTACTCGTACAGACAATATTTTTACACAAAAAACATATGTTACCAAAAATTTTACATTTTTTAAAATAATTCTGAATAATATTATGTTCATTATTTTAAGTATAAGCGATTTAAATATAATCAACTATAATGAAGTCTTCTAGCTCAATCTTTACCTCTATAAAAGGATATTTAAATTTTTTTACATGTTACAAGTAAACTCGAAAACTAATGAACCGATTTTGATGCGGTTTTCACCAGTAGTTAGATCATTTTTCAGTGCATGTTATTAGCTGTTATATTTATGAAAATGTATTATTTGACATCAAAAAAACTAAAAGAATCTTTATCAAGTTGTGTTTTGTTTCCATTATATCACAGCATACAACATTATTTATATAATAACAGTCAATCACGGATTCAGAGCAGGGGTCGTGGGGGACATGACAAAAATGATAGTAAATTAAATAGAAAAATGCTTATTACATATACGAAAATAACGGTTTTTTTCAAAATGTAAGTACTTGATTTAAATTTCAATATTAATAATTAATATGACAAGTTATTATTATTTAATTAAAAAATCATATTACATTATTATTAATATTATAATAAGGTTTTAGAAAAAATGTTGTGTGCACCTCGGGTGTAAAGTGCGTTTTTCGCACTCGTGTGATTGTTAATCTCGGCTAGCGCCTCGATTAACAAACATTCCCACTCGTGCGAAAAAAAGCTACTTTACACCCTAGTTACACAAATAACTATTTTTGTCCATTTCAAATTCCATGACCCCCTCCAAATTAAAGGTCTAGATCCGCGCCTGAACATAGTTGCCATTGAATAAAGAATTCTATAATTTTGTTTCAATATTTTATTAATTTAGGGTCCGATGCGTCAGTAAATTCATAAAGCACGATTATATTGCACTTTTTACTATAACTTCAATACAATTTAATAAATCAGAAAGTTTTTTTTCGATTCAGAGCATCTGACATAACGTAAAAGGGCACAAAATACTCCGTCACGTTTTTCTGTTTGTAACAAATAAGCTTTGACATATTTGATGTGCACTGTAAGACAATATTGTCAATCATATACAGTGGTGCGCCTTGTGAATGTCCAGAGGTACGTAATATATTTTTTAAATCAATTTATGATTATTTAATAAACGAAAAAAAATACGAAATAAGTTTTCAATATTTATGGTCAATCAATTAGAGACCTGAGCAATAAAAATAAAAAACAAGTGGGGTATCAAAAAAAAAACTGACTATTTAAAAAAAAGTATTGTGCTGCCGCCTTTTCGAAAATATTTTAACTCACCCCCCCCCCCCCTTCCTCCAAAGGTTTTAATATACGGTACGGTACACGAATACGTGAAGCTGAACTCGCACTTGACTTTTTAATATATCATATTTTACGTTTTCATTTAAAAAAATTATATATTATTTTTGCCCTAGATACATTTATTTGACGCCACTGCTGATAATACTGTCAATCATACAGAACTGTAAACACACACTTTAATGGACTGCAACTGTAGAAAAAGCTCTTCGCTCTCAGCTGTGCATTTTGTTTTTGTTCTTACAATGACATAATATAAAAATGCTGTATTTATGTTCTGTCAACAATATTAACTCGTCGTTTTGAAAAACTGTAAAAATTGTTTCAAATGTAAGGTAAAAATGTATAATATAATATATACATAGAATATTTTGGTAGTTTTGTTACCAAAAATAATATTCGATTAATAATAACAATTTTTACTTTCTTATACCTATGTATATGAAATATACATATAGTATAAGTATAGTAAAGTCGATTTTTTTTCGAAATCCGGATTTTGATGGAATTATCCTTTTTTTAAGTATTTTCATAATTTAAGAAACCCACTCTAAGGGGGAAAGCCACTGTGATGGAAAAAAAATTTTTTTTTACATACATTTTTTAAAGTATACATATTCATAAATGTGTATGCAAAAAAATGAGTTTAAATTCCGAAAATAAACGGAGTAACAGTCAATTTAGTGAAACGATGTAGCACGGCCGGTTATGACATAACATAAACATGACATTTTTCGACCTGGTTGACACGATTTCTCAAAGACTAATGAACCGATTTCATATTTTTTTTTTATAATTTTCGTAATTGTCGTAACTATCGTTGCACGTAGCCGATTTTTGAAATTTTGATAATTACTATTTTTAAACCCGCTCTAATAAAAAATATGTCTTAAAAATGAAAAAAAATTTCGAACGATATCTACATTCATATAAATATTAAATTTTTATTTATTTTTTTCAAATAACCCTTCTCAAAATTTCGAGTCAACCATAGAGAAAAATATTTTTTTTGGTCGTCACATCGAGGCTCATAACTTTGTAAATATTTGATATTTTTCAATAAAAATTCATATTAAATAAATTGAATATATACTTAGTAAAACGTCCTTTACCTGATTCAAAAATAATTAATTATATCTGTGAAAAAAATTCCCAAACGCATCAAAATGTTGACTTTGAAAACTTGAATAACTAAAGTAAAGAATGAATTTTCTTATGTGATAAAAAAATCCCAGTTAATTTTAGGCGGTAGCGATTATAATGAAGACATTATTTTTTATCGCTTTCGATAGGTAATCCTAATATATGTTTTTGATACCATATCGCGTTTCTGATCAAAATTCTAATGTTTGGGTACAGCATTAGAATTCACAAGTAGATCGTGATTCCGCATTTAAAATAGTAATTATAGACCTGCACCTGCAATTTAGAGATTTGTGTTTAAAAACAGTATTGGACCTTTTTAAAGGCTATACATCTAGCACACTGTAAGATTTGGTTTTAAAAAAAATTAATTTATATTCAGAACACATGTACCTACATTTAATTAAATATTTTACTTTGTTAATTATTAAAAGTAAAAAAAGTTTAATTTAATTTGAAAATTGAAATATACAGAACGGTATTTATATACCGTTCTGTATATTTATAATTATAATTAATTTATAATTATAAATAATATATATAATTATAATATATATTATTAGTAACATGTACTTATTTGTTGTAATGAAAGAGCTAGTTTTTCATTATTTTGAATAAATTACACGTGAATATATTTGTTTTATAATTTTTATAGTAATTAAAAGGGTTGAAGTTTCGAATAATTAGTTTTTAAAACGTCTCTATATTAGTCGGAGAGCTGATCGCCACCTCGACTAAGGTGCTCGTTACAAAGCTAGTTTTAGATCAAAGTTGTAGAAGTGGTACTTCTACAACTTTGATCTAAAACATTTTTTTCTACTGTGAACCGTTTCAAAAATAATTCAAAAAATTCAAAAATTTCACTAATAAACATCCGTTTCCGGTTTTATGCAACCCCGGCAGACGTATGTTTTCATACTTTACTATCATTAAATAAACGATATAAAAAAATTAGCTTTGTAACGAGCACCTTAGTCGAGGTGGCGATCAGCTCTTGGACTATATAGCCAATTGTGTAGAATTTCAATAAATAAATAGAGCACTTTCGGCCAGTTCTCTCATTTATCGTGTGTTAAAAACTCTAATTTTAATATCCAATTACCCAAAAACCATACGTCTAATATTTTAAATAAAAATTAGTAAAATATATGAGTTATCCATAAATAACATATTAAAATTTTAGACTTTTATCTATACATTGCTTAAATAAGTTTTTATGTTATTGATTTTTTTAATATTATTTTTGAAGAAAATAGAAAATTTACTGAAAAACTACTTAACGGATTTTATTCCGGGTTTCACTGGGATTTCATGTATTTTATGGATCTGTTGGGCCCATTGCGCTAGTAAACTTAAAATTCACATTAACAATAAATCGCTATTTATGAAATATCGGTAATAACAATATAAACAATTATACGCATAATATTAAAAGTCATAGTTTACCCTTGCGCTTGAGGGGTTAAACGTCAAATGTCGGTCGCCCCAACGAACTGATTTATATAGAGAACTACGGTCAATTATTTACATAATTCAATTCTATGATTAAAGTTGTTTTGAATCAACTTCAAGTTAGGGGAGTCTTGAAACTATCTTGGAAATCGTAATGTGACAGTTGACCTCTGTCAACGCAAACTAAGATTTGTAGCTCTTATAATACAGCGAATAAATCACGCAGATGTTTCATACATGTTTAAAATAAACTCATATGAGTTTTATATGCGTTACGTATAAACATAATTCATAAAAATATAAGTTTTAAAGTTCGAAAATGTCGTATTGAGTTAAATGCCCTTAATGTAGTGTGCAACAAATATTTGTAAGAAAGATTTATATTATTATAATAATATTTATAAAAAAATATTATAGAAATCTATGTATTAATAGATGAACATCGAAAATTGTTGTACCTTTTTTGTAGGTACTTATTATAAAATTAAACTTCTATCATTCGAAAAGTACTGGTGTCAAAGATATGAAATTTGACAAAAAAATTTCAAGTTTTAGATTTCGTTGAAAGTATGTTTATTATATTGAAAATGATGTGAAAAGTTTAATTTTTTAAACCGCAGATCTGTATCTCAAACCGTTCTCGAGATATGGCTTCTTAAAGTTTCAGATTTTTCAAAATTTTGGGAAAAAATAGCCATAACTTTTGAACATGTGGTCGGATTTGATTTTCGTTGACGGATTTGGAATCAGCGTATCAAAATCTATTAAATGACATGTATAATACTTTAAAATTAGACAAAAATTTTTTTGCTAAAAATCGACATTTTGAATTTTTTCGATTTTTCGCGAAATTTTTTTGTCGATTTTTGAAGTATTATACATGTCATTATATAGATTTTGACACGCTGATTTCAAATATGTCAACAAAAATCAATTCCGATCATACGTTCAAAAGTTATGGTCATTTTTCTCCAAAATTTTGAAAAAAAGAAAACTTTAGGAAGCGATATCTCAAGAACGGTTTGAGATACAGACCTGCGGTTTGAAAAATTCAACTTTTCACATCATTTTCAATTTAATATACTTTTAATGAAATCAAAAACTCGAAATTTTTTAGTCTAATTTCACGATTGAATTAAAAGAAATATCAACTTAAAGGTAAATAAAATCTTGTAATAATTAAAAAAATAAAGTCGTGATTGATTAATTTACAATAATGTTAATTCTTTTTTATTTAATTTTTCATTTAAAACACATTTTTTTAAATATAAAATTCAAGAGTGCAAAAATTCACATGAAATCACACCTAATAACGCGATCGCTTTTCGCTCCCCTAAATAAGCGTCTATGACTGTACAGTGTATATACTTTATTACGTGCATTAGCAGTTATACTTCTTTTGCATAGTGACATCTAGTGTGTAAATGCAAAACTAAAAACCTATTTTACCGACTATCATAACAGAAATCTGTATTATCTACTCGTACACATAACCTAACTTCATGGTGTTAATTTAGTTGCTGTTGTGTTACTATAATGATCGCATTTAAAGAAGTATAATTATAGATTAACAAATCAAAATATTGAATTGTTTTTATGCTGCCCACTATAATATGTTATCCAGTAAATTTATTTTTTGTAAATATGATAATCTGTAGCTTTTTATATAGATCCATTTTAATATACATTTTATCTTATAAAATTCATTAAAGAGGGAATGTATAAAATATCAACTCTTGATAATAGTAAAGTTTTGAGAAACATATAATACGTCAGAATATATTTATGAAATATCATAATAGCAAATCTGGTTTAGACAATTTCAAAAAGTTTTTGTCGTCATTAATAATTTATATCATTAATAATGAATAAAGCTTTCTGATTTTAATGTTATTCAAAATACGGTTTAAGCTTTGTGTTTGTATTGTACCAATCAAGATTGTCTTTACACCAACGAAAATGTTGTTATATTTTGGAGTGATATTTTTGATGAGGTTTCTGTATTTTATTTATTTTTTATCTACTTTTACGAAACCAATCTTCTGAACAGCATATGCGAACAAAAATGAAGACATAAATGGAATAATAAAAAATCATAACAAAAAAACCATCATTGTCATTACGTATGACACCTGATTTCCAACAAAACATAAATTCTTAGAAGAAAATTCACGAGTTTTCCCGAGAAAAATCCTGACCCAAGCGACTGTGAAGCTCGCATAAATCATAAAGAGATGGATAAAGGGAAGAAAAATGTAAAGCACATGTAAATAGTGTGAGAGAGAGGGGCATATTGTACAAGATGTATATATCTTTATACATATGTATATGCACTCTTGTCGAACATTTCAAATATAAGATTTTCAACATAAGACATTTATAAAACCATTGATTTAACAAAGTTATATTTATTTTAGACAATTTTGTTAAGATTACTGCGAATATTACTTCCATGTTTGAAAAAGTGGAAGTATTGTAATACTGTCGAAAAATCGTGTCCGAGATAAGAGCAGATTCTGATTGTACTAACTTCAAAACTTAAAGAAAAGTCGATTGTGCGTGTTTGTGTCGAGATGTAGAATTTTCTTCTGTTCACAATAACTACTGTAAATATGCACCGATTTGAATAATTTTTGGAGAAAATATTTGTGTCAGTGAGTACTCAAGACCTATTGATTTTGGTGCTAATCGGATTAGAGGTTTCGGAAATATTCGAAATTTTGTACCAATTATCGTCTAAAAAAGTTAGTAGTATCTCACCAATTTTGATAAGACTTGGTACAATTGTAGTTTAATCCAATCTAAGGGATGCTTTTTTATAAACTTGCCAAAATATCCACTGAAGGGGTGAAAACAACCCTGAAAATTTTAATTTTAAATACTAGAAAATTCGTGTTGCATTTTTAATGGAAACAAGCGCAGTTAAATTCAAATGTCAGATTAGTTATTCTACAAAAATGTGTATTATACAGTTGACATTAGGATATCAGAAAACTATTTTTTTTATTTTTACTTCTGACAATTTTCAACTAAAAATTTTCTTATACCTATACAAAAAAATATTTTAAAATATATTATAGAACATGGAAGTCATGTATGGTTCTCCATACCATTTTTTATATGTGTGAAATTTTATTATTATTTATTTATTCGATAATAATAGAAAGAATGGAATACAATGGATTCAAACATGGTTTAAAAATAATTGAACATCGACGGAGTTTAATTGTACAATAGATGAAATAAAACAAACCAATACTGTGTCTGTATCTATGGCAACTCACAGTCAATAGTGTTTTGTTCCATTGAATATCCTTTATAGAAATTCTCTTACATTTCCAGGAAATTCATTTATTTACGTTAATGGAAATTTATTATGTGTTGATTTAACGTTTATTTGCTTCTTGGTTGTAAAACAGATAGATAAGAAATAGAGGTAGTCATACTTTTAAATATTTCAATATACTTTAAATTGAATTTGCAATGACTATAAATAGTAAGCTAATGCCCGGTATTATAAAGAAATTGCATGCAAGCAAATTTGTTTCCATGGAAATTTGCGATTTGCAAACGCTATCTACTAGGAGTCAAATGTAAATGACAACCAATCACAGATTGTAGCTTTAAAATATCAAGATAATTTGACTCCTAGTAGATAGCGTTTGCTTTGCATGGAAACAAATTGCTTGCATGCAATTTCTTTATAATACCGGGCATAAGTGTGTCTCATATAACTAGTGTCCGACCGAACATTCGGCTTCGGCTTCGGCCACCTTCGGCCAAAATTTGACCTTCGGCTGAATAATCGGCTTCGGCCAAATTTGGGCCGAAGGTTTAGCCGAAGCCGAAGGTTGAATTATATAGTATAATATTGTACAGAGAAGTCTTTTTATATGCAGTAGGTTCGTTCTACAGAAGACCGTATATAAAAAATTGCACAAAAAAGAGAGGGATAGATATAAAAAAATATAAATTTCTTTATTCTGATTTTGTACACAGGATTAATAGCATGCTGTAATTTTTTAAAACCGCATAAAACCAAAACAATGAGGTCAAATAAACCAAAAATCGCATAAAAAGTTTCTGAAAATTTATTTATACATATATTCCCAATTTAAAAAAATAATTCAATATTACTTTCGAAGATATAAGCAGGGACAAAATATTTTTTTGATTTTTTAAATTTTTAATAATGACAAAACTTTTACATATTTGAATTTCATTAATTGACAGCTTTTATGTGATATCCAACTCAAAGTATAAAATATCGTACCGCGTAAAAAGTAACTCGACTGTTCGAGTATAAGACTGTATTTCTATATATTTATATTTTTGAGAGTAAAAAAAGATCATTCATGATTCATTTAAAAACAATTTGTGAAAAAATTTTATAATTAAAGACAAAAAAAACCTTCGGCGTCGGCCGAAGGTAACAAGAAAAGCCGAAGTTCGGCTTCGGCATCGGCTACGGCCAAAAACTGACCTTCGGTCGGACACTACATATAACGCATGAACAGAGCTGCGAATGTATTTTGAATTTCAGTAATAGGAATAATATATCAAATTATAATGTCACTGAATTTTTTTAATAGGGCTGGAGCCAAGGTTAGTAAATACACAGGTTGTGCCATAACTCTGGTGGGGTGAGGCATGAGAGGGGAGACCGCGTCATCATGAGGACCCCTCTAACTTTAAAAATAGTTGTCAAACTTTTTTTTACTATATATAAAGGGTCCTCAGGATGACGCGTTTCGCGCAGCCGCTGATTGGTCAAAAGTTATGGTACAACCTGTCCATTTACTAACCTTGGGCTGGAGTTATAAAAAATGTTCAAGAAATTGATAGGCTTATAGAATACGGTAATAATTCCCTCCTTTCGGAGGGGAGTAATAATTTTTTAGGTACGTAAAAAAATAAAATCACTAAATTCAATTTTAGGATAAAAAATATTTGTCATTTTAAACCTTAAAGCTCAAGGTAAGTAAATGACTAGGTATGCTTACTTGCCTGTGACGTCACCATGAAGTTCTTTTCAACCTTCTAGATTTCAAATGGTTGCCAACGCTGTCAAACTGTCATAATATAAATTTGATCGTGATTGATTTATTATTGTGTTCTGTGTTTGTGCTATTCATTTATTGCTATAGTTAAGCTTCCCACATGATATTAATTATATTAAATAATTATTTGTGATTTGTGTTTAATATTATGACAGTTAAAATCATAGATAAATAAAAAAATCAAGAAGGTAGAAAAGAACTTCATGGTGACGTCACAAGTAAGCGAACCTAAATTTTGAACCAAATAATATTAAAAATGAATGTTTGTAAACTCGAAATTATTGAACCGATTTCAATGCGGTTTTCTCCAATAGTTAGATAATTTTTCTATACATGTTCGTGGCTAATAACATTTTATAAAAACCCAAGATTTTTCATAAAAAAAAACTAAAAAAATCTTTATCAAATCGTGTTTTGTTTCCATGATATTACAGCAAAAAAATGTCATTTGTATAAAAACATAGTAGGCCATGGAATAAATATTATATTAATTTAGGTGGATATTAACCTGGTTAGTATTGTATAAAAGTAATTATTTCGATTCTGTTTAAATAAGCACTGTTTCATTTAAGTTTTCTTTGGTGTCATTCGATTCAGTTTTATTTTCTATTGGAAACTCGAATGAGACTGGAATAAATGAATAGATAAACAAACTTTAAATGTACGGAACAATCCCTGTCGCAATATCCCTGAAACTAACAATCCCCACAGTTTAACCAACATCATAGATTCATTTTATTCAGCTATTCTGTCGATATTTATCACTTACTCTACCAGATCGTGCCATTAGTACCTCATACATATTAAATCAAGTACATATGATATTGGAGAATATATATAACTGGAGTTACTGTCTTGCGTTGGATGAAATAGAGGCTTTCACAAGTTTTAAACGTATGTTGATGCGCTCAATTTGTATCGTATTGGGTACAAACAGATCATATTTACCAAATTTTGTTTTCGATGCGTAGATCTTTTGCAAAAAGATGGATTGGAGTTATACCAAACTTTTATGTATTTTACATAAAAATATCCATTTTGGTTATTCCAACTTTATAAAGAAAAAAACTTCTTTCTAAAACTAAATTAGCGAGAAATCACTAATTTATAGTGAATATTCACTAATTGAAATAGTAAACAGTCACTTTTTAAGCTATATCAAAATCTTAGGTTTTTATTTTTTTTATTTTTGATGTAAAAAATTAGAGCAATTTAAAGCAATTATTAATTATTTAAAAAGCATGACAATAATCTCTTAATTATTTATTACCTAAGTACAATGTCAATTATTATTATAGGGTAATTTATGAAAGAAAAAAAAATAATGAAAAACGTTTATTGCGAGCACATTAAAAATTAATTATGAATAGATTTTTCAAGGTTTGTATATACCTGATTTTTATTAATAATTCACTCAAAACAGTTGATTCGTATTCGCAGCGTGCGCGATGACAGCGCCAACTACCGGTCGCAACTAGGGTGGACTTTGACATATTAACAAACAAATAATTTCAATAAAATATCGTAATATATACATTTTAGATTATTTATGACTATTGGCTATGTGCACGAAGTCTACTAACGCCGCTAGCGGGTAATAGAGAAGGATTGAATGGATTGAACTCTCTTTTTATCATTGTTGAATATCGTGAAATTTTTTTATTAAACAAATATCATTTAATTTAGCTGTTTGCATATAATATAAATAGCATAGCATAAAAGGTACGTGAAAATTATAGTGGGTATTTTTTTCTCTTTAATAATGACGTATAATAGAGAAATAATTCATTCGTTTACATTGACAGCATAACCTCAACTTATGGCGCCGATGATTTTGCAATGTTGCTCACCACGAACACTTGCACCGACATTATTTCTAACTCCATTCCCTTGCACATAGCCTATAGTGGGGTTAACCATGTTGACCTTTCTATTTTCAGTTAAAAACGAGCCTATTAAAAATGACAGTTAGTCCACCCAAAGTGTTATTTTTCGCCACATCGTGCGCTGTGATCGATTTCGTTTCCCCCACTACCTACTTTGCACCCAGCGAATACGTTGACAAATCGAAGTAAGAATAAATGCTGTAATGGCGCATGTTTTGATTCGAAATCACTGTTCTTTTAGTGTAATTTAAAGTGACTAATTCAATTAGTGAAATAATTACTAATTTAGTTTAAAAGAGCAAATAACAAAATATTATTTGAACTAACTGCTGTGGATTATTTTGACAGTCGTCATTTTGAATAAATTTCTCGTCGATGACGTATACATCGAAAATAAATTCATGTGTTATGCTTCAAAATAATTGATCAACAATTAAATCAAAGAAAACATTAAAAATAATTATTATGTAAACAGTATCTGTCGTTTTTTTATTTATATTTCGTTTTAAATTAAAAAAATGTCTTGACGATGACGTCACAGTATAAACAAATTAACTATTTAGTAAATATTTCGACCTATAAACAAGTGATACATTTCCAATCCACGGTCCACTGGGATGCTAGATACCAAACGAAGAGACGTCAGATAATCATGGATAATACGATCAATGCCATTGAATCATAATTACTGTACTAATATCAAGTATGGCAGAATGAAACTAGTTATAGGTAAATAATTTATATTTTAATGGAATCGGCCACAACATGAATAAGTATTTAATACCAACAACTCGATGTAATGCATTTTAAATTGGTTTGATTTGAATAACAGTGCAATATCAATATCATGGTATGAACTTATTTTAACATTTATTATACATATTGCCAATCGTTGAACTATAAACGTATAATTCTTTTTTTGATGTTATATTTTCATAGAATGGAATAATTTCATAAATGTATTTATGAGTTAGTAAAATATGTATAATATTTTTACTTTTTTATAAACAACTTATTCTTCATAATAATTAATAAACATATTGCACTAATAATTAGTTTATATATCCACCATTTTGAAACCTATTGGCAGATTGTCATCAAATTAAGTTGTTTTAGAATTAAGTATCTATAGATTCATATTCAGTAATGGCAGTATAATCTAATATTAACAAATATTTCTAATTTAGTACATTTAATTAAAGAAAAGTCCAAGTACCTTATTGCTTTATTAATAAATAAATAAAAATAAATATTTCTATTATACAGATAGAGCTAAAAGATTTATACAGAGATAAAATGATTAAAAAATCTACATCTAAGAAAACTGCATCAATGTTTTATACATGAGGTTCACACTCACCACTAGACAAAAAACAACGCCAAAGAATCTGTACTCTGATTATAAAAACCTGTTTAAAAATTTTTCATCATCGACAAAGTAAAATCTCAACAGCATGTTTCAATTAGGGCACAAAATAATAAAAAAAATGAATAGAAAACAGCGTTTAAAAGACATCCAAGTGCATCACATACAATGCAAGGATCACAATGAAGGTGAAGAATCAACTCTCCCAACTCATACCACGAATTGTTGAACAGTTCGCAGACGTGACCCTAACAATAGAATGTGGTTAGTCTAGATGGAGTCAATGGGGCAACATTATCCCCTTAGCTTGCGAAATTAATGGCGATCCACTCTCAATATGCTAAAGATGACAGGAAGTTGATTGTTATTATTATTTAGCACGTTGTGTTTAGTTAAAGAAGATTATAAAAAACGTACAGGATGATAAAAATTTGGTAGGGTTTATTTTTTTTTAAAGCTTTTCAGTCAATTCACTACATAAATTAGTTGTTTTAATTAGCTAACTGTTAGCTAAAAATTTGATATCATGCACTTTCTACACTCGAACATAAATTGTATTGCTTTAATACTTTGCACTGAATGATTCTATTGATGTTTTGATATTTTTAATGTGATTTTTACTTCCATGTTCGATGAAATGGAAGTATTGTAATACAGCCGAAAAATCGAGCAGATTCTGATTGTTCTACCTTTAAAACGTAAATAAAAGTTGATTTCCGCATTGTGGCTGTGCGTGTGTGTGTATGGATAAAGAATTTTCTTTCGTTCACGATAACTACTGTAAATATGCACCGATTTGAATTATTTTTTGGGAAATTGTTTGTCTTGATGAGTACTTCAGACCTATTGATTTTGATACTAATCGGATTAGGGGTTTCGGAAATATTCGAAATTTCGTACCTATTATCGTCTCTACAATTTTGATAAGACTTCATACACTTGTAGTTCAATCCAATCTAAGGGGCGCTTATTTCATAAACGTGCTGAAATAGCCACTGAAGAGGTGAAAAATCACCCTCAAAATTTTAATTTTAAATACTAATAAATGGAAATAATGTTTCAAATAATAAATAATAATTCAAATGTCAGATAATTATTATTCTACAAAAATGTGTAACTGACATTAAAATATTAGAAAACTAATACATATTTATAATAATTCAAAGGTGTGTTTTATATTAAAAAGTATTGTAAAACATATTATAGAACAAGGAAGTCATGTATGATTCTCCTTACCGTTTTTTTATTATTGCGTTGTAAAAAAAATGATTAGCCTTTTTTTTATTTTGCTCTATGCACCATTCATCTAAAACTTATAATATTTGAAATACTTTACTTTATATTTCAAATAATTTAATTTAACATTTTTTTTATAAACATTAAGTAACTCTGAACAAGCAATTAAATGTATACAATAGAATAACAACTGTAAATATTTAAATAATATTTAAATACATACTAAAACTATTTAATTTGAAGTGCATTCAATAGTAAAACTAATTGATACTTCAAATATGATTGATTGAACTTTGATACTACAATACTTTTGGATCTCTGTAAGGGTCGTTCAGAAGAAGGGGTCGATTCTAGATGGTTCACTACACAAGCGTTAGTAAATTTAAGCTAGTTATATATATTGTATATTATGTATAACACAACTCCCTGAAGTAATCCCGCGGCCGCCGTCCCTGTCGCTATCTGACGGCGATGTCTAGCAACAAACGCACACCATCAGTTGTTGGTGGCGGCGCTGTGGGACGCAAGTCGACTGATTGGCGTTTTTCATTTGCGCTGTTTTTTTTTTTTTTTTTGCTCGCAACAAGAATCTCCTACGAAGGGTAGTGTTTCGTAATTTTTTGAAAGCGCTCGTTTAATTGCGACATAATTGAATTTACTACAAGTAAAACAGCTTTAGAATTTAATGTGAAACATTACACTAACACATGTATACAAACATACACACACACACACACACACACACAGAGATGAGTTTGTGCATTGAAAATTAGATTAGTAATAAACAGTTCTTTGTCAAAGGATGTTTTTTATCAAAGGGAAATCCTATTCATTAGAAATTCTATGATATTATCTATATGTTTTCAATAAAATCCTTTATATTTTAATAATAAATGAAACTTAAAATCATATTCATGAGTTTCAAGAGATATGAATTCAATAAAATCAATTTTATTTTAATCCATTATCGCCCAAAAAAACAAAAACATGCAAAAGATTGTTTTTAATGATATTAAGTACATATTCAATATATGTAAGTAAATATACAACTCAAACTTTTTTTTAATATTTAAAAAAAATAACAGTGTGTATTCAAGCGAGTCTATTTTGTGTGAGACTGTTTTTCTGATATAATTTTTTTTAGATTTTAGTTTAAAATTCATGTTATATGTATATTTAAGTTATTTCATATGATTTGAACAAAATTCGAATTCACATGCTCTAGTTGGATAAAATATATTAGCATACCATGTACCTATTTTCATATAAAAATTATTCAGAACAATTAAAACACCATTTAAACACTTATGAAACTAATAACGTTAACAGATTTTGTTTGTTGCACTTCTACCAACTAATTTTTAAGGAAATATTGTGAACTAATATCCATAGACAGCAGCACTAATTATAAAATGAGGTGTACGAAGGGCATTAATGGGTTAATATTTGATCAAAATTGAAAATTTATAAATCTTCGCTCTCGTACACATAACCGATGTAAACTGACTTATACGCATGCGCTATTCATTTATATTTCTCTTATACATATACTTATCGCTCTCTCATGTATATGCATACTGTTTCGTCTTGAAAACTTGTCGTATTTTAAAACGTGTCAGGGTCATTCCAATTCACTAGCTCGTTAATTTTAATAAATTATTTTTTTTATTTTGTAAATTAATCGTTTCTACACTGGTAGAAAGGATTTCTCAAACCAAGATAACCTTGTTTTGTATATAACGAAAACAATATTTTCTTAAGATAAGCAATAATCTCATAAACCAACTATAGTATTCTTGAACAAAGGAATAACGTAGTTGGATTAAGAGTATGTTTCTTATATTAAGAAAATATTGTTTTCGTTATATACAAAACAAGGTTTTCTTGGTCAAATACAATTTTTTTCTGTGTATCTATTAATAATTAACTATTTAAAAATGTCATCAATAACACATACGTTACGTGAGTACACTATGTTTCTATTTAACAATAAATAATTGTTACAAACAATTCAATAGATACAAAACAACACATTTGTTTATAATTAATTCTTGTATGTCAATTACAACATCTACTTTGTGAACGTTGTATAAAAAGGTCGGCCGAAAGTTTTGATACAGAGATTATAAATAAAAAAAACACGGAGAAAGTTACCAGCTCTGAAATATTGATGGGCGACAGTTCGGACAAACTTGTGATTGAAGTATCGAGATTATCGGTTATTTGTCAAACAAGAAGTATCCTTGGAGATATTCTGCTCCTAAAATAGACTTAACTTTATACCATGCATTAAATTATGGTGCATATATGAATCTCAATAAAACTGCTTCTTTGGTTTATATAATACTAGCGTATTGGACCTGATGTTACCCGGATTAATATCTTGAATTAATAAATTATAGAATTCTTTATTCAATAGCTACTACGTTTTTGTATACATGACATTTGTATGCTTCACTGCATCATCATGGAAACTAAACACGACTTTGATTTTCATAAAATATTAATAGCTAAGATCACCTATTGAAAAATTATCTAACTATTGATTAAAACCGCAAAAATCGGCTCAGTAGTTTTCGAGTTTACTTGGAATATGTAGAAAAAAATAATTCCATTTTATTCGTTTCAACTTTACACAAAAACTTATTTCTGAATTATGTCCCGAAAAAGTATTTATTTGAAAAGCGCATGTCAAAGTTTGTATGTGAGTTAATTCGAAACTGAACGCCATTTAAAAAAAATACTCACATATCGAGTTTCAATTATCACTAATGAATGTATCTTTTATAAATACCAACTGAACAAAACTCAATATCCCTAGGAGTGTTAAAATAAACCAATCACATAATCCCCTAGTGCACTGACGTTGTTCGATAAGAAAATGACATTAGATTTTACAGGTTTGCAGCAATGTTTGTTAATCTGGCATGACGGGAGGGGGGGGGGGTAGTATCAGGTTTACCAACAACATCTCAAACTTGCTGACGCAGAAATGTAAATAGCGTAAAGACGTCAGGTTATTGGTTATAATTGAAACAATTTAATTGGTTGTTTCTTACTTCCTTGTTCTGCTGACAACTGTTTATTACACAAAAGATTCTTTCTTTTTTTTGTTTGTCTTTGCGTCTAGATTTGCTATTTAACGGTTTTCATTTTTATTCAGTTTTAACATAAAATTTTTTAATAATTGTTTTCAGATATATGTCAAAATTTTTAACCCTTTGTAGCTCAAGATCTTAAAAATTTAAATTATGTTGATAAAGAGACAAGTTTAGGCATATAAAAAACACGTATTTTTCAGAAATTATTAATTATTTATTTGACTTTTTTGGGATTAACATATTGTGAGATAATCGTAAAAAAACACTTATGCCGTAATGCAGGATTTGAAACAATTATTTAGTTTGTTGTAGCATAATGCTAAACTGCATTTTTCGCAAATTGTTTGTGAAACGCCATACACTGGGGAAACTTACAACTTACAACGTATTCTTTTTTCTACCTAAATCGGCTCTGTTCCTGTCTTACTTCCAATGTTTACGTAATAATACGTAAGTCAATAGGTTATGCCATCTGTGAATTATACTTGATACTAAGTTATTCAGTGGTATGTTACAGTAGTGTTACACATATTTTAATGAACTAAATATATTTAGTACGTATATTAGTAGGATTATTGAGGTTTGTTACAGAAATGTCACATGGGGCTACAATGGGTTAAATAAGGAAGTTTGATTGAAAAAAAAAACACGAAAAATTAACCTCCAATAAAATTTTTGTTTCAAACATAGAGATTTAATAGAGAGATCAATGCTTTTGTAAACGTTACATGAAATAATAACCCGTATAAACATTGCACACGCCACCAAAAATAAAACGCACTTCGAGAGATTCAAGACAAAAGCATACAGTACTGTAAGACACTGAGAGAATACGAGATTCTAAGATAATTTCATCTCCCCCAGTTGGCTTCTTCGAGTTCACTCGAATTTCACCTCAGAGCTTACGTATTTTTACGTTAAACAAATAATAAAGCATTTGTTTACAAGAGATGTTAATTTAAATTTAGATACAGATCATATAGATCTATCAAGCTTAAAAACATGTTCATTAGCAAACATAATTTGCACAACACATTCGTCTAAGATCAAATCGTATTAGAGAGTTTAGGATCTTGATGAAGACAAAGCATTCAATTGCGTACAATAGAAATCCCACAGGCGCTCTCGGATATCTCTAAAGATTATTCATCTGTGCTCTCGTGTGTGTGTGTGTCTGCATTTACTCATAATCAGTTATCTGCCCATCTGAATATTGCACGCATTATGATTCAGTAACAATAATATCAACACTGTTCTACTATGTATTCAGTTGTGTTATCATCTAATTTAACCCTGTATGTTTACTGTTGATTCACAACAAATGTGCTTTGTAGAAAATTATATACCGGGTGTTTTTTTAAGACTTAAAATAACGAATTTTCAGAGAAAAGTTTCATGGTTTTGAAAAGGCTAAATATTGACATTAAGGGTTTACTTTGAAAAGTTCGCCATGTTAGGTTTTCAGGTTCAGTTTTTCTTTTTCAAATCTAAACCCATATTTTTTTGTTGCAGATTCGTAATTAACAGGGAAAAATAAGTAACATTTGTCTAGAACATTTTTTCTCTGAAAATTCATTATTTTGGAAATATTCCGCTGGAAAAACACCCGATATATATTTTTTCAATGAGGTCAAAGTTTGAAATTTAACACTATAATTTTTATAGTGAAAAAAAAATATAAGCTCATTTCCCAATAGTGTGCACTTAACCAAGATTCTTTTTCTTTTTTATTTCTACCATTATAAGTTGTAATTTTCTACATGTTACACGTAAACAAGAAAACTTCTGAACCGATTTTAATACGGTTTTCACCAATAGTTAGATAATTTTTCAGTGCATGTTCTTAGACTTAAAAATCATTTTATCATAGTTGAATTTTCGTAACTGATATTTTTCTTTTGGAGTACCTACTTGTGCCATGTTTCCTTCGGTGAATACAAAAAAAAATTATTTTACAATTTTTTCGCCCCTCTTAGGGGTTAAATTTTGGGAAATGCTGAAATAATTGTTTCATTATTTATATTGTAGAGTGTATTCGATAAGTTTCAATTAATAGCGAACAAAAAAAATAAAAAAATTATATAAACTTTGCAACCCCGTTTTAACCCCGTAGGGGTTGAATTGCACCTACGAAATTTCACGTTTTTAAGTCCAGAGGTTTGGGCTGTACGTTGATATATGTGTGAGTGAGTGAGTGGTTAAGGACAAACTCTTTTATAGATATAGATGTACATATATAATTTGTAGGTATTAACTCGGGTAACATCGGGTCAAATAAGCAAGTATAAATTGAGAAAATTAAGAGTTTATTTTCACAAATTGTCACAAATAAAATCATATATATAGGTAATATATTATTTATATAATAAAATATTGCACAAATATGATAAAAAATGCTATCAATGATATAACAAATATAACATTTTACATCATGTGAGCCCGATTGTCATACATTTCTTTAAAAATTTACCATACACGTGCCTGTTTATGTTTACAAAAGAAGAAGAAGAGTGCCTACAACGAATGTGTATCTTATACGTAGTAGCTCCCGACAATAAATAAAAATATTTTCTATTATTCGTAAAGCACTCGTGCCTGCATGCACAAGTAGGTGTATAGAAAGTACACACATCTTATACAAACTACATAATACACCCAAATTACGCCCACATACTCGTATCAGAATTTACATACAGGGGTACACAAAGTAAGGGACCAGAAGATTGAAATAAACATATATCGATTGTAACATCTTACGAAATCTTAGATGAACATACATATAACAATGATGTACCATTGGCATCAAAAGTCGTCCACCACCCCAAAGGTGAGAATCGCTTGGAATAAATTCTAAAATATTGAGATAAACATCATCGTTTATCTTTTTCTATAGGGCGGAAATTATATGGTTACATTTAACGTATTGCATACTAGAATTAAGAATATATTGCTGCAAAATTTATCTATACAATTTTTAATAGATTACATAATAATTTAAACGCACAAATATATATGAGTACTATAAACGAATAGTGCTCTTTATCTAGCAAATGAGTTTTAAAATAGCTGTCTTTGTTTGATACATGGAGAAATGATTTTTATGTTTGTGTTAAGCGAATTTCAATAAAAACTGGACGACCACTTATGGAGTTCACTGGAGATACAAAAGAGGTGGTTTAAATTAACCCATTTGTACCCATTGTCCCTGAGCGAGGCCAAATTACAAAAGTATTATTGAAATAAATTTATCAATTTGAAGTCAACTAGGATAAAATTACAATAAAATTGAAAATTGAAAAAAAAAATTTCGTGGGTTCAAATGGGTTAATATATGTATATACAGGATGTGTTGTAATATCCTTTTTCATTATTTTTTTTGCTATATGATTTATTTTTTCTGGAGTTAATTGTACTCTGTTATTTTTTACACAAAACTGTTGTAATAAAAATAAAATCGAGCTATTCAATTATTTTAATCATAATTATTCTTATCAAACCTCAACAATCAGCAATAAAATTTCAATCATCAGATAATATAGACAGTGATTGGCAGTAATAATTATAATCTAAAGAATTGGAGGTAAAAAAAACTGCGATATGAATTATAATTTTCATAATTAAATGTCTTAAAAACCATTCGAAAAATTTAATTCTTTGAAACTGGGGCAGCTTTTATTTAGATAAGTTTAGAATATAAGTGCTAATATTTTTTTCTGATTCTATTTGAAATATTGTTTGATTTTAAAACAAAAAAAAATGGAAATAAAATAAAATATTGTAGTAACTATTTATTACTATAATTTACAATCAAACGTTTTTTTACGTGTAAAGTCAGTATTTTAATAATAAACCTAACTTAAAATTATAAATTTTAACCTGCTTGCCACGTGATCACAACGAAGAACTGTCACAAGTATGACATCAAAATATATTAAATATGTAAGAAAACAGGATTCCAATTGGTTGATTTTAGTTAACTTACAAAACACGTACTGACGTCATGTATACCACGTGATTTTGAATGCGATTTTATCGAGAATTTTTTTCAGTTGAATAGAAAAAGATTATTTTAGTGTTTTTCGGCATTATTTTGAAAAAGATACTAAGGAAGTTTCTATTCGTAATAAATTTAGTCAAATATTTGCCCAAAACTCTTTACTGGCAGTATTAGATATATCTACAAAAGATTCTGTTCAAGATTGAGATAGCTATATCTAGTAAATTCTTTATAGAACTCTAGCATTAATAAATTAATAAATCATCTCAATATTCTAAATGTACAAATCAAAGGGATGAATATTTGATATTGCGTTAAGGGTTACCCAAAACATTAACATAAAATATCAATATATATATCGGCACAGCCCTGCTCGTGTTTGTTCACTCCGTCTTGTGATGACAAGAGGTGAGGTGGAGGGTGTAGGGGGTTGGATGGGATGTATCCCCATCTGAATCAACTATGAATAATTCATGGATCTAAAATCTCAATTGGGATTCTCTTATTAGCGCTACGTCGTATTACGTAACGCCCCGGTGTGCAAGATTTTATGTCTATAGTACACTCAGGGCTGCGCTTAAAAACTAGCATACACACACACACACACAACCACACACACACATACACACACACACACACACACACACACACACACATACAAACGCGATTCATAAGACAGTGCGAGCAAACCAAAAATCTAGCATCAGCATTAAAAACTTCAAAAATTAAATAAAAATTACTTCCAAAAAAACTAAAAAAACACTGTAAAAAGTATACCTAATAATTAAACAGTTTTAAAAGTCGGTTTTTATTTTCTTTATTAAGTTTTTTTTTTAATTTTAAATAGCATGATAGGGCAAGTAATACCTCATTTGAAAGGTTTTTTCATTCTTAATACGGTGCTTTTTGATTTTTTCAAATCTGTTTAGGTTTAGTCAAGTTATTTACATTTTGAATTCCAATGATTTTCTGATCAAAAAACAAATATTTACAACTAAAATTCAAAACAAAGTAGGCTTATTTTCTTATCAAATAATTCAAAAACATCCAATTTGGACATTTATTCAATTAATTAAAAAAATTAAAAAATTAAATTAAAAAGAAATTACCAACATCCAAAACATTAATTAATTCAATAAATGTCCAAATTGGATGGTTTTGAATTATTTGATAAGAAAATAAACCTACTTTATTTTGAAATTTAGTTGTAAATATTTGTTTTTTGATCAGAAAATCATTGCATTTATGGAATTTAAAATGTAAATAACTTGACTAAAACATAACAGATTTAAAAAAGTCAAAAGTACCGTATTAAGAATGAAAAAACCTTTCAAATGAGGTATTACTTGCCCTAGCATGCTATTTAAAAGTTTAAGGGTTGTGCTTATAGCGCTGAGGGTTGAAAAGATTCTTGCAAAAATTGTGTTCGAGCTTTTTGCAAAATCTTATTTTAAATGACCAAAAGCGCGCCCGTTTCGTTTAACTTGGGCCATCCTGTATATTTATTAATTAATTATTATATTATCATAGCATCTGCTTTATAATTTACGATTCTTTATTTTATAACTTTTATATCGTAGTTCTTATCATTTTGTAATATTAGCAAGTGTGACTGGTTTTACTTCGTCCATTACTGGAGAAAATACATAAATAAAATTAAATAAATGGCTATAATATATATAAAAAAACTATTTGTTTTATTTTAACAAGAGTTTATAATAATTACATAAGAAGGCCATCAAACCCAAAAAACAGTATACCTTCTTTTTAAGCGGCCAAGACTAATATCAATATTTTATTTTCGACTTTTATATATTTTCGTACGCCGCTGATCTTTTATAGATATTTTATTAGAGTTTTAATAAAGTTAATATCGGAGGCAGTTAAATTTAATATAATAAATATACGTATATCTACATTAAGTATTATTATTTGGAATAAATTGGAGAGTTATTTTTGAGGGGATATTGCATTCGTAGATAAAGTCAGCAGACTATGAAAACTTTACAATTAGCCAGGGTTCAATTGGTTTAACTTTAGTCTGTGAACAAAGTTTTAGTGAATAGATTTCGCAAATAAAAGCAATGTCTATACGTTACAAAATAATGTTCTCCGATAGCGCATACGTACGTACATTTAAATATAAGGCTCAAGTTTCGTAATAGATATCTATTTCTAAATAACTATTTCAATTTTTAATGTTCCGTGAAAAATGGGACACTTATATGGCATCACTTCGCTGTACGTCCGTCCGTCTGTCCGTCTGAAACTATTCTATGTAAAAATTTGAAACTAAGCACAGAAATAGAGTGTGAAGGTGCCTTTTCATGTGACGCTGGATGCTACGTCAAATCTAGTCACGTGACCGATTTTGAATTTTGAATGCTTGCTATTGGTCAGCGTTAAATGAAAAAGCTCAACATGGTTAAGCTCATACTGCTTGACGCTAGAAATTACGTGACACCTAATGTCAGTAGTTTTGATATTATGTGTACTCTTGTTTGTTTTGTGAGTTTACGTCTTTACGAATAGTATAATGAAATGTAAATCAATTTTTAATAACTGAACGTAATTTATTGGTTGTTTTTTCACACATAAACGTCAAACAGTAGTTGACAGCTAAAATTCAAAATTTTTAAATCGGTAACGTGATTAGATTTGACGCAGCGTCCAGCGTCACATGAAAAGGCACATTGATGGCTTGATAATAGACGCGAAGTATAAAAGTTTGAATTTTGAATCTGGGGTTTAATTTTCAGTTAGGTTCAGTATCGTGTAGGGTGCCAAATGAAGCTCGAATTCAACAAAATATATTTTTTATACAGGGTGAGTCATATCAGGTGGAACAAACTTAAACCGTTGATTGAGAAAAATATTTCAAGCAAAAAAGTTCATATAAACATGTGTCCGGAAACTCTTCGTGAGGGAGCTACAGACTCCCAAAGATTTTGACTAAAATTGGTTTTTATTTAATATCTGGAGAACCCAATGTGATACAGCAATGAAAATTAATACCTGGATTAGTAATAATATGTGTTATTGATTTCCAGTATCAAACAATGGTTATTTAGAGCAGGGGTGTATGGGGCCTGTGAGCCCTCTGATTTTTATCTAGTATTTTTTTGTTCTTCACTTTTTTGCTATGTTTTATATTTTTATAAGGTCATATGACACAAAATACACATAAATATACTTTGTTATGTTGTCATAAGATTAACCGTTTACGAGAAATACGATGGGGAAGATAGTTTTGCAGAATTTAACTTAATACGGATGCTAAAAATTACACAAAATAAATTTAGATTCTTGTTCTAGTACTAAAAATAAGAAAAATAGTTGGTGTAAATATTCCTCTTAATATGACTCCTCATAGAATTATAGCCAGTTTTATTACTTTAATTCGTGCTTTACTAATTGACTAAAAACGAAACTAAAAATTGTTATATGTTGTTAAGGATGCATTTTTGTAGGTATATTTACATACACATTTATTCTTGTTTTTAATTATAGAACAAGAATCTAAATTTATTTTGTGTAATTTTTAGCATCCGTATTAAATTCTGCAAAACTATCTTCCCCATCGTATTTCTCGTAAACGGTTAATCTTATGACAACATAACAAAGTATATTTATGTGTATTTTGTGTCATATGACCTAAAATGACCTTATAAAAATATAAAACATAGCAAAAAAGTGAAGAACAAAAAAATACTAGATAAAAATCAGAGGGCCCACAGGCCCCATACACCCCTGCTCTAAATAACCATTGTTTGATAATGGAAATCAATAACACATATTATTACTAATCCAGGTATTAATTTTCATTGCTGTATCACATTGAGTTCTCCAGATATTAAATAAAAACCAATTTTAGTCAAAATCTTTGGGAGTCTGTAGCTCCCTCACGAAGAGTTTCCGGACACATGTTTATATGAACTTTTTTGCTTGAAATATTTTTCTCAATCAACGGTTAAAGTTTGTTCCACCTGATATGACTCACCCTGTATATTTAAAAAAAAAATTCGAGAAAAACGCTCAGAAAAATATTAAAAATTAGGTGTAGGTTAAACCTATTATTTTACACTTTTCTCTAACACTGAATTAGCGATAAATTATTAATTCATAGTAATATTTACTAAAATATTGAAAAGAATACCACTATGAATTACTGACTATTCACTACTTGAATTAGAGAAAACATTCCTTTCTTAAGTTATGAAGACAGAATCTTACAAATAGAAAATCATCAAGTATGACAATAATCTTTTAATGATTCATAACCTAACTTTAATATTAGTTAAAAAATGATTATTTCAAACACACTAAAAATTAATTGTGAATAGATTTTTTAAGATTTATATAAATAAACTTGCACTCAAAGCCATTGATTTGAATACGTTGACAAATCGAAGTAAAAATAAATGTCGTTATGACATAAAATCACTATTCTTTTAGTGCAATTAAAAGTGACTGATAAAATTAGTGAAATAACTACTAATTCAGTTTTAGAGAGATATGAGGTAAATATTAATATTTAGATACAAATAAAAAGTTGGTTAACTAGGGCAACACTCAAGTTATTATGAAACTTCTGTAAGTATTTACTTTTATTATAACTTGATTATATGGGAACAAGTTTAAGAAAATAAAAAAACTTTCTTTACGAACTAACCATGCTAGTACATGTATTCCACATCAGTGGTTCTAAAAATAGACGCTTGCAAGGATTTTTATTTAGGATCATAATTATGTTTCCCAAAATTTGGTTCGGAGGAATATATTTCGTAACAATAAGTCGATTTTTAAAGAAATATTATTATTTGATGTAGTTATCTTGAAATATTGTAATTCTTACTAAGTCACTTGTTTGTTATTAAAGTTACAATATGAATTAGTAATTTTTGCGTGCAGGATCAAAATCTATATTATTTGTATAGTATAATTTGTAATACCAATTACTTTTACACAATCGTATTGTCTTTAATAATTTGTATAGCACTTTACTAAACAATTATTCAACTTAAGAATAATTAGTTGAATAAATCATGTAAATGATATTTACGAATTTAGTAAAAATTGCGTATTGCGTCTGTGTGTCTGGATGTAGAATTTTTTCCATTCACGATAACTACTGTAAATATGCACCAATTTGAATTATTTTTGGAAAAAATGTTTGTCTCAGTGAGTACTCCAGACCTATTGATTTTAGTGCTAATCGGATTAGGGGTTTCGGAAATATTCGATAATTTGTACCAATTACCGTTTAAAAAGTGAGTAGTATCTCACCAATTTTGATAAGACTTGGTACACTTGTAGTTCAATCCAATCTAAGGGGTATTTATTTCATAAACATGCCGAAATAGTCAATGAGGGGGTGAAAAGTACCCTCAAAATTTTAATTTTAAATATTAATAAATTCATGTTACCATGGAAACAAGCCCAGTTAAAATTTAAATGCCAAATAATTATTATTCTACAAAAATGTGTATCATAAAACTTTAAAAACTATTGTAAAAGATATTATAGAACATGGAAGTCATCCATACCGTTATTTTGATACAAAATTGACATTTTTAATTGGCAACTGTAATATTTTAAAAAAAATCGACTCCATTTTTCTTCGTGTACGCAAAATAAAAAAGTTTGGGAAAGATTGCAATACATTATGAATGGCTCAATTTAATAGAAAATTTTTAGTGAATTATTTTTCGTCCAGGCCTGTTTATTTTGATAAAAACCAATTATTAATAAATAATAATATAAAATACATAAAAATATGAACCCGTATAAAAACGCAAAGTAAATATAAAGAGAGAATCTATTGACAAACAAGATTATAAGAGAAGTTTTGTGTTTGTAATTTGACTTTTTGTTGCGGTTGTGCAAAGTTTGTTATTGGAAACTGAAACATTTTCAAAACATAATCTATTACATTCGGAGTGGCCTTTGCCGCAAAAAGTGTGCGCATGCGGCTTTGTGGGTTGGGTTAACCCCCCATCCAACTCACCCCCCCCCCCCCCCCTTAACAATATATGTACAAGAGAGGCGGTCATGTATATAAATTTAGGTAGTGCAAAAACTGTGAAACATGGTGTAGTGTGTTTTAGATTTCAGTAGTTATTTAGCATGAGGACATCTTTGTTTTGGTTATTTTTTATAGGAGAAACATTTGAGAGCTTAACATTAAATAATTAATATATTTTATTTATTTGAAAATTTTTTCTTAAAAAATCAATCGAGATATAATTTATTCATTTGTATTTTTTTATCTTATCAATTTTCGGGATACAAAGTAGTCTATATCCTTCCTCAAGATGTTAACTATCTCCCAGCAAAATTTCATCAAGATCTGTTCAGCAGTTTAACCGTGGAAAGGTAACAAACAGACAGACAATGTTACTTTCGCATTATACACTCACGGAAACAATTAAAGGAACACTTAATTTTATCGAAAAAATTGCTCATTTTCAGAATAGTGCCAATAGGTCAAATATGATTATTTTTTTACATATAGGGTGTGGAAATGGAAGGAAATTTTATATTCTTTTCGAATTCAGGAGTATTTTTGAGTTATTAAACGTTTTTTAATGACCAAACCGCGTTTGAATAAAACTGCATATTTTGACACTTGACGTGGAGTGCATTTATGTAGAAAATTAAATTTTAAAATAACCTTTTTGTAGAGAATTTTAATACCTTGAAATTAATATTCGGGGGGAAAAAATGTGACGAAAATATTTCAAATAAATTTTTATCAGAAAAAAATATCTTTAACAAAATTTCGTGGAAGGATAGGAACAATATTTTTAAATTCATTCTCGTGTAAATAATATGTAGATATACATTCTCTACATAGTACATACAATTAGTGATTAGTTATTAATATACATTTAATTACTATACCCTGGATGAAATTAACAAATTAAAACATTAATTTAATGTTTACAGAACAAAATCAAAATTACATGGAAGTCGTTACAATTCGATGTATAATGAATTGTGTTAATTTATTTACTAAATTATCTGACCGTCTAATTAGTATCGATTCCACGTTACACAGCTTGGCCCAGTTGTTGCAGATAAACTAATCCTCTATGTTCATTACAATACACTTTAGGGATTAAGCTAAACACAGTTCAAATGTGTGTATATTTTTTTAAATAAAATACTTAAGAATGAATGTATGTATAGTACAGTCAAAGCGTCGTAAAAAATAAGGCAACCGTGCATTTTGGGTAGGCAGCAATTTTATTAGGTGGGTTCGTAGAGGGATCATCCGTGACTCTAAAACTCATTTTTCGGGTTCCCGAAAGATATTGTTTTTCCGTAATCTTGAAAATAAGGGTGCAATTATTTTTTTTATTTATCTCCGTAACAGTCAGCTTATCAAAAAAAATTAAGAAGCATTTTTGAAGGTAATCGAAGTATCTATAACTTTTATTCATAACTTTTTGGCTTAACATTAAAAATAAAAATGTTATGAGCAAAAAAGGATAAAAAAATAGGGGATGAAAATCTTTAAGGCAATATAACTATTGTATTTTTAGTCCTACAAAAAAAGTACTTCTGACCTTTTTTGTAGAACGTTTCTTAACAAACAATATAATTTATTAATTTTTTTATTTAATTTATTTTTATTGATGTTTCAGCGTTGTTAAGGGAGGTAAATTGAAAGTATATGAGTTACGTAGGTACAAAAAAATGTTGATACAAAAAAAAGTTTCAAATAAAAGTTGTTCGCTATAATATTTCCTACAACTTCTATTATGAAAAAAATATTAAAATTTCATTTGTTTATCCGCTAAGCAACAAAAGTGGCTAAAAGCACAATTTATTAAGTTTTAATATCTAATTAATTATAATGATTTTTTTAAGTTGTTACCCCCGGAAAATTAACAATTTATAGTTAAGCACATTCATTGTAAATTTGGTATTGATATCTTGAACTGTTATTGTTTTATTAAACTGTTAATTAATTGTCTTTTGATTAACAGTAAAAGTTTTTCTATAAACTTTTTTTTGCATAATTGTTTATAGGGGTTCCTAAAAACGTACATATATAAGTGATTGCCACCATAAAAAACTCAATTATTCAATAGTTTTGAAAATGGTGATGCTTAAATCTTATTGTTGTAAAATATCTGACAATAATATTAAAGCGTCACCATTTTCAAAAAAAATGAATAATTGACTTTTTTATGGTGGCAACCACTTATATAAGTTTTCCGGAACCCATATAAACAGTTGTACAAAAAAAAAGTTTATAGTCAATTTTTTACTGTTAATCAAAAGACAATTAATTAACAGTTTAATAAAACAATAACAGTTCAAGATATCAATACCAAATTTACAATGAATGTGCTTAACTTTAAATTGTTAATTTTCCGGGGGTAACAACTTAAAAAAAATCATTATAATTAATTAGATATTAAAACTTAATAAATTGTGCTTTTAGCCACTTTTGTTGCTTAGCGGATAAACAAATGAAATTTTAATATTTTTTTCATAATAGAAGTTGTAGGAAATATTATAGCGAACAACTTTTATTTGAAACTTTTTTTTGTATCAACATTTTTTTGTACCTACGTAACTCATATACTTTCAATTTACCTCCCTTAACAACGCTGAAACAACAATAAAAATAAATTAAATAAAAAAATTAATAAATTATATTGTTTGTTAAGAAACGTTCTACAAAAAAGGTCAGAAGTACTTTTTTTGTAGGACTAAAAATACAATAGTTATATTGCCTTAAAGATTTTCATCCCCTATTTTTTTATCCTTTTTTGCTCATAACATTTTTATTTTTAATGTTAAGCCAAAAAGTTATGAATAAAAGTTATAGATACTTCGATTACCTTCAAAAATGCTTCTTAATTTTTTTTTGATAAGCTGACTGTTACGGAGATAAATAAAAAAAATAATTGCACCCTTATTTTCAAGATTACGGAAAAACAATATCTTTCGGGAACCCGAAAAATGAGTTTTAGAGTCACGGATGATCCCTCTACGAACCCACCTAATAAAATTGCTGCCTACCCAAAATGCACGGTTAAATGACGCTTTGACTGTACTAGTATGTATTTCGCAAATAGGCAAAATTATAGTTGAATTTTGTAATATACATACATAAATAACTTTTACCTGCGACTTCACCCGCGTATATTTTTTTAGTAGCATATATCCTTCCTCAGGATATAAGCTATCTCCTTGCCAAATTTCATTAAGATCGGCTAAATAGTTTAGCCGTGAAAAGATTACAAACAGATAGAGTTTATTTTCGCATTTATAATATTAAATGGATATGTGGTGTCTAATACAATGTAGATTTTGCAAATATAATAGGGTATTTTAATAATAAACCTAATTAAAAATTGTATTTTTTTAACCTGTTTGTCACGTGATCACAAACGCGTCTGGCACATCTGTCAGTCACAAAATATGTTACACGTTAAAATACTCGATCCTTATTAGTTTGCTTCAGTTTGTTGACGTCACGGGACATACCACGTGGCTTTGAATAGGAAATTTTTCATTTTAATAGAAAAAGATTGTTTTTCGGCATTATTTTAGAAAAAGAAACAAAGGAAGTATCTATTATATACATGCTCACAATTTACAATATATTTTTAAATTTAGTCAAATACGCTGTTTATCTAGATTTCAGTACAAAATTTTCATGTAAGAAAGTCTTACAATAAAATATCAAAATTAATCATATTTATGTTTTTTTTTTCAGTTCGCAAGTGGCCCAAAAACATCAGGATGGCAAGTGCAAGTCGCGACTCGCGAATCTAGCGGATCCAGCGGGTCTGGAGGCTGGACGCCGTGGTCTAAGTGGTCGACGTGCTCGCGTACCTGTGACGGCGGTGTCTCACATCAACTCCGGCGCTGTAACTCATACTCCGGGTGTCATGGAGATCCTATCAGATATAAGATATGCAACATGCAGGTACAGTGAACTCTATAAGTAGTCGCTTATCACAATAAGTAGGCTCCTCCCATTTGATTATTATAATAACTAAATCATTTCTTCATGAACCAAACAAAGACAAATATTTTGAAACTCATTTGCTAGATAAAGAAGTACTCTTCGTATATAGTACTCATATATTTATGCAATTAAATTATTATGTAATCTATTGAAAATTGTATGAGTAAATTTTGTGGCAGTAAAAATTTGATATTCCGAATTTTAGTGCTACACACTCAAGCAGGCTCTGCTTGGAAGTGTGTTCTTTTCTCGTGATAAATTTTTTTTCGTATATAAATGATAAAATGAGCATTATATCTTAAATTTCTTCAGTAACCCACATACATTTTTGCATTTTCTGATAGAAAATATTACAGTCTTTATTTTTACTTAATTTAATATCGATCGGTTTTAATTTTCTGTTATAAAAATTTAAATATATTAAACTTGTTATAAAAAGTTGAAAAATGTGTAAACTAATTTACCAAAATTGCTTTTGTCTGGAATCCTATCCAAATGAAGAATTTTAAAAAAACAAACTAATTATTAAATTATTTATATGTATATAAAAAAAACACAAAATGCGAAACATAACTTTACGCGGTAAATTTCTGTTTAAAGATTCAAACCAAAAACCATACTCAGGAAGCAAAAAAAAAGTTTAAATTTGTTTGCAATGTTATTATTTACTTTTAATATAGAATCTCTCTGAGTTAAACCGAACTAAAAATAGATATTCGATATACTTTTTTATCGGCATTATAAATTTCAACTGAACGCTTTATTTTTCGAAAATTCTTTCTCTCATTTACCTTATACTTAACTAAAAAAAATAATATTATTTTCTTCATTATAACTGTAACATCATGAGCTTATAATTTATTTTTCGGAAATCTTTTCCCTCATTTACCTTATATATACTTATTTTAATATTTATTTTCTTCGTTATAACTGTAACATGATGAGTTTCTGATTCTTTTAGTCATCTCTTAACGCATTTACCCCTAAATATATTGGATAGTATTCGACCACAATTGTGGCCATACATCTCTATTTACAACTGGCTCTCATTTTGGATTGATTAACAAACCAATGTAGCAATGTTAATTTAGTGTTAATCGATTTTGTAATCATTGCAATAGGGTGCCAACAAAATTAGTGTTGGTACATACGAATACTGGGTTACAAAAATTATAGTTTGCATTGAAAAATATGTTGTTTGCGTAATGTTACCCTTATGAAACATTGTGTTATTTCAAATAGTGGAAAAGTAGTATTGTCGTGTTTGTTTTATGATGAAAAATAATATTACTTTTAGTCCAAGAGGTGAGCGTCAAAATTTGCAACTACTTTCTAAAAGCTGATTTTTTGATATTACGTCACATTTGTGGTGTAGATATACAGCTAGTTTCGTTAGCGTTTGGTGCGGGGTGACTTTAACTTTGTAAAAAAAAACTATACACGTTGCAACTACTTTCTAATATCTGAAAATTTATTTTTAAGCAGTATACTAAGTAAAAACCCCTTTTATCATAGTCAGTCATCAAAATCTTGCAACCTGGCGCGTCAGCAGCGCGTTTAACTCGTAAAAAATCTATACATCGTGAAAGTACTTTCTAAAATATGAAATTCAGTATAAGATTTATATATTATTAAAAAAAATAGTCAGTCCGAATTTACCCGAAACAAATGCCGTCAGCAGCTGATTTACCACCCCCGCGCCAATCGTTAACGAAACTAGCTGACTGACGGCAGGCTGCATATCTACACCACAAATGTGACGTAATATATAAAATCAGCTTTTAGAAAGTAGTTGCAAATTTTGGCACTCACCTCCCCGACTATTTAGTTTAAAAAAGAGCACTGTTTTAGTATAAACCAGGGATTTTCAACGGGGTCCAGGCGGACCCCTTAGGGGTCTATTGTATTCCAAGGAATTCATTAACCAAAAATGATATCCAAATTTAATAATTCTTAAAATTTATCTACAGCAAAATGATGTCGGCCTGTGTTATTGGTTAATGCGATTTATCAAATTTCCTAAAAATGCAACTACATTAGGATTTATTTCTTCCAGAGAAGAAAAATCTCTTCCGTAAGAACCACCTGACATGTATAAAGGAAATTGAAAAAGACAGCTGTAAATATATCTTAACATCAAAGATTTTCCAACCTTCAAATATCATGAAAAATTATTTGCGAGGGATTTTAATTTTAGAACAAAAAAAAATTGAATTTTCAGTTATGAAAGAGATTATAGCAAACTTTTCTCATAAATTCACTTAACTAAATTTTATAAGTCTTTCTTTTTAAAGTCGGTAAAGTAACGAACTTTATGCGATAAAATATTTGCTTATCATTTTTATTTAAAATAACTTATCTTCATTTGTAAATAGAATAGATCAAAGGACTTTCGTAAATGGTAGCATTAATTTTACAGTTGTTTACTTTTCAATACAGAAATTCGATCCTTGTAGACGAATTCAAATATTTAAATTATTATTTATAAAATCCTCATACTATACTAAAGAAGACCCATATCGTCACCACGGAGCATAAGTGGCATAACTCAAAATTTCTTAGTTTTGGGAAATCATGTTTTTAAACTTATATATAATTGAACTTTATTTTGATGATTTAGAAAAGCGCTAGTGAATCCAACTTTTACACGCTTAAGGGGGATGGCCACTGTGACGGGTAAAAAAATTGTCAATGTTTGGGAATTTTTTTCACAGATACAACTAATTATTTTTGAATCAGATAAAGGGCATTTTATTAAGTATATATTCAACTTATTTAATATCAATTTTTATTGAAAAATATTAAATATTTACAAAGTTATGAGCCTCGATGTGACGACCAAAAAATATATTTTTTTCTATGGTCGACTCGAAATTTCGAGAAGGGTTATATGAAAAAAATAATACAAATTTTATCAATATCTATATGAATGTAGCTATCGTTGCACGTAGCCGTTTTTTTTTTTATTTATTTTTTTCACAAAATGGCGATTGTTTGAATTTTTTTTTTTCATTTTTAAGGCCTATTTTTTTATTAGAGTGGTTTTAAAAATAGTAATTATCAAAATTTCAAAAGTCGACTACGTGCAACGATAGCTACTACAATTACGAAAATTATTTTTTAAAAATTGAAATCGGTTTATTAGTCTTTGAGGAATCGTGTCGACCAGGTCGAAAAAAATATCATTCCGAGATAAACGTGTTTATCTTTTTGTTATGTCATAACCGGCCGTGATACCTCGTCTTACTAAATTGACTGTAACTCCGTCAATTTTCAAAATTTTAACTCAATTTTTTGTATACAAATTTATGAGTATGTAAACTTTAAAAAATCTAAGAAAAAAAATTTATATTTTTTTTCTGTCACAGTGGCCATCCCCCTTATAGTCCCTAAAGGCTTTGACTTGTGACAGTTTTTTATAAAAAAAATTGCTACCTGGTGGCCACACATGGAATCTTACATAAAAATCCATACCATCTTACTATTCTTCTAATGAGTTTAGTACAAATTCCAGTTGTGCCACTCTTACTCCGAGGTGACGATACGATAAATATATTTAGAAGAGACACAATTCGTATCGCTAATTACTTTGTTAATTCATTCCCCGTTCAGAATTACAATAAATTAAACGAAAAAAAAACTTTGCTATAAATCAGTCGAAAGAAAGATAAAAAAAAAACAGTAAAATCCTGATCTCCAAAATATTCACTGATAACCCCGAGTATTTGGTTTTTGTTATTCTACTTACCACACGAGCAGTTATATTTCATTCCCGCCCCTATTTACCCCCACCACCATTATAACAGTTTGTACCCAGGCTCTGTAGAAGCGTCTGTAGACCGGCTTATCATATTATACAGTACGTAGCCCCTTAAATCCTACAGGGATTTTAAGATTTTCCAAAAAATTACACCACTACAACGTGTTCACACAACGTGTCTACATCTGGGTCACCGGTGGCACATGGGGAAGGGGGAAATTTCAGTTTTCTTTTATCATGTAAGCTTGTATTGTCAAAGTATTGGCGAAATGTATTTTTTTTGTGGTTGGACCAATTTAAATCAAAGAATCATCAGTAATACATGGTTGTGTGGAGGATTTCAGTTTTTTTTAATAATGTATCAAAGTATTTGGAAGTATTTATTTTTTTGTGGATTGAATCATAGACATATAGCATGAACTATGCTTCTGGTTCGAAAATCGAGTTTTTACAAAAAAATATATAGAGCGAAGTATGGCTTTATGTTTGTCTTTATCTAAAAATAAAGAGTATTATACATAAATCTTTTTTTTTCGTCAAATATAAAGATAAAATTAAGATTTCGATATGAAAATATTTCAAATCATTCCAGTTAGGGCTAGGCCATCCATCCTCTTTTTCCCGGACACTGTCCTCTTTTTAAGGGCAGCCAGGGAGATTTTTAAAACGTGACCGGGGTTTTTAAGAAGTTTACCTTAGTAAAAATAGGTCGTCAAAATTAGTAACTGTCCAATTCGGGTTGAAAAAAAAATATTTTGAATGGCATTTCAAATAAAAACACTTTTCTATTTTTCAATTTGTCCTCTTTATGTCCTCTTTTTTAATGGGCTAGTCCTCTTTTCACAGCTTGAGCTTCTGGTAACCCTACAAGCAGTGGTAGTTTTCAGGACATTTGGAGAGAAAGTTTAAAAAAATCTCAATGCAATTGAACGACGTCCTTTTTTTAGTACTGCGCGAAATAATTTTAACAACTGCACATTTTAGAACGTTTATGTATCAAAAATAACTTATTCATATTTGATGAAAAAACAGCAAATTTACGATGTTTGGGTTCGGAAGATTTCTTAATTTTGTAATTTATAGTTATAGTTAACCCTTTGTAGCCCCATGTGACATTTCTGTAACAAACCTCAATAATCCCGCTAATATGCGTACTAAATATATTTTGTTCATTCAAATATGAGCCATTCCACGTCAAGCGGGACAGTTTTTGACCTCATGTTTTCTGATTTGGCTATAATTTTTTTACAGCTTCTTTGGACCCACTTTATATGTCAAACAATTTTTATTTTATTTTTATCACCCCTAGTTTAGAAGTTACAAGGGGTTGAAATTTCGGAAAAACGGTAAAAAATCGAAAACATGCTCTCCTTTAACTGCTTATAACTCTGGTTCTATTTATCCTACAGACTTCAACAAAAAAACATTTTGAAGCTCTTGAATGTCGCTTTAATAACATATTTATTTTATTGTTATAAACAATTTAATTTATTTGTTATAAACAATTATATTATTTAAACGCGATTTTCAAGGCGAGAACACGCTTTGACAATTTTGAAAAAAATATCAGCGTATTCCTTGATCAATTCTCTACAAAACTGTTGAGTTACAGAATGGAACTCCGATGGCAACTGTGTCAAAAAAAGTGATTTATACGAAAAACAGCGCACGCGCGCATATCCGCACGGCTTGTGTCGCGGTATTGCTCAGTAAAGGAAGAATTTTGACAAGGTCATGGTTAATTATTATAGATTTTGGTGCGGAGAATTCGAAAAAAATACCTAGGACTGGCGAACAGTGGTGCAACACCCTTAAAAATAGGGTTGAAGGGAGAAAACCTCGTTTTCAAGTGATATGCAATTTATCTCAAAATCCAAAGCGACAACAGGGTATTTTTATGGTTGATATTTATTGGAGACACTAAGACAAATCGATTGAGACCACATCTATTGAGTTTGACCAAACATTACCCCCAATAATTATTTTTAATTGAATTTGAAAAAATGTATACAACAAAAATTCGGTGAACTTTAAAGTGCAATTGCATTCGTTCTAGTGATTGAATACTTTTTAGGAAATGACTAAATTTGTTTGTTTGTACAAAAAGAAGATATTTACGATGGTTTTACTAAGAAATATTCAATCCTAATGTTTTTATTAAACTTTTTCTAAAAAGGCAGTTTTATTAAAATTTACATCAAATACCATTACACATTCGCGATTTTGAATTGGTTCAACTATTAATTTTTTTTTTAATTATGGTTGATCATTACTTTTTTGGATTTTTAGGAATAATTTGAGACCAATTAAAGGTCATTTGGATGATTTTAACCAAATGTATTAATTTTGAAAATTATTTTATTTTGATAGATAAAAAAGTATTTTTATCTATTTTAAACATACTGGAAGGGGTAATTTTTGGCTAAACTAAGTATATGTGATTTGTCTTAGTGTCCCCAATAAATATCAACCATAAAAATACCCTGTTGTCGCTTTGGATTTTGAGATAAATTGCATATCACTTGAAAACGGGGATTTCTCCCTTCAACCCTATTTTTAAGGGTGTTGCATCACTTTTCACTAGTCCAAGTTATTTTTTCGAATTCTCCGCACTAAAATCTATAATAATCAACCGTGACCTTGTCAAAATTCTTCCTTTACTGAGCAGTACCGTAACATAAGCCGTGTGGATAAGCACGCGCGCGCGGTTTTTCGTAATAATCACTTTTTTTGACACAGTTGCCATCGGAGTTCCATTCTGTAACTCAACAGTTTTGTAGAGAATTGATCAAGGAATACGCTGATATTTTTTTCAAAATTGTCAAAGCGTGTTCTCGCCTTGAAAATCACGTTTAAATAATATAATTGTTTATAACAAATAAATTAAATTGTTTATAACAATAAAATAAATATGTTATTAAAGCGACATTCAAGAGCTTCAAAATGTTTTTTTGTTGAAGTCTGTAGGATAAATAGAACTAGAGTTATAAGCAGTTAAAGGAGAGCATGTTTTCGATTTTTTACCGTTTTTCCGAAATTTCAACCCCTTGTAACTTCTAAACTAGGGGTGATAAAAATAAATAAAAATTGTTTGACATATAAAGTGGGTCCAAAGAAGCTGTAAAAAAAATTATAGCCAAATCAGAAAACATGAGGTCAAAAACTGTCCCGCTTGACGTGGAATGGCTCATATGTGTAACACTACTGTAACATACCTACCAGTCAATAACTTAGTATCAAGTAAAATTCACAGATGGCATAACCTATTGACTTACGTATTATTACGTAACTATTAGCAGTAAAGCAGGACCAAATCGGCTACTGGCCGATTTGGGTAGAAAAAAGAATACGTTGTAAGTTTCCCTGGTATACTGGCGTTTCACAAACAATTTGCGAAAAACGCGGTGTAGCATTATGCTACAACAAACAAAATAATTGTTTCAAATCCTGCCATACCACATTAGTGTTTTTTACGATTAACTCACAGTAATGTCACTCCCAAAAAAGTTAAATAAATAAGTAAATAAATATTTTTTAATTTCTGAAAAATACGTGTTTTTTATATGTCTAAACTTGTCTCATTATCAACATCTTGAGCTACAAAGGGTTAAACCTGCGACGTTTTTTAAACCACCCCATAGATTTTTTAATTTGACATACAAGATCAGAAATAACTTCATAATAACTCGAAAAACAGTTGAAGCAAATCACCCCAAACCATCACAAAACATTGTGACAGTAATGATATAATTACTTATGTTAATAAAGACAATGATGTACACATATAGTTTACAAAATTGACAAGTGTATACACACATAACATCTAACATATTATTTTAATAAATCAATAGCTATTAGAGCAGGATATTAAACATAAGGGTTGTAGCATCGTGAACACAGCAATATTACACTCGCAGATATGTTCATAACAGATAATTTATTGTTTATACCAGACACATTTATTGTTAACGTTAATGTGCAAACATGAGTTGGCTATGGCTCGCAACGCCAGGCCGTCTAGATACAATAATGTGAATAAAATATTACTTCATTGACTCGTCATGAAATTAATGTCTACATTTATGTATACATGTACTTTTGTATAACTACACAAACAATTTAAAATATATGTAGTTTGAAAATTATATTGAATGCATTTTTGAAGTGAAGCCATTTAGAAAAAGGATATAAAGATGGTTAATAATGAAATACTGATAATATTTTGAAGTTATACTTCTTTAGGCGAACCGCGATACGTTTTTGCTAGTTATTGAAAAACAGTTGAACGAAGGAGGTAAAACTTTCTTCACAAATTACATGAAAAATAATACAAATTTTTGTTTATATTGTTTGTTATAATGTTTCTTACAATTTTTTGTATCTTTAAGTTGGTATTTTTTTGTATAGTTGAAATTTGAACGATGAAATATTACTAAAAAATTTGGAATTTTACATTTTGTTAAAAGTATGTTTTTTATATAGAAAATGACGTGAAAAGTTGAAATTTTCAAACCGCAGGTCTGTATCTCAAACCGTTCTCGAGACATGGCTTCTCGAAGTTTTAGTTTTTTTGAAAATTTCAACTTTTCACATCATTTTCTATATAACAAATATACTTTTAACAAAATCTAAAATCCAAAGTTTTTCGGTCATATTCCATCGTTTAAATTTCAACTTTGATAAAAAATACAAACTTGATAGTGCTTTTTTAAGTCTTTTGATATTAAATAGCCGTGAACATGCACAGAACTATTGGTGAAAACCACAACGAAATCCGTTCAGTAATTCCTGAGTCTATAAACCTCATACATATTTAAAGATAAATCTATATTTTGTTTCAAATTTGTTTTTTTTTTCGTTTTAATATTTGAAAGAAATATTGTGTTCATAAAATATTAAAAAATGTGAGGTTAATTTTTCGTACTTCTTTTTCAATAACGACTAAAAAAGTATAACTTCTAACGCACGTACATAAGTACACACACTAATTTTTTTAAATGGTTCCTTTGACTTCTGAACAATCTACCATTAATGTTTAAATATTAATTTAGCATTTCCCTTTATCAACCAAATTCATTCTTTTTCCAAACCTTATAAAACTTGAACCATCTTTAATAAAATCTAATTTTGTGCACATAAATAACAGAGATAATTAAAATTACATCCACTTATGTCAGGACCTTAATAAAAATAACGGCCAAATAAAAATAAATCATATTCACCTGCACAGGCAATAAATTATTTATACAAGAGCACATATTCGTAACATACATAAATCAACATGATAGCGAATATATGAAACATATAATTTCAAAACGAATATGTATATTAAATCTGTTACAAATTGACTGCATATTTTCTAACAATATTTTTATTAGCTAATATACGTTATTATAATATAGCATTTACATATGGTGTATACAGTGGTCGCAAAACATTTAATATATTAGTCCAATAATCCCACTTGAATTTTTCATAATTGGATACATTATAAAAATTATTTCTTAGTAGCCCAGTGGTCCTACAACAAAATAAGGGTAAACTCCACTGTTTTATGGGTCAAAAAATTGATACCTAATCCCACTTTAATTTTTCATAACTCTATCATTATAAAAATTATTGCTTAATAGCCCAGAGGTCCTACAACGAGTTAAGGGGAAACACCACTGTTTTATGGGTCAAAAAATTAAATTCATTAATTATTTTAGGATTGAGAGAAGAATATGTTATTATTAAGAATACTTTGAAGTATGCCCACACAAATTTTAATTGAAAGAGGTTGAAACTATAGAGTGAGGGGTTGGCGTTGCGGAAAACGGTGTGGATAAGCATAGAGTGAAGGCAAAGTGTGTCTCTCTCTGGAGCATGCGAAATCACATAGATGTGTCTCTTTCTCTATTTTTTTTCACATTCTTAATTAAAAAACACGGTTCCTAATCATTCTGAAAATTAACAGATATCTTTGTAAATGAATAAAGAATGTATGCTCAAATTTTTATCAAATTCTCTGTGTCTTTACTTTAAAAAGTCCTGTCATGTTTCAAAATTATGCAGTTCTCATAAAAATGCATGTTAATTTGTTTATTTAATATCTGTTAAACTATTGCCCTAATGAACGATTTTTAAATATAAATATTTTATTATTTTCAAATTTCCGTCAAAATCTATTTATTATTTTTCTATATATTATACATATTTATTTATTCAAAATTAAAATTTTTTATTTATTGTTTCTTCTTTTAATCTTTTGACTTGAAATTTTTTTATTTTACTTTTTTTTTTCATCACAATGGTGCTCCCCCTTTTACAATATGCGTAATATAAACTTTTTCGAACCTCCTTGTGTCATAAGAGTTAATAAAGTAATGAGTGTTTTTAAATATAAAAGAATAATTCGTTTTATTAACAATTATATTTACCTTTTGAAAACATCTGTTCTAGCATAATATGCTCAGAATTTTGTAATTTTATTTTTAAATAAAGTAAATACATTTCAAACAAAACGTAGACATGAAAATGTAGTAATTGAATTTTATTTCTCTTTAAATTCCAGGAAATGTTATAGCTCGAAGTATAATAATATTTTTTTCTGCTTTCTTGCATTCAGTTTAAGCATAATGTTATATAACAAAACCAGTCCGGATATGTTTTTTTATATAAAAAATAAATTATAAATTCTCATGTTTCGGCCATGTTTATTTCTAATTATTTTTTTAAATACATCCCTGACCTAATAATAAAAGGGAGATATAAATTATTAGTTTAATTAAACTAAAATTGATTATCATTTTCATTAAAAAATATCACTTGTATATTTTCCTCAATACGACCCTGTTCTAATATATACAACAATATATTATCCGTGATTTTATCCGTATGGTAATACAGATTTCTGTTAAAATAGGTTTTTAATTTTGTATTTGCACACTAGATGTCTACGCCAAAAAAAGTATAACCTATCGCGTGTACAAATGTCACTCATACATTTTTTTTAATCGGGTTTTAAGTTGCATATATCCTTCCTCAGGATATAAGCTATCTCTCTTGCAAATTTAATCAAAATCGGTTCAGCAGTTTAGCCATGAAAAGGGAACAAATAAACACTTTACAATAGCAGAGAACTTACAGATTTTTATGAAGTATCATTTTTCTTAAAATTAAAAATTCTGCAATTCTAAAAAAAAATATGTAACTTGTAATTTTGTTAATATCAGTTAGAAGAAATTTGAATGTTTAGCTTTTTATAAAAATGTGTATTACTTTGTAAGAAACAACATCAAATCGACATTTATGTAAACAAGTAAATTTTTCAATAACACTTTTGTTTTCAATCTAATGTAAGATTTCCCCTTACCTATTTTGTTGAATGAAATCAGTGAAAAGTTATTTACTTGTTATAAAGTTTATAATTGATTTTACATTCAAAATCATTTGTTCCCGCTATTCCTAAATTAAATATACTTAATACAATGTTACAACAGTACATAGAAGTCAATTTCATCGTATTTATAACTTTCTTAATTATAATTTGGTTTTAATACATTTGTTCGGTGTAAATTCAATTAAAAATCCTAATTAAAAATATGCAAAATTTCATTATTATTCTTTTGTTACTGGATATAATAAGAAGATGGAATTTGTTTGTCTATTGTTGTTTGTGTAGATGTATTTTAGGGATTTAAATTTTCTTACAACTTTCTAATAATACATCTATAAATAAAAATACAATATTGTCTTCTGCATTATACGTATTATTAAAAATATTTTATACCGATACTTACATTTCTACACGGAGAAAAATATGTCATAGAAATATTTCTATAGTGAAACTTGATTAACCCATTAATTTTTTTAATATTTAGAAAAAAATAACAGTGTGTACTCAAATGGGGTAGATATGAAGTTTATTTTGTGTGAGACTGCTTTTCTGATATCATTTTTATTTAGATAAATTTTATTTAAAAGTCATGTTATATGTATATTTAAGTTATTTCATATGATTTGAACAAAATTCGAAATCACATGCTCTAGTTGGATAAAATATATTAGCATACAACGTACCTCTTTTCATATAAAAATTATTCAGAACAATTAAAACACGTTTAAACATTTATGAAACTAATAACGTTAACAGATTTTGTTTGTTGCACTTTTACCAACTGATTTTTAAGGAAATATTTTTAATTAATATCCATAAACAGCAATACTAATTATAAAATGAGGTGTACACAAATGTATACGGCGGGCGTTAATGGGTTAAGTGGGACTTAGATAAATGGGTTAATAGGTTAGTGAGACTTATAAAACTCCTCTATCTGGAATTTCACTTTTTAATTTTTTTCGATAGTACCTCTCTTACTGGAACAGCTAAGATTGATTACCTTTATAACTGAGACACAAGACAAAAATATGTAGGAAAAAAATCGCTATATAACTTAAATTAGTTATGTTTTATTAGTCGGACACTCTGTAAATGAGATAATCACTTGGATGAACTTGGATATCTGGGAAACTGGGTAAATGTGACACCTCTTTAAATGGGATAAAATAACTGGTCCCTTGAGATTCCAGTTATTCAGGTTTCACATTATTCGACGTAGTAATCTTGAAATATTGTAATTCTTGCTAGGCCATATTGTTACTAAAGCAACAATATGACTTAGTAATTTTTGCGTTCAGGATCGAAATCTATATTATTGGTATATAATTTGTTATACCATAATATATACTACTATTAATATAATTAATTTAACACAATCATAGTATATTTATTGTATTGTCTTTTAATTGAAATTAAATAATTTGTATAGCACATTTTTAACAAATAATTAAACTTAAGAATAATTAGTTGAATAAATCATATAAATGATATTTATGAATGTAGTAAAAATTATGTAGGTATTATGAAAATTACAATGGAGGAACTGATTTTAATCCGGCAACTGTAATTTTTATTAAAAAATCGACTTCATTTTCCGTGTATATTTTGCGAATTTTCTAAAATCTTTACCACTATAGTCCTATAACACCTGTGGATATCGTAAAAGTTTCAGGTTCCTGGAAATTTACAATGTAATTTTTTTTTTTTTTTGTATTACTGATTATCGGAAAAATATTTTAGGTATAGTTATTATACTCAAATGTTTTGAAATATTTGCATAATTCTGCATTTAGTTTGAATTTAAGATATCTTTATTGACCTAATAGGGTTAATTTCGCAAACGGGATCGTGTAAAACGCGTTAAAATACGTCGAAAATAATATGTATGGTAAAAATAGCATATTACTTTAATTATGGCAACTAGGACACATTATCATGGCAGTCAAGGGGTAAAGAAAAATATAATTGAAATAAGACATGAAAAAATGTAACACGTATTTTACCGAACATAATAAAAAATAAAATAAAACCAATTTAATATAAAAGTGCTCTCAAATCATCTGATGCAATTTCGTGACCGTTTGAGTATCTGTGGACAAATACATAAAATGCGGGTTGTTTTTCAGAAAGTCTGATGATTAGTGGCCGGTACCAACTTTGTACAAGAGTTTGAGATCTGTAAATACACTACTACCAACATACATAATACCTCTATGCTGGTGGTAGCCCACAAAGTTTTATACCCACCTAGATTTACACTATCTCATTTAATTGGTATGTCATTCAGAAGTAAAAACAACTAAATCAATGTTTTGAAGCAGTTAAAGCAGGGTTCACAACCTTTATCCTATATCGACCCCTTTTAAAAGAATGATTTTTTATAGACCCTCTTTACATTTAAATCTATATCTATAAAAGAGTTTGTCCTTAACCACTCACTCACTCATATATCAATGTACAGCCCAAACCCCTGGACCTAGAAAAGTGAAATTTCGTAGGTACCTTCCTTTTATGATGTAAGCACCCACTAAGAAAGGATTTTTCGAAATTCAACCCCTACGGGGTTAAAATGGGGTGTCAAAGTCTATATTAAAAAAAAAAAAAATCGCATTTAATTGAAACTTTTCGAACATACTCTACAATATAAATAATGAAACAGTTATATCAGCATTTCCCAAAATTTAACCCCTGAGGTGTTAGGGGGGTGGAAAAATTTGTAAAATATTTTTTTTTTGTATTCACCGAATAAAACATGACACAAGTAGGTACTCTACAAGATAAATATCAGTTACAAAAATTCAAGAGATATTTACGTTTTTTATAGGTAATGAATAAAAATCAATATTAAAAAATGTAGGTAATATGTCATCCCCTATTACGTAAGGAAGGTTCTAATTAGTTACAAAGTTTACGCGAGCGAAGCCGCGGGATTTCGCTAGTATACTAATATTTGTCGAAAAAAACGGTATGAAGAACCATACATGATTCCATGTTCTATAATATCTTTTAAAATTATTTTTAATATCGGTACACTGGTAGAAAAGATTTCTCAAACCAAGTAAACCTTGTTTAGTATATAACGAAAACAATATTTTCTTAAGATAAGCAATACTCTCTTAAACCAGCTATAGTAATCTTAAACGAAGGAATAACGTAGTTGGATTAAGAGTATGTTTCTTATATTAAGAAAATATTGTTTTCGTTATATACAAAACAAGATTTTCTTAGTCCAATACAGTTTTTTTCTGTGTAATTATCGTGAACGAAAGAAAATTTTACATCCAGACACACACACACGCACAGCCGCCATGCGGAAATCAACTTTTCTTTACGTTTTGAAGGTAGTACAATCAGAATCTGCTCTTATCTCTGACACGATTTTTCGACGGTATTACAATACTTCCAATTCTTCGAACATGGAAGTAAAATAGAAAGTATACAGATCTTTTTTATAATTAATGAATATTTATATTTATGGCCAAAGCATTCAAATTTACAAAAATATCATAATATTAACAGGAGAGTTAATATTTGCACGTGTCTGAAATAACATTGAATTCCCTATGTACAGTAGTTAAAACTGTTACTGGTATTTATAAGTTATAAAATGATTACCACGCAATATGTTAAAAGTAAATAGAAGATAAATAGGTGAGCCCTTTAGATTACAAAAGCTGGTAATATATCAAAACCTATTTAAGTTTGCAGAGACTAACAATATCTGAATTTAAATTCCTGTTGTGTTATTGGAAGCCCTTTAAGCTTGGCTCCCTTGTTAGACTTACGCTAATCGTTCTCCAACACTAACATTCCAACTCCTCCTGTTTAATAAATTTATTGATTCCTGTTTTGTATACAAAGTGCGAGAAAAACAGGGAAATTCTGGCTTAAATCCCGTTATATATGTTCTCTTACAAATTTGTTTATTTTCTTTGTATATATTTTTTTCAGCAACTAAACTTTGATATTTTAATTTTTTTCTGAACTTTACAAAAATGTATAATTTGTAAATTATATCCCAACCTCAAAGTGTTAAAAATAACAATTTTTGACATTTTTATGAAAATATTAACAAATCAGACAATTTTTTCTGTAGTTTTCATTCTCAACAACAAATACCACATCTTTCTTCATAAAAATAAACTTTTACTGTTCAGTATACGATTGTTTTTCGCCAAAATATACTAGTTGAGAATATGATAAAAGTACAGGCTAGACAAAATGGACTGTATTTCAAATAAGTGTATCTAGGCGAAAAAAATCGTACAATCAAAAGTAAAAGTTCATTTTAACGAGGAAATGTAGTATAATTTGTTGCCGTGAACGAATACTTTAGAAAAAAATTATCAAAACCCACACGTGGGTGTTGCCGCGCAACCCACTTCATACAACTAAAAAAATACCCTTGCCAATCGATTCGTGAATCAATCCCGACTCTAACGAGGTACATGAAGCCATATATGAAAATTTTTTGAGGGGGGGATCTAAACTAGAACCACATATCTACTATTTAGCGAAAACTCGAGATCTCGTGATTAGTCGTGATGGCCAGTGGGTCGAGATCTCGTGGTGGAAGACAGACGGGCGAAAGGACGGAAAATCGACCATATAAACGACCACTTCGTAGGTTGCACTAAAAAATGTTGAATCGATAATATATTAACAAATATATATCCAAATTGGTTATTTTTGGCACTTTTAGATTAGGATATCTAAATAACCGTCAAAACCTTTTTGGGATCATCTATTTAGGTCTCAACCACAAAAATTATGTTTACCAGTGTAATCCAAACACAAAAAAACGTTCAAATACATCGATTAAAAACATATTTGGTTATTATATTTATGTAAGTATGTACATTATTATTCATACTTGAATTTGTATAAGTTTATACGATGAGAAATATATTACAATAAATTATTTGCTCAACAATATTTATTACATCGTGTGTCATTGCTTACTTTATAGTCTGAACTAAACGGGTTAACAGGGTAGAAGAGATTTTATGTAACGTTGTGTATAAATTTCTAAAACGTTTCAGAAAACACATCGTGAGAAAATTATTTTACGACAATACCACTATAAAAACTGGATTAATATTTCAGAAAATTCCAATTTCTTCCATCAGCATCATCGTCATTCTATCCACCAGTTCAAACAAGTAAATCACCCCAACTCCCTCTAAAAAAATATACACATATATATCAGTGGTGGCTTAGAATAAAAAAAATTACCGTAAAAAGTAAATTGTATGATATTTCATATTTTTGATAAAAAACGACCCAACCTATGCTATGGTTTTTAACCCGCTTATTATGAATCTGTTCATATCCGTTATGAATTGTTTTTAACATACATAACCTCAACAATTTCGAATTTTGGTGAAAATTCCATTTTTTTCGAATAATGAACAAGTTTCCCACTGTCTTTGTTTACGGAAAAATAATCAATCTTGATATTTAAATTATTTAATATTATTTGATTTCCGTTAAAGAATTCAATAGTAAGTTAACTGAGAGGTGCAAATCCAAAACCATCGTGTATAACGAATTTTAGTAAAATATATGCAGCAGTTGACTTAAAATGGTAGTTTTATCTAAATATTTACTTTGGAAACATCTCAAGCTATGCTCTTTACTGGATTTTATGTATTTCGAAAAACTGTATTATTCGAAAAAAATGTATTTTCACCAAAATTCGAAATTTTTGAGGTAAAGTATGTGTGTAATAAAAAAAAACTAGAGCCTATTTCATTCGTAATTAGCGGGTCAAAAAGGTCTAGTGTCTTTCTCACGACACTTTTTTTGTAGTACTGTGTTATTAAAAAAATTCAACATTATTTTTAAATTAATTAAAAAAAATTCATTACCACGCATATTTATTGATTACATTTTTGACATTGTATTGTATTGTATTGTATGTATATTTCTATAACCGTATAAAATATAGTTATATTATTGCAGACGAGTCGCTACTGACTAACACACACATACATATATACACATTAAACTCTGAGCGCAATGATTTATTACTGTTGTTTGCAAGTTTTGGTCGCCGAGACGCGTCTGACATCGGTCCGGCTCGCCTCGCACAGCCTCCACGACCCATCCTCTTGTCACTCACGACCGATGTTCATTTCAAACTTGCCTACACTCGACTCATTCAATTGACTCGTAATAATTTGGAAATTAAGCTACATTCGTACAACTCGACTCGACTCGAATCAACTCGAATATAAATACAAATTAATGTAATATAGTTAATCGAACTCGCCATAACTAAACTCGAATTTTTATAATAAACACTTTTTATTTAATCGTTTTCACTTATAACAATTATACTGCACGAAAAATTAATTTTTCAACATTTAACACAGCGATTCTCAACCTGTGGGGCGCGCTCCCCTAGGGGGGCGTGATAAAACTGAATGGGGGGCGCGAACATATCAAGAAAAATGAGAAAATTTATTTAATTTACTGACAGAAAAGCAATAAAATACATTCTGACATAATAAAACTTAAAAACTAAAATACTCGTTTACATTTACACTGATATAATACACTTATAAATAGAATTGTATCAGTACTGCACAATGTATTTAATAATTAACTTATCAATATTAAATTAAAAACAAGATTAATATTTATTAGTGACTCCCTTGGGCCTGTCTTGCAGAGCCAAGTTTTTTGAAAGATGGTTTAATATTAGAAATTGACACTCTAAACATTTTTTTTTATATTTAGCTGACATCTATTTTTCAGTGAAAATTATTTTAGGGGGGTGTGGGGGCGCGATTAGAATTGTGATTGTAAATTGGGTCGCAAATACTAAAAGGTTGAGAAACGCTGATTTAACAAATATATTGAACTTAAAACAAATTATATCACTTTAAATAAATAATTTGTACTTAAAAAAATAATACTGTACACTTGACCTAAATTTGGACCTATCAGATTTAAAAATTACATATTTTTGATGTATTTATTGTGATTTTTTAAATTTTCTAAACTCCTTCCTTTGATCCAAATAGATATGATATTTTTAATGTGATTTTTGTGATTTTCGATATTTTAAAACGATTAAATATTCGCCTTATACATTAAAAAAAGTATTAAAATTTATGTTTACGTATATAAAAGTGCATAGTTTAAAATTTTAAGTGCAAAGTATTAAAATTTACATTCGATGTACAAAGTGAAAACTAACTAAAATAAATTACAATTAAATATAACCCTTAATGCAATACAGTTAACCGAACTCGCCATAACTAAACTCGACTCGATTAGGTTCCACCCTTGTTTTAAGGGTGAATCAATGTGACAACCTCTTAGGATGATACCCTTCTTGTAGACCTGTCAAGTATAGAACGTGTAGTACTTCACCGTTGTTACATTTTCTTCAAATGAAAATTCAATTATCAATTTCCTTCGATTGTGTACAAGCGGAAGTACATGCAATGTCATATATCATACAAAATGCTGACGTCATCTATGCTTTATACACTTTCTACCTGTACCACCATTAGCTCTAAATTAATCTAAAGTGTTTTCTTTTTCACTCGCACTTAGAATTTGTTTTTTCATAGGGTAGTATTAATATATGAATAAATTACACAAAATTATTTTTAATAATAATTTTTATGAATGGTTATTCAATATTTCTTATTTAATTCTTTTTTAACAATCGTTTTTTTTTTTCATAAAACTCAATCCAAAATTATTATTATTATGCTAATTTTGTCTCTCAAAATACAAGTGGTATGAGCCTTACTCACTTCAGATAGCATAGTTGAAGTGAAACTTTTTTTGTTGTCATTAAAACTGACTATTTTTGCAACCATATTTCTTTTATACATTTAATCATCGCTCTCTTACGCATAACCGATGTAAACTAATTTGTACGCATGCGCTATTCATCCATTTTTCTCTTATACATATACTCATCGCTCTCTCATGCATATGTACACTGTCCTCAGCGTTTCATCTTAAAAACCTGTTGTATTTTAACACGTTTTAAGGCCATTCCAATAGGCATGATGCCAGTAACAAAGTATCATTGAAATTATTATTTTAAATAATAAAATAGTTTAAAAGATTCTAAAAAATGTATTTATTTTTTTATTAAAAACGAGATTAATATAATTTTTTATAAATAAAAATGCAAAATACATCAATCCGCCATGTTAAATGGAACACCAATCAGAGCGAATAACGGCACACATCAAGAAACGTCATTATTTTAGACAAATATCAATTTTACAAGATTATTAATAGATACATATACCTTATTTAAGAACTTGCATACTTTGAAATTCATTTTTAACACACAAAATAATTAAATTAGTGTCTAACTCTGAATGTTTGATTATTTTTGACAAGGAGTGTGACGTCACAACTCTGAAATGTCACTTGCGAGCGTTTTGGCGTCAAATTCAAAATTAGTTTTAAAAAAGTCAATTTTTGCGACTAAACATTTATTTTCTTCAGAAATAAGTATTTTTTTTTGGAAATAAGAGACACGTAAGATCATCATAGAATAGTTTTTTTTTTAAATTATGCCTATTCACGATCTCGCTTAAGGAGTTCCACTTCAAATAGTAATCAAATACAAACTGCCATTGATTTAAAATACAAACATACTTAAAATATAAATGAATTATTTGTTGATTTCCACTGGTATATATTTTATTGATCAATTACTCCATAGTCTATTTTCTTCGACATTAAAATAAATCAATATATGTTGGTTTCAAATATTAGCTTTAACTCTATATGTACATACATATATCATAAATAAACATCCTTATTGAAATGTTATTTTTAAAATAACAAGCTTCGTAATTTATTACAAAAATAAAACAACTTAAAAATAATTTAATTTTTAATAAGATATTTGCATTGAAATAATATTACAAATACCCAGTATTGTTTACATATTTTTGATACCTACCTTAGTATTTAGTACTTCAAAATATGCATTGTTAGTATGAATTTATATTTAGAATGTCACCACCGCAAATAATTAATTAAAACAATGATTCTGGGAAATCTGTTATGGTAAAGGTGGGAGACTTTATAATTAGAAATAGCATCTTAGTTAGTTAATTAATTATTTATTATTACCCGATCAAAGTAAATTCTATTCTGAATACAGTATTTCTATTTGTATTGAAATATAATTTGAGAAATAACTAAAGGGGGAGTTTATCTCATGAAATATATTATTAACAAGGTGGGTTTTTGGCGAAACCATTAGTAACAAAAGGGTTAAAAAAATATATGAAGCAACTTGTCTTTCTTGAGATATCTTCAAAAACAATTTTTTTTTGGGATGTCACCCCTCCTCCTTACACAAGATTTTAATAATTCTGAAATGGGACCATCCTCAAGCCAGACTGAACCAAACAACCAAGTTTCATCAATATCGGTTCAGTGGTTCATGAGTTATGCGTGTGACAAGGATTCAGGGACATACACATACAGACAGACAGACACGGAATAAAAAGTATTTGTCTTGACCTGAAACGGATAGATCAAGCCAATTTTTTTCTCATTTTAAAACGATCACAAAGCTTCTCGTATCTTCGATATTGCGAGAAAGCAATTACCGTAAAAAATAAATTGTATATTTCATATTTTTGACAAAAAAAAGGCCGATTACACAGCGCCACAAAAAAAAACTACTGATTTCAAATCCGAATGCTGTTTTATCAAATTGGCTCTAATTTTTAACATACATATGCCCAGTATTATCAAGTTTAAATAAATGCTCCTTTAACTAACTGTCGTATTATCAACAGATCCAACCATAATATAGTTAATTAAATAGATTTTCAATTTTCTGCAGTATTTATTTACAACATATATTATGTAAATTTTTCATTGAAAGCTTAAATATTGATTTAAATCACATTTGAAATACACCAAATTTACTTTAAAGGAGTATTTAGCGCTAAAGGAGCTTTAAATTGGTTGATAATACCGAACAATAGTCTCAAAAATTTCGAATTGTGGTGAAAATACCATTTTTTTGTTTCGAATCAAAATCAAACGCTCAGTTAACAAGTTTCCCACTATCTTTGTTTACGGAAACCATTGGTAACAAAAGGGTTAAAAAATATATGAAGCAATTAGCATCAACCTTTACAAAATATAAAACCTCCCTTTGAAAATCGCGGAAACACATGAAGAACAATAAGATCTTAATGTTTGTGAATGTTCCTTCTCTGTCCTGCTGATTTATCTCGCACCCAGCATCTCTCCGGAATATTTGGAATGGCTGTTCTAATAGCACGGTGCAAAACATGAGACCCGTTGTTCACAACGATGCCAAATATGCAACCCATTTGTACAAAAATGTTACTAGGGGTGGACAAACGGTTTTTTAATAACCGATCCATGCAAGAATGTTTATAAATTTTATCTATAATTTATGTACTGAAGGTTTTGGAAAATTGGCACATACCGGAAACTGGGTTGGTAAAAATTCTAAAATTATTCTGAAAAATAATGGAATCAACACTGTGTGTCTCTGTGTCATAGCCTTCTAGGTATTGAACCATTTGACGTAAAAAAGATGTAATTTGGCATAATAAAGAATCAAATTTTTTTGAGGGTATCAAATGAAAGTTGACAATATAATAAGCAATTTTTTACTATATTCGTTAATATCATTTACATGATTTATTCAACTAATTATTCTTAAGTTGAATTATTTGTTAATAAAATTATTTCATTTACAATAATAGTTAGTATATTTTTTTATTCTCTACTTAAATTTTTATTAAAAGATAATACAATAATTGATACGATGGTGTTAAAATTAATTATATTAATTGTATATTTTTTATTGGTAAAATTACTATTCGTGGCCTATAGCAAGAATAACAATATTTTGGACCGTTTCAAAATTACTACGTCAAATAGTAATATTTCTTTAAAAATAAGTGCTTGCTATGAAATATTTTTCTCCGGGCACATTTCCGAAACTAATAGTGAGAAAAATCTAAAAAAAAGGAAATATGTATAATGATGCCATATGTTTTCTAATATACGAACTATTATAAATATTGAATAGTTCTTAACTTTGCTAAAACTAAATTAATGTCCAGTGTTACAGCCTAGCTAATAAAATTTGCTAACTTGCAAACACTTTCAAACGGGGTGTCAAACTTATATTACAGCTCTCTTGAAGTTTTTGACAGATAGTTGCATTCGTATTTACTGTTTTTACTCAAGGTTATTAAATATACTTTAGTAAATATGTTTTTATTTTTACTTACCGGGCGTGCACCTATCTATCAGAAATGTCCAGTATCATAAAGGGGCTGACAAAATTTGCTAACTAACAAGCACTTTCAAATGAGGTATTAATTTTGTAATAGTATCTATGGATTTGATATGAAACTTAGAACAATGATACTTCAACGTATTGTAACACAGTTGGTGCAGACTCTGACCGTACTAAATAATTTTCATAATATCACCACTGTTGGTGTTAACATACAACTCATTCGCAAAACTTGTCAAAGTCTTCATGAGACTCCAAGAAAACTGTCAAATTTTCTAGCTCCTAAGTTTGATACCTCTTTTGAAAGTGTTTGCAAGCTAGTAAATTTTACTAACACAGAACGGGACAATTCAACTCGTAGTCAACAAAAAAAAATGAAATTAAAGTTGAATATTTAAAAACAAGAAGCATAAACAAACTTTTATATTAATTTCAAACCAGGAAAAAACAAGGTCCCAAATCCTTATTAAATTAAATTCTCAACCCTCCTAAAAAATTCCAAGTTTTGTTATTGCTTCATTACAGTTCATATCTCATTATAATTAAAAAAATGTGCTATTGTGTTTAAACATTCGTCGTTTCAAAGACCTGGTCGATATTTTCATTTTGCGATAGTATCGTTGCTAAATTGAATTTGAAATGTAATCTTAATTAATCTGAATCATTCCAAAAGACCCCGGATAATTTTGTTTTATTGTTATGTCTATCGTTTAACAAAATTATTTTTTGTATGCGCAAATTTAAATAAAATGCTTTCTTATTTATGGTTATACACAAAAAAAAACTGATAACAGACTGCTTTTATCGCAATATCTGCGTTTTTTTATTATTTAAATAAAAATTATCTAAGAAATAAATATCTATACATTATTATTTAAGTAAGATTATAAATTATAATATTAAAATAACACAGGTCAACGTCATTTTTGTCTTCGGAGGTTTTGGCGTGCCCAAATTTTTCAATTAATTTAGGTAATTGAGATATTCTAACCAAAAAATAACGATTTTGGGCAAATTTATTAATTTATTACCAATCAAACTTTTTTTTCCTCACGTTTTCGCTCACGATGACATAAAGCTATATTTTCTCTTATTACTTTTTACTGTCCGAAGAATTTTTTTTCGCTACGAAATGCTAGTTTGATGTTATAATATTTTAATTAATAGATAAAACACAAGTGACATAATAATGGTACATATACATGATCCAAAAATGCAAGGTCTGCTTGACAGCTCATTTGTTCTATACTGTGACGTCTTCACCACTAAATTTTTCTAATAAGGAGTTAAATAAACGATCTATACTGTTTATATAATAGTTTTTTTATTTATTTATTTTTCTTTGATTTAATACGTACAATGTAGTTTTTTGTATCACAACACACATATGTCCATTTTTTGTTGACGTAATACGTTATCGACGCTAAAATATACCTAAAATGGCGGCTGTCATTTTTTATTATTGGATCATGGTACATATATGTAAATATAACAATATACATATTAAAACTAGTTAATTTCGATGAACAAAATCGTAAAAAGTAAAAAATTATGTTAACGAGACAATATACCGTGAACGTAAACTTGAGAAAAAAATCACCTACCTCGTAATAAATTCTTAAACATTAACAAAATCCACATATTTGGGATTTTTAAATTAGGACATATCAAAATCTTTAAAAAAGCACTGTGAAACAATTTTTTAATGCTAGAGTTTTCATTTTTACTTCATATAGTCTTTTCGTTCATATTTATAGAATTATTGTGATTTCTATAAATAATTTTGCAACGTAACTTAAACCAGCGGTTTTTAAAGTAGGATCCGCGGACCCCCGAGGTCCACTAAACTTTTACGGGGGTCCGTGAAACATGTTTGGCATAAATTAAAGTACTTTTACATTTATATTTACCAGTGATTAATTTGTATCTAACGACCTTCTTTTTATTCCTGTCAGGGGGGGGGGTCCCTGAAATAAATAAAAATAGTAATTAATAATTGTTAAGAAATGGGGTCATTAGACCACATTATTTTAAGAACCGCTGGCCTAAACTATGTATATCAAAAAAATTCTACAATTTTCTATCGAAATTTCTGATAACATCAAACGTAATTTCAAAATAAGATAAATGAAATAAGATACACAAAAATCAAAACAAAAAATAAATAAATAGAAAGTTAAATGAGAACTGCAAAAAAAAGTTAAGAACTAAACAAACAATTTAACATCATTTTAAAAATCAGTACTCGCTCGCACACGAGTTTATATGAAGTGTTCTTATTATTTCTTGTTCGATTCTACGATATTCTTGAATTGAATAATCAACATTTTATTTTGCCATGAAAAGATGTAGAGCCATAATTTTTCACAGAAATAAAAAAGCCGAGAGAAAAATAGCTGTGTTATAGCTGCAGACTATTAAGTAAATATTGGCGTTCGATTTTTGTTTTGTTTTTCTATCCTTTTCATTACTCTGGCGTTTTTCATTATATTCTTATAGCAAACATTTGCTTTATGTTTGCTTATTCTATGTTTAATATTTTAATACTTGAACTAGTGATTAAGAACATTGTATGGATGTAGTTGATGTTGATGAATTGATGATTAATGATTAATTAAATCTATATATTGAAGATTAATCAATAATATCATTTCTTTATGAACAAATCTTGTCGACAAAAGTTACTTATTTGATAACATATTTACCACAATTTGGCCATTTTACGTCGTATTTCAAAGATTTGGTGTTTTTCTAATAACTTAATATTTTTTTAGTTAATTTTTAGGATTCTGAAGAAACCCTATTAATCAGCTCCATGTCTCTGGCACCCCCTTTTTTGAAATTCGAATTTTATTATATGCAGTTCGTTTGTGCACGTTTGTGCAGGAAATCCTTTCGTTTGTGCTTTAACCCTTTAGGAGCTATTTTCTTAAAAAACTGTTAATGCGTTATAAACATGATTACATTCTCAATATTAGTTGACTTCCAAAAAATATATTAAAAATTATATATTATAATAATTAATTTTAACAGTTTTGGAAGTAGGTTTAATTTTTTTTTTTCTTAAAATGTTTTTTTTATATACGTGGTATGGACTTAAAAAATTGTTAAATTTAATTAATTATTATGTACCTATGTATATACTTTTCAGTATTTTTTTTTAATTTTCCATTTTAAGTGGCGTTTATTTGAAGTCCATGGTCAGATTCTGATAAAATTTATATGGGACCATCTTGGGAATATACTCTTTCAAATAAACAGAAATCGTCCAAATCGATGCTTATTTGTCGAAGTTATGCCCGGACAAAATCATTACATACTTATTGGATAATATAATGTAAGATTTTTATAAAAAATATATTTCATAAAGACAATATTTAGGAGTACAGCTTATCTCAAACAATATTTATTAGACCTGTGGTTCCCAACCTTTTTCCTACATCAACCCCTTTTAAAAGAATGATTTTCTTTAAAGACACTTTTATATTTTTAGATTTTATAAAATATACATATACTTGTCGAAAAAAAGACTGCAATTCATAATTTTAAAACAGAAAAATGTATCATAGACTCTTTTTAAAATTACATAGACCTCCAAGAGGTCCACCAGGATCTTTTTGAGATAACTTGGATTAGACCAATCAAAGCCCTTGATTCTCAATTCAAATTATCTATCGTAAAATATATATAGACTTTTTTAATTTGAATATAATCAACTGTTCTGCAAAAATTAAATATAGTGATGCCTCACATATAACGAACTTTCTGTTCATTCATTACGCGACTCACATAACGAACCTCACTTCACACAACAGACTGCATCGTATTTCATCTTGCCGCCCGAACGCTCCTACGTATCACGAAGACGCCCGAACTTGACGCGTTTCCCATAACGAACTTGCTCTAGAACGAATTAAGTACGTTATACGAGGCATCACTGTATAAATAAATGGAAATTTATTTGTGAAGCAGACAAATTTCATAATTTAAATGCAAATACAAATTACCAGAAATTTAAACAGTTGGTTTTAGATTATAATAAATAGTTACTAATAATAATAATTATAACTTTCAGCCATGCCCAGATTCTCGAGATTTCCGCGAGCACCAATGCGCAGCATACAACGATGTCCCGTACGAAGGCTCGTTACTAAGATGGTCACCACACATAGCCGAGGCAGAACCATGCGTCCTAACATGCCGGGGACACAGCGCGGCACCTAAAACAGCACCTGGAGTCATCAATGCACAAAACGACGATGACGAGGATTCTGTCGTAGTCCAGCTCGCCCCTAAAGTGCAAGACGGGACCAGATGTCGTCCAGGAAGTCTTGACATGTGTATAAACGGAAAATGTGAGGTATGGATCATATATTGTATACAAAATGTAACTAACGATAAGGTTGCTGACCCACTTAAACATTTTTCTAACTGTATTGAAGAAGTCTTAACAACTACAACACAAAATAGATCTAGCTTGCGGTGGAAATGGGCAGTCGCACGTACAGCAATTGTTCTCAACAATGGTCGGGATAGAGAATTAACGGTCCGTGAACTTGTAGGGCATTGTGGGTAAAATCTCTCACAACAATAACAACTGGAAAAGTGTATATATGTGTATTTCGAGTCTTGTTATACCGCATGCACTCGACAATTCTATTTCTGTATATTTTGTTTGTTAATTTGAATCGCAGTCACTGCCCACTGGATGATTTTGAAAATATGTAGGTTGGTATACGTGTACGTAATTTAACCCGGGAATAGTCGTGTCTAGGATGATCGTTGCCTAAGTAATTTTTAAAAGTGCGTATATTTTTATTTGAATTGACTACAAATTTTTATAAAATACATTTTTATACAGGAGATCCTGTTTTGTGTCCAAAAAGTTATCCGATTTAATTAAAATTTATTTTATAATGTTTTATTGGGACACTGATTTCAAATTTTTTATAAAATTTCAAAATGGCGTACCCGATATGGGGATTAATACATTTTAATTAATTAATACAGATTTTTTGTGGCATTGATTTCAATTTCTTTACAAAATTTTAAAAATTCAAAATAGCAGATCGAATATGGCGACTAATATATTTCAAAAGTTATCTAATTTAAATAAAATTTATTATAGCAGGGTTTTTTGGAACACTGATTTAAAATCTTTAACAAAATTTCAAAAATTCAAAATGGAGGATCGGATATGGCGACCTATATATTTCACCAATTATCCAATTTAAATAAAATTCATTTAGTAAGTATTTTTTGGGACATTAATTTAAATGTTTTTATATAAAAATTCAAAAGTTCAAAATGGTAGATTCAATATGGCGACCAATATATTTCATGAGTTATCCGATTTCAGTAAAATTCATTTAACAAGGGTTTTTTGGGCCATTGATTACAATTTTTTACAAAAATTTAAAAATTTTAAATGGAGGATCCAATATGAAGACCAATATATGTCATCAATTATCCAATTTTAATAAAATTCATTTAATAAGGGTTTTTGGGACATTATTTACAAATTTTTCTAAGTATACAAATTTTAAAATTCAAACTCTATCTGTTTGTTACATTTTCACGTCTTAAACGCTGAACCGATCTAGATGAAATTTTGCAAGAAGAAAGCTAAGGTACATCCTGAGGAAACACATAGGGGTACTTTATATCCCGAAATTTGATCTAATAAAAAATATAAAAATTCCACGCAGACGAAGTCACGGGTGTTAGCTAGTATATATATTTTACATAGATATATAACTCTGTAACAACAGAAATGTAAATAATGTCAATAAACAGATCCAAGACACAAATATCATCACTAATTAACTAAATTAGTGCATGGCACATGAATCAGATGTAGAGATACTAATTAGAACAACGTTGCATTGCAGATAATGTTGCGGCTATGTAATCTGGCTTGTGTCTGGGCATACTCTATATAATGGTGTACCATTGTACCACTTTAGTTATCTACCTATTTGAAAGATTTTAATGTCAATATTCATTATATGTTTACCTACTCTATATTATAGGAAAAACGTATTTATACCATATTCATAATTGTCTAACAACTCTAGTTAGAAGACGTAGATACCTAGTACTGTGCAGTGGTAAAATATGTTTTCGCCCCCCCCCCTCCTTAATGTAATTGAAATTTTAAAAATATTTTTTTTTTTATTAAAAAAACTGTCTCTATATATTTTCTGCTTATTTGTCCAAAAAAAAAAGATCATCAGGTCAACTTGTTTTTCTGATTTGCCTCCCACCCCCCTTATTTTAGTTTTAATATGTAAGTGTATAATAAATAGTAAACAAATTTTTATGATGTTTATAAAAAAAAGGAAACTTATTTATCTACTCAGCATATTACAAAAATAATAAAACAATTTTTTATCGAAAAATTCTTATTGATACACAAAAAATTTCTATAAAAAGGATACGTCCTTAAATTAAAAAAAAAATCCGATACAAAGAAATCTGTACACAAGGACGTCTATCCAGTCATGTTGAATATTCAATTTGCGATATAATTTCAATGAACAGAATCTTCTCGATACTACAATATGATACGGGAATTAAAGGAATATCCCTGGACAATATTACGTCCTATACTTGATGAATTAAATTGTTCTATAGAACAAACTTTAATGTATTGAAAAGAAAGGTAGAAAATCGAATCAGGTTTAAATTGAAAGTTAATTTTTTGTAATAGTTTTTGCTTGATTTATTTAATTATATTCCATACTAATGTTAGTAAATTTTGAAAACGCTACAATAAAAATAAACATTTATTTTCCAATTATGTATTTATAGAATTGAATTGCTACTAATAAAAAAATAGATGTGTGTACTTATCTATGCGCGTTAGAAGTTATACTTCTTTGGAATGATTTAAAAATAACTGATTGAGACTAGTAGTGGCATCTAGCGAGCAAATAAATAATAACATAAAAAATAACAGATAATATATGCATACAAAAACTAACCTAACCTAACTTCTTCCCATAAACATAGAGCATTCTGTATTAACCATAGACTTATCGAATGGACTGAGCAATAGCGTCACAAAATTGACCACTCTCTTGAAAGAGACAAAGCGAATGTGTAGCCAATGTCTGTCTCTTTTCTGTAGATCTGTCCAGTATACGTTCCTTAGCAAAACTGTAATGTGACCAATTAGAATTCTAGAATGAAACAACTACAGGCTACTTTATCGCTTTGTCTCACTCACACTTTTTCGCCAATATTTACTTCACAGATGTATGGGAAATGCTCAGTCCATCCCATAAGTATATGGTATTAACATAATGGTGTAACATTTCTTCAAAAAATAAGAGAGAGATGCAACGGAATTAAGGATATATCTACCTCTTTTTCTAACAAGAATGAAATAAACACTTATGTTAAATAAGGACAAGTATATCCTAAACTATTTTCTATCTCTTTCCTTTGACACGGCCCTGGGCCCCTAACTATACCTTATTCTCGAATCTCGATGCGACATTTTTTCTAGAAATTTCAAATGAAAATTCGTGACTGCTCCTAGGCATGCAAGATCGACATATTCTCGAGTGAGTTCAAGAATAGGGGCCCTGTTTTCGAGTCAGATGCGCTGTAAATGCTCTATTCGTTGCATTATAAAAATTTCACCCTGAAAAAATTCGCGAATAATATCAAATAACAACTCTTTTTGAATTTTTTCAAATCACCCATTTTTACAGAGAGTTGGCTGCGACTTGAGAATCGGCTCCACGAAAAAAGTCGACAGCTGCGGCGTGTGCGGGGGCGACGGCACCTCATGCGCGCAGCCCCTCTACATGTGGCACGACGGTACCTTCTCTTTATGCTCCGTAAGCTGCGGTGGAGGTACACAACATTGTATTTATTTCTTAACGAACACACAATATTAAATATGTTACAAATCTATCACAGGATACAAAATCTCACGCCCGGTATGTCGCAACCGTCAGACAGGGTCTGACGCGGACGAACAGCTGTGCGACGGATCAACGCGGCCCGAGGCGCATGTAGTTGCGTGCCATCAACACCGGTGTCCCCCACGCTGGGCCGCAGCCCCTTGGGGCCCGTGCACCGCGTCATGTGATGGCGGGAAGCGAATGCGTGCCGTGCATTGTCTACAGATCATCGAAAACGGAACTAAAATCAAGGTAAGATTATATTTAGAAATTAATAAATATATTGTTAGATATCTCGATAAAAATCCAATATCGGTTTTATTAAATAGGTATTTATCCGAAAGACAAGCATGTTTGCTGCTTATTTTATACATATTAAAATTCATAGCTTTAATTTTAAGTCAAATATGTATAAAGGATAGCAAGGGAGACGAAAGGAATATTACATGAAATGTTTATTGGAGCCATATGTTACCCTTAAGCATAAAATATAGCAGTAAAGTTGTGAGCGTTAAAAGACACAAAATCTTTAGTATTAAAAACTTTTACAGTATGTTTGTTCAGCCATGTTTGTCTTGGTTTCTGGTGTCATTAGGTTTTTATTGGAATAAATATTTAATAATCAGAAATCTTCGTTATAATAATATTTGATGAATTTTTTTATAGTGAAACTTGATAGTATAATTTATGTAAACAGTGCGGACAAAGTTTTCTTTAGAGTTTCTTTTGAGTAATGATTTTCATTTAATTCTTTATGGTTTTATTGATTTTCATTTCTTCATTCAGTTACGTGGTATTATATTCAAATAATAAATAAATAAATATTAAATTCTAGTTAAAACATTTATTTACTAACAATAATTATTATTATCATCGCTGAATTAACCGTTACTGAGTCTGACCGTCATTACCGAGTTGAAAATCAAATGTGATGCATGAAATAGGTACCCAAAAATTTTGAATTAAAGTATTTTTGTATAGACAATGACGTGAAAAGTTGAAATTTTCAAACCGCAGGTCTGTATCTCGTCACATTCTCGAGATATGGCCTCTCAAAGTTTTAGTTTTTTCAAAATTTTGGAGAAAATTGGCTGTAACTTTTGAACGTGTGGTCGGATTTAATTTTTGTTGACAGATTTGAAATCAGCGTGTTAAAATCTATAAAATGACATGTATAATACTTTGAAATCAGACAAAAAAAAATTTATCAAAAATCGACATTTTTTTAAGGTATACCCCTTTGAATTTTTTCGATTTTTCGCGAATTTTTTTTTGTCGAGTTTTTTTATGTTATTATGTAGATTTCAACACGCTGATTTCAAATTTGTCAACAAAAATCAAATCCGAACACACGTTCAAAAGTTACAGACATTTTTCTCCAAAATTTTGAAAAAACTGAAACTTTGAGAGGCCATATCTCAATAACGGTTTGAGATACAGACCTGCGGTTTGAAAATTTCAACTTTTCACATCATTTTCTATATAATAAACATACGTTTAACGAAATCTAAAATTCGAAATTTTTGAGTAAAATTTTATGAGTCAAACTTCAATTTTTCATAGGAATATCAACTTGAAGATAATAAAACAAGAAATAAAATCATAAATACTTATATAAACAATAAATTTCATTATTTATTACGTGATTTTTTATTTGATCAATATTTTTTATATACCTAAATCGCTTTTGATATAGATACATTCGTTAATGACCATTCTTTTTCTCAATTATTTTGCCTTAGTCGTTAAATATTGAACAATATAATATAATGTACTGAAAAATCATAACAATAATTCCGTAGTCCACGTGAGAGAAGCCTCGGGCAAAGATAGTGAAAAATAAATAATATAATATATCGTATTTATTATTGTAAATTTATAAGTAAAAACATATTTATTTAATGTGAAACTATCAACTTTCAATAAAAGTTTGAACTGACAATAAAATTGGTTATTCGGTTTAACAATAGCAGTAATTGTTGTACTCTTCACACTTTTTTATCAGAGAAAGTGTATTTATGAGGTTTTTCTGTGGGTTGGGATAATTGTTTTATTGTCCCCACGGTGGCAGTTCCAAAGATCTGTGAAAGTAGAGAAAGCTTATTGCATCGCAGTTAAGCTCACCTATATAACACATACAAACTCATTCTCAATTCATTGTTGTTTTATTATACTCTGTGTCTAGTATTCTGGGTACAAGCAGCATCATTTCTTATAGATTATCTTTTATTGATATTTAGTTTTATCGTTTTTGTTTTGTGAATCAAAATATTAATAGAATAAAAAAACATTTTAACTTATTAAAAAAAAAACTAAACATACTGGCAAGTTTTTCTTCTTCTTCTTCTTCTGTTGGTATTCTTTAAAGTCGAATCTTTCAAACAAACAAAAAATCATCAAAATCGGTACATATTTGTCGGAGTTATGCTCATACATAAATACCATAGGTGGGCATTAACTCGTTAATTCGTTAATCGTTAATTAACGAAGTTAACAAAATGGTTAACAGATTAACTTTTAAGTTAACTCAAAAAAATGTTAACGCTTTTGTTAACTTCCGTTAACTTAGTCCGTTACAATGGTTGTTTGATATGAAAAATACATAAGAAAGTTGTCGAAAAAGCAAAAAAAGGTCTTCAAACATTTTGGATGGTTAACTTTTTAACGATTAACTTTAACTTTCGTTAAATTTTCGAATTTTTGGTTAACTGTAACTTCCGTTACTTTTTCGGAATTTTAACGCTTTAACGGTTAACGAAGTTAACTTTTTTATTAACTGTGCCCGCCTATGATAAATACATATAAATATACAGATGAATTGAGAACTATTCCCTATTTGAAGTGTGCTAAAAAACTAAAAACAATAGTCGTATATTGAACAAAAAACATTCTAAAGTTAAAAAATCTTTACACTCCAAAGCTTCTTACAGATTTTATTCAATTTATAAAGAATTTTAAGATTACAACGCAAGCAAAAAAATGTTTTATTTTTTTATTTTTGTCCAATATGTATGAAGTTAAATAAATCATCAAAATGTTGATTCCATCCAAACGTTTTTTTTATATTTATTCTATAGTTTTCTTTATAAAGAGTTCTTCGATACCTAAGCAAAATTTGTGAGATAATACTCTGGTAATAAGTACAAAATTTCGAATATTTCCAAAACCCCTAATCCGATTAGCACAAAAATTAATTTACCTGTAGTACTCACGTAGACAAACATTTTCTCCAAAAAAATTCAAATCGGTACATTTTTGTAGTAGTTATCGTACACTGGTAGAAAGGATTTCTCAAACCAAGTAAACCTTGCTTTGTATATAACGAAAACAATATTTTCTTAAGATAAGCAATAATCTCTTAAACCAACTATAATAGTATTCTTGAACGAAGGAAAAACGTAGTTGAATTAAGAGTATGTTTCTTATATTAAGAAAATATTGTTTTCGTTACATACAAAACAAGGTTTTCTTGGTCCAATACATTTTTTTCTGTGTAAAGGAAAGAAAATTTTACATCCACTTTTCTTAACGTTTTGAAGGTAGTACAATCAGAATCTGCTCTTATCTCAGACACGATTTTTCAACAGTATTACAATACTTCTATTTCATTCAGAACATGAAAGTAAAAAGTGATATAACAGGTATACTGCCGTGCTAAGCACAAAAGCGGTATCTCAAAAAAAATCATAAAGTTGATTTTTATGGCATCGAATAGCTTAAAAAATACGAATCCAATGAACTAAGCCAAATAGCGATATCTTATTTAAAACATATGAAAAAACCCTTGAAAAAGTATTTCCTATCTCAGGTTTACCTTAAATTACTAAGAGAATTAGAGGTATATCAATAATACGTAGGCGAATAACTGTATATTTTGATACCGCCAAAATTCCCAATATAATGAATAAATTCCATTTAATAAATTTAAAAAACAATCTGTAAAGTAAAAATAAAACTATTTTAACAAAACGTTGATTTTCTCGAAAATCGCCTTTACTGAGATACCGCTTTTGTGCTTAGCACGGCAGTATATAGACTGTTTGAGAAACACTGGTTTAAACTACATAATTATAATGGTTTAATTACCGTGGCTCGTGTACACCATTACCTCAGCTACGTATTAGAATACGTGTGCGTCTACTCTATATTATCAAAATGATGTCAACTCATATACTACCGGTATCATCTTAAATTAAATTATATTTTCAAATGTAAGATAATAATATACGATATGTTATTTGAACACACATACATATATGGTATATTGATTTTTAGACCCATCTCTCACTCACACTATCTATCTTTATCTTGGATATCAAATTTACCCATTTTTGCCAATTTATGTATTGTGAATAGAAAAAAAAACATTTGGGAATTATTTATTTTTCATTATTTTAACCTTTATAAAAGGAAGTTATATTTTTTTACATGTTTCATGTAAACTCGAAAACTTCTGAACTGATTTTAATGTGGTTTTTACCAATAGTTAGATGATTTTGTAATGCATGTTCTTAGCTATTAACCTTAAGAGGGTGCATTTCGCCCTCAGAAAACTGGTATAAAAGGTATCTTATATCATTAATTGATCATAGGCAAAGTGTCGATCACGTGGTGAGCCAATATATTGGCTTTCCAGCCCGGAAGGGAACAGCCCGTGTTAAAAATTTCAAATTCGAAAAAATATTATTTTAAATGCTACATAACCTTTTTTTTATACAAATACGTTTTCGATGTATTTTTCAACGCTGAATCCAAATCTGACGTCAAAAATACAGTAACCCCAAAAACAACCCCTGTAATAGGGTAAAAACTACCCCTTTGCCTCTCATGAATGATTTTCATGTATTTGGAAGTGCAAATTTGCAAATATACGTTTTCGATGTATGTATTTTAATCTAAAAACAAAAATTGAAGATTTTCTGGAGCGCCAAAATATTGGTTTTTCGGCCCTCTAGAGGTTAATATTTTATGAAATCCTAAGAATTAACAAATTTATATTATTTATATAAAAAAATAGTAGCAATTGAATAAAGAATTCAAATAATTTACGGTTTCATTTAGGTGCATAATTTGTGGATATTACCTATATAAATAATATCCCCCCCCCCACACATATATAAATATTAACCCGGATAACACCGGGTAGAATGTACTAGTATTATTATAAACAAAAGGTAGTTAAGTTGGTATTGTTCATAAAAATAAAATTTCATTTTTGTTGTCGAATATATGCACAAAAAAATAAATCATTATTTATAAACAAGTTTCAGCGTCGAGTTTTTTTTCGAGTTTATCTTCAGTACACTTCTATTTTCAAAAATGAACCGTCTGCCGTCTAACCATTATGCTGTAATTTATTTGAATACTTTTGTAACATTAAATGGCCCGTTTGATTTATTATTATTTTTTCTTTATAATAAAATGGTGGATTGCGAATTTTACATACCCAATAATAATGACAATAAAAGTTCAACAATATAACAGCTTTTCTTATACGTATATGTATAGAAAATTGTCTAATAAAAATACAAAGAAAGTATATTTTATTGTTATTAATTTTACCGTTCAAAAGCCGATGCGACTATCTCCATTTTCTTTTAAATTATATAGATTGTGTTTATATATTATGTATATATCGTTCCAAAATTTAAGTTAACTAATTAATTTAATTACAAATCTTGAAATTATCATTTAAATTTTGAAAAAAAAATTTCGCAATAATTTGGTATGCATTGTTTTCAAAAGGTCCATAGAGCCTAAAATATTAGCTTGTCAAAAAAAGGTTTGAGACAATTTATTGACTCATTTTTTTCGTTTAATTATATTAATTTGTTATACACCTAATATTATACTTTAAAACAGTAATTCCCAACATTTTTCCTACGTAGATCTATTTTAAAATAATAATTTTCTACATTGACTTTATATTTTTATAATTAAAAAAATGTATCATCAATGATAGACACCCAGTAAAACCCTGGAAAACTATAGACCGTTTTCAAACTTCTATAGACCCCCACCTGAAACCCATATTGGGAATCTCCATTTTATAACATTTTGAGAAAAAAATATGTCGAAAATTAAATTTTAACATTTTGAAAATATTGCATTACGTACCTAACTAGCCATGATTATAACAATATGATATTTTACATATGTAGATGTAAGAACAGTAGCGTAACCAGGATTTGTAAGGGGGGGGGAGTAACATTTTATGAAAGGATATTAATTGATTGATTTTACATATACACGAAAAAAAATAACCTTAAAGAATTACAGTTTTTCTCAGTACATCCCGAAAAGTAAGCAACAACAAATGGGACCCAGACAAAAGGCAGACATGGTCAAAAGGCAGACATGGACAAAAGGCAGACATGGACAAAAGGCCGACAAGGACAAAAGGCAGACATGGACAAAAGGCAGACAGACAAAAGGCAGACATGGACAAAAGGCAGACTCCTAAAAGGCAGACACGGACAAAAGGCAGACAGACAAAAGGCAGACTCCCAAAAGGCCGACAAGGACAAAAGGCAGACTCCTAAAAGGCAGACAAGGACAAAAGGCAGACTCCCAAAAGGCAGACATGGACAAAAGGCAGATACCCAAAAAGCAAACATGGACAAAAGGCAGATACCCAAAAGGCAGACATGGTTACATAAAAGGCAGACTTCCAAAAGTCGTCTGAAACTGTAATAATATAATTTTAGGCTGTAAAAAAATATTTGTCGGTTATTATCCGGGATGTACAAGGAAAACTGTAATTTTTCAGGTTTCTTTTCCGTGTATATTATATAGTATGATAAAACCATTTGGCCCCTAACACTGCGGGGAGTATAATCTCCTCCCCTTCACCCCACTGGATACGCCATTGTTAAAAAGATTACATAGTATTTATAAGAAAAAGTTTTATTAACTTTCAAAATCAATTATTTCATCATAAAAAAAACTAGCTCTGAGCTACAAACTAATCGACGTTTTTCTTTATTACTTCCACCACAACAAAATATGAACTGATCGTTGTTATAGTCTTGCATCCAATTACGAGATGATTGGTTTTTAAGTGAATTAATTATACGTCTCGATAATATTCCAGGTCACAGAGCATGCGTGTCGTGGCCGGAAGCCACGCTTTGAAGAATCCTGCAACACCATGGAGTGTCCTAACTGGCATGTCGACCCTTGGTCTGGGGTAAGTCACAATATTGCATTTTTTAATACCACCAATACAGGATGATTCATTATTGTCGTGCCAAACTTGAACAGTAGATTGAGAAAAATATGTTAAGTAAAAAACTTCTAATGAATATGTGTCCGGAAATTTTTCGTGAGGGAACTACACTGCCCTGCTAAGCACAAAAGCGGTATCTAAAAAAAAATCATAAAGTTGATTTTTATGGCATCGAATAGCTTAAAAAAATACGAATCCAATGGACTAAGCCAAATAGCGATATCTTATTTAAAACATATGAAAAAACCCTTGAAAAAGTTTTTCCTATCTCAGGTTTACCTTAAATTACTAAGAGAATTAGAGGTATATCAATAATACTTAGGCGAATAACTGTATATTTTGATACCGCCAAAATTCCCAATATAATGAATAAATTCCATTTAATAAATCAAAAAAACAATCTGTAATGTAAAAATAAAACTATTTTAACAAAACGTTGATTTTCTCGAAACTCGCCTTTACTGAGATACCGCTTTTGTGCTTAGCACGGCAGTACGGCCCTCCAAAGATTTTGCTCAAAATGAGTTTGTATTTAATATCTAGAGAACCCTTTGTGATAAAATTATAAAATTTGGTATATTGTTTAGTAAAAATAAGTGTTATTGATTTCTTGTATTAACTAATTATAATTTAGATCAGGGTTGTATGGGGCTAGTGGGCCCATCGATTTTTATTTTTTTTTATAGAGTTAAGCACTTATTTAAGGTTATATGACACAAAATATGTAAAAATATACGTTTCTTATTTGTCATTGAATAAACCGTTTTCGTGTAATATCGATGGAAAAGAAAGCATGCATAATTTAACTTAATACGGTTGCTTCAAATTTCAAAAAATAGATATTCTTGTTCTAGATATTAAATAAATACTCATTTTGAGCAAAATCTTTGGAAGGCTGTAGTTCCCTAACGAAAAATTACCGGACACATGGTCATTAAAAGTTTTTTACTTAAAATATTTTTCTTAATCTACTGTTTAGTTTAGCACGACAGTAATAAATTATCCTGTATACTATTATTCCTTTTACTGCGGTTTGCTTTTACAATATGTAGAAATTTTGTATCATCAAGGAGCCCAATAAACTATTTTCATCGTAAGGGGGGTTATACACCCCTCCTTCCTATATTTTCTTTATTATTACCTATACAGTTCGTTTCACATTTATAATATGTATCATATTTAGAATTTTGTATCATCAAGGCACCCAATAAACTATTTTCATCGTAAGGGGGTTATACCCTCCCCCCTCTATATTTTATTTATTAATTACCTATACAGTACATTTCTCATTTATAATATGTATCATATTCAGAATTTTGTATCATCAAAGCGCCCAATAAACTATTTTCATCTTAAGAGGAGTTATCCCCCCCCCCCAGTACTGTTTTTAATCACCATTTATTTTATTCTCAAAGCATTCTTTATATATACATGTATTGTAATTTTCTTCCAATATTTATAATAATACAATTTCGTCGAAGAAAGAAAATAATTTTTTTGAAATCGCGTAAAGATGATGAGACTTTTATTACGTTTTCGCGGAGTTTTAGAGCGCGTGAGTTATTTTATTACTGTGTTTACTATTGCCTGTGACTACTGAAATTATTTTTTTATGGCGATATAAAATATATCCTTTAAAACATGGGATATGATGTCCCATAAAGCAAGTGTGTTATTGGAAAACTAAAGTGACATATTGTCAATAATGGTGTCACGTAATTTTTGTTATTCGTTTTCAAATTTTTGTTATTAAATGGACTTTTGTTTAATTATTTATTTACTTAACTAAATTTGGGAGTTCACATTCAAGGGATGAAAGATTTCGGTCAATTTTTGGGAGGTGAAACTAGAGTAAAAATAAAAATACACGTGTCCGAGCATTCAATCACAAGGTTATTATTAATAAAGATACAGTGGTGCCTCGCATAACGAACGCCTCGCATAACGAACGCTGCGCACAACGAACCTCGCTTCACACAACAAACTGCATCGTGTTTAATTTTGCCGCTCGAACGCTCCTACGTATCACGAAGTCGCCCGAACTTCCAAGGTCGCACGCAGTCGATGCTCAAACTTGTATAAACATGCATCAACGCGCGTCAGTCGTTCTTTTCTGAGCTTACTCACACATCTGTTTGTTTTAATAAATGTAATTTTGTGTGTCTATATTATGAGTTCTAAAAAAAGCAGGAAACTGATTTCTGTTGAAATGAAACAAGAAATAATTAGAAAGAGAATTTGACCCTGCAAGCCTCGGTAGACTCTCCTAAATCTGATTCTGACTAAAAAATAAAAAACGTGTGTACAATCTTTTTTATGTTACAGTACCATATTTTATGCTACAGAAGGAATTAAAATTTTTAACATGTATTGTTATGGGAAAACGCGTTTCATATAACGAACTTTTCGCATAACGAACTTGCTCCCGGAACGAATTAAGTTCGTTATGCGAGGCACCACTGTATTTAATATTGAAAATTTTTATATTTCAAATATATTGTATTATGTGGCCAAGTGGTTAGCATGCTAACATGTACCTAACGCGGTGAACGCTGGTCCGAAACTCTGTTTGGGAATTTTACTTTTTATTTTTATTATTTTCTTATAATTAGTTAACCTATATCTCGTTCAAACGTTGATTGTTTTTAATTCAGAAACATGCGTTATCGATAAAAATATTTTCTACCTAAAAAAATCTACGTAAAAGTGTGTTCACAGCGTTAGGTACATGTTAGCATGCTAACCGCTTGGCCACATAATACCGTATATTTGAAATGAAACAACTTTCAAAATTAAATATCTTTATTAATAATGCCCATTGGATTGAATGCTCGAACACGCGTATTTTTATTTTTACTCTAGTTTCGACTCCCAAAAGCTGACTGAAATCCCTCATCCCTTGGGTGTGAACTCCCTTTGCTAATTATCTCCTTTTGGATATTAAATTTATAGTAACTTTTACTGTTTAAATATCATACAGAATGATCCACTTTAATTACTCCATTTTAAAAATAAAGCAAGATAGAAAAATGTTTTAGACAAAAGTTAAAGGGCATAAAGAGGAACGTCAGATTATTCTGTAGGTAACTATCACTTATGAAACCGGGCATAAGTATTTCCCATATTTTAGTGTTCGGTATCGTGCGGTGAAGGTCAACAGATTCGCGCCATCAGTTGCCGAGACAACAGCGGGCTTGACAGTACTCTTTGCGAGCCGAACGCAAAACCGAACGCACTCCAGTCTTGCCGAACGGGTATAGCATGCCCGGGTCTCACAGACTCGACCGATGAAGACTCGACTAGCGGTGAGATCACGCGAGTCGAGACAGCGCACAATGTGTACAACCAACCGCCTATGGTATTCCCACCGCCTAAGGCAGAAAGACTCATTGGGGAGCAGATTGTCCCTTCAGAAGCAACGTAAGTTTGATTTCTGTATTATTGAATTGTTATTCGACGAAGTCTTGTGGGGTTTGAAATGGAGTTATGGTATTTTTTGTAAATCAGATTATATATTTACATTTTTTGTACAAAAAATATATTATATGTTTTAGAAATCTTTACTTCCAATAATTTTACATATATACGGGTGGTCTATTTAAATTGAGACAAGCAAATATCTCGAAATTAAGGTTTTTAGGGAAAATGTTTGGTACAAAAAAAGAGGGAAAACTAATGGAGGTAAAATTTTTAATTTTGAGTGGAGGTTTTTAGGTCATTTTGGGGTCAACTTCATTATTTTAAATGGAAACCTATTTCTTTTTTTACATATTCGTATTTTGCAGAAAAAAATAAACTACTTTTGTCTGAGAAGTTTTTCAAAATCCTTAAATTCAGGGGCATTTTTTTAATCTATTTTTTTTTGTTTTCATTAAAAAAATTCGAAATTATTAGTTATAATTATTAACTATGCATGTTTAAGTAACAATTAAATTTAAAAAAAATATATTTTTTTTATTTTAGGATTTTAAAGATTTTTTTATATTTTGAATATTTTTACTAAAAAAAATTAAAATTGACGATTTTGAAAAAACTTCTCAGACAAAAGTTGTTTCTTTTTTCTGTAAGATACGAATATGTAAAAAAAGAAATAAGTTTCCATTAAAAAAAATGAAGTTAACCCCAAAATGATTTTAAAACCTACACTCAAAGTCAAAAATTTTACCTCCATTGGTTTTACCCCTTTTAACCCAGAAATTTTTATACCAAACATTTTCCTTAATTCCTTAATTTTCCTTAATTTTCGAGATATTTGCTTGTTTCGATTGAATTAGACCACCCGGTATAATTGAGAATTCATCAAAGTGAATTTCTATTTTAAAAAACCGTAATTTAGAATTTTATTTTACGGTATTGTTCGATAGAAAAATATAATTAAAAGTACTTTGAATTGAAATATGAATCACTATAATTTTTTTTAAATCCGTTACAATTTGATGTAGTGAAAAAAATGCTTTTTTATTGTATTTTAATCCCATTGTGAAAATATCATTGGAAAGTAGAGATTTTAATATTTAATATGATTTTATTTTCGATCTATGTATACGAGTATTTAATACTATAAGAGCTTTTAATAATGTTTTTTGTACGAAATACTTGATGCTTTATTTGAATTTTTATAATTTTGTAAAATACATTTTATGTATTCTATTCTTTAACAAAATTACATTCCATCAACAATATTTGTGAATGGTATAAATAACTCAATTTCGAAATCCAGGGATATAATTTAGATGCACAGCATACTCAGGAGAGCTTTTTCTATCTAATACAAAGCTGTAGATGTTTTTTATTTTTATTAGGATTATTTTGCATACGCGTCGTCAAAAAATGAATGAGAATTGAATAAAAGAAATAATATATATAATATATTTTCTTATATAAACATTTATATATGTATTCTCAATTTATTTTTGTTTTCATAGCTATAATTTTTTATTTTTAAGATATGAATACTAATAAAAGTGGATTATAGAAATTCTAGTAGAGTATGGTCTCTTTTTATGCGGTAGATACGTACCACAGCAAATCGCGTATAAAAAATTCAGACATTGTTTATATTTTAAAATTAGTGTATACATATTATGTACATTCCATAGTTTTTTTAATTCGTATTTAATCAAATCAATCAATTAAAATAGGCCGAAAATTAGTTCGAAAATGTGAAAAATTGATGTAAAAGGACCCCGCAGAATCCTTATGGGAAAGGGGTTTCGGTCAAACTCTTTGAAACTTTGGATTCTGATAGTCCTTGATGAGTAGATCAAAAGTGTCAATGGGCATTAAGTCCTAAAAACTCAAACTATTAAGATATAGCCCTCTGAAGTTGGGGATTATGATTGTCTTTTATTTGCAATAAAAAAATTTGTAGTACCTTAATATTCGCACAATTTTTTGTATGTGTTCCCAAAGACATCTATAATCGATTGCCATCATAAAAAAGTCAACTTTTCAATTCATTGAGAAATTACAACACTTAAATCTTATTGTTACGTTTTTTAAATTATAAACAAATCCAATTTTTTATAATAAAAAATTGGTTTATAATAAAAAAAAACTTAATAATAAGATTTAAGTACTGCCATTGGCTAAATAATTTAAAAGTTTACTTTTTTTATGGTGACAATCGATTATATAAGTCTTTGGGAACACATACAAATAGTTGTGCGAAAATTAAGGTTCTACAAATTTTTTTATTGCAAATTAAAGGCGAGCATTATCCCCAACTTTAGAGGGCTATATCTTAAAAGATTGAGTTTTTAGGACTTAGTGCCCATTTACACTTTTGATCTACTCATCAAAGACTATCAGAATCCAAAGTTTCAAAGAGTTTGACCGAAACCCCTTTCCCATAAAGATTCTGCGGGGTCCTTTCAAATAATTTTGTTTTTATTTATTTATTGAATTTTATTAAAAAGTAACAATATTTTTTATATTTTTTTTGACGTCAGAATAATCGTCATGATGATTTTAATAATTACAGAACATTTAAATTCCTTAAATTATCAACTTTTTATTAGATATCCCACTCGCCGCATCGGGGAATCCATGAATTTGTATGAAAATTCTACCGCGTAAAAAAATCCGCATAAAAAGAGACCCTTTAAATGTTATACACACATTTATTATACAGGTATATATGTATGAATTTTTGTGAAAATAGATTTTTTAACTCAATATTGCAGTTTAAAATTTGTAAACATTAAAAAATATTAAATAGACTAAAAAAATTGGCCGTTTGAAAAATTATGTATTTTTAAAGAAATTAAATTTTCAGTTTCATTGGATAAGAACTTACTTAAGAGCAAAAGCTAAGCTGAAATTGGGAATTTTTTTAGAGCAGTGGTGCAATTATCATCACTACTTTTAAATTGCTGATTTTTATTACAACTGTCATTGGATTGTCATTTATTTTAAATACTTAACTTTTGCTCCAATTCTTTACAATACCGGGCAAAAGACATATAGATATCACCCTTATTAAATCCTTTAAAAATATCTAATGTCCGGTATTAGAAAGGGGTCATAGCAAAATTTGTTAGCTAGCAAGCACTCTCAAATGAGGTATCAAACTTATATAACAGTTCTGCTGAAGTTTTATGAAGACTTTGACAAGTTGGTAATATTATTTGGTACGATCAGAGTTGCCAACTGTATTACAATACGTTGAAGTATCACTACTCTAAATTCCATAGATACCTACTATCACAAAATTAATTATAATATAACAGTTCTCTTGGAGTTTCATGAAGACTTTGACAATTTAGTAATATTATGAAAATTATTTGGTACGGTCAGAGTTGCCAACTGTGTTGCAATACGTTGAAGTCAAGGTATGTAAAGTATAAGGTAGTCTCATGGCTCGGCTCGAGAGAGCGAAATACATCATCTGGGGTGCCAAAATGAGGAGAGAGGGAACGATGTGTCCAATCTTAACACGTGTAGCCTCGGATGACGTCATTTGGGGTGCCCATGCTGATTGGTCAAAAGCTCATGAGGCAACCTGTGTATTTACTAACCTTGCGTTGAAGTATCACTTCTCTAAATTCCATAGATACTATCACAAAATTAATACCTCGTTTAAGAGTACCTGTAAATTTAGCTAGGGCCCTTTTAAGTGTTGTTTTAAATCGTAGATTTTCGTTGCACTTAATCTTCTTCAAAAATGAATAGTATAGGGTCACAAATTTTAACTTAGACCAAACCTGTTGTAAATACATTTTACCAATTTCCAAACTATGTATATATGTATTTATTTTCTACTCTCTATAGGCCAAAAACCAAACTGTATTATTGATATATCTTTTTTTATTTCGATATAAAATAAAATAGAATCGACGACATGTATGCAAACTTAATAAAACCAACAAAGTACATTGGCTTTTGATGTATATGTATGTACGTGTGTGTGTGTGTGTGTGTGAGCGTGTGTGTGTATTGTTACCTACAAACACTATTATTGGTATTCTATCTCTATTTACTTTCAAGATACTCGCAGACATTTCAGATAATATAAATATATAGAGACTTGTGTTTTTTTTTTGGAGAATCTTTTTCATCGAATGCTACTGACGTATTTCCTGGAACTTACCCAAACTGATTTAGAAATAGAAGTGTATTTTGCTTTTAAGATAAATTCCTATTTGGCAGAAGGAAAAGTGTCTTACTTTTTATCGATTTTTTAGATTATAATGTCAACGTATAAAAAAATACTCCTTTATACTCTCTAAAATTGATTCAGTGAGAATTCCATTGATTCTTTCAGTGAACGTAAAAATCAGGCTATATAAATTGGCTATTTTAAGGATCATTCCAATAATGATCCACTGATTTTTTTCAGTGATTATCCAATGATTAGCAGTGATTATTTACTAATTAGCAGTATCCTACTCTGCACTATTTCATAGGGAATAATCACTGATCATCAGTGGCTATTCACTGATTCGGAGAGTATCAAAAAAAATTTTTTTTTTATGAAAACGTATAAATAATAATTGTTTAGTAAACAAAACAGTTGAATTTATTTTAAAATTGATTTGTAAAGGTGCCTTTTCATGGAGCGTCATTGACGCTAGTTTTCTAGCGTAAAATCTCGTCATGTGACCGATTTTAAATTTTTGAATTTTAGCTATCAACTACTGTTTGACGTTTAAGTGTGAAAAAACAACCAATAAATTACGTTCAGTTATTAAAAATTGATTTACATTTCATTATACTATTCGTAAAGACGTAAACTCACAAAACAAACAAGAATACACACAATATCAAAACTACTGACATTAGGTGTCACATGATTTCTAGCGTTAAGCAGTATGAGCTCAACCATGTTGAGCTTTTTCACTTGACGCTGACCAATAACAAGCATTCAAAATTCAAAATCGTAGCGTCCAGCGTCAATGACGCTCCATGAAAAGGCACCTTAATAACTGTTATATCCGATATTACCGAGTTAACAAAATTTGCCAGCTTGCAAGTACTTTTAAATGAGGTATTAAACTTATATGACAGTTTTCTTGGAGTTTTTGAGAACTGTCATATAAGTTTGATACAATTTTGATGCAAATTTTACTAGCTTGTCTATAATATTGGGCATGTTTTATAATTTATTTATTTTTTAAATATTATTCAATAGTAAACAAATCAAAATAAAATCATTCCCAAAAATAATTTTTCTTTTTGTTTATTAAAAAATTTAGCACTCAATCGTTTTGATCGATCTTTAAATTCCTCTACTATAAAATTATCAATTCGATGAAAAAGATAACCCGTTTAAAAAAAACACAGTACAAAAAATACGCGAAAAAAAATACAAAAAATAGAATTATTAGAACCATAATAGATAAAAGTATTATAATTAGTATGAATTTAGACCACCCGATCGAAGACTATTGCAATATTCCGTTGTCATTTTCAGAAATTTCAAAGTATTCTTTGCGTGTGGGTGGTTTTTTGTGAGGTACAGTAACACATCACCTTTACAGTCTCTCTCTCTATCTCTCTTTATATATCTCCCTATCACTGCATCTTTGTTTTATACACACGTGTTATTATATATTGCACATTATTGACACAAACAAATAGGAAATACCTACTTACTATACAATTGTTCTCTTTTTATTCTTTTATATCTATTATCTTGAATTAATTTTATAAATCTTTATGTACACTCAACACTCTTTAAAACGACCTTCTACTAAACAACCGCTCCATACAACGATTTGCCGAACGTTCTATACAACGGCCTTCTCCCATCCCCACCATAATGCTATATTTTTGCGCGAAATTTAACTTCACCAATTAACGTGTGGTGGGTGCCTCTCTAGCCGTCGTTCGTTAGAACGATTGAATTATCGATGCTGTCGTTGTGTAGAGTAATGAGTGTAACTTCATAGAAGACTTGGCTTATGCCAGTATTATTGTACAGAATAGACATTATTTTCAGAACGTAAAGTACTGGCACCATTCTTGAACGCTGTAAGAGCAAAGTGTTTTTTTGGGATTGGTGGACTACTTTTTTGTAATTTTCATGAACTCATGTTACTCATAAAATAACTACCTCTTTATTAAATTAATTTAATTACCAAAATACGCAAATATAGTTTGCTTTTTTTTAAATTTTGTATATGTGTTGTCTCCAGTAATGGATCAAGTAAAACCAGTAATGAACGCTTGCTAATGATTACAAAATGATAAGTACTACTACACAAATATAGTTGTTAAATTCAAAACAATGTAAAGTAGTGTTTCCCAATGTGGGGCCCACGCCTCACAGGCAGGCAATTCGAAAATGGACTCATCCAGAGTTTAAGTGAACCGTATTACAAATCGGGGAGACTTGAGACTGAAGTTAACTAAATTGGAACCTGACATAAAATCTCTTTACAGCAAGCATCAAGCGTAAGGATATCACTAAATTCAAATAATAAATAATTACTAATAATTAAAATAATATAGAAAAATCTTTCATTCAAATAATTTTGTACTTGAATTTCAGTTCTCCATTATATGTTTTAAAAATTTACTGTGTATGCTCAATAATTTCCTAGTGATTTCTTCCTAAAACCTATCATTCAAGTTTCTTTATATGAACATTTCAATTTTTTAATATTAAAATTTATGTATATGTTGGGGAGGGGGGTAGTAAGAATTTTAGAAAGGCTTAGGTGGGGCATAGTACAAAAAAGGTTGGGAAACACTGATGTAAAGCATTTAAATAAGAAAATACATATCAATATTCAATAATGGCAGTAATCAAATATCAACAAATATTTCTAATTCAGTAGATACATTTAATTTAAAAATTTTCACCACTGGGGTATTGTTCAAAATTGGTGCCAGTATCTTTTGTAATGTATATAAGTTGGAAGTTACATCAAACTGAAATTTTAATTCAAGATCTGTTTTTTATTTGTTTTTAAAACATTCTGAAGTTGCTTTACAAATGAATTTCTATTTTTATTTTGACAAAATCATTTTCTATTTTCTAATTCATATTGTTTTTACCTACTTTTTTTATAAATCAACCCATGTGTTACATGTCACATATAAACACACAAATGTATCGGTCACATATTCTTGTTTGGTTGTGTCAGATGTTGACCTTTTTAAGTTAAAGCACAACACTGTTTTAGAATAACAACAAAAAAATACACACGCTAAGGTTTTTTTAAGAACGCACACATTTTGATACTGAATGTTATAGTTTTTCATTTATATACATAGATATAGATATAAATAAAGGTATATAAAGTTAAATACGACATAACTTTTATAGTATGATACTTTTTCATATAGCAATTTTGCATGTTTTACCTGATACCCACAAATAAATGTAACCTCTAATTTTTACTTAGCAGGTACACTTAAACAAAAAAAATTCAATAGATTATAGTTAATTCAAATTAGTGTTTATATGAAAAATATTTGAAACATGTCATGCTTATAACGAAAAAAAATAATCTGGCTTAAATAAATCAAGATAATTATCATCGTACTCGGCTGTGGAATTAATAAACAAATGACTAGTTTGCTTTCCAGAATTCACGTGAATGCAGCAGCAAAGCAGTGCTTCCAACCCCCACGCGTTTTTTCACGAAATGTCACCAACTGTTTGAGCTTTGCCCCGTTTATTTTAGATGAATCCCAATGAGATATTGTTAATGCATTTTGAATTTTAACGGTTTTATTAAGAGTATTGAAGCATGACGTGGATACAATCAGAATTAGTTTATTTTAGGTATGTTTTCTAGAGTTTATTAAAACTATTTCTCAATGAGTTAAAATTCTTTCAGTTTTATAACGAGCGAGTGGGGGCCATGCTCGTGTCCTGAAGGCATTCGCAGGAGAGACGTGAACTGTAAAATATTTCTCGAGTTTTCAAAAACGTTAGCTAAACTACCAGACGATAAGTGCATGGGTCCGAAGCCAGCAGAAGTCGAACGTTGTCCTGCGGATTATCTCTGTTATGGTGATCCTCCGGTTTTACCTCCTAAATATTCCTGGAAAGAAGTAGGATATGCTGACTGTAGCGCTTCGTGCCTAGGTGGGACCCAAGAGATGATAATAATGTGTATTAACGAAATAACACAGAAACCCGCCTCGCCTTTTATGTGTTCACCAAAGACAAAACCTGATGTAAAAGTAAGAACTTGCAACGACCATCCGTGTCCTCCAAGGTGGAACTATTCCGATTTCCAACCTTGTACAAAGTCTTGCGGGATGGGTATTCAAACTCGCGATGTGAACTGCATACACGAAATAACTAGCGGCGCCGGAAACACTTTAGTCGTACCAAACAGTATGTGTCCTCAACCTCCACCACCAGACCGCCAATACTGCAATGTCCTCGACTGTCCAATCAAATGGGAGGTCACAGAATGGTCAAAATGCTCCAAGAGTTGCGGCGGTGGTCTTAAAGAACGCAAAGTAGAATGCAAGCAAGTGATGGCACAAAATCACATTGTTGATAGACCAGATAACAAGTGTCCTAAGAATAAACCTCCGAGCAAACGACCTTGCAATACCAAGAGCTGCGCTCTTGAATCGGATAGACCGTACATTGCAACAATGAATAGTTCGTTTATTCAACACGAAGCTACAAGAAATAAGGTCACTGCTAAAGTCGGTGGCTCGGCTACGGTTTTTTACGGAATTACTCTGAAAATCAAATGTCCAGTAAAAAGGTACGACAGAAACAAGATCAAATGGGCTAAAGATCAGAATTACATCACAAAATCAAAGAAATACAAGATTTCAAAGAAAGGAGCACTTCGTATCCAAAATCTAGCGTACAGAGACAGTGGTATTTATACTTGCATTGCCGGACATTCTTCAGCCGACCTGACAGTGTCAGTGAAACCTCGTCCGGGGGAATTCCCGAGCTCCGAGGAGATAGACCACGCCAACAGGATAGAGGAGAGTGGCACGCCGGAAGCGGGGGATATTATACATCACAGAAACGATGCAGGGAGTAAGTCCTTTGTGCCGGGGGACGATCATTCGCACGAACAGAGACCAGGGGATGGGACAGGTGTTTATAACAAAAAGGAAAGGCTTAAGATATGGCCTACAAGACCACCGGCGAGGCCTACGAAACCGCCGATGAAAGACAATGGACACATGAATAAAATTGATGCGAATCCAACGAATTTAGGGACAACGCTTTTTGCTGATCAACAGGTATGTTTTTTTAGTTTTCTTTTTATTTTGTAAATAAAGGGTACTATTCTATTACGTAATACTAATAACTTCATTTTTCATATAACTAACAATTATGTAAATATCTATATGCTTTGGGAATACTATAATTTTCCATTCCTCCATTATAATAACTTTCTAAATTAATATTCAATAAGTAGACTATAGTATAAATGTAATATAGTTTGTCTCTAAAATGAAAAAATACATAACAAGTTTGTGTATATAAAGTTACAGTTCATTACATATTTTGATAACTTTTGAAACGATTTATCGATTTATCCAGCTTGTTAAAAAGTAAATTTTCCAAGGAAATTCTTCGTCGGAAAACATCATTCGCTTTATCGTGTTTATCTGGAAAATGAAGTAATCCACATCAACATATTTTGTTTGTACAAAACAAGCAAATTTCGTAACCAAAACAAACAAAGATCGAAAGGTTTTTTCTCTCTGCAATTTTCCACAGAGGCGGATCCATTAACTTTTTAGTATATTGAAGTATATTTCGTCATAATTAATTTAATTTTCATATAACTTTAATGAAATGTCGAAAGGTACTTGCAGCGTGCGCGATGACAGCGCCAACTAGCGGTTGCAACTAGGGTGGACTTTGACATATTGACAAAAAATCATTTTAATAAAATATCGTAATGTATAGGTACAATTTAGACGATTATATTATTTATGACTATAAGTTATGTGCACGAAGTCTACTAGCGCCGCTAGCGGGCAATAGAGAATGATTGGACGGATTGAACTCTCTTTTTATTATTTTTTAATACCGCGAAATTTTTTAATAAACAAATGTCATTTAATTTAAATAGCATAGCATAAAATGTACGTGAAAATTATTTATTTTGGGTATTTTTTTCTCTTTAATTATGACATATAATAATAAAATAATTCATTTATTTACATTGACAGCATAACCTCAAACTATAACACCGATGATCTTACAATGTTTCTCACCACGAGCACTCGCATCGACATTATTTCTAACTCCACCCCCTTACACATAGCCTATAGTGTAGTTAACCATGGTGACCTTTCTATATTCAGTTACGAGCCTATTAAAAATGACAGTTAGTCCACCAAAAGTGTTATTTTTGGCCACGTCGTGCGCTGTGATCGATTTCTTTTCCTCCACTCAGCGAATATTGTTTTTTTTTTTTGTAAATGATAAAATTCCCCCCTCATTGAAAACTGTCTGGATCCGCCCATGTGATTATAAAGCGTATCGCCCTGTACTCAGTCAAGCACATACACACACATGTCACACGGTGATGGGTAACGTGTATCTACAGGGAGGTGCGTACAATCCCGGAGGGTCGCCAAGGCCGGAGCCGGAGCACTGGCCGGCGAATTCTCCGCCACCCTCCGCCAGTTCTAGCTCACGTGTCATGCCACACTTCCAGCAGCTGCTCACCAATATACAGGTGAGATGGTTTGTGTCAAATGATAGCGGTTCTTCAACTTTTTGAACGTGATTATAAACATTTTTACACTTAGAATGATTTATCGGAAAAGTAACAAAAAAATGTTTCCTGTTTGGTAAAAATAGAATTCTGGAGATATTTATCACACAAGCTTTGGAATGATCTTATAACATATTTGAATTTCAAAAAGATTTCGATGTTTGATTAAATAATTACAGTTCTTTAAGTACTTTTACCTAGTATGTCAAAAAATGGCATGAAATATAGTTACATTTTACAATTATTTTTGTTTTAAACGACAAAATTTTATTTTAATACGTAAATGATAAAAAAACATTAAAATTTAATAATTCATTGTGAAGATATTTTTTTGTATAATTCTTTACAAATATTGACTTAAATTAATTCACTTACTTTTCGAATACAAGTGTTTTTGATATACTTTATATAAAAGGCTGTATCTAGCTTATAAACTATTCATCAAAACAACTAAAAAACTAAATAGGCAATATTACCATTTCAAGATTATTCCAATCTTTTTGTGGTTTATCTGTAAAACAGGAGTATAAATTAACTATATTGATTTGGGGCTTACAAGAATACCTCGTAAATAGTTTCTGACGTTTTACACTCTAAACATCTAAAATAAATATAAGAAAAAATGACATCTAAACAATTTCTTAAAACTTTTATGTCCAGTATTACAACCTAATAAAAATTGCAAGCACTTTAACAAACGTATATGACAGTTCTCTTTTACTGTAAAAACAAAGGTATATATATTATAGCATATTTATACTAAAATGTATTTACTAACCTTGAATATAATTAATACATCTATCTTTTAAAAAATCTAATGTCCAGAATCATAAAGGAACTAGTAAAGCTAGGTTGCAATCAATCTCTAATGAGGTATCAAACTTATATGACAGTTTTCTTTGAGTTTTATTAAGATTTTGACAAGTTTCGCACACACGTTGTATGTAAACACCAACGATATTAAAACAGCAGTGATATTGGCAACACAATACGTTGAAGATCACTGTTCTAAATCCATAGATACTATCCGAAATTAAGACCTCATTTGAGAGTACTTGCTAGTTAGTGGTGATATTATGATAATTATTTTGTACAGTCAGAGTCGCTAGCTGTGTTACAATACGTTGAAGTATCACTGCTCTAAATTCACAAAATGAAAACCTCCTTTGAGAGTGCTTGCATGCTAGCAAATTTTTCTACCCCCTTTACGATACTGGACATAAGAGATATAAATTTGATACCCCGTTTGAATTTTTTTCTGGCTAGTCTGTAATACTGGACATTACCCTTCAATCTTCATAATAAAAATATCCTTCAATATCTCATCCAGTCAGTTTATTTTTAAAATTATTAATCCATAAAAAAAATTCAAAAACAAATAAATATAAAAAAATATTATTTGAGGTACTATATGTTTTGAAGAAAAAAAGTTTAAGAACCACAGGTCCATTTAAGTCTCACAAGCATGCGTGTGTATTGTGTATGTATTGCAATATACCGAAAGTTGTTTACATGCTTTATGTTATTTATTACACACGTGTTTATTAACCCTTTCGGGACGTGTTTGTATTTGTGAAGCTAGGTACAAAACAAACACATTTTATTAATTGTGTAAATAGTACGCATACATGATCATATTATTTATTATCACGTCGACAATTTTAACCAACAATCGTATGAATATTTTATATAATTGAATGATCATCGTCCCAAAAGGATTAAAAATTATCATCCATGAAATATGCAATATTTGGTTTATATTAATCATACACACAAGCGTTGGTTTCACAGCTATCGTCATAATGATTGTACAACACGTAAAGTGAATAAAATGGAGAATATTTGATTTTGAATCTTTTTTGTTCAAAAATGTTTTTCATTTTTTTTTATTTACGAAAAATTTCAAAAATATTACGTTGTACACTCTGTATTTAATGTTAATACAGTTAAACCTGCATAACTGAAATCTCAAGGGACCAGTTATTTTATAATTTTTATCCCACTTAAAGAGGTGCCTCATTTTACATTCGCACCTTTATAACTGGATAGTTATAAAGGTGCGAATGTAAAAGTGACGAGACCTCAGTATGAATTCTAGTTATAGAAGTGTCCCACTTATCCAAGTACCACTTACACAAGTTTCACTGTATTTTACTTTGTGTTCTTAGTATTTAAATACAGTAGGGTATCTTTTTACGCGATAGATGCGTTCCACAACAAATCGCGTATAAAAAATTGCTTAGTTTTTAAAATTAGAGGTACGTCCCATATTTTTTTAAAACTGTGTAAGGCCGAAAATAGTGCAAAAAATTCTTGAAAATTTACGAAAATAAGAATGTTTAAAAAAAGAAACAAAAATTTAAAAAAAAAATTGATGAAAACTTAAAATGAAATGTTTATTTTTCAATTTAATTTATTTAAAAAATTATTTATTGTAAAATGAAACCCTTCTCTTAAAATAAAATAATAACTTCAATTTCTATAAAAATAATTTTTTTTTTATTGTATGTATTTTTAATATAAATAAATTCATTTGAAGTAAAATAAAAGTTACGTTTTATAAAACACAATAATAACTCTTAATATGGCTTCAATACAATAATAATACTATATCAAGATCAGCAGTAATTTTCGAAAGCTATTTTTGTATATACAGTATTGATTTTTAATTTGATGTAACAATGAAATATGAATGATGCTGATATAACAGTCGTGATACAAAAACGTCCTTACTGAGATTGCAATTTTTATATATATTTTTTTAATTCTCGAGTCGAATTTTTTTTGACATCCTCAATTAAAATTCATCCATTTTTTTACAAAACTTTAATTTTTTTTGTTATTCTGACCAGGCGCGTATACAGCCTAACTTCTCGAAGGGGGTCATACAGATTTTTTTTTAATAAATTTAAATTTTAGAAAAAAACCTTTTTAATAGCAGCATATATATTTAAAATAAACTTATAATAAATCTCAATATATGTTCCAGAACAGGATTTCAATTATTCAGAAAAATTCATTGATTAATAATCTGTTAATCAAAACTTATTTAGAGCTGTTGTTTGCGAGATTTTATTTTTTTGACTGCAAATTCTTTAATTTAAATTTTAATAACTTAAAATTCGAATTTTGCAATAAAAGGTAGTAGAGAGAAATGCACAATATGACAACTAGAAATGAAGTCAAATCAATTTCCTATATAACTCATTTAAGATAATTACACTATGCAACAAAAAAAATTCACAGAAATTTGAATAGGTGATTTAGAAGGTATTTGTTATACCGAAACCGAATACGTTGCCCAAATGATTCCATCACGTCAGGTTTTTTAGATATCCGGACCTAAATGTCCCAAAAATGACGATTTTGGCAATGTTGGGAAATTTATTACTAAGTAGGTAATTTTTTTCTAAAGTTTTCTTTCTTGATTTCGAATTTTCTCTTTAAAATGATTTTTTACATTGTACTATGCGATTTTTCTTTGTCGAAATATACTACTTTGAAGATATATGTAGTAAAGTTCATTGTATCTACTATAACATACTACACTCTGTTAACAAAAATACCATATCTTCAAACTAGTACACCTCGACTAAAAAAATCGTACAGTAAAAAGTTAAAGATAATACTATTTGTTACCGTGACCAAAAACTTTAGAAAAAAATTACCTACTTGATAATAAATTCTTTAACATTGCCAATATAGTCATTTTTTGAACTTTTAGGTTAGAATATCTCAAAACCCTGACGTGATGAAACCAATTGGGCAACAAATCCGGTTTCGGCATGCCAAAAGCCTCCTAAATTTTCTGTTCAGATCTCTGTTATATTACAAAAGTATTTTTTTGTTGAATAGTGTTATTTAAGCAATGTTCAAAATTAATTATATTAAAAATAGTATGCCAATCTTCATTTCTACGTGTTAACCATTATTATCATAATATAAAAAAATTTATTTAAATGATTTCACACTCAACCAGTGTTCATCTGACTACTTTAAATAAATTTCAAATATCCTCATAATATCTATTTAATTCTTGAGGAGGTGCATAACCCCTTGACCCCCCCCCCTTGTATACGCACCTGATTCTGAATGCTTACAAAATCTAAATAAACATTTTTTTTTCATAACGCTCAACTTCTTAATACAATTAATTCAGTGAAGTTTTGAATTCTTTCTTTCCACTCCTAAAACTATTTCAACTCCTTGGCACTAACGCACCAGAAGATATTAAGTTTTATTTTTTAACTTGTAGAAATAAAACTGCACGCTTGTATACCCCCCTTCTCCCCCTCTCAAACATTCAAAGAGTAAATAAAGTTCATGGAACAAGAGTCTAGAAACATTTCACATTACAACAGTTGATAAAATATGCTGTAGAAGTATGTTGTTGTAAGTGCACCCGTCAACAATACCGCTCAAGTTAGTCCGGTCGACGCTAACATAGAACTAAAATGTATCTAGAAGAGTTACACATATACGCTACTGTATTGTAGAAACCAAAATATTTTTTCGTTTTTTTTTTTTAATTTCTTAATCGATAATTTGAATAATGACAAAACATTTACGATAATATTTAAATTCCTTTACTTGTTAGAGTTCGTAATTTTGCCATATCTCAGTTTTATTTTATTTTAAGTTAAACGGTTCAGTAGCTAGTAGGTTATATCCGACAGACAGAGGCAGATAGACAAGTAGGTAGTTTTTCTTTTTATCTCGATTTCGATACTATTTATTATATTTTGCACCGCCATATAAAAAAATCGTATAAATAATTAGTCGATACACTGGTAGAAATGTTAATTTGGGCCAAAAAATCGTTTTATACCGGGTGTCCCAGATAACTTTTCCAGCATGGAGATCTCTGTAGATACAGATTTGGTTAAATGAGACGAATTATTTGTTAAAAAGGGGTGACTATTACTACACCAAAAAAATTTCATAATTCTATGTGGTTTAGGCGGTATACCCAAAAAACTCAAAATTCGGAATTTCTTTAATTGGCTTTTTTGTTCAAGTAGATAAGTACTTTTTGTTTGTGGCTTCTTAAGGCACTTTTTTGTGTAGAATTGATTGGTGTATTTAGATTTTGTATATAACTTTTAGTTTTTGAGTTATGAACCCTAACTTTAGTTTTTCTTATGGGCCCCTAAGTTCACTATAGCATATTTGAACATGTTTTTACTCTACTTTACAACGATATATCACTTGCCATACTTATGCCCGGTATTATAAAGAAATTGCATGCAAACAAAGAGCATGGCAGGGTAAGCATGGGCGATCTGCCCCTGGGGAAAGTTGGGTCGATATTTTTTTTATAAGAAGGTATGACTAAAAGGTACTCATCTACAAACTATTGGGCCTCTGCCCCCACTAATTTTCCGGAAAATTTGAAAAATGTAATTTCGAAAAATATTTTTTTTTGCTATAACGGCTTTATAAATGTCGATCTCTGTGATATATGTTGTAGCTATACCTTAGTAGTATCATATCAATTTTTTTGAAAAATCTCCCATTAAAAATAAATAAAAATTTTGAAATTCAAAATTTTCAAAAAAATTTTTTTTTGCTTAAATGGCCTGGTACACCTACGAAATTTTTGTCATAAATACCCCTTCTTATGCACAAACACATATATTTTTTTCAAATTTCTACATTGGGTGGACGGGGGGTAAAATTTGAAATGTTTACTGACCCTTATTTCTATAGTATGCAATAGTATGCATATACATTATACATGTATAGTATTGCTTGTATGTTGTAGGCTGGGTTAAATTAAAGAAAGTTTCGCGGATCGAAACGTAATAGTCACTCTCATTAATACATACATAAAGAAACATTTTTTTTAAATTTAGTCAATATCTTGAGATTACGAATTAGGTCTAAAATTTCGAAAATTTTAATTAAGTGAATTTAAAAAAATTATTTTATAGAAATTCTCATAAATACCCCACATTCTTCACTAATACATATTATTTCTATTTTTTTCTTTAGTTGGACGAAGAGGGACGGGGGTAAAAATGGTCATGAAATGTCAATCGGCTTCGGCCACTTTCGGCCAAAATTAGGCCGAAGGTTTAACTGTTTCTTTTAATGAAAAAAATGGGTTTTCATTAGTTTAAAAAAATATATAGAAACAAAACAAAAATTCCACTAATATAGAGAAGACGGTGGCCGAAGCCGATTGATTGGTCTGCCAGTAGTGTTTATACGCGAAACTTTCCTTAATTTAACCTAGCCTTTTTTATGTGAACGTCCGATTAAACGATATATTTTTACAAATCTGTATTACGTATAACCACTACTGTCAGACTAATCAATCGGCTTCGGCCACCATCTTCTCTATATTAGTGGGATTTTTTTGTTTTGTTTCTATATTTTTTTAAACTAATGAAAAACCATTTCTTTCATTAAAAGAAACATTTATCCGAAAAAAAAAATTATAATAGTAAATAGTTAAACCTTCGGCTTCAGCAAAACCTTCGGCCTAATTTTGGCCGAAGCCGATTGACATTTTATGTCCAGTAACGCACTGTCCATTTGTACCCCCACCCCTCTTCGTCCAACTAAAGGAAAAAATAGAAATAATATGTATTAGTGAAGAATGTGGGGTATTTATGAGAATTTCTATAAAATATTTTTTTTAAATTCACTTAATTAAAATTTTCGAAATTTTAGACCTAATTCGTAATCTCAAGATATTGACTAAATTTTTAAAAAATGTTTCTTTATGTATGTATTAATGAGAGTGACTATTACGTTTCGATCCGCGAAACTTTCTTTAATTAAACCCAGCCTACAACATACAAGCAATACTATACATGTATAATGTATATGCATACTATTGCATACTATAGAAATAAGGGTCAGTAAACATTTCGAATTTTACCCCCCGTCCACCCAATGTAGAAATTTGAAAAAAATATATGTGTTTGTGCATAAGAAGGGGTATTTATGACAAAAATTTCGTAGGTGTACCAGGCCATTTAAGCAAAAAAAATTTTTTTTGAAAATTTTGAATTTCAAAATTTTTATTTATTTTTAATGGGAGATTTTTCAAAAAAATTGATATGATACTACTAAGGTATAGCTACAACATATATCACAGAGATCGACATTTATAAAGCCGTTATAGCAAAAAAAAATTTTTTTCGAAATTACATTTTTCAAATTTTCCGGAAAATTAGTGGAGGCAGAGGCCCAATAGTTTGTAGATGAGTACCTTTTAGTCATACCTTCTTATAAAAAAAATATCGACCCAACTTTCCCCAGGGGCAGATCGCCCATGCTTACCCTGCCATGCTCTTTGTTTCCATGCAAATTTGCGATTTGCAAACGCTATCTACTAGGAGTCAAATGTAAATGACAACCAATCACAGATTGTAGCTTTAAAATATCAAGACAATTTGACTCCTAGTAGATAGCGTTTGCAAATCGCAAATTTGCATGGAAACAAATTTGATTGCATGCAATTTCTTTATAATACCGGGCATAACTATCGAAAAAAAATTATAATGTATTTTTTTAAATAGTTCATTGTTTTCAAATATTCATTTGTTATTTTGATTGTTGTTATTGTGATTTTTGTTTACAATTTTTGTTTTTAATGGCTCACTTAAATGTTCGTAAAAAATACTTCGTAAATATCACTGGTATTTAGTACATCGACTTATTTTCGAAAATAAATGTAACAAGTGACATATCGTTGTAAAGTAGAATAAAAAACACGTTCAAATATGCCATAGCTTTCTTAGCTTTTTTATATATCAATTATTTATATATCAATCTGTACCTACATATAAAAAAAATCGCTAACCTACACCAATAAAAATAAGTTAGGTACATAGGTATCCGGTATCCCCAGTTTTGAGTGAACGTTCTAGTTACATTATATTTCTGTGACTAAAGCTTGTCCAGCAGTACTATGAACTATTCACTGGATATGATGACGTCCTATCCTACTCCCTGTAATGTACATGTGTATGTGTATGTGTATGTATATGTATGTGTACATATTGTATTATGTCGTTGAGCGTAGTACATACGATTATTCCAGTTTATGGGTGAATTATTTTATCTACAATGTTGACAGTTTTATTTATAGAGGTGTTGTTTTGAAGAAATATTTGAAGATGTAATAATAGATACAATACATTTATTTACATATAGGTACCTATTATTAAATTATTTATATATTTTCAAATGATTTATTACATTTTTAAGTACACGATTTTGTTTTAATATTTACATATATCCGTAACGAAACCGAAAATGATTTATGTGAATATTTAAAAATAGTTGAATAAAATCAACAAATGAAATATATTGCTATAAATAAGAAATTGCGATAACGTATCGGTTTTTTTTAAGTAAAATATATAAGATTTTTAAAAGCGCTTTGGAATGATTTGAAGAAAAAAATTACATTTTTATTGTTTTGGTCGCTTAATTTTCAAAGAGTGGATTGAAATTTCACATATCGGTTTCACCTGTTATGACACTCTAAAAAAACTTTTTTAAATACAATCATTACGTAACATACTTTTAGGTGACCCTATATAATATGTTTATTTTTCTAGAACAGTGGTTTACTTCTAAGGTTATATAGGGTGGTCTATTTAAATTGAGACAAGCAAATATCTTGAAAATTTAGGTTTTTCAAGGAAAATGTTTGGTACAAAAGTTTCAGGGCTAGAAGGGGTAAAACCAATAGAGGTTAAATTTTAGGTTTTAAGGTCATTTTGGGGTAAACTTCATTTTTTCAAATGGAAACCTGTTTCTTTTTTACATATTCGCAACATACAGAAAAAAAACTTTTGTCTGAGAAGTTTTTTTCAAAATCCTCAATTTTAACCTATCTTTTTTTAGTAAAATAAAAAACAAAAATCTTTTAAAAAATTATAAAATTAAAAAAAAACATTTTTTAAATTTAATTGTTACTTAAACATGCATAGTTAATAATTATAAATAATAATTTCGAATTTTTTTAATAAAAACAAACAAAAAAATCAAAAAATGCCCCTGAATTTGAGGATTTAAAAAAACTTCTTAGACAAAAGTTGTTTCTTTTTTTCTGCAAATTACGAATATGTAAAAAAAAGGTTTCCATTAAAAAAAAATGAAGTTGACTCGAAAACGACCTTAAAAACTCAAAATCAAAATTTTTACCTCCATTGGTTTTCCCCCTTCTAGCCCTGAAACTTTTGCACCAAACATTTTCCCTGAAAAACCTTGATTTTTGAGATATTTGCTTGTCTCAATTTAAATAGACTACTCGGTATAATATAATAGATAAAAATAAAGAAAACGTCAGAAAATTCTAACTTAACTTTGGGAATATTGGGAACCACTGCTCTAGAACATAAGTTTTATTTCGAAAAACACGATTTTATTATACGTATAAAACTATTTGAATTTATTTGTATAGATAAATGCATGTTAGTCTAGTCTGTATGTCCGTCCGTCCGTACATACTAATTTGTATTCTAATTGTGTTTGTTCTTTTTACAAACTACTCCACTGCGCACCCACACACACAATAGGTAAAGCTATTTATCTTTATCACACATTTAGCACCAAACATTCACAAGCCAAACTAACTATCTACAGCTACAGTACTTGATTTGGATAATGAGCCATCCAAAAATTACATACTCGTATGTATGCAAAAAGAGGGGAGGGACGGGGAATTGCTAAACGTGATCATATGTGACGAGGGGGGAGGGGTCCAATTAAAAGTGACGTAATTTTATTATTCAGTCGCACAGAAGAAAATAATTTCTATATGTGTTAAAAAATGTGATCAATGTAAAAAATCAGTGATCGTTTTGGGTCCAATAGAAGTTGTTTGTTAATATGATAATTTTTGTACCAATATGGAAATATCCACGTTTATCTTATTGATAAATATATATTATTACTAACAATGTTCTTATCACGGTGAAAATAACATATATTTTAAATACAAAAAAATACATTATAAATGACATCACTGAATTTACTATATCGAAAATTGCACTTTCACTAGTTCGGTGGTGTAAAAAATATTCACACTGATAAATATTTATTAATACAACCATTATGTTTAATCTATTTGAGAGTTTCGTTAGTTGGTGTAATAATTTATTTATTGATTTGACAAATGAAAAGATTTTTAGATAAACGTGATGATATATTTTTCAAATGAATAAAATATCCTCAATAAGATTTTTTTTTGTATATTGAGGAAATATTGTTATATTAACAAAATAAAATTAAGCATTATTCCATCTCAAATTTTCAATAAGATCGAGTTTTTTTTCTGTGCACAATATATGTAAAAATAATCATTCTTTTATTCAAAGTTTTTTGACGAATTTAGACACGAAGTTGAAAAAATAAAGTTACATAACGTGAGGGAGGGGTTAAAAATATCGTGAATTTTTATGGATGGCCCCTACTATTTTTTTTATAAAACTGTATATAGTCATATTGGCTTGTAAATGACTTATTTATCAATGAGCAATTGTTGATGTCTAGTTTCAGAAAATTAATAAATAATACTAATATCGTCTATGGTTGAAATTCGACCTATATTTTACCTGCCTTAACGGCAACATACAGATATGATTTTTCTGTATGCACATTATCTTTCGAATGATAAAGTATCATTGCCGTACTTTTTATAATAAATAAAATAAAAGGTATACGACAGTTTTCGATGATCAGCTATTAATATAACGATTAATAAACTGTATAATATTATTATTAATATTATTAATCTTTCAATCTATTCCGTGCATTTACTGAGCTAGACTTTCAACAACTGTTTTTTATATAAAATATCTTTTATCATTCAATGTATATATTTGCATACCTATTAAGAATAATTTTTTTTTAATGTTTTACAATTCATATATTTATGTAAAAGTTTTGACAAATGTTGATTGATAAAACGATATTTTAAAAATCGCATGTCTGCATGTTTTTAAGTTTTTATTTTTGCTTTTGCTGATAATTTAGATTATATAATTAAAATGCATGCTATTTTATAAACTATACTATTATTTTTCTCATAATCATTAGTAAATATGTGAACTTTTAAAATAGAAAAATTCATACAGTACCTGATTTAAATTTTAAAATGTTGCAGTTATTTATTAAAAATGTATCTTGTTTTGCGATATAGTACTTTGAAATTCTAAGCCTCATTTACTTAAAAAAATATTTGTTTTATTATCTAGTATTGCATATTAAAAATTTAAATAATTTCGATAAATAATTTAAAAGTAGTTTGATTCTTTCACAAAATTAAAAAAAATCTTAATTTAGTCGATATTATTTTTGCAATGAATTTAAAACTTTAGCCGTTATCAAGGTCTGCTGTGGATATTTTGACAGTCGCCATTTTATATAAGTATCTTGTCGATGACGTATTACATCGATAAAAAAATGATTGATAATGAAATTTAAAAAAAATAAATATTATGTAAACAGTATTGCTCATTTATTTATTTACATTCGGTTTGTCACAAATTCCTTATTAAAAAAGTTCTTTGCGATGACGTCACAGTATAAAACAAATCAAATTTAAATAAAATTTCATTTCGTTGAAATAACAAACAATATTATACAGTTTTGAGTCGAAAACATTATTTGAAATTTGAATCAATAAAACTACACGGAGAGAATATTCTTTTAAAAACTAACAGAAAATGCTGTGAACCTGAGGACAGAATCAACTTCTGAAAAAAATTAACAGAAAAGTCGGTAGAATTTAAAATAAAGTAAATGAAAAATTACAATGATATACTGGTAAATTTTAACATAGGACCTATTTAAATTTATTTACTCTGAAAAAGTAATATAAGTTATTCTTTAATTTAATTTCTTGCATATGAAAATTTCACGTACATTCTCTATAATTTTACTGTTTGTATATTACTTTTCATATCTGCCCTATCGCCGTCATAGAAACTGCTATACAGTATATTGAATTGTAGTAGACATTCTTTTAAATACCATGTCGGGTGTTAAAAATTTCTAGAATCAACATTTTTTTCATCAATCTATGTAATTTTTTATTTTTTTCCCATTCCTACGCATCATAAATAAATAAAAATGTTAATGAAATTTTTTCATCTGACTATTAATAACTTGTTAAAATAATTACCGATTAATTTTTCACAGAATGAAATTTCATCCTCCCGTTAACATGTTTTTTATGTTAAAAATTAACATTACATTTTTTCAGTGTATCCTTTCGGAAATGTTTATATGGCTAAAATTTCAGTTTTATGTCGCGTAAAAATCGTAATAAAATTAAACTTTATTTGTTTATATTTTATATTTGTCCTGTTCACTAATTTACACTACAAACTCTTTCACCCTCATTTACCAATCAATCACCTTCACCCGGAATAAGTAACTACCACAATAACAAGGAGCACAGAAACTTTGGCCATTTCAGACGTTCAGCAACTCTCGGGGACATCGCATGATCTCATCGCGGCACGAAGGCGGTCAATCCCACGGTCCATCCGCCGACTTGGGGGCCGTCGACGAGGAAGAGGACGAAGAAGACAAATTCGGTAAAATGGAGATTATCGGCAAAGGATCCGCTGAGAACCTCATGTTCAACTGGATGATAACTGACTGGTCCGAGTGCTCGTTATCTTGCGGAGGCGACGGGTACCAAATGAGGGCAGCCCACTGCATGCTTCATCTGCATAACGTGACTAGAGATGTGAACGATAACCTCTGTGAGGATGCTGGACTGGAGAAACCGATCACCGTCAGACCTTGTGGTAGGGAGACGTGCCCCAGGTGGGTCGTCACCGAATGGACTCCATGCAATAGGTCTCGATGCTTCACGTGGAATACAGGTATGTTGGAATAAGCATGAAGACTTATGTTAAAAAAACTATTCTATGTTGATCTTACGTGTCTCTTATACACGGAGAGAATATTCTTTTAAAAATTAACAGAAAATGCTGTGAACCTTAGGACAGAATCAACTTCTGAAAATGTCGGTAGAATTTAAAATAGTGTAAATGAAAAATTACAATGACATACTGGTAAATTTTAACATAGTACCTATTCAAATTTATTTATTCTGAAAAAGTAATATACGCTATTATTTAATTTAATTTCTTGCATATGAAAATTGAACGTACATTCTCTATAATTTAACTATGTTTCTATATTACTTTTCATATCTGACCTATCGCCGTCATAGAAACTGCTATACAGTATATTGAATTGTAGTAGACGTTCTTTTAAATTTTACCATGTCGGGTGTTAAAAATTTCTAGGATCCAAATTTTTTTCACCAATCTATGCAATTTTTTATTTTTTTCCCCATTCATACGCTTCGTAAATAATATTTTTTCACAGAATGAAATTTCGTCCTCCCGTTAACATGTTTTTTATGTTAAAAATTGACTGTAAATTTTTTCAGTGTACTTATTTCTGCAGAAAATAAATTTTTAATCGCAAAAATTGACTCTTTTAACACTTATTTTGAATTTGACGCCAAAACGCTCGTAGGTGACATTTCAGAGGTGTGACGTCACACTCCTTGTCAACAATAATCAAACATTCAGAGTTAGACAATAATTTAATTATTTTGTGTATTAAAAAATGAATTCCAAAGTATATAAGTTCTTAAATAAGGTATGACCTAATTATCTTGTAAGAGTAATTGATATTTATCTAAAATGATGCGTGACGTCATTCGCTCTGATTGGTGTTCCACTTAACATGGCGGATTGCTGTATTTTGCATTTTTATTTTAACAAAAATTATATGAATCTCGCTTTTAATATAAAAATAAATGCGTTTTTTAGAATCTTTTTAACCTATTTCATTATTTATTTAAAATCATAATTTCAATGATACTTTGTTACTATACTTGCTTAAAACACAATTGAGTCGTCCAAATGCAAAACCTGCTATTCACATATTTTAATATTTTGAGGTTTTTGTATTTTTGGATTCTACTCGTCTCAGTCTACAAATATTATAATAAATTGGGCTGCAAACCCGATAAAAATCTCTTAAAATTAAATTTGAAAGATTAAGTTGGTTGTAGAAATTGCTATATTTTTGGTGAACTAACATAAAAATTATTTTAATAAAAGAAATAAATTTTGTATCGAATTGAGACCCAAAAAAAACATGACAGGTTTTGCATCCAGACTCATGAAAAAGGCATAAGTATATTTTACCTAGATGCTGCAAAAGTTTATGTAATTTTGCTAGAAATCTGTTCAAACATACATAGCAGGTTTTGCAATTGTATTAATGGGGTATTCATTTCCAGCGATGCAACGTCGAGAAGTTTCGTGTCAGACGACCACTAACTCGTCGGACATTGACGTGTCTCTGTGTGACCCTCAGGAGCGTCCTCCGCAACGCCAGGAGTGCTATAACGATAAGTGTAAGGGGGCGTGGCGTGTAGGCCCGTGGTCGGAATGTGCGGCCCGCGAGTGTGAGGCGCAAGGTCTGAAGTATCGCATCTTGCAGTGCGTGTGGCACGGCACTAAGCGAGCAGCGGGGAATGCCTGCCGCGAACAGCCCAGGCCGGCAGTTGTTAAGGTCTGCAAGGGGCCTCCTTGCCGCATTGCGAGTGAGTATATTTTCACTGGAAAGTACACTTAAAATACAGCCACTTTTAATATCTCAGCCATGTTAATTCGTTTTAAAAAATTCACTTTTTATTAATTTTCGTGAAATTGCGATGTTAAAATTTCTATACATTTAAAAAAAATTCTCTTTTTATGATTTTTTTAATTATGGTGCCGATAAATTAGCCATTTTTTTGTTCTAAAATATTAAATACATTTAAATTAATCGAAAGAAATTTCATTGTTAAAGGACCCCGCAGAATCCTTATGGAAAAGGAGTTTCGGTCAAACTCTTTGAAACTTTGGATTATGATAGTCCTTGATGAGTAGATCAAAAGTGTCAATGGGCACTTAGTCCTAAAAACTCGAACTTTTAAGATATAGCCCTTTGAAGTTGGGGATCATGATTGTCTTTAATTTACAATATTTTTTTTGTAGAACATTAAATATCAACTTTTTGTATGTGTTCCCAAAGACATCTATAATCGATTGCCACCATAAAAAAGTCAACTTTTCAATTCATTCAACACTTAAATCTTATTGTTACGTTTTTTTTAATTATAAACAAATCCAATTGTTTTATAATAAAAAATTGGTTCATAATAAAAAAAACGTAATAATAAGATTTAAGTACTGTCATTGGCTAAAGAATTTAAAAGTTTACTTTTTATGGTGACAATCGATTATAGATGTCTTTGGGTACACATACAAATAGTTGTGCGAAAATTAAGGTTCTATAAATTTTTTTATTGTAAATTAGAGGCGAGCATGATCCCCAAATTTAGAGGGCTATATCTTAAAAGTTTGAGTTTTTAGGACTTAGTGCCCATTGACACTTTTAATCTACTCATCAAGGACTATCAGAATCCAAAGTTTCAAAGAGTTTGACCGAAACCCCTTTCCCATAAGGATTCTGCGGGGTCCTTTCCATATACAGTCGAAATCGAGGGGACCAGTCATATTAGGTCGTAAAAGCCGATAGTAGTAAAATCCGATAAAAAGATAATCATTGTTTGGATTCACAGAAAGCGGTTAGTTACCGGTTACACTGACCGGCGAGTTTTGATTGGTTGATTTATGGAATTTCTGGTAGAATGTACCAGAAATACGATAAATCAACCAATCAAAACTCGCCGGTCAGTGTAACCGGTAACTAACCGCTTTCTCTGAATCCAAACATTAAAACCGATATTAACCGATGTCGTTATAACTGGTTTCGACTATAAAACACACATTGAAACACAAAATCTTAAATATCTTGTAACTTTACCATTTTGAAAAATAACGGCTTATAAAAATAATTCAATAAAATTTCCTCTTTTTCGCTCTGTCTTTAGGCTACAGTGCTTAGAAAATTGCTTTTTTCAAATAAAAAGATTTGTTGTACATTTTATATTTGTGCATAGCGCCTCCACCATTTTTTTCTCACTTATGAAAACAAATAAGATACCTACTAATTTGAGACAACTACGATTATCTTTAAATGATTCTTGACTTCTGGGTACAAACCGAGATTATTTACCATGCAAACAGTGGCGCACCCAAAAAAAATCGGGGAGGGGGGAATTTTTTTTTCTAGTTATAAATCATTTTCATTTTATCATAATTATATTGAAAAATTCAGTGGAAGTTCTAACCCCCAAAAAGGCCTATGGGTACGCCACTGTATACATATGTTTATCTCATTATGTTAATAAATTAAATAAAATTCTTTATTGCTTTTGAAAAAAATGTTTTTTTTGCAAAAACTATTTTTTTCATGAATTAAAATAATTTTAATAAAATAACTTACATAAAAACAGTTTATTGGATCAGTTTGTATTATGGTCAAATAAAAAATACAATCCTAAACAATTTCTTGAATATTATTTGTGCATGCTTACATAGGAAAGTAACCTTTCTATATGTAAATATTAAAATACATTAACTGTGATTGATGTGCTCTAGCGAAGGAATGCACAGACAAATCGAAATTCTGTCAAAACGTCAAGGCAATGAACATGTGTCGAGTACCGCGGTACCAGTACCAGTGCTGCCAAACCTGCAGCGGCAAAGGCTGAACAAGCGTACCAACGTCTAGCCACCAAATAAAGACAATTGTTAATCGTTGTGCTTAAGATATTAAATTGTTTGCACCTAAAGTAATATTAATAGCTATGAAAAATTGTGAATGCGACGACACTAGTGAAAATATGTGCGATAAAGTCGGTTGGTTCTCAAAATGTTCAGCAGGTTCATGAGAAAGGGTATGTTTCTGCCACCAAAATAAATAATATTAGCTAATTGTAATTTTTTAATGTGTGGTTTAATATAAAATATGTAAATACATAGTGAAGCAATAATATATATTATTTAGTTATTATTGGGTAATTGAAAGTTAAGACAAGTGCTCATGAAGGGTCATTTTATTGTTGAAAAATAACAAAATTGTTTATTTCATAAATTATATATCTATACAACCAGCAAAAAAAATCGGCATTGGACATTTTTCTTCAAAAAATTGGAATATTCAAAGTTCTGTATTTTTAATTTTTATTGATTTTTCATACAGTTATAGGATCATAAAACAAGAAATAAAAATGTATTTTGAAGCAAAAAATTCAAGCTTTAGCTGAAAAATAAGCAAAATTTTTATCATCATAGATTCGATAAAAATATAAATCTTTAACTGAATCAGTGAGAATTCCACTGATTCCATCAGTGAACGTAAAAGTTACTGAAAATTAGTGGTCTATACCAGTTATCACTGATCAACTACTGATTTTGGCCATATAAGAATTCTTGCAACAATGATCCACTGATTTGTTCAGTTACTATTCACTGATTTGTACAGTGACTATTCATTAATTTGTTCAGTGACTATCTACTGATTTATTCAGTGACTATCTTCTGATTTATTCAATGACTATCCACTGATTTGTTCAGTGACTATTCACTAATTTACTCAGTGACTATTCACTGATTTGTTCAGTGATTATCCACTGATTTGTTCAGTGATTATCCACTGATTTGTTCAGTGACTATTCACTAATTTGTTCAGTGACTATTCATTCATTTGTTTATTGACTATCCACTAATTTACTCACTGACTTTTCACTAATTTCTTCAGTAACTTTTCACTAATTTCTTTAGTGACTATCCACTGATTTGTTCAGTGACTATCCACTGATTTGTTCAGTGACTATCCACTGATTTCAAATGCATAGTCACTCATCATTCAGTTTAAGAAAGTATCATATACTTCTTTTCGAAATCATTTCAATGATTTAACTAAAAGTACAGAAATTTGAAAATTACCATTTTTTGGTATTCAATTTATTTATTTTTTATGTAAAAAGTGAACAAAATCATACAGTAATGTTGTATAAATATATAATTTATTCAACAATAAAATGTCAACTTTATAACAAATATCATTGGACAATATTATACCACACATATGGAACATGTTAGAAAACTGTTTAGGAACCGCTTGACCTCTGTTCAGTTTTGTTGTTTACATATATTATATAGTATATATTATAAATATAAATGCAAGATGTGTCTGATATGTACAGTTATTAAGGTGTGAATGCATAAATAAAGATAATTTAATGTTATGAAGACTGAAGATATAGATAAATTGTAATGAAAAACGAAATATTGCGATGAATATGTGAACTGATGTATTCAGGCATAAGTAATATAGATTAATATTAAATGTATTTAAAACAAAAAACCATGACATAGTATTTATTGTTAACTCACCATTCCTCCACATGGATTTTAACATTTGCGGGACATAATTCAAACGGCTTTAACATTTTATAATTCACGGAAAGAACGGGGTTTTCTATAAAACTTAATCAATCGGGTAAATGGAAAAAAACTTCCTATATTTGGTAACCAAAAAATTGTAGATCTGCCGAAATCTACTCAGATTTTGAGACAACATTATATTTTTCACAGGTTTTTGATCTGCTGGAGACTTGCAAAGATTCACAACGGTCTACAAAGATCTAAAATGATCTAGAAAGATCTACAGCGATCTACAAGAATCACTCAAGATTATTGTAACGTTGAAAATTCTTGAATTTTCAAAGTTTTAATCTCTATCACAATCTTTAGAGATCTTTGTAGATCGTTTCAGATCTTTGTAACTCATTGTAGATCTTTATAAGTCTCCGCAGATCAAAAACCAGTGAAAAATATGTCCCAAAATGCAGAACTTTCTACAATTTTTACGCAAAGATACATCTCCGATGATTGTTTTTTTTTCGAGCTTTAATTTACACAAAATATCCACAAATTATACATCTAAATCTTCCTAATGAAACACTCTATCCATTAGTGAAAACCGCAGGAAAATCCGTACAGTAGTTACTGAGAAAATCGTGCACAAACAGGGGATTTTTTTTTTATAATTCCAGATTTCTTTCTTACGAAATATGGGAAGTTTTTTTTTATAAATACAATCGTTATTTTCACCCCATACAAATATTCGATAAACGCGCCTGCATTGTTTTAATAATTCCAACCGGAAATCAGTATTGATGATAATCAGGATGGCCGAAAATACATTCTACCTAAACTAAAGGGTATAAAGACTTTTCGTCCAGTCTGTAGAAGATTAATTATGTATAAATAATAGATAATAGATAAAACTGACCATTCTATATATATACATACACATTAGGGTGTTCCAAAAAAAGTCGATAATTTTTTTTTTTTCGATTGCATGTGAAATTCTTGTTATATATGCTATAAAAAAAATTCTGTAAAAATTTGAGCCCTTAATATCAACTTGAAGAACTCCATCACCGAATTTGAAGATTTACCATTGATTTAACATGGAAAAATGATTTTTTAATGTTCATTTCTCCTGCAAACTATGTAGAACATTATTTTTCGGAAAAACCATGACTGATCCTTCTTCAGTATTAAATTCTATAAAAAAAAGCTCTTAGGGTCCAGTCTCTAACGTCAACCCTCTCGTTTTTAAATTTCAAAAAATCTGTATTTTTTAACGCAAATAAAAACGAGAGGGTTGACGTTAGAGACTGGACCCTAAGAGCTTTTTTTTACAGAATTTAATACTGAAGAAGGATCAGTCATGGTTTTTCCGAAAAATAATGTTCTACATAGTTTGCAGGAGAAATGAACGTTAAAAAATCATTTTTCCATGTTAAATCAATGGTAAATCTTCAAATTCGGTGATGGAGTTCTTCAAGTTGATATTAAGGGCTCAAATTTTTACAGAATTTTTTTTATAGCATATATAACAAGAATTTCACATGCAATCGAAAAAAAAAAATTATCGACTTTTTTTGGAACACCCTAATACACATATTGTCGTTCCTTATAGAAATATTCCTAACTTACATTTTCTGTAATTTAAAAATCACCATTTAAATTGCATGTAAATATTTATAAATACATAAATGTAATCACCCTATATATTATGTATCTTTATGTACATACACACACAGTCTATAAGAATAAATAAATACACTTTACAAATTGTTAAAATTATTAAAATAATTATTGATTTCAGTATTTCAAACAATGTTGTAACCGAAAAAATTGGGTTTTTGAAAATAAATAAAAATACATTTTATTAAAATGGCATGCTACAGATTATTATATTAATTAAACCGAAATTATAATCAATAAATAACTAAATCTCCCAAGTACGATTTTTTTTATTTGAAAACCACTACGTCTAATTTTGAATTTTGTATCAAACACATTTCTAGGGATATTTAGTTATTTATATTTTTCAGTTTATTAGACTACATTCGACAAAAAAATTTGGGATCAAAATTGTCAACATTCAAATCTTTGTAACTTTAGTGACGCAAAAAAGTAGGGATTTTTAGGGGTTAGAATTCGTTCCAAATTTGATCCATAAAAATTTTAAAACTATATTTAATTATACAAAAAAAAAAACACAGGGTGTAATTTTCACAAAATTTGACACAATTAGACTATTCATATAGACCTGAAAAAATACCAAATATAATTGAAATACTACTCATTTTGAAATTACAGCTATGTAAAAAAAATTCAAAAATTGGCTAAAAAATCGTGATGGATTTTTTTTTAAATGCTCTGGAAGCTGATCTAATTAAGCTAAAGAACTGGGAGGGGTGTCATTTTACAGCATATTTTACACAGATTCCAATGATATGCAACAAAATATGGGTTAAGAAAAAAAATATTTTCAAAATTTTGATTTTTAATTTCACAAAAAGGACGGTTTCAAAATTTTTCAAATTAATACCAAAATTAATCATTAAAATTGTGAATCACCTGGAAAAAATAGAAATGTGGGATGATAATGGGTTCAATGTTTAATAATTTAAGACTTAAGCTCGAAATTCATTTGACGAAGTTACGTGAATTTGAATATTGTGATTTTTTATCCCAAAATTTATAAATCATGTGAATCTCAGTACTAAGTAATTATTTTTATTAATTTTTATAAGAGATTTAAAAAATATTTTTATTATATTAATTTTGTTTTTAGCACATTAAATTTTAAAAATTAAGCACTGCCTTTTATAAATAATCATATTAAGAGTTAGCACATCGATGAATTTAATCAAGGGCGGAACGACAGGGGTGAAATAAGGGTATCATCTTAAATTTTTTTAATTTAAAAAAAAGAAAACTTTTTTTTTATCAAATTTTACGCCGGCCCCTTTAAAAAAATTATTGGTTGCGTCCTTTGAATGGTTCATATTATATTTAAAAAATTGAAGAGTTTAAAAAAAACACAAATACCAAATTATCGTTAAAAACAAATTATGTATGTTTGTAAATAAAAATAAATGTATAAGAAAATTATTACAGAAATCTTCCTTATCGGCAGTTTGATTTTTCAGTATACTTGTATATCTTCTAATTTTTTTATTTTTTAATAATATACAGGTGGGTTTTTTTATCTTGGGACTACATAATATCTGGAAAACTATGGATTTTTACGAAAAATGTTGGGTACAAAACTTTCAGGATTTGGAGGGGCAAAAACAATGTAGGTAACAATTTTTTGGAGTCATTTTTTGCAGATTCGTACTTTGCAGAAAAAAATAAACAACTTTTGACCGAAAAGTTTTTTTAATATCATTTTTTTCCTTTTTTAAAATAAAAAAATATTTTTTTTTAATTTCAAACAGAAATTATTTCTTTTTTTTTCTATAAAATACGAATTTTCAATAAAAAATTAGCTGATCCAAAAATGACCTTAAAAAACTCCACTCAAAGTCAAAATTGTTACCTCCATTTGTTTTGCCCCTTCAAATCCTGAAAGTTTTGTACCAAACATTATCCACAAAAATCCATGTTTTTCCAGTACTAAGCAGTCTCAAGATAAAAAATTCATCCTGTATAAATTAACAACGAATATTAAATAATTATATAATGAAGATATCATGTATTGGATGTTTAAAAGAAATATGTAAAAATTAAAACTCAAAATTGTTCTATTTTATTATTGTTAAATAAAAAATATATTAATATAATTTGATGTTTCAAAAAAAATTATAAATTAACAATCATTAATCTTTAAAAAAGAAAAATCACTTCTAAAATTGAAAAGTTACGTAAAATATTTAATGTATAACATTGAAAAACAAATATTGTAAATATGAACAATGTTATTATCTAAAAAAGAAAATGCCATATACATAATTATTATATTATATATTTAAAAATGTATATTTCTAAGAAAAACCCGAATTCTTGTATTATTTAATTCATATTATTTATTGCATACAAAAGACAGTAGACCTTCAAAATGGCGACCTAAAAAAACAATGGTTTCATTCATAGATTAGGAAAGACTATGGATACATAACAACCAATGATAGCCCGTATATGAAACTATTACCAAAACTTAACGGCGACCATCTTTAATTATATGTCATTTTCGTTTATTCAAGCGTTTCTCTGTTAATCAAACATTTATTATTAATTTATTTATATGATAATGGTATTATAAGTCCTATATCTTTCCTTATCTATGTTTTTATTGGTAAATTTAATACAGTCGTTCGTTATTAGGAGGTTCTACTGTACAAGCATTGTACATTCCAATCAAATTTGTGATTGCAATATTGTAAGTAATGACACATATAGTTATAAAAATAATATATAAATACAAAAAATTTGTTTAGCAAAATATATATATATATATATATATATACATAATTAAAATTAATTGATTTTTATATTTTAGCGATAGATAACATTGTTATGTCTATTGCTAGTTAAATTTAGGCAATACTAGTAAATTATTTTGAGTGAATCTAATTAGTGGCCATACGCAAATTGTTATTATATTCTTTGAACTTAAAATAATTATTATTATTTTTCAATAAAATTTATTATATGTATATATGTCTTTTATTTAATTAAAAGGGGACGATACGTTGATTCCTGAAAACAACCCCACCCCCGGCACGATAAATTTTATAATTTTTCAAATTTCCATAGTTTGAACAAATCGTCATTTGAAATACACAATAATTTTTCTAATAACTGCCACCCATATTGTTGTGATATTAGAATGTACTCGTTTTTTGGATCTAGACTGTGAGTGTACAATCCTAAAACCAATGATTGCGCCAGTCGAGCGCAAATGCAAATCTAGAAGAGGAAAAAATGGTGAGTAAATAAAAAAAAACATTTCATTTTTTTAAATATGACAGATTTTCAGGATGAAACATATGGGGTGAGAGAGCGATGAGTAAATGTATAAGTGAAAGATGGATGAATATCGCATTCGTACAAGTCAGTTTACATCGGTTATGCGTTAAATAATACCAACCTTTAGCAAATTTCTTTCCAAATTTGTCAATTTCCTTATAGTTGTATAACCTTCCAAAAAGACCCCCCCTTTTTCAACACTTTCACTGTTCATCATTAGATACGTCAAAGCAATAGCGCATTCAAATAAAAAACAAGAATATTGAGAATCCCCAAAATCAATGACAGAACTGATTTTCCACTTTTGGGGTTTTGAATCATTTTCTATCGGGGTAATTATTATATTGTTTGGGTTTAAATCACCATGGATAACCCCTTTTTCTAAACGGTCTGTTTTTGTTAGGACTTCTTTTTCGAATTCATCTATTACATCGGAAACCATTTTGTTTTTGGTTGTATCTGTTATAACGTGTAAAAAATCTCGTAGTTGAGGAACACTGTCTAGCATCCATACTGTTTTATGTGTAATGAACACTGGGTGGTGGAATTCCTGTGAATAAAAACGGACTATCATAACAGAAATCTGTATTATCGACACCTAACCTAACTTCATTATGTTAATTGTTTTCGCAGATCGTTTTATTTCCATTTGCATTACTAAATGTTCACCCTAAACTTGATTAAAAAAGTAATTGAGAACAGAATCAAACGGAAAGAAATACCATTCTGTTTTATTCCGGAATCTGAACGTAAATTGTCAATCTGAATGACGTTTATCGGATTCAAACGGAATCAATAATTGACAAATAAAAAATAGGTTGGCAGCACTAACTGCAAAACTTCTTCAGACTGTTTGGACATAATAAACAATAATTAACGTAATGAAATTATCAGCGGTGAATACGGAATTTTACAGAAACCGGAATGAAATGTCAAAATTTGATTCCTTTTTACTAGGTAGCATACAGAATATTATTACCGATTAACTACTGGAAAATCTTTTAAATGTTAAGAAAGTATACTTGTATTTATTTCCATTATTCTTATCTTTTTATTTACAAACAGTTTTATTTACTTTTTGATATAAATACACTCTATTATCTTCTTGTGCATATAAAATAGATACATACGTAGACAATTATAATACCAGGAACCCAGGAACGTATTTATAAAATATATTAACCGACGCCAAATTATTTTCTAGAAATCAATTTACTATAAGTTATAGGTGGGCATTAACTCGTTAATCCGTTAATCGTTAATTAACGAAGTTAACAAAATGCTTAACGAATTAACTTTTAAGTTAACTCAAAAAAATGTTAACGCTTTTGTTAACTTCCGTTAACTTTAGTCCGTTACATAAGAAAAATGTCGAAAAAGCAAAAAAAATTCTTCAAACATTTTGGATGGTTAACTTTTAACGGTTAAGTTTAACTTCTATTACATTTTCGATTTTTTCGGTTAACTTTAACTTCCGTTACGTTTTTGGAATTTTAACGCTTTAACTATTAACGAAGTTAACTTTTTTATTAACGAATTAACGATTAACGAAGTTAACTTTTCGGTTAACTGTGCCCACCTATGACTATAACTATAGAATATTATTTTAATTTAAAATCAACCATAAGAAAATTCGCATGTACGCCACTGGTTTATGTATATTTACCTTTAAAGTTTGATCAATTCTTGCTGTGAGAATTCCCATTTCACGGCAATTGTGATCGTCGCATTCAACATCGTACAAAGTCAAACCTTTTTGATATTCTAGCATCCTTATAATGTGGACCTTATTTTTTATTGTATATTTATAATAATATTTCCCTTGTAAGTTTTTCACTGGGGTTGGGCAGTTTATACCACTATCAACTAAAAAAAATTAAATTAGAAAACAAAATTCGATTAATATATATATTAATCAATTACCTAAAAACATAATCATTTTTAATTGAGCATCGACTAAATCTTCGTTTAAAGAATCCAAACTATTCATAATTTTAAGAACATACCCTTCTTTACAAATTGCGTCGATATATTTATTAAAACACGATTTCACTTTTATTTTATAATTCATATCATCGTAGGCTATCATTTCTTCAATATTCGTACATTGGATCCCATATAATTCTTCAACAATCGAGAATGCATCTTCTTTATTTAATTCGGGTTTTATGTTAACACCTGGTTGTAAAACTGAATTATTTTTATCTTCCATTTTAAATGTTAAATATATTTCTTTCACACTAGGTTGATAACTACACTAGATATGAACTGAGAAATAGCTTTATACTTATTGTAAGTGATAATTTATTTAAGCGACTGTTTGATTAATGTAAGACAATTTATAGTTCAAAGGGGAAGAGAAATTTATAATAGAAATTGATTTAAAGTAATTTAGTACAATTGAGATATCGTGTTTTCTGCAATCATTATTTTTATTGAACATAATCGAACTATAAATGGATTATTTATAAATACTGATAAGTCATATCTTTCTAAATAGAATAAATACCTTTTCAATGTTTATCTTTTTTTATAGAAAGAGTTTGCAATCTTATATTTTTTATATTTATAAATTTTATTAAATTAAGCCGCATTACTTTAGTTTTTTAAATTTTTCATAATCAAAATCAATCACACATGACGTCATTAAAATACATAAGATTACAGTATAAAAAGTGTTAGTTTTATATAGTCACATGTAGGTGGCACGACCATCTTTTAGGTTTGTAACTCAAATTAACAATCACATTGGTCGCTTTTTTATATCTATATACTTTTGTGAAGTGTAGTTATTGATTTTTATAAATCGTAAGTCTGCATTTATGTCAAAAAGTATTTAATATTTGGAATATTAACAACTGAAATTATATATTTTTATACTCTACTACTTCATTTGAAATTCATACCCTAATTATTAGTTCATTCTTATATTAATAGAGGGCCAATTTTATTTTTAAATTGCATTTCTTTTTACTATGTACACTCAACTCAACATTCTGCTATACGACGGCATCGGTAATTCAAAAATTTCACTATGCGACGGCTAGAGGGGCACCCACCACCGCCGACTTTAACGTCGTTGATTGATGAATTTAAGCGCGCAGAAATATAGCAGTCACAGTGGTATTATGGTGTGGATGGGGGAAGGGCGTTGGTTAGAACTGCCGGCACATTGTATAACGGAGTGGTCGTGTAATGAATGGTCGTATAGCAGAGTACTGATTGTATTTTCTTCTTTGTTTCTTTAGGTTGGTAGAATTGTAAGAATACAATATGTCAAATAGTGATGACAAATTGCATTTAATAAAATAATTTGAAATAATTCTCTTATAAGGACATAAAATCAAATAAAGGCATGAAATTATACAAATATTTATTATATTGAGATGTTAATTTTTACACGTTCATTTCGAACACAAGCTAGAATCCTTTCCACGTTGGTTCGTAATAACGATTTTGATAGAATATTTGTTTCTTTCCATATCATATCAATTATTATAACGCTATCTCACTTTTGTCGTAAATTGGTGGCTGACGCAAGAACATGTGTTAAACCGGTCATAGTAACCTAGATCGACTTGTTTAATTATTCGGGCATATTTTAGGCATCCAGAATGAAAAATAAGGATAAAAATGCTGCCGCAGCTGGCGAAAAATCGTCAGTTAAAGAACTGAATCCTTGGCCTGCGTTTATAAACGATCGTATTCAGCTATGGGATAAATTAAAAACTAAATATGATGAAGAACTAAAACTGAAACCTCAGGTACCTATACAAGTGACACTTCCAGATGGGAAAATCGTTGAAGCTACTTCTTGGAAAACTACTGCTTATGATGTAGCTAAAGGAATCAGGTACCAATATAATAAATCAAATATCTTCTCTGTGTATTAATCTATATATTATACATTTTCAGTCAAGGTTTAGCTGATAATACAGTCATTTCTAAAGTCGACGGTGTTGTTTGGGATTTAGACCGACCATTAGAAAAAGACTGTAAATTAGAGTTACTTAAATTCGATAATCCAGATGCGCAGCAAGTTTTCTGGCATTCTACGGCCCATATTTTAGGAGAAGCACTAGAAAGAATTTATGGAGGCTGCTTGTGTTATGGACCTCCGATTGAATCTGGTTTTTATTACGATATGCATTTGGAAGAAGGCGGGGTAAGTTATTAATAGCTCTATTCAATACAATATGCTTATATATTTTTTTCATTTTAGATTTCCAAATTTGATTTTCCCTACATGGAAAACTTGATGAAAGGTATCGTTAAAGAAAAACAACCTTTCGAGCGTTTAGAAATGACAAAAGAAGAGTTGCTTGAAATGTTTAAATATAATCCGTTTAAACTACGGATTATAAATGAAAAGATCGACACTCCTACTACAACTGCGTACCGTTGCGGGCCTTTAATAGATCTATGTAGGGGCCCACATGTGCGACACACTGGGAAAATAAAATCACTCAAAGTTACCAAGGTATTTAAAGATATTTAATAACGCTATGATTTCTGTTTAACAATGTTTGGGACGTACAATTTGAGGCAAAAAGGTAATTGTTTCTTATAAGGTGAAACGACTTCTACTTGATGAATTTTATTGGAATAAACTTTAAAAGATTCACTACAATACACAGATTATCAAAATTTGGGGAGCATTTCATGATAGTTCACTGTTCATTAAAAAATAATAAAAATTTAAAGCGATTGACAATGTAAAATAGACACCATTTTTCTAATTGGGTACGTTATTAGAGATAGGCGGCACATTGGATATTAATAAATATAAAAAACATATAAGAATAGAAGCTTTATTATTAGTCCACGGTATTTAGATTAAAATTTGCCAAATAGAAGAAAAAAATCATAAAGTGTTGATATTTTGTACACGTACTCTCAGAAGGGTTCAGAATAAGAGCCCGAAAAGTTCCCACCTAAATCGTGGATGGAGCATCCCCTTTTACGTGAAAAACTACCCCTGGAGTGAATTTTATTCCAGTTTTTCCCATTTTTCATCCGAACTACCGCTCGGAGAAAAAAATATAATAGGAATTAAAGATTAAACATTAAATTTTACGTAAAAAATGTAATATGCACTATTCAGCTAATCCTCAGCCTACTCTCGCATTCAATGCTCAAAGTGAAGGGTAGTTTTTGGAGCGCAAGGAAAAATCGGTATGACAAGATTTTTCACCGTAAATATTTCCATAACGGTTAATTTTACCAAAAAGTTGATAAGAGTAAAAATTGTAGAACTGAATCTCCTCTATAAGATCTAAATATCAGAATTTTGTTTCAAACGTTTTTTTATTGATTTTTTACCTTTTTACACAAACGTAAATTACATTATTTTCAGATATTTTCCATAGAACCCATTGAGACAACATTTTCGCGCGTTTTTTTTTAGTGATTTACCATCGTATGTCTATTCTACTAAAGTCTTGTATATTTTTGTAAATTTATTCCTGTTTTTGGTGTAGAAGTAGCTTTAAGTTTGAACTACCTGTTTATTCATTCAGAATTTAATTATTTTATACAGGATATCCGTTAAAAGGACTTAAGGGACAAGCACATACACACACAAATTGGAAACATAGTTTTTTTTTAAATATAAATTGGAGTTGTCCCACTTTTTTTTGTTATAAAATTATATTCGTGTAAAATTATGTTATATGCATTTGTGAAAAAAGGGAAAAATCAATAAAAAAACGTTCGAAAAAAAATTGTGTTACATGAATCTCATAGAGGAGATTCAGTTCTATAATTTTCATTGTAATCATTTTTTTGGTAAAATTAGCCATTATGGAAATATTTACGGTGTAAAATCTCGTTATACCGATTTTTCGTTGCGTTCCAAAAACTACTCTTTACTTTGAGCATAGAACGCGATAGTAGGCTGAAGATTAGCCGAATAGTGCACATGACATTTTTTACGTGTAATTTAATCAGGTATATTTAAATCTTATTATATATTTTTCTCAAAACGACGGTTCGAAAACAAAATACTGTATAAGACTTTACGAAAGGAAATATTTTTAAATCCATAAAAAAAGAGTTCGTTTCATAAGTTGGTTGTCCAATAGAAACACACCGCCATTTTATTAAAACATATATGCAGTATGTCGACAACATTACTATTGAGTATTACACTAAAGCAAATCTTAACAGACAGTTCTCATAGGTGCTACAAAAGGTTTAAAAAAATTTGGAACATTTTGATATTTATTTTCAACGCAGAGGCACAATTTATAACTTCCATCCTCAAAATTTTATATCACAACTGCCAAATGGGTTGCAGGAAACGATACAAATGTGTTAAAATTGGGTTGCGCTGCTGAACTATGTGTTTCAAATACCACAGAGAAGGTTGCCTTAATTCACCAACTGAAGAGAAATTAATTCAAGAAACCACCACTGACCAATAAAAATATACAAGACTTATGTGGAATAGACTTACGAAGGTCAGCCACTAATTGAAAAATGCACGAAAAGCTTAACTCAATAGGTTCTATGGAAAATATCTGAAAATAATGTATTACGTTTGTGTAAAAAGGTAAAAAATCAATAAAAAAACGTTTGAAACAAAATTCTGATATTTAGATCTTATAGAGGAGATTCAGTTCTACAATTTTTACTCTTATCAACTTTTTGGTAAAATTAACCGTTATGGAAATATTTACGGTGAAAAATCTTGTCATACCGATTTTTCCTTGCGCTCCAAAAACTACCCTTCACTTTGAGCATTGAATGCGAGAGTAGGCTGAGGATTAGCTGAATAGTGCATATGACATTTTTTACGTAAAATTTAATGTTTAATCTTTAATTCCTATTATATTTTTTTCTCCGAGCGGTAGTTCGGATGAAAAATGGGAAAAACTGTAATAAAATTCACTCCAGGGGTAGTTTTTCACGTAAAAGGGGATGTTCCATCCACGATTTAGGTGGGAACTTTTCGGGCTCTTATTCTGAACCCTTCTGAGAGTACGTGTACAAAATATCAACACTTTATGATTTTCTTCTTCTTAAATATCTAATTTACTTGGACTATATATTGATATATAATATTAAAAATAATATAAAATAATGATAAAAATAATAATAAGCCACGTCTTGTAATTTTAATTATTGTTATATTAAAATTGCAATCTGATTGGACCAATTCCAACTGTCACTATTTTTGTGCATATATTTAGTATTCAGTGCATAGTTGCCAACTCTCAATTCATCACTTTTACTTTTTATAATGTTTTCTTACACAATTTTTTTTTCTCTGAAATGAGTTAATAAAAACTAATAAGTTTTGTACAGAAGTAAAACAGATAGTTTTTACTATAAATAGGAAATTTTTTTTATATTTTTGACTGTTTTTTCAGTGTTTAAATAAGGTTTGAATTAGAATTTTTTCAATCCTCCATAAGATGTGCAAACTTAAAACCCATATAACTTTTAAACGGCGTAGTAAATCGCATTTGAATTACGTTATTCGTCTTATCATACTTAAAATTACATTCTGTCAAAATTTTAATATCCTGTATATGTTTTGAATTACCGCCAGAACATCCTTAAGGTGCTTATTACACTATCAAAGAAATGTGATAAAATTTCTTTGATCAAAGAAATATGACAGTGTAATTCGTCAACTTTTATAGTATTTACGTAATATTTACCTTCTTAATATTTCTTTTATCATAGATAATGACAGTTTCTTATATTTAATCAAAGTTTTTTGACGGATAAATCAAAATAGCCACTGAAAAAATGTTCGTGGACGGTTTCGGCTATGAAATTACTTATAATTTAATATATGATCAAATCTTTGTCAAAGATCTTTGACATATTTATTTGATAGTGTAATAACTGCCTAATTCTGTAAATGTTTGTTTTAGAACTCTGCATCATATTGGGAAGGAAAAGCCGATGCCGAAACTTTACAAAGAATATACGGAATTAGTTTTCCAGACTCGAAACAAATGAAAGAGTGGGAAAAATTCCAAGAAGAAGCTGCAAAACGTGACCACAGGAAAATAGGAAGGGTCAGTGTTAAATAAAAAAAAGGACGACCTAAATATAACCATGTTTTTTACATTTGTCCTTTTTGATTTTCAGGAACAAGAATTATTCTTCTTCCACGAACTGTCACCAGGTTCGTGTTTTTTCCAGCCACGTGGCGCCCATATCTACAACACTCTCATTAATTTTATAAAGGATGAATACAGAAAACGAGGGTTCCAAGAAGTCGTCTCGCCAAATATCTACAACGCTAAGCTTTGGCAGACTTCAGGACACTGGGCTCACTATGCTGTAACGTTTTTTTTTTAAATTACGTGTATTGCTTTTATTAATACGTTGTTTTATTATTTGCAGGATAACATGTTCTCGTTTGAAGTTGAAAAAGACACTTTTGCGTTGAAACCGATGAACTGTCCCGGCCATTGGTGAGTTATTTATTTCCTAATTTTCTTACACTCAAATCTCTATTAACGTACGCTCCGAGAAACGACTGACCAACCGCTCCATGTAACAACCTTCCCCTATCCTTACCACAATACTACCGTGACTGCTATATTTCTGCTCGAAATTTAAATTCACAAATTAACGTTAGTCGGCATGGTGGTAAATGCCCCTCTAGCTGACGTTGTTAGGAGATTTTGAATTACCGATGCCTACGTTGTTCGGAGCGACAAGTGTACTTGCTTAGTTTTAACGATGTTTGGGACGTACAATCTGAGCAAGAATAATATAAATCTAAATGAAATGAAAGATCAAAATCAAATTATGAATTATTCACTTTAAATGCTTGTAAAAATTCGTTTTTAAACTACATAAACAATATAAGTACTTATGTTTAAAACCTTATTTCATATTTTAACTGTTATTTAAGCCAAAAAAATTCATATATTTGTTAATAATATGAAAAATTTTGTTTGTCATGAGTTTTGTACAGAAGTAGAACAGATAGTTTTTACTATAAATAGAAAAGAATTTATATTTTAGGCTATGTTTTTTCAATGTTTAAATAAGGTTTGAATTAGATTTTTTTTCAATTCTCCATAAGAAGACATGTTAAAATGTAGAAACTTTTAAACGGTGTAGTAAATCGCATCTGAATTGCGTTATTCATCTTATCATACTTAATATTTCATTCTGTCAAATTTTTAATATCCTGAACATCCATAAATTAATTTACTCTTATTCTAGTTTAATTTTCGACACTCGTACCCGTTCTTGGCGTGAATTACCACTCCGCATGGCAGACTTTGGTGTCTTACATCGTAACGAACTCTCAGGCGCTCTAACTGGACTAACCAGGGTCAGGCGTTTCCAACAAGACGATGCCCACATATTCTGTACCCACGAACAAATCAGGGAAGAGATACTGTCCGCTCTGCAGTTCTTGAAACACGTTTACGGAGTATTTGGGTTTACTTTCGAACTATGTCTATCTACGAGACCAGAAAAATATTTAGGTGAATTGGAGATGTGGAACCAAGCAGAAAAAGCTTTAGAAGACAGTTTAAATGCGTTCAAAGAACCGTGGAAATTAAACCCAGCAGACGGAGCGTTCTACGGTCCTAAGATCGACATAACCATCATGGACGCGCTACGCAGATCTCATCAATGTGCTACAATCCAGCTCGACTTCCAGTTGCCGATACGATTCAACTTATCGTACGTCAGCGAAAACGGAGAGAAAACTAGGCCCGTTATAATACACAGAGCGATATTGGGCTCTGTAGAACGCATGATAGCTATTTTGACCGAGTCGTACGCAGGAAAGTGGCCGTTCTGGCTGTCTCCAAGGCAAGCTATGGTGATTCCAGTTGGTCCCATGTTCGACGAGTACGCATGCAGTGTTAAGGACCAGTTATTCAACGCAGGGTTCTTGTGCGAAGTAGATACTGATCCAGGAGACACGATGAATAAGAAAGTACGTAATGCACAGCTGGCGCAGTTTAATTTTATTTTAGTCGTAGGCGAGAAAGAAAAGAGCAACAGTACAGTTAACGTACGTACTAGGGATAATAAGGTCCACGGGGAAATTTCTATTGAAGATTTAGTTAAAAAATTCAGTAATCTTAAAGAGAAATATGTGTTAAACAGTGAAGAAGATTTTTAAAGCATGTTTTTTTTTTGTAAACTTTTTTACGTTAAGCTAATGATGTAATATTTATTTAACTTATAATTCGTATTGTTACACATCTCAAGGCGTATTTGAATTATAATATTGTGTAATGTGGTGAAATCTACAATGCTAAATAAAATTATCAAAAACTTATATCATTGTTGTTTTTTTCCTCATTATTTTATTGTTAGGTTAGAATTTAGTTTTGATCAACGTGCATCTTTTCAGCGTAGAGGTAAGTGTAGATGAAAACACGTTTTTTACGTTGTAGAGAGTAGTAGAAAATGTACAAGTAACTATTTCAAGTAAGTAAGTATTTTTAAAATATTCAATTGTTTATATTCATTGTTAGAGGTTATGTATGACATATGAGGTAAGTATTATTACAATATATATTGTATTTGTATATCTGTGTAGATAAACAGGTGTATATAAAATTAACTAAGAATCGATGTAGATAAATCGATATCAAGTCTGTCAGTTCACAAATATACCTGTGTAGATAAACAGGTATTTTAAAAAATTAGCTATAAAGGTGTATCTATTATCCATTTATTGTGATCGATCGAAGCGCAACTTTTATGCGCAAATTTGTCATCAATAGATTCGATAAAAATATTTAGACTTGGTCAAAATGGCTTCTGAAATAAAAATATAATTTTAAAAAGTACGTATAGCGCCATCTAGCATGAACAGAGTGAACTAACAAATTTTATATAGTTCAAGCTTATCTCGCTAGATGTCGTTACATGTACTTTTAAAATTTCAATATTTTTTTCAGAAGCCATTCCAGTTAAATCATTTTTTTTTTCGAGTTAGAAACGCTATTGTAAGAACCCAAAAATGCACTTAAGAAGATTCGCTTGAATCTATCTAACTGTTTTTTATCAACTTTTGTGTAATAAATATTCTTGAAATTTTGCACTATTGAATAAATTTAAAATTTAATATCATTTATGATACCAGCGTGTCCTTTAACATATGATGGCGTGTATAATACTTTTAAATTAAAAAATCAATTTTAGTACTGAAAAACACACCCTTTTTGAATTTGAAAGTATTATACACGCCATCGTACGTAAAATGACACGCTGATATCATAAATGATATTAGATTTTAAATTAATTAAGTGTTTCAAAAAATCAACAATTTTTTTAGACAAAAGTTGATAAAAAACAGTAATATTGATACAAGCGCAACATTTTATGGGCATATTGGGTATCAGGGTGCCCTAACACATACGATAGCGTCTCAAACTAAACAAAAAAATTTGGACTAAAAAAAAAACTAAGGTGTACCCCTTGCTTCTTTTTCGGTCGAAAAAAACTTTTTTCGATTTACAAATAATTAGATACGTTATCATATGTAAAGGGGCACACTGATTCGACTTTTCGTATCAGTTGTGAAATACATCGAAGGGTTCAAAAATTACAGCGATTTTACGACGAAAAATTGATAAAAAACGGTGATGACAACCCATGAGGAATTTTGTATTAACATTTTTGAAATCAGCATGGTGTTATACATACGATAGCGGGCCTAACTCGACAAAAAAAATTTTGGCCGATGACGTAACATGACGGCGCCTCCACCATGTATAAAAAATGAATTGTTGAGTTAGGCCCGCTATTGTATGAATAACACCATGCTGATTCCAAAAATGTTAATACAAAATTGCTCATGGGCTGCCATCACCGTTTTTTATCAATTTTTCGTCGTAAAATCGCTGTAATTTTTGAACCCTTCGATGTATTTCACAACTGATACGAAAAGTCGAATCAGCATGTTCCTTTACATATGATACCGTATCTAACTATTTGATAGTTAGTTTTTTTTTAGTCCAAAATTTTTTGTCGAGTTAGAGACGCTATCGTATGTATCAGGACACCCTGATACCCAATATGCCCATAAAAAGTTGCGCTTGGATCAATATTACTGTTTTTTATCATTTTTTATCTGAAAAAAATCGTTGATTTTTTGAACCAGTAAATTAATTTAAAATCTTATATCATTTATGATATCAGCGTGTCCTTTAACATATGATGGCGTGTCTATTACTTTCAAATTCAAAAAGGGTGTGGTTTTCAGTACAAAATTTGCTACACCTTTTTTGAATTTAAAAGTATTATAAACGCCATCGTATGTAAAAGGACACGCTGATATCATAAATGATATTAGATTTTAAATTTATTTACTAATTCAAAGTTTACTAGACAAAAAAATGATAAAACAATGTATTGATTTGAGAGCAACTTCGTATGTGAAGATTTGTAATCAGAGTCCCCTAATACATACGCTGGCGTCTCTAATTAAAAAAAAAAAAGATCTTAGTCGCAATGGCTTCTTTAAAAAATTTGAAATTTAAAAAGTACATGTGCCACCATCTATCGGAGAAAGCATGAACTATCAAGAACTTCTATCAGTTCATCTTTTACTCGGGAGATGGCGCCACACGCACCTTTTAACTTTCAATTTTTTTTTCAGAAGCTATTCCAATTAACTTTTTGTTACTTCATGCTTCGTCCGATAGGTAGCACCACCTGTACATTTCAAATTTAAATTTTATTTTCAGAGGCCATTCCGACTATGTGATTTAATTTTATAATTTTTTTATACTGGTATAACATACATGTTTGTTAACTGACTGAATTTATATTATCTATTTATCTACATAGATACTCTCAATTAGTTCTTTGTTACCTGTTTATCTACACAGATATAAAGTATTGTACTATTGAAAACTATACTTACCTTTTTTTATAAATATTGATTAGTTTTTTTCTTAAGGAGCCCGTCAACAATTATAGCGTGGTGGCCGTTGATTGGATATGGTGGTCTTGCATAAAGCGTACTTTAATCGTTCTTAAGTATATATTCTAATTTGTACTAATAAAGATAATTCATATTTGCGATAATTGCTTAGTTTAAATAATAGCGCTGCATTGAAACCAATAAGGTTTCTTATTATATTAGGCCAAGTAAAGTTTATCAAACGTAGAGTGAGGAACCAGCAATCCTTATTCCTCAAAGGAGTATTATTTTTTGTATGCAATTCGTTAACACAATTGTGTGTATGCAGCTTTATAATAAAACCTAACCTCAAAATTTAATTATAAGATTGTGTTTTATATTTACTAAACGGTTTTGAAATATTTATTATTTAACAATGACTGGGAGAAGAGCAGCTGGATTTGTAATATTCAGGAAACTGTCAAATACAATAGAATATCTATTATTACAAACATCATATGGTGAATACCATTGGACACCTCCAAAAGGTAAAATACATTAATTATTGAAAGATTTATTGAATATTGAACATTATATTATTAACAGGTCACGTAGACCCAGGTGAAACAGACCTAACAACAGCATTCCGAGAAACTCAAGAAGAATCAGGCCTTACAAGTGAAGACATTAAAGTTTACGAAGATGCAAAAAAGATTTTAGTGTACAACGTCAAGAACAAACCAAAGACTGTCATATACTGGTTAGCAGAACTGACCAATTGCAGTGCTAGTGTGAAACTCTCAGACGAACACAAGGACTATAAATGGCTTCCGCTTGACAAGGCTTGCTCTTTGGGGCGCTACGAAGAAATGAAAGAACTTTTGATGTTTTGTGATAATTATATACAAGATAAATTAAAATAACTTGTTTTTTATTATATCTATAGCTGAATTTATCCGGACTTATCAATTTTTAACAAGCTTTTACTTAACTTCACATGTATGTATGTATGTCAGGGAACACAAATATTGCAATCGATTTTTAACTAACTTCCCATCGTACGATTTTTATTTTGATATACTTTTTTTACAGGTTACAAATAAATAAACAGTTATTAAAAAAATATTTTTTTTATTTTCATAATACAATTATTTTATAACGTAAAATCAAACGGAGCAAAAGCAGTTCTAAACTCTTGAACGATATTCTCTTCTTCCGTCTTAGATATCTTACAGTCTTGCCATTCGACACGTTCCGGCATATCTAAAATCGGGCCGCTCGCTAAAACTTCCCTAAAAAATAAAAAAAATTATCCCTGTTTCTTTTTTTCATGTAATATAAATCAATGTACCTTCCAAATTGTAACGGAAAGTTCGACTTGATTCTAGTGTAAAGAGCTTCTCCCGACGGTAGCTCTGTGTAGAAGTAAGGTGCGCCTGGTGGAACCAAATCTTCAAGTTGTTTATCTTCTGGTAATTCGTTTAACTGGAACCCGTGACCTTCTGCTTCATCTTTAAAGATCTCTTTCAATTCTCGTGTAGCTTTTGTTGGTATCGGGACAACCTGTACTTGCAAATGTGACGTCTTGTAGTTCCGTTCGAAGAATACAGGCACTTTGTCGTGTTGCGAGAAATATTTACTAAGTGCTATCTTAAACTGGTTTATTTCTTTATGTATTTCGACGCTCAAACCGTTAGTGCTCTGGTGGTGAGTCACAGGAAGTATCAATAAGTGATCTTTGACCATCGCCCCTTTTGCAAGAGCTAAATAGCACTCGGTGCCGATACTTATTATTAAATGCTTTTCTACTTCAGGGCTGCCCAAACAAAACCAACATTTTGCTAAAAATAAAAAAAACTATAAATATAAAAATAATTTTTGATATACAGGGTGAAAAAAAAAGTTTTTAATGAAAGATTCGTGTTTTTTCACGCAAAATAAATTTACTTAATAAAAACTATAAGTTCCTATTTAAAAAAACCATGTCGACTTTCATATCACCTTGAAAATAGCACCTAAAAAAAATTCATTCGAGTACGTCTATGTCCCCTTCCAAACCGTACAACTTTTATCTCAAAAGTTTTTTGATAACATTTCACCATAAAAAGTTATCAGAGTTGTGCACTTAAAATGGTAGATTTTTTTAAGGTATTTATCGGAAAAACTAAAAATTTCATGAGTATGTTGAAAATTTGTGAAATTCACCGTCTGTGAGCGAAAATTTCGTCAAAATAAAATCTAAATTTTAAGCACAGAATAATAAATATGTAGGTATGTACATATATATACGATATAAGAAGCGACATTTAACGTTATTTTACTGGAAACATAGTTTGGCAAGGTTACTCTCCACCAATCATGTACTGTATACGAATATTTGAAATCCACATCTGTTTATTAGAATTAAACCTAACCTACAAAACATGATGTATTATGTCAAACAATATTTTTTTTGTACAAAAAATTAAATGCACAAATTATGTCAGACTCAATAAAACATCACGGATTATTAAAGGATAAACATAATATTCTTATGTGAAGATTAATGACATAAAAACACAAAATTGTTTTAATTAATATTAAATAACACATGTGCAAATAGTATTGCCTATATAAAAATACTATATTTAAAAAAAAAATTAAATTGATTAAATTCTCTAAAAATATTGTAAACAGAAAGTCGGTAAAAGCGGTATTTCATTGTAAGCGATGTCGTTATAAACGGTTTCTACTAATTCTACTGTATTATATTCTTTACCTTGATCGAAAACAGGCCTCTGCCGTTTAACCCCATCAAAGTCATTACGGTTTTTTCGTCTCTTCTGCGACTGGTCGCTTTGTGAGGTCATATCGTAAAAGAACTGCACTCCCCTGGTATCACATTTGTCCGTCACAGATTTGTTCAATAACGACTGTGGAAACGGACATTCGGTTTCATCAGTCGTCTGTTGTTGGAGTTCGGTGATTGTCATCGAAGATACAGGAGTTAAGTTTACAGCGTAAAGCCATTTTTGCTTTGTTTTATTACCCACGTCTGCCAATGCAATGAATCTCGTTGCTAGCTCGAAAGTGTCACCAACGTTGCTTCTATTTCTGTAAGGTTTTCTTTCAAAATAAACGGATTCTAAGGCAGAGACATGGTAGCGAGGTTTTAATTGTACAGCTAACCATGAGAGCATTCCTGATCCTGCATAATTTGTGTTTATTGTTGCGGTTTCATCTAAATTTGTTATATCTTTTGGCCATTGTGAAGTTGCAAGTATATCGATGCCTCGGAAATCATTTGTACCACGGACGCAAACATCTCTTAATGACGTTACATCTGAGTCGTTAAAGTTAAATGGTTCTGTTGTTTTCTCTGTCGATTCTAACCCAGATAAATATGCTATTTTCAATCCACATGATGTTTTGTATAATCCCTTTTTACCTAAATAAGTTATGTTCGGACAAATTTCACAACCGTTTAGATCAGAATAATATTTTATTTGTTCTGTACTATTTGGACCCAATATATAAGTTGGCACTGTAACTGTAACGAAATAAATATTAATATAAAGTACATATCATGAAATAATTATATATTCCACGTTGTTACCTTGTTTAGTGCCACTAATATAAGGATCGATTTCTTGTTTTGCATCCCCAAAAAAATCCCCAACACATAATAATAAATCGAATGGACCTGATTTTTTATTTAAATTTTCTACCCGATTAAAAAGTGTTTTAAAATTGCCTTTGACATCACCACAAATTAATCTGAAAAATATTTTTATGTTTCAAGAAAATTATTGATAACATTGACAATAAAACTAACTTACATTTTCTGACTTCCACTCATAATTAAACTGTTAATTACATTAGTTATTCGTAATTTTCATAATGTTGTTTACAACTTTTGTTTGATACTTTTGAGGTTAAGATTCTATAAAAAAAAATTAAAAAAACGTCACTTTTAATTAACGTATTGAAATTTGTATTAAGTATTAAAATGAAAAATTGTAGGGAATATTGTATTTATATTCAAGTAAATATTTAAACTATTAATTACTTTAGTTATTCATAATGTTTATAACTATTGTTTGATACTTTTGAGGTTAACATAATTCAATAAAAAAAATTCAAAAAACGTGTATTAAAATTTATTTGATGTAAAAATTGTAGGGAATATTGTATTTATATTCAAGTAAATCGTTTTTATTCACAGGATGCAATGTACCATGTATGGCTACCTTAAACTTATTTAATATAACTTGATACAATTCTTACGAAATCATAATTTAAGCTAACCTACCTTTAGTATTCAGTACCTGTTAAATAAATGACAAATAAATAAATACACATTATCATTTACATTCGTTATATTTATTAATAAAAAAAATATAAATAACATTGACATTTATATAACATTAACATTATTAATTTACAAAATAATACAATATTTATCAGAAAGTTGCCCAATTTTGTTCCGGACAACTGTCCATTAGACATCACTGTGGTCCCATCATTCCCATAGGCATTCCAACCGAATAAACTTGCTGCGGCGGCTGAGGTGGCATCGGTGAATTCATTTGCATAGCCGGAGACTGAATCTGTTGCGTTGGTGTTAAACCACCCGGAGACTGCGTAATCTAAAAATCATATTTTGAAATATTCTATCTACGTGTAATTGAAAATTGCAATTTTACCTGATTTTGTGGAGGTTCGTTAGGTAAAGTGAGGTTAAGAAGCAAATCTCTCACAGCTGGGAAAAGCGAGCATTCGTTTGGATTTACACCGAAATCTGCGAATCTTTTCAATTGTAAGCTAGCAGCCGTTAACGCTGACGCAGGTAAGGGATCTCTTCTTGCAGCACCCATTCCCGCAGGTCCTCCAGGTTCACGTTTTTCTGCTAACTGCGTTAGATTTGTACTTGCGTCGTATACTAACGGTAATACTAAAGAAGGTGGTTCTATTCCAGCTGGATATTGCAAACCGGTTCGGGTGATTTGTAACTAAAAATTACAAATACGTTAAATTAAAAAAAAAATCATTTGGATAATTTTTCAACCACGTACAAAGAATAATATTTTACTGCGTGCGACGAGAACTGCTGCCATTCCACAAGGTACTATAGGTGTTGCCGATGGTGGAATTCGTAGTGCCCATTGCACTGACCATTTCATACCTTGTTGTTGTGCTAGTTGTGGAATTAGCTCTAACCTCATAATTTGTATGAAGTCTTTTAAAACGTTGAACGGGACATTTAATAAAGCTCCAAAACCAGATAGAGAATTAGGTTTATATGGAGGTGCTGCTGCTCTTGTATCAAAGAACTTCTCAATTATCTAAAAAGTAATTTAGGTTAGGTAAGAACTGTCACTTATGAAGAAAAATAAAAAGAAGAAGGTAGGTATAGCAGATTTTTGTTATAGTCGGTAAAACAGTCACTTGTACAAATGTCATTCACACCCACTTTTATCTAATAAATTTTTTGGGGTACAATTTCAGGATATAAAATAGTCTGTTTTTTCTCAGGATACAAGCTATCACCCTGCCAAATTTCATTAATATTGATTCAGTGGTTTAGCTGTCAAAAAGTAACAAACAAACAGACAGACAGACACACTTTCACATTTATAATATCAGTATGGATTGAATACCTGTAATTCATTTACTGTAAATAAGTATTTATTTTTACACACTGAATATTTAACATTTTTGGTCCATCGAGCCGGATTATATCAAATACACTTGTCATGTAACAAACAGACAGACAGATACACTTTCACATTTATAATATTAGTATGGATTGAATACCTGTAATTCATCTGCTGTCCATTGATCTTTATGATCAGGCGATGGTGTTACTTTAATGTGCAAAGACTGAAGATGTTGAGGATTTTGTCCAACTCGACACTGAAGAGTTTCTACTTTGAAATGTACTACACCTGGTTCCGTATTCGGTAAAGCTGTCAACTATAAAAATACACGTTTATAAATATTGCAACAAATTAAATTAAAAACATAATTTTATATACCTCTGTTTGTATGTAACGTTGTAATTGACGACGCATATAAACACAACCCAAGAACCGCTCGATAGGTGCTAATTCTGGACCTGGCAATCCCGCAGGGTGTGGGGAAGGCCTGCAGAGTTTGTCTAAAGCTTCATTACTTAAAGTAGTCGGTACAGCAGCTGCCCACGGCCGGGCTGGAAGCACTCGAGAACTATGACTCGAACCTATACGAAAATAAATATTAACATTAACACTAAGAATGTATACTTATTGTACTAATACATTTACCTGATTTATGATCTGCTTGCGGACTATGCAATGAAATCATTCCAAGTGGTGATTGACCAGGTCGTGCTGGTGACGGGCGAGGTAAACTAGGAGATCCTGGCCAGTTAGAAGCTGCAGGCGATGCCATACCTTGTGAAGCTGGGAACGGACTGCCATCAGTATGTCCTACAATAACAAACGTATTAAAATAGATAAAGTATTAAGTATTAAAATAGATAAATCACCTGTTTGCATGAAGCTACTGGCAGGTGAATGTCCAGGCATACTCGGTCCAGGCGAAGCACTCGGCATAAGTCCTGCCGGACTTGGCACATGCAACGGAGAGCTAGTAACCCCACCTCCTGGACTTGGATGTGGCATTAACGGTACAGGCGATGGATTAATATTCGATGGCAACGACGGTGGAGAAGCGAGATTAAACGAAGTCGCTGGACTCGATCCGAATGTCGTGTGTGTTGTACTCTGCTAAAAAAATACAAAGTTAAACATAACCTCAATTTAACAACCTGTGTAATTTAACAAACCTGTGTAATGTTGGCGTGAGGACTGGCAGGAGTATGTGGATTGCTTCCAGACGGAGGAGTTAAAGGTGGATGGAATCGCATTGAATCACGTTGTTGTGCGGGAGATTGGGGGCCTCTGTGATGTCCTGAGAAGCCAGATCCACCCCCGCCTGGTCCGCTATTTTCTGTCTCCATTGTGATAGGAGAGGGGGGATTATCATCTTCTGATTGAGACCGTCTTCTTGATATTGCTGTCTCATCAGCATATTTCGAAAGAAACGTCTTTAAAACAATTAAAAAGTTAATAATAAATTCCGTTATTATTTTTAATAATCGTTAACGTACTTTTAATCCTTGAATTGGTGTAAATTCACCAACAACACTGCTTCGATCAAAACGACTGTATGCTCCGTCACGTAGTGATACTAAACCTCCGCCTAACAATCGTAATTCTAAACAATACATTCCTTGATATGCAACTCGTACCATTGTTGCTGATTGAGGTATTATTGTGAAAGTTTGAACAGGTACTTGTGGTCTCTACAAAAATAATTATTAATACGATATTTGTTTAAACTTCATTTGTATAGAGTCACCCATTTTAAGTATCAACATTTTATAGTGAGGTTAGGTTGACCTTTAGATGACTTTGTATACGCCATCTATAAAAAAAAATCGATCCAGTACATCAATGTCCCTCTCCAAACCGTGCTAATTTTTTTTATATCACCTAACCATAAAAATGTAGACGCTTAAAATGGATCATCCTGTATGTATTTTATTGCATAAGGTTTGCATGGAATTTAGGTTAGGTAGGAACTGTCACTTATGGAGAAAAAGAAAAAAAGGTATAGCAGATTTCTGTAATAGTCGATAAAACAAGTCAATTTAGGTTAGATAGGAACTGTTGCTTAGGAGGAAAAGAAAAAGAAGAAAGTAAGGTATAGCAGATTTCTGTAAGAGTCGATAAAACAGGTCACTTGTACAAATGTCTAATAAATTTTTTGAGGTTAAATTTTCAAGATATAAAGAAAACAATACTTACATTATTATGTACACCTAACTGTGGTAATGTAGGTAATCTTGAAATCGAAACCAAAGGTTCGTACGTTTCATGTAATATATGAGCGAGTTGTGCAAGATTACGTGTCGTATTTAACATCGTTTCAAGCTGTTTACGAACTTGTAAATGTGCATTAACAGCCACACCATTCGCAGCAAACGCTAACAGAAACATACGTTCAGTTGTGTTCCAATGTATCGTTACTAACGCACCCCTATCAGGCCCGTAAGCCAAAATCAAACGACTATAATTGTACGACCGTATTGTTACGATATTAGGAAAGTTGTATTGCTCTGTAAAAAAAAATTCATTTATTTATTTTACCTATTAATTAATTCAAAGATTTAATTACCCATTGCATAATATTCAGCGAAATCGTGAACTAACGCATACAAATGTACTATTTGAGCCCAATCATTTAATAGCAAATCAACAGTTCTCGAAACGTTATCAGACTGACCCATCTCATACTGAAAATACACAGGACGTCTCATTCCTTGTTCTTTCGGATGCGTACTAGGCAAAGGACTGCTGTAAAATACAAGTTCCGCTACCCACAACTTAGTGCTCTGTTTACTTTGTGTCCTCAAAGCCACTGAAAGTAACCGTTTTAGTAAAGCATTCCAAGCCATTTCATTATTGACATTTCCTTCTGGTGCTGATAGTTGTAGGAGGCGTAGTACAAGAGCACTCGCGTTTGCTTCAACTTGCAACCCTTGGTGTTGGATATTACGTTTAGATAACTCTTGAGCGAGAGCGACGAATGGTAATCTTTTATCACACATAGCTACAATGTGTGCCAGTTCCGGAATAAAATACGCTGGTGGTTTACTTTTACGGTTTTGAGAATCTTTTGATCCTGGACAAACTTTGCGTTTAACTGCACCGGTACTTACGACTGTTTCGTTCGCTGAACCATGCATATCTTGTTCAGTGTCACCTTAAAAATTTTATAGAAATAAACATTTGGTAAATCCCATTTGTTAAATTATCAATATTATAATGTTGTAATAATTGGGGTAATCCGGCTCGAAGGACCAAAAATGTCAAATATTCAGTGTATAGAATATTTAACATTTTTAGTCCTTCGAGCCGGATTATATCAAATAAACACTTGTCACGAACATCTATAATTTATAAAATTAATGATTGAATCGTAGGATTTAACACAATTTATAAATTACTTAATACTTACTATCAACACTTGTAAACGGTCCATGAGTAACCACAAAATTATCGAATTGGAGCAGTGTTAAAACCTTTAAATACATTTTAGGTATTTCTGTTTCAATCGAATCATCGTGCGGGTTATCTTCAATACTAGAATGTTTCACAACTGCCATATAAAAAATACATTCGACTTCACACGGAGATGACTCTTTCTCCCTTAATTCTACAATAAGTATTACATTCGGATGTCTGTGCAGTTGTACAAACATACGATGACGACCTATTTTAGTAACGGGATGATCTGGATGGTGTAACAAAGGCAACCGTTCATGTGAAGTAGCTGGAAGATGCTGTAAAGTTTTTTCACAACGTCTTTGCGTCAGCCAAAACCTATAACAAAATTAATAACAATGTAATTTCAAATTATTCATATTTGATAAACTATAAACTTGAAACGAACCTTAATTCAGATATAAGACCTGGAAGTCGTGTGTGATCTCCATTTAACGCGACGTTAAGTTCTGGAACTAAAGGAGTATCATATTGTGGTATGTGACATTGTAACATTCCGGTGTGTGTATCGACAGTTACAAGTAACTGTTCAGCTCTTAGACACGGCTGTAGAACTGCTACTGATAAAATAGCAGGCGAACCTTGAAGCTGACCTGTAAAAAACATATTTAAAAATTAAATAAAGCTGCAGGGATCAAATTTCATTATACTTACATTCTATATCCTTCAGCATCGTCTGAAGTTCAGTTTTCAATTCACCAAGTCGATTTTTTGTCCTTATATAAATCGTATGCACCAATAAACGTTCCATCGATAAAAGTTCCGAACGGATTGCACGATCAGCAATTTCAGTTTCCTAAAATAAATCGTAGTAATATAACAACGAAAGTCTCTAGAAAATAACCAACGTACCTTTATTCCGAGCATAGGTACATGAACCACAGCAAGCGGTCGCGCTGTATCATGCGTATCGACTTGTACAGATAATTTGTAGCCGAGTTCAGATCTCTGATCAAGTGCCCGAGAACTTAGTTCACGCCAGTATGATACAATCAAACGGACACCAGGTTTATACTCGTCAACACGGACGTGTTCATCTAAACGATCACGTATGAGACGAAGTGTTTGTGTGTAAAGTACTTCGAGTTGTAACGCTTGACAAAAATGATGTAGGAGTTCGTAAACTTCACACAAAGGACGTGATTGTTCAGCTAAACGTGTTTGGAGAACTTGCTGAATATATTGAACTTGGAGAGGATGAACTAGCGGTTTACCATCTGGTGATTATAAAAAATTGAATTTTAATAAGATAGCGTTAAATAATATCACATGTAGTTACCTCCAGTTTCTTTATCTTCTACTAGAATATCTATATCAAGTAATCTCCAAGGTATATTCGGACCATCTCCCATAACAGTCAAAGATACTTCAAATTCATGTTCAACGTGGAAAGTCACACGTCCATTTTCAATCTACAGATAAAAATATATTAAGGATGTTCTCGCCGTAATTAAAAACATACATAGGATATTAAAAATTTGACAGAATGTAATTTACTACACCGTTTAAAAGTTAAAGCAGTTTAAAGTTTGCATATTTTAACACGTCTTCTTATGGAGAATTGAAAAAATTCTAATTCAAACCTTATTTAAACACCAAAAAAACGTAGCCAAAAATATAATTTTTTTCTATTTATAGTAAAAACTATCTGTTTTACTTCTGTACAAAACTTATTAGTTTTTACTAACTCATTTCAAAGAAAAAAAAATATTGTAAGAAAACATTATAAAAAGTAAGTGATGAATTGGCAACAATGCACTGAATACTAAAATAATGACAGTTCAAATTGGACCAATCAGATTGCAATTAGGTTGTCACGTCTTGTACTTTTAATTGTAATATTTTTTTCATATATTTATGCGTGTAAACGACTTATATTATCATTTTCATTATACATTTATGTTCTAAAGAGTGTTATTTAATAATATTTTCACTTATGAAGTCATTTATAATAATAAAATATTTGGGTTTTTTTTATTTCTGACAGATGAATTTAAATGACATTCACAAACAAAATTTTTCATATTATTAACAAATATATTAATTTTTTTGACTAAAATAACAGTTAAAATACGAAATAAGGTTTTAAACATAAATACTAATACAGGCTGGCCAGTATTTCTCTGGAACAAATTTCCGTGACTTTTCCCGGTTTTCCAGAAGATTTTTTACCGTTTTTCCCTGATTTTTATAATTAAAATTTTGATAAAAAAAATAATTTTAATATTTTTACAGAATTTGCATTTTTCCCTGACTTCCAACCAAATTCCCTGACTTTTCCCGGTATAGTAAAATTCCCTGACTTTTCCCGGTTTTCCAGAAGAATTTTTACCGTTTTTCCCTGATTTTTATAATTAAAATTTTAATAAAAAAGCTAAAAAAATAAAATTTAATATTTTTGCAGAATTTGCATTTTTCCCTGACTTCCAACCAAATTCCCTGACTTTTCCCGGTATAGTAAAATTCCCTGACTTTTCCCGGTTTTCCAGAAGAATTTTTACTGTTTTTCCCTGATTTTTATAATTAAAATTTTGATAAAAAAGCTAAAAAAAAAACAAATTTTTATATTTTTGCAGAATTTGCATTTTTCCTCGACTTCCAACCAAATTCCCTGACTTTTCCCGGTATAGTAAAATTCCCTGATTTTCCCGGTTTTCCAGAAACTGGCCACCCTGTAATATTGTTTATGAAGTTTAAAAACGAATTTGACTTTCCTACAAGCATTTAAAGTGAACAATTCATAATTTAATTTTGATCTTTCATTTCATTTAGATTTATATTATTTTTGCCTCAAATTGTACGTCCCAAACATCGGCAGATAAATTAATATCAAAACTTACTTTAAGATTTCTCATTTGTGGCATAAGGTTTCCTGTGACAAGTCGATGTTGAATTACTTGATTAAGGCGTAATAAAGTGTCACGTTTTTCAGCAGGCGTGATAGGATCAGGTGGAACAATGCGATCTCGTATACATGCCGGTAGTCGGCTGTAAGTACCCGTAGTAAGTACTTCAACAGCGGCCGGGATGTGGAAGTTAGGTAACCGAGCGTGTACCAAAGTTTCACGTGCCATTCGTGCAAGCATATCAGCAGTTTCGACAAACAGTAACGATTGTTTATCCAGAAATGCCATAATGCGCTATTAAAAAAAAAATGAAATATACCCAATGATTTTGATTGACATTAACTTACCGCTGATTTATCGACTTTTGAAGCACTGTTTGCCCATTTCACAAGCGCTAGTAATCGTACAAACAGTTGCCGAGTTCTGGCAGAAAAATTATATATTTCGATTTTTCTTTCCATATCAGTCTTTCTAGGTAACCTAAAAATTAATAAATTTAATAATACTGCACGAGTTAAATATAATACACAATTTACGTACAATTCTGCTAGAACTGTAAGTTCGTGGTACGTTCTTTGTACTATAAAATCAATAAGCATTGCGAGGGAAATCGAGCCACCTCTATTTCCTTCTTGGGGTCCACTAATAACCCCCTGTGGCATGTTATTAGTCACAGGGGTTTGTAACCCTTCTAATGGTACAGGAGCCATCGTTATAAAATCTTGTACAATAACCTAATCTAATTAAAGAAAATAATAAAAGTTTATTAAAAGGAAAATTTTCTAGTTTAGTAATAAAACTACTCACAATAAACAATTTTATGTATATGTTACATATTAAAGTTTATTTTTTCTGTAATGCTCAAATACATAACATAATTTACGTATTACACAGATTAACAGGTATTTATGTTTACTACTTAACACACAAATAGTTTTAATTTATTCTATATGTATTTTATAATATGGATAAAAAGCTATATTTCTTATTAAAACTATTCTACGTATACAGCATTAACAAATATTTTAGTTTCACTACTTCTCTTGATTGCTGTCATAGAATATGTCACAGAAATAACAACACATACACAAGTAGGAGTTTACATTAGAAGAAGTGTGAGCGAATCATTTTAATATATGATACGGATATGTTATAAATAGTTTTCGTTATCACACCTAGGTGGCATAGCTCTAGATATTAATTTTATTATAGAAATTTTATTATAGCATCCCGTCATAAGTCGAAATTTTTTATAATATAAATAAGATACAGAATATGCATCTTGATTTATCTGTATAACCTAAGATTCATCTTAAGATAATTGCAGAAACTTTAAAGCTTACATACATTTTTGTATATTCCGCCAATGTTTTTAGTTTACGTTATCGCCACTAACGGAACTATATTTTTTTAACATTGGAAGTCGTTTCTTTTTACTTTGTTCGCAGTTCTTGGTAGCATTTTGAACATTTTAAGCCTACCAATTTAGTAATTGCATCAAAAAAAGAACGGTTATTATCCTCCATTTTCCTTTTGATACCTCTCTTTGACTGTAGTGATAGGGCTACACGTGTTTGATAGTGAAATTTAATTTCTCGGTAGTTTTAAAGGTAATTTGAATTGGATTATAAAAATATCAGAATACGGTGTATCAAAACTATTTTTACAGGTTAAACTATAAAAATGGTGGCCCAAAAGAAACAGAAAAAGGCGATGGAGAGTATAAACAGCAGGTTAGCTTTAGTAATGAAATCAGGCAAATTTTGTTTAGGATATAAACAGACTTTAAAGGTAATTATCCTCACTTTTTTCTTAAAAAAAAATAGTTTTTAATGTGGTATGGTTATATTTCAGACCCTGCGACAAGGAAAAGCGAAGTTAATCATAATAGCGAACAATACACCTCCGCTCCGCAAATCTGAAATTGAGTATTATGCTATGTTAGCTAAAACCGGCGTACATCATTACACAGGCAATAACATCGAATTAGGTACTGCTTGCGGTAAATACTTCCGAGTATGTACGATGTCAATCACAGATCCTGGCGATTCTGATATCATCAAAAGTATGCCCACCGGAGATCAACCAGCGCAGTAGTAATTCCTTATTTTATACATTAATGTTACTTTATAAAAAAAAATATAAAATAAAATTAACATTGATGTGTTATTTGTGTTTTATTTATTATTAATTATTTTTCAGAATATCCTTAATATATATAAAGCTCAATGTTCGAGAACCACTTATCCGATTTACGTGGTTTCTTTTTTAATTCATAGGTATACATTCTCTGGTCAGGTTATAGGCTATATTATGTTACGTTAGGTAACATAACTAAACAGTGACAATAATAGTAAATCAAGTCGGAAAAAATTTTGCCGTCAGCGCACTGTTTTACAATACGCTGCCTAAACCGTTGAATATAGAACAAAATAATGTAATAAAGAATTGTGTAGAATCAAAAGTCCTACAATAAAGTCCATGACACCATATGTCTAACTTTTATATTTAAGCCACAATGACTGCTTTTATGTTACAAAAAAAAACGTAAAATATTTGGGTTCTGTTTACATGGACTTATGACCTGCAAAACTTTAATCCTTATTGAAATAAATGATTTCATCGTCATAATTACTTAATGTAGATATAATTTACCTTTTACAGAATCCAATTTGGTCTTTTGGTTTAGGAAATAACGTGAAATATACATATAATAACATATTATTTGTGACAATTCGCGCGAACTCAGATAAAGTGTCACGGGGAGAGAGGGAAGCAGTTGTTTATTTTGTTTTCAATAATTAACTTTTAAATTTAAATAGAACAAAAATTATTTTTACTTTTTGTTCTGATTCGCTTAGTAGGTAGGTAATTTAAGTGTTGTTTGGTTTTTATTAGAAAAATAACTAATCGTGTTTATACTTAATTCAATTATATATTTTTTAAATCCTAAACAAAGCGAAGCCGGGCGGGCCTAGCTAGTTTACAATAAATAACATTTTATTCAAAGAATCCTACATTATTTATTGAAGTTCTACTTCTTTAGGGACGTTGAGGGTAAAAATTGAGTAATGTAACGGAAATGAAATCAGTAATGTAACGGAGATGAAATTAGTAATGTAACGAAATTTTATGCGGTGAAATATCTAGCCCGGGACTGAAAATACAGAATAAATAACACAACTGCAAAGAGTATTGCCTATATCAAAAAAATTATAGCGTATTGACAAAATTAGCAATTTTTTATTAATTATTTTTCAGAGTATTTACAATAAATAACATTTTATTCAAAGAATCCTACGTTATCAGTTTGGGCGTGTTTACGGTCAGATTGTTTTCGGAGGAATTTTAAACCGGCTTCGATTGAAACTTCGATATCTTTCAAACTTTCTTTTTTCCTGGGATGTTTAGATTTAGACGAACTTGAATTATAATATTCAAACGTAGGCGGTGGGGCAATTTCAGCACCTTTACGTTTTACTTTTCTTTCTTCCGTTTTTCGTTCGCTATCTGAATCTTCACATTCATTTATTATTGGGTCATATATCTGATTGCTTGCCGGTTCTTTATAATTTGAATTATTTCCGTCATATGAACGTTTATAAGGATTGATATTTTGAATATGATTTGACTCATCGACAGTATTTGTACTTTTTGAAGAATCGGAATTTTCAATGCGCCAATCATTTTTACTTTTTTTCGTAGTAAAAAATAACGATTTTTTATCCTTTTCTGTTTCACAGTCGCTCGAATCGAGTGAATTTTCATCCGTTTTTACATTAAACCAATCTCTTTTTGGTTTAATTTCTGTCGTGACTGTACTTTCAGTACTTCTTTCGGTACTAATGTAAAATGAAGACGGAGGAGCAAATTCTTTTTTTCTTTCATTACGTTTTTGTTTCACCCATTGTTCTTGACTTTTTATTTCATAGACGTCTTCTTTTCCTATATCCCACGGTCTCATAATATGTTTCCTGATTTCTTCTTTAGCCTTTTCTTCTTTTTCTTCTTTAGCTTTTCTTTCAATTTCTTCTTGGGTTAAAACAGGTTCAGCTGGTGTCTCTTCAACTTCAGGTTCTGAAATAAAATATAATAGGGTTTCATAATCATTTTCACTACGATTTATAAAAAAAGAGTTATTTCCAAATTTTCGTGACTGAAGGGTTAAAATCAAAAAGTCATTTGACATTTTTTATTGCATTTCATTTTTTATTGAGTTCAATTTTCAGTCTATGAAAGGGGGGTTTAAAATATTTTTGACAATGTTCGTTATAATTTTCAGTGAAAGTACTAATTAAAGGCTACATTCTAAAATTTTTTCAGATTTTTTGAATCGATAGTTTAGAAAATAGAGGGGGGGACGTTTTGACAATGACATTAAAAAGCAAATATATCGTGATTGAAGGGTTAAAATCAAAAGGTTTTGATACATTTTTTGTTGCATTTTAGGAGACCTATCAAATGACACCTTACTCAATGGGGTAAATTGGAAAAAAATGTGAGTTCAGTTTTCAGTCTATGAAAGGGGGGTCCAAAATATTTTTGACAATGTTCGTTATAATTTTCAGTGAAAGTACTAATTAAAAACTACATTCTGAATTTTTTTCAGATTTTTTGAATTGATAGTTTAAAAAATAGAGGGGGGGGGACGCTCTAACAACGACAGTAAAAAGCAAATATATCATGGCTGAAGGGTTAAAATCAAAGTTATTTGACATTTTTTATTGTATTTTAGGAGACCTTTCTAACGACACCCCACTCAATGGGGTAGGTGAAATTTTTTTTGTAAACACTTCATTTCATGGAAGGGAGATCTAAAAATTTTTTTTTAAATCTTATCATTTCTTTTTTTGTATTATGTCAAAATTTTTACAAGACGGACAGACGGGGGGCGGATGGACATAGAGAAACTATAAGAGTTCCTAGTTTTCTTCTGAACCCTAGTCAATGAGAAAAGTATAAATGGGAATAATAAAAATTACCATCTTCTAATGGTGGAAGACCCATTCGTGCTCTTTTTCTATTCTGAGCCGCTCTCACTCTAGCTGCTAGTTGTTTAACACGTGTTGCTTTAAGATCTTTTATAGTATCTTGTTTTTCCAACGTTTCTGATCGTAACTTTTTCAATTCATCTAACTGTTTAACACGTTCATCTACATTCTGTGAAAAGTTGAAATAACTAACGCCGTGATTTCTTGCCTCTGAAAATAACACAAATTTAAATAATTTGATAATAAAAAAAAACATTTTAATACATACCGCTGAATAAAACATCCTGATAATGAATGTCAGTTTTTTTCTTGAGTTCTTCTTCTTGTTTTTCCCATTCTTGACGTAATAATTCTCTTTTCATATCGTTAGATAATAGTTCATTTTTTAAATTTAATTCTCGTATGACAACAGTATCGTCATTTATATTTATATCATCGGGTACTGAATCTTTAAACCATTTAATTGCTTCTTGTTCTGGGTTACTTTTATTCGTTGGTAACGAGGCACTAAGTTTTTCATCTCTCTCTTTAATGAATGCAAGATCGGATTTTAGACATCGTCTTGTACGTCCTAAGCAATCAAGGTAATCTACCCTGAAAATAAAAACGATCTTATTAGTCGATACTCAATCAAGTTCATTTAAGGGGGATGGCCACTGTGACGGGTCAAAAAATTGTCAATGTTTGGGAATTTTTTTTCACAGATATAACTCATTATTTTTGAATCAGGTAAAGGACATTTTATTAAGTATATATTCAATTTATTTAATATAAATTTTTATTGAAAAATATTAAATATTTACAAAGTTATGAGCCTCGATGTGACGACAAAAAAAAATTTTTTTCTCTATGGTCGACTCAAAATTTCGAGAAGGGTTATATGAAAAAAATAAATAAAAATTTTATCAATATCTATATGAATGTAACTATCGTTGCACGTAGCCGTTTTATTTTATTTTATTTTCTCACAAAATGGCGAATGTTTCAAATTTTTTTTCATTTTTAAGACCTATTTTTTTATTAGAGCAGTTTTAAAAATAGTAATTATCAAAATTTCAAAAATCGGTTACGTGCAACGATAGCTACTACAATTACAAAAATTATTAAAAAAATAAAATTGAAATCGGTTCATTAATCTTTGAGGAATCGTATCAACCAGGTCAAAAAATGTCATTCGGAGATAAACGTGTTTACTGTTTTTGTTATGTCATAACCGGCTGTGCTACCTCGTCTCACTAAATTGACTGTAACTCCGCAATTTTCAAAATTTAAACTCAATTTTTTGTATACATATTTATGAATACGTTTTAAAAAAAAATGTAAGAAAAAAAATTTTTTTTTTCTTCCCCCTTAAGAGACATAATAAAATTTATCTTACCAGTCATTATCATCTTCAGGTTGGCTGTACTCTTCAATTACTTTTTCCTCACTTTCATTCTCGTTAGATTTATTATATTCATTTTCTCTGATCTTTTTATCAAATTCAATGAGGTATAATTCTTCTTTATCATCTTCTAATACCTTTACACCATTTATTATATCATTATACAACTGTGTTTTTATTTCTAATGAAGCTCTAAAAGTAAATAGGAATGAAATTAGACAGAGATACTCCGCAGTTTATTTTATAGGTTACCTTTAGTGAAAGTCGTATAATTTAATATAAATTATTAAAATAACTCACTTACTTTGATTTTTCCAATAACTCTTTATCTTTATCACTTATGGGTTTGATTTCTTCAGGTTCCTTTTCTTTATTATCATTCCTTTTAGGTTTTGATTTACGAAAACATGATTGAGATTTTGATATTAGTTTTGCTTTATCAACTTCTTGTTTTTTTCGTAATACTTCAGCTTTTAAACTTAATAGCTAAAATTGGAAAGTAAATGTTTGTAAAATATTGACATATTTAACATCAGTTATATATCAAATAACTTACAGATGATTTGCTAATATCAATAGGTTTTTTATTCATTTCGAACGATTGTCAAATAACCTCAAAATTATAAAAATATAATAACATCATCTGACAGATCACAGAATAAGTAATACTTTGTGACAATATTTTAAACCCAAATATTTATGTCTCAAAATATACGTACATATAAATAATAATTATGTACCTATTATGCCTATTATTTTGTGATATAAAATACAATAAAGATGACAGCTGCTTTTGACAAACAGGGTAACCAACTGTTCTTTAACCATATACACTCAGCGTTCTATAATACGCCCATCCACAAGACGTCCGATCCATAAGACAATGTTCTAACAGCTCTATAGTACGTCTTTCCCCAACCCCCACCATAATACCATTGTGACAGCTATATTTCAGCGCGAAATTTAAATTAACAAATTGACGTTAGTCTTCTATGTAGTTGTAGATTTTATAAACAAAACTTGTGTTTTGGTGTGACTCAATGTGGAAAAAAATGAAATTCAATACAAATTTTCGTTAAAATTGAAATATAATAAATACATAGTATTAGTATAAAAAAATGTGTAAGGTACATTTTATTTGTTTTGGTAATTCGAAAAAGATTAAAAAAGGAAATAACAAAAATAAACTATTGGCATATGATTGTATAGAAATCTATACATTTTTCATCCAGTATTAAAGCAACGAATAACAATTGTCTAGAGTTCAATTCTAAAAAGTCAACAAACCAGGATCTCGTTCACCAACAGCGCCATTTTTATTATTATGTATCTGTCAACTTTTAGGCGTGGTGGTGGGGGCCCCTCTAGCCGGCGTCTTGTGGAATTATTGAATTACCGATGGCTACGTATTATAGAACGCTGAGTGTACATAGGCAATGAATACTAGGTTGGTACTGGTTTAATATGTAGTACCTTAGAGCATGTACCTACTAGAGGCAGCATTGCCAATCGGCCGTGCGAACAAGCATGCTAGAGAGAAAACGCAATAATGCCACATCCGTTCTCTTTCGCTCCGTGTGCTGATGCAGTGGAGCGAGAGAGAAAGGATGTAGTGTTATTGCGATTTCTCTTTCGCACGACCGAGCGGCAAGGGTGCCTCTAGTAGGTACATACTCAAAGTGTAGTACAGTGCGTTTCAAAAATTCACAATTATACAATTAACTTATTTATTATATAGAATAATATTAAAAATATTATATATATTTAGGATCTACATGAGTTTCAGAAAAAATGTCCTATTTTGAGAAAATAGATAAGAGACATAACTGCTCGTTGTGAAAATTCATAACAGTTTTATTGACAAATATAAAAAAAATTCTGGTAACGCCACTGATAACAAACTGGAGCTCATTGTTGTGAAACGTATAATATTTATTTATAAATGACACGGGCGGTTTTTATCAGAAAAATCCTAAAAAAGCTGATATGATATTTACTTCCGTCGACAATATAACACATCATTTGCATAGATATTAATTGTAAAAAAAAATCAAGGGCAAATACTTTTGTTATTAAATTATTTAATAAAATTATTACTCAAAAAGAAAAGAAAAAATATATTTTGCAACAATGAATTTTTCATTGTTATAATAATTTTCAAGATAATAAAAATATTCAGCATTTTTGATATTAACAGTTTATTTTATAAATAAACTATCATCATTTATTTATTATCATTTATACAGTATAATAATATTATTACACTCATCTTGAGAATATTTATGTATTTAAAATTCTGTTTGGAAAAAAAATTAATTGAAAAAATAGTAGGTCCTTTAATCCTAGGTATTACACTTACCCAATTTCGCCAATCTATGTTACCAGTATGTTAGTGTTGACACTAAATTAAAAAAAAATTCTTATTTCTTAAAAAAAAGGAATTGGGTGGGGTACATTGGTAAATTTTTTGATTTTCTTAAAAACTATATTTTCTACAAGTATAAAATTCTTATAAAAATTTGATGTGATATTTAAAAAAAAACATGATAATTTAATATTAAACTGACTTTTATTCACTCATAATTATTCATTTAAGAGCTTGTATTTCTTTTTCTATCTACATATTACCAGATAAATTTATAACATTATCAGGACCGGCATCAGTCTAGGCTTCGGTATGTCGTACTAGACACTCGAAAAATTTGCGTGTGATTGGAAAAGCATTTAAATTTTTTTAGGTTCTGTTTACGTGGACTTATTTATGACCTGCAAATCATTAATCCTTATCGAAATAAATGATTTCGTCGTCACATGTACTAGAGTATAAAAACTCTTTACAGCATCCAATTTGGTCTTAAATAATTGAGTCAAATATTATGAATAAAAAGCTAATTTGAATTTTTATTTGTAAAAATTTTGATAATTTTTAATATTTCAAAAAACTCTCTAACTTCCCCCTCCCGCCACTTTTTTACTAGACACTAGAAATTTATCTGTTCTGCCGGGCCTGAACATTATTCAGATAACTCAGAACATCCGGAATATGATGATATTACATTTATAAATATAAATATTTAAATTAGCACCATTTAGTTTAGCAACTTTATTTCATATATGCTTGCAACAATGAATTCTACGAATAAAAAATACAATTTAGTTTTCTCTGAAGACATTTTTAAATCAGATACAATTGAAAAAGCATTTCAATTAAATATAAATAAAGAAATAACAATCACTATATCGCAAAATGGACAAGTTAAATGTTATAAAATTAACCGTAACAAAAAATGGACAGAAGGAACTGTAGACAAACTTCATGGATTCATCAAAAAAGAAAATATAAATAGTGATGTATTATATTTGGTTGACTTATTTCAAGATGGGAGAGATATTTTAATACATAATACATTCAAAGGATTCAATTTTTATGAATTTGATAGAGAATGTAATATGAGAATTATTTTATCGACGCATGATATGGATGAAAATCCTTTTAGTAATTGGAACTATAAAGACAAATTGATAAATTTTGGTCGTTTTTATTCTGACAGTAGTAAAACAGGACTGTTAACTCTTGAAGGAAATAATGATATTACTTTTTATGTGGTTGATAAAAATAAATTTCAAGATTATGAATATCCATTTTTACAGTTAACTGTCGAAGAGACAAATTTAGATATTGAAAAAATGTTACATAGGTTGTCTTTATCATTTGGAAATGTATTCGTAAATGATGTAAATTCAAACGGAATAGATGATATTGTTGTACGAACTAATTTAGGTACAGATGTTTTTGAACTGGATTCAAATAATATACCTAAATGTATTTTGTCAACGACAGAGTTTAAAATTGAAAAAAATTCAAGAAATCAAGATAGTTTATATTTTGTAAATTTTACTGGTAGAAATACTTTTAAAGATGCTGCACTTAGAAATAATACTGGATTGTTTGTTTATAAATATGAAGGTGGTGATTATAAATTTCTGAGCCATAATTTTATTTTTTCTAAATTGAAAGGATGGAAAAGTGAAACATATAATAGTGATGTTATATTCAATGATTTTAATAATGATAGCAGTGAAGATATACTGTTCACAGGTATGTTTTTTTAATAAATAAGATATACAAATTTTCAATATGAATTACGTTCAATGGGGTAGTAACGGTGGGGGGGGGGGTAATCCCCCCCCCCCGAAATGTTCAATGTTCTAAAAAAAACATGTTTTGAGAAAAAATCAGTTCAAAATACCTTCCAAAATTTAACACATATGTATGTATATACCCCCCCCCTGAAATTTCTTCTTACAATTACTGGGTTATTAATACTAAACCGGATATAAAAAATTCGTAATTGTACCTATCACAATCGATTCTCTAGTTATTAAATAAACACTAATTTTGAGCAAAATCTTTGGAAGGCTGTAGCTCCCTGCTCCCTCACGAATCGATCTACTATTTTTTAAACTAGTTTTAAATAAGCCTGTTTATGTTAAAAAAATTCAGTAAATATTTTTTTGTGAACTTTTTTGACATACTACATATATAAAAAATATTTTTATTACGTATATTATTTTTTTTTGTTATCTAGGTATATTTTGTTTTAAATTCAATAAATGTAAATATAATTCTTATTTTAGGACCACAAGGGATTCAAATGTTAACATTTAATACAACAATAAACAAATGGTACAATATATTCAACAATGACGATTTAAAAATTACAGAAAAATATTCTCAAGTATTACTAACACCTAATTATAACAATTCTACATTTGTGTTAACACAAAACAATGATGAAATTAAAATTGGAACAATGAAAGAATTTTTTATTGACACACAAATAAACGTAAAAACAAATTTAACAAGAACATCAAAATCTGAATCAGGAGAACAAATAATTGAAACAGTTTATCCAGAAGAGAAATTTATGTATGTTAGAAAACAAATCGTATATTTAAGAGATTCAATTGATATTGAAAATATAGTAAGAAATTGTATCGATATCCGGACAGGAAAACCAAAACTAGTTATTCCAATTGTTGAACAGATTTCAACACTTCTTGGTTATTTTAAATTATCTTACGATTTCAACACAGGGAATAGTATATTAGGTAATGGCTGGTCTATGCCAAATACGTACATAATATTAAACGATTGTGGAAGCATTTTTATAGAAGATCATGCTTATTTTTTAATTAATCAAAATGAACCATACCAAATGATATACAATAGTAAAAAATCTTCACCAGATGTATTGGTTTTCAAAATAGAATCAGATATTGGATACGAAATAAAATATTTCAAAAAAAGTGAACGATGGGAAATTAAGTATGCAAAATTTACGCAAATTTTTGGAAAAATTGAAACAAATAATGATTCTGTAGGTTATGATATTTCTTGGAAATCTTGGAGAGGGCCTGGCTATTCTAAAGAAGATATGGAAGTTATACCAAAATCTTGGTACTTAAAAGAAGTAAGGGATGTAGATAATCACATCGTTTTAGATTTTTCTTATTTAACAATAAATGTCCCAATTGGTGATGGAAAAATATATACAAGAGAAGTTCATATCCAAGAAATAAAAGATTGCTATTTGAATTTTATTAAATTCGAATATGGGGATAAGATGTCTTCAGAATTAATACCATTTTTTGAAAGCAAATCAAAATATTTAACTACTCGTAAATATGAAACTAAATATTTGAAAGAGTATACTTTAAATACACAAAAATTTATACAAAAGGTTCAATTCGATTATAAAATTGATGGTTCGAATCGTTTTCTTGAAAAAATTAGACAACTTGGTGATTTGACGAATCCAGTTTTTGAATTTCAGTATTTTGTGTCTAAAAGTGGGATATCTATTTTGAAAAATATTAAATTTGATTCTGAAATGGAAATAGATTTTGATATAATTGAAAAAACGGATGAAATCAAATCAGTAGCAAAGAAAATAGGTAATCGGTATGATTTTGATGGAAATGTACAAATTTTTCAAATTATAAATTATGTAATCGTAACGATTTTGAGTGCTGATAGTACAATTTTATATGTAAGACTTTTTACTAAAGATATGTCAAAAGAAATATTATGCAAAAAGAAAAATATATATGCAGTTCTTGAAAAAAATAATCAAATTACATTTTACAATATTTATTCCAATATTGATGAATTTTACATTCATTTAAAATACAAAAATAAACAAGAAATTATAATGTTTAAGTTGATAAACCCTTGCGAAAATGTTATCAGATCTTACGAAATTGCTGAAAACAGTAACGTCAAAATTGGTACTGATTTTGTAGTTATTGTAAGTGATACTTTGAATATAATAGAATGGGATTCAACAGAAAAAATATGGAAGAATGAAGTCCCAAAAGAATGGGAAAAAATAAGTTTTATGGATGGATCAGATTTTATAGTAGAAGTAAATGGGGCGTTAATAGCAATCTATTACGAACCTAGATTATATGTTTTATGGAAAAAAGATAACATATGGGAACTAAATTATATCAAAATCATACCAAATTTTTACAAGAACACAATACGAGCTTTGAATAACTTTGAAATAAACTATGGAAACATTATCGAAAAACATTTCAAAGAAAGAGCATTACAAATACATAAAAATGTTATTTATTTAAACTCAATTCGATTGAATAATTCTGTACTAACAAAACATATAAATATTATTCTATTAAAAGATGATCTTATAATTGAAAAAGATAAATCGATTATCATTGATAGTATCGATGTATTAAAACTAAGAAAAACTATTACCTTAAGTGAGGAAGAAACATGGATAACTGGATATGAATATGGAGAAAATAAAAAATTCAAACAGAAAGTGATAGATTTCGAAGGAACGTTTAAAACTTTCCTTAAAAAGAAAACTGCAGAAGAGGAATTTCGTGAAGAAGTTATTAAAGTTGAAAATGAATATAAAAAGAATGCAACGGAAGCATTGATAAAAGGAGAATATCATTTATTTGATATAGTTACTTTCTTCACAATGATTCTTTACGACAATGACTTGGTTTATAATGAAACTAAGATAAAATTCACTGGTTCAGATTGGATAAAAGAGCAAATAATTCAAGAAAAAAATGAAACGATTTTGTACAATATTGGGGGCAATTTTGTAGTTGAAAGATTATACAATGACACAAGTAATATTGAAATAAAAAGAAGAGAAGAGAATGGAGAAAAAACAGTTGTTTCAATTTTAGATACCAATGATTTAAATTCGATAGTTAATGGTTTTCCTAATTACTATGCATACAGATCGAATAAAGGTGCAAATAAATTGATTGAGTTATATGAAGATGGAAATAATATAAAAAGAAAATACGATATTCCTGATGATGAAGTATTTAATATACAGTGTAGCAATTCTGAAGTTTTATTTACTGAATTAAAATCAGTGAATAAAACTGTTATCATTGCACGACCGATGATGTCCACTGAAATTTTAGTCATTGATAAAAATAGCTTTATTTCAAATAGATCATCGAAGATTACTGCTTATGATTACGATATGAAATCATTAAAAGATAGTTCATACTTTAATAGGGTTTACATATACCATGGGAATAATAAAACTGAATTTGGATATATTGAGAATTACATGAATATAACAACTCAAAATGTAACCTCAGTTTTAAAATACTACGACTCGAAAGACGTATTAGTTAAAGTTGAAACAGAACCTCTTTTTAAAGAAGAAAAAGAAGAGATAAAATCAAAGGAAAATGTTTATAGAAATACAACTTTATTCGATAAGAACAATCAACTTTTTATTGCTACATTTTTCCCAGATCAAGTAATTAAAGACGAAGGAAGCTTTCTTGGATTTGAAGATTACGAAGTTACCAAAAAACCAAATAAATGGAATTACAACCTTGAAAATATTGTGAAGAACAGTTATGCATTTACAGGGAAAAATTATTTAAAACTTGAAGTAAATGAAAAACTAACTGCAATGCTAAAACCTGAAAATCAAAATTTACCTTATAAAATTTTAACTTGGATACACCCTAATGGTTTTTTGGTTGTAGGATCAAAAACTTCCATTTTAAAAGTGAATATATACAATAATATTCACCGACTTATAGAAACTGTCTTGGGGAATGTAAAATTAATGTCAAGGGGTTGGTTTTTATTGGAAGGAATCATAAATCTACCTCAAATTAGGATTTTACAAAATAATACTGAAGATATTGTAGATAAATCATTGAATATCGAAATCATTGTAAATTCTTTAAATAATACTGTACTTATAGATCATGTTTTTTTTACTACTCAATTCTCAAATGTACAAATAAAAGTATATGATTATCAGAAAGCCATAGTGACCGATAAAATACAATCAAATGGTTTGATAACTCGCACAATTTACAACAATGAAAATAAAAAAGTTATTCACATTAATGAAAACAATTTAGTCAAGATATTTAAATCATTTTCAACTCTATCTTCATTGCTGTGGTACAACAGAAAGTTAAAAATAGATCAAATACTATCAGAAGTTATCATAAAATCAAATAATGGATTCTATAGTAATTTTGAACGTTTTTCTTTTAATTCTCATTGGTTAATCGAACGAGCAGAATTTTGGAAAACATCAGATAATTGTATAATGCATTTAGGCCTTTCACAAGATAAAATAAAATTAAAGAGGCGTACTTTTTCTACAGATTCGATAGCAATAAGATTTATATATGTATTGCATTCTGAGCCTGTATTGTTGCAATTTGATGATCGGTTTAAAATATATAAAAATAAAAATGACATTACGTATATGCGTTTTTATAGTAAAATTATACCCCTTAAAGATAGAGGGGAGGTGCTTTTTGTTAAAGAAAATACCAGAGGGTTCTTGTGGATTGATGGAGTATTATTAATAGACAGTGAAATTATTCCAGAAATTAATTTAAAGGATTTTGCTATTGAGTTAAGAGGGAAAATATCTTTTTGTGAATTGATTGTAATGCATAAACCTTCACTTCAAGTTAAATATAAAGATTTCTTAGGTAATGACTTGCAAAGTGTTCTTCTCGAAAATGAAAATAGTGCAATTGTTACGAATTTTGAATATGATGGTATAGGAAGGCTTGTGAAAGAAACAATCCCTAGAAGAATTGAAAGATTTAATAATAACATTACTTTACTTACTTATAATGAGGGTACATATAAATTTAAAAACTACATATATGAGCGTACAAGTTTACTCAATGATTTAAAAGTTATGGAAATACCAGAATCAGAATTTTCACTAAAAACTGGAAATGTTAAAGTATTTTCTAGAAATTGTTTAGATACATTTTTGAATACAGCATTCAATGTCAATGAAGGTTTTAGTTGTAAAACGGAAGTAAAATCTAAAAAATATTTCGATATGAAAGTTTTTGATATGAATGATAATAAGGTAAGTACAATCGCCTGCAAAAGTGGTCGGCCAGTTTGCATTCAAATTTGCTTATCACAAATTCAGTAGACTCCTCCCATTTGATTGTTATAATATTTAAATCATTTCTCAATGCAACAAAAAATATTTTGACACTAATTTGCTAGATAAAGAAGTACTATATGTAAATTTTGTGTCAGTAAATTTTGAATTTTAATAAAATTCAAATATGATATAAAAATTTTCACATTTTTTTCGAATATGTTGTAAGCGGTTTTGACCTTTACAGTGGTAGACCACTTTTGAATCTGATAGTACATACATTTTATACAACTTATTATTTAATTTCACGTATTTTTTTTGTAGGTGGCAAATTATATTTATACTGAAGGTAATATTGGGTTATTAAGTACATATGAATATGATGAAAACAACAGATTAATAAAAATTCTGTCTCCGCTTTATCATAAAACGGCAAAAACATTCTTGAAATTAGGGAAAAACGTTACTAATGAAGAAAAGGAAATTCAAAAGAAACTTGGGGTCTTTTACACATATAATTCACGAGGGGATAATATCGTAAGTGTAACCCCAGATGAAGGAAAAATAGAAAAAATATATAATAGTATTGGACAGTTAAAATTTATTATTAACTACGACTATGAAAATGAACATTTAATAGATGCTGTGGTCTATTTTAACTATGATCATATAAGTAGATTAATAAGTAGTGGAACAATAGAAAAAAAAGAAAAATTAATTTTGAAAGAAAATTTGCTACAATTAAAAGATATCGAAATTTCAGCAAAAAATACAACTTTAGTTGAAATATTTGATAATATAAAAGAATATCAACAATTTTATTACAAAGATAATGAAGTTATTCATGGGAAAAGAAGAATAATTGTTACACTTAATGAAGATATTGGCCCATTTATTGAAGAAAACACATTGAATTTAGATGGCGAGATTTTCAATAAAAAAATTCACTATTTTCCAATTTCGACTGAAAATTCGTTGAAATTACAAATAAAGAAAACTTTTGATGAAAATTATAATTCAGTTATTGAATACCCTTTTGAATTTAACAGTAATGATTTAAAATTAATATATAAATATAATAAAATGGGACAAATTGAAAATATTAAAATTGGTGAAAATTTTATTGCTAAAGTCAGTTATGATGCATCGGGTTCTGTCATTGAAGAAAAATATTTTGCGTTGAAAAAAAATGGGGAGTTTAATAGAATTTATAAATATAATGAATTAAATAATGTTGAAATTATATCTGATAAATTTTTAAAAGAGTCCATTTATTATACAGAAAATGGTTATGGAAAACAAGGGTACAGTGATAAAAGTGTAACCCAAACAAAATTTGAGGCTTTTTGGCACGATAGTGCCAATATAAAAACGTCCTTAATAGATGAAGATAATATCGAAGAAAATTTCATCAATAAAAATGATTTGAACATATGTTTAGACTATTTATTAAAATATGGGTATATAAATAAAAATAACGAACAAGAAAAAATATTTTATTTCGATTCAGAATATCAATTTCCGGTACAATGTGTTCAAGGTTCAATGGCAAAATATTTAACACAGTTGATTGGTCAAAAAGGATTTCCAAGAATTTTTGGACATAGTTATGAATATGGGATTTTTATGGAACTGACAAAAGCGAAATATTTTATAAATGAAAATAATCCCATGGAACCTTTATTACCGCATACATTTTCAAAAGAAATTCCAGATTTAGATAATAAAGAATCAGAGGATGTCTGGGAAATTTTAAAAACTGGTGGATACATTATAGAAGATAATACTAGAGATTTTTATAGTTCACATGGTAAAAAGGGAATTAAAGATTTTACACGAAAAAAAGACCTTCAAGAAGATCTCAAAAATATTGATTCATATTTTACTAATTTTATAATTCCCATCCATACCCTTTTGATGCATTTAAAAGGAACAATAACTAAAAGCAAATTTTTGGAATATTTTTTTAAATGGGATACATCAAATAACTTAATCGAAAAGAGGGAAGAAATTTGGAATATGTTAAACAAGAAAAAATATTTAAATAACTATTTTAATGTTGATTTTAGTAATAGTTTACATAAATATAGCACAAACCTTCCAGATATAGCTAAAATACTAATAAAACATTTTGAAAAAGAACTTGGGACAGCAGAATTCGATGTCGAATCATATGGCATAGATGCAAACGGAAATCATCAAAAATTCTACACTGGATTTGACCGATATGAATTAAAATATGTGAAAAATACAAATAGAATTGAGTATGTTATTCGTAATTCAAATTCTAAGACTAAACCAAGTGGTAAATACAAAATCAAATATAATAATTATGGAAATAAAGTTGAAGCATTGTATAAAAATATAAAAAGGATTGAATATTATTACGCGACCAGTCGACCAAAGGAGATTATTATGTTGAATGAAAAACGTATAACTTACAGTTATGATGCAAACGGAAATAGAATTTTCAAACGCATTAGAGATAAAAATGGTAGAGTTGAACAAGAGGTGAGTAGGTATTATTAATTAAATCATATGTTTTTTTATGTAATAAATCTTCCTAATCATATTTATTTTTGTACACGGTGATGAAAAGGATATTAAATTCATTTTAAGATTTTTTTTCGTTAATATGCCATATTAGTTCAAAATGTGAATGATAAAATTTGTTACTAACCCTGATAGGTATTTTATCTAGGTAACCTCGTTATTATTAACCATAGAGACGTAATATAACTGGAGAAATAGCTCTAATGGACTAGCGTGCGCTGATAAATATAGTTTTCGATGTACCAGTATTCTAGTATATCTTGCAGCACTAAGGAACAAATACCTTGGCTCCCTTTTTCTCGAGTCAAAAGACATTCAGGACATGTCGATGAAAAGGATCCTATGCTTCGCTGAAGCAACGGACCTGTTCAACGAGTCTTAGAAACCCAGGGGAGCACAATGGGCCCTAGTGGCCTAAGTGCCGGAGCCTTTCAACCAGTAGCAATAGCCTTACAAAACACTCTCTTGAAAGAGAGTGTTTTGTAAGGTCTGTCCTGTATACGCTCCTTATAATAGCTCAAGCGTTCCTGCCATCCTATGACGTGATCAATTCTGAAAAGAGACAACTACAGGCAACTACAAGTTTATAGTATTTTCTTATCTAAACATGTCAGGTTAGCTCGTTAGACAAGGAAGTGCAGTACCCGAGTAAAAGCTATCTCTACTGACACAGTCATAGCATTGAGTTGTATCTCCAGTTAAATTATATTCTTGACCTATCAGTTCGGGCAAATCAGATGACGTAGTTTCCCCCTCCCCTCACAACAACTTACATGCTACCTTATACTTTACTACAAAAATATATTGCCTTATTTGCCACTACTTGGATAAAAACATCTTTTAATGTAAGCCATTGTGCTGTCGGTCTATTTTTTTCAACAGCAAAAAATTCGGAATAAATTATGTTAATATGCAATCATGAATATTTACAAAATGTATTATTTCTTATAGTTTCTATATATTAGAGATGAAAAACAACGATTGCTTGTTGAACGTCAAATTACATATTTCGAAGGAAACGTTTCTCCAGATGTACTGAAAACCGCTTATGTATACGGTCCACGAGGTCTTATAGGCTTCTTCAGACATGATCAATATTACAATGTATTAACCGATCACGAAGGATCTGTACGACTTGTTATAAAAAATGGAGAAGTCGTTGCAGCTTACGATTACTTACCTTACGGTGGATTAATGAGAGTGTTTGGGAACGATCCAGAAGCCCACATATCTATTAGATATACTGGACATGAATGGGATGAAGAAATAGGACTGTATTACATGCTTGCAAGATTTTATGATCCAGAAATTGGGAGGTTTCTTCAAATTGATCCGCTGCATCAATATTTTAGCCCGTATAAATATGCTGGTACTTAAAATAGTATTGTTAGTTATTAAGGGGGCAGACCCAGTTGGGACTTGAAAAAAAAGCTATTTTTTAGGATTTTTTTTTTGGTCACGCATTAAAATAATTAATAAAATATGTTTTTTGATATGAAAGAATTTACAGAAAATGCTGAAATCTTTTTATGGCAAAATATTAAAAATAAGTGGAATACAGCAAATTTGGGAGGAGTCTAAAAAAGTGTTTTGCGTAATCACTGTGTTTTGCTCTTCAGAAATAAAAAAATGGATCATTCATTAGTTAATGACAAAATGGCGGATGTTGAAAGTTAAAGTTCTTTATTTGACTAAAATTTCACTCGCATTTTGGCTATAAAAAAATCGTAAAAAATCCTTCGTCCATCCGGAGGATAATTATGTATAGAATAAGTGAGAAAAATTTCAAACCGTTCGGCAAAGCCGTTCTCATGTTACAGTAATCACCGACTTCGAAAACATGGTTTCGAGAAAAAGCGCACAATTGCCGCTACCTGCCTACTTGAATACATTAGAGACGGCTCCGTTCAAAGTTATATAACTCCATAAATAACGGTCTGATTTGTTTGAAATTTTTAGAGAGTACTTTTGAAATATTCTACTTTGAGAAAATGCAATAAAAAATATAGATTTTTTCAAAATTCTAACTGGGTTTGCCCCCTTAAGTAAGGTACTGGCACCAGATTTGGACAATACCTCACTTGTTTGAATAAATGTATACTAAATTAGAAATATTTGTTGATATTTGATTACTACTGCAATTACTAAATCATAATCTATAGATACTTAACTGTAAAATGGCTTAATTTGACCTCTATGACTAGTGCCAGTACCTACCTTATTCATAAATTAATTTGAGCATACTATGCAGATAGACATGAAAATTTTAATTTTGTTAAAAAAACATGTCGTCACCTCGGAGCAACGTTTTTAAACATACATATGTATATAATTGAATGTTACTTTATTTTGATGATTTAGAAAAGCGCTAGTCAATTCAACTTTTACACAAGGGGTTAGGTGTAGTCAGAGACATGAAAAAATGACAATTTTAAATAATTGTTTTTTGCCAGTAAATTATTTTATTTTATAAAAGTAAAAACATAGCATCATTAAATAAGATTTCGACTTGACTTGACAGTTTTAGAAAAAAAATTTATAATTTTAAAAGTAATGGCTGTTTGTGTTGATCCAGTTCCAACCGAAGCTCCTTGCGGTGACCATCACTTATCCTTGGAGATTCATCCAAATTCAATCGGACAAAAAAAATCTAGTGCCTGATCGAAGCTTTTTTTTCTTTCTTAAATTAACAAAATGGCAGCCTCAGGAAATTTTTTTTCCAGATTTTCGGAAAAAAATCAACAGTTAATTGTTTATAACAAATCAAAATTTAAAAAAAAAAAAATCGTTCGATCAGTCACTAGTTTTTCATGTTTTCAAAAAGCTGTATAAATTTCATTAAAATCTACCGAGCGGTTTTCGAGCTACAGTGGTCACCAGTTCAAAAAACATAGTTTTGAGAAAAACGCATTTAAAGTTTTACACTCAATTTACGTAAAGTAATACGTATTATTTAATTACTTACACCGAGTCATCTATTAATGGGCCAAATAATAGTTCTTCAGCTATTGTAGCAGCTTCCAAAAATGCAAAAAAAAAAGAAAATCGATTTCTTGAAAATTCTGACTACACCTAACCCCTTAATAGTAAAATTTGAGCTAATTTTACCTATGTTTCACCATCCTACCACCCTTTAAAGTCCTTGCTTTGACTTGCGACAGTTTTTGAGTTGTGGCACTCTTGCTCCGAGGTGACGATGTGTTGCTGTTTTCTCATTTAAGTAATTATTTTTTAAAGGAAATTCTCCAATATCATTGACAGACCCAACTGGAGAGTTTGCGTTTGCTATATTTTTTGGTTTAGTCGGTGCTTATCTAGGAGGAGCCGCAGCAAACAAATCATATAACCCATTTAAATGGAATTGGAAAAATCCAAAAACATATGTAGGAATAGGAACTGGATTTGCTACAGGATTTTTCTTACCAGCTGGATTTGGTAATGCTGCTGCAGCTCTTACTAAATTTGGATTGGGTACTGCTTTAGCAAAGACAGCAGTATTTGGTGGTGGATTGATTAGTTCTTATACATCTGTATCATTGAGTGAAAAATCATTTAATCCGACCAAGTGGAATTGGTCTGATCCTAAATTATTGTTTCATGCGTTTAAAGGATTTAAAAGTGGTATGAAATATGCAGTGGCTTAATTTTTTTATGATTTATATTTTTTGTGAATTTTAGGTTTGGGTATAGTTGAAAATTCAGCAAAAAATATTGCTAAAATAATAACGCTCGGAAAAACTCTTCTATCTCAAGAAAATTTTCTACCTATAGCAAGACAAGTTCTTTTAGGTAAATATAAAACATTTTATTTAATGGGAAAAGCCATTGTAACGGAAAAAATTTTTTTTCTTACTTTTTTTTTAAAGAAGGTATACATATTCATAAATACAAGTATGTATACAAAAAATTGAGTTTAAATTCCGAAAATTGAAAATTGACGGATTTAGTGAGACGAGGTAGCGCGGCCGGTTATGACATAACAAAAAGATCAAACACGTTTATCTCGAAATGACATTTTTCGACCTAGTTGACACGATTCCTCAAAGACTAATGAACCGATTTTATATTTTTAAAAAATAATTTTCGTAACTGTAGTAGTTATCGTTGCACGTAGCCGATTTTTGAAATTTTGATAATTACTATTTTTAAAACCGCTCTAATGAAAAAAATAGGTCTTAAAAATTAAAAAAAAATTCAAACGATCGTTATTTTGTGAAAAAAATAAAATTAAAAAACGGTTACGTGCAACGATAGTTACATTCATATAGATATTGATAAAATTTTTATTTATTTTTTTCATATAACCCTTCTCGAATTTGCGAGTGAACCATAGAGAAAAATATATTTTTGGTCGTCACTCGAGGATCATAACTTTGTAAACATTTAATATTTTTCATTAAAAAATGATATTAAATAAGTTGAATATATACTTAATAAAACGTCCTTTACCTGATTGAAAAATAATTAGTTATATCTGTGAAAAAAAATTCCCAAACATTGACAATTTTTTGACCCGTCACAGTGGCTATCTCACATAATAAATATTCATATTAAATGTAATTTTATTAGGAACAAAAAACACCAAATGGGACTTATCATCTCTAGCATCAATTTCACTGATATTCGGTAAAACATCATCAGATTCTGAACTACCCATAAATTTATTAGGCTTCAAAGATGCCATTTTGAAACAGTACGAAACTATAAAAGAAAATTCAGAAATTGCAGACAACGCTTTGAAAGAATTTCGAATTGATAAAAATGATATGGATTCAAAAGAAGCATATATGGAATACTCATCAAAAGTTTGGAAAGATGCTACCCAATGGTTTTTAGGAGTTGGCTTAAATAAGTTAGTCGAAAAATTGAATAGTTTTGATGAAAATACAGATTTTACATCTAGTGGAACTTATCTTAATATAATTAAAGAACTGGCTAATGGAGGAGAGAATGTTTATACAGTTAAAGACATTGATAATTATGAGAAGACAAGAGATAATAGATTAAATTCAAACACAATTGAACGAAATTTGACGTGTATTGAATTTGAAGTAACAAATTGTAATTCGCTCTCGGTTATGGATGAAAATCCTCTTCGGAATAAAAGAGATGTTAAACATAAAAGAAAAAGACGAATGGTTAAAGATAATAATACAACATATAAGGAGAGTAATTCTTACTGGATTACTTCTAAAATTAAAAATTATTACCACCAAATAACATCTTCAATAAAAAATATAACAACATATAATTCGTCTTCGTTTGTTCCACTAGAGTTTTTAGAAAACAGTACTAAAACTAGTGATTCAGCGCCTTTTACTCCGGACTATTCTGTAGCAGATTTAAATGGATCGATTTGGTTAATCGATTTTTGTATTAGAAAAATTACCGGAGAAAAATATAAAGATTATTCAGAAAAAAATCCAAACGAAACATTTTTGTTCCATCAAGGAAAAGCTATAAAGATAATACAATATTTTGAAGAATATATAAATGATAATTTTAATATAAAATTAGATGAAATGATTGATATACCTAATCTTCAATGTAAAGTTTTAAATGTTTTAATACAAGGGGTAACAAGTAATTTGGCTGAAATTTTGAGATCAGTGTTAAATGATGCTATAATGATTAAATCTGACTTTTTAATTGATTATGATGTTAATGAAGTTATTGATGATTTTATTGCTAATTATAATATTAAATAATATCTACATTAATTAATTATATTGTATCTTTAATCTAATTTTATTCATTATTGGAAAAGCTGCATAGTATATAAAAAATACTTTAATGGTTATTTTTTGAAGATATTTTATTTTAGTTTTTAGGTAGGGGGAACGTTATGCATTAAGCCAATGTTAAAGTACTTCCAACGGGGTATTAATTACACTCACCGCTCGATATAACGACGGTGTTGATAATAATTCAACCGCTTGATATAACGACGGCGAGAGGAGTCCATACCGATATTAACGTTAATTGGTGAATTTAAATGGTGGGGATATAGGATGGCCGCTATATCAAGCGGTGGTTACGTAGTTATATCAAAAGACCCTAATCGTACAAAATAATTTTAAATTTTCATAATATCACCACTATTTTAATATCATTGGTGTTTACTTACCACGCGTGCGAGAAACTTGTCAAACACTTCATGAAACTTTAAAAGAACTGTCATTGATAGGTTTGATACCCAATTTGAAAGTGCTTGTTTACTAACAAATTTGGAAGCTCCTTTATAATACTTGACTTGAAAATAAATATAATTTCTTTTTAATAATATATGAATATTTTAATATAATTAAATTTTTTTGACAAAATAAAATTTGACAATGGTTTCAACTGTTTAAAGTATAACAATCTTCCTTTACATATGAAATATATTATATTAATTGATATGTACTTACCTATACCTATACTGATATGAAATAATAAAACAATTTAAGAAATCAAAATACGTTTCATTTGAAAAACCGTTTATTGAAAGAATACATATATTGTTTGTAACATGAAAGATGCCCGGTTCGGTAATGTAATTCCAATTCTTATCCCGGTCATCTTTCATGTTACAGACTATACATAGTATAAGTATAAAAGTAGGAAATATTATAGAAATAAATCATTTTTAGTATATTTAACATATAAAAATACATGAATATAATATACCTACTTTAAATTACGTAAAATTTAAATTGTTATTTTTTATTGTGGATTGGTATAACGTCCAATAAACAGCGTAGTTTTGTAAACATTATGTTTTAACATAAATATAAATGGAGAATTAGCTATGAAGCTCTCCGTAAAAACTATTGAATCAGTCATGATTACTGCAAAATAAAAATAAATACAAAAATAAATTTTAAGCAAACCTTAATAAACAAAGTTTTTTTTTATATTAGAAACAAGTATAGGGTAAATCAGTCTAATAATAAAAGCAAGTATACATTCCACTCTTAATTTTTTAGAAAATATTAGTTTTTTGGTAGTATACTATTTCGATATTTAGGTACATTATATCATATATTTTTATTCCAATAGGCTATTTGACAACATTGAAAATATACTACAAATTGTGGTCATCCTATCAGATAATAGCATAAAAGAACATATTTCACTTTATTTTAAAATAAATTATGTATATTTTTTGCAAATTACACGAAAAAAAAATATAATAATTTTTGAAATTTTATCTATGACGGGAACGCTATGTGATTGGTTGCAGCTCTAGTGACGTCACACGCAAGTTGAGTTCGCGTTTTATGCTTTCTGTGTATTATATCAAAGTATTATATTCGATTTTTCAGCTATTTTTGAAGCAGTTTTTAGATAAATTTTATTACTAGTGGCATAAATATTCGTTTCGAATTTCAAAATGGAATTAAATTTTGTGCGAGCTGATTATAGCAACCTATCTAAGGTAGACGCTTTTATGGTTGCAATTTTTTTTAAGAATAACGCTGATTACTGTGCTGCGGAACTTAAAAATGTGAAAACAGCAGTGTAAGTACCACATAAAACATTTGAAATCCTATATGCCGCAAGATTAAGCTATATTAAGAGGTTAGGTACCTATTAAAGATGTTGGTTAATACTGAGTGTACCGGTGGCCGCTGTCAGAATTGTCAAAAATCACGTGTATAGTATTATAGTTATTCAGAAAAGATGTTATTTCGTTTTATAAGAACCGATATTTTTAGCTACTATCTAGTTAAATATTACTTATATCAAAGTGATCTTCACACATAAAAACATTTGTATTCAATAAAATACTCGTTGGATCTTTTCAATTATTGTAACCACATTTTTCGTCTTTTGGGATTCTTTGGAACAGAAACAAACAGTTTGTGTGGACTTTTTATAGACGTATTTATACATTGTGGCACTACACATCATTATACACCATTCTATCCACTAAATTTGAAGATGAAATTCACTTCAGATGCACTGTTTTATAAAGGAAATGACTTATTTACTTGCGTGTGATGTCACACGCACCATATGACCAGCGCCATGATAGAAACAGCGTTTCTGACGCAGTTTTGAAAATTTAAACTTTAACATTGATTTTTATTGATAATACAGTAGATCTCCCCGAAATATCAATGTAGTGTGCTTATTATGTAATAAAGAATAATTTAAAAATATTTTCTAAAATTAGTCAAATAGCCTATTAAAAATATCTATACGAAATAGAAGAATATATAATCAGGCATATGATACAAAAAAAACAAGTATCAAAAATGCATGTATCTATAAATTGTTTAAAAAAGCAAAACCATGCAAAGCAAAATTCCCTAGACATACAAAAATAATTATCTGCATCAATTTTGTGTTCGCCATAATACATGAAAGTCATAAGTTGCTCATAACTTTGACCGCGGTTGTTATTTAATCAGAGATTAGTTATTCGACAATTCTGTTCGAATCTCTTGTCAGAATCATAGCCGTCGATCACCTCAGAATCACTTGTTAATCGCAAATGTTAATATGAAAAATACAAAATATGCTAAATACTATATAATATGGTTATTCAAAAATTACAATAAACACAGTCAAGTTAGAGGGTTAAATAGACACATATAGACACCTTAGAGCATATATCTACTAGAGGCAGCCTGTCCGTCCGCCGTACGAACAAGCGTGCGAGAGAGAATGCGCCATAACGCTACATTCTTTCTCTCTCGCTCCGCGTGCTGATTAGTCGGTGGGGAGAGACAAGTGCTTCCCGCTATTGCCGGCATCAATCAGCACGCGAAGCGAGAGAAAAAGGATGTAACGTTATTGTGCTTTCTCTCTCGCACACTTGTTTTGCACGACCGAGCGGCAAGGCTGCCTCTAGTAGGTATATGCTCTAAGATAGACACATACATATATGTTTAGGTACCAAACTTATATCACAATTCTCTTTGTGTTTTTATCAGATATTTATACATGAACAGTAAGTTGAAGGTTAGTAAATACTCTTTAGTAAATGTACTATTTACATACCTTTGCTGTTACTTCCTATGAATGAAACTATCTGTCAAAAATACAAAGAAAACTGTCACATAAGTTTGATACCTCATTTGAGAGTGCTGACAAGCTAGCAAATTTGTTAGTTCCTTTATAATACTGAACGTAAATGCTAACAATAAGCTTAACACTGACAATTAAGTCTAGTGTTTGAAACAAAAATATGTATAGTACTTTAAATTTTTTTTATTATATTTAAGACAACATTCCATAAAATACATTTTTTAGATATAATATAATATATCATATTATTTATAAACATTTAATATTTTTTAACAACACACATTTAAAATCTGGATAATATTAACAAAATCATTTTACAATGTAATTGTAGGTTTAGAATATCGGCCAATGAAAAGTTTTACTTGTGGTTCTCTTCTTAGCAAAAAGAATATAAATGGTCTGTCGGCTATAAAACGTTCAATAGAAATTCGTTGACGCGATGATTTTTTTTTCATAATAACTAAAAATAAATAAAAATAAAACAATCAGAAACATATAAGTTATTTATTTGTAAGCTCATGGCTATGATGTACCTTATTTAAAGAATATTAAATAACAAAGCATGGTAGGTACTTATTTTCATAAATATGATTGTGACTTTACAAATCATTTGCAGGTTTAGAATATCGACCAATGAATAGTTTTATATGTGGCTCTCTTCTTAGTAAAAAGAATATAAATGGTCTGTCAGCTATAAAACGTTCAGTAAAAGTTCGTGGACGCGATGATTTTTTACTCATAATAACTAAAAAAAATAAAAATAAAACAATCAAAAACAGATAAGTTGTGTACAGTGATGCCTCGCACAACGAACTTTCTGTTCGTTCATTACGCGACTCACACAACGAACTGCATCGTATTTCATTTTGTCGTCCGAACGCTCCTACGTATCACAAAGTCGCCCGAACTTCCAAGGTCGCACGCAGTCGATGCTCAAACTTGCACGAACATGCATCAACGCGCGTCAGTCGTTATTTTCTGCGCTTAACTCACACACGTGTTTGTTTTAATAAATGTAATTTTGTGTGAGGATTTGGCTCTGCAAGCCTCGGTAGACTCTAAATCTGAGTCTGACTAAAAAATAAAAAACGTGTGTACAATCTTTTTTATGTTACAGTACCATATTTTATGCTACAGAACGAATTAAAATTTTTAACTATGGGAAAACGCGTTTCACATAACGAACTTGCTCCTGGAACGAATTATGTTCGTTATGCGAGGCATCACTCTATTTGTAAGTTTATGGTTATGGTGTACTTTATTTAAAGAATATTTAATAATAAACCATGGTACTTATTCTTATATATTGAAAAATGAGTGTGTGTACTTATGTACACGCGTTAGAAGTTATACGAGAACACCTTTGACGTTATTGAAAAACAACTACGAAAAATAACCTCAAATATTTTTAACCACTTAAATTGATACACAATTTTATGTATATTTAACTAGCTGTCATCTTCAACACCTATAGAATCTATATACCAAATTTCAAGGCTTTAAGATATGTAAGTATATATGGTCCAAATGACTCAATCAGTGAGTGAGGTTATTATTATATATATTAGATTTATTTTAAATATATTTTACGAATAGAATAATACTTTCAAATATTAAACTCTTAGTTTCGTACATAAAAAAAATATATATATATTTTTCACGAAATAAATTAATAATCATTTCAAAAACCATTAAAATAAACATAATACTAACAAAATGTACTACTATAATGTAAACAAAATAATATGAATAATAGTTTACGTAAACGTGCAAAGTTTACCTACACGCTACCAAAAATATAAAGCACATCGAGCGAAACTGACAAAGACAAGCATGCGGTAGTGTAAGACTGTCAGCCACTGAAAGAGTGAGATGGTTATGTATTTGCGAATACAGTTTCATCTCTCTCGTTCAGCTTCCCGAGTTTATCCGAAATCAGACTTTTCAATGCCCTAAAGAAGTATAACTTCAAAATATTATATACAGGGTCCTTCAATAGTGTGTCCGGCATTGTTTTACGCCCAAACTATTGAAGATAGAGTTTTAGGATAAAAAATTTATTATATATATTGACCCTAAAGAATTTCAGGAAAATATTTTCAACCCCCTAAAACCACTCCTTGGGGGGTAGTTTGAGGGGTACATACCCGTTTCTCAGTTAAATCAAATGGAATGGTATATCAAAAAGTACATATTTGCAAAGATCATAAAAAAATAAGAAACTTTCGTAAAACAAAAATTTTCATACTTTCAATTGTTTAAAAAATATGGCGACTTGTTCTCAAATTTTAGGGTTTCACTGAAAGTGCTCTAATTTCGTTAAAAATTAATGGAATTTTATTATTTTTTCAAATTTAGAAAGTAGAAATAATGAACTTTGTAAAAATGTATGACTATTTGTGATTTTGATAGTTTAAAGTGTCATACGCGATATATAAAAAATTAAAAAGTTCAACTAGGGATAATTCGAAATTTTCAAATACAACGGTATATCAATTAGTACTTTTTCTTAAAAAGGATATGTAAATAAACAACTTTTGTTAAGAAAATTTATAATTTAAAATTATAATTTTAAAATTGAAAACTGAAAATTAATTTTTTTAATTTTAATTTTTTTTATCAAAAACTGTTTATTTACATATCTTCTTTAAGAAAAAGTACTAATTGATATACCATTGTATTTAAAAATTTTGAATTATCCCTAATTGAACTTTTCAATTTTTGGTATGTCGAGTGTGACACTTTAAACTATTAAAATCTCAAATAATCATACATCTTTACAAAGTTCATTATTTCTACTTTCTAAATTTAAAATAATAATAAACATCCATAAATATTTAACGAAATTAGAGCACTTTGAGTAAAACTCTAAAATTTGATAACAAGTCGCCATATTTTTTAAACAATTGAAAGTATGAAAATTTTTGTTTTACGAAAGTTTCTTATTTTTTCATTATTTTTACAAATATGTACTTTTTGATATACCATTCCATTTGATTTTACTGAGAAACGGGCATGTACCCCTCAAACTACCCCCCAAGGAGCGGTTTTAGGGGGTTGAAAATATTTTCCTGAAATTCTTTAGGGTTGATATATATAGTAATTTTTTTTTCCTATCTCTCTATCTTCAATAGTTTGGGCGTAAAACAATGCCGGACGCAGTATTGGAGGACCCTGTATATTAGCTATATTGTTCAAAGATATGTTTTTGAAATAAATAACAACAATATCAAATATCATCAAATTTTATTAAAAGTTAAATATATGTAAAAAAAGACAATCATTTTGGATTTACTAAACGTCCAATAAAAAGTGTCAATTTTTTTTGTTTTAATATAAATATAAATGACGAATCTGCATAGAATCTACGTGGAGGGGGGGAAGGTCCCCTCATAAAATATTTCACTAAAAATAAAAAAAATTTGATTAATTTATTTAACATTAAACCATATAAGATCTTTATAGGTTCAAAGTTTTTTTTTTTTGTAATAATAAATTAATTATAAAAATAAGGCATCCACTTTTTATCATTAATTCGTGAAATATTTTTTAACACATATCAAGTACTGCGCCAATTATATCTAATTATAAGGTTAATTTGTTCCTATATGTGTCGTCAATACTCCACTATTTTATTAAAAAATACATGCTATTAGTAGATGTTACTGTAAAAGTCCGAACTGAGGTAAATCCTAGATTTTACCGGTAAAACCTAGGTTTTACCAACTGTTAATGGTAAAATCGTTTATTTCGGACTTTTACCATCATACATACATACGAAAATTCAATCTCCGCCTTGGTTAGGTTATAACCAAATCGGAGATTGAATCCCCGTTTTTTATACTAGATTAATCTCCTTTCGCCCCAAAAGATTGCCCAACCAAGGCGGAGATTGAATCCCCGTTTTTTATACTAGATTAATCCCCTTTCGCCCCAATAGATTGCCCTAACCAAGGCGGAGATTGAATCCCCGTATTTTATACTAGATTAATCCCCATTCGCCCCAATATTTTGTTAGCAAAATTTAATATTTGTGATTTTCTATATATTTTTTTAACATATTTTTGATACCTACTCTATTTTCCAACATTTACCGTGTCTCTTGGTAAAACCTAGGTTTTACCTCAGATCGGGCTTTTACAGTAACAGATATATGAACACAATTTTTCGATATGTTCTACTGTCTTCGAAATGATATGTATCAGGGCATTAAAATACGATATTTGATAGAAGCAAAGCAAACCAGTATTAATTGATTCCCATATTTTATATTTTCTTCTGTAGGCTTTCGTGGTCGTTATCCATAAGAGCTAACGGGTTATTGTCTACGTTTTCGTATTGTTTTCCTTGACGTTTCGACTCTCATGTCTTCTTCAGAAGTGTTTCTGAAGAAAACTCCGACATGAGAGTCGAAAAACAATACGACAAAAACCCGAAAAGTTAGCTCTTATCGTGCATCTTATAGTTTTAAGTAGCATAATATAGGAGGTATATCATATTACATTATCTTAATATATATAAATTACGTGTCACATGTTCCTCCGCGATGGACTCCTAAACCACTTAACCGATTTTAATCAAATTTGTACACCGTGTGCAGTTTGATCCAACTTGAAATATAGGATAGCTTACATCTCAATTTATGATCGCAATATTATTTTATTGCAAATTATTTGTCTTTATCTGTTAGCTCCAAACGATTCTAACAGATGGTAACATCTGTTGACTAGATTGAGTAAGTATTCAATAGATGGCACTATGTAAAACTTCCAAACGTTTCATATAACCTACAATTTAAAGTTAACCACAGCAACGCGTGGCCGGGTCAGCTAGTATAATATAATATACAGCCATGGCCATATGTATTAGGCACCTAGTGATTTTAGACACTGCTTAAATTAACAGATTTCAGGGGAATTAGGGATTACAGATATTTTTATTAGATGCCATAATGACTTTTGGAAAGGTAAATCGAATCAAAAGTGGCCAAAATTGAAAAACCAGTGCGAGACAGGACCGTATTTTGGAGCGAATCTCTCTACAAAATAGGAAAAAAAACTTTAAAAAAACTCTCTTCTGAAGTGATGCAGGTTCATGGAATAAAATTGACAGTGTTAGGAGAAGGCTTGTGGAATACAATTGCATTGGAGAAAGGTGTGAAGAAAGCCATTTCTGACAGACAGACAGACAAAATTTTGTGTTTCTTGGGTAAAAAAATACAATGATTGGACTAAAGAGAAATGAACTAAAGTGATATAGACGGATGAATCCAACGTAAAGGAATAGTTAAACTAATGTTTTACATTAAAAAAATTCAGCATCCTTATTAAATAAATCAACAAAACATCATTTTTGATTTTTTTCCATTTCATTTGTTTTTTTTTCGGCCGACCTACATAGGGCTCGCTACGCTTAAAGAATAATTACAATATTAATGTAGCTGCATCTCTATAAAGTTGTTTTGAAATGAAATTTTAAGGTGTTTTACGAATAATAAAAAACAATATTTTTTATGTAATATATAATTATGAAATAATAATTTTAATACAAATCATATGTTCTATATTCATTTTTTAATAAAACGTCCTATAAATAGGTTTATGTTCATTTTCTTATGACGAAGAACAAACATAAATGGTCTATTAGCATAGAATGTCGGTGGCCCGTCAATCATTGCTGAAGCAGCTACAATACTCACTGAAAATGCATTAAATAATTATTTATAGTTATCAAAATTTTAAATATTAATAAAATAGTTTATAATTTTGAAAAATTCGATTCTAATTGGTAAGTAAATATCATTTATTGTAATCAGTTAAGAAGATTGACACCATAGAAAAATTCGATGAAACTTTGAAGATTACAGTATTTAAACCCTTGCAAAATTTCAAGATCGTTAGGAGAATAGTTTAAGAAATATTAAATAAACAAATTAACTGCATAATTTCGAGACATGACAGGTTTTTTAAAATTGAACATACATTCTTTATTCATTTATAAAGATATCTGTTAATTTTCAAAATGATTAGAAACCGCGTTTTTTAATTAAAAAAATGATAAGTGTGTGGAAAAAAAGAGAGAGATGGATTCCAGAGAGAGAGACACAGCTTGTCTTCACTTCTCTATATGCTTATATGCAGGCACCGCACCGCCTGCCCCACACCTTATTATAGTGTCAACTTCCTTATTTTTCTCTGAAATTTTGATTGCATGCAGAACATATTTATTATATGGATATTATACATACGTTAAATTTACTAATTTGGATCAGAAAAACGTCCAGTAAATAAATTAATTTTCAAATTTCTTTGTTGTAGAAGAAAAACAAATGGTCGATCGGCAAAGAAAATAGGGGAAGTGTCAAAATCAGAATCGAATTCAGTTACTGAAAAGTTAAAAAAAAAATTGGAATCTCAAATACATATATAAAATTATATATTTTAATAATGTGTATATCAGTGCTTTTCAAACGTTTTATTATTTAAAAATATATATTTAGGTACTGGAGTTTATAAATTTAATTTACTAAACTAGAGTTTATTTCAAGAAAATTTGTCAAACTGTTTAAAATATTATAGCACCCTTTTGATACCCTTGTTTGAGAACCACTGATTTTATGCACAGAGAATTTTTGTATACAAAGATTATTTAAAATATTAAAATTAGTTATTTAATATAATTAAAATGCACCCCAATTAATTAAGCTAAAAGTTTAATATGTTTATTAAAAATGATTAAGCAGTCCATAACTATTTTAAAAAGTCGTTCAATTACATTTTATATTTTTTTTATTTTATAATACCTACAAACATTTAATAGAATTTCAAGAAAAAAGAGTTTTTGAAAATTTATATTGAATTTTTGGCACCTAATATACCTACGCTTTCAAAGTTAATAAAAAATTTTAGTAAATTTTTTTAAACTTTTTGGGTCTTAGCAAAGAGCAGCAAAGGGTGATAATTTTTTTTTGAGTTTTTTATTCATATACCAGAAAATGTAAGATTTTGAATAAGTTTTAGATCATGCAATTCTAATTATTTTTCACAGAGATATAATTGTTTGAAAATTTGAATTTTTTTTGCTCTTTCTTTTAATTTTCCCTTAATTTTTTGAGAAATGTATGTTAAATACCAATAATATTTTTGCGTTTAATCAAAAAATGATAATTGATTTTTTAATTAAAGGTTTCTAGTTTTAAAGTGAATTTAAAGGTGTATTGTAAATTAAAAAAAAAATGATTTATGAAATATTAAGATATATATTTATTTCGATACAAATATAATATTTTTTATAATCATTTTTGAACAAAACGGCCTAAAAATAGGTTAATATTCATTTTCGTATTTCGAAGAGCAAACATAAATGGTCTATTAGCATAGAACGATGGCGGTCCAGAAATCAATAGAGATTCAGATACCATCATCACTGAAAATGTATAAAAAAATATTATTTTTTAATTAATTAAACAAAAATTACATTTTTTGAATAGAGAATAAATATAAAGTTTATAATTTTGACATAGGTAAAATATCTATATCAGTGTTTCTTAAACGTTTGCGATAACTTAGTACCCTTTTTAATGATTTTTAAATAAATAAAAAAGATAAGGATAAAAATTTTATATTTCACCAAAAAATGATTCTTTTGTGCCTTAGCAAAGAGTAGCAAAGGGTAGTCATTTTTTGAGTTTTTGATTCAAACACTAAAAAATGTAAGCTTTTGAATAAGTTTTGGATCATGCAATTCTAATTATTTTTCGCAGAGATATAACTGTTCGTCAATTTGAATTATTTTTGCTCTTTCTTTTAATTTCCCTTAATTTTTTTTGAGAAGTTTATGTTAAAAATTGATTTTTAGTTGAAAAATATCTAGTTTTAAAGTGAACTTTTTAAATGTGTATTGCAAATAAAAAAATAAAACATGATTTATGAAATATTAAGATATATATTTATTTCGATACAAATATAAGGTTTTTTATAATCATTTTTGAACAAAACGGCCTAAAAATAGATTAATATTCATTTTCGTATTTCGAAGAGCAAACATAAACGGTCTATTAGCATAGAACGACGGCGGTCCAGAAATCAATAGAGATTCAGCCATCACCACTGAAAATGTATTAAATAATTACTTTTTAATTAATTAAAAAATAAATTATATTTTTTGAATAGAGAATAAATATAAAGTTTATAATTTTGACATAGGTAAAATATCTATATCAGTGTTTCTTAAACGTTTGCGATAACTTAACTTAGTACCCTTTTTAATGATTTTTAAATATTAAGATATTGATAAAATTTTTATATTTCACCAAAAAATGACAAATGATTTAGTAACTAAAATATATCTACTTTTAAAGTGAATTTAAAGGTGTATTGCAAATTAAAAAAAAAAACATATGATTTATTATTTCGATACAAATATAATGTTTTTTATAATCATTTTTGAACAAAACGGCCTAAAAATAGGTTAATATTCATTTTCGTATTTCGAAGAGTAAACATAAATGGTCTATTAGCATAGAACGACGGCGGTCCAGAAATCAATGCAGATTGAAGTACCATCGTCACTGAAAATGTATCAGATAATTATATTTTAATCAAATAATAAATGAATTTTTTTTAGATAGAAAATAGATAAATTTTGATATAATGTAAGTTAACGGCAACCTAAATATATTAACTTTTATGTCTGGTAGCATAAAAGGGCTAGCTTTGCTAGCTAGTAAGCACTCTCAAATGAGGTATCAAACTGAGTTTCATGAAGACTTTGACAAGTTTCGCGCACGCGTTGTATGTAAACACTTACAACGGTATTAAAACAGTGGTGATATTATGATAATTATTTTGTACGGTCAGAATCGCCAACTGTTACAATACGTTAGAGTATCACTGCTCTAAATTTCATAGATACTATCAAAAAATTAAAACTTAAAATTTTTCTAGCCCCCTCTATGATACCGGATTTAAGTTTTTTTATACCTAAAAACTTTAATATGAATCAGTTTTTATCCTTAAAAAGCGTTTTATCTTGATCTAAAGCAAATACTTTATTAATTTAAAAATGTAGATTGAAAATAAAATAGTTATGAAATTAAATTTTAAGGTGTTTCGCAAATAATAAAAAACGATATATTTGATGAAATATTAATATATATTTATTTCGATACAAAAATTACTTTTTATAATTATTTTTGAACAAAACGGCCTATAAATAGGTTAATATTCATTTTCTTATGACGAAGAATAAACATAAATGGGCTATCAGCATAGAATGTTGGTGGTCCGTCAAACGTTGCAGAAATAGCTACCGCAAACACTGAAAACGTATTAAATAAATTACTTTTTAATCAAATAGTAAATGTCATTTTTTAATCGTATAGATAAAATCATTCAGAAATGAATCGATTGAATTTGTTTTTATAAATAAAATCAAAAAAATAATAAAAATTATATTTAAAATTAATTTTATAAACTTGGGTTAGAAAAATCGTCTAGTAAAAAAGTAACGTTAAATTTCTTTTGTTTTAGAGCAAAAATAAAAGGTCAATTGACAAAGATTTGATCAAATATTGAGATTATTATTATCAATGATCAGAGAAATATTATGAATATTATAAAAGATGACATAACACTTTCATATTTTTTTAAATTAAGAAATTTTATCACATTTAACATATAGGCGGATATTACACTAACAAAGAAATGTGATAAAATTTCTTTGATCAAAGAAATATGACATTTATTTGATAGTATAATAGCCGCCTTAAACGTTTGCGATAACCCTTTTTAATGATTTTTAGATAAATATAAATTTAGATACTGATAAAATTTTTATATTTCACCAAAAAATTATATATGATTTACATAGTAATTAAAATATATCTACATTTAAAGTGAATTTAAAGGTGTATTGCAAATTAAAAAAAAAACATGATTTATGAAATATTAGGATATATATTTATTTCGATACAAATATAATGTTTTTTATAATCATTTTTGAACAAAACGGCCTAAAAATAGGTTAATATTCATTTTCGTATTTCGAAGAGCAAACATAAATGGTCTATTAGCATAGAACGACGGCGGTCCAGAAAAAAATGCAGATTGAGGTACCATCAACACTGAAAATGTATTAAATAATTACTTTTAATCAAATAATAAATAATATTTTTTTAGATAGAAAATAGATAAATTTTGATATAATGTAAGTTAACGGCAACCTAAATATATTCACTCTCAAATGAAGTATCAAACTTATATGACAGTTCTATTGGAGTTTCATGATGACTTTGACAAGTTTCACGCAGGCGTTGTATGTAAATACTTACAACGGTATTAAAACAGTGGTGATATTATGATAATTATTTTGTACGGTCAGAGTCGCCAACTGTGTTATAATACGTTAAAGTATCACTGCTCTAAATTTCATAGATTCTATCAAAAAATTAAAACCTCAAATTTTGCTAGCCCCTCTATGATACCGGATATCTTAAATCTTAATCAGTTTTTATCCTTAAAAAGCGTTTTATCTTGATCTAAAGCAAATTCTTTTTTAATTAAAAAAAAACTGATAGATTAAAAATAAAATAGTTATGAAATTAAATTTTAAGGTGTTTCGCAAATAATAAAAAACGATATATTTGATGAAATATTAATATATATTTATTTCGATACAAAAATTACTTTTTATAATCATTTTTGAACAAAACGTCCTATAAATAGGTTAATATTCATTTTCTTATGACGAAGAATAAACATAAATGGTCTACTAGCATAGAATATTGGTGGTCCGTCTATCATTTCAGAAATAGCTACCGCAAACACTGAAAATGTATTAAAAAAATTACTTTTTAATCAAATAGTAAATGCCATTTTTTTTAAATAGATGAAACATTCATATAAATGATATAAACATTTTTAATTTTGTTTTTAATCGAAAATAAAATCATTCAGAAATGAATCGATTGCAATATTTTTAAAAATAAAATCAAACAAATAATAAATTTTTTACATAAATTAATTTATTATTAGAAAAATCGTCGAGTAAAAAAGTAAGTGTTCATTTTTTTTTTGATTTAGAGCAAAAATAGAATATTAGGCAACTATTAACATTAGATACTGAAAAGTTTAAAATTATATCTCAATCATATCTTATATATTTTTTAATACCTTCTTAAACTTTTTTTAATTCACAATAAAATAAAGTAAGATAATATTCACAACACTCTAGTATCATTTTATGACAAATAGGAGATTCATGTTTTCTATTCCAAAAATTAGGCATTCTTTGGCACATCTGCAGCACACTAAGGTTCAGTTATATTCCGTTTTAGATCCACTGATTTTACACAAAGAAATGTTTTTTTTTATATTTAATAAATTTTATATTATTTTAAAAAGCAACTCGGTTAGATTATTTAACATAAATATTGCGACTTTAAAGAACTACTTTATAAGTATAAGAGCTAACTATTCAGGTTGTTGTCCATGTTTTTTGACGTTTCGACTCTCATGTCGGAATCTTCTTCAGAAATGTTTCTGAAACGTCAAGAAATATAATACGATAACGTGAACAACAGCCCAAAAAGGTAACTTTTGGAGAACAGTTACGAAAACCTACTACAACTTATAAGTGTTAATTTTCATATGTTATAGTTAAGTTTATGAAATACCATTACTTTAATATGAATCCACATGCAATTATATCTATGTATAATGGGTAACAAGGTAAGAAATCTTATTGGTAACCCAATGACAAGTGTAATCAATGGACTAAGCATGCATAGTATAAGTTAGTTGTTAGTGGCACTCATTGTCAGTGGTAGTATGATTTTTTAACACTGTAAAATTTTTAATTGCTCTTAGGATTAAAATATAATTTCAAAACATAACACTATGCAACAAAAAAATTCACAGAAATTTGAATAGGTGATTTAGAAGATATTTGATATGCCGAAACCGAATTCGTTGCCCAAATGATTCCATCACGTCAGGTTTTTTTTAGATATTCGAACCTAAAAATCCCAAAAATGAGATTTTGGTAATGTTGGGGAATTTATTACTAAGTAGGTAATTTTTTTCTGAAGTTTTCTTTCATGATTTCGAATAGTACTATCTTTTCTCTTTAAAATGATTTTTTACATTTTACTATGCAATTTTTCTTTACCGAAATATACTACTTTGAAGATATACTTATGTAGTAAAGTTCATTGTGTCTACTATACTACAGTGTATTAACAAAAATATCATATCTTCAAACTAGTACATCTCGGCTAAAAAAAATCATACAGTAAAAAGTTAAAACTCATTTTAAAGAGGAAAGATAATACTATTTGTTACCGTGACCGAAAACTTTAGAAAAAAATTACCTACTTGATAATATATTCTTTAACATTGCCAATATAGTCATTTTTGGGACTTTTAGGTTAGAATATCTCAAAACCCTGACGTGATGAAACCAATTGGGCAACAAATCCGGATTCGGCATGCCAAAAGCCTCCTAAATTTTCTATTCAGATCTCTGTTATATTACAAAAGTATTTTTTATTGCATAGTGTAATTCATTTCAATCCGAAAAAAGTATCTTACTTTATTACATATAATCCATTTGAAAATAATTTTGATGTATTCGTATGGTTTATGGTTTTGCATATCTGCCAACAAATAAGTTAGACTTTGTCGCTTTATGTTGAAGAGTAAACAAAAAAGGTCGATCTGCAATAAACATTTTCGTTCTGCGCACAACTAATGAGTAATTAACGGCCATAGCTGAAAGGAACGATACAAAATTAATTAAGCATTATCTACCTGAAATATATTTTTATTACTACTCCACAGTTTTAATTTTTAACCGACTTTAAAATTTTCGATTTTAGGTCCGTTCGTCCGACGGTCTGTCTTCCACCGCGAGATCTCGGCCCCCTGACCACCTAAAGACCTCGTGTTTTCGCTAAATGGGTAGGTCTGTGGTTCTAATTTAGCATATTTTAGGAATTTTTCCGCTCATGACCCCCGACCCCTCAAAATCTATATCTATAAAAGAGTTTGTCCTTAACCACTCACTCACTCACTCATATATCAACGTACAGCCCAAACCCCTGAACCTAGAAACGTGAAATTTCGTAGGTGCCTTCCTTTTATGATGTAAGCACCCACTAAGAAAGGATTTTTCGAAATTCAACTCCTACGGGGTTAAAACAGGGTGTCAAAGTTTATATAAAAAATATTTTTTTTGTTCGCATTTAATTGAAACTTATCGAACATACTCTAAAATATAAATAGTGAAACTATTATTTCAGCATTTCCCAAAATTTAACCCCTAAGGTGCTAGGGGAGTGGAAAAATTTGTAAAATAATTTTTTTTTGTATTCACCGAATGAAACATGGCATAAGTAGGTACTCTACAAGAGAAATATCAGTTACGAAAATTCAACCCCTATGGGAATAATAATAATAACTGTTCATGATATTAAAATAAATTCGGACAAATTAATATTCAATTAAAAATGAAAGTTCGACGGGGACTAGGATGGATTTAATCTGCAATAAAAGAATTTGATATTCAACCCCTAATGGCGAGAGTAGACAGGGGTTAGTTTTAAAATTTTTTTTAACTAAGATCCGGGATATTTACGTTTTTTTAAAAGTAATGAATAAAAATCAATATAAAAAAATGTAATATGTCATCCCCTATTACTTATAGAGGGTTCTAATTAGTTTCGAAGTTTACGCGAGCGAAGCCGCGGGATTCCGCTAGTGTTTCATATATGGCTTCATGTACCTCGTTGGACTCTGGATTGATTCACGAATCGATTGGCAAGTGTAGTTTTTGAGTTGAGTGTGGGTTTTGATAAATTTGTTCTTATAGTTTTTATATACATGCAATAGTTATGTATACATGCAATATAAGCCAAAGTAATATACATTTTTAGATCATTCCTTAGAATTTAATTGATAATATATTTAAGGACATGTTTCATTTCTGTTAAGTCTAGTCTCGAAGACTATTAATGAATCATTTTCACTTTTTGATTTTTATAAAATTTAAAATGATATAGGTACTTCATATATTTCATTATTGGTATTGTGAAAAGCTGACCATAACTTCATTAAAGGTGCACAGTTTTCAATAAGTTCAATAAAAATGAAAAATTCACAAAAATTTGAGTAAATTGAGCATGTAAAAAATAACGTATCTTTCATTGATATTTGATATCATATCGTTCGATAAAAAACGTTGGTTGAGAAACTATTGATTTTTTAATAATAGAATGAGTAAGAATAAACGTGCATTTACCTCAGTGGCGTAGTAATTTTTCAGGGGGGGGGGGGAATAAATACATATGAGTTAAATTTAAAAAAATGTCTTTTGAATTGATGTTTTCTCAAAACATTTTTAGAACAGTGAATATTTCCGTGAGGGGAGGGGTCGTTCCCATTACTACGCCACTGATTTACCTAGACAATTATACTAAACAATGTATAACAACATTTATAACACATAAATTGTAAACATTATTTTAATAAATTATGGATCAGAGCATCTCCCAACGAAAAGATTAGTGCTTGTTTTTTTATTACTGCCAAAACTGAGAAACTGTAGTTTCTTAGTCTTTTTGTTTTTTATTTTATGTCGTAGCAGATATACAAATTGATGATCTGCATAAAAAAACTTATATTTCGGCCGTGAGGACGTACCAAGTTCATATACAACACCTGTAAATTAACATATTATTTATTATTATTTTTTTATTTATTGCAACTTTGCTCGAGATTTTTATAACATTTTGAAACGCCTGGTCTATTGCAGTAAAAATATTAAAAATAAATTTCGTTAAACGTATACTCAGATTTTATGTTGTATAACAATGAAAATTTCACTTAGATCGGTTCAACCGTAATTTTTCTAATTCTCCACATGTGTTTAACCCTTATGTGTGTGACAAGGTACCCGGGTTCCTTTTGCGTTTTTAAACTAATTTTTTGTTATGTTATAGGCATGTAATCTTAAGTATATTTCACCATTTTTACAATTTGTCGTATTTGAGTTACAGCGCTTACAGACAGACTGATAGACAGATCGATACACAGACATCATGGCGGAAATAGTCAGAATGGATTCAGGGAATGTCAAAATGGATAATTCCATCAAAATCCGGATTTCGAAAAAAATCGGTTTTACAATACTCACTTATACTATTAAAGAAAGTAAAAATAAAATTTCAGTTTAAGTTTATTAATAAAAATAAAGTGAATTTATCTACACAATTTTTAGAACATTTATAACTTATAAATAGTAAACACTATTTAAAAAATTATGCTTCAGAGTATCTCCCAATGAAAAGATTAATGTTGGTCTTTTTATTTTGTAGCAGAAATAAAAATGGATGATCAGCATAAAAGTAAACATCATTCGCCATAGAAAGACAATATGTAACAAGAACTGCAAAATAACATATTATTATATTATTATTATTGTTTAATTATTGCAACTTTGCTCGAGATTTTATAAAACATTTTTGAAACCCCTGGTTTATTGCAGTAAAAATCAAAGAAGACAAGTCTCGAAAATTATTAAAAATAAATCAAAAATCGGATATCATTTTGTCAAACGTATACTCAAATTTAACATTGCATAACAATGAAAATCTCACTAAAATCGATTCAACACTAATTCACTAATTCTCCACCAGCTCTTTGATAGAGTAGTGTGATGATGTCTTAAAATTTCTAACAGTGAAAGTCCCATTATAATCGGTTCGGTAATATTCGAAATTAATCGAAATTTAAAAAGTAAACAGACAAAAATAGTGCTATTATTATCTTCTTAAATAAAATTTTGTCTATTTATCTTTACCAACAAAAAAAAATCATACATAATAGACGGTGGTTTCCCCCCTTTCAATGGCTGCTTAGATGTAAAAAAGTCATAATAATATTCGTGGGGCAGAAATGTAAACAGGTATATTTTTCCATTATAAAATAAAAATAAAAATTCCAGTTAAAATTTAATAATAAAATACATTATACAATTTTGTAAACATGTTTTTATTATTTAAATTCATTTTGCTTCGGAATATCTTCCGACGAAAATATTACAGTTTGTTGTCTTATGATGTAGTAAAAATATAAAAGGGTGATCAGCATAAAAATAGATCTCATTCGTAATAGCACAAAATGCTACTGCAATAGCTGTAAAAGAACAAATCAATAACTTATAGGTTAAACCGAATAGGTATTAAGAAACATTTACAATTTTGCTATCGAGTTTTTCTTTATCATTCAAGCCCTGAAGATGTTTATTGCAATATTTAAAAAAAGTAAACTGTATTATAATTCAATAAGTGAAGAGGGTAGATTAATATTTCACCCCCTGTCACGTATGGAGGGTTGTTATTAGTTTTATTAAATCCGGCAGGAAAAAGAACGTATTTATGAAAAAAAAAAGTAAATCGAGTAAGTGCTTCTTGAGTTATAAGCGCGCAAACGGACAAACAGACAGACATACTGACAGAGAGACAATGCACAGAAAAAAAATTGTATTGGACCAAGAAAACCTTGTTTTGTATATAACGAAAACAATATTTTCTTAATATAAGAAACATACTCTTAATCCAACTACGTTATTCCTTCGTTCAAGAATACTATAGTTGGTTTAAGAGATTATTGCTTATCTTAAGAAAATATTGTTTTCGTTATATACAAAACAAGGTTTACTTGGTTTGAGAAATCTTTCTACCCGTGTGGACGATGAGTTTCTGATAAATATACCGTTTGTAATGATAAAGAAGATAATGCAAAAATCAGTGGCGTAGCTACAGAATTGCAAAGTTTTTGTTTTTATTTGCTACGGTACTAAATTTGTAGTTACGCTACTGGTGAAAGCTTATACATATATGTACAATAATGTACATATGTGTAAGAAGGAGAGAAGATGAATGAAATAAAATAGATATGTACTTTTAATTACGTTTTTATTAATAATAAAATATGGTACATTGCATATTTTACGTATAAAAAATATGTTGAGTTAAAGTTTTTCAAAACGTCCTATAAACAATACACTTCTAGTTTTTTTATGGTATAGTGAAAAGAAGAAAGGATGGTCTGCAATAATTTGATTTGAATAAGGTGAAGAACCAAATCCCATTACGACTGAAAAAATACAAAACATAAAAATCACAAAAAAACATAATCAATATTAAAACGTGAAAAAACAAAGGTTGACAGTAAGTTAAGGTGAGACTGAGAAGGTTGACACTATAGGTTTCTGGGTTGGGGATGCGGGGCACGGTGCGGGGAAAGCGCCTATGGATAAGCATATAGTGAAAGCAAGGTGTGTCTCTCTCTCTCTCTCTCTGGAGCATGCAAAATCAAATATATGTGTTTATCTATATTTTTTTACACACATCATTTTTTAATTAAAAAACGCGGTTCCTAATTATTTTGAAAATTTACATATGTCTTTGTAAATGAATAAAGAATGTATGCTCAAATTTTCATCAAATTCACTTTGAAAAGTCTTGTCATGTCTCGAAATTACGTAATTCTCATAATAATAATACATTTTATTTGGTTTCTTTAGTATCCATTAAACTATTCTAATAAACTAGAAATTTTGCAATTATTTTTTTAAATATAAATGTCTTGTTATTTTCAATGAAATCTCTTTGTTTTTTTTTTCTATATTGTCAACCTTCTTAATTAATTAAATTTACTACTTTTGTAATTAAAATGACAATTTACAACAGAAATTGAAGGGTATGCAGCAACAAGGAGTTAACTCCAGTTTTTATAATTTGTGGGAAAATAGAAAAAACTGTTTAAAAAAATGGAGAATGTATTTAAATCGCCTTTGTCTTCGTCCAATTATTATTTGTCACCGACCACATGTTTTGGCCAAATTCCATTGAGAAATTCGTCAAATTCGCAATTCTAGAGTCAATTTTATTCTGGAGTTAACTCCTTTTTGTCCCAAATAGTTGAAAATTATTTTCTTTTTTAAGTATGGAAGCATTGAATAAGAACAATTTTCAAGAAAATTAGTTTATTTCAAGAAAGAATACAGTAACGAGTGTACTAACTAAATTCTAAGCCCAAAAAGAAAGAGTCAGCTCCTGGAATTAACTCTATTTTTACTCAAGCGAATGAAGCAGCTTACTCATTCTAGCGGATACCTTGAGAGTTAATAATGGTAGGTAACTCTTTGTTGAACCAAACGAAAGAATGATTTTTTTCCCCCAAGAAACGGTTGTTAACTCTGTTTGGCCTAAAAATGGAGTTTACTCGTTGTTGCTGCAAACCCTTCAATTGTATAAGTATAAACCGATTTTACTAATAAATTATAAGAAGTTTATTTTATTTTGTTTACATATAATAGCATTAAAAAAATATAATTACTTACTATATATTTTGTTTGTCTATAAAATATGTAGAAAAAAATCGAAAAAACTTACTTCATCTAAGGTGCTACAAAACGTCCAATCATTAGATTTGTTTTAGTCCTAGTACATCGAAGTATGAACATAAATTGATGATTGACAAAGAATACTTCACTTTTTAGAAAACGCGGTCCTGAACTTCTTCCCATAAAAACTAATAATAAAATATTATTTCAAATTAGATTTCATACGTAATAATTTAGATAATTTATCATTTAAGATGATACCCCGAGTTTGAAGATAATGTAATATTTTAATTTAGAACCAAAGAAAAATGCTGTAGTTAATTGTTTACCAAACATATTAACAAAAGCTTGGAAGCCCGAAAAGATTAATAAAATCAATATAATCAATAAAAAGCTGTTTTTAAACAGTTTTTAACTGTGGTTTCTTAGTAACTTAAACTAAAATTGCACCTTAACCACAAAAGTTATGTTTCAGTCTGAAATCGTTAGGCTCCTGATGAGGACTTCTTGTGAAGTCGAAACACGTGACATAACTTTTGTGGTTAAGGTGCAATTTTAGTTAAAGTGAATAAAAAGCTGTGATAAGCAGATCAACCGACACAAGCGAAAGAAAAATATATTTAGTCTCGAAGTTTTTTTACCAACTATCCTGCAATATTGAATCAGTCCGTAAAATTTTTATGTTTAATATAAAAAAGCATATTTCCAAATTAAATATAAACCATATCCAATTTAAAGGCTCGATATCTAATGTTTTTAAATATTAGAGGTATTAATTTTGTGATAGTATCTATGGATTTGCTATGGAATTTAGAGCAGTGATACTTTAACGTATTGTAATACAGTTGGTGCAGACTCTGACCGTACAAAATAATTATCATAATGTCACCACTGTTTAATACCATTGGTGTTTATTAATTCAGCAAATTTTTCATGAAACTCCAAGAGAACTGACATATAAGTTTGATACCTCATTTGAGAGTGCTTGCTAACTAGCAAATTTTAAACTGCCTTTTCACTAATTCATCAGTGAAAAGATTCCTAGTAGCACATTTATTAATTTTGTATTTACTGTTAGTTAATAATCATGCATAAATGAGTACAACTGAAAATGCCTTTAAGAACTATCTACAAACAAATATCAATTAATTTTTTTACCATATAATTCCAACAATAAAAGTTACATAAATATAATAAATTATTCAGCTATAATAATAACAACATGTATTCACAAATAATGAAATATGAAAAGGAGTTAACAATTAAGTGAACTTGAAGTTAAACAATGCAATAGCGTCCCATGAATGTGTTAATACCAATAAATTTCTGATGGAGAATGAAAATGAATGAACGATCAGCATAGAATATTTTTAGATGAACATTCAACGATTTTGGAACCATTCCAACTGAAAAAGTGTTTTATATTACATATACATGTTTTCTTATTCGTATTATAAAAAAAAAATAAAAAAATTGTGTTGTCCTCCCTGAACAAATAATTCAACTACTATTTTTCAAATACAGCTGTTTCAAAATTATGTTTAACATTATAAACATTTCTTTTGTATAGATTTCGCAATTAAAAATAAATGATTTTTTTTATTTGTATTGAATTCACTTCGCTATAATACTAATATCTCTTTGATTTCCCCGTTCTCTACCTCCACTTCTCACTGATAAAATTTTGATATCGAAAAAGTTAAATACCACAATCAATAATATTGATTATTTATTTAAAAAAAATATATATATTTTAGTAATTAATTTAGAAAAATCAATTTAAAAAAATAAATAAAAAAATTAGTAGAATAAATTATATAAAAAACACAATTCATCTGAATCATGTTTTATTATATTTAATTTAGTATTTCATAATAGTGAGTAAGATTTTTTTTAATTGTGAGAAAAAAAAACAGAAACACATGAAAAAATAAAATTTATTTATGAATATATGCATTACAAAAGATTATAAAATATCAAAAATTATTCAATCGAGTAAAATCCATTTAAACCTTTGAATACCGACCAAGAAACAAATTAGTATTTGTTTTCTTATGTCGAAGAATAAACATAAAAGGATGGTCAGCAATAAAATATTCTAACCTAGGCCCAGCCGAAGGTATTGATGTCAACATAAAAGTAACTGAAAAATATAAAAACAAATATTCTAACATTAATATCAAAAATATAATACCTACTACTATAATATTAACGCAATAGTTCGTATAAACGTGCAAGAAATACACGCAACCAAAAGTATAATGCACATCGAGCGAATCTGACAGAGACAAGCATATGGTAGTTTAGAGTGAGAGCGTTATGTATTTGCGAATACAGTTTTATTACTTCGTTCAGTCGATGTGGCAGATGTTTTTTTTTAATTATTTGTGAAAAAATAAAAAACAAGAACGCATTAAAAAATCAAATTTATTAATGAATTTATAACATCATAAATTTTTTTAATAAAATATAAAACATTGACATCGTGTAAAATTCACTTAAATCTTTGACAAGCGACCAATAAACAAATTGGTTTTTGTTTTCTTATGCCGAAGAACAAACATAAAGGGATGGTCAGCAATAAAGTATTCAATTCTAGGTTGATACGAAAGCGATGACGTTAACACAAAAAAAACTGAAAAATATAAAAAGAAATATTCCAACATCAATATAAATAGTATATTGTGTAGCAAGGGTTGAAACAAGACGATTTCTGACTAGGGCGAGAGTTGACTGCCCGAGCGAAACGAGGGCTGTCATCGCACTGATCAGAAATCGTCTTTGTTTCATCCCGTGCCACATACGCTATTTTTCATATCACATGCATTGAAACAATGAGTTTTGATTTCTGTAGCCAGTCGAAGTAAGACTATTTCAGACAAATAGCGCAGTAATATCTTATACTATTTTAATAATAAAATAATTCAGAAATAAGATTGGCTTTTGTTTATTACAAATTCGATTCGGACAGATTTAAAATTAATGAATTTGCTAGTCAGGAATAACGTTGTTTATTTGTTTCTGCTCGGTACAATCGCATTGGTCTGAAATTGTCTTGTTTCTACTGTCAAAACTGGGTTCAAAACTAGTTGTTTCTATGCATGTGATATGAAAAATATAATATCCAACAAAATGTAGTTACGTTGCTATAATATAAACGTAATAATTCGTGTAAACGTGCAAGAAATACACGCAACCAAAAATATAAAGCACATCGAGCGACTCTGACAGAGATAAGCATATTATAGTGTAGAGTGAGGCGTTATGTACTTTTCTTAATAATTTGAGAAAAAATAAAAAACAAAAACGCATTAAAAAATCAGATTTATTAATGAATTTTCAACATTATAACATAATTAATATAATAAAATATCAAACATTAAGACATCGTATAAAATTCACTTAAATCTTTGACAATCGACCAATAAACAAATTGGTTTTTGTTTTCTTATGCCGAAGGATAAACATAAAGGGATGATCAGCAATAAAATGTTCAAGTCTAGGTTGATACGTCATCGAAAACGATACGAAACCAACTGAAAAATATAAACATAAATATTCCGATTCATTAAAAGTGTCTGGAAGATTTTTTTTATTATATTATTATACAGTACCTTCAAAAAGTTCCAGGCAACTTAAATAACTTTTGAATGGTTTGAAATATAGGATTAAATTTTATAGGGATACAATGGAATCATAAAAAATCGTAGTCCGTTCGAACGAGCCCTCACTCAACCCCACGTGCTATTTAAGATATCTTAGCTCCCTGTTTTTTGTGATTAAATAATAGACTTTGTGACCTCATTGTATCCCTATAAATTTCAATCTTATATTTCAAACCATTCGAAAGTTAGTTCGGTGGTTCGGAGTTTTTGGAAGGCACTGTATAATATATTTTATTCAAATGTACTATACATCTTAAACATTGCTAAGCTTTTTGGTAATTTTTTCGTTTATTTTGTTTTTATTTTTTGAATTTTGATATTTTTTTCATGCTATTTAAAAAATCATATAATTTAACATGCATGCAGATATAATTATAGAAGCAATCCGAAATTTTTTTTCGTGCTTAAGCAGAATTCGTTCTATAAATTATTCCAAGTTTTTGAGTTATCAAAAAAAAATTACAAAAATTATGTATTTTATCATTTTTATGAATTTATTATCAAACTGGTATTTTTTTCTCAAATTTTCCTTCAGGACAACGAATAGTAAAGTATCTTTTCTTTAAAATTATTTTTTAATTTTCTCTGTACGATTATTTTTTCACCGAAATATACTATAGATTAAAGAAATGATAATAGAAAAATAAGATCCCCTACTACACATAAATATAAACAAAATCTCTAACTAGTGTAGCTTGGTAAAAAAATCATATAATCAAAAGTAAAAATTTATTACCTTGAACAATTTTTTTATAAAAAGGTCTAAACAAAATACGATCCTAAACTTTTAGGAAGGTGGGTAAAAACGTTAAAATACACACATTTTTCAAACTACTCACATTTATAAACTTCAAAATAATTTCTTCTTTTTCTTCTTTAGATTTCAAACAGGATTCAGATTTGTTTACATGCTGGAACTCCAAAAGCATCCCATTTAACATGCATGGGATTCGTGATGATATTATTTAACAAATAAAGCTCAAAGGTACCTCTTCATATCTTCATAAATAACTTGTACCTTTGCTACCAATTTCGATAATTATTTACGTTTTGAGATCTCTTGAGTTCATTAAGCAGGTTTTTAACGTAATTTAAGTCAGTCGATTTGTTTGCCAAATTATATTAATAATTATTTTAGAAATAGGTCCTATAAGAGTGTGCTTATAACCAGGGCTGTGGAAAAAATCTTCGACTCCGACTCCTTTATTTTTCTAACGTTCGACTCCGACTCCGACTCTTTACTGTACATAAAAATTTTTGAAAAAAATTCCGTTTTCGGGCAAAATTTTTTTGAGTGAATTCTGGTGATTCTAGTTCCGACCAGAATTGAAAATTTCAAATCATTGCACTTCAAAAATCAAAACGAACAAAAAATATTAAGTGTGTAAAAAAGTAAAAACCTTTATTTAATTAAAGGAGTCGGAGTCGGAGTCGGTACCTTTTTACCGACTCCAACTCCGACTCAAAATTACTAAAAATCCGACTCCGACTCACCATCCCTGATTATAACACAATATAGTTCCTAGACCATAATAGTTTAAGAACCGCAGTGTTAGAACATACTTATGAGGTATTATGCCTGTTCGAGAAAATTAGTAAAAAAAATTGATAAATATAGTTCTTGCTAAAGAAATTAACGATAATTTTTCATAAATATGTTCTTATAATTTTTCAAATTTATCTACTTAAAAACTACATATTTGTTAATATAAAATAAAAGAAAACAAATTGAATTTAAAATGCTTTTTATTTCGCTACAATACATGCAAATTCCATTACAGTAATAAAAATATGGTGTTATTTAAATAATCACCGATATTAAAATATTATTACACGGAAAAAATATTAAGAATTACAGTTTTTATTGTCTATCCCGGATAGTAAGTGAAAACTTAAAATATTTTACTTTCTGAAACTGTAATTCAACTTCTAGGACTTCAAAGCATTTATAAAATAATTATATTATATTATTAATAAATAATTTTTTATAGAGAAAATAGAATTTCTATAAAGTTGAATAATTCTTTATTATTTTATTTTTTAATTTAACATAACTTTTTTATACATATATAGTCGAAACTGGTTATAACGACATCGGTTAATACGACATATCAGTTTTAACGACTCCAAATACAAATCTGATTGAATATAATTTACTTTTTACGATATCGTATTAACCGATTTCGACTGTAATTTAAAAACGACCTTCAATAATATTTTTATTTTTGTAGTTAAAAATTTTCAATAATTTTTTTTACCGAGTATAAAAATGCATTTAAAAACAATGTAATTCTAGATAAAATAAGATTTTTTAAAATAAGGAATGGTATTTTTAAAAGTTTTATTATAAAAAAAAATACATTATACATTAATAGAAAAAAAATTTATATAAAAAAATTACTGCTTCTGTGGTTTTGAATAACGGCCCAAAAAAAGATCAGTTTTTGTAGTTTTCTGACGTAGAATAAATAAGAATGGTCTATTAGCCATGAAAATATTTTCATCTGTCGGCGCCCTTTCTATCATAAGCACTAAAAATAAAAACGATTGGTTTTATGTATATTTATTTAGTTCGATGGTAATAAAAAATCGACATACACATTAAAAAAAATCGGTTAAGTCAGTTAAGGATGTACTGGAGGTATCTCAAAATAATGAAAATTGCATGAAAATTGGTGGGAATGTTCTCAATAGCATTCTGATGCTATAAACGAAATATTAAATTGTTTGTCTACGCCGTTTAGGAAATATACTGATTTTAATTTAACATGTGTTCTTATGGAAAACTGATGTTTTTTGCCATTTTTTTGTTAAAACACATTGATAAAATAATGTCATTTTTTTAATTTTTGGGGAGCGTGTAGTACTTGATTAGTAGAACATTTATGCACAATATCATTAGTATTCACTAAACCATTTCTGAGAAAATAATTATAATACAACAAAATTTCAAATTTCGCGTTCTGCGAAAATTTTGCGTATTATATTTGGCAACGTGGCATATAACGTATTTTTTGCATGGAATGCAATATATATACAATATGTATTCCTATGTATATGTAGTTCAATTCAATCTAAGGGGCACTTATTTCATAAACCTGCTGAAATAGCCACTGAAAGGGTGAAAACCATCCTCAAATTTTAAAATTTTAAATACCAATAAATTCATGTTGCCATGAAAACAAAACGAAAAATTCGTTTTATCAAAATGAATTTGACGTATAGTAATATTAAAAAGTTAAAAATAATAATTATAATTTTCAATATTTATCGAAATAAGCAACAGGAATTAAAAAAAAACACATTTATGTTTATTAATTTAATATATATATGCATTTACTAGCAATTTTTAGTTCTTATACTATGCCAAAGTATATATTCATCAGACTCGAATATGAGTTACTTTTCCTACTATTGTACCGCTAGTACATCCTTAAGTGCAAGATTTACTACTCGTACAATTAGTATTCCGTGCTATTAGACCCACTTAAATTATATTGAAAATTTTGAAAAACGTTTAAGAACAAAAGTTACATCGTTAGAAATATTTTTTTGTTTAAATTTTTTTCTCTAAAACCAATGGTTAGCAGTTTATAAGATAATAAACAGTAACAATTGATCTCGCTATAATTTTTCAATCCTGATAATTTTGGCTCAATCTACACCTAATGCTCAATGTTTATAATTTGTTTTACATTTTTTTGAGCGATCCATTTGATGATAAGGATGGGGGGCAGTAATTTTAAAGTTTTTTTTTCAAATGTTTTAAATAATACATAAAAAAATGCATCATATATAACATTGAATTTGTGCTTTAATAGTCAAAAGTAAAAGGTTATCAAAAATAAAAATATTTTTTTTTATTATATTAGTATATTTTAATTAACCCTTAGTGTGCATACGGGGTCAGGCTGACCCCACATCTTTTATCTTACCTGAACATCATTCACAGGTAAGGGTCAACTTTGAGCACGTTTTTGAATTACTATAAATGTTTTTTTTTGGAAATCTAGCTTCACGGCCTTAAAGTTCGATCGATTCACTGCAAAAATTGACTTAATCTTTTTTTCCGAAAAATGCATAGTTACCGAGATATTCGAGGTCAAAAATGATCTGGGGTCAATTTGACCCCATGTGCACGAAATGATTCGCTGTGAAGGTGTGCACACTAAGGGTTAATTATATTATTATAATTATATACGTGTAAAAAACATTTATTAAAAATATTAATTTATTTTATATACAGTCGAAACCGGGTTATAACGACATCGGTTAATACAACGTACCGGTTTTAACGACTCCAAATAAAAATTGGAATGAATCCCATATAATTGCCTTTTTACCATTTTTTACGACCTAATATGGCGTCCTCTCGATATCGTTATAACCGATTTTGACTGTATTATTATTATAATATAATTTCTACTACTGTTATATTTAAATTTGTTAAAATACGAATACAAAATATTTTATATTGAAATTACTGCTCCTGTGGGTTTGAATAACGGCCCAAAAATAGATTAGTTTTAGTCGTTTTCTGACGTAGAATGAACAAAAATGGTTTGTTAGCCTCGAAAGTGGTTTCGTGTATGATCGCCATTTCGAGCATTATCACTAAAAATAAAAACATTTATTTCAAAATTTATGGCCGAAAATTTTACAGCAGACGTACAGTGAACTCCATAAATGGTCTTCCAGTTTTTATTGAAATTTATCACAAATTTAGTAGGCCCCTCCCATATGTACTCTAATATATTTGTGCGATTAAATAATTATTTAATCTATTGAAAATTTTATAAGTAAATTTTGTGGCAATAAATAATTGATATATCGAATTTTAGTATTTAAATATGTTAAACTTGATATAAAACTAATTAATGTTTTAATAATATAATATGATGTCTTTATTTAAAATGATGAAACTAGATAAGCTCCACCATAGAAAAATATAACCGATGATGTTTCTTTTAATATTTTCGAATTTGTTGTAAGCGGTTTTCATCTTTAGGGTGGCAGACAACTTATGATACCAATGGTACATTTATTTGTTTTGATAGTAATAAAAATTTGAAGTATTTCTTAAATGAAATTTCGCAACAAAAAAAACATTATCTACCGACAAAAATGTTAAGAGCAAAAAAAATATCGCAAGTTAAAAAAATGTGTTGTTTTAAAAAATATTAATTCGTTGTTAGTAATATTTTAGGTATATTAATTTGATTATTTTTCATCAGTTTTTATAAAAAAGGGCGTATTTCGGATTTCAACTGCAGTATTCTATTAAATAGTCAAAAAAGTAAAAGGTTTATCAAAAATAAAAAATAAAAATTGTTTTACGAGCATATATTTTTTAATAATTGTAAAATATAATAAGTTGTATAAAAATTGTTATAAAAAATATATTTGTATAGAATTTCCTACTCTTATGGGTTTGAGTAGCGGCCCAAAAACAGATTAGTTTTTACCGTTTTTTGACGAAGAATAAACAAGAACGGTTTATTAGCTATGAAATACATGTCATGCGGGCTTGGTGGCGCATACGTGTTAAACACTGAAAATTAAATAATTCTTAACTCAGAAATAGGTCATTTTTTAAATGATAATATTTATAAAAATATATTACCTAAAAAATATTATAAGCAAAAAATCTTGCAGCCAAAAATATAGCATTTTAAGTTTAAATTTGTAATTTTTCTGATTGAATTATAAATATTTATAATTCTTAAAATAAATTGTAATTTTTATGGTTTTGAATACCGGCCTAAAAATAGGTTAGTTTTTGTCGTTTTCTGCCGAAGAATAAACAAAAATGGCTTATTAGCTTTGAAATAAATTCCATGCAACCGTGCAGACCAGAACATCATGTTCACTGAAAATAAAAACCCTGTTTCAAAAATAGTAATTTATTTCATTTGATTCGGCAGTAATTAAAAATTGTCTATATTTATGAAATACTAGCGAATCTGCCTGTGGCTTCGCTTGCGTTGTGTTTTTAAGGGGATGAAATACATTTTATTTATTTTTTTTTTTTTTGCTTTTTATTGATTATACCGGGTGGTCTATTTAAATTGAGACAAGCAAATATCTCGAAAATTAAGGTTTTTCAGGGATAATGTTTGGTACAAAAGTTTCAGGGTTCGTAGGGGGAAAACCAATGGAGGTAAAATTTTTGACTTTAAGTAGAGGTTTTAAGGTCATTTTGGGGTCAACTTCATTTTTTTAATTGGAAACCTATTTTTTTTTTTCATATTCGTATTTTGCAGAAAAAAAGAAACAACTTTTGTCTAAAAAGTTTTTTCAAAATTCTCAATTTTACACATTTTTTTTTTTTAGTAAAAATATTCAAAATATAAAAAAAATTTTTTTTTTAAATCCTAAAATTAAAAAAAATCATTTTTTAAATTTAAGTGTTTCTTAAACATGCATAGTTAATAATTATAAATAATAATTTCGAATTTTTTTAATAAAAACAAAAAAAAAATATAAAAAAATAGATAAAAAAATGCCCCTGAATTTGACGATTTTGAAAAAACTTATTAGACAAAAGTTGTTTCTTTTTTTCTGCAAAATACGAATATGTAAAAAAATAAAATAGGTTTCCATTTAGAAAAATGAAGTTGACCCCAAAAAGACCTTAAAACCTTCACTCAAAGTCAAAAATTTTACTTCTTCGAACCTTGAAACATTTGTACCAAACATTACCTTAATTTTCGAGATATTTGCTTGTCTCAATTTAAATAGACCACCCGGTATATACAAATTCGTAAATATCTCGGCTCTTATGCGGGATAGGAGGGATATATGTGGAAAATACGTTTATAATTTTATATAAATTGTAATTTAATTTGATTATAAGAAAAATGGTATAAAAATGTTCTTTTTGTCTACGTGTACTTTTATATTTTAAAGGGGGGGGGGGGAGGTTTGACATATGTATGATATGTGATTTAAGGTTTTTCTTCCCCATTTTCTTATATTTTTAGTTGATATTTCTTTGGTAAATTGAAGTTTGATGCATGAAATTTTACGAAAATTTTTTGAATTTTAGCTTTGGTTAAAAGTATGTTTTTTGTATAGAAAATGACGTGAAAAGTTGAAATTTTCAAACCGCAGGTCTGTATCTCAAACCGTTCTCGAGATATTGCCTCCTAAAGTTTTCGTTTTTTTTAATTTTTGGAAAAAAATGGTCGTAACTTTTGAACGTGTGGTCGGATTTAATTTTTGTTGACAGATTTGAAATCAGCGTATCAAAATCTATATAATGACATGTATAATACTTCAAAACTCGACAAAAAAAAATTTGTCAAAAATCGACATTTTTTTAAGGTATACCCCTTTGAATTTTTTCGATTTTTCACGAAAATTTTTTTGTCGAATTTTGAAGTATTTTACATGTCATTATATAGATTTTGACACGCTGATTCCAAATCTGCCAACAAAAATCAAATCCGACAACACGTTCAAAAGTTAGGGTCATTTTTCTCAAAAATTTTGAAAAAATTAAAACTTTAAGAGGCTATATCTCGAGAACGGTTTGAGATACAGACCTGCGGTTTGAAAATTTCAACTTTTCACGTCATTTTCTATACAAAAAACATAATTTTAACCAAATCTAAAATTCAAAATTTTTTCGTAAAATTTCATGCATCAAACTTCAATTTACCAAAGAAATAAACAAATTAAAAGGTAGCAAACAGACTTTCGCATGATAAAAATATTAGTTTGTATTCTTAGTAAATAGGCAAGTTGCTTATTCCGTGTTTAAGATGTCAAAAAAAGAACATTTCATAAATTATTTTAAAGGGTTAGGTGTAGTCAGAATTTTCAAGAAATCGATTTTTGTTTTTTGCATTTTTGGAAGCTGCTACAACGGCTGAAGAACTATTTTATGGCCCAGGAATAGTTGACTCGGTGTAAGTAATTAATTAATACGTATATTACTTTACGTAAATTGAGTGTAAAACTTTAAATGCGTTTTTCTCAAAACTATGTTTTTTGAACTGGTGACCACTGTAGCTCGAAAACCGCTCGGTAGATTTTAATGAAACTTATACAGCTTTTTGAAAACACGAAAAACTAGTGCCTGATCGAAGGATTTTCTAATTGTTGTTTTTTTTTCCCGAAAATCTTGAAAAAAATTTCCTGAGGCTGCCATTTTGTTAATTTAAGAAAGAAAAAAAAAGCTTCGATCAGGCACTAGATTACCTATTAATTAAACTAATTTTTTTTGTCCGATTGAATTTGGATGAATCTCCAAGGATAAGTGATGGTCACCGCAAGGATTTTCGGTTGGAACTGGATCAACACAAACAGCCTTTACTTTTAAAATTATTAATTTTTTTTTCTAAAATTTCTGTCAAGTCAAGTCGAAACCTTATTTAATGATGCTATGTTTTTACTTTTATAAAATAAAATAATTTACTGGCAAAAAAAAATTATTTAAAATTGTCATTTTTTCATGTCTCTGACTACACCTAACCCCTTAATATACCTGAGTATTTTTAATTCATAATATGTACAAAAAATATCATATAAATTAAAAATATATTTATAACATCTTATACTGCTATAATGAAAGTTATTAGAAAAGTAAATTTTGTATAGAAATTATTGCTCCTTTGGTTTTGAATAACGTCCTAAAAATAAGTTAGTTTTTGTTGTTTTCTGACGAAGAATGAACAAAAATGGCTTATTAGCCACGAAATACAATTCACGCGGCCTGGCAGACAATAACACCATTCCCACTGAAAATAAAAACAATTTCTATTTGAAATATTCAATGGTTATTAAATATAGTCCCCTAAGAATGATAAGTGCTAACAATCTTTATAAAAATATTCAAATAAGTCAAATACAACCAAAATAGGTAGGTACTATTAATGTTAGTATACACAGTACAGTGGTACCTCGACATACGAGTTTAATTCGTTCCGCAACCTTGCTCGTATCTTGAATTACTCGTATCTCAAAGCAAATTTTCCCATACAAAACAATTGAACCACCATTAATCCGTTCCAACCCCCAAAATGTCACCCCAGTTATTTTTGTTACGTGGTTTTGAATAGTAAAAACGTATTTATAAATGACAAATATTTATTGTACAAAAACAAAAAAGAGAATGAAAAGAAATAAATTAGATATCCTCACTGGTCTTTGCCTTTTTCGCTACATTTTTCTCGCTTTCACCTGTAGGCCGTTTAGAAAAAAACATGTCCAAGGAGGTTTGTTGAGTTAGGCAAGTGTCATTAAAAAGATCAGACGCGCGGTCGAATGCTACCGGCCGACCTGTTAAACTAAACCGAACTCGTATCTCGAATTTCGCTCGTAACTCAAAGCAAAAAATCACTCGCTCGCCGGCTCGTATCTCGAAAAACTCGTATGTTGGGGCACTCGTATGTCGAGGTACCACTGTATTCGTAAAACTAACTTACAAACATACTCGTAATACCATTGATGCATGCGCGTTAATTAAGGGGTATGAACAGTGTAAAATTAAAAAAAAATTTTTTTTATAAATTATTAGTTTACACCCCAAATATATGTATCTCAAGTTTCATGTGAAAATTCGAACGTTAAGTATTCGAATAGAGCACCAAATGCTGTCATGATTCGATTTATCTCTCCCTAAACTTTAAGCTCCGCTTTATCAAAATCACTTTTTTTGACCTGGTTCACAGACAGCATAACTAAGACGGTTTTCGTTCGTTCGATTTGATTCAAAAAGGATTTTGTAGAGGAAACGTACCTTTTCAGCCGCATTTTTTTTTATATAAAAAAAATTTTCTATAGAAAAATTCGCGAAAATTTTGATTTTTTTCTTCAAATGGTCGCCATTTTTTTTTCTAAACGATATTTTAAAAATCCCCTACGTCCGGCTATAGCTAATAACATATATTTTAAGAATCTTTTTCGTTTTTTTTTCCTCAGATGATTCATTTGAACATATTACTGTCAACGCCACTGATGTCAGATTCAAGAGATGCCATTTTCAAAGGACCATTATGCAAAAATATACCATTAAAAAATTTTAAAAATAAAAAATAAGTACTTATTAATGTACTAAAGATGTGTACAAAGTTTGATATGAATCCATCAAACCTATTTCTTTTTATAAAAATAAACAAAAACAAATTCTGACGTTTACACTGTTCATACCCCTTTAAGTAGAAATCAATTAAAACCTATTTTCAATCGTATATCTTGCTTCTCTAGTTTTGAAACACACGCCCCAAAAACACATCAGTTTTCGTTATTTTCTAACGAAGAATGAACAAAAACGATTTATTGGCTTAAAAAATGTTTTCGTTTAACTTTAAATACAATGGTACCAAATAACTATTTAAATACGTATGTTTAAATAGAAATAATTATATTGACAAAATTAAGGGCGTTTATCCACACACCGGCAAAACTGTTGTCTGAGCCTTTTTGGGTTCTAGACCGGATTGCGTTTGACAATTCTGATTTGATTACACCGTCTTCGGCAAATCGCATTAAAAGAGTTAAAGGTATATAAAAAATAAAGAATATCCGTTTTTTTTTTAATTTTAGTTTTTATTAATTGTATTATTTTAATTAGTTAGGTGCATTATTTTTATAAATTAAGTATTGTGTATTATTTAAAATTATTAAACATTAAATATATTAAACTTCTCTGTCAGGTATGGAATAACGTCCACAAAATAGATCGGTATTTAGTGTTTTCTGACGAAGAATGAACAAAAATGGTCTATTGGCTATAAAAATGTTTTTGTCTATTTGTAAAGACATTGGTTTGGATTGCACTGAAAATAAAAACGATTTTTATTTCAAAATAAATCATTGTACATTCTACGTGTTACTTTATACCCAGTTTGAAAAATTCTAGTGACAAGAATAAATGTTAACATTTATAAAATGGTCTTTGCAGATGAAGCATTAACTACAAAATATCGTGGGAAAAAGACATATACTCGGTATTATAAAGGGGCTAGACAAACTAGTTAGCAAGAACTCTCAAATGAGGTCTTAATTTTAGATAGTATCTATGGATTTAGAACAGAGATATTTCAACGTATTGTAATACAGTTGGCGACTCTGACAGTACAAAATAATTTTCATAATATCACCACTGTTTTAATACCGTTTGTGTTTACATACACGCGTGCGCGAAACTTGTCAAAGTCTTCATGAAACTCAAAGAGAACTGTCATATAAGTTTGATACCTCATTTGAGAGTGCTTGCTAGCTAGCAAATTTGCTAACTACATTATGATACCGGATATTAGTTAAAATATTGTGTTAATTCGTGTTAGAAAAATCAAGAGTTAAAGGTAACAAAAATAAAGAATATCCGGTTTATTTATTGTTTGTATAATTTATTAAAAACACCATATTATTTAAATTTTCTAAACATTTGTTGTAACTACTTTTAAATTAATTTAACTTCTCTGGTATGGAATAACGCCCCAAAAATAGATCTATCTTTGCCGTTTTTTGACGAAGGATAAATAAGAACGGCCTATCGGCCATGAAAGTGTTTGAATGTAACAACGCATAAGCGGGTACCGCATTCGCTAAAAAAAAAAAAGATTTTCATTTAAAAAAAATATATAATTTTTTTAAATGTTTATATCCCTGGATCGGAGTAGTAACTCATATTTGAAAATCAGTTTCTGGTTTAAAAAACCCAATTTTTAGTCTTTTTAAATTTTAATTAAATAATTCTGAATATGATCAAAAAGTAAAATGTTCTCAAAAATTTGTTATTTTTTGTTATATTTAAAAAAATTTAATAAAAAATTATTGCTTCTCTCATGTACCCCACAGTTAATAGAACAAAAAAAGAAATTCATAAAAAAAAGTTTATTAAAAAAAAAAACAATTTTAAGGCACATAAATTTCAAATATTCAATTTTGTTCTAGATATGAGCATCGCCCTATAAATATATCAATTTTTGTCAAATTTTGACGAAGAAGGACAATAAATAGGCTATCGGCAAAAAACATAGGTGACTCCCGATTTTGAAATGATTTTTCAAATGTAATATATGTAATATATATATAAACTGTATTTGTCGATAATACCCAGTTCAAACTTACCGACATTTTTATTATTTGAAACAAACACAAATCACATAAATACATTTAATTTACACGTGAGTGAATTGTTAATTAGTTATTTATATCTAACTAAATAGGTACAATTAAAAAGTTAGTCTACTATGTACTACTATATAGTCTAACTACTTATGGATGATATTTAATTTTTCTAATTGATGCATGATGCATCAATTAGACGCAGCAGAAAGCTTAGAAATCTTGAGGGATAAGAATAGTATTTTTAATGGAGGTACCGGACCTATCCCAGCTTCAATCCTTCTAGACCTTGCCGTTGATTGGTCTGAATCATTGAAGCGTGATGTCCTTTTAGTATATATATAGGTTCTGACCAAGACTGTATCAGTCTGGAATCGTTAGGCTCCTGATGAGGACTTCTTGTGAAGTCGAAACACGTGTCGAGTGAAATTTTGTGGTTAAGGTGTATTTTTAGTTTAAGTGACTAAGAAACCACAGTTTCTCCGTTTTTCAAGTAAAAAAAAAATGATAATACTAAATCAAAGTTTGCCGCCAGCGCGCTATTTTGTAATACGCTGCCTAAACTGTTTAATATTGAACAATATAATGTAGTAAAAAATTGCGTAGAATAAAAATATCTATATTTTTTTAAGTATATTTTTCAAAAATCGCGAAATCGCGATAACAGTTAGTATTTTTTTATATAATAAAGTCTTTTGTCAGCATTTAAAAGGTTTCTTGTGAACAGTTAGTAATAAATACGTATTTAAATGAAATTATATAAAAATTGTTTAACATAATATGTACAGAATAAAATTGTTCATAAAATAACAAACGTGTATTTATTTATGATTCCAGGAAAAAATGCTGTAGAATAATATCCAATGGAATACATTTTTTAACCGTCTACCTACCTATATGTTTATTTATATAATATATGATGTTAATAAAACAAAAATGTTAAAAATACGATTCACCGAGCTGTGAAATTTTATATTTATAAGATTGTTTTCAAATCGAGTTTAAGTTAAATACATAATTTTTTTTTTAATTTTAAACTTAACATAAGAAAATAACTATAGCTTATAGCATGGAAATAAATTAGACAAAAACCCAAGGTTTAAATGAATATACTGACAGACTTTATTGTAAATTGTAATTATATTACAACAACAAATATTGTACCTTGATCACAATAAAGTCAAAAACTATACAATACAATAAATATCCATAAGCGAACCGTTACATAATCAAATCAAATTACATACTATTTGATGAGCACCGCGCATTAACAAACTAACAGGCTATGCGGTACTATCACCACCCTAATTCGGATAAAATGTATGTAGGGTATATGTTTCACCAATAACCATAATTATTCCAAGCACTAAGATACAACTCAATTTAGAACTTAAAAATCACTTTAGGCACTAATAATTACAAAATAAAAAACACACAGCTCGACAATAAATACTTAATTATACACGACATATACACAGTAAATACACTAATCACTTCCGAGGAAGGTTGAAAGAATCCTTTACTTGTGATTGTGACTGTATATGCAAATAATCGTATCTCTCAATCGAAAATCGAAGACGAACTGACGAGTCAATTCTTACCGTTGGCTTTCCAACAGTCTCTGGCAGTTACGTGCGTCTTTTTTCTTTATTACACGGACTCCAGTGGTGTAATATTGTTAAATAATTATAAACATAAATATTTAATATTACTTTTCTAACCATGTACATACACTTTTAATTAAAAGTGTTGTAATATTGTTACAAGCTTATTGGGTCTCTTTTATGTGCATATTTTTTTATCCAAATTCGAGTGAAATATCAAATGAAAGCTGACAATTCAAAAAAATTTAATACATTTAAATTACCCTACAAATTAATTGAAAGAATTTTCGATGTTAAAATTTCCAGATACAGTCGAAATCAGTTATAACGACATCGAGGAGACAAATTAGGTCGTAAAAGTTGATAGTCGCAAAAACCGGTAAAAAGGCAATTATATGGGATTCAATCTGTATTTTTATTTTGTCATTAAAACCGATATGTTATATTAATTAAAATTATTACGTAAATTCTAAAAAACAATCACGTTTATGATAAATTTTATAAGGTACCTACTACCTAAAAAATATCATATTTAGTGAATTGTTCATTTCCAAATTAACATAATAAGGCCGCGGCAATACGCTTCCAGTCGACTAGACCGAGTTCACAGCAGCAGCGAACTCGCATAAAATAATCAGGTGTAGACATCAAAAAGCAGGACATCTGTTGCAGCATGCTGCCTAATACTGTCCTGCTTTTTAATGTCTACACGTGATTATTTTATGCGAGTTCGCTGCTGCTGTGAACTCGGTCTAGTCGACTGGAAGCGTATTGCCGCGGCCTAATGGTTAGAAAACAATTGATTAACTATTCGCAGTTAATTTTGCTTTATGTAACCTAAGGTTAATGTATTTTTAACTACAGAATATTAATTAAAATTAATTATTGCATAAGCATGTGCGCACATAAAAAAACATATATAAATACCTTTCTAATAAAAAAATACTACCGTTTACCGTGTACATAAAACAGACAAAACAATGCTAGAAGTCCCAGAAAAATTCTCCATTTGAAAATAAACAAATTATTTCTGCAAAATTGTATTTTACACAAAATTAATTTCACACAAAACTTCAATATCTATAATTTTTTTGCAGACAATAAAAGTTGATTTCCTAACAACTCGCTACTAATTATTATATATATATTTCTTATAATACAAATTTGATACTGCCCCCATTGGTATACATTTTAATACTAACTATGTAAAACAGTGGCGCACCCAGAAAAAAATTCGGAGTAGGGGGTAATTATATTTAATTTTAATTTTATATGTATCACATTTATTAAAATAAACAATCCATATTGACAAATTCGGGGGTGGGGGCAATCCCTAAAATTTCCCCCTTGTGGGCACCACTGATATAAAATAATTAATAAATAAAATTAACATAATTAATAATAAGCGCAAAAAAAAAGATAATACAATAAATTCAAAATAAACAATCGCCAGTTCTTCATAAAAAATAACACTAGTCAACAAAAAAATACTTTTGTAATATAACAGAGATCTGAATAGAAAATTTAGGAGGCTTTTGGCATGCCGAAACCGGATTTGTTGCCCAATTGGTTTCATCACATCAGGGTTTTGAGATATTCTAACCTAAAAGTCCCAAAAATGACTATATTGGAAATGTTAAAGAATTTATTATCAAGTAGGTAATTTTTTCTAAAGTTTTCGGTCACGGTAACAAATAGTATTATCTTTCCTCTTTAAAATGAGTTTTAACTTTTTACTGTACCTACGATTTTTTTTAGCCGAGATGTACTAGTTTGAAGATATGATATTTTTGTTAATAGAGTGTAGTATAGTAGATACAATGAACTTTACTACATATATCTTCAAAGTAGTATATTTTGGTAAAGAAAAATTACGTAGTAAAATGTAAAAAATCATTTTAAAGAGCACCCAAAAAAGAAATTAGTAAGTATTACAGTGCGGCATGTTGCAAAATCGCTTCGAACCGTCAAATTGTAAAATTTACAAACTATTAAGCAAAAATTACAACTTCGTCTTGTAAATCAAGTAAATACAAGGAAAATAAGCAGCAGATACAGTATCTACATTGTAATTTTAGCTCATTTTCCTAGCACTTGGCCGGATTCATTAGTAATAGTTTGTAAATTTTACAATTTGACGGTTCGAAGCGATTTTGCAACATGCCGCACTGTAATACTTACTAATTTCTTTTTTGGGTGAGAAAATATAGTACTATTCGAAATCATGAAAGAAAACTTCAGAAAAAAATTACCTACTTAGTAATAAATTCCCCAACAATGCCAAAATCGTCATTTTTGGGATTTTTAGGTTCGGATATCTAAAAAACCGGACGTGATGGAATCATTTGGGCAACGAATTCGGTTTCGGTATGACAAATACCTTCTTAATCACCTATTCAAATTTCTGTGAATTTTTTTTGTTGCATAGTGTAATCAGCAAGAAAGAATTTAATTTGATAATGGTGTGCAGAAACGACCAACGTACAAATTAATATTATTGTAACATAAAATAAAGATGAATGGGTGATCAACTATGATTTCGTCCGGCTCACAACGAACTGATATCATCTCTGAAATAATTGTATATATTTAGTAATTTGGTGATGTTTAACACTGGAATCTTGTGTTTGGTAACATAGAACTATGTATATGTATATGTACACAACTATAATCATAGAAACTTCCAAAAAGTCTAACATCATTTGTTAGATAGTTTAGTTTTAGCACTTTTAGCCCTGAAGAGCAAGTAGGCTAATTTATTAGTATGCAATTGTTTTTGAAACCACAAAATCAAAAGAGCGGTTCTCCGATTATTCAAATTTTTATTCAAACTATTCTTAAAATTATACTACAGTTTTAACCGCATCTTATGGGTTCTTTTAGAAAACGTTGGCCGATAACACAATCAATATGATACGACTTACACCCAGAAGCCATAGATTTATATCCAGATCACCGCGGAAGCCTCATAACTTATATTTTTGAGTGTAAAAGGCTGTAAAGTCTAAAATATTCGTCGGAATCATTTAAAAATTTCAAATGTAAACGAAAATTTTAAGATTATTAGATTTTTAATCTTAAGATTATTAAGAATTTGGTACACAAAAAGCCATAGATTATAGATTTATATCCAGATCACCGCGGAAGCCTCGTAACCTATATTTTTGTTTAAAAAAAACGTCGGAATCATTTAAAAATTTCAAATGAAAATGAAAATTTTAAGATTTTTCCAAATTTGGTACACAAAAACGACCAATATATAAAATACAATCTTCATGGCGTAAAATAAAGATGAAAGGATGGTCGACCATTATGAACGTTGGTCCACCACTACGACCCATAATATTTGCTGAAATAATTATCGACATCAATAATAATCTACTTTTTATCAAATAATTTTATTAAATAAATCTAACATATGACCAGTTTAGAAAAAAAAAATAACTGTTTGGGTGAAAAGTTTTATTTGATAGTATATTAAATACATAATAGGGATAATTTTTAAATATATAGATTATAAAACACGCATAATTTCACTACAGATTTTATAAGCAAAAAAATAAAACTAGCATTAGTATTTCAAATATTTATAATCAAACAAAACAATATTTTATATAAAAGTTATATATTTATAAAAACTATGTGAATAAAACAATGTATTATTTAATTAAGCATAGACAAGGTGTCACAATATTACAAATAATTAATAAATCTACGATCTATCTTAATAATACAAAAAATAATTCAAGTGTCAGACTAAGGTACGAGCTAACCAGGCTAGCCAACAGAAGAATACTATAATATGTATAAGGCACGTGAAGACAGCTACATTTTATAATACTGATAAAATAAACAGAAAATAAAACTTCCCTAATACTGATTAATAAAACTTTAATTTAAAAATTAAATCATCAACAAATTTAAATTATTGTTGGTCTAATACTTTTGTAATTTTTCTGTTTCTTGTATAAAAAGAGAAACTAATAGGAGGTATATTTTCCCATAGAAACATTGATTTTTTTGTTTCGCTTTATATTTATTTATTATACAAATTTGTAAATACATATTACGACTACTATTCAAGACAGAGGGTAAGTTTCCCCCTATTAAACTAATCTAATTCCCATACCCTTAACAGGGGCTACCAGGGGGGTTACTGTATTTAAGAGTTATCACCAATTGAAAAAGTAATCAAATTTGACATTTCTTTCCGATTTCTGCAAAATTCTGTTTTCACCGCCAATAATGTCCTTACGGTGTTCAATTACTGTTTATTACGTCTAAGCAGTCTGAAGAAGTTTTTTCAGTGTTGCCAACCTATTTTTTAACTGTCAATTTTCATTATTGATTCCGTTTGAATTTGGTTAAAAACGTAATTCAGATTGAAAATTGGTCATTCAGATTCCAGAATAAAACAGAATAGTGTATCATTCCGTTTGATTCTTTTCTCAATTACTGGGTTGGGGGAATATTAAATGTTCTAAGAATTATTAGTTTCAAAGTGTGACATTTTTGTTTCATTCGTGCATCTGAAGTTAGCCCCTAGTACTGCTGGGGATGACGTACTTTTACGTCAAAAATAAATAAAAATTTGGTTGCTGAAATACCTTGGTCTGACCTTGTAAATTTCATTAAAAAATATTTTATATTTTTCAACGTTTTAAGGTACGTATACAGGTACGTTTGATTTTACATAGGTGAAGAAAAACGACCAATAAATATATTACGATTTTGATTACGTAAAATAAAAATAAAGGGATGATCAGCATATATACGTATTCTTTGAGGTTTTCTTGAACAGAGCATCTTTTTAACTGAAATGTGCATTATTTATTTAATAAGAAATATTTTTTATTAATTCAATGAAAAGTTGGGGATTTCAGTATGTTACAACAGAAAATTGACTGAAAGATTTGGCCTGATGAAAATATATTTCAAAATCCAATTAAATTTAAATATAAGATTTTTTTCCGAAACAAAAATCGATTAATACTTTAATATATTCTAAAAAACAATTTCCAAAATAGTGCTAAAATACTGACTAATTGTGTGTAAATACTAATTATATTTTTACGTAATTTATATTAAAATAAAATCAATAATAACTATTAAAATTTATAGTAAATATTTTAAACAATCACCTGAACTAGTTTCTTATAATATAACTACAGTTATACATATTGCCAAAGTATAAAAAAGAAAACATAATAGATGTCAAATTAGGCAGGTACAGAATAACGACCAACAAAAAGATTGACGTTTTTGTGTTGCAGAACAAAGATGAATGGATGATCAGCGCAGAAATAAATTAATCTTGGTGGTGCCATTGGGGCACAGCATCTCATCATCATAACTGAAAAATTATCATTTTTGTAAATTTTATGTTGGTAGTACCTAATAAAATATTGACCATAGACAAAGTAGAAAACTGAATAGAATTAAAAGATGAAGAAGAAATTTACGTCAAAGATTTGCGACAAAATAAGCAATACAGACATAAAAAATCATTTAAAATATATAGATACAGCGTTTCAGAATAAAGACCCCAAAAGCATGGATCTATTTAAGATAAACAGGCTTTATATGATTTTAAATACCGTACTTTGTATGCTTGTTTAACATTTTTAACATTTGCCTGTCAACGAGGGGTTGCCGGTTGCATGACCATAAAAAGATACATTATTCAGAATCATATATTCCCTGAAAGTTTTGTATAGTTATCTGAAAGAGTTTCACAGATAAATGATCCTTTAATTCAGGATTTTATATCCTAACATTCCTAACCTAACAAAATAGTACATAAAAACATGACTTCACAAAATGCAACAATCAATGAAGGAACACATTTTCTTTAGACACAAAAAACGTATTAAGTAAAATTACCAGAGGCGGATTAAATGTCGAGAGCGCCCTAGGCAAGCACCTGATCGGCGCCCCTCTAGCGGCCATAGATTAAAACTGTTACGTAACTTTTCATATTAAATATAACAATGAAATTTACAAAATTCAAATATGAGGCGTATATTTCCAGAAACCGCCAACTCCAGACCAAGTCAATATGCAGGAGGGCAAAATATCTCTTTACACGTTGTCTGTGTATCCATAGATTAACTTTTATTTTTTCTCGAAAGTATTGCCATCAATTATATAATTAAACCAAGATTATACCAAATTAACTTACTATAGGCTGAGAAAATTGAATGTAAATTTGGAGATAGCGGATATTGGATCTCATCTATGGAGTTAGCGGGAATAGGAAAAGATTCTAGTTGTAATTGCTTGATTGTACAGGATATTTAATAAAATTTATAATATCATGAAAAAATATAATCATATATTCTTACATAATATTAATCTTAATCAATTTTAAACAAAATTATCATTTTCTTCAATAGGTTCGCTCAAAGGTAATTAACTCATAGTAATTCATATAAAAAATGGAATTTTTGATTCATCTTTTTTCACGTTCTACATTCTTCTTCCGAAGATGTGGTTGACTTTTCCACTTTCTACCTTTATTAGGTAGAACTTTTTCAACATTTTTTGCCAGATTACACATGTTTTCAGTAAATAATTAATAAAAACCACAAGCACAAATTTACATGAATTTAACACTCAGCCATTATTGTCCATATTGATATTTTTCAAATTCGCGTGTTCTGATTGGTCATTAACGGATATAGCGGATTCTGGAATTAACCTCAATATAAGTTAGCGGCGTTTGGAATGAAACGTAAATTTTAACTTAGATTTGTTCCGAATTTAGCGTTGTTTGGAAGTAAACAATCTAAGAAACGAATTCATTATTGAAAAATGTACCAAATAAAGTTTTAAACCGCGATAATTGGAAAAAGTGGAGTTGGCGGCTTTTGGAAATACACGCCTCATATGTTCTTATTGTTGCATCTATATTTTGTTTGTTAAAAATTATCACATCATTTTGTGCACACAAAAATCTTTTTATATTGTGTAAGTACTAAGTGGGTGCATAGGTACTTACTGACTAATACTGACACAATTATTTTTTTGTTATTTTTCAAAAATTTCGCGTGCGCGCCCCTTTGTAACCTCGCACCCTAGGCACATGCCTAGTTTACCTTATGTATAATCCGCCCCTGAAAATTACTGAAAGTTTTTAATAAGAATATAATCTGAGTATTATTATTCAAAAAACCTAATATATTTTAAAAAGTAGGGTTAAAAACTTTCTGTACTTTTAATGCCTACATTACTCAATTTTTCCACCAATTTAAAGTAGACAAATCGCATTTCAAGTTATCAAATACAAGACTGATTATGTAATTATTATTTTCTACATTTTGCCATTGAGTTATTTTTTACTCAATGATTTTGTTCATAAACAAAGAAATAGTTTATTTGAGGTTATGTTAACATTTCTATTAAGTCAATGACATTGTTGACAAAATTTTCACGAGTAAAACGTTTCAAAGCTATCAAGAAAAATATAAACAAAAATTGATGAAAAATTTGACAATTACAAAGGCTTAAGACATCTAACAATGATGTAATATAATTTTTAGAGTACCCTCCACCAAAATTACAAAAAATTAACTTAATTCGTATAACGTCCTATAAAAAAACTCAATCTTGATGATTTGTGATAAAGAATAAAGAAAAATGGATGATCTGCAATAAACTCAACAGGTCTTTCGTTTCTAACAGCCAATGATCTTTTTAATCTTACTGTAACAATGTAACATAGACAATTTCAATATTTATAATACGAATAAATTACGAAATTCAGATATAATCTAAATATTATTTAATTATCTCCTGAAAAATAAAACCCAAAGCAAAATTGCAAACGATTAAAGTATATATTTATATGCATTAATGTATTGGCATAACTAAAAACCATAGAGCCCGTGGCAAAAGTAAAAAAAAAAAACGGGACCAAGGATTATAATTTATACATAAAAATAATTTTCGGTCAAGTTGACCCAAAAAATACGGGTAAGGTTACAAAAAGAGCTAAAAATTGGTACGAATGTTCGGAACACCATTATAAATGAAATGTGAAAAGTCCTCATCGATCCCATATCTGCAAAAAAATTTATTCAAGGTCAAAGTTCGCAAATATTGTTTTTTTGCGTTTTTCAGCCAAACGGTAAGTTTTATCATAAAAATAGGTCAGACAAGAATTGTAGATCATGCAATTATCTATAAAAAATGTATTTACACTTTTTCTTCTAAGAGTTACCGTTTCCGAGATATAACGATTCAAAAAGTTAAAAAAAAAACACAGGTGCCTTGAATCAACTTTTTGAATCGTTATATCTCGGAAACGGTGACTTTTTGGAGAAAAAGTGTAAAGACAATTTTTATAGATAATTGCATGATCTACAATTCTTGTCCAACCTATTTTTATGATAAAACTTACCGTTTGGCTGAAAAACGCAAGAAACCCATTTTTGCGAACTTTGACCTTGAATAATTTTTTTTGCAGAAATAGGATCGATGAGGACTTTTCACATTTCATTTATAATGGTGTTCCGAACATTCATACCAATTTTTAGCTCTGTGCTACCGGGTTATACAGTCAAGTATTTTTTTGCTCGTTAACAAACCTTAGCGAACCAAGAATCCATGGTTTTCGTTTACCTGTGCTTCCCATTATTTATGTTAAAAAATATATCCCACAAAATTTAATAAATCAATACAAATATTAGAATTCCCAATATGATGATTACCATGCACTTGTTTCTAATAATTTTCAACACTATATATAGGTACAAATTAGCCGTAGTGTTTTTATATCAATGTATGAATAACAGCAAAGAAAAGAAAAAATCTTACCTGCGGTAACAGCTGCTGCTTCGGTACCTTTCTCGTTTACATCGATGAAAGTTTTTTGGATAACATCACTGATCATTAACGGGGTATCACTTATTCCAGAGAAGTCTGCTGCAGATGAGAATGCATTCGACATTCCAAGCTGAAAAATATAATTTATAATTTAAATTTAATTTAACGATCATTTTAAGGTTGGCCAACCTAATTTGCGATTAAAGATTTAACTTCAGATTACGGTGACTAAAATGAATCTGAGAAAATAACAGTGTAGTCATAGATAACATAAATACATAAAGTGGGCGGAGCGAAAGTCATTTGCAGAATGGCGCGATTTTTAAAATTCGTATTATTAAACATTTCTTAACTTTCCAAATAAATGACCATCAATTGCCATCAATATAAATTTTTGAGAGGCCGATACAAAACAGAAGTGAAATAAAAAAAAAAAAACATGTAATACCGGAGGACGTAAGAAATGTTATGAATTTAATAATATGAATTTTAAAAATCGCGGCATTCTGCAAATGAAGTTCACTCCGCCTACTTTATGTATTTATGTTATCTATGACTACACTGTTATTTTCGTTATTTTCTTAAATTCATTAGAATAGGCATGATGACGTATCTTTTATTCTGTGATGGTGACCAATTTAAAAAAACTATTATATGATGATCTGACGTGTCTCCTATTTCCAAAAAAATATTTATTTCTGCAGAAAATAACAGTTTAATCGTAAAAATTGACTTTTTTAAAACTAATTTTGAATTTTGACGCCGAAACGCTCGCAGGTGACATTTCAGAGTCGTGACGTCACATTCCTTGTCAACAATAATCAAACATTAGAGTTAGACAATAATTTAATTATTTTGTGTGTTAAAAATGAATTCCAAAGTATATAAGTTCTTAAATAAGATATGTACCTAATAATCTTGTAACAGGAATTGATATTTGTCTAACAATAAAATAAAAGTCAATCACTTTTGACGTTTACTGATGCGTGACGTCATTCGCTCTGATTGGTGTTCCATTTAACATAGCGGATTATTGCTGTATTTTACATTTTTATTTTAACAAAAGTTATATTAAAATAAAAATAAATACATTTTTTAGAATCTTTTTAACCTATTTCATTATTTAAAATCATATTTTCAATGATACTGGCATCATTTGACACAAAATTTACTTATACAATTTTCCATAGATTACATAACAATTTAATCACACAAATATATATGAGTACTATAAACAAAGAGTACTTCTTTATCTAGCAAATGAGTTTCAAAATATCTGTCTTTGTTTGGTACATGGAGAAACGATTTAAATACTATAATAATCAAATGGGAGGAGCCTACTACGTTTGTGATAAGCGAATTTCAATAAAAACTGAATGACCACTTATGAAGCTAACTGTATATAAATAATAAAAATTGTACTTACATTTTTCAGTATTGGTTTGAATTCAATCTTCTGTTCCAATTTGAATTTTGGAATAGTAACATCGACTTCAGTTTTGTACATTTTTGAATCGAAATCAATTGGTAATTTTTCTTCGATTGCAGCCAAACCGTTAACGTCTTCAGGTAAAATAATGACGAAACTGTATTCATCTCCTTTGTATGGTATTTCAAGGAACTGTGCCTTTAAATCATGATCGTGGTAATATCTGAAGTGATTTTTAATGTGTAATCTAGGCACGTCAACTGTATCTTTTTCATTCATTCTGAATTGTAACGGGTATTTTTCTAGGCTGAACGATTTCACCCATTCTCCATTAAAATACACTGCGTTCAAAAGTACCATTTTTGTGTCGGGGTCAAGATCTTCTAATATTTTCGTAATTTTGTTGTTAGTTTTCTCAGCACTCCACGAGTTGATTTTTTGAAGACTGGCAGATTTTTCTTTAAAATCAGTGTTTTCGATATCGCTTGAGAAAGAATCAACGGCTACAGATTTGAAGCTATCTTTTATAACGATCTCTTTGTCAACGTAAATCTTATTAGCTGTTTTCATTGTTACTTCACTCTTTGTATGTAAAGCTGCTTCTAATGCTTTGAAGCTCTGAGCTACTTTAGCTGAATCAGCTGGAAGAGCTAGAGTTTGTGCCATATCTGAGGCGGTTTTTCCTCTAGCTCCCATCATTGTAAGAGCGAGTACGGTTTCCACTGATAGAGGAGATATTAAAATGTTTCCTGGTTTTTTCATCATTTCCTGTTAAAAAAAAAAAAAATTATATTTAAATTAAATAAACATTTCAAATTATATTTACCCTGTAGGCTTTAAAACCCATCTCTTGGTTTCCTTGAGTTGCAATTTCAACAGCTAAGGGGTTTGCTAGGACTTCCATGACTGCGACTGAAACAATAATTTTTATTTAGATAAAAAATATTAAATAATGTCATGAAAAACTTCTTATAAGGCATTTTCTACTATTCTATTTCTTTTAATTAGTATGAATTATAATAAAAATATGGCGCAAGTATATATAATTATTATAATACTTAAAACCTGTTATTTCTTATAAAAATGAATTATTTATTATTACGTATTAGACAAAAATACAAGTTGTTTTTACAAATTATTTGAATTTATGTTAAATTCGATTATTATTCCATAAATAATGTCAAACTAAGGCAATACTTGAAGGTTCAACTTGCACAAATATAGCCTTAAACCTATATATAAAATATAACCAATACTTGAATTTTAACATATTATCTTTGATAAGATATACGACAATAAGACAATCCTTACTCCGGCTATGGGGCAGTTATTAATTGTATCTATAGTTTTTTACAATGCCAGTATATTTTTTCACTATTGAAATTTTTTTCCAGCGCATATATTCCTATCATATATTATAACAACTTATTTTATTTTTTACATACTGATAAAAATAATCCATTATGATAATATATTGAATAACACCTGATAAACTAATTTATCTTTTAATAAAAATTGGATGAACAATTAACAAATAAGATAACATTGAAGTGATTGAAGGAAAATTAATATTATTGAAAAAATAGGTATTTTATAATGTATATAATATGTATGTTGAAACATATAAATAAATAAATATATAGGTATATAGTAACGCAATTTGAATAGGAAGGTAATGAATAAAATGAAATCAAAAATTATATTGATAAAATATAAGAACAATTATTCTATGGATAAAACAGAAAAGTTTTAAAAAGTACTTATACTACGCCTACTTACATTTATTTTAAGTCCTTATTAATTATAGATTTGAATAAAGTCAACTACTTCAAGTGACTGCAATAAATGAACTATTAAATATTCGTTACCGGCACTCGGTTAATATCTACCAGTATTTGTTTATTCTATACACAATATTACTCATTACATATTATTCATAGGAACTCATCATCACACGTTAAGTAAACTGTCAGAGATATTGTGCAAGGGCTAGAGCATGTATACAATATGTTAAAAAAATAAAAATGAAATAGTTTCTGCCTATTTCAATTAAGTATTGTTATAGAAAAATAATTGTTTTCTATAAATCTGTTGAAATTATAAAATATTTAATTAATGTAAAGAACGAAAACACATGTTCATACAAATATTGTATTAATTTGTCAAACCATTTTTAAAATCAAGGACATATTAGCGGCGCCTTCAAAACATTACGCTAGAATCGATATATTTCGGCCGTATGTTTATAATAAAATATATATGCCATGGAATATACTTAGAAAAAGTTTTATAATAATTTAACAAATTTATTTTGATAAAAAAATAAATTTTGGTCTGTTTGAAATTTGAGTTGATTATAATGAATGAGATCACCAATTCGGTATTCGTTTACATGAATTTTGAAGGTCTAGCTTGTATTGAAGCTACTAATTTCTAAAAATATATGCATCGTTTTCATATAGTTACTGAGGAAAATTGATAATAATAGTATTTATAGATTTACCAGAATATAACTAATAGTTTTATTAAAAAGTCCCAAAATAGAAGCATTTAAAAATAATAAAAAATAAAATAAATTATACAAATCGGTTCGTAATAAAAATTATTTGAATGATTAATAATTCCAAAAAAAGTTTGGTTTTTAGATGAAGAATAATATTTATTTAGAATTAAATTATTTATAGACTAGTATATTTTATGAATTTAAATAAAAATTATAAAAAAATAAATTAAAAACATTTTAATTATTGAATAAAAGTATGTAAGTGTGAAATCAGCAACAAGATACTTTGCTGTGTAAAAATGATCGTTGGCGTTGGCAGTACGGAATAATAAAGTTTGCAGCACTGATATCACATGTGTTGTTTTAGGTTATGGGTGTTCGAGATAAGATAAACTTCTGAATTTACGAGTTATTTTAAATAATATTTATCCATTACAACTAAAATCGTTACACGATGCAACACGACGATGTAAGGACAAAAATACAAATAATATATTGTACAAATAATAATATATTTCGATATTTTTTAGGTTGTCTGGAGTATAATCAACAAAGCATTTTGTTCTTATAAAGTAAAGTAAGTTGAATATTTTACTCTTTTTATAATAATTACTAATGTAATAACTTCTATTTATTTTAGCACAAAAGGCCAGAGGTTTTGTAGAAATGAATATAATCTAACTGGGTTATGTAGTCGATCGTCATGTCCTTTAGCGAACAGTCAATATGCAACAGTTCGTGAAGAAGAAGGTATTATTTATTTGTTCATGAAAACGGCAGAAAGGTAAGACTTAAAAAAATGTTAAAGTTATTTATGGGGGAAAGCCACTGTGGTGGAAAAAAAATGTATTTTTTTAAATTTATATATGTATATTCAAAAAATTGAGTTCAAATTCCGAAAATTGATGGAGTTACAGTCAATTTTGTGAGACGAGGTAGCACGGCTGGTTATGACAAAATAAAAACATTAATCTTGGAATGACATTTTTCAACCTGGTCGACACGATTCCTCAAAGACTAATAAACCGATTTCATATTATTTTTTTTTATAATTTTCGTAATTGTAGTAGCTATCATTGCACGTAACCGATTTTTGAAATTTTGATGATTATTATTTTTAAAACCGCTATAATAAAAAAAAATAGGCAGGGATGCTAGCGCTCCTCTTTTTTCCTCTTTTTCTCTATTTTTGGTAAGTCGGCCCTAAAGATTCGTTAGCTTTAGTAAAAATCAATTTTTGATAATTATGTATTTCTTATGGTAAAATATATAGTTTTATTGAATGATATATTTTTTTCTTATAAAACACTCAGAACTTGTTGTCTTTTAGGTCTTTAAAATTTTGTGGAATGTTTTTTGTCCTTAATAGTAAGAAATAATAGCGCAAAAACGTAAAAAAATATACTTCTATATTCGAGAGCTAGAAAATTTCTCTTTTTGGTCTCTTTTTTCAAGAAAAAAATCCTCTTTTCCTCTATTTTGAAAAGAAAATACTTTCATCTCTGAATAGGCCTTAAAAATGAAAAAAAATTTCAAACGATCGCCATTTTGTGAAAAAATAAAATAAAAAAAAAAACGGTTATGTGCAACGATAGCTACATTCATATAGACATTGATAAAAATTTTATTAATTTTTTTCATATAACCCTTCTCGAAATTTCGAGTCAACCATAGAGAAAAATATTTTTTTTTGGTCTTCACATCGAGGCTCATAACTTTCTAAATATTTAATATTTTTCAATAAAAATTGATATTAAATAAGTTGAATATATACTTAATAAAATGTCCTTTACCCGATTAAAAAATAATTAGTTATATCTGTGAAAAAAAGTCCCAAACATTGACAATTTTTTGACCCGTCACAGTGGCTTATTCTATGTTGTATATTTTATTTATAAAGTAACGTTTATTTTTTCTAGATCTGCATTTCCATCAAAAACATGGGAAAAAGTAAAATTATCTCGAAACTTTGAAAAAGCAATGTACCAAATTAACGAAAATCTTATATACTGGCCTTCGTTTATAAAACAAAAATGCAAACAAAGATTCGTCAAAATAACACAATACTTAATACGTATGAGAAAGTTAAAACTACGTCGTGCGAAAGAATTGGTTCCATTACAAAGAAAAATCGAACGGAGAGAAAGAAGACGAGAAGAGAAAGCTTTAGCTGCTGCACACGTCGAAGAGGCTGTAGAGAAAGAATTGTTACAGCGTTTGAAAGCCGGTGTTTATCAAGATCTTTACAACATTCCGCAAGTGGCTTTTGATAATGCGTTGTCACAAACTGAAGAGGATTTGGAGGACGGTGAAAAAGAAAAAGAAGAAGAGATTGAAATGGAAGAAGAAAATGAAGTAGATAAACGATTTTTAAATAAAGAATTTGTGGAAGCCGGTAGCGATTTTGAAATTGAAAGTGATTCGGAAGAAAGTGATAGTGGTCGTAAGGAAGATGTGGATTTGGATTCAAGTTTTGAATCGGAGGTTTCTGATATTGAGGTAAGTCTTTTTTAATTTTTCTTTGTATTTTTCTGAATAATGTTTGAGTTTCGATTGAAAAACTATTTTTTATTTTAGGATATATCTCCTGGCAAGAAAGTACGATTTTCTGTGCCTAAAAATAAAAAAGATACGAAAGCGAAAAAGGTCACTAAAAAATCGAAAGGACCCCGGGTGGAAATTGAATACGAAGTTGAAGAAGAAAAATATCGACAAACTGCTTAAATTGTTTACAGTTTTTTTTGTAAATAAAATCGTTATTATCTTTTTAATAATTTTTTTAACCCTTAACTGCTCTAGTTATTTTTCAGTGATTTATTAAATTGTGCACGACTATTTCAAATAAAAAAAAGTAAAAACATTACGACAGTAAGTATGAAAAACAAATATTAACATTTTATTAACTTATTTTGATAAAATATAAAACATGCAGGTAAGTAATTTATATTATTTTTTACCAGTGGTGCGTTTTATAATTTGAACTTGAGGGGCCTATGTACAGTATTCAATTCAGACATTTCTTTTGAGGAGTATTAACTGTTTTTCATGAAGTTATTTTCTCTTCATTTTAAATGTGGCACATAGATACCATAGATATATAGAGCATGGACCGCGTATTCTGTATTTTTTCACACTTTTTGGGGCACTATTAACTTTAAAAAAACATGTTTACATTTTAGGTTTCATCATTTTTAACAAAATGGTGGCCAGATAACTAATAAATGAGAAAATACCGTTTTTTTACATGTTTTAAAAACAAAAATCATGGGAGGAAATTTTTTTTTTAGAAAATCGTATGCAACGATTTTAAAGAGAATACTTTCAGCTTTCTAATGATATCAAGCCGATCATTTTGCGATCTTACTTTGACAGTGAATAACGTGGTCAAAAAAATCGTACGGGGATGATTAAAAAACAAATTTTCAAGAGAAAGAAACAAGCTTTCGAAAGCTATCATTGATTTTCTTGTAAAAAAATTTTTGCAAAAATTTTACGCTTTCAAAGTTTATAAAAAATGAAAGGATAATTTTTTGAACTGTTTTAACCCTTGGCCCAGAGCCGCAAGGGATGATAAAAATAATTGGGCTCTTGATTCAAAAACTAGAAGGTACGAGCTTTAGATCATGCAAATCCAATCATTTTTCGCGGAAATATAACTGTTTGGAAATTGGTAAAAAATTTGCTTGTTAAAAATTATCCTTTAATTTTTTTGATGAGTGTATTTTTAATGAAATTCAAATTGTTAAAAACATAGTCGAAAATACTACTTATTGTAATAAAATGTCCGGTTTCACGAACAATAGATATCAAAAAGTAAATTTCAAACCTTTTAGATAAACTATATAATTTCGAAGAATTAGTGAATTTTTTTACCGCTCACGTGATACAAGGGGTAAGGCGGGACTTTGTGGACACTTTTATATAATTATAATTCATTATATAATTTTATTATTATGTTTTGCTTTATATTTTTAGATGAAAATATAGATAACTCCATTCATAAAAAATATAATGTTTTATAATTTATAACTAATTAAATATTTAAAAAAAAATCTTATCTTGAAAGACACGGAAGACTGTTTGTTGATATAAATAAAATATTAGCTACGATTCAGGGTTTTTTTCTAATAGAACTTCAATATTTATTGAATACATAATACAAATTACAAGCATTTAAAAAATATTTATTTAATTTATTTTATTTCAAATATCTAACTATGAACCTTCATAAAATAAAATGTTAAAAATTTGGACATTAGAATAATAATATATGCAAATTTATAGTTGTTAATTAAAAATGAAAATATTTGTTTTTTTAGACATTTTAATTCATTGTAAACAAAATAGTGAAATATGTATATTGTACACGGAAAAAAAGAAACCTAAAGAATTACAATTTTTCCCTGTACATCTCGAATAGTAAGCGACAACCTATTATTATAAAATATTTTTTACTCTCTTAAACTATGTAATACATAATATAATTTTAAGCTGTAATGTTTGCAGTTTATCCATCAATTTATATAGAGTATCTGCAAACATTATTATAGTTTCAGACTGTAAAAAATATTTTATAAAATAATAGGTTGTCGCGGTTTTTTCCGTATATACAGAATGTCCAAGATAAGCGTGAAATGTATTGTTATTTTGATTGTTTTTTTTGTGATTTTTGTTTTTCATGGCCTACTTAAATGATTTATAAATATCATATTTGTAAAGTATTTTATTACAAACATTTAAGTCTTGGCATTTTAGGACGCCGCGCCGACCGCGCTGGCCGCTTTGGCCGCCAGACACGCAATACTGATGTGTGTTTTTTTAACCTTGAAAATAATATACACACATCAGTATTGCGTGTCTGGCGGCCAAAGCGGCCAGCGCGGTCGGCGCGGCGTCCTAAAATGCCAAGACTTTAAGTATCACTGTAAAGTAGAGTAAAAAACACGTTCAAATATGATATAGCCAACTTGGCGGCCCATAAGAAAAACTAAAGTTAGGGCTTGCAACTCGGAAACTAAAAGTGATATAAAAATTCTGAATACACCAAACAATTCTAAACAAAAAAGTGCTTTAAGAAACCGTGAACAAAAAGTACCTATCTACTTTGCCAAAAAAGTTATAGTCATTTAAAGAAATTCCGAAATTTCAGTTTTTTGGATATACCGCCTGAACCACATAATATTATTAATATTTTTTGATGTTGTAATACTCACTCCTTTCTTACAAATAATTCATCTCATTTAACCACATCTGTATCTCTTATCGTTTAGGATATCCCCATGCATTGCACGCTTATCTTGGACACCCTGTATTTTTGCAATAAAAACACATTTTATTAATTGAACTATTTAAAAATGAAGAATATTAAAAAAAAATCGTTGGTATGTAAGAAAAATATAAAAGTGACTTTGCATAAAAAATATATTAGGTAATTGCCACAGTCATCTATTTTCAGGTGGCATACCTACAGTAATGTTTTTATTTACCTCAGAAGGTATAATTGTATTCTTAAACAGGTTATTCAAGGCTCCTCTTGACATATATTAAACTTTGTATTAATTCGTTATGTTAGTTTACCCGTAGTATATGTGCAAAAATTACTTTTACCGTTTTTACGATTGTTAATTCTTTATATTAGCTTTTCTATTGTTGCTTGTTTATGTTTCTAATGTTTTCATCATGCGCGATTATTTCATTGTGTTTCAATGCCAAAGAGTGAGTTAATAATAATTGTTTGTGTATAAAATAAATAATAATAATAATTTTAATAACGTTGTTCAGTGCTCAGAAAAAGGTGAATTTTAAAAATCACTATAAAGTATTGCTATTGTAACAAAATATGGAAATGTATTTAAAAAACAATAAATATTAAACATATTTTAGTTATTTAAAATCTGTGAATTTTGAATTGTTTAGGGTAGATAGTGAAATAATTAAATAAATATATATAAGTCAACATGAATTCACCCTGTGCTATTGTGACCAACTTTTTGCAAATTCATAAATGGAAGGGAAAATACAAGTAAGTAATATTTACCAAATATAGTTTATTATTATGCCGTGTTTATATCAGAAAGACAAAACAGCAATACGGTTTTTTTGAACAAAATAGCAAACATTTTTAAATACGAAGTTACATTTTTTTTTTGGTCTAAATATGGCAGTATATTGCCGCAACTTTACGATAAGTAATATATTATAATCATTTCAACTAAGTGCGGATCCAGAGGGAGGAGGTGGGGGGACAAGACCCCCACAAACCTCAAAAATCAAAGCAAATTAAATAGAAAAAAATGTTTAATATACTAAATTTTTTTATCTATTTTACAGACCATGTCCCCCATTTCCCCTCAAATTGTAAATCTACATCCGGACCTGATTTTAACCCAGCTTGAACTTTACTTTAAAAACTTAGAGGGTATAGAACTTTGTACTGTTTTATTTTTTAGTCATTACTATAGACACTATAAATGTATACCGGGTGTTAAAAAAAGAGTGTAAAATATTTAAAGAGGTAATAGTGTGGACCAAAATAAGCAAAAAACTTCTAATAAACATGTGTCCGGAATTTTTTCCTGAGGGAACTACAGCCCTCCAAAGATTTGGCTCAAAATGAGTTTTTATTTAATATCTAGAGAACCCTTTCTGATAAAATTATGAAATTTGGTATTCGGTTTAGTAATAATAAGTGTTATCGATTTCTCGTATTAACCAATTATAATTTAGACCAGGTATGTGTGGAGTCAGTGGGCCCATCGATTTTTATCTAGTATTTTTTTATTCTTTAATTTTTTCTTGAATAAGGGACTTATATAAGATTACATGACACAATATACACAAAAATATATTTTGTTTATTGTCATAGGATTAACCGTTTTCGAAAAATATCTATGGTAAAGAAAGCATGCAGAATTTAACTCAATACGGATGCTTCAAATCACAAATAATAAATTTATATTCTTTTTCTGTGATAAAAATTAAGAAAAAAAGTTAACATAAGTATATTACAAAAATGCATCCTTATCAACAAATGACCATTTTTAATTTCGTTTTTTAGTCAAGTTAGTAAAGTACGTGTAACAGTAATAGAAATGGCTATAGATCTAAGAGGATTCATATTAGGATATTTCTTTATATGAACTTTTTTTCTTAATTTTTATCATAGAACACGAATATAAATTTATTATTTGTAATTTGAAGCATCCGTATTAAGTTAAATTCTGCATGCTTTCTTTACCATAGATATTTCTCGAAAACGGTTAATCCTATGACAAAAAAGCAGAATATAATTTTGTGTATATTGTGCCATGTAATTTTATATAAGTCCCTTATTCAAGAAAAAATTAAAGAATAAAAAAATACCAGATAAAAATCGATGGGCCCACTGACCCCATACATCCCTGGTCTAAATTATAATTGGTTAATACGAGAAATCGATAACACTTATTATTACTAAACCGAATACCAAATTTCATAATTTTATCAGAAAGGGTTCTCTAGATATTAAATAAAAACTCATTTTGAGCCAAATCTTTGGAGGGCTGTAGTTCCCTCAGGAAAAAATTCCAGACACATGTTTATTAGAAGTTTTTTTGCTTATTTTGGTCCACACAATTACCTCTTTAAATATTTTACACTCTTTTTTTAACACCCGGTATATGAAGATACTGTATAAAGAATTTTATAAAAAGAAAAATACATTTGCGAATGTTAAAAAAAAATTTCATGTTAATTTATACGAAAAAAAACTTACTTTTGTCCGGTAGTATAAATAATTTTCTCGAAATCTATAAAGCTAAGCTATCTGCAAGGTATTAAATATTAATGACGATCCAATGACAGTTGTAATAAATGGCATGGTTTATAAATATAAATGACTTTATAGGAATCAGCGATTTAAAAGCAGTGGTGACAAGTATACCTCATATTTAGATTATTATATATTTATTAACACTGCTTTAAAATTATGACGATTTCATAACGATTTGACACCTCGCAGGTAGCGTTAAGGCCTCTTTACTCCACTCAAATTGACACTGGGTCCCTGAAGATTGGGTCGTATATAGGATTATATTTTATATAAAAAACACTACAGCACCTCCTTACAAATCGGCCCTTCAGATTGGATGGTGTATAGATGCCTTTAGGTTAGCTTTTACTCTCGAAGAAATTTTTATACTTAAGACCCGACTTAAATATTCTATAAAACGATTATACACTATAATACCCAATTTAACTCCACTCTAGCTCCCTACAAATCGGCTTTTCAGATTGGATGGTGTATAGGTGCCTTTACTTTTGTTTTTATTCCCGAATAAATTTTGTATACTTAATACCAGACTTAAATATTCTATAAAACGATTATTTACCAATAAATTTTATTAAGTCTGTGCACATAAAAATAATATTGCAGGTATAACCTCTTACAAATGTGTAAACAAAAACCTGAAAATCGTTCATTAAAATAAAAAAAAATTGATTGGAATTCGAAATATTTTTATTAAAGTTTACTGATGCATGATATCAGTTTAAAATTTATAATTTTTTGTACTATCAAACCAACGGTTTTTTTTTTTGGAAAATTTAAAGAAACTAAACCTTTGATCGCAGGTACAAAAAATTCATAGTTTTAAAGTCTAATTATTGCCAAAAATTATTTGGATGGTTTCCTATTCAAGTATAGTATTGTATTTCAAATATCGTCGACTCTCGATGGTTTGAAACTCATAGGCTATTGATTATAGGTTTTTGAAAGGAATAATTGCGTTAAAGGGTTTTTATTGTTTAATATGTTCGCTTGACAGCTACAGATGATAAAAACACAAAGTGCTACTAAATTCACCCTTGCGTTTTTTAGGGAGGGGTTAAACTAGTCACTTTACAATGTTTTAAGTATAACTCGAAAACTAAGCATACATTGAAAATTTTACAAGAATGATTTTTTATAGAAAATTAAATTTCCCATCAAAATAGATGATTTAAAAAATTTAAAAAAAAAAAAATTATGCAAGAAATATTTAAAAAGCAAATCGAAAAAATATCAAAAAATCACAATTTTTTACTAAATTGCTCATAAATTTTTTCTAAGTAAAGATAGGTATAGGACGTGCTTTGGAGAAAAAAAGTAGAGGTCACGCCCGTTAAAATGTTGAGTCGAAAAGTTTTTTTTTATGAAAATTGGCTGAGCTATAGTAATTCAAAGTTTACCATTGTTTGTCATTTTTTCTCAAATCGTAACTTAATGGCAATTGATTAGAGGTTTTTGAACAGAACAATTACGTTAAACGGTTTTTATTGTTTTATATGTTTGTTTGACACCTACAGATGATAAAATCACAAAGTGCTACCGAATTTACCCTTGCGTTTTTTAGGGGGGTTCAACTAATCACTTTTCAATGTTTTAAGTATAACTCGAAAACTAAGCATGGTTTGACAATTTTACAAGGATATTTTTTTATACAGAATTAAATTTCGCATCAAAATAGATGAATTAAAAAATTAAAAAAAAATTTACGCAAGCAATATTTAAAAAAAAATTTTTTTTTTTAATTTTTTAAATCTTTTATTTAGATGGAAAATTTAATTCTGTATAAAAAATTATCCTTGTAAAATTGTCAAAATCCAGCACCCACACTGTTTTTTCATAAATCAGTAATTATTAACAGTTTCACCCACCTCGTTAAATTCATAAAGATTTGGGTCTGTTTGACCTAAAAAAAATTCCGTGTTTTCGGTTAATATAAAGGAAATTCAACCCGGAACTATATATTTTTAATTAAATGCAACTTCCCCTCTTTCCAAGGCCATTATCTTCGCGAGACCTCTATTACTTCATGCTTCATGTTTTGATGAACAATATTTAATTGTTACACATTTTTTATAATGTTTATGTCCGGTATTATCAAGTTTAACTAAATGCTCTGTCGTATTATCAAAAGAACCAAGCATAATACATTTATTTAAATAGATTTTTAATTTTCTGCACATGTTTTTACAACGCATAAAATGTACATTTTTTATTGAGAACCTAAATATTGATTTAAATCAGATTTTTATATAATACAACAAAATTTTAAAAGAGCATTCAGCGCTAAATGAGCTTTAAATTAGTTGATAATACTGGAAACTTATCCAGTAAATTTTTAATAAAATTAAAAGTTTCAAATATTTTTACAGATAGTTAAAAATTATCAATTATACCATTACAGACCCCATAGTTTTCCATAAAATATTTATAAATATTTAAAGTAAGTATTGTATAATTTCAACTTGTCGATTTTTACGTAGGTATCTATACCTATATAAAATTATAGTTAAAAGTTAGGACGAATTTTTATCCAATAAAATGTCCCATTCTTGCCTATTTACTAATCAATGTTTTTTATTGATACACTCAAATCTCTAAACGACGACATACCTATTAACATACGCTCCGAGAAACGATTGGCCAACCGTTCCATGTAACGACATTTCCCTATCCCTGCCACAATACACTGGTAGAAAGGATTTCTCAAACCAAGTAAACCTTGTTTTGTATATAACGAAAACAATATTTTCTTAAAATAAGCAATAATCTCTTAAACCAACTATAGTATTTTTGAACGAAGGAATAACGTAGTTGGATTAAGAGTATGTTTCTTATATTAAGAAAATATTGTTTTCGTTATATACAAAACAAGGTTTTCTTGGTCCAAAATACAGTTTTTTTTTCTGTGTACTACCGTGACTGCTATATTTTTACGCGAAATTTAAATTCACCAATTAACGTTAAAGTCGGCACGGTGGCGGGTGCCCCTCTAGCTGTCGTTGTTAGGAGATTTTGAATTACCGATGCCGTCGCTGTTCGGAGGGATTATCTATTGTTTCTAATACATATAATATACATATTTAATTTCTGTCAATTTAATTTATTTTTACTACGAAAGTAGATGATAATGAGTAAAATAGGTATCTTTTAAATTTAAATAATATAATAACTTGATTTTTATATGTAGCTGAAGTTCCGAACGTTCAGTTGAACGAAATAATTTAAAAATTTAAAACGATAAAAAATACATATTTAATAGTAGGAATATATCAATTACCAATAACATCGACGATTCGCTTATAAAACTACCCCCGAAATAAGTACTACTACCCCTAAAACAACCCCCTATACACAAAATATATGTCAAAAAACGAATTACAAGCTTTAGACCAGCCTGAATTTTTGTGAAGATCAATGAATACAGCTCATAAACTTACAAAAAAAATTACAACCCTGTATGATCTACGGAACATACCCCCATAGCCACCCCTATTATCACTTAATGTTATTTAAATGTTCTAATGTTTATATCGGTCTAAAAATTTGTGAACACTTCTAGTTGAACCTCAATAGCTTCTAAAAAAATTTTCAACCCTTCAACAATTACGGAAGACACCCCTTCAACTACCCCCTTTACACAATATATATGAAAACCAAGATTCAAGCTTTAGACCAGCCTGAATTTTTGTAAAGAGTAATGAATACAGCCCATAACCTTACAGAAAAAATTACAACCCTGTATGATCTACGGAACATACCCCCATAGCTACCCTTATTATCACTTGTTGTTTTTTAAACGTTCTAATGTTAAGACCGATCTAAATATTTGTGAACACTTTTAGTTGAACCTCAATGGCTTGTAAAAAAAATTACAACCCTTCAACATTTAAGGAAGACACCCCTTCAACTACCCCACTTACACAATAAATATGAAAAACATGTAACAAGCTTTAGACCAGCCTGAATTTTTGTAAAGAGTGATGAATACAGCTCATAACCTTACAGAAAAAATTACAACCCTGTATGATCTACGGAACATACCCCCATAGCTACCCTTATTATCACTTAATGTTATTTAAATGTTCTAATATTTAGACCGGTCTAAATATTTATGAACACTTCTAGTTTAACCTCAGTGGCTTGTATAAAAAATTACAACCCTTCAACAATTACGGAAGACACCCCTTCAACTACCCCCTTTACACAATATATATGAAAAACAAGATTCAAGCTTTAGACCAGCCTGAATTTTTGCGAAGATCAATGAATACAGCTCATAAACTTACAAAAAAAATTACAACCCTGTATGATCTACGGAACATACCCCCATAGCCACCCTTATTATTTATTTAATGTTCTAATGATTATACCGGTCTAAATATTTGTGGACACTTATAATTGAACCTCAATAGCTTCTAAAAAAAATTAGAACCCTTCAACATTCACGGAAGACACCCCTTCAACTACCCCCTATACCAATATATATAAAAAAACAAGTTTTAAGCTTTAGACCAGCCTGAATTTTTGTGAAGAGTAATGAATACAGCCCACAACCTTAGAGAAAAAATTACAACCCTGTATGATCTACGGAACATACCCCCATAGCTACCCCTATTATCATTTAATATTATTTAAATGTTCTAATATTTAGACCAGTCTAAAAATTTGTAAACACTTCTAGTTGAACCTAAATGGCTTGTATAAAAAATTACAACCCTTCAAGAATTACGGAAGACACAATAGAACATTAAAATAAAATAAGGGTGGCTAAGGGGGTATGTTCCGTAGATCATACAGGGTTGCAATTTTTTTTGTAAGGTTATGGGCTGTATTCATTGATCTTCACAAAAATTCAGGCTGGTCTAAAGCTTGTAACTTTTTTTTTAAATATATTGTGTAAAGGGGGTAGTTGAAGGGGTGTCTTCCATAATTGTTGAATGGTTGTAATTTTTTATACAAGCCATTTAGGTTCAACTAGAAGTGTTCACAAATTTTTAGACCGGTCTAAGTATTAGAACATTTAAATAACATTAAGTGATAATAAGGGTAGCTATGGGGGTATGTTCCGTAGATCATACAGGGTTGTAATTTTTTCTGTGAGGTTATGGACTGTATTCATTGATCCTCACAAAAATTCAGGCTGGTCTAAAGCTTGTTACATGTTTTTCATATTTATTGTGTAAATGGGGTAGTTGAAGGGGTGTCTTCCTTAAATGTTGAAGGGTTGTAATTTTTTTTACAAGCCATTGAGGTTCAACTAAAAGTGTTCACAAATATTTAGATCGGTCTTAACATTAGAACGTTTAAAAAACAACAAGTGATAATAAGGGTAGCTATGGGGGTATGTTCCGTAGATCATACAGGGTTGTAATTTTTTCTGTAAGGTTATGAGCTGTATTCATTACTCTTTACAAAAATTCAGGCTGGTCTAAAGCTTGTTACATGTTTTTCATATTTATTGTGTAAGTGGGGTAGTTGAAGGGGTGTCTTCCTTAAATGTTGAAGGGTTGTAATTTTTTTTACAAGCCATTGAGGTTCAACTAAAAGTGTTCACAAATATTTAGATCGGTCTTAACATTAGAACGTTTAAAAAACAACAAGTGATAATAAGGGTAGCTATGGGGGTATGTTCCGTAGATCATACAGGGTTGTAATTTTTTCTGTAAGGTTATGGGCTGTATTCATTACTCTTTACAAAAATTCAGGCTGGTCTAAAGCTTGAATCTTGGTTTTCATATATATTGTGTAAAGGGGGTAGTTGAAGGGGTGTCTTCCGTAATTGTTGAAGGGTTGAAAATTTTTTAGAAGCTACTGAGGTTCAACTAGAAGTGTTCACAAATTTTTAGACCGATATAAACATTAGAACATTTAAATAACATTAAGTGATAATAGGGGTGGCTATGGGGGTATGTTCCGTAGATCATACAGGGTTGTAATTTTTTTTGTAAGTTTATGAGCTGTATTCATTGATCTTCACAAAAATTCAGGCTGGTCTAAAGCTTGTAATTCGTTTTTTGACATATATTTTGTGTATAGGGGGTTGTTTTAGGGGTAGTAGTACTTATTTCGGGGGTAGTTTTATAAGCGAATCGTCGATGTTATTGGTAATTGATATATTCCTACTATTAAATATGTATTTTTTATCGTTTTAAATTTTTAAATTATTTCGTTCAACTGAACGTTCGGAACTTCAGCTACATATTTTTATCTAATATAATATTAATAAAACGTAAATAAATATAGAAAATATTTTAAAGTTAGAACTATTATGATTAAATTAATTATATTATAAATCCAAAATAATATAAATAAATAATATAATAAATAGAATACTCACTTAGCAGTAAAAATGCCAGTTTCGTCATTTTGACAGATATGTTCCTCAAACCAGTGTATTTCAGAAACGAATCAACGAATGCTTAATTACAGATTGACAGTTTTTATTTATATATGTACTTACAAACATCAAAACAATCTTATCACAATTTGTTATATGTTTATTAGAACTTCAATAAGAAATTAAATAAATTTACACTTCAAATGACTGTAGTCGTAGACAATTTTTTTGTAAACAAAATTTTAAAAATCAATTTTTATTTTGACGTATTTATGCTATGCAGTTTATGCTACGTAGTTGAAAATTATCTATTAACAACAATAGATTTTAATCTATATATGAATGTACATTATTTATTATCAATATATAGATAAATATGAGTAATAATAGGAAGATTTAGTTTTATGTAGTTAAGTATCTATTCTAAATAAATAATCTGATAGGAGGTTAGGTTTGAAAGTTTAAACAATTATTTATTAACATTCTATTGAAGTAACTATTGTCCTGACGCTATTAACAAAAAATGTTTTGTAGTATAATGAATAAGAAATGAAAGAAATGTTTTTAGGGTTCCATAGCGCAAATTAAAAAAAAAACGAAATCTGTCTGTCTGTCTGTCAATACCATTTTTCTCAGAGGGTACCAAGTTATATTATAGGATACTTTCAGTTGATCTAGAAGCTTAAAATTTGGCACGAAGAACGTTCCGATAGCACAAGTAAAGGATAAAAGTCCGAAAATAATTAATTTAAAATGTATGTGGAATTATTACGTGACAAACTTAATTTTGCGGTTTTTTATACACCGTTAACGTAAAGATGCCTCGAAAATCGGGTCAATTATCTATGTAACTAACTATTGTCAAAAATTATATATTTTCTCAAAAGCGACGTTTAAAAGGGGCTCATAACAGTCCTCGATGGACGTTACTTCGGAACCATTACGGCATATACACGTGTATGTCTTGACCAATTTTTTTAATTTTTCTATTTTTTTAAATTAAAGTGTTAAACGGGCATAACATATATTTTTCTAATAAATCATAGAAATAGTCATAATAAAATGTAATATTATAATTTCTTATTTTAATAGATACCATGTAAACGTGGTGTTAATAATAAATTGTTTTTATTTTTGTAGGCAATTAATTAGTATTTCTATTTACTTTGTTAGTAAATTAAAATAATTAATTTTTTAATTTCAAAATTAATAATATAATTTTATTGTTTTCAGCTGTTTAAAAATTGTAGCCCAAATTTTATTTATAAAATATTAATTATTATTTTTAGTGATTTAATTTATATTTATACTTCTGTGATTAATAAAAAAATTAACTGAGTTGAGAAATAAATATCAACGTAATGTAAAAAAAATATTTTAAGGATTAAAATTGTAATTTTGTCCTTATAAATAACTATGTAAAAAAATGTATGCTATTCTGGTATTTGCAATGGAAAAAAAATATATTTTTAAATGTGAGGAAACTACTGTCCGGTATCATAAAGGGGCTGGCAAAATTTGCTAGCTAGAAAGCACTCAAAAATGAGGTATTAAATTTGTGATAATATCAATGATTTTGCTATGGAATTTAGAGCAGTGATATTTCAACGTATTGTAACACAGTTGGCGACTCTGACCGTACAAAATAATTTTTATTATATCACCACTGTTTTAATACCGTTGGTGTTTACATACAACACGTGCGCGAAACTTATCAAAGTCTTCATGAAACTCCAAGAGAACTGTCATATAAGTTTGATACCTTATTTGAGAGTACTTGCATACCTAGTTCCATTATAGTACTGAATAATTTTTTAAGTGGTTTAAAATTATTCCAGAAAACATTTTTTAAAACATTTTTATATGTTTTTAAAAATTTCTATTTTTTTTAAATTTATATGTTTATAAGTTTTTTTTATTTTTATTTTCAACGCATCTGTTCGTAGTAGTTACTCTTAAAACTAAAATCAAAGTTTTTATTGTTTGTGTTATTGTTATTACAATTATCTGCGAAATCGAATCAATTCCAAGAAATTTCATTTGTCAGAATAACATAAAACTGGTAAACAAATTTCAGAATCACTGAAAAAGTTTTCTGGTTTTCCCCGACATTCTTTGCTGTATGATTATCACTTATTTTTTTCTAAAAATGATAAAAATAATGTATTTTTTATAATTTCTTATTGCTGTAACTATCTCACATATTTTAGATAATTTAGAATCTAAAATGTATATTATTATTTTGGTTCATTTTTACATAACTAGGTACATATAAAAAGATTATAGCTGTCATCATTTTTTGCACTATTTTTTTACTTTTTAGTACATATGAGATAAATTTACTAAAAATATTAACTACTTTATTTTAAAATTAAAAAAATTCTGCCCCCTTCGTAAAATTTATGAACCCACACCCTATTTAAAAAAAATAGAATATCAAATTTTGTTTCTTTTATCAAAAAAAAAAAAAAATATATATATATATATATACACTCACGGAAACAATTAAAGGACCACTTGATTTTATCGAAAAAATAGCTCATTTTCAGAGTAGTGCCAATTGGTCAAATATGATTATTTTTTTACATATAGGATGTGGAAATGGAAGGAAATTTTATATTCTTTTCGAATTCAGGAGTATTTTTGTGTTATTAAACGTTTTTTTATGACCAAACCGCGGTTGAATAAAAAATAAAAAAATTGATTTTTTTTTGCAATTTTGAAAGTTGCACACGGGGATGTTTAAATTTTTTTTTCAACTTTTATGATAGACATTTTTTAGGAAATTTTCTCACTTTTAAAACGCTATTTTCAAAAAAAAATTAACATTTTTTGATGTTGCGATATCTGAGTTTGAATGAAAAAAGTACCAAAATGTTTTAAATGACCATAAAAAGCCTAATTTGGGTCATACAAAAAGAAAAAAAAACGAAAATTCAATCTTAAGTAATTACCTATTGTCTAGTAGCATTTAAAAAATGATTCATTTTAACTTAACCCTTCAAATACGGAAAACAAAACCATGTTCGAATTTAAATAATCCTGTAAAAATGACCCTTTTTAAATCATAGTTAAAATGTTAAGAACATATTCAGAAATTAAGATCTATCAAAGAACATGAAAATTAGACATGTTACCTTCAATTTAAATAAAGGTTCTAATAAAAAACTTTTAATTTGACTGAGATATTGCTTTTTGAATTTTTTGCATACGTTTAAGACTTGACCGTACATTTTACAACAAATTTTTCTTTGAGATTTTTTTTTCGTAAAATAATCAACTTTTGAGACATTTTATAAGAGAGTAAAAGATTTTGTATTTTATAAAAGAATATTCTTAAATTTTTTCAGATATTTTGTATCAATATTATGGGATTATGTTTATTTTTAATAGGGTATTTTATTCATTCAAACTCGAATACCTCTGTATCAAAAAATATGACAAACTTTTTTTAAAAGCATTTTAAAGCTGAAAAAATTGACTAAATGATGGCTATCTTGGAATTATGAAAAAAAAAATCAAACCTACCCGTATGAAACTTCCATAATTGCAAAAATTAATCAATTTTTTTAGTCAACTACGTGTGGCCACAAAAAAAATGTACAGTTACTTTATGCTAATTAGTGGTTGAATTAAATGAAAATTTGTTGAATTTTACTAATCGAGAGTATTTAATTAAGCGTTATTGAATGATTTTTCATGATCACACGCACTTGAATTAAAATTGAAAAATTTGATGTTTTGCAATTATGGAATTTTCACACGGGTAGGTTTGATTTTTTTTCATAATTCCAAGATATCCATCATTTAGTCAATTTTCTCAGCTTTAAAATGCTTTTAAAAAAATGTTTGTCATATTTTTTGATACAGAGGTATTCGAGTTTGAATGAATAAAATACCCTATTAAAAATAAATATAATCCCATAATATTGATACAAAACATCTGAAAAAAATTAAGAATATTCTTTTACAAAATACAAAATCTTTTACCCTCTTATAAAATTTTTCAAAAGTTGATTATTGTACGAAAAAAAAATCTCAAAGAAAAATTTGTTGTAAAATGTACGGTCAAGTCTTAAACGTATGCAAAAAATTCAAAAAGCAATATCTCAGTCAAATTAAAAGTTTTTTATTAGAACCTTTATTTAAATTGAAGGTAACATGTCTAATTTTCATGTTCTTTGATAGATCTTAATTTCTGAATATGTTCTTAACATTTTAACTATGATTTAAAAAGGGTCATTTTTACAGGATTATTTAAATTCGAACATGGTTTTGTTTTCCGTATTTGAAGGGTTAAGTTAAAATGAATCATTTTTTAAATGCTACTAGACAATAGGTAATTACTTAAGATTGAATTTTCGTTTTTTTTTTTTTTTTGTATGACCCAAATTAGGCTTTTTATGGTCATTTAAAACATTTTGGTACTTTTTTCATTCAAACTCAGATATCGCAACATCAAAAAATGTTAATTTTTTTTTTGAAAATAGCGTTTTAAAAGTGAGAAAATTTCCTAAAAAATGTCTATCATAAAAGTTGAAAAAAAAATTTAAACATCCCCGTGTGCAACTTTCAAAATTGCAAAAAAAAAACAATTTTTTTATTTTTTATTCAACCGCGGTTTGGTCATAAAAAAACGTTTAATAACACAAAAATACTCCTGAATTCGAAAAGAATACAAAATTTCCTTCCATTTACACATCCTATATGTAAAAAAATAATCATATTTGACCTATTGGCACTACTCTGAAAATGAGCAATTTTTTCGATAAAATCAAGTGGTCCTTTAATTGTTTCCGTGAGTGTATATATATTAGGGTGGGCCAATTTTTTAACCTACCTCGGCTACCCCCCTATGTTAAAGTACTATCAATTCTAAGAAAAAACGCCAATGGAACTATACCTCTACATTCAACTTTAGTTCGGCGCATTTTTGATTCAAAATTTTAAATTTGAGTCCCTTGAATTCAAATAGGTTAAACTAGGAAAAAATTCCCACCAAGCTGAATTTTGGTGGAGACTTTTATTTTGATTTTCTAAGCATACCCTAAAAAGTACCCCTAGTTTGGGCCATCGGTTTGTGTGTTTTAGGGGGTTAAGGGGGGAAAATTATATTTTTTGCAATTATCTCAAAAAGTATCAATTTTTCGAGGACAATGGTTATGAAGAAAATTGTAGCTTATAAAATTCTACACAAAAAATATAAGTATACTTTTTTCGTTTAATCAATACTTTTCAAGTAAAAAGTTTGGAAACGAGGTTTTCATCCTTCAACCCCTTTTTTAAGGGTGTTGCACCACTTTTCGCCAGTCTGGGTTATTTTTTTCGAATTCTACGCCTAAAAATCTATAATAATCAACCATAAAATTGATTGCCCCTAAAAGTTCAGATTTTGGCACTTTTCACGGAACTGGACACTTAAAAAGTTTGTTTACTTAAAAAGTATTGATTATACGAAAAAAGTATACTTATCTTTTTTATGTAGAATTTTATAAGCTACAATTTTCTTCAAAACTATTGTCCTCGAAAAGTTTATATTTTTTGAGATATTTGCAAAAAATAGAATTTGCCCCCCTTTACCCCCTAAAAAAAACCTTTACCCAAACTAAGGGTACTTTTTAGGGTATGCTTAGAAAATCAAAATAAAAGTCTCCACCAAAATTCAGCTTGGTGGGAATTTTTTCCTAGTTTAACCTATTTTAATTCAAGGGACTCAAATTAAAAATTTTCAATCAAAAATGCGCCGAACTAAAGTTGAATGTAGAGGTATAGTTCTATGGGATTTTTTTCTTAGAATTGAGAGTACTTTCACATAGGGGGGTAGCCGAGGTCGGTTAAATTTTGTCAATACAATTCGGCCCACCCTAATATATATATATATATATATATATATATATATATATATATATATATATATATATATATATATATATATATATATATATATATATATATATATATATTCCAAGCCCCTAAACTATAGGGTCCAAAGATATCTCCCATATTTGTCAGTCTGTAAAAATGGTTTTGATATTAATTATTATTAAGTTACTGCTTCTTGTAAAAAGTCTTGTCTATATTATAATGGTTATAATGAAGTTAAGGAAATTTACAAATATGTATATTATAATATGAACTATACGGTTTGATAAGTTTATCAACAATTTTATAATATTTAAGGGTCATTTAAAAGGTCAAGTTTAAAATTTAAAAATATAAAATTAATATTGGTGTTGCTATATAATATGCTTCATCTAGGTATTACATTTAGAACATATTAAAAAAATGTATCTTAACTTATACATACTGCATACCGAACTATTATGGAATGAGAAATTTTTAATAATACATTACATTAAACAAAATATATAAACAAAAAATATAATATAGATTTAGGTGTAATAGGAAATGCAACAAACATGCCACCTTTCACATGCTATTGACATTAAACCTTGAATAAATTGTGCTGAATTGTTAATTAATTAATTTTTATAAATTTGCCTTTTTTATAAAAATTAAAAAAAAATGTTTTTGACTTTCAAAAATAATAAAATAAAATAAATTTTCTTCATTATAATTTTATTATTATACAGATAATTATTATAAATTCAGCAACCCGACGACCGGTTTAATTTTTTTCTTTATAATATTATTTAAAAAAATAAAAATAAAAATTATAATAAGTACATATGTATTTAAATCAAAAATGGCAATAGCAGCGTGGTAGTAATAATTTTCAAAAGTAGGTAATAAATTTAAAAATACAGGTGAAGGTTTGCGACTACATATTAAAGAAAACATTGAAATTTTTAGGTGATGGCTATTTTTTAATATGCCATTATTTTAATCTTGAATTTAATAATATGTATAGAAATTTTTAAGATCATTTTTAGAACCGATTGAGTTAAATACGAATAATAATACAGCCGAAACCGGTTATAACGACATCGGTTAATACAACATATCGGTTTTAATGACTTAAAATAAAAGTTCTACTGAATCCCATATATGCATTTTAACCGGTTTTTATAACCTTATATGACTGGTTCCCTCGATATCGTTTTAACCGATTTCCACTGTATTTTGTATAGAGGTTGGTAATCTATATCTATAAAAGGGTTTGTCCTTAACCACTCACTCACTCACTCATATATCAACGTACAGCCCAAACCTCTGGACCTAGAAACGTGAAATTTCGTAGGTGGCTTTCTTTTATGATGTAAGCACCCACTAAGAAAAGATTTTTCGAAATTCAACCCCTACGAGGTTAAAACAGGGTGTCAAAGTTTATATTAAAAAATATTTTTTTTTGTTCGCATTTAACTGAAACTTATCGAACATAATCTACAATATAAATAATGAAACAATTATTTCAACATTTCCCAAAATTCAACCCCTAAGGTGTTAGGAGGTTGAAAAATTTGTCAAATATTTTTTTTATTCTGAATGAAACATGGCACAAGTATATAGGTACTCTACAGGACAAATATCAGTTACGAAAATTCAACCCCTATTATCTTCATAATTGTTCATGATATTAAAGTAAATTCGGACAAATTAATATTCAATTAAAAATTAAAGTTCGATATTCAAGCCCTAATAGCATGGGACGGGGACGAGGATGGATTTAGATATGTTTATCTGCATACCTGCTTTACTTATAAAGGTAAATTCGGGCAAAATAGTAATCTATTAAAATAAAAATTTCGATATTCAACCCCTAATGGCGGGGGTAGACAGGGTCTGTGTTTTTGATATGTTTTTCTGCATAGCTTCTTACGTTACAATGGTGGAGTCGGGCAAAATAATCTGCAATAAAAAATATTCGATATTCAACCCCTAAGGGTAGGCAGGGGGTTAGTTTTTAAAATGTTTAACTAAAATCCAAGATATTTACGTTTTTTTATAGGTAATAAATAAAAATCAATATAAAAAATGTAATATGTCATCCCCTATCACATACGGAGGGTTCTAATTAGTTTCGAAGTTTACGCGAGCGAATCCGCGGGATTCCGCTAGTTACTTATATTTAAATAAATATTGATAAATATAAATATATACAAACTACCTAGTAAAATATTAGAATTTAAACAAAAACCAAAAAAGGTATAAGATAAATCGAGTGACCATTTTAGGCACCTGTGTGAATGGTGTAAAATTATAAAGTAGCACATAATATTCTACCTGAATTATTTTTTGTAGTTAAGTTAGCTAGTTATGAAGTTGATTCGTGTATATATGTTTCAAAAGTTTCTTAAAAAATATGCAATTGGTTAAATTGAGTATTATTAATTTGTATAAACATTGATAGAAAATTATAAAAATCAGTTAATAATTTATTTTCGTGTTTAACTGTGTATGTATTATATATTTTATTTGTTTTTATATTTTATAAAATTTTGACTTTTAGGTTATAGGTACTTATTGTCATATGTTGTTTTAGTTTCTTTTTATAAATATAAATAAAAACGTATGCAATTTTTATTTGATACTATGTATACATGTATTAAAAAAACAGAGTTGTTAACCTTGGCAATGAAATTAATTATTAATCTCTCCCTTCTATATGTTTTATGAATTAAAATTAAATTATATAATTCTTTAATGCTATGGTTCAGTTGTGTTTATTATGATATGAGTTTATTTAATATATGTACATAATATGTACTTAATTTATTATAAATAAAAAATACGATAAAGAATTAATACGATATCGTGATAAAATATAATTACAAATTTTATAAATAAAATAACATAGTGACATCTGTAGTCAGAAAGGAATAATTAAGTGTAGGTCTCGTTGTGATTTTGGTTCGATTCTGGGGTTATGTTATTTTAAAATTTAGCATACGAAATTTTATTTATTTTATGACAATAATTTTCGATACTGTACTTAATTCTTACATCAATATTTATTTTGGGCATTCTTCTTGTTAATACAGGCTGTCCCAATACTCTGGAAACAGTCAAATATATTTTGCTTTTATTTTAATCTTGCGAGAATTATTTTCGATTTAATTAAAGCAAAAAGAAAACATTTTTGGCTGTATTTACTAACACAATAATAAATAGCAATAGATATAATACTAACATTGAATACAGTGGCGTAGTTAGGGGGGATTAAGGGGATTAATCCCCCCTTATGAGTTATGAGTCTACAAAAATTATAAGATTATGAATACGAGCATTTTTTTTAATAATGAATACATCTAATTCATCAAGTGAAGAATATAACTAATTTTTGTACTTTGCACCATAGACATTCGTATTAACATAATGGTGTAACATTTGTTCTGTAAGTGAGAGAGAGATGCAGTATAGTTTGGAAAATATCTATATATTTTTCTAAGCATCTGATTGGTAGTTTACTAGAGTTCAGGGTAGTACTTATGTCGTATATTTATTTATTTACGTACAGTCAATATTTGTAATGATAAAAATGCAGGAAACGAAAATCATCGCGTAATTATTTCATATGAACTTCAATGCAATATTCCAAGTATTTATGAAGGCATTAATTATGATTACATTATTGAAATAAATAGTTATATGTCAGGATTTGTAACAAGGAAAATACTAAAAACAAACAAATGTTTTAATTGCAACAAATAGCTTATTTCGCAGCAATCATCTTTTTTTACTAACAATAAATATAAAAAATTGAGTCAATTTACAAAAAACCGTCAACTGATTTCATGTAAAATTAGTGAACGAATTTTCCGAGAAAGTAATTTTATTGGTAGTATAAATATTAAATATTTATTAATAAAAAATAGTAAATTGCACTAACAATCACAGACAAGATTTAATTAATAAGATTATTTTTTTGATAGTAAGTTACATTATGAAGCAACAAAAAAAGATTAACAAGAAATTAGAATTAGGTCAAAAAATACCAAACTGATATTATTTCAAAATCAGTAATCATTTTTAAGAAATAAAATATTTTATGACGTTAGTTATTTTTTGTCAGTTAAGCCAAAAATGAAACAGTTACACTCCTGTATAAGTAAGGACAAGTATATTTCCAAACAATTTTCTATCTCTTTCTTTTGACACGGTTCTTTTGTCGAGTCCATCTCTCTATGTCTATTTTCATAATGAAATATATATCTTTATGTGACTTAATATTGTCATATCCCCCCCATCGCAAAAAGCTATATACGCCACTGATTGAATGATAAAGCAAATATGAGATTTTTATTCATATCACCCATTGTGACGTATGTACGTAAAGCAAAAGTATCGGGGTGTGGGGGAGGGGTGAAACATCCAGGGACAATGCCTCTATTTGAAGTTGTATAAATTCACAAAAGTATGAAAAAATTATATAAAAAAAGTTTCATAACATTTGATGCAGACATTTTAATATTGTTTCGTTGAACAAGTAATGTAATTATATTTTTTATAATTTTCCAGAATGTCCTCAGAAAAAGTGGCGACGTTGCAGGATTTCTGGGAGGTGACCAGAAAAGGTCTGGAGGTACCACCTACGCCTCTTCCTCAAGGCAAATACATCGATCAGTTGCAGACAATACAAATAAGGTAAGTCAATTTTCATATCAATAAATGTTTACAAATAATTTATTTTTAAAGTTTACCTTCTTTACTATTTCTCTTGCAGCTCTGTGATTGGTTTAAAAGATAATAATATATATAACAGGGTTAATTTTCACTAAAAACACATGAAAAACCTAACTCTCTGACCGTTTGTGTGCTTATAACTCGAGAACCACTTATTCGATTTACGTGTTTTTTTTAATTCATAGATATGTTCTTTACCCTAGTTTTAGTACATATTTTTTTATGTAAGGTAACATAAGGAATAAGCAGTGACATTAATAGTAAATCAAGTCGGAAAAAATCGTAAATATCTCGGCTCCTATGCGAGATAGGGGGTTATTTTGTATGTGTTTTGTATACGGTTTAGTTTCAGGCTTTTGAAATATATTTAATTTTCGATCAAAACCAGTATTTCTTTTTATCACAATAAAAAATCGTAAATATCTCGGCTCCCATGCGAGATAGGAGGTTATTTTGTAAGTGTTTTGAATACGGTTTAGTTTCAGGCTTTTGAAATATATTCACTTTTCGATCAAAACCAGTACTTCTTTATCACAATAAAAAATCGTAAATATCTCGGCTCCTATGCGAGATATGAGGTTATTTTGTATGTGTTTTGTATATGGTTTAGTTTCAGGCTTTTGAAACAAGGTCACTTTTCGACTAAAACCAGTACTTCTTCACCACAATAAAAAATCGTAAATATCTCGGCTCCTATGCGAGATAGGAGGTTATTTTGCAAGTGTTTTGTATACGGTTTAGTTCCAGGCTTCTGAAACAAGGTCAATTTGGGACTAAAACTAGTACTTTTTCATCACAATAAAAAATCGTAAATATCTCGGCTCCTATGCGAGATAGGAGGTTGTTTTGTATGTGTTTTGTATACGATTTAGTTTCAGGCTTTTGAAATATATTTACTTTTCTACCAAAACCAGTATTTCTTCATCACAATAAAAAATCGTAAATATCTCACACCTATGCGAGATAAGGGGTTGTTTTGTATACGGTTTTACACACTTTATACACTTTTCGACCAAAACCAATCCTTCTTCATCACAATAAAAAAAGGTAAGTGCATACATATCAAATTAGTTATTACATAACTAAATGATATTGCATTTTTAAGGGTTGGTAGAGTTTGTTACGTATACAAATATCAATTTTCATTATTAACAATAATAATATAAAGTATAGCGTGATGTATTGACATATTAGGGCACGTTTCCCTTGAGAATGTTAATAGAATCAAAGTATTATAGTTTATCTAATACTCGTGGGGTATGTCGTTTATAAGACTTCATTGGTTAGCTGTTTTAAAATGTCCTATTTTTCTAGTTATGTTGTCATCTAGTGCGCGGCGTCTCGAATTGTTAATGGAAGTGTGTTGTGGATCCGGTCAAAAGTTTGTTTAAAACTATTTATTTGGATTGTTTCCACTAGGAATTTGATTTTTTTTGGTATGATTACATAATATTACATAAAAATCTAACTTTAATTAAAAAGGAGTAATCCTTTACAAACTTGTAGATACTAATTAAAATGTAGGTACCTAATGATTACAAACATTTTTTTTTCGTACATATAATAAAAAGTAGAAGGTACTCATAAATTTTGAATTTAATTAATTATTAATTATTAAATATTTTTTAAATTGATTAGGATTTGATATACACAGTGCCGTAACTAGAAGCTCGGGGCCTCCGGGGCAGAGTGGGTGTTAGCCCCCCCCCACCCCCGTAGAATAAAATCTGAAGACCTTTTTTTTCGTTGCTACCTAATTTAAGTGCTATTTTTTTAGTATTTATACTATGATATGTATCATATTATTTGTAACCTTTTTTTACACTACTGTGGACCCCCCTATGCTGGGGGGGGGGCACTACCCCGGTTGCCCCGGTGGTAGTTACGGCGCTGGATATACAGGATGATTCAAGACTAACGAGTTTAAATAAACACTCGAAAAAGTTATTTTAAGATATGTCCGAAAATTTTTCTTAAGGAAGTTTCAACAATTATGCCCAAAAATAGTTTTTATTCATTATCTGGAGAACCTATTTTCGTAATATTATGTATGTTTATGGAAACAAAGTCCTTAAATTGATTATTTACGTAATCTGGGGTTTTAAAAAAAAATTATTATTATGTATTTCTAATGGTTAATTGTTTTATTTATGTGTTCTCTATGGTTATTCGAGCATTTATAATAGTGAAATTAATTGTTTGTATAGTTAGTTATGATTTGAATTATAATTTTTAAAAATTAAGTTGTTATTTTTATGAAAAATTGAAATTTAGCCATGAAATTAGACTGAAAAAATTTGAATTTTAGATTTTGGTAAAAGTATATTTTTTATATAGAGAAAGACGTGAAAAGTTGAAATTTTCAAACCGCAGGTCTGTATCTTAAACCGTTCTCGAGATATGGCCTCTCAAAGTTTTGATTTTTCAAAAATTTTGGAGAAAAATGGCTTTAACTTTTGAACGTGTGGTCGGATTTGATTTTTGCTGACATATTTGAAATCAGTGTATCAAAATCTATATAATAACATGTATAATACTTCGAAAGTCAACAAAAAAATTTTTCGTGAAAAATCGAAAAAATTAAAAAAAAAATTTAAAAAAATGTCGATTTTTGAAAAAAAAAAATTTTTTATCGAGTTTTGAAGTATTATACATGTCATTTTATAAATTTTGATACGCTGATTCCAAATCTGTCAACAAAAATCAAATCCGACCACACGTTCAAAAGTTACGATTATTTTTCTAAAAATTTTTGAAAAAACTATAACTTTAAAAGGCCATATCTCAAGAACGGTTAAAGATACAGACCTGCAGTTTGAAAATTTCAACTTTTCACGTCATTTTCTATACAAAAAACATACTTTCAACCAAATCTAAAATTCAAATTTTTTTCGTAAAATTTCATGCATCAAACTTCAATTCACTAAAGAAATATCAACTAAAATACAAGAAATTGGGAAGAAAAACCCTAAAATCACTAAATAAATAATACTTTTAATTATATTTTATTTTATTTAAACAGAACAATTCAATTTTCTATATAAAAAAACATAATTTTAACTAAATCTAAAATTCGAATATTTTCAGTCAAATTTCATGTCTAAAATATCAACTTGTCATAGAAATTCAACTCAAATACAAGAAAAACCAAAAAAGAACCAAAACTAACCTACCAGTATAATATATATTTTTACAGTATAGTAGATCGCTTTAAAAAAATCTATTTAAATGATTTTATAAATCATCACTACGAGTTATGCTTCTTTCGTTAGATACTAATTATAATCATTGATAAATAAAAATGTAAAAGCACTTTAATTTATATGTATATGCTAAACATGTTCACGAATCCCCATCAAAAATTCCTCGGACCTGCTTAAAGAAATAAAACATAAAAAAAATCATATAAATATTCGTCTTATAATATGCCCAGTACTGAATCACCTGTATACATCTTATCAACACCAATAGATACAAATACATTTAATTTTAATAATTATATTTACTCGTTTAATAACTCAAAGTAAAACGGCGTACATAAACTGACCTAAATAAACATAGAGAACATTTCGTGTGTAATGTCCAATGCAGCAAATCTTCCTTTGGAGAAAACAGCCATGGATTCTGGTGAAGTAAAACCACCTTCCCCGAAGGCTGGAGAGGACGTACCATACCCGTCGAGTGAGGTAGATGATGATACGGCCCCTGAAGGTTCAACGTCTACGCTAGCTGTACGTGACCCCTCGGATGGTGAGAACGAACTAAGTGACACCGAACAAGAGTAAGTTTGATCTATGGTTTTAGTTTATTATACAGCGGTATTTAAATGTTTCGATACGTGTATAATTAGTACTATTTATACAGGATGTCCCGAAAAACATTTAGGAAGTAATGAGGAAATTAAAATATTCACTTTTTGTTAATAAAATCGAGAAAAGATCTTGGAAAAATGTAATGAATTTTGTATTTTGTAGTGTGGGGCGCAACTCACGAAAATCTATAATTTTTACACTAGGGGGCATCGAAATATTTTATGTTTAGTCAGGGTTGGCTCCCCACTGGGTAACCCAAAAAAACCCGGGTGGGTTTTTTTGGGCAACTTGACTTAAAAAAACCCAGTGGGTTTTTTAAAATATTATTATTTTAGGGTATATTTGAATGAAATATTTTATTTTGTAACGAAATAATTATAATACAATCATTCTAGACCTTTTTATTTTATTTATAATTAAAATAACAGTGGTAATAGTACTAATTGTACCTTTACATACAGGCTCTGTGATTTGAAAAGTTTAAAACAAATAACTTTTTGTCTAGACCTAAAAAGTTATCAAATATCACTCGTTTCGACAATATGAGAGAAGATCTAGAATGACGGTAACCTCAATTTTTTTAATACTAACCCCCTTTACTACAATTAGGATGGACCATTTTGGATTAATAAAAAAAACTGTAAAGATAAATGTTCAAAATGGTTTCTATTATTTCTCAAAAATTAACAGTGTTAAAACTCATGATAAATAAAATTTTTAAATAATTTCTCTAGAAATAACCCACATTCTCGAATAAAGGATTAAAATATTTTTTACGCTGTAAGAAATCTTAGTATTGTAATACCGTCGAAAAATTGTGTTCGAAATAAAAGCAGATTCTGATTGTACTATACATATAACTTCAATGTAAAAAACTGATATTTTCCGTATGGCGGCTATGCATGTGTCTGCCTGGGTGAAGAATTTTCACGATAAGTATATTGTAAATATTTGAATTACTTTTGGGGAAAATTTTTGTTTTAGTAAGTACTTTAGACCTATTGATTTTGGGGATTATAGGATTAGGGGTTTTGGAAATATTTGAAATTTTGTACCTAATATCATCTAAAAAGGGAACTTTGCGAGGTGTATCTCGCCAATTTTGAACTGATGGTTCAATCGAACCTAAAGGATATTTATTTATTTATAGATCGAAAGCAACTATTAAAAGGAGAGAAAAACATGCTCAAAATTTAATTTTAAATAATAAAATATTACGTTTTCTAATTCAAGTTTCCTAATGCAACTTAATTCAAATTTTTAGATTCTTATTCTACATTTTGCTTTATGTTATTGAGGATAATACAGAAAACTAATATTTTAAAAAATATTTTAAATAGTATAAGACAAATATTATGGAACATGAAAGTTATGTATGGTTCTCTGTTAATTTTATTATCTTTTGTCTTCCAGATCCACTTTGAATATTAATTTAAAATTAAATTATTTAAATATTTTTACGTATTTATTGCTAAATCTTTTATTCAATAATACTGGACATTACCAGATAAACATTTAATTATGTTTGTTTAGTTTCAAAATAGGTCTTGAAAAAACCGGAAACCATTTCGAACAGTTAATTAAAATTAACATATTAAAAATAGTATTATTTTTTTAATTTTGTTACTAGACAATTCAAAAAAGACATAGAAAACTATATTTGGAAATTCGATGGACCGTTTTTATATAATGAAAACACTGAGGAAAATATTCCTTTTTTATCCGCAATTATATCAATCAACATCATTCGAATACATCTTTTCACTGTAAAAAATATATATTTTATATGTCTTTACTTAATTTAAAAAAAACCCAATAAAACCCAAAAAAACCCGGTTTTAAAACCCAATAAAACCCGGTGGGCTGGGCTTTTTTAAAAAAACCCGGGTTTTTGCCAACCCTGTGTTTAGTACATGATTTTATATTTATATTTATTTTTATTTTTATCTCCTAACTTATACATTTTTAAGTACGAATTGTTTTAAAAACATCGTTTTGTCTTTTAGTGTAAACACGAAATTATACTTAAACTCTTTTCTTAACCCATTAATTCCCAGTGTCCTATTTATAGGACATCATATTTTCTATTTTTTCTCTCTGACATAATAACGTTGTTAATTTGATTTACATTACTAATATATTTTTTAAGTATCTATTAAAAATAATTTTTAAAACGAATTCTAGAGTCCATTCAATGACAAATTATAATGCGATGCTTACACTGAAAAAACAAAACAGAAATACGGTGTTTTTTTGACAAAAAAGCAATAAACCCTATACATTTTTAAATACGTAGTATTTTAAAGACATGATGTGAAAAACACCGTATAACAGTGTAATTATTCCAGCTAGCCGACATTTATAGTTTTTATTATACATACAATATTATATATACAAGCGTTTTTAAATTGACGAAACTATATATAATATTACGTATGAGAGTGTAAATAAAGCATAACAATATCAATAATTTCAAAATTAAATCCAGGTACAGACTATCGTCATTAAAAAAAGTGCTGTCCTATAAATATGACATTGGGTTCTCATGATAATAATCCAGTCTGTGACTGATAATTATTATGTCTTGTATTGAATTTATCTTTTTGGTCATATATTCAACAAGAATTGAGAACTTCAAAAAATTCATTATCATTACATTTGTTTTAAATTGCCTTGCTTACTTTATTATACAATAAAAATTTAGATTAATTTGATACTATTAGCAACCGCTGTGTTAAAATATTTCATATAATATTTTTTTACAATGAAAAGGAACAAACGAAGAGAAGGGATAGAGTGAAATTGTAAACAAAGAATCGAAAGATAGAGAACAACTTATACTGTATTACTGTATGATGTAGTTATTAATTATTAAATGTAGTTTTCATGGAATTGTGGTTTTAATTAGTTGAAATCAAGCACTCGTTCTAATTGGCACTGCACAACATTTTCTAGTTTTTTGCTGCTAACTTACGTGTTATTGATTTTTTAATGGCGTACATTCGTTTGATCTAATACTTCAGTACCTATATATAATATGTATGCAATTGTAAAATTAAATATACCTTGCATTGATCTAACAAAGTTATTTTAAATTATTCAATTAAAGGTATTATTTATAAATAACTTGCTTTAGAGCAGTGGTTCCCAATCAATAGTCCGCAAAAGATTTCAAAATTTGAATAAATCTAAAATCTCATTGATGCAAACTAAAATATCTACTAAAAATGATATATTTTCAATTATAACACTGTTAATTTATGTTATTTTGAATTTTACGATTACTTATGTTAAAGTCTCTGCTAATAATAATGAAATCAAAGTGGTCTCTGGTCAAAAAATGTTTGGGACCCACTGCTCTAGAGTCTAGAGCAAAAAATAATCTAAAGGTTTCTATACACCATCTAATCTATAGGGAGGTAGAGTAGGGGTAAATCGGGTACTAGTAAGAAATGATTTTTAGTGCAACCCTCGAAGTGATAGCGTTTATATGCTCGATTTTCCGTCCATCTGTCTTCCACTGCGAGATCTCGGCCCCCTGACCACCTAGAAACCTTGGGTTTTCGTTAAATGGTAGGTATGTGGTTCTAGTTTAGCCCTTTTTAGGAATTTTCCGGTTATGACCCTCCATTCGGCCTTGGACAGGCATAATGTCCATTTTTCATATAATTTTTTTATATATGGCTTCATGCACCTCGTTGGACTCAGGATTGATTCACGAAACGATTGGCAAGGGTATTTTTTGAGTTTTGTGGGTTTTGATAAATGTTTTATATATAATTACACCGACTTGCCTATACAGTATACACCCTGCAGATTGGGTGTAAAATTAGATGGTGTATAGAGGCCTTTATACTATCTGTAAGGTATCAAATCGTTATAAATTTGCTTTAGATTTAAAAGCAGTACTAATGTATTATAATGTAATTGCTATGCATTCTAAGAATTCATATAAATTTTATAGACCATACTATTGATTAGAAATGTCAGTGGGCTGTAATTTATAATTAATGGCTTGGATTTGCTCGAAAGCAAATCATTTAATGTAGATACTAGTGAGTTATTATCAATTGTTATAAAATTAATTATGTTCTCTTTGAAAAAATACTGCACGAATTAAAAACAAAAAAAATTCTTTCCACTTCAGTGAAGAGACGGATTTTGACCTAGCTACACACAACTGTATTGGACCAAGAAAATCTTGTTTTGTATATAACGAAAACAGTATTTTCTTAATATAAGAAAAGTACTCTTAATCCAACTACATTATTTCTTCGTACAAGAATACTATAGTTGGTTTAAGAATATATTTCTTATCTTAAGAAAATATTTTCGTTTTATACAAAACAAGGTTTACTTGGCTCAAGTAAACGTTTCTACCTGTGTAGGCAGACTAGGCAACAGCCTAAGGCCTGTAACTTTTGTGGGCCCGAATTTTTTAAATTGGAACCAAAAGAAAAGGTATTTAGATATAAGTACGGACAATTTTTTAAATTAAATTTGCTAAAAAAATATTTCGGATTTTTTTTTGTAATGGGAATAATTTTCTTTAATACGTCCCTGCTCATAAGGATTTTGATTTAACGGAACATTGATTGTAACCTAACGCATCTGCGGTACCTTTTGCCGAGTAGGTAGAGTTAGATTTGACGCACTCGATGTGTTATGTGATGCAAAACGAGTTTGATTCGACGTAGTATATGGATTGTGAAAAGACGTTACTTGAAATATGATATAACGTACAAGTAGTTTGAATCCGTCTTTAAAGCAGCCGCAAGTGAGTTTAAATTAAAATAAAAGTAGGTGTGTGTACTTATGTACATGCGTTAGAAGTTATATTTCATTATTGACGTCTTTGAAAAACAAGTATGAAAAATTTATTTCGAATATTAAAATTTCAACAATAACATAATTATTAATGCATTGCGCCATAAATATATAAGGAAACAAATTAATAATAACTTCAAAAATCATTAATATAAAACTAAATCTTAACCCTTAGCTGCCACACTTCTCCAGAATAACATACCTGCCACACTGGGGTCACCTCGTACCCTAGGCACTAAAATGATAACTACTTGTAAGCTATTGAATATTTCAATTCAATAAAATTCCTATATCGTTTTCGTACGATACGGAATGCACTCCTTTCGGGTATTTAAAAAATTATATAATATTTAATATAGTTAAAAAGTTGAAAACCATGTAAAATTTAAATAGTTTATATTGTGGGGCGCCTGGTACCCCACAGTGGCAACTATGGGTTAAATGTAATGTTAGTAAACATAATATGAAATAACGCGTGTAAACGTTACAAACGTTATCAAAAATATAACGCACTTCGAGCGAATCTTACTGAGACAATCATACGGTAGAGTAAGCCACTAAAAGAGTGAGAACGTTATGTATTTTCGCAGTTTTATCTGAATTAGCAATTCACTTTCCCTACACCCAAAAAAATGTATTGGACCAAGAAAATCTTGTTTTGTATATAACGAAAACAATATTTTCTCAATATGAGAAAAGTACTCTTAATCCAACTACATTATTTCTTCGTCCAAGAATACTATAGTTGGTTTAAGAATATATTTCTTATCTTAAGAAAATATTGTTTTCGTTATATACAAAACAAGGTTTACTTGGCTCAAGTAAACCTTTCTACCTGTGTAGTTTGATGCATTTGATTTATTTTCTGCTTAGGAACATTTTGTATTCGCCTGAAGAAAGTGCGCAAAAAAACATCTATAGTTACGTTACTGCTCTTTATCCTGACTATCTTATGTTATATAGAGATTGATTAAATTACTTACCCATATAAAATTAATTATTAATAATGTTGATACGGTGTTATTTAGAAAACCACAACATGCAAGAACAATCTTGTTGAAAATTATACGTTTGGGAAAACAAAAGTTTTAAAAGGAGGTTATGTATAACAATATATACGTCGTAAATTATATTGTTGATTATTCATAGACAGATGAGTCATGAGAATTATAAAATTTTAAAATGTCTGATACTTTATTTTGCAGATATTTGAATAATTTAATTGCAGTGCTTACAGTGCCGGCTTTATTTAAAAAATATAAATAAAATATCTAAAATATTCATAGAATATTACACTGCCGTGCAAAAGTCTTTGGATACCTGTGATTTTGAATGTAAATATACAGAATTCAGTCAATAAAAATCCCCGAAATAACGAAAAGAATATGTTTACTTGTAGTCAAAATAGTAAAAAAAAATCAATTTACCTATCTACTTTGCCAAAAAAGTTATAGCCATTTAAAGAAGTTCCGAATTTTCAGTTTTTTGGGTATACCGCCTAAACCACATAAAATTATTAATATTTTTTGATGTTGTAATACTCACCCCTTTCTTACAAATAATTCATCTCATTTAACCACATCTGTATCTCTTACCGTTTAGGATATCCCCATGCATTTCACGCTTATCTTGGACATCCTGTATGTATATTAGGGTGATTCATTTCCGCAAAACATTTTTTTTCAAGGTGCTCAAGCAAAATTTGAATCTACTTATAGAAAAAAAAAATTCTCACCAAGATTGAGCTCTTAATTCCTATTTTAAGTACTTGCAATTTAAATATGAAGTTTTCCCATTTAAAATGCATGTAAAATTTTTTATTTTTTTTCAAATTTCTAATGCTTAGACACCTTTTATCATATTGGGAATCGGTTTGATGAACCTTACGGGAAATTTCACGCTCTTTAAAATTGCCTTAGTGTTTTTTTTCTGTAACTCACACTGGTTCGTCAGTAGGAGTCATCTAAATACAGTTTTTGGAATAAATTGTTTTTTTTCCATTTTTTTTGAGCAAACCGCAAAAATTAGGGAGAAAAAAAGAGCTGACTCGTAAAAAATAGTTTTTTTACCAATATTTAATGAATTTACAGCCATTTTTAGGCCTTAAAATGCAAGAAATTGATAAATATTAACTAATAATGCTGCATTATTAGTTAATATTTAGATGACTCCTACTGGCGAACCAGTGTGAGTTACAGAAAAAAACACTAAAACAATTTTAAAGAGCGTGAAATTTCCCGTAAGGTCCATCAAACCGATTTCCAATATAATAAAAGGTGTCTAAGCATTAGAAATTTGAAAAAAAAACATTTTTACATGCATTTTAAATGGGAAAACTTCATATTTAAATTGCAAGTACTTAAAAAAGGAATTAAGAGCTCAATCTTGGTGAGAATTTTTTTTTCTATATGTAGATTAAAATTTTGCCTGAGCACCATGAAAAAAAAATGTTTTGCGGAAATGAATCACCCTAATGTATATATGTTTAAAAACGTGATTTCCCAAAATTTAGAATTTTTGAGTTGTGCCACTCTTGCTCCGAGGCGACGATATGTATGAATGTATAAAGTACATACATAGGTATATGTTACCAATAAAGCAAGAAGAAGAATTTTTTATGTTGTATTAATGAATAATTTAAAATCAGCAATGCCGTTTTATACTCACTTGTATTTCACTGCAACGACGACGGCGTAATAAATTTTACAACGGCGTAATGTTTAAACTTTCACAGTAAAATAAAATCAACAACACAATTCTACAGAGATTGCAAGTTTGCAGTAGATAAAGTTAATAAACCTGAGGCTAGTCTGCATTTCATTTAACTGTTAATGAAAAGCTAATTTTTATTTTTATTTGACAAGGTAGAAACTGCTATATTTACAAAATAAAAGATACTCGCTTTGTTGATAAAGACAGGTTTATATTTTTTTAGATTAAATAATTAATTTTTTTTAAACATCAAAGTAATAAATCGACATATACCCCATATTATCTTCATGAAATAAAACTAATAAAATCATTTCTATTTCAGTAAAAAGTTACGTAACTAGAGGGGTTTCTTGTTGTCTTGCCTCCCCCCGCCCCAACCGTTATGATAGAAATTTATAAGGGGTGAACAGATATGTTAAGGTGGCTACAGACGTAACTACATGCTTGACAACACCGCTTGATCAATCCGTTTGATCAAGCATATTGTAGCGTGTGTATGGTAATTTTGCTCAAGCATTATGATTGCACAATCCGCTTGAAGATTGATTGAATTTTAATCATACCGCTTGTACAATCCGCGATTGCACAATCGGTCTCAACGTGTGTACCAAGAACGTGTATGTTTGTACAAGCAAACGTTGTTGTGTGCAGCTGTACATGTGATAACAAACTGCCGCTTGTACAAGCATATGCTTGTGCGTGTGGTGGCGCAGCGAAATTGTGCGTGCTTGATCAATCGGATTGATCAAGCGGTGTTGTCAAGCATGTAGTTACGTCTGTAGCCACCATAAAGTAATTAATATTTGTTTGAAAAGTAAGAAATATTTAAAATGTTTATAATGTAAACAAAGAGCAAAAAAAACCAAGAAGACCATTTTAAAACAGTCATAATTTTTTATAATACCCCAACCCCCCTCTATGTAATTTATTTTAACTATCCATATATGGTTAAATAAAATTTTAAGAAAATAAACAGCAATTAATATTTTTTAGGACACCATGTATATTGTATACAGGTTGATCGCGGGAACCGAGTGATCATTGCTAACTTTGTTATTATTGGAGCTAGGAGATCGGTTAAATGGGCAAAGTATCAGTATTTTTTTCGAGATGAATAATGGCGGTGTCAAAGAAACAATTGATTGACAAATTTCAGAGATATATTGAAATACAACTTTTTTTTAATGGAATACCCTGTATATTATTATTGAATTTTATAGCTGAGGATGTTTTCTTTATAAAAGTGTAATACATGTATGATGGTAAAATTGATAGAAAACAAGTATAAAATTAATAGAAAATATCGAAAAATATATAAAATTATTAAAAAAAGTTGTATTTCAATATATCTCTGAAATTTGTCATTCAATTGTTTTTTTGACACCGCCATTATTCATTCTGGAAAAAAATACTGATACTTTGCCCATTTAACCGATCTTCTAGCTCTAATAATAACAAAGTTAGCAATGATCACTCGGTTCCCGCGATCACCCTGTATAAACAGAAATAACTATACGATATGTTATTATTATTAATTCGATTTGTTGATATACTTAATATAGTATACAACAAATACATACATTAATAAGTTAATTTTGTGTAATTATTGTTGTAATTATGTTAGTATTATAAATGAAATTAGATTTTCTGAACATATAATCCGATTTATTGATTGAATTTTCATACATTGTGTTACCGACCTACATCCTACATAAAAAAGATTGAATAAAATTTAGGAAATGGAGTTGTAATCTACTTAAAAATAAAATTGGATTAAAATATCAATGTCACTTTGTATTTTTTAGATTTAGTAAAAATGTGTTACCTTTGGCATATATTTTAAAAAATATAGGAATACCTATGTATTATCGTATTCTTTTGAAACTATTTATTTAAAAAATAAGTAAATAAGTAAATGGGCACCAGTCTTGGACAACACCCCAGTGTTGAACATTTTTAAATTAAATGTACTGTATTTTTGTTGATATTTGATTACTGTCTTTACTGGATATGAATCTATATACATTTAACTGTCTTAAAAAAAATTCACAGAAATTTGAATAGGTGATTTAGAAGGTATTTGTCATGCCGAAACTGAATTCGTTACCCAAATGATTCCATCACGTCAGGTTTTTTTTAGATATCCGAACCTAAAAGTCCCAAAAATGACGATTTTGGAGAATTTTTTACTAAGTAGGTAATTTTTTTCTGAAGTTTTTTTTTATGATTTCGAATAGTACTATCTTTTCTTTTTGAAATGATTTTTTACATTTTACTATGCGATTTTTCTTTACGGAAATATACTACTCTAAAGATATACATATGTAGTAAAGTTCATTGTATCTACTATACTACACTCTATTAACAAAAATATCATATCTTCAAACTAGTACACATCGACTAAAAAAAATCGTACAGTAAAAAGTTAAAATTCATTTTAAAGAGGAAAGATAATACCTACTATTTGTTACCGTGACCGAAAACTTTAGAAAATAATCTGCCGTGTGCCACAGGACTTTCTTATACATAATAATGACAGTAAACAGTGTACGTGATAAAATTATAGATAATAATATTACCTACAATTTTCAACTTGGCCATTTTTCTCTAATTCGCACTGTTTCAGTGTAATTCGAAAAATTCAAAAATCGATGTAGGTAAACATCCGTTTCCGGTTGAATGATCGTTTTCATAAATAGTAGGTTTTCTTCCCAGGCAAAAATCAATCTTAAGTATAAAATTCCACCTTTCTACGATTTGTCGTATTTGAGTTACAGCGTCTACAGACAGACCGACAGACACACAGACATCATGGCGAAAATAGTCAGAATGGATTCAGGGAAGGTCAAAATTGATAATTCCATCAAAAACCGGATTTCGAAAAAAATCGCGTTTACTATACTTACTTATACTAGGTATATGTATATTTCATATACATTGGTATAAGAAAGTAAAAATACCATAACTCCTAAACGACTGATGATGGAAGGGTGTAATTTTATATTTATAATAATCTTTCATCTGGGAAGACAACCACTTTATTTTTAAAATGATCACTAAACCGGAAACGGATGGTTACTCTTGTAATTTTTTGAATTTTTTGAAATAAGACAAAAATGTTTTAGATAAAAAATGTCGAGTATGTTATTATCTATAATTAATTCCCCATACATTTTTTTCCAACACTTATGATTTAGCCAGAAATAATTTTTAAAAAATCATTATTTAAAATAATCTATACTGGTTGTCTGGTGATTTGACCGTACGGATCACGACTCATACCGTCATGTCACCCGGCGACCACTGCAAACTAAATAAAATAGTGTACAGTGTTTATTCTCAATATTATGTATAAGAAAGACCCATGGTACCTATAGCAAACACGTACAGTCTCTGTAATACGTATTGTAATACGAAAGTCCCATGACACTCATGGCAGATATTTCTTCTCTGTTATGAACCATTTGAAATGTACTTAAAATCGAATACTTAGTAAAAAAAAAAAAAAAATTAAATTTGTTTTTTTCGAAAAAATGAATAGAACATAAATTATAGATAATAATATTACCTACAATTTTCAACTTTGTCATTTTTCTCTAATTCGCACTGTTTCAGTGTAATTCGAAAAATTCAAAAATCGATGTAGGTAAACATCCGTTTCCGGTTGAATGATCGTTTTCAAAAATAGGAGGTTTTCTTCCCAAGCAAAAATCAATCTTAAGTATAAAATTCCACCTTTCTACGATTTGTCGTATTTGAGTTACAGCGTCTACAGACAGACCGACAGACCGACAGACAGACCGACAGACCGACAGACCGACAGACACACAGACATCATGGCGAAAATAGTCAGAATGGATTCAGGGAAGGTCAAAATTGATAATTCCATCAAAAACCGGATTTCGAAAAAAATCGCGTTTACTATACTTACTTATACTATATGTATATTTCATATACATTGGTATAAGAAAGTAAAAATTACCTACTTGATAATAAATTCTTTAACATTGCCAATATAGTCAATTTTGGGTCTTTTAGGTTAGAATATCTCAAAACAACTTTTAGGCTAGAATATCTTACAGTAAAAAGTTAAAATTCATTTTAAAGAGGAAAGATAATACTATTTGTTACCGTGACCGAAAACTTTAGAAAAAAATTACTTACTTGATAATAAATTCTTTAACATTGCCAATATAGTCATTTTTTGGACTTTTAGGTTAGAATATCTAAAAACCCTGACGTGATGAAACCAATTGGGCAGCAAATCCAGTTTCGGCATGCCAAAAGCCTCCTAAATTTTCTATTCAGATCTCTGTGATATTACAAAAGTATTTTTTGTTGTTGTATAGTGATATTTATCGCGGTTCGGTACACTATCAAGAAAAATTTATTTTCTTATGTAAATGCTTGGCATTGTTTTAAATTGTATGACTCTTTATTTTATAACGTTTATGTCGTTGTATTTATCACTGTGTTCATTACTGGTTTTACTTTGTCCATTACTGGAGAAAAAACATGTACAAAATAAAAGTCTATAATTTAAAAAATTAAATAATAAATAAAATAATTACAAAAAAAGTAGCCCATCTATTCAAAAAACAACATAATTTGCGCTTAACGCGTTCAAGACTAGCGCCAGTACCTTTTTATTTATAAATAAATAATGAATATGATATATATTTACATAAAATATACAAAATAGTAACAATAAAAAAAAAAATGAGATCAAAAAAACGATAATTCATTTTACTTATAAACAGTAAATATTAAGTATCTGTATAGTACATGGTATGTTAATAAACTTGCTATTTAGAGTATAGTCATTTTGAACGCGATAACATGAGTGGAAACATCAAAAAACACTCAAATCACTGTGAAATATGTAGGCGTCTTGACAATATAAAATCGAAGATAAAACAGAACAGATGCGATGTTTCCACGATGAATTAAATGGAATATTTCATATACTTCATAAATAATATCTGCACATATAATATTTGTTTTATCTTTATAATAACTTTGAATAATTTAAATTTCAATTAAGGGAGCAGGGTACATACGACGATATGTTCTTACGTAATAATACTTCAATAATATAGGTATATACAGGTTGATTTACAACTAGTATAGATTGAAGATGTTATTTTAAGAAAAAAAAGTTATGTGAGTATGTGTCCGGTAATTCTTCGTGAGGGAGCTACAGCCTTCCAAAAGATTTTGCTTAAAATCAGTGTTTATTTAATAACTAGAGAATCCATACATATTTATGTATATTTGCGTGTACTCAGGACCCGGATTTTTAACGACCATCTTATTGCCGGACTCCCAGGCTATAACCCTGTAAACCCTATACCTCTTGTAGGAGCTTTGGTCATGATTCAATAATACAAGATCTGCTGGACAGTTCATTTGTTTTATACTGTGACATCATCACCAAGATTTTTTTCTAATAATGAATTTGTAACAAACGGAATGTAAATAACTAAATGACTAATTATTTTGAAGTACAACACACATAAATTTTTTGTCGATGTAATACGTCATCGAAACGAAATTTATATAAAATGGCGGCTGTCAAAATTCCCAGAGCAGACCTTGAATTACACTATTATAATACTTTAATGTCCGGTATTATAAAGGACCTAGCAAATTTGCAAGCTAGCAAGCACTCTCAAATGAGATTTCAAACTTATATGACAGTTCTCTTTGAGTTTTTAATAGATAGTTGCAGGCGCAGTAAGTTGGTTTTAACCATTTTTTATGCAAGGTTAGTAAATATACTTTGCATACTTTTTTTTACATCCTATGTATGAAACTATATGTCAAAAACTTCAAGAGAACTGGCATATAAGTTTGATACCCCATTTGAGAGTGCTTGCAAATTTGCTAGGTCCTTTATAATACCAGACATAAGATTATCTCGACCATCGACAAGAAATTTATATAAAATGGCGGTTGTCAAAATATTCACAGAATTATTGGATCATGGATTATGATGATATTATTATTATTATAATTATTATTAGATTGTGATTGATGATAAGGGTTAGATACCACTAACACTGCAGCCTTTGGCTTAGTTATGATGATATACCATACACAGAAAAAAACTGTATTGGACCAAGAAAACCTTGTTTTGTATATAACGAAAACAATATTTTCTTAATATAAGAAACATACTCTTAATTCAACTACGTTATTCCTTCGTTCAAGAATACTATAGTTGGTTTAAGAGATTATTGCTTATCTTAAGAAAATATTGTTTTCGTTATATACAAAACAAGGTTTACTTGCTTTGAGAAATCCTTTCTACCAGTGTACACTAACAATAAGTACATATGTATTATTACAAAAAAATGTTGTTTTCGGTGCATTCTTTAAAGAGTGTGAATCATAAAACCATTGTATGATATACACATAGTTTATCTCAATAAAGTAATGTACTTTTTGCATATGACGATATAATATATGTATGTATCTCATATAACCGAACACTACATCATATAAGATTGTAAAAGTCTGTGTAAATTGTATGCAAACGTGGAGCTTTTGTGCAGTTTTCACAACGCAAACAAGATTGATGCAGTTTTATCTTTTTTTATTACTAGATTCTCTAGACGGAAATTTTATCTGCACTTTGTTGTGGTTTTTTCCTAACCCTTTGCGTTCGGAAGCTTTTTCTGATATAAATACATTTCAGAAACTCGGAGTAGTTTTTTCAAAAAACATGATTTTGCTATATAAAAAGAGGTCGTTATCAGAAAACAGATACGGGAAAAAGTATAGAACTTATTGTTAGAATATTACAAATCGATGGTTGCTACAGATATAAGCGAATTATACCTTACCAGTGCTCGCCTAAAAGTTATGCTGACTGTGTATAATTGGCTTGACAATCTTGCGGGCCAGGGCCCTCACATGGGAGGGACTGATACAGGCGGCCCGGCGCCACGGGCAAAAAAAAATCATTGATTAAAATTAAAAAGACCTCATGTAAACATTTCTATGATATCCAAACAGTTCTTATGGCATTTTTGTTTTATAAAAAAGGTTTTTCTTCAGAATTTCTTGTGTTTTAGTTGATATTTCTTTGGTAAATTGAAGTTTGAAATTTTACGAAAAAATTTTGAATTTTATTTTTGGTTAAAATTATGTTTCTTATATAAAAAATGACGTGAAAAAAGTTGAAATTTTCAAACCGCAGATCTGTATCTTAAACCGTTCTCGAGATATGGCCTCTTAAAGTATCAGTTTTTTCAAAATTTTGAAGAAAAATGTCCATAACTTTTGAACGTGTGGTTGGATTTGATTTTTGTTGACAGATTTGGAATCAGCGTGTCAAAATCTATATAATGACATATTTAATACTTCAAAATTCGACAAAAAAAATTTCGTGAAAAATCGAAAAAATTCAAAGTACCTATACCTTAAAAAAATGTCGAATTTTGACAAAATTTTTTTTGTCGAGTTTTGAAGTATAATACATGTCATTATATAGATTTTTTACACGCTGATTTCAAATCTGTCAACAAAAATCAATTCCGACCGCACGTTCAAAAGTTATGGTCATTTTTCTCCAAAATTTTGAAATAATGAAAACTTTAAGAGGTGATATCTCGAGAACGGTTTGAGATACAAACCTGCGGTTTGAATATTTCAACTTTTCACGTCATTTTCTATATAAGAAACATACTTTTAACCAAATCTAAAATTAAATTTTTTTTCGTAAAATTTCATGCATTTACCAAAGAAATATCAACTAAAATACAAGAAATTGGAAGTAAAAACCTGAAATCACTAAATAAACGACAATTTAAATAATTTTTCATGGAAACCATTTCACTAACATTAATTTAAACAGAACACTTCAATATTTAATAGAGTTATTTAAAGCACAATTTTTTTCAACTTTATATTATAATAAATATTATTCTAAAAAACTGTAAGATACATATGCAACCCCTCTAGGTATCTTAAAAAATCGAATTATATATATATTTTACTCTAATTATTAATTTTAGACTTTTTTGTTTAAAATCAAACCTCTAATCCATGAACCTCGGCCATACTGTTTGTAGAACCTACTCTGAGCGGCCCAGTGGTGCAATGACATTCCCATCTTGTGTCCATGTTAAAAAAAATCGAACTGGCTGAATCAGCCATGAAAAGCAAAAAAAATATATTTTCAACGAGACAAATAAATAAAGTTAACACTAACTGTAAGTCGATTCGTCAAGACAATTTTGTCTTGTTAAATAAAATGCAATAGGAATTGTCTGAATTCCGGTCAACCCCGTCTCGTTCTCGTTCTCGTTCTTAACACTGGACTGAGACCGAGAAAAGTATCATATCAACGTATACACCTAAATTAAATTGATTAAAATTTAACTAATTATTTTAAAGAAAATATTTATTGGAAATTAGTGACGAAAATAATTGTTTCTAGATTTCGTAAGATGGCTGTCCTGGGCCTGCGCGTACATTTCAGCGCGTCGGTTATCAAGTGAGTTACTTATAGCACACTAGTTAAACTGCGTTTAACTCTTTGAGCCCAAAAAAGTAAACTAAGTGTATTTTGCAAATAAATATAAGAATAAAAACATATTCTTTTTATGTATTCCTATGGTTTCTTAATCACTTAACAAAAAATATACACCTTAAGACACCATGACCTTAAGATTATACGCCTGGCACACTGTAAAAAAAGATTTATTTCGAAAAATTTGGTTTTTAATTTATATTCAGAATACATGTACCTATATTTAATGAAATATTTTATTTGTTAATTATTAAAAGATAGACAGAACGGTATATAATAGTAACATGTACTAATTTGCTGTAATAGCATAACTGTTTTTCATTATTTACACGTGAATATATTTGTTTTATCATTATTATAGCATTTGAAAGGGTTGAAGTTTCAAATAATTACTTTTTAAAACGTCTCTATATATATAGCCAATTTTGTAGAATTTCAATAAATAGAGCACTTTCGGCAAGTTTTCTCACTTATCGTGTGTTACAAACTCTATTTTTAATATCCAATTACTCAAAAACTATACGTCCAATATTTCAAATACAAATTAGTAAAATATATGAGTTATCCATAAATAACATATTCAAATTTTAGACTTTTATCTATACATTGCTCTAATGATCGAATAACCTTAACTACAATACTATAAAACAATTTCATTCGATACGTATTTCGACTTCACAAAAAGTCCTCATCAGACTGGAACTATAAGGCTGTCGAATGACATTATTTTATTGTGGTTAAAGTGTATATTTTTTTCTAAATATTATTCTTTTTATTAAGTTCAATATTTTAACAACCGAGTTAGTTGCAGATTATATTTCGAAATACTTCTTTGTAAAAAAAATCTCATCGAAGTGGAAATATATTTAATATATATTAAAACATTTTAAAGCAATGATTGAACATTTTCATTTTTATCTTTTAATATAGCTTTGTGATTACATTTTTATACAAAATATACGCGGAAGGTGATTTTCACATTTTCACGTCTATTTTTTTCATTGTTCACGTGTATAATTTTGCAGCCGTTATTCTATCCATATTGTCAATGTTAATTCACCTTAAATTTTCACACATTGTTTTTACTTTTTGTGTAATTTTACAATGGTAGCGAGTGAACTTTTAAATACATCAATTTTTTGCGATATGTATTGTATGCTTTTATAAATAAATAAAATTGGGGTTGATTTAAAACTTTACTATATGGAGTTTTTATCAAAACAGTTGAGTATCAGTTTAAATAAGTTAAAACTGAATTTAAAGAGGAGGAGGAGGAGGGGGGGAGGGTGCTAAAAATCAAGGATATTAAAAAAAATATTTTTTAAAGAAAGGTATAAAAATTTATTGAAATTTTTTATAACCTCCCTGGCCGTACTCTTATAGGTCGCAATTTTTTATTTGGAACAAAAAACATAAAAGATTTTTAAAATATATGCTAAAACGAACTAAAAGGCGTAGGATTTTCTCGAAATATTGATTTAAAAACATGGTCATTTTGAAGGATTTTTTTTAATCTATCGAAAATCGCGTATAAAATAGGACACTGAATAAATACAAAAAATTCTAAGCCCTTCACTAGAAAATGTTATTGTAAAGCTACAGTAACAATTCCAAGCCAATCTGTTAAAAACTGAAGGTGCTAGAAGTACGCGGCAAGCTCAAAAAACATGATTTCGAAAAGAACGCTACTTAAGTTTGAAATCGCACTTGAGTCCACTAAAAATATACTTTTTCGACTCTTTACAAAAATTTCCCTCACATTAGACCTTTTGTACATAATTTTTGAATAGATAAGGGATCATTTAAACTAATTAAAAAAGTGTTAAATTTTTTTGACAAAGAAATACCCCCCCCCCCCTAAGTTTTTAGGTATATGTACGTACTGTTTATATTTCTAAATGTGTTTTTAATTAAAGGACTCAAAGAGTTAACAGTTTTTTAAATGTTAAATAAAAAAAGAAACAAATGCACAGTAGATAGAAAAATTTCGCACCTAAATATTCAAACATACAGTAGAATTTAAATTTAAAACGGCTAACCGTTTTTAGCGACGAAAATGCAAATTCAAATTAGGTTTCATATTGACGCACCTACTATGAAAACATATCCTTATAGTACGACTCCGGTTTAAGCGACCAACTGCTTATAGCGATCTATTTTGACAATAAATTGTCCGGTTAGAACGACGCGCAGTGTAATGTTTCCAATATCTACGCACAAGCAATACCTCTCCCGGCTTTTTCCTCTCTCCTACGTATGTTGATTGTTGATTAGTAAAATTACAGACTTTCTACGTCAGTAAATACATATTTACATGCATAGAATATAGATACATTGTATCTCTGATCAAACTGCAATACATTATGTATGTATGTAATGTGCAATGTTTAAGTAAATACCATTTAAGTTACTTTTTGTTAATTTTAATATTTGTTTTATTTAAATAAAAATTAATCTATCTATATTATAAGAATTACAGTAATATTAATATGTACATAATGTTATGTACATACATAATAAGAAACAAATGTCTTTAAAAAGAAGACAAAATAACTTGGACGTTAAATAAAAAAAATAAAATGATCCGGTCGTTTTGTCAGTGGCGCGCCAACCCGAGGGTGCAGGGAGTGCACCGCACACGGGCGGCAAAAAGCTGCCTAGTCAATCGTTGTTTAATAATAACAATTTTCATAAAATCATGTTTATTAAATAATTGTGGATTGTAAAAAAAAATATTTTTGTTTAATTGACGAAAATAAATAATGTAGGTAATGTTAGATAACTATGGAAAATGCAGGTAGTATTTTAAAACGAGTATTTACAATAAATTAATCAGTTCTAATGTCCAATTTTGCGCGTAAATTTTAAAATACTAATTGACTGTATAAAACATGGGTCTTTCCCAATTATGCCATGAAATTGGGTTCTTTCCCGACGATTCGGTCATTCCCTGAATTTCCAAAAAAAATTTCACCATCGTTTCTTTTTATTTTTTGTTAATTTTTTGCAGTCAAATAATAATTTTCAAATGGTTTTAAAAATATGAGATTATTTAGATACATTAAAAATTTTATTGTGTTTTATTGTCGACATATATAGGGGCGGTAAATAAAGTATTGCACCCGGGCGGCAAATTTCGTTGGCGCGCCACTGCGTTTAGTACGTCGTCCGGTTAGTACGAACAAGTGTCGCCGGTCCCTTAAGGGTCGTTATATCCGGATTCTACTGTATAATGAAACGAAAATCACGATAGAAATCGCGTAGGCATAGGAAAATACAAAAGCAGCATTACTATTGCACACCCAAGCAGGCCCTGCTTGGAAGTGTGTTCTATTATCGTGCTAAAATTTTTTTTCGTATATAAATTGATAAAATGAGCATTATATCTTAAATTTCTTCTGTATCTCACTTACATTTTTACATTTTCTGATAGAAAACATTACAGTCTTCATTTTTACTTAGTTTAATATCGATCGGTTTTAATTTTCTGTTATAAAAATATAAATAAAGTTCAATTTATCGATTTAACCCGCTTTTTTAAAGAAACGCCGAACTACAGGCTACAATTCGAAATGAATTTGCACCAATCCTTTTGAATTCACTTCATCTATTATCAGAATAGAACCCTATTAAAACTCAACAAAATTGGATAACTAGAAGTAACGAAATTTTCAGTTTATTTTACAAAAATTCATATTTTGACAAGAATTATTTTTACAAATATAGGTAGTAGTCCGTGGAAGTTCAAGAAACATCCGTTAGGCACTAGTGGCGCTATTTCCTTATATGTCATTGCAAATTACATGTATTATAATAATTACATTGTGTTAATTAATATATAAATACATGTACATACATCGATACGTGCTGTATTTTAATTATTTTATTTAAAGCCAATCAATCTTTTTAATCACGATAAAATTTGGTAAGTTTGCATTTTTAAAACAAATATATAATATAATTAATTATAACCTATAAACGTGTTACTTTTTTGTATATTTCATTTTAAATGCTAGACATCAGGTGAACACAGCTGTTATCACTGCAATATGTGGATGTATTTATCTGTTTAATTATTATTATTAATTAATTTATTTACTATATACATTTTACAAAAAAAAATATATTTTATATAAAAATTGTAAATTAAAATGATTGTTGTTTTATTGCAATACATCCTAAATTTAAATAAAAAAAGGTAATAATCGATTGATATCAAGATTCATTGTTGATTTTCTAAAAAATCTTAATGAGTCATAAACTTCATATTATATATTTTTATAATATTAATTACCTCCAATATTTTTTTAAAACATCCTTTTAAGTTTCACTAAATATATTGTACCGTATTTATTTGATATATGTTGATACATTTTTTTTAAGTTTAAGGGGTGTGCATTTTATGGTCTAGCCATAGTATTTGTTATTATCACGTTTGAACATTTTCCAGTTCAGTTATTCAAACGACTGAATTGTAATAAATTAGGTAATATTCAGAAAATTGGATGAGTTTGTAACAACAACGTAAGGAGAACAACGCCCAAGGCACATCTCATATTTCTTGTCGAGAGATTAACTATTTCTGACGCTTAAAGGCGGCCGCGTGCTTTACTGTTCTTGCGTCAGCAAGTCAAGTTCAAGAATCATTCAGGACGGAAATAAATACACAAAGTCTGAGTGGTTTCTTATTTTATAGAAATGTTATTGCATCTATGGAACGAAAGATAGCATTTGTTTGCACTATTCATTTTTTATTGCTGTGTTATAAAAACAGCGTAGGCTGATAATAGGATCTACGTAAATAAAGGAGAAATTAATAATTAATTGTAGGGGAGAGTGGGGGAGTCATGAACGTGGGAGTAATTGCGAATTCAGTGATTTCAGTGTTGTAAGTTCTGAACGGAGAAAAATATTCCATAAGAATAACTGTATTTTTGATGAAATATTACTATTTGACGTACACAGAAAAAAACTGTATTGGACCAAGAAAACCTTGTTTTGTATATAACGAAAACAATATTTTCTTAATACAAGAAACATACTCTTAATTCAACTACGTTATTCCTTCGTTCAAGAATACTATAGTTGGTTTAAGAGATTATTGCTTATCTTAAGAAAATATTGTTTTCGTTATATACAAAACAAGGTTTACATGGTTTGAGAAATCCTTTCTACTAGTGTTGTTATCTTGAAACTATTATTATTCTTGTTAGGCCAAGTGTTATTAAAGTAGGATCGAAATCTATATTATTGGTATAGTTTAATTTGTTATACAAATAAAAAAATATCAAAACCAACACGTGGGTGTTGCCGCGCAATCTGCATAGACATAACTAAAAAATAACCCTTGCCAATCGATTCGTGAATCAATCCCGAGTCCAACGAGGTATATGAAGCCATATTACGAAAAATTTTGTATGAAAAATGGTTATTATGGGATAAAATGGGATAAACTAGAGCCACATACCTACCATTTAGCGAAGGTGGTTCCCAACCTTTTTTTGACCTAAAAAAGGTCTTCAAATTTCATTTTTATGTTTTTTTTAAGGTCATCGATAAGTTCGTTCAAAGTTTGAACGCGGGCCACCGTTATGTTAAAACTTTATACAATAACATTAATCGGAAATTTTTATTAAAAAATCGATTCCATTTTTCTCCGTGTGTGCACTTACTTAATTTAATTGATTTTTCCCATGGGTGCTCGTCATTTCCCCACTCTCCCCTATAACTTTATAATTTAATTGATGAAAATATTTGTATTAATCGTAATTAGACTTAAAAAAGAAATTTTTTAATAGAATTAAAAAAAGCTTTTATTGCTTTAATTGGACAATGTTATTCATTAATGTATCAACCTACGCAAAGCTCATTTTAAAAGATATCAATGTTTTTGATGTGTACAAAGAAAAATACATCTGTTATTTTTATTGGAAAAAGTAATTTGTAATTTTGTTGGTTAATTAGGTATATTTTTCAATAAAACCAGAAAAATATTTTATTTCTATTTCAATTTCTCTTCAAATAAACTACAAAAAAGGATTTTGCAGAAAGAGTTTTTGTAAAATTATAATTTAAATAAAATTTTTATAGACATGAACAGTTTTCTTTGAATCGAGCTATATTAATAACTCAGTAGGATGATGCATTAGTGCATGATACTATCCAATTATACATTATATAATTTTACTCAATACAATACGAGTATTATTATAAACAAATTAAAAAAATAACTTATATTTCAATTAAGGAGGTTTACACCATATAAAAATAACAGAAAGATTTGATGAAATTTTGAAAAATTAAGATATTTATATTTAAAAAAAAATCCTTGCCGAATTTCAAGGTCATTAGGAGAATAGTTTAAGAAATCTATATCTATAAAAGAGTATGTGCTTAACCACTCACTCACTCATATATCAACGTACAACCCAAACCCCTGGACCTAGAAACGTAAAATTTCGTAGGTGCCTTCCTTTTATGATGTAAGCACCCACTAAGAAAGGATTTTTCGAAATTCAACCCCTACGGGGTTAAAACAGGGTGTCAAAGTTTATATAAATTATTTTTTTCGTTCGCATTTAATTGAAACTTATCGAACATACTCTACAATAAAAATAATGAAACAATTATTACAGCATTTTCCAAAATTGAACCCTTAATGTTGGATAAAAATTGGATATTCAACCCCTAATGGCGAGGATAGATAGAGGGTTAGTTTTTACAATTTATAACTAAGATCCGAGATATTTACGTTTTTTTATAGGTAATGAATAAAAATCAATATAAAAAAATGTAATATGTCATCCTTTATCACGTATGGAGGGTTCTAATTAGTTTTGAAGTTTACGCGAGCGAAGCCACGGGATTCCGCTAGTATTAAATAAACAAATTAACATGCATTCTTATGAGAATTGACATGATGTGACAGAGAGAATTTGTTACAAATTAGAGCATACATTCTTTATTAATTTACAAAGATACCTGTAAAATTTCAGAATGATTTGGAACCGCGTTTTTTAATTAAAAAATTATAAGTGTGTGAAAAAAGAGAGGTGATTTCGCATACTCCAGAGAGAGACACACCTTGCTGCCTTCACACTATGCTTATCCACAGGCGCTTTTCCTGCATCGCCAACCCCGAAGTGTTTAGTGTCAACATCTTTAATTTAAAAAAATCAAAATTTGTTGTTTAAAATATAAAAAAATTGAATAAAATAATTGATTATCCCTTGAAGAACCTTTACGTACCCCTAAAGTTACGCGTACCACATTTTGGCCAACACTGATTTAAAAACAATGTAAATATAGTAGAAACTAGTTATAACGACATCGAAGGGACCGGTCATATTAGATCGTAAAAACCGATAGTTAGGTAAAAATGCAATTACATATATGGAATTCAGTTGAACTTTTATTTTGAGTCGTTAAAACCAATACGACGTATTAACCGATGTCGTTATGACTGGTTTCTACTATATAAAGATTCTTTTTAGTTCATCCTGTAATACAGTACAATATTTAATAATGGCGCGGCTTATAATATTCGGTTTTAAAAAGAAAAATTCAATACACGTGTTCTTTAACAAAAGCTTAGTTTACATAAAAACATATTTTCAAAGAAATGCTTTTATAATTTATAGAATTCCAGTCTACCTGTTCTGCTGTTAACTTATTTCCAGAATTCTATGTATTTTATTACTTTCTGTAAATAAAGCCTCTTATAAACATAAGATATCATCCTGACAAATCTTCCGATTTAAGGTAGGATATAAAAAAGTAAATTATTTTTAGAACCATGTATTGGAAGATGTACTTTCCTTTATATTGTTATGTTCTGATTTATAAATAAACTGTAAGTCGATGGAGGAAGTTTTGTTAGGCAAGATTTTTAACATCAAATAAACATGTAAAATATATATATATACAGGGTCCTTCAATAGTGCGTCCGGCAAACCTAGCGCACTTCCCGTAAGAGATAGAAAAAATAGTTTGGTACATAATATTATTGGTTTGAAAAGATCAACGTCGTAAAATTATTTTCAATAATACAGGGTGTCCCATTTTTGCGCTGTAATAAAAACAAACATTTTTTTAAATGGTACCCCCTATAAATTTTTCAGTATTCCGATGTCATATTTTAACCTCCACATTATCATCTATTCATTTTTTGATTTATTGACAGTGTTGCCAAATTATAAATTTTTTTCCGAAAAATAATCCATAAACAGGGTCAACTTTAAAAAATCATAGCGACCTCGTTTTTTTTGAAGTGATTGATTTAAAAAAAAAAATATTAGTCCTGGTAAAGAGTAACATTTTGATAATAACCAAGTTGAATTTAGTTATACAGGCTGTCCATAAAAAAATGTCAAAATTTGCAAACTTAAAAATGATAAAACTCATTTTTTTCAAATGTGACTACCCTTTTTTTATTTCGCTATTCGATGGGGGTTTTTCTCTTTTTCAATTTGTATAGGAGATGTCCTATGTCTAAACCCCATAGTTTCTCAGATATTCAATACTTTTAATAAAATTAACCTTTTTATTACACTTTTATACACCGAAGTAGGCCGTGCTGATGAAAAACAAATGACAAAATGTAGTACTTAAGTACCAATGTAATATTTGATTAAAATTAATAGTTAAAACGGATTATACTTATGTAATACAACTATTTCTATTATTTAAAAATATTATGAAAAGTTACAAAATTGAAAAAACATAATAGATAAAAGTTCAAAATAAACGTTCTAAATGTCTTCTATTTTCATCCAGGCTCAAATCATGGCTCAAATCAATTTGCCGGCATGTGTTTTTCATCAGCACGGCCTACTTCAGTGCATAAAAGTGTAATAAAAAGGTTAATTTTATTAAAAGTATTGAATATCTGAGAAACTATGGGGTTTAGACATAGGACATCTCCTACACAAATTGAAAAGGAGAAAACCCCCCATCGAATAGCGAAATAAAAAAAGGGTAGTCACATTTGAAAAAAATGAGTGTTATCATTTTTAAGTTTGAAAATTTTGACATTTTTTTATGGACAACCTGTATAATTAAATTCAAATTGGTTATTATCAAAATATTGCTCTTTATCAGGACTAATATTATTGTTAAAAAAATCAAACGTTTCAAAAAAAACGAGGTCGCTACGATTTTTTAAAGTTGACCCTGTTTATGGATTATTTTTCGGAAAAAAATTATAATTTGGCAACACTGTCACTAAATCAAAAAATGAATAGATGATAATGTGGAGGTTAAAATATGACATCGGAATACTGAAAAAGTTATAGGGGGTTCCATTTAAAAAAATGTTTATTTTTGTTACAGCGCAAAAATGGAACACCCTGTATTATTGAAAATAATTTTACGACGTTGATCTTTTCAAACCAATAATATTATGTACCAAACTTTTTTTTCTATCTCCTACGGGAAGTGCGCTAGGAATGCCGGACGCACTATTGGAGGACCCTGTATATACGATATTATAATATAATACATACAAAATTTATCAAAAACCACACGTGCAACTAAAAAAACACCCTTGCCAATCGATTCGTGAATCAACTCCGAGTCCAACGAGATACATGAAGCTATATATGAAATATTTAAAGAGGAGGGGGGGGGGGTTTAAAATACTCTTGCCAATCGATTCGTAAATCAATCCTGAATCCAACGAGGTATACATGAAGACATATATGAAAAATTTTGAGGGGGGGGGGTCATGATCGGAAAATTCCTAAAATGGGCTAAACTAGAACTACATGACCTACCATTTAGCGAAAACCCGAGGTCTTTAGGTGGTCAGGGGGCCGAGATCTCGCGGTGGAAGACAGACGGACGGACGGAAAATCGTGGGTTGCGCTAAAAAGTTGTGTGTGCCTCATTTTCATCTACATAAGAGCACGGTTGAAGTGAAAAATTCTTTTGTTTTCATTATCCAACTTTCTCTTAAACATATACTCGTCGCTCTCTGATGTATATGCATATTCTCTTTAGCGTTTCATCTTGAAAATCTGTCGTATTTTAAAACATGTTGAGGTCATTCCAATTCACTAGCTCGTTAAAGAAGTTTCACTTAAAAAAAATAAAAATAAAACAATAAATCAAAGAATAATGTATTAAAAGTTAGGTTATAATTACGAAGTAACTTTAATTATATTCTAATTTCTGGAGTTTCTATATTTAGTTTAATTAATATGAATTTTGTATCCAATTATTTTCTGCAGGTTTGCACTTCTAAAGTGTTAGGTTACCATAGAATATGAGATCCCACATGAATTTAATTTTAGATACAGTTCTCAGGAAGTACAGTGCATTATGGTTAATTTTATTTTCATTTATATAACTCGATATTATAAAGAACACTTTTTATGTAATACAAGTCTTAAGGTTCTGCGGTGATATTATTGTTAGTATGGATCTTGGCTTTGATGTTATTGGCCAACGTTTCGTCACACATTACACCCAGAAACCAAGATCCATACAATTTTTTTTATGTAATTTTAGGAAAATAGATTATTATAATTTAATATATTTTTAGAAAAATTCTATTAATTCAATTAAGAAGCATTTTAGTAAAAATCTGGAGACTTTACTAGCTCGGTGAAATAATTATAAATTTCGTATTATGTTTCTTGACGCTTCGACTCTCATATCGGAATCTTCTTCAGAAATGTTTTTGAAAACTGTTTTCAGAAATATTTCTGACAATGTGGACAACAGCCCGAAAAGCTAACTCTTATGGACAGTAGCCACGAAAGTTTACGGAAATTTTTTTCAAATTTATTCCAAAGACGAAAATTGTAAGTTTTTTGTACTTTAGAATAAAATGAATGCAATGAATTTTGATAAAATTTAAATTTATTGCTAAACGTGATATATTTTTTTGTCTTGAAGTTATTCAAGAATAACAAAATTAAACTTCAAACGGCTCTAAAAAAATTTCTACAAGGCCTATAGATGGGGACTTTTGAGTACAGACGTACTTTAATGTATACTACATTGATACCAAATTTCATCGCACTCCTAATTTGTCCTTTTTCATTCCATTCATTGCCTGGACTATTAACAATTTTCAAAATTTTTGAATTAACAACAGATTTAAAAAAAGTTACTATTGCAAATATATATTTTTTTGACCTGTCATGATATTGAATTTAAAAATAAATACGAAAATAGTAGTGTGAGATAAACTTTCAGCTGGTGAAAACACATTTTTGTATTTGTTTTGGGACATTTATCAAACAAAATTGTAAGAAATATTAAAAAACAAAAAATTTTAAAGTTGTCATAAAAAAACGTTTAATAATACAAAAAAACTCCTGAATTCCAAAAGAACAGAAAATTTACTTCAGTTTTCACACCCTATAAGTAAAAATAGGACTCAATTTGACCATTTTTTTTCGATTTAATTTTTTCCTTGAGTGTATTATATTCTTGGAAGTAAAAACAAAAACAAATTCAGATTGAGTGACCCAATTATTCTTACTTCATGACGTTTTACATCATTTATCACGTAAAGTTACGTTGTATTATCGGCTTCAGATTTGATTCGTGAAAAATTATCTTTGCGACGGGAAAATCAGGTTACCGTGTCTCATCTACATGTAGATGATGTTATTTGTTTCGTTTTGTTCACGGATGGTATAATTTGTTTACAACGGAGACAGTGACATCATAAGCCAGTGATAATTTCTGTAATAATGATTAATGACGTAAGTTTTAATAGTGAATCCAGGGAAAGAAAATGAAAGACTATATATTGTAAAATATTTGTTTAACTGGAAAATATACAGTGAACCCTGGATAACTGGAACCTCAAGGGACCAGTTATTTTATCCCACTTAGTGGGCTTTCACACCGGAGCAATATAGCAATATAGCAACTAGCAACATAACTAGCGATATTATCGCTATCCGTCAATATACATTGAATCGGACATATTGTCTCACACCAAAGCAATATGATATCGCTATATTGCTATAGTTGCTAATTGGTAGTTACTTTATTGCTGCGTTGCTATATTGCTATATTGCTCCGGTGAGCCCACTTAAAGAGGTGTCCCATTTAGCCAGTTATAGAGGTGCAGATGTAGGGGCCTCAGTATGAACTCTAATTATAGAAGTTTCCCACTTAATCAAGTTTTACTGTACAATAAAAATGTTCTAGTTAATATTTATGGAATGGGCCATGATATTAGTATATCACATATAAAAAAACTGTCAAATGCGACTTGAGTCTCCCGTATTAGTGTTCCGTATCATATGTTTTTTTAAAAAAATTTTCGATTACATTAATTTGACACACTTGTGAAAATTAAGGTTGACACAAGATAGCACAATTATCGCAATTCATTTGTTTAACTTATTTATTTGTTAAGGAGGTTGACATTTTAGGGTGTGGGGCAGGCGGTGAATGTGTATATGCATAGAGCAGTAAAGGCAATTTGTATCTCCTTCTGGAGCATGCGAAATCACATACATGCGTCTCTATATCATTTTTTAATTAAAAAACGCGGTTCTTAATCATTCTGAAAATTTACAGATATCTTTGTAAACGAATTAAGAATGTATGCTCAAATTTTCATCAAATTCTCTTTGAAAAGTCCTGTTATGTCTCGAAATTATACAGTTCTCATAAGAATGCATGTTAATTTGTTTATTTAATATCTCTTAAACTATTCTCCTAATGGCCTTTAAATTTTGCAAGTTTTTTTTAGATATAAATGTTTAGTTATTTTTAAAGTTTCATCGAAATCTATCTGTTATTTTTCTGTGGTGTCAACCTCCTTAATGCTATATTTACAATTTAAGTTCGGTGAAATATACAATATTTGTAAAAAAATGTTACAAAAGTGTATACATACATTATTGGAAAACTGTATCGGAAATAAGTAATTTGGAGCGGCTAACGAACTAATGTAGCACGAAATTTCAACGTGAATCTGAATCGATCCGATATTTCCGGCACAAGTGATACGAATCTTAAATAACATGTAATAATTACTTCGGTTTTCGATTTAAAGCCTTCTATATAGATTTGAAAACACTATACTGTTTAATTGAAAAAATTATATAACAATTATTATTATTTCACCGAAGAATGACTTTAGTATCTTAATTAGTAGTCGAGTCAATGAAGGTTTTTACTTCGGAACCCTCAGAAACAGCACCGCTTTTAATGATTTTTTTTTAAATGTTCGTTATACCATACTATTTGAAATCAGAAACATTCCAGCCGTCGGACTCAAAAAAATATTTTTTTTGCTAAAAAAAAATGTATATAAATAAAAAATTTTTCGATGATAACTGAGCAAAAGTGTGTTTTTTTGTTATAACTTAGTTGAATAAATATTATTTGAGGAAATGAGCAAAAAAATTTTTTTAATTTTTATTGGCAAACGTTACTTTTCAATTATTTAAATAATTTGCTTAATAAATTATCGTTGACATTTTGACGCAAAAATTCATAAATTAATATACATATTTAGAATTTATTGAATATTGATGAAATTTAGCAAAATTGTTCGAAATACCCTTATTTAATACTAGTAAATTTTAGAGCACATTAATAATCATTTTACAGCAAGTTTTGCTACGAAATTTCGTATCCGCTCCAGCCGCGAATAAAATAATAAACGTTTGCCGTTTTGCAAATAAACAAACAATTTTGTCCAAAAAAATTGTAATTATTTGAGATGTATTTATCTAACGTTCCTGAAAGTTTTAACCCTTTTGGTTAACTATTTTCAACACTAGAGCAGTTTATTCTTCTGATTTTTCACGCGTCAGCGGTAAGTTCGTCACTAAGATCGTTTACTCTGTAAAAAATATTTATTGATTTTTTATAAAATTTTGCATAATTGTTCGAATTACTTTAATTTAGCAGTACACAAATTAAGAGCATGTCACTAACATTATTAATCATTTTACAACTACTTTTTCCTACGAAATTTAGTATTCGCTTGTGTCGTGTATAGACAATAAACGTTTGCCTTTTTGCAAATAAACAAACGATTTTTTCCAAAAAAATTGTACTTATATGAGATGTGTTTACCTAATGTTTTTGAAAGTTTTAGCCTTTTTGGTTAATTATTTTCAATTCTATAGCAGTATATTCCTCAGATTTTTCGCGCGTCAGCGGCACGTTTGTCGACAAGATCCTTTTACTCTGTTAAAAATATTTACTGAATTTTGATGAAATCTTACATAATTGTTTGAAATACTTTAATTTAGCAGTAAAAAAATTACGAGCACGTCACTAGCAATATTTTTCATTTTACAACTAGTTAGGCTACAAAATTTACTATCCGCTCGTGCCGCATATAAGACAATAAACGTTTCCCGTTTTGCTAATAAACAAACAATTTTGACAAAAAATATTATGCTTATTTAAAATACATTTAACTAATGTTTCTAAAATTTTTAGCCCTCTAGGTTCATTTTTTTAAATGGTACAATGTTATTTATTACAAATTCAAAATTTTTGGGGAAAAATTGGGAAATTTCTGGAAAATTCCTAAAAATGTTTGTATAATTCAACTTTATTTGTGAAAAGAAACACCGCGAATACACATTTCTATCAAAATTTTCAATAAATTTAGACAAAAATAAAAAAAAAAATTGGAAAATTTCGGGAAAATTCCCGGAAAATCCTTATTTTGATAAAGTATTCTTATTCAGCGACCCTCTAAACCCCTATAGGTAAAAAAATTTCGTCGAAAATCGGACTTAATATATGAAACCAGTAAATTATACAAATTTACAAAATTTGGGGGGGAGGGGTTAAATCCGACGACTAGAATGTTTCTGATTTCAAATAGTATGGTATAACGAACATTTTAAAAAAAATTCTATCAAAATCGGTGCTGTTTCTGAGGGTTCCGAAGTTTTAGCCATTTTCGAGCTTCATTGACTCGACTATAGACTAATATTTATAAGCAGGCGATATCTTATACAGGCTGTCTAAGTACCAAATTGCATATCATTGAAAAAATATAAAAATATGTTTAAAAATAAAATAAAATATTATTAAATAGACAATATTAACCCTATATAATTTATCTGAAACATTTTTTAAATTTTTTTTTGAAAATTTCGAACTAGAACGATTTTTGATAAATATCTAGTAGGCCATGGAAATTTTATAGAATATAAATGCAACATTGGACTGTCCCTTTTAAAGGTAACTTTTGTCTCATTTAACCGGATTTTTTTATCCGTTATAATTTCCGAGATCTCTTTACTAGTATTTAAACATTCTGTATAATGTACACGGAGAGAATATTCTTTTAAAAATTAACAGAAAATGCTGTGAACCTGAGGACAGAATGAACTTCTGAAAAAAATTAACAGAAAAGTCTGTAGAATTTAAAATAAAGTAATTGAAAAATTACAATGACATACTGATAAATTTTAACATAGTACCTATTAAAATTTATTTACTCTGAAAAAGTAATATACGCTATTCTTTAATTTAATTTCTTGCATATGAAAATTTCACGTACATTCTCTATAATTTTACTGTTTCTATATTACTTTTCATATCTGGCCTATCGCCATCATAAAAACTGCTATACAGTATATTGAATTGTAGTAGACGTTCTTTTAAATTTTACCATGTCGGGTGTAGGATCAATTTCGTCCTCTCGTTAACATGTTTTTTTATGTTAAAATTAACATTAAATTTTTTCAGTGTATATACAAATTTTTATTTATTTTCCTCTCATACCATATCTACCTATGTCATATGTTTTGTTCAATGACAAAAAAACAACAGAAATCCCATTTTTCAATTTAAACTTTTCCTTTTCTGTAGCTCCAGGGAATTTACTTTTTCAATGTTTCTTTTTGCTATATTTGGTTTCTTATATAGAATAATAGAGCACGCTAATTTTAAATTTAATATGACATTACGTTTTATTTCAATAAGAATATATTTTTAAAACGAAACTTAATACTGCATCGTTAAAAACGATTTATAAAAAGTATTATTAATATTTTTAAATGATATCTTTTCATATTAAGTAAATATATTTCATGGAAATTGTAATAAAGTGAAACAGAATTGTCGGAAAATGTTAATTGGTATTTTTATGCATGGCTTAATCTATTCTTTATCTGTGGTTCTTTAAATAGAGATAGCTGATGTCATTTGTATAACAAAGGATTTTTGTTAATGAAACTCCATGACAGTATTTTATAAATCAAGGAAAACGAATCTTTGACGAGTAAATAATTGACTTCAGATTCATGATGGCGTATAAAAATACATTTCGAAATTGAACTAATTAACGGAGCCAGTTTAATTTTTATCATTTACTATTTCTTGTAATTTTATAAATTAATCATTATTTTTTATTTAAATAATTACCTTATATAAAATAATATTGCGAATATTGACTTTTGGGTGTAAGCCGTGTTGATTTGGTTGTGTTATCGGCCAACGTTTCGTTTACAAACAATTTAAAACTTATGATAAGTAGACTGAAAAAAATTTATGTTAATTTTCAACATGAAAAACATGTTAACGGGAGGACGAAATTGATCCTAGAAATTTTTAACACCCAACATGGTAAAATTTAAAAGAACGTCTACTACAATTCAATATACTGTATAGCAGTTTCTATGACGGCGATAGGCCAGATATGAAAAGTAATATAGAAACATAGTAAAATTATAGAGAATGTACGTGAAATGTTCATATGCAAGAAATTAAATTAAATAATAGCGTATATATTACTTTTTCAGAGTAAATACATTTTAATAGGTACTATGTTAAAATTTACCAGTATTGTCATTGTAATTTTTCATTTACTTTATTTTAAATTCTACCGACTTTTCTGTTAATTTTTTTCAGAAGTTGATTCTGTCCTCAGGTTCACAGCATTTTCTGTTAATTTTTAAAAGAATATTCTCTCCGTGTATTAATTAAAAAAATATACAATATTAAGTACATATGTTAATAATAGGGTTTTCTCAAAAACGGCTAGGGGTATCAAGTTGAAATTAATATCAAATACTACCGTCTATAGCTTTATAGTCGTGTAAAAAATTAAAGTTTCTAACTCAATACAATAAAAAGATACTGCCTTTTTAAAACGTATTTTAATACTTACTGACTGATCATCAAATTCTATTTATAGGGTATTTACCATTGACCTAGAATCTTGAAATTTGGCACGAAGGAAGGTCTCATAGCACAAGTAAAGGAAAAAATCCAAAAACCATTAATTTCAAATTTTATGTGGGGTTATTACACGTGACAAACTTAATTTTGCGTTTTTTTTTAATACAGCGTCTAAGTATACGGGCCCATTGCCAACGTAACTAACTATTGTCAATAAAAAGGTTTTATTTAACAGTACGGAACTCTCATGTGACAGTTCTACTCGCACTTGTTTGTTTTTAGGGATCCGTAGAAAACTCAGAACCCTTATAGTTTGTAAATAGTCTTGTAAAAATGTTGACATAGTAAGATGAAATTTGATGAAAAGTGTTTTTAAAAAATATATTTCACCTACCCCATTGAGTGGGGTGTCGTTAGAAAGGTCTCGAAAAATGCAATTTAACAGAACCTTTTGATTTTAACCCTTCAATCACGATGTATTTTCTCTCCAAATTCATTATAAAAGTGTCCCCCCCCTCTATTTTCTAAACTATCAAAAAATCTGAAAAAATTCCAAAATGTAGATTTCAATTAGTATTTTCACTGAAAATTATAACGTACATTGTGAAAAATATTTTGGACCCCCCTTTCATTGACTGAAAGTGAACTCACATTTTTTTTATTTACCCCATTGAGTGAGGTGTCATTTGATACGTCTCCTAAAATGCAATAATAAATGTCAAATTACTTTTTGATTTTAACTCTTCAGTCACGAAAATTTTGAAATAACTCTTTTTTTATAAATCGTAGTAAGAATGACTACAGAACCCTATATCATGTGCGTGTCCAACATATACTTGCTCGTTTTATTTTAAATTTAGTTTCCTTGACTAACGATACAAGTTAATATAAGACTCAAATCGTACTTTGTTATAATAAAACTAGCTATTGGATAAGGTTGGTTGTCTATTTTTGATTCATTTATTTAGAAGTAGATGTAGATATTTGAATATTTATGATGTGTCAATATTGACTGATTATTGACAGCAACATGTATTTTAAAATACTATCAATCTAAATTACCATCCACCCCAATAATGAAATTGACAAATGATGTTAACTGTATAACATACTGGTCGATATTATCAATTTTTTACAGTACACTAACTTTTTATTTTTGAATTTTGTTAAGTTTTACTACGGCGAATTTTATAATATAATAAAATTTCGGTTTTATGAAACAATGAATGAGCTAATTATTATTATTAATTATTAAAGTAAAGTCGGTTTTATTTTATTTTTTCAATTTGAATCGCGTATCTTTGAAGTCCATGGTCAGGTTCTGATAAAATTTATATGGGTCTACCTCGGGAGTATACTCGTTCAAATAAACCAAAATCGTCCGAATTTGTGCATATTTGTCGAAGTTATGTTCAAACATACATAAAAAAAACATCTACACAGTGCTTCCTCGTGCTAAATTCATCAAAGGTAGTTAATTATTGAACAATTTAAATAAAAACCGATAAAGTATTCAGATGAACTGCCTGCCATTGGTTAACCATTTAATTTTCATACAATTTTAATAAAAAATATTAATTCGACATTTTTCTTAATATGCGCCTAGTTATTATGTCGTATATTTTTAATTTTTTGACAATTTCAATCTAAATCTAAATTTTTCTTCTATACAAATATCAAAATGATATTTAAAACGTCAAAATCACATTTAATATGTCAAAGTAAATAACAATTTAAAAAAAATTTACGATTTTTAAAGCATGTTGAGATAAATCTTTGTATGGGAATATTTTACAACAAACGTTGTGGTCACTTATATTATAGAAAACTGAAAGCTCTACAAAAAAAGTTATATGTGTCTTTCTTGAGATATTTTCAAAAAATAAATCTTTTGGGATGTCACCCCTCCCCCTTACACACGATTTTAATAATTTTGAAATAGAGCCGTCCTCAAGCCAGACCCAAACAACCAACCAACCAAGTTTCATCAATATCGGTTCAGTCGTTCATGAGTTATGCGTGTGACAAGGATTGGGGGACAGACAGACAGACAGGTACGGAACAAAAAGTGTTTGTCTTGACCTGAAACGGAAAGATCACGTTAAATTTTTAAAATCAGAGAACATTTTTTTTTCTCATTTTAAAACGATCACAAAGCTTCTCGTATCTTCGATATTGCGAGGAAGCAAAATATATATTATCGTATTGAGATCCTCGATTAAAAAAAAAACATAAATATCATAGAAACATAGAAACGGAAGATCTAAGTAACCTATAATAAAATTAGACCATAAAAATATATAAAACTAGCTGGTACCCGCGACTTCGTTCGCGTGGAATTTAGGTTAGTGAATATTGGTACATTAAGTTCAGTTGGGTAAATAATACAGATAGATAATACAGATTTTTGTATGATAATTAATCAATAAAACAGGCCAAATGTTGCGCACCCATTTTTTTATCTAATACATGTTTCGGGATATAGAGTAGCTTATGTCCTTCCTCAGGATGCAAGCTATCTTCCTGCCAAATTTCATTAAGATCGGTTCCGCGGTTTAGCCGTGAAAAAGTAAAAAACAGACAGAAAGACAGATCCACTTTCGCAATTTTATAATATTAAGTATGGATACAAAATCGTAAATATCTCGGCTCCTTAGTAAGATAGTTTTTCCCCCTAAACCCCGAACCCTCGTAGTGTTTTTCCTTTCGAATCGATTAAAAATAATTACCACCCTTCATATGTGACAGGTGGTGAAATATTTTAACCAAATTTATTTTTTTCCCACACAAACATTTCCACCCCCTTTCAATTTCATAGGGGACGAATTTTTGGGATTCGAAGTAGCCTATGTCCTTTTTCAAGATGCAAGCAATCTCCCTGCCAAATTTCATCAAAATCGGTTCAGCGGTTTAGCCGTGAAAAAATAGCAAACAAACAGAGAGACAGATCCACTTTCGCATTTATAATATTAAAATCTTAAATATCTCGGCTCATAAGTAAGATAGGTTGTTTTTTTTTTCCTTATAACCCCCACCCCCATGATATTTTTCCCGTTAGATCGAATGAAACTTATTACAACCCTTCATATGTGAAAGGGGGTGAAATATATATATTTTCATTTGTTTTGGTTTACATTCATTATACAAAATTGTAAATATCTCGGTTCCTATGGGAGATAGGGGGTTGTTTCCCCCCTAGAATCCCCCACTCCCGTAGTATTTTTCCCGCCGGATCGAATGAAAATAATTGCAGCCCTTCATATGTGACAGGGGGTGAATTATTAAAAAAAAATCCCATACAAACATTTCCACCCCCTTTTAATTTCTTAGGGGATGAATTTTGAAATTCGAAGTAGCCTATGTCCATTCTCAGGGTGTAAGCTATCTCCCTACCAAATTTCATCAAGATCGGTTCAGCGGTTTAGCCGTGAAAAGATAACAAACAGACAGACAGACAGACAGACAGACAGACAGACAGACAGACAGACAGACAGACACACTTTCGCATTTATAATATTAGTATGGATTCGTATATTATTTTATGAGTTGTAATATTTATAAAAAGTTTTAAATTATTCGCACATCCTGTATATAAAAACCATCTGAATGTATATACTTAGATGCGTATAGAGCACAGATGAATTCATTTAGTTGTGGGGTAGATTATCTGACCTTAGCAAAATTTTAGTTCACGTTTATTAAAAAAATCTTATCTTTGAGTATGCAATTATTTACCTACCGCAAGGAAATAATGTTGGCTTGGGTTCCTACATTCTGCACAAACAACTAATGAAGTTATTTGATACTTATCTTACACAGAGCAGTGCTACTCAATAGTTTATTGATTGTATTTCATACTTTTTAGCGCATCCCACGAAGTGGTAGCGCTTATATGCTCGATTTTCCGTCTGTCTTTCACGGCAAGATCTCTGCCCCCTGACCACCTAGATACCTCAGGGTTTCGCTAAATTTAGGATTTTTTCCGGTCATGACCCCCTCCCTTTCAAAATTTTTCATATATGACTTCATATACCTCGTTGGACTCGGGATTGATTCACGAATCGATTGGCAAGTGTATAATTTGAGTTGTGTCAAGTGGGTTAAATTTATAAAGAAATATTACTATTTAACGTAGTAATCTTGAAACGGTTCAAAATATTGTAATTCTTGTTAGGTATGTCACGTGTTTGTTACTAAAGTTACAATATGAATTAGTAATTTTTACGTGCAGGATCGAAATCTATATTATTGGTATAGTTTATTTTGTTATACTAATAAAAAATATATTATTAATATAATAAATTTTACACAATTGTAGTCTTTATATTATTGTCTTTTAATTGAAATGAAATTAGTTTAATAAATGATATTTATTATACGAATATAGAAAAAATTATAAAAATTACAATGGAGTTTGTAAAAGTTACTAAATTGATACAAACTTGAAATTTTTATCCTCTACTAGAGGGCCGAAAAACCAATATTTTGGCGCACCAGAAAATCTTCAATTATTGTTTTTAGATTAAAATACATCGAAAACGTATATTTGCACTTCCAAATAAATAAAAACGTTCACGCGTGGCAAAGGGGTAGTTTTTACCTTATTATAGTAATTGTTTTTGGGTTTGTTGTATTTTTGACGTCAGATTTGGATTCAGCGTCGAAAAATACATCGAAAACGTATATTTGTATAATGATAAAAGGTTATGTATATGTTACGGTCAATGTAAATAATTTGGCATTATTTATAATGCCCGGGCAGTTTAAAAAGTGCCCAAAGGGATGTGACTAAATGATAAATTATACAGAAAATATTACATTGCCCGGGCATTATGAATAATGCTGGATGTCGAGTGGGCAATTTGCGAATATTTTTATTCATATTTCTTTACATAGGTGCATTGATTCGCACGTTCTACGGAGCCCTGACTTTGAGAGTGTCCGGGCTTCCCATCTTTAACTCGGACCACATGCTACATACTCGTAGTTCGTTAATAGTATTGTTAACAAATTCTTTCCCATTATCACTTTGTAAAATAGTGGGCGCACCAAAAATGGTAAAAATATCCAAAAGCACTTCTTCTGCTCTTTTGCTTTTAAGAGGTCGAAGTTGAATAAATTTAGTTAAATGATCTTGGTATACAAGTATGAATTTATATTGATCATCAGCTTGCGACTGCATGTCGATTAAGTCAACTTGACATCTTGAGTTCATGTTTTTACTTAGTATCGGTCTAACAACTAAACCTTTCTTTGGTACACTGTGTTTTTTTCGCAGGTCATATATAAATTTAGATAGGTTACAATCATTTCTCTTGTGATGTTTTTATACTTTGAATTTATCTCTTTTTCCATACGGTTTCGACCACCGTGCCCAATTGCAACATGTGCATCATGTAAAAGTTGAAATATCTCCTCCCGATGTACGTAAGATCTAATCTGCCCTTTACCTTCCTCTACAGGAACTAGCAACTTTTCCTTCTCTCCAATAGTCATTACGTCAAACCTGCGTAAACGCTGATAATCATCGGGTTTTTTATTTACCACTTTGATTTTTGATGTTTTAACCTTTTCTATTAACTCCAAGTATTGTGGTTTTGTGAGAATTTGTGTATTCTGGCCTTTTGATAAACATAATTCATTCAGCCGTTCGTTGAAACAATGCTTCATATCACTTATATCAGTTAACAACTGTTCATGCATTTTATTTTTTAGAAAAAGCACTGACACTTAGTAAACAAAAACCCAAAAATCGCCCGTAATCTATGATACGTTAATGTATGCTGATTGGTCAGTGAGAATTACACCATAATTGTTGTCAATTAATTAAAGTGACCAGAGAAATAATAGCAGTTTATAGACAAATACAAAATTATTAAATTGCCCAATTTCATTGGACATTATTTATAATGACCAAGCATTATGAAAAATGCCCTGAATAATCAAATTGACCGTAACATATTATACTATATACTATTTAAAATAATATTTTTTCGAATTTGAAATTTTTAACACGGACTGTCTCTTCTGGGCCGGAAAGCCACTCACCCCGTGATCGACACTTTGCCTATGATCAATCAATGATATAAGATGCCTTTTATTCCAGTTTTCTGAGAGCAAAATGCCCCTTGAAATTCCGGTCTTCTAATCGTTAATCGGCAACTGAAATTTTTATTAAAATTTTTCTCCGCGCCGTAATATATTTCAGAAATGTAAGTTTTGAGGTTTTGAGGAGTATCTCGGATTTTTGGTGTAGACCGTGTCAATTTGGTTGTATTATCGGCCATACCAAATTGATGCAGTTTACACCCAGAGCTAACATCCATGTATGAATAAATGATATATTAAAATGAATAGAATATGGATTCTTTTTTAAAAATTGTAAAAAGTGTTTATAATCGCTGGAATTAAATTTGTGGGAGTGTAGATATTTTTATAAGTTATACCTACTGGAAAGTTGAATTCGTGGCACATAATATATAGATATGTTTTTTGTAACAGTGGATAACTTCATTGGAAATGAATATTTTGTAAATTTTAATGAACAATCATTATTTCTTTTTATTCAAACTTTTAATGAGATAGCCTAAGTTTAAAGATATAAGAAATTAAAAGAAAAGGAAATTTATTTAATTATTTTTGTATTTTTTGGTGCAGGAAGGAATAAAATATTTAATAAAAAATAATTGAAAAACAAGTTTTTGTATTTTCTGGAATGAAAATAATTTTTCTTGGTGTTAATTTTTTTATCTACTATATTGTACTTATTTTTTTAAATTGTTATCTACGAATAGATCCGACCTTACCAAATCTGATGTTCTAGACAAGATTAAAAAAAAAAATCAATCTTTAACTCTTGTTCTAAAATACCTTATTAAAATTTAGCTCCATGTCTCTGGCACCCCCTTTTTTGAAATTCGTATTTTATTATATGAAGTTCGTTTGTGCTTCGTTTGTGCACGTTTGTGCAGGAAATCCTTTCGTTTGTGCTTTAACCCTTTAGGAGATATTTAAAAAATAAAATGGGGTGCTGTAGACATGCGAGTCCCCCCTTTCTTGAAATTTAAAATTTATTGTATGCAGTTCGTTTGTGTTTCGTTTGTGAAATTCGAATTTCGAAAAAGGGGGGCTCGCATGTCTACAGCACCCCCTTTGATTTTTGTGAATACCACCTAAAGGGTTAAAGCACAAACGATGAAAATTTCTGCACAAACGTGCACAAACGAAGCACAAACGAACTACATATAATAAATTTCGATTTTCGAAAAAGGGGGGGCTTGCATGTCTACGGCCCCCCATTTGATTTTTTTGAATATCTCCTAAAGGGTTAAGGCACAAACGAAAGGATTTCCTGCACAAACGTGCACAAACGAAGCACAAATGAACTGCATATAAAAAAATTCGAATTTCAAAAAAGGGGGTGCCAGAGACATGGAGCCTTAAATTTTTTTTGTGTTGCTGACTTTTTTGGGACAATTTTTATGGATCTATTTTCATTCTATCACATATAATGTTGTACAAATATATATAATATAGGTAGGTATAAAAGATAATAATTTGAAAACACGTATACAACTGTACCCGCGGCTTCGCTCGCGTCGACTACAGAAAGATTTTTGAAAAAATATAAATATTTTGTTTTACAAAATTCTTTATTACATTATACTGTTCAATTTTTAACGATTTAGGCAGCGTATTGCAAAAAAGCACGCTGGTGGTAAACTTTTTACTTTCTTATACCAATGTATATGAAATATACATATAGTATAGGTAAGTAAGTATAGTAAACGCGATTTTTTTCGAAATCCGGTTTTTGATGGAATTGTCAATTTTGACCTTCCCTCAATCCATTCTGACTATTTTCGCCATGATGTCTGTGTGTCTGTCGGTCTGTCTGTCGGTCGGTCTGTCTGTAGACGCTGTAACTCAAATACGACAAATCGTAGAAAGGTGGAATTTTATACTTAAGATTGATTTTTGCCTGGGAAGAAAACCTCCTATTTTTGAAAACGATCATTCAACCGGAAACGGATGTTTACCTACATCGATTTTTGAATTTTTCGAATTACACTGAAACAGTGCGAATTAGAGAAAAATGGCCAAGTTGAAAATTGTAGGTAATATTATTATCTATAATTTATTTTCTATTCATTTTTTTCGAAAAAACAAATTTAATTTTTTTTTTTTTACCAAGTATTTTTTACTGTACGTGTTTGCCATAGGTACCATGGGTCTTTCTTATACGTAATACTGAGAATAAACACTGTATACTCTATTTCATTTAGTTTGCAGTGGTCATCGTTTTGAATTTTTCGAATTACACTGAAACAGTGCAAATTAGAGAAAAATGGCCAAGTTGAAAATTGTAGGTAATATTATTATCTATAATTTTATCACGTACACTGTTCACTGTCATTATTATGTATAAGAAAGTCCTGTGGCACACGGCAGATTATTTTGACTTGATTTACTATTATCATCACTGCTTATTCCTTATGTTACCTAAGGTAACAAAATATATATACTAAAACATGGGTTCTTCTTCTTCCGTTGGCGTTCTTTTTTTTCATAATACGGCCAAGTAGTTTCTATATCTTGATTATTTTGTGTGTTAATTTGATAATTACATTTTTATTAATTATATTATTATTCTTTATTTTTATTCTGATTTGGTAAAGAACATATTTATGAATTATAAAAAACACATGTAAATCGGATGTGGTTCTCGAGTCATAAGTGCACTAACAGACAGACATACATTACTCAAATTATAGATATGTGTATATAAAACATAATAATTTGAATGTATATTTACGTCGTGGATTAACGAGGTAATTAATGATAATTACATATTATAATAATAAGTAATATGTGTTTATATGTGTTCTAAAGCATGCAACCCGCATCACATTATTCAAATAATACATATAGTTATGTATGTATTGTAGTTGTACGTATACATAACATATGTATGTATGTATGTTCTTGATAATCATGACTGTTTATAAGATTAGAGGCACAAATCTTCTCCAAGTTCCTATTTTCATACAATAGAATATTTCACTTATATGTATAATGTAGTTAGGTACCTATATTGTATGCATATATGTATGGAGAAATACTAGACTTTAATCTATTAGTTTTAACAGTTGATTCCACAGATTTTGAATAAATACATATATTATCTTAATTGTATTATTAATATATTATATTATATTATTAAATTATATAACCTACAAATATGAAATAATGACAAAAAACTTTGCCTGTTTGTTACCTTTTTACAGCTAAATCGCTAAACTGATTTTGATGAAGTTTAGCAGGGGGATAGTTTGAGTCTTGAGGAAGGACATAGGCTAATTGTTTTCCGGAAAATTGATTAAATATATAAAAAAAGAAGAAAAAAAAGTAAAAATATAATTGATTTAAAAAAGCACAAAAATACTGAAATTTATAATAAAAATCCCCGATCCCTACTGAACCCACAACCATAAATCCTATCATCCAGGTCACCCTGTTTGTCTACACCCTGCTATGATCAGCCCATCAGCAACCTCCTAATCCTTCTTGTGTCCCTGTGAACCCAATCCCAACACAAAACAGATACATCTACATTAACACAACACGAAGAGCTGTCGTAAAAGGCCTAGCACCAATCGATATTTTATGTTATGAATAAAAAAAAAACAAATAAAAATAAAAAAGTTTTTGATGTTGGTTAAGCACCGGCTTAGCACCAAATTCAAAAACTAAATTTAAGAAGTCCATGGTCAGATTTTAATAAAATTTATATGTGACCAAGTGACTATCTAGAATTTCTAGAAAGTAAATTCTTAAACAAAACAAAAAAAATGTTTCACCGAATAGATGCATATTTGTCGGAGTTATGGCTGGCAATACAAAAAAATGAAAACTCCTTTCTTTTTGGCATCTATTGTTAGATTTTGATAAAATTTATACGGAACCATCTCGGGAGTATACTCTTTCAAACAAACAAAAAACCATCTAAATCGGTACATATTTGTCGGAGTTATGCCCGAATATACATACAAAAATATATACACACAAATTGAAAAAAATCTCCTTTTTTAAAGTCGGTTAAAAAAAATTTCATGCCGACGAAATGAAATAATATATGTACGTATATGACAATTAAAATTTATTTGTCTTGTACTTATTTATATTTTAGTTTTGAAATACAATCTTATAATTATAATGTGTTTATGTAAAATGTAATACATTATGTTGATATATTTAATTTAAGTTACTGGGAATGCATTAATCTTTCATTATATTAAAATTATAGGTAGGTACGGTTAGTTTGTTTTTCTATCTAATAATACATTACTTGGAGAATTAAAATTTATAAATAGATATCAGTAGGTTTATAATCATACTCTTTACTTTATTTGATGTATTATGTTTTTTAATTTTTGTATCTACATTTGTGGTAAATATTATATTTAATAATATACGTTAAGGTGGCCCTAAATTTACTTATTTTCGAATTTCTTCAAGGTCACCTCCCAAATTTCTTAAAGGTACGAAAAAAATAATGTATACAAAATTTTAAAGTGATTGGATATTATTAACACGTGTCACCGAGCGATCGAATATTAACACGTAAAATGTATTTGATTTTTTCAATTTTTCCTTAAACAGCTGTATCTTTGTGAAAATTAAATGGATTTTGATGTACTAAAATGCATTTTAAAGCTGACACTTTCTAGTTTTTAGGGTTCGGTAGAAAACTAGGAACCCTTATAGTTTCTCCATGTCCGTCCGTCTTCAAAAATTTTGAGATAATAAGATGAAATTTGGCATACGGTCGTAGATTAATGACTCAAAAACAGAAATGATAAGATTTTTGAAAATAACAATTTTTTAGACCCCCCTTTCATAAAATGAAAAGTGTTTTCAAAAAAAAAGTGTCGTTAGAAAGGTCTCATAAAATGCAACAAAAAATGTAACAGAAATTTTTAATTTTAACCCTTCGATCACGATGTATTTTCTCTCCAAAGTCATTAAAAAAGCGTCCCCCCCTCTATTTTCTAAACTATCAATTAAAAAAATCTGAAAAAATTCCAGAACGTAGATTTTAATTAGTACTTTCACTGAAAATTATAACGAACATTGTCAAAAATATTTTGGACCCCCCTTTCATAGACTGAAAATTGAACTTACATTTTTTCCCCACTTACCCTATTGAGTGGGATGTAATTTAATAGGTCCCGTAAAATGTAATAAAAAACGTCAAATAACTTTTTGATTTTAACCCTTCAGTCGCGATATATTTGCTTTTTAATGTCGCTGTCAGAGCGTCCCCCCCCTCTATTTTCTAAACTATCGATTCAAAAAATCTGAAAAAAATCAGAATGTAGCTTTTAATTAGTACTTTCACTGAAAATTATAACGAACATTGTCAAAAATATTTTGGACCCCCTTTTCATAGATTGAAAAGTGAACTCACATTTTTTTCATTTACCCCATTGAGTGGGGTGTCATTTGATAGGTCTCCTAAAATGCAATAATAAAAGTCAAATGACTTTTTCATTTGAACCCTTCAGTCACGAAAATTTTTAAAAATACTTTTTTATAAATCGTAGTGAGAATGACTACGGAACCCTATCATGTGCGTGCCCAACACGCACTTGCCCGTTTTATTGTAACTTTTATTCGATTTTTTTATCGCTTCCCATTGCTTCTTGAGAGATTTCAGAATACTGGAAATTTAATAATTTAGAATAATTCAAAATTGGCGTGCTAAACTTCAACAGTAGGTTGAAGGAATTATTTTGAGCAAAAAAGTTTATTTAAACATGTGTCCGAAAATTTTTCGCAGGAGAACCCCTCGAAGATTTTTCCAAAATAATTTTTTTAGGGGGCTGTAATTCTCTTACGAAAAATTACGCTGTACTGAGTGTAAAGTGTATACATCTAATTACTAATTAAAATAAATCTGTTTAAATTATAAATAATGGAAAAAATTAATAGGGCATAATATATATTATAGATAATAATATACTCGATTATTTTTATAATTTTTTTTTTACTTTCTTATATCCATATATGAAAAGTTGACCTTATAAACCCATTAAAAATATCTTTTAAATGTATGTGCATATTTTTTAAAAAAATTCGTTATTTTTGAAATAATCAGACATAACTGATATTTTTGTATTGTTTATACATAGGGTTGCCATCTGCCCTCTTTTCCCTGGACAGTGTCCTCTTTTTAAGGGTGTCCGGGAGATTTTTCAAATGTGTCTCTTTGGGTTTTTTTTAAAAAGTTTACCTACGTAAAAAAGGTCGTCGAAAGGTACAACATACACTTTTTTATTTTTTCTATTTGTCTTCTTTTCACACCTTGAGCTACTGACACTTCTATTTATTCAGGAAAAACCAATCGTACACAGAAAAAAAAAACTATATTGGACCAAGAAAACCTTGTTTTGTATATAACGAAAACAATATTTTCTTAATATAAGAAACATACTCTTAATCCAACTACGTTATTCCTTCGTTCAAGAAAACTATAGTTGGTTTAAGAGATTATTGCTTATCTTAAGAAAATATTGTTTTCGTTATATACAAAACAAGGTTTACTTGGTTTGAGAAATCCTTTCTACCAGTGTACATAAAATTTTTAAAAGAAGAGCTTCTATAACTAACTTCGAAAGAGCATTAATAAAATAAATTATAATATTAAGTTATACCAATTCAAAATTTTAAACATGTCTCATAAAAAATCTCATTTTTTTAAATCCGATACGTCAACATTGTAGCAAATGAACGATATGTACATACATATATTATATGTTACATATAGGTAAAATCTGTCATTTACCTGTATCGATTACAAAATACCAGTTTCATATTTGAAATGAGATCAAATGAGACAACAGCAATAATTATAAAGAACGTATATACGCGCACAGGTGTAGTAATAATGGTCCCGTGTATAATAATTCACGTCGAGGAGGTAATAGTCAGCAGCGCAGGTGCAAGACCGACGCGCGCATTGCCGTCGTCTCCATCACACGCTTTTCTCCACACAACAGTGCTCGTCAGTTGTGTACAGTGCGCGATCGGTCGTAGAACCGCCAGAACTTGACTACTATACAACACGATAAACGTGAATCGAACTCGATTACTGTGTACTACTTTTTACCATTTTTTATTTATTTTTGCTACACGATTCAATTCATAGTAAAACGTGTGTGTCTATGAGTTAGGTGAATAGATTTTTTTATTCTTATACCATGTGTATTTATATTTGTATTTCTTTCTAACACATTATTCTCTGATCCTTGTTTAGTTTTATTCATATGGTTTCACATACTTGAAATCATCTGATTTATTTGCATGTCAAAATTATGGATGTTTGTAAAATAAATTTAGTAAAGGATATATATAATTTTTTTAAAGAGATACAATAATGTAGTACAATAAAAATAGATTTTTTGAATTGAACACAATAATTCCTTCATCAACGAAAATTGATATACATACCTACATGGTTTTATATCTAAACTTTAAGAAATAGTTGAACGTGGATGTTTCTGAAATAAATTGAAAAAGGGCCAAAAATTCTTATTTAGATATAATTGTTTTAAATAGATTCAATAATATAGTACAGTAAAAATAGATTTTTTTTTGAATTGAACATAATAATTCCTTCATCGATGAAAATTGATACTTACATAGTTTTATTCCTAAACTTGAAGAAATAGTTGAATGTAGTCGATCAAGGGGTATAGGGGTGAAATGGGTGAAAAAGTATTTTTTTAAATTACATCAAATTTTATTGAAAAACAAGAAAATTGGTACATACATATAGTTTTATACCTAAACTTTAAGAAATAGTTTAAGGTAGTCGATCAAGGGATATAGAGGTAGTTTAAAATGGGGTGAAATGGGTGAAAAAGGTTTTTTTTTAAATTACATCAAATTTTATTGAAAAACAAGAAAATTGGTACATACCTAAACTTTAAGAAATAGTTGAACGTAGTCGCTCTAGGGGTATAGGGGTAGTTTAAAATGGGGTGAAATAGGTGAAAAAGTGTTTTTCTTAAATTACATTAATTTTTATTGAAAAATGTTTCGATTGTTTTGTGTAGTTTTAAGCCCTTATTTTATTTTTTATTTTTTTTCAAATATACAAAAAATTGACCCAGATACGGCCGTTATAATCAGAAAATTTTATAAGAAAATTGTATATAATACAAAGATTTTTTGGCCCAAGTTAATTTTTCTACCAGTGTATAAAGAAGAAACTTTACAACATAGTTTTTGACATCAAAAAAATAATTTTTCCCATGGAAATCTCTAAATTTTTTTCTATATTAAAAAAATGATTGATGTAATTTACAATTATTATTCATAAAATTTGTAAATTATGGACTAACCTGCTCAAATTATATTTTATTAAAAAAAAATTATGTTATGCAGGTAAAAAACGGATTTAGACCAAAAAAATCCAAGTTTTGTATATAATGGAAACAATATTTACTTAATATAAGAATACAATCGAAATCAGTTATAACGAGATCGGTACGTATTGGTTTTAACGACTCAAAATAAAAGTCCGACTGAATCCCATATAAATTACCTTTTTACCCGTTTTTACGACTATCGGCTTTTATAACCTAATATAACTGGTTCCTTCGATTTCGTTATAACCGGTTTTGATTGTATACTCTTAACCCAATTATATCATTGTTTCTCTTTAAAGTAATATTGTAGAATTAATACAAAAATATAGTTGAATTAAGAGTACACTGAAAAAAAGAATTAGTTCAATTTATTTATTTAATAGTTAAATTCAACTAATACTTTTTTTCAGTGTATATTCTTATATTATAAAAAAATTTTTTGGCCCAAATCGACATTTATACTCATGTTAATTTTAAATTTGAAAAATTCAACATTTGTAAGTAAATAATAATAAAAACAATTTAATTATTGCCTCAATATAAGCAGCTTGCATTAACAGACCAACATTGTTTATTTATTTTGTAGTGGAATATAATCACACACATACACACACACACAAACACATACATATGTATATTCATATATACATACATGTATACCATTATAATTACAAATATGACTTGTTACATATTGCAGGCATTATCATGTAACTAGATCAGCTTATATTTATGCACGGACACACAAATACATATACTGTAGATTTGCATATGAAATTGTGTACATCACTAAAATCACAATATACCTAATTGAACTTTTTCCAATACAATTTTTTTCTGTTTTATATACATTTGAGTTTATTTAGCATATTATATTTCTCATTAATTTAATCAAAAGTATAAATAAATATGAATTAATTAATTTTAAAATTTATGTAATATCATTTTTCATAGCTACATATCTATGATACGTAACTTACATATGTATATAAATTAGTATTGTACACATTATGTTATTAAGGTAGTTGGTCCGTAAATATTGTTTAAGTCAGATTTTGTTTAAATTGCACAGTAATATTCCCTAGATTAATATCTGAAAAATAGCCCATTTTTATTAAAATTGACCATCTCAAAGTCATGAAAATGATCTCAAAGTTTATATTTTTAACACAGCTTATATGGACTAACCGTACACCAACGTAACGTTTTATTAGTTAAAATTTAAACGAAAAGTCAGTTTTTCATAAAAAAAACTCCATGTTGTATATTTATATGAAAGAAAACATTATACAAAAAATTAGAATTATTGACCATTCCGTTATTAAAATTTAACTAGATTTAACTACCAAACCATCACATAAATTACAGTATTGTGTACAATGTGGCAACAGCGCATGCATTTGGTTATAGTAAAAAATACGTGAAATAATCAAATATTTTTTTACAAAATATAATAAGTGGATTGAAGGAAATTCAAATTAATTTCATTAATATTAATATATTCTGTGGTAGCTTAGATCATAGGTGTCCAACCTTTTAGCTTTGTGGGCCGCAGAGCGCAAAAAAATAGCGAAAAAATTTGTAAAAGGCCGCACAAAAATTTGAAGACCTTTTTTAATTTATATGATTATTTATATCTCTATATTTTATATGACAAAAAAATCTGATTTCCATATTTCACTTTTTTTTTAAATCTTATGTGGGCCGCACGAAGACTGCTCGGGGACCGCATGCGGCCCGCGGGCCTCGGGTTGGACAAGCCTGGCTTAGATCATATAAAATATAATCATCTGACAAGTAATTAATAGTAGATAATATGCAACGTTGCCATGATCATTTCTCTAAATTATAAAAATGTTCTCATGGCCTAATGTGATCAGATTATGATGGACCAACTACCTTAATAAATTTTAAAACTTATGTTATATCATTTTTCAAAGCTATATATGATACGTAACTAATATATATTTATAAATTAGTATTAGTATTGTACACATGTTATTCACAAAATACAAACAAATATTTATATTATTATATTTTATTAGTTAGTGCGTATTTATTTATTGACGTGCTGTTACAGTTTGTCTCCCTGTGATAGATTACTACGATTGGTTATGTAATTAATTAATCTATTGTTGATTTGTATAGATTGTTTAGTTTAATGACATTGTGATGGACATGTTGAAGTGACGATTGCATCGGTATTTAATATAAATATATTATATGGTGAGTATGTACCTATTTTAATATGGGGTTATATGTATTTAACTGCATTATGTATTAAATAGTATTTAGGTGCTTTGTACATCGGACATTTTTAATATTTTGCAAATAAAGTTTTATAATATGCACTTTTATATATCGAATATACATTTTTGATACTTTGCACTAATAATTTTATAGTATGCACTTTTACATCGAACATTTTTTACACTTTGCACTTGAAAATTTATTGTATCCACTTTATGCACGTGAACATAAATTTAAATACTTTTTTATTTATTTTTAATGCATAAGGTGAGTATTTAATTGTTTTAAAATATAGAAAATCACAAAAATCATATTAAAAATATCAAATCTATTGGGGCTAAAGGAGGTTGGTTAGTTTTTACGTTAAGTTAAAATATAGAAAATCACAAAAATCACATTAAATACATCAAAAATATGTAATTTTTAAATCTGACAGGTCCAAATTTAGGTCAACTGCAAAGTCTTTATTTTTAGTGGAAACTATTTATTTAAAGTCATAAAACTTGTTCAATATATTTTGGATAATTAATTTTTCGTACAGTATATTTGTTATGAGTGAAAACGATTAAATAAAAGTGTTTATTATTTAAAAAAAGCGTTTAAATACAAGCCTTTTAATATTGTTTAATTTATCTTATGTTGATTGTTTTGGTCTATATATTATAAAAAGAAACAAGTCAATTTAATTAATTTGTAGTATTTATTAATTAAATGAAGTGTTTCGGAAATTATTTTGAACTAATATTTTTTCAAAATATACATTTAATTAGAACACTGAATATTTCGGAGGGAATGCAATTTCTTTTTAATAATAATAAAAAAGTTATTGTTTTTAAGCGTTTCGTAAATTTTTATTACCGTGGTCATCATTTTATAAAATTTTCTTATTGCAAAAAGAAATAAAAAAAGTACGAAAAAAAGTTTGTTGTAAAAAACAACCCGCATAAAAAACTAATGTGTTATAATGATAATGTGAATATATGAGAAAAGTTTTCAATTATCTCTTATAAGGACTTATTTGGTTTTATTTTTCTTCTTATCTTAAAAGCAAATACGAGAGCAATTTTCTTTATTGATATTACTTCCTTGCAATTTATTTAAAATAATATACTATTTTACAGAAATTGCTATAATAACAATATAATTTGATATTTTATAAAATAAATATTGTGGTAATTTAAAAATAAAAAACGGTCAAGCAGTGGCGTAGATAAATTTTTGCGATTTTATGACAATATTAAATCTCATAAAGTTATATTTGTCTTTACAAACATCATCTCTTATGTGGTGCAAAGTAGAAAAAATGGTTTTATTCTTCATTTAGATGTATTCATTATTGAAAATAATGTATCTCATAATTTTTGTAGATACATGTGAGGTGGGGGATTGATCCCTTTAATCCCCCCCTAACTACGCCACTGTGGTCAAGACATACACGGGTATATGCCTATTATACGAGGACTGTTTTGAACCCCTTTTAGATGCCATTTTTGAGTTAGAAAAAATTCGAATTATTGACAGTTAGTTAGTTAAGTAGGTCGTAGACAATGGTCCCGAATCCTAAGGTATTTTTCTGCGTGGGCGTCTTTATGTAGACGCTGTATGAAAGAAACCACAAAATTAAGTTTGTCACGTAATAATTCCACATAGAATTAAATGATTTTCGGATTTTTTCTTTAATTTGTAATATAAGACATTCCTTCATTCCAAATTCTAGATTCTAGATCAACGGGTAGTACCCTATAAGTCTGTCAAAATCAAAATACACTTTGAAATACCGTTTATTTTTATTGTATTGAGATAGAAACTTGAGTTTTTAACAGGTCTAGGAGGTTATAGGCCTTAGTATTTGATATTAATTTTAACTTGATACCTTTTTTTGAGAAAAATGATCTCAATGGTTTTAGTAAAAAAACTTTCTGTCTACGAAAAGGGAGTTCAAAAAACCTGTTTTTGGGTCATCAATATATGCTCGTATACCAAATTTCAGATTAATAGATTAATAGATTAATAAATAAGAGAATGGGGTGAGGGGGTTTTGATATACAGATAGTGTGAAACTATAAGGGTTTCTGTAATTTTGTACGGAACCCTAAAAATGACAGTGTATCTAATAAATATGAGAAATCAGTATAAAAAAGCTGCCGTGGGTGCCATGGGACTTTCTTATACATAATACTGACAGTGAACAGTGTACGTGATTCTTATTTTATTGAAACATATTTCGGACAAACTAATAAAATATAGAATAAAATAAATGGGACATAAACTATAGAAATATTATTTTATATATTATGTATCGAATTAATTTTGTTTAACGTAATTACTAAACCGGAAACGGATGTTTAGTCTTGTAATTTTTTTTTAATTTTCGATTTATTTTTGAAATAAGACGAAAATGTTTTAGATAAAAATGTCGAGTATGTTATTATCTATAATTTATTCTCCATACATTTTTGATTTATCTGCCATGATACTCATGGCAGATATTTCTTCTCTGTTATAAACCATTTTGAAATGTAAAATTTTGTTTTTTCGAAAGAAATGAATATAACATAAATTATAGGTTATAATAGTATGTACAATTTTTAGTCTTATCATTTTTCTCTAATATGCATCGTTTCAAAAATTATAGATCGTGAACATCCGTTTACGATCGTTTTCAAAAATATGAGGTTTTCTTCCCAGACAAAAATTAATCTCAAGTATAAAATTGCACCCTTCTACGATTTGTCGTATTTGAGTTACAGCGTCTACAGACAGACAGACACACATACATCATGGCGAAAATAGTCAGAACAGATTCAGGGAAGGTCATAATAGATAATTCCATCAAAATCCGGATTTCGAAAAAAATCGGTTTTACAATACTTACTATTTCATATACATGCGTATAAGAAAGTTCAAATCGTATTTTCTATTGTCCATATAAAATACAATAAATGCATATACATAGCAATAAACCGGATATGCAAAATATAAATGTCTATTCATTCGTGTAGTGAAATTGATTAAAACAAAAGCACTTGAAAGCTCTCAATAAAGTGATCAAAGATGCGTGAACATGTGTTTCTCGTTGTGTGCTTTGGACAGTCGCCAGATCTTCAACGATTTATTAACGAGATAAACATAAGGTTGAACAATAAGTCTGTGTTGGAATTTTAGTTATTTGATTACCGACCAGGTGTTTGTATTTATCTAAAAGTGCATTCATTGTATGCAATCAGGCGTGCTATGATCTATGACTTTTGTTTAATGCTTCATAATAATTGTATTCATTTGTTCTATACTGTGACGTCATCGCCAAGAAATTGTTGTAATAAGGAATTTGTGACAAATGGAATATAAATAAATAAATGACCGATACTGTTTACATAACAGTTTTTTTTTTAAATTGAATTATTGGTTAGTTATTTTGAAGTACAGCATATAAATTTATATAAAATGGCGGCTGTGTATTCATTTGTTTTATACTGTGACGTCATCGTCAAGAAATGTTTCAAATAAGGAATGTGTGACAAACGGAATATAAATAAATATATAAATGACCGATACTCTTTACATAATAGTTTTTTTTAAATTTAATTATCGGTTTGTTATTTTGAAGCACAACACAGAAATTTATATAAAATGGCGGCTGTCAAAATATCTAGAGCAGATTTTGTTTTACCGGGTTAATAATTTTTTAAGAACTTTAATGTTTATCATTTTAAGATAAAGACTAGTGCAAGTACAACTTGCGCCCTGAGAGTCCGGTATTCGCAGCGTGCGCGATGACAGCGCCAACTAACGGATAGACTTTAGTAGAAACTTGGGTGGACTTTGGCGTACTAACAAACAAATAATTTCAATAAAATATCGTAATATATACATTTTAGACGATTATTTATGACTATTGGCTATGTGCATGAAGTCTACTATCGCCGCTAGCGGGTAATTGAATGGATGCAACTCTCTTTTTATCATTGTTTAATATGTTTAATACCGTGAAATTTTATATTAAACAAATATCATTTAATTTAGCTGTTTGCATATAATATAAATAGTATAGCATAAAAGGTACGTGAAAATTATTTATTTTGGGTATCTTTTTATCTTTAATTATGACGTATAATAGAGAAATAATTAATTCGTTTACATTGACAGAATAACCTCAAATTTTGGCGCCGATAATTTTACAATATTGCTCACCACGAACACTCGCATCGACATTATTTCTAACTCCACCTCCTTGCACATAGTCTATAGTGGGATTAACCATGTTGACCTTTCTATTTTCAGTTAAAAACGAGCCTATTAAAAATTATAGTTAGTCCAACCAAAGTGTTATTTTTTACCACGTTGTGCGCTGTGATCGATTTCGTTTCTCCCACTACCTACTTTGCACCCAGCGAATAGTTATATAAAACTTAATTTACTTGTACAAGGCACTTGATTTTCAAGGCGTTTTTACGTTGATGCTGTATGCACAGAATAGAATGACATATATGTGTTACAAAAGGTGATCAATGTAAAAAAAACCGTAATCGATTTGGCTCAGATAGAGGTTGTTTGTGAATATGATAATTTTTTACTAATATGGAAATATCCACGTTTATCTTATTGATAAATGTAAATTATTACTAACAATGTTTTTATTTAATGTAAAAATTTTGTTTCGTATTGGAAACATATGTATATTTTAAATACTTTATAAATGATATCACTGAATTTACCATATCGAAAATTACACTTTCACTAGTTGGGTGGCGTAAAAAATATTCACACTGATAAATATTTATTAATACAACCATTATGTTTAATCTATTTGAGAGTTTCATTAGTTGGTGTAATAAATGATTTATTAATTTGTCAAATGAAAAGATTTTTAGATAAACATGAAGATATATTTTTCAAATGAATAAAATATCTTCAATAAGAATTATTATTATTATTATTATATTGAGGAAATATTCTTATATTAACAAGATAAATTTATTAAGTTTGCATTTTTTCATTTCAAATCAATAATATCGAGTTTTGGAATTAATGATTTTTTCATTATTTGTGCTATGAGACTTTCCAAAATTTCAAATAGGTCTATATTAGTATAAATATTTTTAAATTTTATTGAAGATAAATATTGTATGCTATTTAACAAAATTAATATGTTCTAATAGGCATGTGAAAAAAAAAAATACACAAATATTAATAATAACATTTTGGACATCCGCCAGGGTCGTTATACCTATATATTTATATATACATAATTATAAAACAACATTTACAGAAGAGAAAAATGTTAAATATTTCAATAACTATATAAAGTTTATTACTTTTTCATTTAACCAATAAGCAAATAAATTTACTAGTGATTTATAAGTGTACTAATAATTTTACAGTCTATTCGACAACAATCCTAAAGTTATTATAACGACCAATATGATTTATCGTGTTAAAAATATATATTTTATAAATATAGTTTTACCTTCAAATATATAAATAAAACGACTTAACATAAAGTATAAATGGAACATACGTGTATAAGTATTAATATTACTCAAAATTATAGAGTAAAATAACATTAAATTGCAGCTATACAGTCTTTGACAATAAATACTCCAGTTCTATAGATACTTGTTCAATTAAATGTACTAAATTACAAATATCTGTTGGTATTTGATTACTGTCACTATCGAATCATAATCTATAGACACTTAACTGTAAACCAGCTTAATTTGATGACAATCGGCCAATGGGTGTCAAAATGGTTGACATTTAAACTTATTATTAGTGCAATCTATTTATTAGTTATTATATGTATTATCATAGCATCTACTATTTTCTGTCGTAGTTCTTATCATTTTGTAATCATTATAGGCTTTACTTTGTCCATTACTGAAGAAAAAATTATAATAAAAAAACAATTTGGGTAATTAATTATTAAATTGATTTAATAAATAGGTACTTGTTTTATTTGAAATATGATTTCATGAAAATTACAAAAAAGCTCACTAATCCCCAATACCTTGTTTTAAAGCCTTCAAAACTGATGCAACTACTTTATTTGGTTTATAAAAGCTCTTTATGATCGTTGACTTATGAAGAAAAAATCATTTAACAATAGAAAGATTATCTACTATGATACTGAATGAATTATTTGATGTTTTTATAGCAAATAGATAAGATTTGTAATGAAACCTGTTGATTCTTTGGTAATTTATTACAAAAGTTTTATGAAAGCAGTTTAATAGAAATATTTTAGTTGTAAAAAAATACATATATATGAACAAAAGCACCTTAGGTTAAATAAATATGAATAAATGAAAAATAAAGTCATTTTTTTAATTTATGAATTCGAACTTAATAGTAAAATCGGTTTTTATGTGCTAAACTGACAACTGTATCAATATTAAATATAAACTAGTGTGTTGGACCCGGTGTTACCTGGGGATATTAATTTAATCTGTAATTAACCTATTTTTCACTTTTTTTTAAAAAAGACACCTCTGTGACGATTTTTTTCCGATTTAATGAAATTTACACAAAATATTTACAAAATTATATATCTAAACCTCTAGTAAAAACCGGAATAAAATCCGTTACTGAGAAAATCATGTAGATACAAAAAGTCAAAATACTTTTTCTTATAAGTTAAGATAATTTATGTAATAATTAGTTTATTCAAAAGTAATATAAAAAATATTTAATTATACAAGTGTACCAAAAATGTATCAAAATTGGTTAGATAATACTCACTTTTTAGGCGATAATAGGTACAAAATTTCGAATATTTCCTAAACCCCTAATCCAATTAGCACCAAAATCAATAGGTCTGGAGTACTCACTGAGGCAAACATTTTCCCCAAATATAATTTAAATCGGTGCATATTTACAGTAGTTATCGTGAACGAAAGAAAATTCTACATCCAGATCGACACACACATGCACAGCCGCCATGCGGAAATCAACTTTTCTTTACATTTTGAAGTTAGTACAATCAGAATCACGGACACGATTTTTTGATGGTATTACAATACTTCCATTTCTTTGAACATGGAAGTAAAAATAAACATTTAACAGACAAGAGAAATATTTAATTTGTATTTAGTGATATATTTTTACTTTTTTGTAAGAGAATAAAATGCCAATTTATTTAAATTTCACAATGTATTGAGAATGACATCCCGTATAATAAACAAATACATACTACAAATTGGTGTACTTGTATACCTATCGAATAGTATTGACGTTCGATTCAATTGCAGGAGTACTCCTCTTTCGATTATCTCTGATATCATGATGGATTTGATGTAGGTACATTTGTACAAGTACACTACCGTATCTATTCAATGTATTTGAATGCATTCGAGTATACATTGATGAAAATTTGTAAGTAGAGTACATATAGTACATATATACATATACAATAATACATACTATCGGAATTTGATACAATCCATATACAAATGAAAAAAGTAACTGTTACATTTTTTTTACAGTTAAACCACTGAACCGATCTTGATGAAATTTGGCAAGGAGTTAGCTTATACCCTGTAGAAGGACATAGGCTATTCAATTTTATCCCGAAATAAATATTACATAAATTTCACGCAGGTGAAGTCGCAGCTATCAGCTTGTCTAATACAAATTATTATTTAATATTTATTGTATTAATTACGAGTTTTAACACGGAAATGAGTTTAAAGGCTGATATAAGAATGACCCATTCTAACGTTCTTTAAAATATTCGTATCGAGAAATCAAACACCCTTTTTAAAACATGGATTTCTTAGCTAAAGTTAACCCTTCTGACTTTTTGTATAATATTCGAGACTAAAATAAATACAATTAATTAATTAACGAATGTTGTTAATAATTAACAACAATCGCCATATTACGTATTTTTTTAATATGATTTGATTATAAGCCCGGGCGCACGTTGAGACGTAGGCGACGCAGCGCAGCGCAGGGCAGCGCAGCACAGTTTTTGCTGCGTGACTTGAGTAACCGCACATTGCAACGCAGTTTCTTGTCTATTTGGAAAAAAGCGTACATTTTTATTTATTTACGATGCGTAGGAATGGGGAAAAAATAAAAAATTGCATAGATTGATGAAAAACATTTTGATCGTAGAAATTTTTAACACCCGGCATGGTAAAATTTAAAAGAACGTCTACTACAATTCAATATACTGTATAGCAGTTTCTATTTTGGCGATAGGCCAGATATGAAAAGTAATATAGAAACATAGTAAAATTATAGAGAATGTACGTGAAATTTTCATATGCATGAAATTAAATGAAAGAATAGGTATATTACTTTTTCAGAGTAAATAAATTTTAATAAGTACTATGTTAAAATTTACCAGTATGTCATTGTAATTTTTCATTTTAAATTCTACCGACTTTTCCGTTAATTTTTTTCAGAAGTTGATTCTGTCTTCAGGTTCACAGCATTTTCTGTTAGTTTTGTAAAAGAATATTCTCTCCGTGTATATTGTAGTTAATTATATTGTATTATTAACAAATGTAAATAAATAATGTGTTTATAATCATGTAATGTTATATACGGATATATAAGTACGGTATATACATATGTATGCAAGGTATAATATTTATTCCCTACTTTCTTACGGGATGCATCTATAAATAGCAGGCTCAGAGGTAGGGACGATCGATTTCTCGACTTTTGTTTTTCTAAGGGTTGTTTTTCTTCTTTTTTTTTGGTTCTTGCAAACCCACATTGTTCACAAAAGTTATTTTCCGAAGAAATATAATAATATTATGATTACATTTGTATCTATAAACTTCCAATGAAAGATAATATTATTTTGGAAAATTTCAGATGATTTCAAAACATCCTGTAAAAGTAAATACAGTTATAAAAAATACAGATACTGTTATTTGAGTTTCAGCATTATTTAAAAAAATTCAATATATTATAATTTCAAATGCATTCTGACTTGGCATTTAAAATTTATCAAAACGCGTTATGAGCGTTTTTGAAAGTCCCACGACATGAAATTCACATAAAAGTTAAAGCGGGTCATTTTAAGAGGGCAGACCTAGTTAGAATTTAAAAAAAACATTTTTTGTTGCATTTTCTCAAAGTAGAATATTTCAAAAGTATTCTCTAAAAATTTCAGACAAATCGGACCGTTATTTATGGATATATATAACTTTGAACGGACCCGTCTCTAATGTATTCTAGTAGGCAGGTAGCGGCAACTGTGCGCTTTGCCGATCGGTTTGAAATTTTTCTCACTTATTCTATACATAATTGTCCTCCGGATGGACGAAGGATTTTTTTGACGTTTTTTTTTTTATAGCTGAAAATGCGAGTGCAATTTTAGTTAAATAAAGAACTTTGACTTTCAACATCGGCCATTTTGTGAAAATTCAAAATTTTTTAAATCCCTTCGTCCATCTGGAGCATTATGACATTAACTAATGATCCCTTTTTTTCTGATGACCCAGTGACGAGCAGCAGTGATCACGGCAAAACACTTTTTTTTGACCTGCTGTATCCCACTTATTTTTTAATATTTTGACATAAAAAATTATAACATTTTCTGTAAAAACATATCTTTCATGTGGAAAAAACATTTATTAATTATTTTAATGCGTGACCAAAAAAAAATCCCAACTGGGTTTGTCCCCTTAAAAACTTAAGGGGCGTTAAGGGGTTAGGTGTAGTCAGAGACATGAAAAAATGACAATTTTAAATAATTTTTTTATAAAAACATAGCATCATTAAATAAGGTTTCGACTTGACTTGGCAGAAATTTTAGAAAAAAACTTAATAATTTTAAAAGTAATGGCTGTTTGTGTTGATCCAGTTCCAACCGAAGCTCCTTGCGGTGACCATCACTAATTCTTAGAGATTCATCCAAATTCAATCGGACAAAAAAAATAGTTTTATTAATAGATAATCTAGTGCCTGATCGAAGCTTTTTTTTCTTTCTTAATTTAACAAAATGGCAGCCTCAAAAATTTTTTTTCCAGATTTTCGGGAATAAACCAACAGTTAATTGTTTATAACAAATCGAAATTAAAAAAAAAGAATCCTTCGATCAGGCACTAGTTTTTCATGTTTTCAAAAAGCTGTATAAATTTCATTAAAATCTACCGAGCGGTTTTCGAGCTACAGTGGTCACCAGTTCAAAAAACATAGTTTTGAGAAAAACGCATTTAAAGTTTTACACTCAATTTAGGTAAAGTAATATACATATTATTTAATTACTTACACCAACTATTTCTGGGCCATAAAATAGTTCTTCAGCCGTTGTAGCAACTTCCAAAAATGCAAAAAAAAGAAAATCGATTTCTTGAAAATTCTGACTACACCTAACCCCTTAATGTTCAATACATAGCAATTTATCTACCGTATATAGTTATATGTTTTAATTTTAGTGAATCAGTTTTTCAAACTTTATAAATGTAAAGTTTAAAGAGGGTCAAAGTTCAATAGCTCGTTCCTCCCTTTTCTGCGCCACCTATGATCTTTGAAGTATGCTTGTACATGAATAACTAACTACCCCGCAATGTAAACGCCACTCTAACGTACCTAAGTTGTCACTCTGCTTGGAAATTAAATAAAAGCTTTTTATTAATTCATTGGCGCTCCATGGCCGTCTCGAATAACGTCATTTATATCGACGTTTTGAAATTTGAGCGCAACTTCTTGAAGTTTCGTTAAATATATATTGTTGATGAATTTATGTAGCGTCTATTTGAAATATTGTTTATTTTGTGTGGTTTATTTTTAAAACTTCAATATTGTTTTTATTAGTATTTAGAAATTGTTAATTTTTTTAACATTTAGTTATTCTGAAAATTTTTATTAATATCATAGGTTGATATTACTTTGTTGTCGCTACTTGAATATGTGATTTCGGAAGTTAAAAAAAATATACCGTCTTAAGCATTGTCAAAATCGTCATTTTTGGGACTTTTAATTTTGATATCTCAAAATTTCTTAAAGTTTTCTACCATAAAGCAATAAAAATTTGTAAACCATTCATACATTTAGTTATAAATTAAAAATATCTGCCATGGTGCCACAGGACTTTCTTGACATAAACTAAAGAAATATTATTTAATACAATATGTATTTTGTTAATCGTAATTACTAAGACGGAAACGGATGTTTACTCTTGTACCTATTTTTTTTAATTTTCGATTTATTTTTGAAATGTTATTAAGACAAAAATGTTTTAGATTAAAAAATATTGAGTATGTTATTATCTATAATTTATTCCCCATACATTTTTTTCCAACACTTATGATTTAGCCAGAAAGAATAATTATTTCGAATATTCCACACTATTTATTCTTAGTATTAAGTATAAGAAAGACCCATGGTACCTATGGCAAACACGTACACTGTTCAGTCTAATACGTATAAGAAAATCCCATGACAATCATGGCAGATATTTCATCTCTGTTATGAATTATTTGAAATGTAATTAAAAACGGATACTTATTAAAAAAAAATTTTTTTTCGTATAATGAATAGAACATAAATTATAGATAATAATATTACCTACAATTTTCAACTTGACCATTTTTCTCTAATTCAAACTGTTTAAATGTAATTCGAAAAATTCAAAAATCGATCTAGGTAAACATCGGTTGAAAGATCGATCGTTTTCAAAAATATAAGGTTTTCTTCCCAGACAAAAATAAAATTTCACCCTTCTACGATTTGTCGTTTTAAGTTACAGCGTCTACAGACAGGCAGACAGACATCATGGTGAAAATAGAATGGATTCAGGGAAGGTCAAAATTGATAATTCCATCAAAATCCGGATTTCGAAAAAACCGGCTTTACAATACTTACTTATGTATATGTATATTACATATACATAAGTATAAGAAAGTAAAAATCGAAATTAGTAGTTAATATTTAGTTTAAAAAAAAACTTATATAGTAAGTGTAAGCACTTTATTGAATAAATATTTGTTTGTATGATATTTTCTAGAATTAGTTTAGATGACCTAAATTTAACACAGTTTAGTAGGCATAGATCGATTTGCTGCCAAATAGTTCCGTGATACATAATAGTACAGAATATAAAAGCAATAATTTCTATTTGTGAATGTATTTTTATTTATGAATATTTAATCTAAATTTGATTTATTTGTTTGTACGCAATTTGATAATAGTGATTGATATTTAATTTACTTTTAATCCGTTTGTAATCAACATGAATCAATTCTACAGTTAACTATATTATTGTTGATAATTTGCTATGATAATTCAGTTGTCTCAAATCAATCAGAATTAATTATTATACTAAAATTTACCAGCGGCTTACATCCGTTTATTACTTAACCTATTTAATTTTTGAGTGAAACTTTTTTAGCTCGATTAGTATATTGGAGTAACCTCGGCAGATTTTAATATTTGACACGTTTTAAAGATGAAATATATGGGTATTTCTTCACTAATTAATTTTTTTGATTTCACTGTAATTATTATAAAAGATGAAAATTAATAATGAATTCTACTTGTGCGTAAAGTTTCTCACAGACCGACACTTTATATTTTCAAATGAAAAAAAAGACGATGGTGAAATAAATTTCGCGTTTTTCCAGAATTTTTTTTATGTTTCTTTTCGGGTAAAAAATTCACAACTCGAAAACTATTCATGATTAAGAAATGTAACTATTGTTATATAAGATAACTTTCTTATCTTCCAGAAAGAAAGAATCTACAAAATGGCGAAGGTGCAGCAAATACGGTTCGGTAGATATTTAAATATATAATATATAAAAATAAAAAATATATAAAATTTTCGAATAATTCGCGTCGGTCTGTGCGAAGCTTAATATAAAAAGTTATAATTAAAATACTGTCACTTATTATTATTATTTTGAAATCGTGAAACACAGTCCCCTGGTCGGTCACCAACCCAGAATATCTTCAGGAACACGTAATTAGAAATACATATTAAATTCTCTATCATATTTTCATTGATTAATAATTATCATATGCAAATACCACACTTTTCTTTTGCGAAATTGATGTTTATTAGTGTAAAAACGAGTTATACTTTTGTCGTGAAGTTTTGAGCACAGTCCCATGTGTTTTTTTGAAATCTGTATTATATCGTATAATGGACTGCATTTGTATAATTTTTATCTTTAATCTAAAGTACCAAATTGCATCAATCAAGCAAAAATATCATTGGGACACTATCCGTGAAAATGTAGAGAAATGCTCATATGCATACAAGCAACTTTACGTCGGTTAAGCGTGAGAGAGAGATGAGTAAATGTATAAGAGAAAGATGAATGAATGCACATACATTTTTTAAAAATAATATAAATTTTTCATAGCACGTGCCTGACCTAATTTTTTTTATTCTTTACGTTGAAAAGAAGGAGAACATTTATATGATATTTAGAAACTTTTATATATATATATGTATATATACTTCCATTTTATATAATAACTCTCTTTTTTGTTTGTTTCAGGTAAATATACATCTCTCAAGTTTGTTCCTATATAGAAGATCAGTAAATAATTACATCAATCGTAAGATTTCAGTATAACAAATATTTAACAATAATATTTACCTAAAATGTCTAATAAAATGTTTACCATAGACTATAGAAAAAAAATAATTACTTATACACATCTGTATTAAATTAAGGGTTAATATTTGAACTATTAAACAATTAAAGGCAGGTTTTATAAAGGAAAAAGTTTAATAAAGAAAAAAAAGATTTTAGTTTGATGGCATTTTCCGTAAATTCATACACAGGTAGAAAGGTTTACTTGAGCCAAGTAAACCTTGTTTTGTATATAACGAAAACAATATTTTCTAAAGATAAGAAATATTTTCTTAAACCAACTATAGTATTCTTGGACGAAGAAATAATGTAGTTAGATTAAGAGTACTTTTCTTATATATTGTTTCGTTATATACAAAACAAGATTTTCTTGGTCCAATGCAGTTTTTTTGTGTGTAGTTTTGAGAATTTTCCTACTCCTTTTAATTAAAAAAGCACTGAAGGAAAATACACAAATATACCATAAACTTCTTTTAGTGCAGTATAAGGTATGCACTTTTACGTCGTATTCGCACGGCATGCTATGGTCTGAAACTTTGAACGCGTTTTTATCAATACTGTTTTTTTTTGTACTTTGCAGCATCGATTTCTTACGCTCTAGTTCTTTCATTAATTTGAAGTTTTCAGGAAAAATTTAAAATATACAAATCTTTCTTGATGGCGATGTTAGAGGTGGGAGGTAAACGGGAAAAATCAAATTTAAATTATATTTATAGTTAATTTTTTTAGGGCTTTCCCCCCATTAAAACTAGAGTGGTGGGAGTTGGAGGTAAACAAAAAAAATAAAATTTAAATTATGGGTATAATCTTTTTTTCTTGGGGTTACCTCCCTTTAAAATTAAAGCTGCGATATTTAGAAATTATATTTTGAAACCTGGGATGATTTTTGAAATTTTCTAATTTTAACTTTATTAATTTTATTAATTCAGAATGTCGTTTAAGAGTTTAAGTAGTTATTATATCAAAAACTGATTAGAATTTATATTTATGGGGTGTTTAATATTTTATATGATTTTTGCATATGTCACAGTAAAGCCATTTAAGTTTATTTAAAATTAAGTTTTTACTAAAAAAAATCTCACCCATATATTTTATAAAGCTCAACGTCTCTGTCTATCTGTCTGTCCGTTAGTGCGCTTAACACTCTAGAACCACTTATCCGATTTACGTGTTTTTTTTTCTTCAAATTGATTGCTACGTTCTCTGGCCAGGTTTTAAGATATATTTTGTTATGTTAGGTAACATAAGGAATAAGCAGTGACGATAATAGTAAATCAAGTCTAAAAAATCGTAAATATCTTGAATCCTATGCGAGATAGGGGACTCTATCTTTCCCCTAAAACCCCCACTCTCATAGTATTTTTTCCGCTGGATCTAATGAAACTAATTACAACTGCACTTATCACTCGAGAACCACTTATCCGATTTACGTGTTTTTTTCTTCAAATTGATTGCTACTCTGTCGGCCAGGTTTTAAGATATATTTTGTTACGTTAGGTAACATAAGGAATAAGAAGTGACGGTAATAGTAAATCAAGTCTAAAAAATCGTAAATATCTCGGCTCCTATGCGAGATAGAGGACTCTGTCCCTTTCCTGAAACACCCACCTCCGTATTTTTTCCATCGGTTCTAATGAAACTAATTACAACCCTCCATACATGACTTGGGGTAAAATATTAATTCCTAGAGCAGGTTTACTAATTTATATACATAAATATTACTAATATCACCCTACCTATATTTTTTCAAACAAGTAAAAGAATGAAGTAAAAAAATTAAGTTGATGTATGTATGTATGATAATATATTCCATATTAATATATGTTATTGCATATTCAACAGGCAGAATTTTACCAAATATAATAGAACCTATTTTACAACACAATATGTACTTACGACCTGTTGAATAATTATTCGTTGGCGAGAAAAATTTGGCAGTTGAAAATTGTTTTATTAAAAAAAGGTGTTTTAATTTATTTAAAAAATATACTTCCTGAATAGGTATATTTATCTTGTATGTTTTTATTAATTTTATCAAATTTATTTTAAATACTTACTGCAGCCTTGAATCGACAATTTTTGTTTGAGTTACAAACTCTATAAGAAAATATTCAAGGAAAATATAGTTTTTTTTTTTAAATTGTGTACATAGTTGTAGGTACTTATAATTGATAGGAAAATGAATTTACTATATTTGTTCCTGAATAATAAATTGTAGTTTCATGTATTTATCTAAATTTTTACCTTGTACACACTGTTTACATTTACATTATTTTGTTGACAGAACTGATATCACCCCCAAAATATCTTAAATATGTTATCAATTTTATTATTTTTTTCTTCTATTAGTGTGGACTATGGCAGTTCAAATTATTGTTATATGAAATAAATGATTCATTTTTTTTAATACGATGACGTCATCGCCAAGACATTTTTTTAATAAGGAATATGTGACAAACGAAATATAAAAAAATAAACGACCAATACTGTTTATATAATTTTTTTCTTTGATTTAATTATCGATTAATAGGGTATTTTACACTATTAATAATAAAGACTAAAATGTTCTAATAGTGTAGTATATACACAGGTAGAAAGGTTACTTGAGCCAAGTAAATCTTGTTTTGTATATAACGAAAACAATATTTTCTTAAGATAAGAAATATATTCTTAAACCAACTATAGTTTTCATGGACGAAGAAATAATGTAGTTGGATTAAGAGTACTTTCTTATATTAAGAAAATATTCTTTTCGTTATATACAAAGCAAGATTTTCTTGGTCCAATACAGTTTTTTTGTGTGTGTATTACTATAATTTACAATCAACTGTTTTTCTACGAGAAATAAATCATTATTTTAATAATAACCTAATTTTAAAATGTAATATTTAACCTATTTGTCACGTGATCGTAAACGCATCTAGCAGAACTATATATGGTATGACTATTTATTTACTAAAAACGTCAAAATACTCGATTCCTATTGGTTGATTTCAATTTACTTTAGTAAACAGTTACGTCATGCATATGCACGTTTTGGCGGGAATTTTTTCATTTGAATAGAAAATTATTATTTTCAGCGTTTTTTCGGCATTATTTTGGAAAAAGATACTAAGGAAGTATCTGTTATATAAATACATACGCATAATTTAAAAAAAATATAATTTATAAACAAATAAATCTTCGACAAGACATTTATAAAAAATGGCGGACATAGTATCCAAAAGCGGAATCATCCCGTCAAAAATGGGAGGTTTGATCATTTAAAAAGGGCGTTAGAGTAATAAGTAAAATGAAAAATCTAAAATCAATAACGTCAGATTCACGGTTCTTTTTAAAAATCAATTTTCGTATTCGTGATAAATATTTCAGATCGTTTGTATATTAAAAAACATTTAACGTCAATATTCTTAATGTAGTTTTAAATATACCTACATAACCTAATGATATATTTATTTAAGTATATGGTCCAAGCATACCTGTAAAAAATTGTAATAAAAAACATTCCATACAATTTCTAAAATCGATATCCATAAATTTAAAACTACATTTATTCCTATATGTACAGAAAACACATAATGTGTCAGTCGATTACCTTCCGTCTTGTAAAAGTCTTGGAAACTAAAGAGTACAGTGACCCATCCTTTTTTAACAGGAGTCTGTAGTGAGTCACGGGGTTATCTCGTAAAATAAAAGTGGCGTGCAGTTTATGGGGCTGGCTGTAGCAGATATATGTATGGTTTGTACATACACGCTTTTGTTGCCCGTTTTCAACTACTTGTAGGACAGGGATGTGTAATTTATGTTGCATATACGAAGCATGTACAAAGAGACTTAAATTTTTATATTTTAGTTGATATTTTTTTGGTAAATTGAAGTTTGATTTTTTATGAAATTTTATGAAAAAATTTTGAATTTTAGATTTGGTTGAAAGTATGTTTTTTATATAGAAAATGACGTGAAAAGTTGAAATTTTCAAACCGCAGGTCTGTATCTTAAACCGGGATATAGCTTCTCAAAGTTTTGATTTTTTTCTAAATTTTTGAGAAAAATGGCTGTAACTTATGAACGTGTGGTCGGATTTGATTTTTGTTGACAGATTTGGAATCAGCGTGTCAAAATCTATATAATAACATGTATATATCTTTGAAATTCGAAAAAAAAATTAAAAAAATGTCGATTTTTGACAAATTTTTTTTTGTTGAATTTTGAAGTATTAAACATGTCATTATATAGATTTTGACACGCTGATTCCAAATCTGTCAACAAAAATTAAATCTAAACACACGTTCAAAAGTTATGATCATTGATCTCCAAAAATTTGAAGAAACGAAAACTTTAGGAAGTCATATCTCGAGAACGGTTTGAGATACAGACCTGCGGTTTAAAAATTTCAATTTTTTACGTCATTTTCTATATAAAAAACATACTTTTAACAAAATCTAAAATTCAAAAAATTTTCGGTAAATTTCATGCATCAAACATTAATTTACCAAAGACATAACCACCTAAATAGAAAAAAATATTTAATTTTGTATTGTTAATAAATACCTACATTTCCCTAAACCTGTATTTTATTAATCATGGGTTAGGTTAAGGGGTCGATGAAAGTTTAAAAGGGGTCTATATATACTTAATTGTAAGGGAGTCGAAAAAAATAATAATTTTGAAAAGGGGTCGATGTAAGAAAAAGGTTGGGAACTCCTGATATAAATTATTGCAAATGAAAATTAAATCAATAGTATGTTGAAACAAAAAACAAAGACATTTTTTCTTTGTTCATATTTTAATGTTTCAGTTGAGATAAAAAATAAGTTTCAAGTCAAATGTAAATGGAAATAATTTAAATTCAGTGGAGCTGAAATTGACCAAAGTGGGTGTACCTCATTTTTATAAATACTTGCTCAAGCGATTTGAAGAAAATGCGGATAATATAAAATTAAATTCATATATTTTTGGAAACACTTAACAGTGTGAACAATTAAATTTGGTTCTGAAAGAAAACAAGTCTGACGGGGTACATTTTTTGAAGAAATTGGTAGATTTCGATGTATAGAATATGACGATAACTCCCCCCCCCCCTTTGAAGGGAGGTGCATAACTTTCTAGGGGCTTGCAAAGCTGTCTAAAATCAGTTATTTGGGAATAACAATGGGGATGTCAGTTTTAGGATAAAACAGGTTTAATAAATCTTAAAGCTGATAAAATTATGAACAAAATGCTGATTTTAAAAATTAAACCATAAATAGTTATTGAAATAGAGCCCGCGAAAAAATCATTCAGCGAAGTCGAGTTTGGAGATCATGCCTAAAATGTAAAGTTACGTTCAACCGCTGTGTTTAATATGGCTTTAATTGAATTTCAAATTGAAATTATAGTAGAGAAAAGTGTGCTCTGTCTAAAATGTGCGTTGTACATACCCAATGTCGAAATCTCGAAAAATGTATGAGGTATAAGCACTCAAAATTTTAGGTATTACAAAAATTTAATGAAAATTATAATTATTCATGTTTTTTGACAAATACAGAGAAGACTTTCTACACCAAATAAAATAAATTCCAGCTAGGAATCTATGGAAAATTTAATGCCCTAAATAATGGTTCCTGTCTGACCGTGATTACTTTAAAATTGTTGAAGTTACAGGTAAATATACATATAAAGCACATAATTTAAATTATAATTATCACAATTTGTATTCAAAATCATTGTGTATTAAAAGTTTTTGTTATGAAAATTAGTCTTCATATATTTACCTGTAACTTCAACAATTTTAAAGTAATCACGGTCAAACAGAAAAAAAACTGTATTGGACCATGAAAACCTTGTTTTGTATATAACGAAAACAATATTTTCTTAATATAAGAAACATACTCTTAATCCAACTACGTTATTCCTTCGTCCAAGAGTACTATAGTTGGTTTAAGAGATTATTGCTTATCTTAAAGAAATATTGTTTTCGTTATATACAAAACAAGGTTTACTTGGTTTGAGAAATCCTTTCTACCAGTGCAGACAGAAACCATTATTTAGGGCGTTAAATTTTCTATAGATTCCTAGCTGGAATCCATTTTATTTGGTGTAGAAGGTCTTCTATATAGTTATCGAAATGTACTCCGTCATTTTTTTCCAGTTCAAATCTTATAATGACTGGACTAAATTATTATGCGACAAACTTAATTTTGTGGTTTCGTACCAATAAAACTATTGTCAATAGTTAAGTTTCATATACTAACGGTACATAACCCTCAGGCGTAGGTGGGCATAGTTAATCGAAAAGTTAACTTCGTTAATCGTTAATCCGTTAATAAAAAAGTTAACTTCGTTAACCGTTAAATCGTTAAAATTCCGAAAATGTAACGGAAGTTAAAGTTAACCGAAAATTTGAAAATTTAACGAAAGTTAAAGTTAATCGTTAAAAAGTTAACCATCCAAAATGTTTGAAGAACTTTTTTTTGCTATTTCGCCAACTTTCTTATGTACTTTTCATCAAACAACCAATGTAACGGACTAAAGTTAACAAAAGCGTAATCATTTTTTTGAGTTAACTTAAATGTTAATCCGTTAACCATTTTGTTAACTTCGTTAATTAACGGTTAACGGATTAACGAGTTAATGCCCACCTATGTCCCCAGGGCGCAAATACTTCTCACACTTGTCCGTCTTTTTATTTTATTTTATTTCTTGTAGAATATTGTCGAATGTTTATTTAACAATTGAATAAATCAATATTTACCAACCCCGACATTTCGATAGCGGTAGGTTTTATGTATCAGATACAATCCAATATCCGATATCATGAACTGGAACATGGCAGATGTGTTAAACAACCAAGAGATTTCTGCGAATGCCTGTTAAAAGTTCATATTTCAACTGTGCGATGACGTACTACACTCAAATACGTACTCTACCCTTGATGTTTTCGTGTGTAGGTAATGGAAAAGTTTTATATACAAGAAAGAAATTTGTACTCGGCTTTGTATTTATATTTCAAGAAAATGGCTCTCGGCTTATTATTTTAAGGAATATTTATTCCATCTGGACATTGTTAAAAAAACAACGATATTTCTGTTTTCAAGATATAAATGTTTTGTTTATCTTAAAAAGATATTTACTCTTCGTAACTTTTTATATTTGAATGCTATTTTTGTTGTTTCAAGTTTATTATTTATTGTTGATTTATTTAATTTAATAAATAATGTTAGTTGAATATATTAGAATAATATTACATTCTTTAATTTAGTGCAGTGGATCCCAACAAGTGGTTCGCAAGAGCTAAAATATGGTCTTCTAACTTTGAATCAACATAGAATTATCTACTAAAAATGATATGAAGGGTACACGGGAAAAAGAGGCTAAGTCAATTTTTAGTCGAATTTAGATGACAGCGCTATTTAGTAGCAAATCTAGGTACTTTTCGAGCCACATATGAATTAAGGGGAAAAACAAGCTAAATTACGTAAAATAAATTAATTTAAAATACGCATACACGGGAATAAGAGGCTAAGTCCACACGGTTTTCGTGAAAAACAAGTCAAGTCAAGTCATGTCACTGGTGATGAATCATTACTGTAATAATGGAAAGTTTTAGTACAGAGTGGCCAGTTTCTGGAAAACCGGGAAAAGTCAGGGAATATTGCTATACAGGGAAAAGTCAGGGAATTTGGTTGGAAGTCAGGGAATTTTTATAAAAAATTAAAGTCATAGAAATTCTCGCAAATATTTAGAGTGACGTTTTTTTAGGTTTTTTATCTAAATTTTTTAAATAAAAATCAGGGAAAAACGGTAAATATTCTCCTGGAAAACCGGGAAAAGTCAGGGAAATTTGTTCCAGAGAAATACTGGTCATCCTGTAGTAATACGGAAAGTGTCGGTGTGAAAAATAATACAAAAAAAAGACCAAAATATTAAAATATGTAAACGTTGGTTAAATAAAAAAGTGTTCAAAAACTGGTGAAAAAGAGGCTAAGTCAATTTTTTTTTGGAAACTGGTTGATCAACACGGTTCAAACTTCAAAATTCAATGTTATAAGATATAATTAGAAAGATCAAGTGAAATTTTTTAAAGATATTATTTATAGAATAAAATTATTCAAGTTATTAACCTTAAAACAGCGATAACTCAAAACTAGAAATTTTGACTTAGCTTCTTTTTCCCGTGTACCCTTCATATGTTTTCAATTATAACACTGTTAAATTAATGTTACTTTTGACTTTTACGATTACTTATGTTAATTAAACTTTTCGATTAAAGTTTATTTTTAGATTGATATAGTTTATTAATAATCGTGTGGTCCCTGCTAGTAATAATGAAATCAAAGTGGTCCCTGGTCAAAAAAAAGGTTGGGATCCACTGATTTAGTGGGATTCTCAAATTCTTCATACAAAAATTTAACTCAATAGCTCTTTAGACTAGAATCAGGGTTTCCCAACGTAGTCTATGAAAGTTTGAAAGGATTTATAGTATACCAGGGGTCTATGTGAAAATTTGTAATTTTTTTGATGTTTTTTATGTAATGCAAGAGTTTAAAAATAGTTAAAAGAGCAAAAAAGGTCATTTACAATTTTTAATTCACAAATAATTACAGGACGGTCTATGAACTTTGTCATTCCTTCAAAAGAGGTCTATGTGGAAAAATATTGGGAACCCCTGGACTAGAACAATAGCCAATTTGTGAAAATTAAATGTACTGAATTAGAAATTTTGAGTGAAATTTGATTACTGCCATTACTGGATAAATCTATATAGGTACATTTAACTGTCTTACAACGTTATTTGATGATAATTGATCATTTTGTTAAAAAAAAACATAATTTACGCGGTTCAGTAGATTTACAAAAATAGTGTATTTTACTATATAAAAGCTTTGTATTGTTTTAAATTTTACGACTCTTTATTTTATAACTAATCATTTTGCTATCTTTAGCAAGTGTGCATCACTGGAGAAAAAGAAACATACAATATAAAATTATATAATTTAAAATGCAAACTATGCGTATTTCGATGGTAAAATTGTGTCAATAAATGAATGAAAATTACAAATAAAAAGTAGCCCATCAATCCAAAAAAACAATATAATTTGCGCCAGTACCTAATGGTTGTAGAAAATCAAAATCAGAAGAGATGGAACTAGAAACAGTTAAAAATTGGATAAAACTATTTACAGAACTCAAATTAGAAAACGAATTAATATATTTGTTCTTAAATTTTAAATAGTAGAGTACTAATTTATTTAAATACTGTTCAGAATTAGTTCTGACTAATAATTCCAGGGTCACATAGAAGACGTGTTTTTATCCATCCTGTGTATAAATCAATTTCATGTAAATTGCTGTAATTGATAATAATTAATCACACGTTTTAAACAAAAACTATTTCAATTTCTTGCTCTTAGGGAAGATAATTTGTTATCTCAAACTCTATCTAATTTTGACAAAAAGGCGGTCTGGGATGGACTATATAAGGTTATGTTTTTGCTTGTGTGTATTTGATAAATTAGGTAACTAAATTTGTTAATCTGTTCATTCATTCTATAAGCTTAATGGATTTTGGATCGGATTTTATCTAACCAGAAATTACAGATACCTACATTACCTATTTACATATACATATGTATGTATTTGATATATAAATACCATTTATTATATACAAAAAGAGAAATTTATTCAGACATTCAATTTGGTCTATTTCGGAAGCATCATTTTTACTATTTTGAAGTTGGCAATACGTTCTATGATTCTGACAACTTTTTATTATTAAGTAATGTCTAATTTGTATTTCTTTGATTGTATGTGTTGTTAAAATATCAAAAAATGCGAAAATATTTGAACATGTCTTCATGGTGACGTCAATTCCCGCGCCAACGCTGATTGGTCAAAGAGCTGATGAGGCTACCTTGTGTTTATATACTTTGGGACATTATATAGTATTTATTCTGGAGTAAAAGTTAAGCTGACGCTATTTGCGAGATGTCGAATCGTTATGAATTGATTTGAGATTTTAGAGCATTGGTATATGTATGTTATACAGTGGTGCCTCGCATAACGAACGCTGCACACAACGAACTTTCTGTTCGTTCATTGCGCGACTCGAACAACGAACCTCGTTTCGCTCAACGAACTGCATCGTGTTTAATTTTGCCGCCCGAACGCTCCTACGTATCACGAAGTCGCCCGAACTTCCAAAATCGCACGCAGTCGATGCTCAAACTTGCATGAACATGCATCAACGTGCGTCAGTCACTTTTTTCTGTGCTTAACTCATACACCTGTTTGTTTTAATAAATGTAATTTTGTGTGTGTATATTATGAGTTCTAAAAAACAGGAAGGTGAAATGAAATGAAATAAGAAATAATTAGAAAGAGGATTTGACCCTGCAAGCCTCAGTAGACTCTCCTAAATCTGATTCTGACGAAAAAATAAAAAAACGTGTCTACAATCTTTTTTATGTTACAGTACCATATTTTATGCTACATAACGAATTAAAATTTTTAACATGTATTGTTAAGGGAAAACGCGTTTCACATAACGAACTTGCACCCGGAACGAATTAAGTTCGTTATGCGAGGCACCACTGTATATATATTATAACATTAATTACTACTATATTTAATACTTGGCAGATAGCGTTAGTTTGGATTTTACTCGAGAACAAATTACATTTCTTTAAAATTTTGTTTTAAAATTACCCGAATGGAAAATTTGATGGAAATCATTTTCTTCATAATATATAAAGTTAATAATTTAGAATGTAGATTAATAGCTCGTCTCAAATTTTTTATTCACACTTTATTATTATATTTAATATTAGAATAAAATTTCTTGGAAGCTTTATATACAATGACAGTTTTTAGTATATTACGAAAACTTATTAATCCGTGGAAATGGGAAAAAAAAACTTTTTTCAGTTTGTAAGCGAAAGTTATAATATTTTTTTTAAAACCTACACTTTCTAAAAAGTTTATTTTGTGAGTTCAAATATATATTAACTAACTGAGAAAAGTTATTTTATTTATTTATATTATAACCAACAAGGGGAAAATTCAGAATTGCTGTATTAGTGGAATTTTGCAGAGTTATGTTATTTTATTTAAGAATTAATATAATTTTCCATATGGATTTTTAAAATATTTTTTAATATTTGTTTTGAGGTGTTATTAACAATTTTTAATGATTGGTAAAATTAGCCCTTTAATCCATACTAATATTATAAATGCAAAAGTGTGTCTGTATATCTGTTTGTTACCTTTTCACGGATAAACTGCTGAACCGATCTTGATGAAATTTAGCAAGGAGATAGCTTGCAGCCTGAAGAAGGGCATAGGCTAGTTTTTATCCCGAAAAAATTAATTATAATACAATTATTTAAAATTGTTTATCTGACATTTGTACGTGCAACTTGTTTTATCGACATTTTTCATCTGATAGCTTAACTCCACATGAACCATATACTCGTACTTATTACCCTTATCATATATTAATGATCTTATCAAATATATCGTCATCTCGGAGCAAGAGTGGTACAACTAAAAAAATATCGAATTTATACTAAACTCATTAGAAGAATAGTAAGATGGTATAGATTTTTATGCAAGAGTTTCACAACTGTTAATTCCATGTGTGGCTACCAGGGAGCAAAATTTGATAAAATTTTTTTATGAAAAACTGTCACAAGTCAAAGCCTTTAAGGACTTTAAAGGGTAGTAGGATGGTGGAACATAGGTAAAATTTGCTCAAACGTTAGTACTATTAAGCGTGTAAAAGTTGGATTCACTAACGTTTTTCTAAATCATCAAAATAAAGTAACATTCAATTTATGTATATCTATAAAAGAGTTTGTCCTTAACCACACTCCTCATATATCAACGTAAAACCCAAACCCCTGGACCTAGAAACGTGAAATTTCGTAGGTGCTTTCCATTTATAATGTAAGGATTTTCACTAAGGAAGGATTTTTTGAAATTCAACCCCTACGGGGTCAAAATATATATAAAAAAATATTTTTTGTTGTTCGCATTTAATTGAAACTTATCGAACATCCTTTAAAATATAAATAATGAAACAATTATTTCAGCATTTCTCAAAATTTAACCCCTAAGGTGTTAGGGGGGTGTAAAAATTTGTAAAATATTTTTTTTGTATTCACCGAATGAAACATGGCACAAGTAGGTACTCTAAAAGACAAATAACAGTTACGAAAATTTAACCTCTATGGGGGTGAGGGGGGGGGGGTAAATTTTGATTAATTTATCTTCGTTATCGTTCATAGGTTAATTCGGGCAAAATAGTCATCTATTAAAATAAAAATTTCGATATTCAACCCCTAATGGCGGGGGTAGATAGGGTCTGTGTTTTTGGTATGTTTGTCTGCATAGCTGCTTATGTTATAATGGTGAAGTCGGGCAAAATAATCTGCAATAAAAAAATTCGATACTCAACCCTTAATGGCGAGGGTAGACAGGGGTTTTTACAATTTTTAACTAAGATCCCAGATATTTACGTTTTTTTATAGGTAATGAATAAAAATCAATTAAAAAAAATGTAATATGTCATCCCCTATCACGTATGGAGGGTTTTAATTAATTTCGAAGTTTATGAGAGCGAAGCCGCGGGATTCCGCTAGTTATATATGTATGTTTAAAAACATGATTTCCCAAAACTGAAGTTGTGCCACTCTTGCTCCGAGGTGACGATATTATGGCGTGAACGAAGTTGCGAGTAATAAATAGTTACTTATTAATTATAAAAAAAAACATTTTGTACTTATTTTTTTGTAAATAATTTAAATTATGTTTGTATTTTTTTTTTAAAAAAGCTTTTTCAATGTTTGTATAATGTAAAATATTCCTGTACCTAAAAAGTAATTTTCTGTTCATGTTTGTATTCATTAATTATTTACGTTAACGCCTACTACGATCAAAATTACCTCTCTTTAATATGTTGTCTCTTCTACTTATCTAAGTTTGATATAATATAATGAAAATTAAATAAGTGTGTCTCATACTTTGTTACAGGGTTGGCTCCCCACTGGGTAACCCAAAAAAACCCGGGTGGGTTTTTTTGGGCAACTTGACTTAAAAAAACCCAGTGGGTTTTTTAAAATATTATTATTTTAGGGTATATTTGAATGAAATATTTTATTTTGTAACGAAATAATTATAATACAATCATTCTAGACCTTTTTATTTTATTTATAATTAAAATAACAGTGGTAATAGTACTAATTGTACCTTTACATACAGGCTCTGTGATTTGAAAAGTTTAAAACAAATAACTTTTTGTCTAGACCTAAAAAGTTATCAAATATCACTCGTTTCGACAATATGAGAGAAGATCTAGAATGACGGTAACCTCAATTTTTTTAATACTAACCCCCTTTACTACAATTAGGATGGACCATTTTGGATTAATAAAAAAAACTGTAAAGATAAATGTTCAAAATGGTTTCTATTATTTCTCAAAAATTAACAGTGTTAAAACTCATGATAAATAAAATTTTTAAATAATTTCTCTAGAAATAACCCACATTCTCGAATAAAGGATTAAAATATTTTTTACGCTGTAAGAAATCTTAGTATTGTAATACCGTCGAAAAATTGTGTTCGAAATAAAAGCAGATTCTGATTGTACTATACATATAACTTCAATGTAAAAAACTGATATTTTCCGTATGGCGGCTATGCATGTGTCTGCCTGGGTGAAGAATTTTCACGATAAGTATATTGTAAATATTTGAATTACTTTTGGGGAAAATTTTTGTTTTAGTAAGTACTTTAGACCTATTGATTTTGGGGATTATAGGATTAGGGGTTTTGGAAATATTTGAAATTTTGTACCTAATATCATCTAAAAAGGGAACTTTGCGAGGTGTATCTCGCCAATTTTGAACTGATGGTTCAATCGAACCTAAAGGATATTTATTTATTTATAGATCGAAAGCAACTATTAAAAGGAGAGAAAAACATGCTCAAAATTTAATTTTAAATAATAAAATATTACGTTTTCTAATTCAAGTTTCCTAATGCAACTTAATTCAAATTTTTAGATTCTTATTCTACATTTTGCTTTATGTTATTGAGGATAATACAGAAAACTAATATTTTAAAAAATATTTTAAATAGTATAAGACAAATATTATGGAACATGAAAGTTATGTATGGTTCTCTGTTAATTTTATTATCTTTTGTCTTCCAGATCCACTTTGAATATTAATTTAAAATTAAATTATTTAAATATTTTTACGTATTTATTGCTAAATCTTTTATTCAATAATACTGGACATTACCAGATAAACATTTAATTATGTTTGTTTAGTTTCAAAATAGGTCTTGAAAAAACCGGAAACCATTTCGAACAGTTAATTAAAATTAACATATTAAAAATAGTATTATTTTTTTAATTTTGTTACTAGGCAATTCAAAAAAGACATAGAAAACTATATTTGGAAATTCGATGGACCGTTTTTATATAATGAAAACACTGAGGAAAATATTCCTTTTTTATCCGCAATTATATCAATCAACATCATTCGAATACATCTTTTCACTGTAAAAAATATATATTTTATATGTCTTTACTTAATTTAAAAAAAACCCAATAAAACCCAAAAAAACCCGGTTTTAAAACCCAATAAAACCCGGTGGGCTGGGCTTTTTTAAAAAAACCCGGGTTTTTGCCAACCCTGCTTTGTTATAAATAAAGAATTAGTTATTCCGTGAATAATATTCAAATATGAAATTTTTATATTAAATTCTTCTATTAATATTATTAAGAATCACGGTCCTTTGATCTCGACAGGTAATTTTCGTCATTTCTGTATGAAAAATCGATATTTTCTATTTTAATAAAACTGTATGAAATCTACTAGTTTTAGAATTGAAAAAAATCGCTCAACTGTAAGCTATACTTATTCCATGCCATTAGCCTCTTCACTTAAATTATTATTGAAAATTTTGCAATGAGAATTTTTTTTTCGAAAAACTTTTTTTTTCGAATGGTTCAGGTTCAATAAAAGCGCTACAATTTTTTAGTAGTGATAATTTCATTTCAATCTACACCTAATTTTCATCATTACTTATTTTTTTTTTGATTAGGTTAAAATACTGCAATTTGTAAGAGTTTTATCGAAAAATATATATATCAAGTATATTTTTTGAATTCGTGCTTTAATAAGCTTTTATTTGACACCCTACACGATACCCTTGAAGTTTTTTTTTTCCATTTCTCAATTTACCCCCATAATCAAAATTAAATTTTTTATACTTCACGTCTATATTTGGGCAACCACACACTCTATCTGTGCTAAATTTCAATTTTTTACGACGAATTGTTTAAAAAAAAATCGTATGTAACAGACGGACGGACGGACACCAAAGTGATTTCATAATTGTTTTTTTTTATCAATTGCTGCATGTATGAAAGATCATCACTTAAGAACGGCTCGACCGATTTGGCTGATTTTTTTTGTTGTGCTCGTATTTGTCAGGACAAGGTTTGTATGAAAATTTTTTTTTGGAAAATCCACCGGAAAAATCGGAAATTTGATGGTTATTTTTTTATAATTTAAAAGTATTATGCACGTCATTATATAGATTTGTACACGCTGATTTCAAATCTGTCTACAAAAAACAAATACGATGACAGGTTCAAAAGTTAAAGCCAGTTTTCTCAAAATTTTTGAAAAAACTAAAACTTCGAGAGGTTATAAAATTCGAGAACGTTATAAAATACAGACCTGCGGTTTGAAAATTTTAATTTTCCACGTCATTTTCTATATAATTAACATACTTTTAACGAAATCGAAGACACACAATTTTTCAGTAATATTTCATGCATCAATCTTCGATTGAATAAAGAATTCTATAGAAAGGGTTTGAATATTTTATTAATTAATTTAATAATAGTTTTGTGGATATTAATATAAATTTAAAATATAAAAATAAAAGAATGTTAGTCAGTACATACATAACTGACATTTTCTATTTTGTTTTCAATATTGAACAAAAAAATATATTTCTTTCTCAATATTTGTTTTATACATCTACGATTGTCTTTGCCTGTCAAAAATAACAGAGAGAAATATTCAAGATATAAAAATAGATTCCCGTAAAACCCATGTGACTTTATTTTCAATGAAACGGATATAATTTTAGCACCAGGAAAAATAATATAAGTATAGATATATATAAATTATGCTTATGTAAAAATACTCACAACGACAGAAAATAACTCAAAATATTATTGTGATAGAACATAGTGGGCACATGAATAAGTATATGATATTAAAGTCTAAATTAACCTAGTATTATATAAAATTATATATTTATTAAACGATATACAGAGACGTAATAAGAATTATTTGCGATCCATTAATTTTTTTTTGGAAATTGTAAGCAATTAAATACATAAATAAAAGTTTTTTCATATTTTATAACGTTTCTGTATATTACTATACATATGTTAAATACAATGGCATTCATAAGTGGTCGTTCAGTTTGTATTGAAATTCACTTATCTCTTTAGTACACATTTGATTATTATAATATTTAAATCATTTCTCTATGTACCAAACAAAGACAGATATTTTGAAACTCATTTGTTAGATAAAGAAATACTTCGTTTATAGTACTTATATATATTTCATATTGATAATTGTATAAGTAAATTTTGTGGCAATTAATATTTGATATAAAATTAATTAATGAAATGGACGTAATTTTTTTTTAATTAAAAATGATATAGACTATATAAGCTCTGCCCTAAAAAAAGATAACCAATGATTTTTTTCTTAATATTTTTGAATTTGTTGTAACTGATTTTCACCTTTAGGGTGGCAGATGACTTCTGATACCAGTGGTTAATGGTACTTATGTATTGATAGAAACAAATAGTTTTTCTTTTTTAAAATATGACAGCTTACATTATTTCCGAGAAATATTAAAAAAAAATGTTTCACATTTTTAATAATTAATTTTGACGCGAAGAAAACATACAAAATAGGATTTGTTTGTTGTGCTTATATACTATATAGGGCGTGTATATATACATATAATATATGTACATATATTATACATAGGTATATACTTATATAGAATTACTGTGACAACATTAATCCAATGTATAATAACTACATCTAAATAAATTTATTCCTCCTACCATATCTTGATATCTGATGTCACTGAATATATCGTCGTCTCGGAGTAAGAGTGGCACAACTCAAAAATTCTCTGTTTTGGGAAATCACGTTTTTAAACATACATATATAATTGAATATTAGTTTATTTTGATGGTTTAGAAAAGCGCTAGTGAATCCAACTTTTATACGCTTAATAGTTCTAACGTTTGACAAAAATTATACCCATGTTTCACCATCCTACCATCCTTTAAATTGCTTAAAGGCTTTGACTTGTGACAGTTTTTTATAAAATTTTGCTCCCAGGTGGCCATACACGGAATTAACAGTTGTGAAACTCTTGCATAAAAATCTATACCATCTTACTATTCTTCTAATGAGTTTAGTACAAATTCGATATTTTTTTAGTTGTGCCACTCTTACTCCAAGGCGACGATATATGATGTACATACATACGATGCTTCTCTCTCAATGTGTATTATTATATTATACATATATTTTAACACATAATTGTGTTACTTAGCTTAAGTAACATCTTAATTATATACCTTTTAATTAAAAATGTTTGCAAATTAAAAAAAAATGATCTGATTCATTGATAATATTTGAATATAATAAAAAATCGACAAATTGCTTAACTGTAATATAACAATTAACAATTACTTTCTTAAATATTATTTGTTTCATAAAAATATATTATTTATTAATAAAATCACATGGCTTATTTTTTTGATAAAAAATACATCAGTAGGCTGTGAAAAGAGATATTGAGAGTGAAAAGTACAGCTGTTTTTTTACTTTCTTATATCTACATATTATGTACAATATGAAATATACATATGTATAGTATTGTAAAACCGATTTTCGAAATCCGGATTTTGATGGAACTATCCATTTTGATCTTCCCTGAATCCATTCTATTTTCACCATGATGTCTATGTGTCTATCTGTCGGTCTGTCTGTAGACACTGTAACTCAATACGGCAAATTGTAGAAGGGTGAAATTTTAGACTTAAGATTAATTTTTGTCTGGGAAGAAAACATCCTATTTTTGAAAACGATATTTGAACCGGAAACGGATGTTCACTGATTTTTTGGCTATAGAAATGTGTTGATAAATATACTTTTGGATAGAATTTATTATAAACTTTAACGCTTTTATGAAGAATTCATACTACTTAATATTATAAACCTAAAAGTAATTTTGTATGTTTGTTACCTTTTAATGGCTAAACCGCTAAACCGATCTTGATGAAATTTGGCAGGGAGATAGCTTACATCCCGGGAAAGAACATATATAAATTTGTATTCCGAAATATTCATTTGATAAAATAATAACACAAGTTCAACGCGAACGAAGTTAGATATTAAAATTATTTTCATATAAGAATTAAATTTATTTTATTATAATAAAACGTGTAGATATAAAGTACATGAATATAATAGTTTCATATTAAATTCCATAGAAAAATATAAATAATTACTTTTCTATACTTCGTTATTAAGAAAAATACGAGTCGCAAAAGATTTTAAGTACTGAGAAAGAATTTATAAAATCATTCAATGAAAGATAATTGTTTTTGCCTAGTTGCGTGTTTGTGTTTATTAAGTTTTCACCTGCTAGATGGAACTGTGAATTAATCTCTATAGCGTGAAGAATAACTCATCAAAAGGTTACAGAACGTATGTATTTAGTTCTCTTGCACGCGAAACTTGTAACAGCTTAGTTATTTCTAGTGGTTTATCGTTAAAAATACTGAAGCAGTCAATTTATACGACGACCCGTACCGATTATTTTCCGTAACGTTTTTTTCCCGTGCAGTGGTAATGCATTTTATATGAGCGTGTTCACACGACATACGGACGATCGTATATGTTTACCGTCCGTTGCGCGTAACGTTCAATTTTTTTTTAAATTATAAAAATTTATATTTTATATCTATTTTACCAGTTTGTGTTGACATTTTCGTGAAAATTTGTTTAATAGCAAATGTTAGGTTTTGATTGGTCCTTTTGAACATTTACCAAGGTGGCCAGTTTCTGAAAAACACTATACAGGGAAATGTCAGGGAATTTGGTTGGAAGTCTTGGAATTTTTTATAAAAATGCAAAAACTACACCTTTTTTTAGGTCTTTTATCAAAATTTTAAATTAAAAATACAGGGGAAAATGTTAATATTCTCCTGGGAAACCGGTACTGTTCTAGTACGACCTAATTTGCAGGACCCTGCAGATTGGATGACAAATTGGATGGTGTATAGGAGCCTTTAGTCTTGCTGTAATTTTTTTTAAAGAACGAATACCATATACAGTGAAACTTGGTTAAGTAGTACTTGGATGGTTGGGAAACTTCTATATAACTAGAATTCATACTGAGGTCCCGTCACATCTACATGGAAATATATTTGGGAAACTGGGTAAATGGGACACCTCTTTAAGTGGGATAAAATAACTAGTCCCTTGAGATTCCAGTTATCCAGGTTGCACTGTATACATTATTTTTTAAGTTTTTGCTAAGCACCAGTTAGTTAAAAAAAGTATATACATTTTTTTCTCTTAATTTGAAGTAGCTACATAGATGAAAAAATAGAAGGAATTTTAAAACTTTTAAATCTAATATTCTTATTAGGTGGTAAAGTTGTAACGCCAAACGGTTTAAATTGATTCAAACGAATGCTTTTACACTTACTAGCACGACTAGTGTTTCATTTGACTCTGTAAACATTGATTTGAATCAATGTAAATCGTTTTCCGTAGCGACCTGGCTGCTTTTCGAGAAAAAAAGGAAAATAAAATTCTATAATTTTTTTTTATTATTAAGGGAATAAATCCCACCGTTATTATGAGATTTAATACTGCCCCCCCCCCCATCGCAAAAAGCTATCTACACCACTGGACCACCTCCCTTCTTTATCAAAATAATTATAAACAATTTATAAACAATGTCAAGCATTATACAATAATATAATAATTAATAAATAATTAGTTTCAATGTCATTTTGACACTCATTGGCCGATTGTCATTATTCATCAAATTAACCTGTTTTACAGTTAAGTATCTATAGGTTATTATTAAATGATTGCAGTAGAAATAAAATATCAGCAAATATGTCTTATTTAGTACAAGTGTCCAACACTGAGGTATCATCCAGTATCATAAATTCGCGACATTGAAAATACCTAAATGTATTTTATTTGTAATTTAAACCTGTATAGAATCCCAGGTAGAGCAGTTCAGGATGATTATACCAAAATATTATTTTAGTAGTTTGTTATTCTATCTTAACGTATATATTATATATACTATAATACCAAGCTAACTTTGCTCACTTTATTGTTATACTGTACACTAAATATAAAATAATAACAGGCCAAGTTTTGCTTCAGTTGTGTTATCATCATTAACACTTACTCCGGCACTAACTGCTCGTATCTTATAACAATAAACAACATTAGTGAAGCGACCGAGTATTTTCACGTAATAGTCAAATGTATGGGAAATTTATTTATACTCTAGGGCCTAGGGGATATAGCAGTGGTTCATAAACTTTTTGAAGTCATGGAACACTTTTGATAATAAAAAAGTTGCAGAATACTATCTTACGAAATCAGCGATTCTCAACCTGTGGGGCGTGATAAAATTGAATGGGGGCGCGAGCATATCGAGAAAAATATTATTAAAAATGTATTCAATTTACTGAAAGAAAAGCAATAAAATACATTCTGACATAACAAAAAATAAAATACACTTTTAAATTTACACTGATATAATACACTTATAAATAGGATAGTATCAGTACTGCACAATGTATTTAATAATTAACTTATTAATATTAAATTAAAAACAAGATTAATAATTATTTATGACTCACTTGGGTCTGTCTTGCAAAGCAAAGTTTTTTGAAAGAAGGTTTAATATTAGAAATTGACACTCTAAGCATTTTTTTATATTTAGCTGAGATCTATTTTTCATTGAAAATTATTTTATGAGGATGGGGAGAGGGGCGCGATGAGAATTTTGATTGAAAATTAGGTCGCAAATACTAAAAGGTTGAGAAACACTGTACTAAATCATTAAGGTCATTAAAGAAACAATAAAAATATGCATGAACATAATTTTTTTATTAAAACCTAATCAAAATAATTAGTTTTATTGGTTTTTACTATTTTTTAAGAATGTCAGGCCTAATAGACAGTAATGCTACCTTCATTTTTTTATGAATACTCCCAACGTAAATACTCCCCTTTACGTTTTTTAGTTGTAATGTTCGTAAATGTTGAAAAGTTTAGTTCATACAAATATGAGGTTGAAAACTGTAGCTAATGATCGATTTTTCAGGGGATGAATGGATAATTAAGATGTTAAATTGACTATTCTTGGGGTAATTTTCAGAAACAACTATTTACCATTCAAATGCGAGTGATTACATTAAAATTGGTTGAAAATTAGCTTGAAGCGAAATTTTGCGAAAATGTGTGATTTTAACTGTTTACAAGCTTTTACTTAACTTCACATGTATATATGTCAGGAGACACAAATCTTACAACAGTTTTTTAACCCACTGTGCGTCTCCTATTATAAACAAAATAATTTATTTTAATTGATAATTTACCAAATAAATAAGTTGAATAGTTTATTTTTAAGGTTAATATTGTTCTGGTAAAATTGCTTGGAATTTATGTGTGTTTTACTTCCATATTCGAAGAAATATAATTACTGTAATACCGTCGAAAAATCGTGTCCGAGATAAAAGTAAATTCTGACTGTACTAACTTCTAAACATAAAGAAAAGTTAATTTCCGCATGGCGGCTGTGCGTGTATGTGTCTGTCTGTCTGTCTGGATGTAGAATTTTTTCCGTTCACGATAACTACTGTAAATATGCACCGATTTGAATTATTTTTGGGGAAAATATTTGTTAGTAAGTAGTAGAAATATAATATCGAAAATTCTTATACTATATTAAAAACTATTTTAAAATATATTATAGAACATGAAAGTTCTCCATACCGTTTTTACTTTCTTATACTCATGTATATGAAATATACATATAGTCGAGTCAATGAAGGTTTTTACTTCGGAACCCTCAGAAACAGCACCGCTTTTAATGATTTTTTTTTAAATGTTCGTTATACCATACTATTTGAAATCAGAAACATTCCAGCCATCGGACTCAAAAAAATATTTTTTTTGCTCAAAAAAAATGTATATAAATAAAAAATTTTTCGATGATAACTGAGCAAAAGTGTGTTTTTTTGTTATAACTTAGTTGAATAAATATTATTTGAGGAAATGAGCAAAAAAAATTTTTAATTTTTATTGGCAAATGTTACTTTTCAATTATTTAAATAATTTACTTAATAAATTATCGTTGACATTTTGACACAAAAATTCATAAATTAATATACATATTTAGAATTTATTGAATATTGATGAAATTTAGCAAAATTGTTCGAAATACCCTTATTTAATACTAGTAAATTTTAGAGCACGTTACTTGCATTAATAATCATTTTACAGCAAGTTTTGCTACGAAATTTCGTATCTTATCGTATTTTACAACTACTTTTTCCTACGAAATTTAGTATCCGCTCGTGTCGCGTATAGACAATAAACGTTTGTCTTTTTGTAAATAAACAAACGATTTTTTCCAAAAAAATTGTACTTATTTGAGATGTATTTACCTAATGTTTTTGAAAGTTTTAGCCCTTTTGGTTAATTATTTTCAACTCTAGAGTAGTTTATTCTTTAGATTTTTCGCGCGTCAGCGGCACGTTCGTTGACAAGATTCTTTTACCCTGTTAAAAATATTTACTGAGTTTTGATGAAATCTTACATAATTGTTTGAAATACTTTAATTTAGCAGTAAAAAAATTATGAGCACGTCACTAGCATTATTTTTCATTTTACAACTAGTTAGGCTACGAAATTTACTATCCGCTCGTGCCGCATATAAGACAATAAACGTTTCCCATTTTGCTAATAAACAAACAATTTTGACAAAAAATATTATGCTTATTTAAAATACATTTACCTAATGTTTCTAAATTTTTTAGCCCGCTAGGTTTATTTTTTTAAATGGTACAATGTTATTTATTACAAATTCAAAATTTTTGAGGAAAAATTGGGAAATTTCTGAAAAATTCCTGAAAATTTTTGTATAAATCAACTTTATTTGTGAAAAGAAACACCGCGAATACACATTTCTATCAAAATTTTCAATAAATTTAGACAAAAATTAAAAAAAACTTTTGGAAAATTTCGGGAAAATTCCCGGAAAATCCTTATTTTGACAAAGTATTCTTATTCAGCGACCCTCAGAATTCCTACAGGTAAAAAAAAAATCGTCGAAAATCGGACTTAATATATGAAACCAGTAAATTATACAAATTTTCAAAATTTGGGGGGGAGGGGTTAAATCCGACGACTATAATGTTTCTGATTTTAAATAGTATGGTATAACGAACATTTTAAAAAAAATTCTATCAAAATCGGTGCTGTTTCTGAGGGTTCTGAAGTTTTGGCCATTTTCGAGCTTCATTGACTCGACTAATATAGTATAGTAAGTATAGTAAGTAAGTATAGTAAACGCGATTTTTTTCGAAATCCGGATTTTGATGGAATTATCAATTTTGACCTTCCCTGAATCCATTTTGACTATTTTCGCCATGATGTCTGTCTATCTGTCGGTCGGTCTGTAGACGCTGTAACTCAAATACGACAAATCGTAGAAAGGTGGAATTTTATACTTAAGATTGATTTTGTCCTGGGATGAAAACCTCCTATTTTTGAAAACGATCTTTCAACCGGAAACGGATGTTTACCTACATCGATTTTTGAATTTTTCGAATTACACTGAAACAGTGCGAATTAGAGAAAAATGACAATGTTGAAAATTGTAGGTAATATTATTATCTATAATTTATGTTCTATTCATTTTTTCGAAAAAACAAATTTAATTTTTTTTTTTTTTTTACTAAGTATTCGATTTTAAGTACATTTCAAATGGTTCATAACAGAGAAGAAATATCTGCCATGAGTGTCATGGGACTTTCTTATACGTATTACAGAGACTGTACGTGTTTGCTATAGGTACCATGGGTCTTTCTTATACATAATATTGAGAATAAACACTGTACACTCTATTTCATTTAGTTTGCAGTGGTCGCCGGGTGACTTGACGGTAAGAGTCGTGATCCGTACGGTCAAAGCACCCAGCAACCAGTATAGATTATTCTAAATAATGATTTAAAAAAAAAATTTCTGGCTAAATCATAAGTGTTGGAAAAAAATGTATGGGGAATAAATTATAGATAATAACATACTCGGCATTTTTATCTAAAACATTTTTGTTTTATTTAAAAAAATTTAAAAAATTACAAGAATAAACATCCGTTTCCACCTTAGTAATTATGTTAAACAAAATTCGTTCGATACATAATGTACAAAATAATATTTCTATAGTTTATGTCCTATTCATTTTACTCTATCTTTTATTAGTTTGTCAGAAATATCCTCCAATAAAATAAAAATCACCTACACTGTTCACTGTCATTATTACGTATAAGAAAGTCCCATGGCTCACGGCAGATTATTTTGTAATATTTTAACACTCAATCGATCAGCTATGATGTCTTAAGGAATGGCGGGTTATTGGAAGACCAAAAAGAAGAGACATATACATAAAATATGTTATATATCTATTATAAATAAAGTGTCAACACATTTTTATATACCCCAATAAAACCACAAATAACAATCAATTTTAACATTAACACGAAAAAGAATAAGAAGGCAAAGAAAAAACGCAGCTATATCTATTATTCTTATATCCAGTTGTCGACTGAAAAGCGATATAATAAAAATCTATATTAGGCAGGTCTACCAAACTAAAATACATGATAAACGTTTATAGTATACTATAATGTACATAAACCCAGTTGGGATTTGGTAGGCGGGACATAAACCGTGATCGTAGAGGACATTTATAGGACCCAAGACGTTGAGGACATTGTGCTTTATTTATTCGCGATACAATTTCTAAATTTTATTTTTATACTCAACTCGTTCAAGAAATGAAATTGTATTCAAGCTTTGCTCTTTTGATGAAATTTGTCCTTATATAGAATGTAAAACGATTTTTTTATACTTTTTTATATATATTACCCATTAGTACCTACTTATATATGTATATTATGTATATTATTTACTAACATATTAGGTAGCTTTATATCAAAATAATTACTGTTTTACTTCCATTTTCGAAGAAATGGAAGTATTGTAATACCGTCGAAAAATCGTGTCCAAGTTAAGAGCAGATTCTGAATGTACTAACTTCAAAACGTATATAAAGTAAAGTTGATTTCCACATGGCGGCTGTACGTGTGTGTGTCTGGATGTAGAATTTTCGTTCATTCACGATAACTACTGTAAATATGCACCGATTTGAATTCATTTTTAGGGAAATTGTTTGTCTCAGTGAGTAGGTACTCCAGACCTATTGATTTTGGTACTGATCGGATTCGGGGTTTTTGAAATATTCGAAATTTTGTACCAATTATTGTCTAAAAAGTTAGTATTATCTCACCAATTTTGATAAGACTTGGTACACTTGTAGTTCAATGTAATCATATTGTTATAATCTATCGCAATAACGGCTACTCGCTTAACGGCGTTTCAAAATATAATACACTGCCGTGCAAAAGTCTTTGGACACCTGTGATTTTGAATGTAAATATACAGATTTCTGTCAATAAAAATCCCCAAAATAGCAAAAAGAATATGTTTACTTGCAGTCAAAATAGTAAAAAAAACAAGTTTTCGTTAGCTTGAAAGACACTGTTTGTCAATACTTTCAACTTGAGGAAACCTGACCTTTCAGGCATATAATTAAAAAAATTTCCTGAAAAATTGTAAATGCTGTATTTTAGATATGTTAAGATTATTACAAAAGTTGTAACTAAGTACTTTTATCAACATTTAAGATTTTTTATCAACCATTTTTGCATTTTTATATTTACAATACGCAAAAAATGAGTATCCAAATACTTTTGCACTGCAGTGTATATATTATACTGTCCGTATTAAATATATATATTATATTTCAATGTAAATTTGTATAAATTTCTCAGTCCTTCATTATTTTATAGTTGGTATTATTGCACAGTTAATATACATATATACATTGTACAACGTTTTGCTTACGGGCAACCGCGAGGCATAAAAAACTTTAACTTACTTACCGACGTTTTTTATTTAACGAGGAAAACCCGGCCCCAATTACGCCGTTATAACGAGGCTCTACTGTAGATAAATTGCATAGTAATAAGTATGTTTATGTAAATTGTAAAATAGTTCAGAAGAATGAAAAAGTTTACTAGTTATGTACTTAAAAAAAATTTACCTTAATTAAAAACGTATTCCGAACAAAACCCTACTATAAAAATGTAAATGCATTTTCAGATCTGTGCAAAATGTAAAAAAAGCTTTAAGAATATGAAAAGAAATGTAGTTTTCATAAAGATATATAAGCATGGAAGAGAAGCAGAGAAGAAAAAAAACAAACTTTAATAATAATTCCAGTACGTTGAGGTAGTATTATAAATGTGTGTGCATGGAAATTGTTTTTCCATTTACACACAGAAATGATGAACGGCTCCGTAGAACCTCGAGGGCAGACGTGGAATGAAGCGTGAGAATTATAATTTTGCTACATATGCTGTATTTTTGTTTTCGTGTACATATTTTTTAAACTTTGGTATATTTTTTTTATATTAATTTGCATTCGTAATGTTTGATAATATCCATATATATTTTTCTCTCTGTTTCTATACAAAATATTATATTTTTATGCGAATATTGTTAGTAAATATTAGTGTTGAGTAACATTGTTTCAAAGTTACAGTAAGGTATTAATTTTGAAGTGAAACTTCTTAAGGTTATACGTCTAGCATACTGTAAAAAAGATTTGGTTTCGAAAAATTTAATGGAATATTTTACTTTGTTAGTTATTAAAAGTAAAAAAAGTTTAATTTAATTTGAAAATTGAAATAGACAGAACGGTATATAATAGTAACATGCACTTATTTGCTGTGATGGCAGAGATAGTTTGTCATTTTTTTGAATAAATTACACATGAATATATTTGTTTTATAATTTTATAGTATTTAAAAGGGTTGAAGTTTCAAATAATTTGTTTTTAAAACGTCTCTATATAGTCAATTGTGTAGAATTTCAATAAATAGATGACTTTCATTTAACGTGTGTTAAAAACTCTATTTGTAATGTCCAATTACTCAAAAACCATACGTCCAATATTTTAAATAAAAATTAGTCAAATATATGAGTTACCCATAAATAACATATTAAAATTTTAGACTTTTATCTATACATTTCTCTAATGATCGAATAACCTTAAACAAGACTTAAGAAAGATGATACTGCGATAGTATCTGCCTACTTTGATTGGCTCGTTAGCAACTTCCCATTCCGTCTTGTGTCTTTGTCTCCCTCTATAATTAACAAACAATCAGAAATGAACTGTCTGTAAAGTTTATGAGAAGATGAAGAAGAAAATTTGTAATAAATAAATGTTACAAGACTTTCTTATACATTTTTTTTTATATATTTTATTGATACTTAACCTTAAAAATATATCTATATCTATGTATGAGAACATTATTTGATGGTGTAGTAAAAGTTGAAGTTTGATATCCTTTTGTTTATCATTGTATCTATAGTTGACAATATTTTATTTACAAAATATGTAGATATGTGTATGAATGCGCAAAGTTTATAAATTTGATAAAATTTTACATATGTTTCATGGAAATATCATGTTAAAGACACTTACTTATACATTATACACATTTATAAATAATACCTATACCTACATCATTTTATTTGAGATGGATACATGATACTTTTTTTAAATGTACTATATATATGATTCTAAAAGGCTTCATTTTATGTGTTAGTATCATTTTTTTATACTTTATCTTATAGTGAAATGTATTAAAAATCTAAAAAAAAAATAACATTGTTTTGTAAAAATAGTATTTTTTTTATTGTTAAATTATATACCTACCACTTATAAAATATCATAGCACCAAAACCCTTTTTACTACTTGCCACTTGCTAACCTTAGACAAGGAAAGATCTAGGACTAATAACAAATTATCTAACGTTGTTACCATATCGCTCCACGACTCATTGGCGTATCATTCGGATTTTAAAATAAATATCAATTATTTTAAATTATAAAATATATTAATAATGAATGTTTTATATTGTCTTAAAAAGTATTCCAGTTATAATTGAAACGTCTATTTGGAATTATCATCTCTTTTAAAAACCAAATTCAATTGTAATTTAAAAAATATATACAAATTATAAATTTTCAACTGAAATCTGAGATAATATAAAGATGGCCACCGTCAAATTTTGGTAACAGTTTCATATTATACGGGCTAGCATTGGTTGTTATGTATCCATGTTTCTAACCAACAATTTTTGTTAATTTAAGCATTTTGTTAAAGTATGCAGGTAATGGGTAATAAGCTGCTAACTAAGAACATCTAGAGTTAAGAATTTTGAACATCTCAAATATTTCACATTCCTATCTCAAATATGTAGGTAGTCAGATACACAACACTCACCACTCTACACAACGACGACATCGGTAATTCAACCGTTCTACCGAATGACGGCTAGAAGGCTCCCTCCCACCCCGACTGGGGATAGGAGAAGGTCGTTGCATGGAGCGGTCCTTCAGTAGTAAGTCGTTTGATAGAGCACTGAGTGTATGTACATAAATGACTGGCGCAGTATAGTGTTGATACTTATAATACTAGAAAACAAAACTTTTTTAATCATAAGTTCCATATCAACAAAAATGATTTGTTGATGATTAAAAATTAAATACAAAAAACTTAATTGAAAGTTTTTTTTTGTTTTTAAAAAAACTAGTTTAAATAATTAAAGATATGTATAACGCAGTTGATTTTTTAAATAATGTTGTAGTTTCAATAAAAATCATCCTAAATATCAAATGTTCCTTTCATTCCATATTTTACATAGCTATAATGAACTGAAGACTGTAAATATAATATAAAAAATACATTTGAAAGCTCTCATAGCGAGTAATACGAGTTCTCATACATATAAAATGTATACGAATGAGGTCTGTACTTTTTGTTACTCAATAATGCATATTTCATGTCTTCATTAACAATGCTTTATGTAAATAATCACACATTGGCATGAAAACTTTCAGAATACCTGTTATTAATTATAGGGTATAAAATAAAGTGGTAAATGTAATCAGGTCGCCGGAACTCTGAATGCATATTTTCCTCTACCGGAAATGATTCTGTATTCAGAGTAGAACGAATAAAGTGGGACACGCTTACATTACCGACCATATTTATCTGACTTTCTTATACGTTAGTAGTATTAGTATAATTAAGTAATGTGATTGTGAACATTTTATATGGTTTTTTACCTCTAATTCAAGTTTTTTCATTTCAAATATTGAATTTGAAATGAAAAAAATTTAATTTGAAATGAAAAAACTTGAATTAGAGGTAAAAAACCTATATACACGGAAAAAAAATAAATCCGAAGAATTTTTTTCTATGCATAGTAAACGAAAATATATTATTATAAACTATTTTTTATTGTCTGAAATTGTAATAATGTTTGCAGATACTCAATTTAAATTGATAAGTATACTGCAAACATTGCACAGAAAAAAAATTCGATCTTGTTGAAAATTTGAGATGGAAAAATGCTTAATAAATTTATTTTGTTAACATAACAATATTTCCTCACTATAATATTTAAAAAAATCGTATCGAGGATATTTTATTAATTTGAAAAATATATATTCATGTTTATCTAAAAATCTTTCCATTTGTCAAATAAATAAATAATTTATTACACCAACTAACGAAACTCAAATAGATTAAACATAATGGTTGTATTTTAATAAATATTTATCAGTGTGAATATTTTTTACACCTCCCAACTAGTGAAAGCGTAATTTACCATATATGGTAAATTAAGTGATGTCATTTATAAAATATTTTTTTGTATTTAAATTCAATGTTTCCAATATGAAACAAAATTTTCACCGTGATAAGAACATTGTTTGTAATTTAATAATATATATTTATCAATATGATAAACGTGGTTATTTCTATATTAGTAAAAAAATTATCATAATTAACAAACAACCTCTATCGGACCCAGGGTTGGCAAAAACCCGGGTTTTTTTAAAAAAGCCCAGCCCACCGGGTTTTATTGGGTTTTAAAACCGGGTTTTTTTGGGTTTTATTGGGTTTTTTTTAAATTAAGTAAAGACATATAAAATATATATTTTTTACAGTGAAAAGATGTATTCGAATGATGTTGATTGATATAATTGCGGATAAAAAAGGAATATTTTCCTCAGTGTTTTCATTATATAAAAACGGTCCATCGAATTTCCAAATATAGTTTTCTATGTCTTTTTTGAATTGCCTAGTAACAAAATTAAAAAAATAATACTATTTTTAATATGTTAATTTTAATTAACTGTTCGAAATGGTTTCCGGTTTTTTCAAGACCTATTTTGAAACTAAACAAACATAATTAAATGTTTATCTGGTAATGTCCAGTATTATTGAATAAAAGATTTAGCAATAAATACGTAAAAATATTTAAATAATTTAATTTTAAATTAATATTCAAAGTGGATCTGGAAGACAAAAGATAATAAAATTAACAGAGAACCATACATAACTTTCATGTTCCATAATATTTGTCTTATACTATTTAAAATATTTTTTAAAATATTAGTTTTCTGTATTATCCTCAATAACATAAAGCAAAATGTAGAATAAGAATCTAAAAATTTGAATTAAGTTGCATTAGGAAACTTGAATTAGAAAACGTAATATTTTATTATTTAAAATTAAATTTTGAGCATGTTTTTCTCTCCTTTTAATAGTTGCTTTCGATCTATAAATAAATAAATATCCTTTAGGTTCGATTGAACCATCAGTTCAAAATTGGCGAGATACACCTCGCAAAGTTCCCTTTTTAGATGATATTAGGTACAAAATTTCAAATATTTCCAAAACCCCTAATCCTATAATCCCCAAAATCAATAGGTCTAAAGTACTTACTAAAACAAAAATTTTCCCCAAAAGTAATTCAAATATTTACAATATACTTATCGTGAAAATTCTTCACCCAGGCAGACACATGCATAGCCGCCATACGGAAAATATCAGTTTTTTACATTGAAGTTATATGTATAGTACAATCAGAATCTGCTTTTATTTCGAACACAATTTTTCGACGGTATTACAATACTAAGATTTCTTACAGCGTAAAAAATATTTTAATCCTTTATTCGAGAATGTGGGTTATTTCTAGAGAAATTATTTAAAAATTTTATTTATCATGAGTTTTAACACTGTTAATTTTTGAGAAATAATAGAAACCATTTTGAACATTTATCTTTACAGTTTTTTTTATTAATCCAAAATGGTCCATCCTAATTGTAGTAAAGGGGGTTAGTATTAAAAAAATTGAGGTTACCGTCATTCTAGATCTTCTCTCATATTGTCGAAACGAGTGATATTTGATAACTTTTTAGGTCTAGACAAAAAGTTATTTGTTTTAAACTTTTCAAATCACAGAGCCTGTATGTAAAGGTACAATTAGTACTATTACCACTGTTATTTTAATTATAAATAAAATAAAAAGGTCTAGAATGATTGTATTATAATTATTTCGTTACAAAATAAAATATTTCATTCAAATATACCCTAAAATAATAATATTTTAAAAAACCCACTGGGTTTTTTTAAGTCAAGTTGCCCAAAAAAACCCACCCGGATTTTTTTGGGTTACCCAGTGGGGAGCCAACCCTGATCGGACCCAAATCGATCACGGATTTTTTACATTGATGACATTTTTTAACACATAGACAAATTATTTTTTCTGTGTACTACCTAAAATTATATTATTACAGTTTCAGAGAGTACAAAATATTTTATAATCCGGGATTTACAGGAAAAACTGAAATTCTTTAGGTTTCTTTTTTACGTGTATATTTGATATTATTTACTATGTACTTAAATTAAATAAAATGGATATACATATTTAAGAAGTCGTTTTATCCATTCATTGTACACATATTGATTTTCTTTAGTTACATTTAATCGAAAATATGACTTGCCTATTTACGTTGTTAGGTTCTATTCATAAAAATTGTATTAATGTCCTCATGTATAATAAATGGAATAATTTTACATTGTGTATAGCGTGGAACTTGGTGCAAGGCTTTTTAACGAATACAAATGAGAATTTTATTAATAAACTAGCTGTGCTCGCGTAGATTTCTGAAAAGTATAGTTGACAAAGTATATATCTTTTTATTCTATATTGTTCAATATTTAACGGTTAAGGCAGCATATTGTAAAAGAGTACGCTGATGGCAAACTTTTTTCCTACTTGATTTACTATTATCGTCACTGCTTATTCCTTATGTTACCTAACGTAACAAAATATATACTAAAACTTGGACAAAGAATTTATCTATGAATTAATTAATGTGTAATGGCGCAATTTTTATTACGCGTTTCTCATGGAACCTAAAAAACCGCATAAATGGAAGGATTACCTTAACTAGGTTTTACACATTAGTATCATTACATAATTATAGTATGTTGTTTGTAAAATAATTTGCATGTTTGGTTTTAAATACCTATTTAAATTATTCTGTTTGTAGTATTTATACTACTATTTATTGAGGGACGGCTTATAAATAAACATATTAAATAAAACTGTAAGCACATAGATTATAAATTTTTGAAAATTATGGGTTTTTTGTGTGCATTTACATTATTAACACAATCAGATATGTATATCATAAAATATATAGTTTTATCAGAATTATATTTTTGACATGCTGATGTAGGTATTCAGAGTACTTATATAGTTACATGCATAATTTATTATAAAAAATGACATATCTTGCATGAAATATACTTATCTACATATATCTATATGAAAAACAACCCTTACTTAAGAGTATAATACTTAACTTTCAGTGTTAACCCTAAAATGTTACTCCTTACATTTAAAACTGGGTTATTTTCGTATACCTAGGTAAATTGAGTATACTAACACACCTTTTAGAGTGAGAACTAATAATTTAACCCTTTGCTTGCGGTCGGGCCTTAGAGGCCCAATTTTAAATGACAATTATCTGTACATCCCGGATAATAAGCGACAATCTATCATTATAAAATATTTTTTACAGCCTGAAACTGTAATAATGTTTGCAAATACTTAATATAAATTAATGAAAACATTACAGCCAAAAAATGATATTAATAGGTACAGTTTCAGAGAGTAAAAAATATTTTAGAATATAGGTTGTCGCTTATAATCGTAAAACTGTAATTCTTTAGGTTTCTTTTTTTTCCGGTTATCCTTAAAATAAATTTGATCTTTGTGAAACTCTATGAGTTTTCTATGATTAGGTATAATCATTATATTATTCACTAAATACCTAATAATTTTACAAAGACACTGTGTATATATTTATGATGCTTGCTCAAAAACAATGAAATCATATTTTATTTCTTTTGTATTGTGATAATTTCACTTTTCAGTTTTGATTTGTCATCGAACCAATATTTACAATGGTAGTTTTTATTTCAATTATAACCTTAACCCATTACTTCCCAGTGTCCTATTTATAGGACATTATATTTTCTATTTTTTTTCTCTGACATAATACCGTTGTTAATTTGATTTACATCATCTAATATGTTTTTTATATCGTTCTACTTACAGTAATTTTTAAAATGAACTCTAGAGTTCATTCAATGACAAATTATAACAGTGAAATTATTCCAGCTTAATGACATTTATAGTTACATTTTTTTCAGTTAGTAAAGCGTTAAACTGACGAAACTATATATGTATAATATATCTTAAGAGAGTGTAAATGAATAAGCATAAAAATATCAATAATTTCAAAAATAAATCCAGGTACAGACTATCGTCGTTAAAAAAAGACCTGTTCTATAAATATGACATTGGGTTCTCATGATAATAATCTAGTCTGCGACTGATAATTATTATGTCTTGTATTGAATTTATCTTTTTGGTAATATTTTCACCAAGAATAGAGAACTTGATTAAAAAATCCGAAGAAATAAAAATTCGGGAAGTAATGGGTTGATACCATTGCTAATCTGTTAATAATTTCCCGCAAGCAAAGAGTTAAGACTATACCAAAGTTTATTTATGTATTTATAATTTATGAACTTGAAATGTATGAAAATTTGCACATAGCCTAATATTTTTCTTTCAAAATGAACTATGAACTTTAGTATATTATATTACCCGGATGAAATATTCTAGGAAAACTACTACTTGACCCTTTTTAATTCAGTTTTCTTGTTTATGATATTTTTATTTGTAACAATTTAAGACAAGTTGACATTTATCTTTTAAACCTTTTAAAGGAAAATATAAGTTGACATCTAGGTATTCTTTTTCGTCCTTATCCTGTCTTTTTTTAATATATTCGATATGGGTTTTTCTTTATTATCTGCATTCTTTTACATGAATTTGTGTGTACTGTATGTCGTAATATTAAATTTAATATCTACATTTTAAAAATTTTATTTGCATAAGTTTGTATAAAATTATTATTACAGTGAAAAATGAAGCTGTTTTATGTTTGAACAGTATTTTTTATATTCAGTATATCATAACACAAAATTATTAAAGTTATGCTTTTTACTTATGTATATAATATTAATTTAGTCATTCAATATTACATATATTATAAATTAATCAGTTTAAGGATTTTTTTTCTGTATCATTTTTTTGTATTATCTTAATGCTTATCCCAGGAAAAAAATTGTAGATCTGCAGAGATCTACTCAGATCTCGACATATTTTTCACTGGTTTTTGATCGATGGAGACTTGCAAAGATCTACAACGGTCTACAAAGATCTAAAATGATCTACAAAGATCTACAACGATCTACAAAGATCTACAACGATCTACAAATATCTCTGAAGATCATTATAACGTTGAAAATTAATCACGATCTACATAGAAGGATCTTTAGAGATCTTTGTAGATCCTTTTATACCTTTGTAGGTCAACTTAGATATTTGCAAGTCTCCACCGATGAAAAACTAATCAAAAATATTATGTTGTCTCAAAATGGAGATCTGTCGAGATATGAGTAGATCTCTGCAGATCTACATTTTTTTCCCGGGATGTAATATAGTTTATACTATTGTAAAAAGACAAAAAAAAATTAAAAATAATTCTTCAAGTTTTATTAGACCAAAATAAACATTTTTTGTATTTTATGCTTTTTCTCTAAACCTGATAGTTTCTGAGTAAAAAAATATTGATTATTCTAAATCTCGAATTATTTACTTAGAAATCTTGGAAAGGTTAAATTGTTAAAAAAAAGTTTTCAATGAAAGATTCGCGTCTTTTCACGTTAAATAAAATTACTTGATAAAAACTATAGGTTCCTATTTAAAAAAATCATGTTGACCTTCATACCACCTTGAAAACACCATCTAAAAAAATTTCATCCAAGTACGTCTATGTCCCCCTTCAAACCGTACAGCTTTTATCTGAAAGCTTTTTTTATTATTTCACTTACTGGTCTAGTTATTCTCCATTAAAGGTTAAACTGGTCCACCCGGTATATATCCACCCCTCAAAATTGTATTGTGAATTACGATCAGGTAGGCACGGCAGCTAATCAACCTGACACCGAATATGTCCTTGTAAAGGTGGTTGATAAAAGATGGGGTTGTAACGGTCGGGCGTATATAACTATATATGACTATTAATGTAGGGGTGATTAATAAGTCTATAGTAGGTACCATGCTAGTCGTTAATGGGTTTTGAACTAAATAAACTATACAACAAAAAATAGTTATTTATATTTTGAAGAAAAAGAGATTGAATTAGGTATGGAATTATTTGACCACCCCTATTATATAGGATGTATGTCGTCACTACAAGATTAATTGAACAATATTATATATCTCTGTAAAATTGCCAATAAGCTGTATAATGTAGGTTAATAAAATATATTAGTACATTTATGACTCACTTCGTCGACGTCTAGATGTCTACGCCAAAAAAGTATGCGTACAAATATAACACACCCATTTTTTTCTACAAAATAGTTAATGTCCTTTTTCAGGATGCCAGCTATCGCTCTGCCAAATTGTAAGAACACAATTATTTTAGTCTAGCACTTCTATTTTACTTAATTAAATGCAAGTTTTCATTGTATCATTGGCATCAGAAGTTGTCTGCCACACTAAAGGTGAGAATCGCTTATAATAAATTCGAAAATATTAACAAAAATATCTTCGGTTATCTTTTTTTAGAGAGAAACTTATATAGTTACATTATTTTAAATAAAAACACAAATAATATTAATTTCATTAATTTTATATCAAGTTTAACTAAATATTTATTGCCACAATACAATTTTCAATAGATTACATAATAATTTAAACGTACAAATACAGGGTGATCCAGACCACCCGTCCACTATGTTTTACGCCCAAACTATTGAAGATAGAGTTTTAGGATAAAAAAATTACTATATATATCGACCCTAAAGAATTTCAGGAAAATATTTTCAACCCCCTAAAACCGCTCCTTAGGGGGTAGTTTGGGGGGTACATGCCCGTTTCTCAGTAAAATCAAATGGAATGGTATATCAAAAAGTACATATTTGTAAAGATCATAAAAAATAAGAAACTTTCATAAAACAAAAATTTTCATACTTTCACTTGTTTAAAAAATATGGCGACTTGCTCTCAAATTTTAGGGTTTTACTAAAAGTGCTCTAATTTCGTTAAATATGAATGGAATTTAATTTTTTTTTTCAAATTTAGAAAGGAGAAATAATGATCTTTGTTAAGATGCATGATTATTTGAGATTTTAATAGTTTAAAGTGTCATACGCGATATACCAAAAATTCCAATGTTCAACTAGGGATAATTCAAAATTTTCAAATACAATGGTATATCAATTAATAATTTTTCTTAAAGAAGATATGTAAATAAACAACTTTTGTTAAAAAAAATTTAATTTAAAAATTATAATTTTGAGTTTTCAATTTTAAAAATTTAATTTTAAATTTTAAATTTTTTTAACAAAAATCGTTAATTTACATATCTTCTTTAAGAAAAATTATTAATTGATATACCATTGTATTTGAAAATTTTGAATTATCCCTAGTTGAACTTTTGAATTTTTGATATATCGCGTATGACACTTTAAACTATCAAAATCTCAAATAATCATACATCTTTACAAAGTTCATTATATCTACATACCAAATTTAAAAAAATAATAAAATTCCATTCATATTTAACGAAATTAGAGCACTTTTAGTAAAATCCTAAAATTTGAGAGCAAGTCGCCATATTTTTTAAACAAGTGAAAGTATGAAAATTTTTGTTTTATGAAAGTTTCTTATTTTTTTATGATCTTTACAAATATGTACTTTTTGATATACCATTCCATTTGATTTTACTGAGAAACGGGCATGTACCCCCCAAACTACCCCCTAAGGAGCGGTTTTAGGGGGTTGAACATATTTTCCTGAAATTCTTTAGGGTCGATATATATAGTAATTTTTTTATCCTAAAACTCTATCTTCAACAGTTTGGGCGTAAAACATAGTGGACGGGTGGTCTGGATCACTCTGTATATATGAGTACTATAAACGAATAGTACTTCTTTATCTAGCAAATGAGTTTCAAAATATCTGTCTTTGTTTGGTACATCGAGAAATGATTTAATTATTAATTATTAGGAGCTCTAGCCTACTATGTTTATGATAAGCGAATTTCAATAAAAACTGGACGACCACTTATGTAGCCTACTGTACATAATAAAATAACACAAATATTTAATTAACGCAAATGTTTCCAGTAAAATACATTAATTACTCACTATCCGCATGTGGACAGGTTCTAAATTACTTTAATTCACTTAAAATTGCACTAGGCTAAATACTGGTTGCTGCGAATTAGCGAGATTGAAGCCTCTTAATTATCTAAAGATTTTTTTATTTTGTTTTATGTCTTTTGAAACTATTACGATCTATTTTAGACAGATATATACATTTTGAAGATAGTATTTTTTTCATAATTTATATTAAAATGACATAATTTATAACAGTATTGCCCGGTATTATCAACTATTTTAAAGCTCCTTTAGCGCTAAATGCTCCTTTAAAGTATATTTGGTATATTACAAACGTGATTTAAATCAATATTTAAGCTCTCAGTGAAAAATAGACATAATATACGTTGTAAAGAAATACTGCAGATAATTTAAAATCTATTTAATTAAATGTATTATTCTTGGATCTGTTAATAATATGACAGTTAGTTAAAGGAGCATTTAGTTAAAGTTGATAATATTGGGCGTACGTCTGGTACATAAAAATGCTGCATTTTTTGATTGTGGTATGCTACTTTCTGTGGTCATACATATGGTCAAAAGAAAGATTTTTAAAATCCGTGTAGAACACTGTTATATCGGCTATCAAAAATGTCCTCCAATGGTGTTTTGAAATTAGTTCAAGTTTAGTAAATGACTAGGTTTGCTTACTTGCCTGTGACGTCACCACGAAGTTCATTCCAACCTTCTAGATTTTAAATGGTCGCCAACGCCGTCAAACTTTCATAATATAAATTCGTGGTGACGTCACAAGTAGGCAAACCTAGTCATTTACTAACCTTGAAATTAGCTTTATCTCAGCTCCTAGTTATCCAATTTCAATTTTCTTTTGTTTGTTTTAAATTTTTTATTGAGAAGATTATTTTTTGCCATTATTCATTTTTCTCTAAATCTTAAGGGTGCTCCACAATTATACGTACTATAAGTTACTAAGTTGCTAATGTGACTTATGTTATTAAGTTAGAATTTTGTCAGAGCATAGTCGAGTTTTTTTAATGCGGTTTTAAAGTTCATCCAAATTCGAGTGATGTATCAAATTAAATCAAATAATTCAATAAATTTATATACATATGCAAAAGTTTTGCTAGTTATTAAAATTAAAAAAATATTTATAAAAATATATTGCTCATACCTTTGAAAATAATAGTAACAAAAAAAAATTGGAAACCTATCAACATACCATATCTATACTTAATTTATGTATTTTATTCAAAAAGTTTTAAATTATTTTTCACTATTTGAAATCTAAAAAGAATAATCTTAGGAGTCAAATAAAATTAATTAATGAAATTTAAAAACAAACTTCAATTTCTTCCAGAATTAAAAAAAATGTATTTTTTTTATTATTTTACCAATAAATAAAAAAATCTAATAAAACAAAGAATTTTCTCGATTTATTTATAAATAAAATTAATTATTTTTGGTTTCTGTGTAACTCAAATTATGAATAAACACAACAATTAACTAAAAATGTAAACGAGTAAGTAATATCAATTTAAAATTTATAAAGCCATTTTTATTAAAATTACGTGCTGAAAATTTAATGCGTATCAATAAACGAGCTTGGACATTCATTAAACTTTGTCATTAAAAAACAAGTTCAAATATTTGTTATGAGCCTAAATATTTATAAACGTTAGCTTTTTGATGAAAAATTTACCACGTTCTAAATGTCCAAGCTACTAGATATATATGATATTATGTACACAACATGCTCGTGTATGATACTTTCCTCCGTGTATTATCCCCCCTTCCCCTAAACCCCTTTCTGCTAACTCTTTTCAACTCATCCTGCTTCTGGCCCGGTAACCGCACTCGATAGTTAATCACAACGGTTTCGAGTTTCAGTAACAATAATATACGAAGTGTTGTGTCTGAAATTAACAATGGCCTCCAGTGATACCAAAACTTTTAACTAGTGGATATTAGCTGATGTTATTTCGATTATTTATGCGTTAGATATTTTGTTTAATTGAAGTTCATCATTGATAAAGGCTGTAGCCGGGTAAGCATGCAAAATCGGTCTTTGCATGTATTTGGCTGATTTTTTTTAAAGTCACATTCTATGTAACATTCAACTTGACCAAAAATTAGCATCTAAAAATTTGTAGTTTTCGAAAAAAATTTTTTTTTCGATTATCAAAAAAATTTGTTTTGAAAATAACATTTTTGGAAGCTAATATTTGGTCAGGTTGAATGTTACATAGAATGTGACTTTCAAAAAAAAATCAACCAAATCCATGTAAAAGCCGATTTTGCATGCTTACCCGGCTACAGCCTTTAGGTTATTTTATTTTTAGATTTATATCATAAGGTACTGACACCAGTCTTGGACAACACCCCAATTTTAAAATTAAATGTACTGAATTAGAATTTAAACATGTCTTCATAAATTTTTCATAAGAGAATTACAGCCCCCTAAAAAATCAAATAAAAGGTACAAAAACTAGAAAGTGTCAGCTTTAAAATGCGTTTTAGAACATCAAAATCCATTCAATTTTCACAAAGCTGTTTAAAGAAAAATTGAAAAAATCAAATGCATTTTACGTGTTAATATTCGATCGCTCGGTGGCACGGGTTAATAATATCCAATCACTTTAAAATTTTGTATACATTATTTTTTTCGTATCTTCAAGAAAGGACCCCGCAGAATCCTTATGAGAAAGGGGTTTCGGTCAAATTCTTTGAAACTTTGGATTATGATAGTCCTTGATGAGTAGATCAAAAGTGTCAATGGGCACTGAGTCCTAAAAACTCAAACTGTTAAGATATAGCCCTCTGAAGTTGGGAATCATGATTGTCTTTAATTTGTAATAAAAAAATTTGTAGAACCTTAATTTTCGCACATCTTTTTGTATGTGTTCCCAAAGACATCTATAATCGATTGCCACCATAAAAAAGTCAACTTTTCAATTCATTGAGAAATGACAACACTTAAATCTTATTGTTACGTTTTTTTTAATTATAAAGAAATCTAATTGTTTTATAATAAAAAATTGGTTTATAATAAAAAAAACTTAATAATAAGGTTTAAGTACTGCCATTGGCTAAAGAATTAAAAAGTTTACTTTTTTATGGTGACAATCGATTATATAAGTCTTTGGGAACACATACAAATAGTTGCGCGAAAATTAAGGTTCTACAAATTTTTTTATTGCAAATTAAAGGCGAGCATGATCCCCAACTTTAGAGGGCTATATCTTAAAAGTTTGAGTTTTTAGAACTTAGTGCCCATTGACACTTTTAATCTACTCATCAAGGACTATTAGAATCCAAAGTTTCAAATAGTTTGACCGAAACCCCTTTCCCATAAGGATTCTGCGGGGTCCTTTGGGGGGTAACCTTAAAGAAATTTCAAAATAAGTAAATTAAGGGTCACTGTACTGTATATGTCGAGAGTTTGAGAATCACCTGAAATGAAACAGGATTGTGGTAACTATGGGTTACGCCAGTCGATATTAACTTGCTAACTCAGAATTATACATGTGTCTTGGGATAGCCCTTGTCGTTTACAATTTTCGTGAAGGGTCGTTAAGTTAATTAAATAAACTATTTAATTAGGCTCCTGTTGATATGTCTTTATTACAAGTTGTTAAACTTTATACAACTCTTTCAATCGTAATATTTACACATAATTGAATTTTATTTTAATTGGGTACCTACTTGTTACTTTAAAACAGTACTCAAGTAGATATGATTTATAAATTAATGAAAATTAACGATAAATAATGTTAGATATAAATACTATCAGCATCAAAAGTTATCTACTACCCTAAAGGTGATAATCGCTTGCAACAAATTCGAAAATATTAATACATCATCGCTTATCTTATATGTATGTTAAGTTAACAAATATTTATATTATGGATTGAGATTTGCAACATCCTTAAAATGATCGTTATCGAAATATTACTATTGTAGGTCCTTTTGGCAACTATTTGTCTTCATTGTGTTGAAATATTACCGCGAAAGCTTGTGTATTAATATTAGTATTAGCCATACTAATTTTTTTGCTTTAAAAGAGTGATTTTTTTAAATCGGAAAGTAGGTTAACAAATTAAAAACATTGATTTAAAGAAACTGTATGTGTTGATTAATACAATTTTTACCTTTAAATATACACATATATTCAGTACATACAGTATGTACATATAACATACATACAACTGAAAAAGAAAAACACGGAAATTTTAGAACGCCATTATTGTGAAACGCCGTTAAGCAAGTATATCCGTTATTGCTAGGTTATTTTAAACATTAAGTATAATGGTCATAAAACAATTTGAACTAGAAATTTTAACAGAATTACAAGTTTTAAAGATCTTTGGATCACATACTACTATTATCGCAATGACGTTTGTGTGTCTGTCTGTCTGTAAACGTTCTATGTACAAATGGTGAAACTTACAAATTGAAATATTAAATTTAAAGTTGTTGAAATTGAATTTTCGAATTCTTGTAACTTTTTAATTTTTTTTTGTTTATTTGTGAAACGATACGTAGTAGAAAAAAATGTTTGAAGTAAAACTTAGAGAAAAAAACTATTATCTAGATATTTCAAGATAGTTCTTTCGGTATAATAATTTATAAAAATGTTTTTTGGTGATGAATTTCAATTTTTCGTGAATTTTGAAATAACATCTTTCACCTAGATGTCAATATTCACTACAAGATAATCGAGGAGGCTTTTTCAACAAAAAATACTTTATCATTATTTTGTTTTCTTTTGTGTATATTTACTTCCAAGAATTATCCACATTTTAAAATTGAAGATAAAATGAATAATGTTTCAAAAGAATTAAAGAGGCTATTACAAATATTTGAGATTGTATTACGATATTACGTATTCACTTAAGGTTTTATTTATGTTAGAGAATCTTCTTTCCATTAAGTGCACAATAAATTTAAAGTAATTTTTTAATGCTTCCATTTATTTTATGTTGATAACTTACAAGTATTAAAATAATAAAATAATTAACACTTAGATATCACAGAAGCAAGATCTAAAACCTAGTTAACATTAGGCTAGACAATATTTTAGTCGAGTAGCGACCCTTACACTCCTAATTAAATATTAAATAAGCTACTAGACAAATCAGAACACAATATCGCAAAATTTTTATCATTCTTACTTTCGGTATCATTCGCTAGCAAAATTTGCTTGCTAGCAAGCACTCTTAAATGAGGTATTAATTTTGTGACATTATCTATGGATTTGCTATGGAATTTAGAGCAGTATACTTCAACGTATAGTAACACAGTTGGCGATTCTGGTTGTACAAAATAATTATCATAATATCACCACTGTTTTAATACCGTTGTTAGTGTTTACATACAACGCATGTGCGAAACTTATCAAAGTCTTGATGAAACTCCAAGAGAACTGTTATATAAGTTTGATACCTCATTTTAGAGTGCTTGCAATTTGCTAGGTCCTTTATTAAATGTTCTAATATAAATTTTTTTTTCCCATAGCAGCTATAAGAAATGTAAAAATAAAGATCATATTTTTGTTCTATTTCCTCGACTTTGATATTTTAATTAAAATCAAAAAATAATACGCTCTGAAATTCGATTTGTATTTTACTTTCATTTTAGATATTGCTCTTACATTTGATCTAAATGATGACAGGAAGTTTTCATCACTTGCGGTTTTATGTTATACCACATCGGTGAAACGGGGACATTAAGAGAAAGAGAGATAGACTGTGTGACAGAGGGTCGACATGGGAGGACGGTGGTTCAGATAGGGATATTATTCTCTATGACGTCATACTTTGCATATAAAAACAAATTCAGAAACGGTGGAATAATTATCCTTAATGTTTTAACTTAAACCAGAAAGTTGATGAGATGAGAGGTACATATTTAATATATTTAACTTTACATACTCTACGTATAAGAAATAATATATTATGTAGATTCTTACATGAAACAGAATTACCAATTTTTCACCATCTTGTGAAAATACAGGCTGTTTGCGAGAACCGAGTGATCATTGCTAACTTTGTTATTATTGGAGCTAGAAGATCGGTTAAATGGGTAATGTATATTTTTCGGAGATGAATAATGGCGCTGTCAAAAAACTCTTGAATGTCGAATTTAAGAGATATATAAATATAACTTTTTTTAAATAGAATACTCTGTATATTATTATTGAACTTTATAGCTGATAATGTTCTCTTTATAAAAGTGTAATACATGCATGGTGGTAAAATTGATAGAAAACAAGTTATAACAAGGATAAAATTAATAGAAAACATTGAAAAATAGAGTGCTATGCATATTTAATAAAATACAAACAAATGATAAAAAAATTCTAACAATATTTTCAGGTATTTATCTCATTTGCTCGCAGATGTTTATTTTTTTAAAACAATTTGATAAAGAAAAATTAATACGTATTATACTTAATTCTATTTTTTTATGAATAATACTCAAAAACGTTAAAAATTTGTGAAAAAAGGCACAAATACCAAAAATTATTGTTTTAAAATTTGTAATAATTTGCTTGTATTTGATAAATATGCATAGCACTCTATTTTTCGATATTTTTTATTAATTGTATACTTGTTATAACTTATTTTCTATCCATTTTACCATATTCCATTAAAAAAAAATTATATTTCAATATATCTCTTAAATTCGACATTCAATTGTTTTTTTGATATCCCATTATTAATCCCAAAAAAACACTTATACTTTGCTCATATAACCGATCTTCTAGCTTCAATAATTACAAATTTAGCAATGATCACTCTGTTCCCACAAACAGCCTGTATTTAATAATATTACATCTGACTATATATCAAATTACAGAAGAAATTGATAAAATAGTTATGTACAACAATTCAAAAAAAATATAGGTGTCTGTACAAATAATCTATAAATTCAAACAATTATTTGCTATATTTGTACGTGACAAACCAATAAAAATTGATTAGCCATAACAACACAGTTCATTTCAACCACCATCTGAAGCTGATAACGTGCAATAAAATACTTCATGGTTTACTCGAATTTCATCATAGATAGTGTAATATAGATATTATAAAAAATATAGAGGAAAATGAAAACAAAATGTTCTCTTCTTGAAAATAATTATAATAAACTATTTTTATGATTATTTACTAAAAGAAAACTTTACTAATGTCCGGTTTCATAAAGGAGCTAGCAAAATTGACTAGCTAGCAAGCACTCACAAATGAGGTATTAATTTTATTTTAACATAAAAGTCAAATAACTTTGTACAGATTTTTTAAAATTTGATTTCAAATTATTAAAGCGTTATCCTTGGAAATTAATTATGGAGAAATTCTCGACTCAACAATTGTGCTAACGCAAAGAACCTACACTCGTAATTTTGGGGTTAGAAAACCATTACATAAATAAATTATACGTCGTTTATTCCGGCGGTTTAAAATTACTGCTCCAGACTTCTTTCTTTGGGGGTATTTGAAGGATAAAGTATACCGTAACAATCTTCAAACCATTCAGCAATTGAAGACCAACATCCCTGAAGAAATTGAAGAAATAAGCCAAGAAACATTACGACATGTGATGATTCACGCCTTAGAAAGAGCGCTTCAGTATGAAGCGCAAATTGTTGGTTATTTAAAGGATGTAAATTTCAAAACTAATTTCCAAGATGTGTGTTTTCTGTTAATGAAAGAATAAAAGTGAATTATTACGAAATGAAAAAGTTATTCCATTTTAAAATGGTGTTGTGACTTTTGGGCCACCCTGTTGTATCTATTGTAACACAGTTGGCAACTCTGACCGTACAAAATAATTTTCATAATATCACCACACTGTTTTAATACCGTTTATGTTTGCATACAACACGTGCACGAAACTTGTCAAAGTCTTCATGAAACTTCAAAAGAACTAGTCGATAAACTAACAAGCACCAAAAAAAAAACAATATTGGTAGTCTAGAGTCTAGACATTACAGAAGGTTTCACAAAATCAGTTTAATGAAACTGGTTTCGAAGATAAAAAATCTTATTGCACTCGAATGAATAATTCCAATTTGAATTATTATTTGCGATTACTTCTTTATTTATACAAAAATACAAAAAAGAGTTATTTATTGCATTAACATCCTTTACTCCATTTACCTACTTTTCTAATACAAATTTATTGAACAGTATCGATACATATTGTATTTCGACAGTTACATTTCGTTTTATGTATAAATCACGTTAATGATCCAGTTCTTTATTTCACCCTTCTTTCCCCTACTTGCTGCTTAACTTGATGGCGTGTTTCTATGCTATAAAAGAGCTCCAGTAAGGAATGAGTTTGTTGTGTACCTACTTCTTTACACTCATGAGTCGCAGGTACCATATAGAGATATATTTTCACGGTAATTTATCGGTATTACATTGCTTAAATAAAAACAACAAACTATTTATGACTTATGGAAATTTTCACGACAGTTAAAAATAGCTAAAAGTAAATACCTTCTTGAAAATATACATATACGTAAATGTGAAACAGTGTAAGTCAAAGAGCCGTAACTCGGAGTGTTTATTATAAAATAAAATACAGTTTCGAACGCTCTCTTTTAAAAAAATATTAATTATTGAAAAATACATAAATAATTTTGAATAGCAGTTATTATCAGTTAGGTTTTTTCGTAAAATGTACATTTTGTAAGTAACTGTTGCTACGGTATTTTTTTTAGGGTTCCGCACCTCAAAATTAAAAATAACCCTAATAGGAGATCACTTTATTGTCCGTCTGTCTGTCCTATAAGACCCTATTTCTCCGAAACGGCTAAAGGTATCAATAGTTTCAAAATCCTGCAAAAAATGCAATGCAATAATTTATTTTTATACTGTCAGATTGGCTCACTGATGGATTACACTATGCAACAAAAATTCACAGAAATTAGGTGATTTAGAAGGTATTTGTCATGCCGAAACCGAATTCGTTGCCCAAATAATTCCATCACGTCAGGTTTTTTTAGATAACGAACATAAAAGTCCCAAAAATGACGATTTGACAATGTTGGGGAATTTATTTCTAAGTAGGTAATTTTTTTCTGAAGTTTTCTTTCATGATTTCGAATAGTACTATCTTTTATCTTTAAAATGATTTTTTACATTTTATTATGCGACTTTTCTTTACCGAAATATACTACTTTGAAGACATGTGTAGTAAAGTTTATTGTATCTACTATACTACACTCTATTAACAAAAATATCATATCTTCAAACTAGTACATTTCGGTTAAAAAAAATCGTACAGTAAAAAGGTAAAAATCATTTTAAAGAGGAAAGATAATACTATTTGTTACCGTGACCGAAAACTTTAGAACAAAATTACCTACTTGATAATAAATTCTTTAATATTGCCAATATAGTCATTTTTGGGACTTTCAGGTTAGGATATCTCAAAACGGTTTCGGCATGCCAAAAGCCTCCTAAATTTTTTATTCAGATCTCTGTATAAAAGTATTTTTTTGTTGAATAGTGTTATCAGGGTACTAGTAGTAGTTTATAGGATACTTCTCGTTGATTTAGAATCTTGAAATTTGGCACGAAGGAAGGTATCATAGCCCAAGTAAAGGAAAAAATAAAAAAATCATTAATTTCTAACTGTATGTACAATTATTAAATTTAATTTTGCGGTTTCTTTCATACAACGTCTCCATAGAGATGCCTTTGAAATCTGGCCTATTGTCTTCATAACCAACTATTATAATTCAGAACCCTTAGGGCACGAGATCTACCCGCAATTGCTCCTATTTTTCATATTACTGTCATTCATTAAAACCTTAATGATAATATATCATCTAAAAAAATATAAAAGTATTTTATCTCAATAAAAAAAATACATATAAACAATGTAGTGACAGATATTGGTGTATAGGGGAAATTTAATCATCTCGAAAACTGATATATTTATCTCGATTGGTATTCTAGACGATGTTTCTCGTGGGACGGAATCGGTAATCGGGCAAACGGAGTTTCCTGTCATGACTTTTTCTTTCGCAGGATGTTGTTCGATGGTGGCGACGCTGGGTAAACATCACAACGTGTGTGTATCGCACCTCCACCAACATACGTGTTAAATTATGGCTATAGAGAATTTTTTACTTTTTAAAAGTTTTTGATATTATAAGTTATTTATTCTGTAGTAAGCCAAATTTTTTCGTATAATTATTTAAGTTATTTAACCTTAGATTACTAAATATAATATAACGAAAATTGTATAAGTGAATTATTTAGGATTAAATTAACTTTTCTACAAACTTTTTTTTTAACTTGAATAATTAATTTATTATTCGATGAAATAAGAATTTGCTGAAAAATATGCATATAACACTTTTTTATAGAGAATTTAACTATTCGTAGCTTACATTTTCTATATAGTGTATTCATAATTGATTAAATTTAAGTGGGAAAGCCATTGTGACGGATTTTTTTTGTCTTACATTTTCTTAAATTTAAATTTATTCATAAATATGTATACAAAAAATTGAGTTTAAATTCCGAAAATTGACAGAGTTACAGTCAATTTAGTGAGACGAGGTAGTGCGGCCGATTATGAAAAAACAAAAACATTAAACACGTTTATCTCAAAGTGACATTTTTCAAGCTGGTTGACATGATTCCTCAAAGACTAATGAACCGATTTCATATTTTTAAAAATAATTTTCGTAATTGTAGTAGCTATCGTTGCATGTAGCCAATTTTTGAAATTTTGATAGTTACTATTTTTAAAACCGCTGTAATAAAAAAAATAGGTTTAAATACTTTTTTTTTGATCGTCACATCGAGGCTCTCAACTTTGTAAATATTTAATATTTTTCAATAAAAATTGATATTAAATAAGTTGAATATAAAGTTAATAAAACGTCCTTTATCTGATTAAAAAAGTAATTAGTTATATCTGTGAAAAAAATTCCTTAACATTGACAATTGACCCGTCATTGTGGCTATCCCCCTTAACATGGGGAGAATTAGAAGTGTTGTTTTAATGTGTAATTAGTGTATTTTGAAATGTTGCCACAAAATTTAATAAAATAGTCATTAGTATTTTGTTTTCAATTTTATATATCAAAAAATATTAATTTTTATAATAAATAATAATAATAATAATTAAAACATATTTTGATCCACTGTTATTATTATGAACGTGAAAACTAAATACTAGTCACTGTTTTATCAAATTTATTTCAAAATGCACTAATGGCATATCTTAAATTTGGCCAAAGGCTACTACAACACTTCTAAGTCGCCCTATGTTAATTTTCCTATGGCTTAATTGACTTGGAATACACTGTATAACTTAAAAGAAACTTGAGAAATGTGAGGTTAAAAATATCACAATATTAATTATACTGATTTTATGATATAAATATAACATATTGTTAATATTCATCTAAAAACAATTGTTTAAGAGATATATCTCTCGGGCTAGTTTAAACCCTTTTATATTATCGAGAATCTGGTGAATTGTGGTCACTCCCCAGAGGCTAGATAATGGAGCCGATGAGCTGACTACGATGTTAATAATGGATCTAAAAAGAAACGGAGATTGATGTTCCAATCTATTCTACTGAATGAATCGTGGCCTAGAACTTGAGTCACAATTCTCTTGTGTATTGTCTATATGTAATAATGAATTGTCTTACTTTTTTCTTTACAAATGTATAAATCTGTGAAGCTAATTGAATATTTTTGGAACAAAAAAAATCTTTGTTTTGATTCGATACCCTCTTTATAATGTTATTTAACCCTTTCGTGACGATATTTTTATGTATCAAAATTTCCTTTTTCAAATTTCTATTTTCTGTGTTTGTATCATTGGCATCATAAGTCGTATACCACCCTAAAGGTAAGAATGACTTACAATACATTCGAAAATATATAAGACAAAATCATCGGAGGCAGAGCTTATATAGTTTTTAATTTTAAATAAAATAACGCCCATTTTATGAATTAATTTTATATCAAATTTAGCATATTTAAGTACGAAAATTCGGAATATCAAATTTTTAATAGATTACATAATAATTTAATCGCACAAATATATATGAATACTATTTTTTAAATGAAGAGTATGTACTTCTTTATCTAGCAAATGAGTTTCAAAATATCTGTCTTTGTTTGGTGCATGGAGAAATCATTTAATTATTATAATAATCAAATGGGAGCAGCCTACTAAATTTGTGATAAGCGAATTTCAATAGAAACTGAACGACTACTTATGGAGTCTACTGTACATTATTTATATGTTTTATAGTTGAGTTATGGAGGTTATCAATAATGTTTATTTTAACTGCAATATTTTTGAAACATGAATCTTTTGTTTAATAAACTAAATCAGAACAGTCTGGTTGATGTAGAATTCTATTTTATCTTAATATAACAATATCATCTTCTTTATTGTAACATATACCTTTCTTTGTTGGAAATGTTAAGATAAATGATGCTGATTTTGTAAACACAATTTGTTCTACAGTTGAAAGTTGATATACTCAGAAATTGAATGTAACGATTTTTATTGTTATGTATACTTATAAATCTGCATATTGTTATAATAATAATTTATCAAATATCATAGTATAAAAGAATGCATAGTGTTTTCTGCAGAATAAGTTGAGTTATTATTATTATTAAAATATCTACATTAGGGTCAGTCCGCGGTAATCGATACCAGATAGTTAAAAAAATATTTTACGAAATTGAATACTAAAATATAAAATTAACAGGCTATTTAACATCAATTTTCAAAAGAAAATTAAAAAAATGTTATTTAATTTTAAAAATATTTCAAAAAATTTCCAAAAAATTTCAAAAAAGACAACAAATAAGGTGAAATTACAATAACTTACTTAAGAATAAGTGACGATCGTGTCAAACTATTAAAAGTCTTTGACAATTACATATCAAACGTGACGTTTGACCAAATTAAAAAAAAATTACCTTCACCAACAATAATGACTAAGGGTGACCGCATTTATTAATGAGTCTATTGATGTATTTGATAAATAATTGTTATAAGTATTAGTCAATAATATCAATAAGCAAATAAACACACAAATAGTACTCTAAATGTGTACTATATAATTAACCAGTGTTATTTAGAAATTATGAACTCCAATCCGAGTTGAAATGTCACACCCGTCACCGCGGACTGACCCATTAGTAAAATAAGGTATAAATAAATATATTACACTAATAATTAGTTTAAATGTCCACCATTTTGACTCCCATTGGCCGATTGTGATCAAATTAAGCTGTTTTTCAGTTAAGTGTCTATAAATTATGATTCAATAATGGCAGTAGTAATCAAATATCAACAAATATTTCTAATTTACATAGGTGGGCACAGTTAGCCGAAAAGTTAACTTCGTTAATCGTTAATTCGTTAATAAAAAAGTTAACTTCGTTAACCGTTAAAGCGTTAAAATTCCGAAAATGTAACGGAAGTTAAAGTTAATCGAAAATACCGAAAATGTAGTAGAAGTTAAAGTTAATCGTTAAAAGTTAACCATCCAAAATGTTTGAAGATCTTTTTTCCGCTATTTCGACAACTTTCTTATGTACTTATCATCAAACAACCAATGTAACGGATTAAAGTTAACGGAAGTTAACGAAAGCGTTAACATTTTTTTGAGTTAACTTAAAAATTAATCCGTTAAGTATTTTGTTAACTTCGTTAATTAACGATTAACGTTAACGAGTTGATGCCCACCTATGCTAATTTAGTACATTAAATTAAACAAGAATGCAACACTGGAATATTGTCCAAGACTGGTGCCAGTACATTATTCAATGACTAATAAAGTTAGTCAGAGAATATCTCATGGATTATTTCGTTAGATGTGTACATAGGAAGTACTGGGTAAACCAAAATTTAGGGTGGAATGTTGTACAATAAATTACTGTCTCTTCGAGCAGAGAGCTTAAAATAAATTACTGTAATTTAAGAATTTCAATTTTATTTATTTTAAATTAATGAATATACTATATTGCTTCCTCGCAATATTAAATACGAGAAGCTTTATGATCGTTTTAAAATAAGAACAAAAATTGTTCTCCGATTTTTTAAATTTAATTTGATCTATCCGTTTCAGGTCAAGACAAACACTTTTTGTTCCGTATCTGTCTGTGTGTCTGTCTGTCTCTTGAATCCTTGTCACACGCATAACTCATGAACCACTAAACCGAAATTGATGAAACTTGGTTGATTGAATCTGGCTTGAGGACGGTCCTATTTCAAAATAATTAAAATCATGTATAAGGGGTAGGGGTGACATCCCAATTTTTTTTTAAGATATCTCAAGAAAGACACATCTTACGTGAAAATTTTATAGAATCTTTATTGTAGAGCATTCAATTTTCTATAATATAGGTCACCACAACGTTTGTTGTAAAATATTCCCTTACAAAGATTTATCTCAATATTTTTTAAATTGATATTTACTTTGATATATTAAATGTCATTTTGACATTTGTATAGCAGAAAAATTTAGATTAAAATTATCAAAAAATTAAAATTATACGACGTAATAACGACGTGCGTATTAAGAAAAATGTCGAATTAATATTTTTTATTAAAATTGTATAAAAAATTAAATGGTTAACCAATATGAATACTTTATCGGTTTTTATTTAAATTGTTCAACAATTAACTACCTTTTCATATCACATGCATAGAAACAACTAGTTTTGAACCCTGTTTTGACAGTCGAAACAAGACAATTTCAGACCAATGCGATTGTACCGAGCAGAAACAAAGAAACAACGTTGTTTCTGCCCGGCACATTCATTTATTTATTATTTATTTCAAGTCTGTCAGAATCGTATTTGTAATAAACAAAATCGGATCTTATTTCTGAATTATTCTATTATTAAAATAGTATAAGATATTACTGCGCTATTTGTCTGAAATAGTCTTACTTCGACTGGCTACAGAAATCAAAACTCGTTGTTTCAATGCATGTGATATGAAAAATAGCGTGTGTGGCACGGGATGAAACAAAGACGATTTCAGACCAGGGCGATGACAGCCCTCGCTTCGCTCGGGCAGTCAACTCTCGCCCTCGTCAGAAATCGTCTTGTTTCAACCCTTGCTACACAATATGCTATTGATGAATTTAACACGAGGAAGCACTGTGCATTTACTTAGCACATGTTTTTTTATGATACTGTTAATATTATTTACTTTATGACTTTGGAAAACTAATGAGTTAAAAAAATTCAAATACCACATTCTTATAATTAGTTTAAAAACTAATTTAAAATATATAGTGCGTAAAATGAAGGGTTTTAAAAACTAATAATTCGTTTTAAGTTCAAATCGTTATTTCATTCGTGTAAAATAGCGCTTGTATTTCTTTCAACATTTGTCATTTGATCGTAAATGGTTTGTATGATTTTTCTTTATTGTAAAATGAACTCTTTTCTTTTCGTTTCCATCATCCTGTTTCTCTACAATCAAAATCACACGCTTTCTGATCTTTATTTTGTGTTAGGGCTTTTTAGCTTTTCTTTCAGATAACATGAATCAATTCCTTTATAAAATTAAGGTACGAATCTTGAAATTTCATTTTCTTTTAATAATAAGTTTAGTTAGTGGGTACTTCACTTTCACATATTGACCTCTCTCTCTTTCATATAGAATTAATTGTCATTACCGATGTATAAAAGTAAAACCGTCGTTTTTACTTCCTAAGGTTTTTCAAATTAAACGAATTTCGGTACCACTCTGGATTAAGTTGAGTGCGTGAGTGATTTTTACTCACGAATTGTACTTTTTACTCACGCCCATGATAAAAATTAATATATTATGCTATGAATGAACTTTCAAAATGTATTTCTATGATTTTTTTATGAATTTTCTATGAAAAGTGAAATTGGAACCACGAAATATGACTAAAAAATTTTGAATTTTACAATTTGTTAAAAGTATATTTATTCTATAGAAAATGATGTGAAAAGTTGAAATTTTCAAACCACAGGTCTGTATCTCAAACCGTTCTCGAGATATGGCCTCTTAAAGTTTCAGATTTTTCAAAATTTTTGAGAAAAATGACCATAACTTTTGAACGTGTAGTCGGATTTGATTTGTGTTGACATATTTGGAATCAGCGTGTCAAAATCTATATAATAACATGTATAATACTTCAAAACTCGAGAAAAAAATTTTCGCGAAAAATCGAAAAAAATCAAAGGGGTATAGAGTCATGTGGGGCAAGTGTGCGCAGCGGGTAAGTGTGCGCAGGCTTATTTTTTATACAACTGTTGACACTAGAGTAAAGGAACTGACTGCCTTCAGTAGTCACTACGACGTTGGTCAAAATACTGGAGTCTTGTCTGACAAGGTTACGTAGTTTTAGTAATATTGGTAAATAAAAATTTTGGTTATAATTCTTAGGATTTTTCTCAAGTTTTGATTGAAATACTTTTATATTCATGTTACGGTAATTAGTATTAGTTATATCCAAGTATACTAGTTTATGTATCTAGTTTTACTAATTACATATCAAAACTTGGTAGAATGACGCAACAGTGTTTAATTTTAACCTAATTGTGTACAGGCGGTTTGGGTTAAGTGTGCGCAGAAGGTTGTGGGGTAAGAGTACGCATATTTCAATGCGTACTTTTACCCCGATAGTCACAGTTGTTTGTGTATTGACATTTCTTTTTATTAAAAGCTTTTATTTAACTTCACTTGTTTGTTTGTTAGTTTGTTAGTTAGTTAGTTAAGATCAAATTTTCGACTAGTTCTAATTAATTGTAAGATAGAGCTTTGAAATTTTGTATACATATATGAGTCCGGTGACAATGCAATATAGTATATCTAATATCGTTCTAAATCCAATATGGCGGATGTTACCTTTTTCTTTATGATCATCTTCATTCAATCAAATGAATCATCTTTCAAATGAAAGGGTTTGATGAGTAGTACTTTAAGCCTTATTTTCGATATAAATTGAGATAAACAGTATTTGTGAGAGTATATATTTAATATATAAATATTAAAAATAAAATAAATAATGATAAATGTTGATAAAAAAATGATATTTATGACATTAAATATAGTTTAACTATATTTAACAAGCTTCCGTTTAAGTTATTATAAGTGCGTACACTTACCCGCAGTGCTGCACACATATACCCCGATATTGGGGTAGATGTACGCATTCTGACTAAGTTTTATTTTATTATTTTTCTAAAATTTCCATTAAGTAAATTTGATTTCATGTTATGTAATTGTTAGATCAATAAAGCCTTTAAATGAATAACTTTTTTATTTCATACGAAAATTATAATTTTATAATAATTGAAAAAAAAAATGCGCACTCTTGCCCCACATGACTCTACCTTAAAAAAATGTCGATTTTTAGTAAAAAATTTTTGTCGAGTTTTGAAGTATTGTACATGTCTTTACATAGATTTTGACACGCTGATTCTAAATCTGTCAACAAAAATCAAATCCGACTACACGTTCAAAAGTTACAGCCATTTTTCTCAAAAATTTGAAAAAAACTGAAACTTTAAGAGGCCATATCTCAAGAACGGTTAAAGATACAGACCTGCGGTTTAAAAAATTAAACTTTTCACGTTTTTTTATATACAATAAACATACTTTTAACGAAATCTAAATTCAAAAAATTTTATTCATATTTCATGGTTCAAATTTCAAACTTCCTTAGAAATATCAATTTAAATATAAAAAAAATAAAGACCTTACGCTCACATCGGGTCACATGTCGTGACCCGAAAAATTCATGAATCGTTCCGTAAATATACCCTGAACTGAACGCAAATGCATATAATTTTAAACACAAAGAAAAAATATTTTATTCGCACTGTTTCTAAAATAATGATAATTTCAATTTTTTTTACGATTAATTGTTTCGAACTAGGAAGACCTTTTTTTCAATCCACTGCTTCATCTTTAGTTAAACAATACCTACCAATAATTTTTAGTTTATAAAATAAAAAAAACTAATATAATTTATGTATTTTTAAAGCTCATAAAAAGAATGATATACCGGGTGGACCATTTTAACCTTTAACGAAGAATAACTGACCGGTAAGTGAAATAATAAAAAAAGTTTTCAGATAAAAGTTGTACGGTTTGGAGGGGGACATAGACGTACTTGGATGAAATTTTTTTAAGTGGTGTTTTCAAGGTGGTATGAAGGTCAACATCATTTTTTAAATAGAAACCTATAGTTTTTTATCAAGTAATTTAATTCAACGTGAAAAGACACGAATCTTTCATTGAACACTTTTTTTAACAATTTAACCTTTCCAAGATATCTAACAAAATAATTCGAGATTTCGAACTTTCAATATTTTTTTACTCAGAAACCATAAATTTTAGAGAAAAATTAAAAGAAACGAAAAGTGTTTATTTTGATCCAATAAAACTAAAGAATTATTTTTAAAATTTTAAAACTTCTTTAATTTATTTAATTTAAGCAAAAAAAAAACAATGTTAACAAAATTTTAGAATAAGTTTTAAAATTTTAAAAATTATTCTTCATGTTTTATTAGACCAAAATTAACATTTTTTGTATTTTATGCTTTTTCTCTAAACCTGAAAAAAAAATTCATCTAAGTATGTCTTTGTCCCCCTCCAAACCGTACAACTTTTATCTGAAAACTTGTTTTATTATTTCACTTACCGGTCAAGTTCTTCTCCATTAAAAGTTAAAATGGTCCACCCGATACAATAAATAATAGTTATAAGTTATATGAAGTGTTGCATTGAAACAAATACTTACAATTTCTTTTATTTTTATTAATTAAATATACCATGTTAATAATCAAGGTAAATTGAAAGGAACCCAATGAGGTTGGATCGGATCTAATTATCTCATCGACGAAACTTTTCACTCTGGTCGGGAAACGTGTGTGGGCGATGTCTTCCTTCTTTCAACCTCTATACCTTTTGGGTTATACCTCGAGTTGTCGAAAACGTGCTCCTGAGTCAGGCTAATTGTTTTGCTCGAGGGCGTCAAACAGCCGCAGTTCTGATTATAGGTAATGTACCTGAAATTGTGTTGCTAATCTTTTGTTATATACTGGTTCGAATTAAATTGTACCACAAAAAATATACTCAACAAAATTTAATTAACCCTTAGTTACTCGCGCGATATACTGTAACGCCGTTACTCGCGCGGTGTATTTTATACACCACTTAAAGAAAAGCTAATTTTTGGGAATTTTGAAGATATTATACTAATTTTTTTGGCCCAATTCATATTATGTACTATTTATTTTTAAGGAACAAAGAAAATTTTCATAAAATTAACACAACTAAGAATTTAGGATAAGAATGAAAAACTAACTAAAATAAATGTAAAAAAGTACAAAAAATTGTGTAATTTTGTAAATTGTAATTTACGTGATTTATTGAAAACAAGTTTAACCTTTGTTTAATTGAGTTACGAACCGCTAATTTAAAGTTAATCGCTCATTATAGAGCAATGTAGTCTAAAATTGTACTGAATTAGAAATATTTGTTGATATTTGATTACTGTCATTATTGAATATTAATCTATATACATTTAACTGTCTTAAGGCTGGTTTACACGCTACGATAAATCGTAACAATTCAATCGTTACGATACATTCTTACAATAAATCGAAAGAGTGTGAACTGTTTACATGCAACGATTTCTTATCCAATATTCATTGTCGACCGCGGTATACTCAGTCAGTTTTTTTCATGGAGGAAGTACTGTTGTGATCGTTTGTTTAGCAAAAAAAGTGAAAAGGTCACGAAGACCTAGAAGAAAGTGGAGTCGCCAGTGGTTGCTCAACAAACGGGTATTTTCTCATATAAAATTATTGAAAAAATTGCGAAATGAACCCAATCACTGGCGGAATTATTTAAGAATGTATGAAGAGACTTATGTTGAGTTGTTAACAACCTTTCCCGTGAACAGCTAATGCAAACTGAGTCAAATCGTAGCAATGAATGGCTGCTACTTGTTTACACGTTCCAACTTGTCGTTACGATTTGCAGAAATTGATGCCAGCCGGTAACAATCATCCAATCCAATTCCAATAAATTGCTACAATGTCCTGTTTACACGCAACGATAAATCGTAATAATTCGATCGTTACGATAAAACCAGGCTTTACAGTATGATTTAATGATAATTGATCATTTTGTTTAAAAACAGTGGACAAATAATTATCGCGGTTCGACACACTATCAAAAAAAATGTATTTTCATATGTAAATGCTTTACATTGTTTTGAATTTTATTACTTTTTATTTTATAACGTTTATTAATTATTAGCAAGTGTTCATTACTGGTTTTACTTTGTCCATTACTGTAGAAAAAACATGTACAAAATAAAAGGCTATAATTTAAAAAATAAACTATATTTGCTGATTTTGGTAATTAAATTGATTTAATAAAGAGGTACTTGTTTTATTTGTAACAAGTTCATGAAAATTACAAAAAAACAGCCCACCAATGAAAAAAGGCAACATACTTTGCGCTTAACGTGTTGTTCAAAGATGGTGCTAGTATCTCATACCAACTTTAATAAATATATTTTTTCAAAACATAAAAATCACAGTAAAATATCTATTTTAATACACATTTTTGAACGTTAATCCCGGCCTTTCGTAATCTCATACTTATCTTTGAGATGAGATCTCATATCGTTTGTTTCGCCAGCAACACCTAGCGTTGATTAAAGGTATTAACGCTGTCATCAGTTTACGACGCAATCTACAATGATGTACGAGGGTACCTGAACTTATTACGGAAAAGCTTATTCATAAGTTACATTTTTATTTCAACCAGAAGTCTCCAAAATATATTTATCACATTCATTTATTAAGGGTTATATTTAATTACACTATATATTAGATAGTATTTACTTTGTACATTCTTCTTATTCTTCTTCTATGTGTTTCTTGTCAGTTGAATCGTCTCCTTTTACATTGTACATCGAACATAAATTTTAATACTTTGCACTTAAAATTTGATAGTATCCGCTTTATACAAGTGAACATTTTTAATATTTTTCATTGTTTTTCATGCATATTCAATCGTTATAAAATATAAAAAAATCACAAAAAAATTGAAAATATCAAATGTATTTGGGTCAAATGAAAGAGGTTAGTAGGTAGGATAGGTAAAAATATAGAAAATCAAAAAAATCACAATAAATACATAAAAAAATGTTATTTTTAAATTTGACAGGTCCAAATTGAGGTCAAGTGTAAAGTATTATTTTTTTTAGTGCAAAGTATTTATTTTTAGTGGAAAATATTTATTTAAAGTGAATAATTTGAAGGATACACGGGATAGAGGCTAAGTAAAAAAAATTTTGAGTTGTTTTAAGATTGGTATCTTGTATACTTTTACTCTAAAAATGATATCTTAAAAATTTAATTTAAGGAATTTAGCATGTTTCCCCTTTATACATATTTATGTGGCTCGAAAAGTACCTAGATTTGCCAATAAATAGAGCTGTTATCTTAATTGGACTAAAAATTGACTTAGCATCTATTTCCCGTGTACCCTTTATTTGATTTAAGTTCAATATATTTGTTTAATGTTGAATAGTTAATTTTTTGTGCAGTTTAATTGTTATAAGTGAAAACTATTAAATAAAAAGTGTGTATTATTAAAAAAAAGTGCATTTAAATACAAGCTATTTATTAATACTATAATTTGGTATTAAACATTGGTAAATTAATATATAAAAATCTTGGTTTTTTAGAAGGACTGTCAGTAAATTTTTTTAATTTTAAAATGTAGGTATATTTTTACCATAAAGTTTTTTTACATTCCTGATTAATAATAATTGATGATTTTAATTAAAAAAGGAATGAAAAATGCCGACCCTTTAGGTTTGGGTTTACTAGAGGTAATTGGATATCCGTTTTTTGTGTTGCCAATTTTTTATCTGGACATGTCTTGCGAGAATTGATTGGTGAAACATTTAATTTATTAAAACCATATGCATTAGAGTGTTGTATTACTTACGTAGTTATTTTTCACCGTACCTATACACAGAAAAAAAACTGTATTGGACCAAGAAAACCTTGTTTTGTATATAACGAAAATAATATTTTCTTAATATAAGAAACATACTCTTACTCCAACTACGTTATTCCTTCGTTCAAGAATACTATAGTTGGTTTAAGAGATTATTGCTTATCTTAAGGCGGTAAACCACCCTAGAGACCGAAAAATTGATCATATTTCGGGATAGGTTATTAACAAAACTATACTAGATATTAAAATTCGGTAAAAAGTTCTTGTTTATACAACATTTGAACAATGTTTTTCAATATTTATATTGGCTGTAAAAAACAAAATGGCGGCTTGGCAGCATTTTCCTTGAGACGTCTTTTTTTAGTGCTTCGGGGGCGGTAGCGTTTTACCTGCAATTTTAAAGATATGAACATGAGACACAAAAATTTCGAAAATATATATTATTACCAGTAGCACGCGGTGGGGCGTCTGAGCAGCACGCGCACGGATTATGAGGCCCGCGCTACATTTAAAATTCGGGCACTTAGAGACTGGACCAACGGTTGAAACTTTTCCAGGATATTTTTGAGATATTAAAAAACTCTTTAACCCCAAAAAAATCGATTTTCAAAAAATTCTAGGGTGGTTTACCACCTTAAGAAAATATTGTTTTCGTTATATACAAAACAAGGTTTACTTGGTTTGAGAAATCCTTTCTACCAGTGTATATATTCTAAAATAAGTAATTAATATAAAAGGATCAAATATAAAGATATTATTGTTATATGTATTGAATATCCAAAGTAATTGAAACAAAAACATGTTTATATTTACTTAGATAATTAAATTAACTGAATGGGTCAATAAAATGTTGACACATTATATTTACACATTCAAATACATTGCTACCGGATATCAGTTAATATCAAAACCTACGCGATCCTATTTGCTGAAATGTGTCATTGTTTATATAGAAAGCGATTAATACGTATAAGTACATATTTACCGACGAGGTCGGTAAATTAAAACTGGTCGAAATATATATAAAAAAAACAACAGATTTTATGCCAACTGGACCTTATCTCATTTCAATTATCCTTATATAGTTCTATACTAATATTATAAACGGTTTAACCGCTGAACTGATCTTAATGAAATTTGGCTGGGAAATAACTTGCGTCCTGAGAAATGTCTTAGGCCAAAAAAATTGATCAGATAAAGACAAATACAAATACATATACCGGGTGAGTTTTTTAACTTGAAACTGCTTAATATCTGGAAAACTATGGATTTTTACGGAAAATGTTTGGTACAAAAGTTTCAGGATTTGGAGGGGGAAAACCAATGGAGGTAACACTTTTGATTTTGAGTGGATGTTTTAAGGTCATTAGGGGTCAATTAATTTTTTTCAAATGGGAACATATTTATTTTTTTGCAGATTCGTACTTAGCAGCAATAAGGGAACAACTTTTGTCTAAAAAGTTTTTTAAAAAACTTCAATTTTATGGTCATTTATTTTTCCCTTTTTACATTAAAAATTTTTTTTTTTGCCTTCAAAAATTTTGAAATAATTATACAAGATGTTTAAGAAAAAATGCAGATTAGAAAATTAATTTGAATGTTTTTTTTTATCATTTTTTTTTCGTTCAAAAACACTGAAATTATACAAAAATATTTTTTTTAAACTGTATTTTTTCTTAAACATCTTGTATAATTATTTAAAAAATTTTGAAGGCAAAAAAAATTTTTTTAATGTAAAAAGGGAAAAATAAATGACCTTAAAATTGAAGTTTTTTAAAAAACTTTTTAGACAAAAGTTGTTCCCTTATTCCTGCTAAGTACGAATCTGCAAATAAATAAATATGTTCCCATTTGAAAAAAAATAGTTGACCCCTAATGACCTTAAAACATCCACTCAAAATCAAAATTGTTACCTCCATTGGTTTTCCCTCTCCAAATCCTGAAACTTTTGTACCAAACATTTTCCGTAAATATCCATAGTTTTCGAGATATTAAGCAGTCCCAAGTTAAAAAACTCACCCGGTATACACCTGTATATTTCATCTGTAAAATGTAAATATTTTGAGTTTTTTGAGTCTTTCTATGGTTATTAAAAATATGTCTGTTTTTCTGAACCGATTTTAATGACATTTTTACTTTAAATTAAAAATGGCTTATTGATAATAATTAGAGCAACTGGTTGTGCTGCCATTCAGCGATTTAGAATATTTTTTTTTTTAATTTAAAATATCGACGCAATGTTTTTATTTAATACAAGGTGTACCCGCGGCTTCGCTCGCGTGGACTACGGAATTATTGTTAAAGTTTTTTGAAAGATATAGATTTTTTTATTTTGCACAGTTTACTACATTATATTGTTCAATATTTAACGGTTTGGGCAATTCATTGCAAAAGAGCGCGCTGTAATAGCGGCAATTTTTTTTTCCGACTTTAGGTACTATTATCGTCACTGCTTATTCCTTATGTTACCTAACGTAAATAAAATATAGTAAATGAGTAAATTACATATCTATGAAAAAAATGATGTTTTCTTCCTAGACAAAAATTAATTTTAAGTATAAAATTTCACCCTTCTACGATTTGTCGTATTTGAGTTACAGCGTCTACAGACAGACAGACACACACACAGACATCATGGCGAAAATAGTCAGAATGGATCCGAGGAAGGTTAAAATGGATAATTTCATCAAAATCCGGATTTCGAAAAAAATCGGCTTTCAATACTTACTTATACTTTAACTGTATATGAAATATACATTTAAAATATAAGTAAAAACACGTAAATCAGATAAGTGGTTATCGAGTGATGAGCGCACTAACGGATAGACAGACAGACAGACAGAGAGACATTGCGTTTAATAATATGTATAAGGATTAATTAGTTGCGTATTTATAATTTATTTTTAATACATTATAATAACAGTATGTAAATTAATATCATAACAATTGAGTTAGATCTAAACAAAAACCGATTATAACCGAGCAGCTGTTGTCGTTAAGAGAATGTGTAATGATTACTGCCGTAATTAGCTAGTATTATGGGTTGGAGATGGTTTAACTCATAGCTCTACTGTTAATTATCGTAATAAAGGTATCGTGTATCTCCCGCATTAGTCAAAGCTAAATAGATACATTTGTTTTTCCTTTTACGTATTTGTAAATTAATATCTATTATAATTAGAAGTTTTTTTGTCATTGTAAAAACATTAAATGTAGACATAATATATTTTTAAATACATATATGCTAAAGATAAAGATTCTTCAATATTATTGACACATCCAGAAAATTAGGTACATGCATGGAGAAAAATTGAATCGATTTTTTAATAAAAATTATGGTTGCCGATTAAAAATTTCATTTTTGCATAAAAAAATACTATCAATTTTAACATGTACTGTCAATTGATTGTGAGTAACTTCTACAATCTTCATTGTAATTTTTATAATACGCAATTTTTTCTATATTCGTAAATATCATATACATGATTTATTTAGCTAATTATTCTTAAGTTGAATTATTTGTTATGTGCTATTTACAAATCATTTCATTTCAATAAAAAAACAATAGAATAAATACTAAGATTTTGTAAAGTATTAAATCCGCCATATTGAATTTTCATACTTTATCGGTCCTATCTTTTAGAAAAATCGATTTTGCCACCAGATACGAAGAATTAACCTCCTATCGTAGTGGCTTCTTGTTCAAAACGATTGTTTGGAAAAAAATTGAAATTTCACATTTTTTCTGCTTTTAGCTGCCATAGTTAAAAAATGGCAGCATATAGAACAATTCTGTCACTGGATTCGGAAAGAGCAGAAAAAAAGATAGAACATGTTTCTTAGAAAGCTTTGGTTGATTGACTCACTAAAAAGCAAACGAAACAGTAAAAAAATTTATGCCATTTGGCACGAAACGAGATAACTATATTAATAGTATATTTGTTTATTGGTATAGCAAATTAAACTATACCAATACTATAAATTTTGATCCTGTAGGTACACAAAAATTACTAATTCATATTGTAACTTTAGTAACAAACACGTAGCCTAGCAAGAATTACAATATTTTGGACCGTTTCATCTACTAACGAAATATTTTAACGTGGGGTCAAACACATAGTTTTTCACGTGAATATATTTATTTTATAATTTTTATAGTATTTAAAAGGGTTTCGAATAATTAGTTTTTAAAACGTCTCTATATAGCCAATTGTGTAGAATTTCAATAAATAAAGCAATTTCGGCAAGTTCTCTCATTTATCGTATGTAAAAAACTCTATTTTTAATATCAAATTACTCAAAAACCATACGTCCAATATTTTAAATAAAAATTAGTAAATTATATGAGTTATCCATAAGTAACATATTCAAATTTTAGACTTTTATCTATACATTACTCTAACGATCGATTAACCTTAAGTAAATATACCTACGAAAGGTGAGTCAATAATTATTTATATGTACCTAATGTAATAAACTCACAAGGCCTAGTACTGAAATATTATCAGAATAGGGGCTCAATAATAAACAGTGCTCGTTAGAGTGTGATATTTATTGATAAGCTGAAACCTGTAATTCGAAGAAAACGTCGCGTCGAGGATATCTTTCGGTATAGGTATGTATTGTGTTGTTGCATGACAATACCCGTCCGCAATTCAAGGCTACCCACACAGTTAAAACCGTCTTCCAGAAACTCAAGTTTTAGATACTGACGCGCCCTATTTAGAGTTCCGAACTCGCCCTTTCAGATTTACATCTGTTTGATACAATCAAGAAGATATTAAGTAGGCGTTGGTTGATTCATCTCGGATTAAGAACTGAAAAAGTGGTGTGGATACGTCACTCACTGTGATGTTTGCTAATTTTGTTTTACTGAAGATAAAGAGAAACTTATGCAAGGATGTAAGATGTAATATTTGCATTGATAAGAAAAAGGAATTTATACTGAAATAAAGGATAATTATTTAAATATGTGTTTATGGGTCACTTACTGTTCAACTCATTTTGTTTTTACTGAGGTTAAAGAGAAACTTATGCAAGGATGTAAGGTGTAATATTTGCATTGGTAAGAAAAAGGGACTTATACTGAAATAAAGGATAGTTATTTATATATTTTTCACGCGGATTTTCAGTATTTAAAAGCAACTGTTCAAGTGATAAATACATTTTTAAAGAAAATTAATTGGCACCAGGGCCCCTATTCTCGAGTTCGTTCGACTTTTTCTCATTCGAGATTACTAAACGAAAACCAGTGAAAAATATGATGTTGTCTCAAAATAGAGATCTGTCGAGATCTGAATAGATATCTGCAGATCTATAATTTTTTCCCGGAAATACATGACATGGGTTCATAAGAATTACAAAAAAACAGCCCATCAATATACAGCCTTGGCCAAAAGTATTTGCCACCCCCGTCAATTCTTAGATATGTCACTTTTTTTGACTTGACATGGAGTGGGCGAAATCGTGTTGTGTAAAGGGCCAAATGGGTTAAAAAGAATACACTTAAGTACTGTAAACTGCGTTAAAACCATCTCTTCAGCGCTCGTTTACAGTAAGAAAACGCGCCTGTCACAAATCGCGAGTGACGATGAAGTGGTTCTCAGATAATGGGATTGAGCTCCTGTTTTGGCCTCCTCAATCATCGGACCTCAACCCAATTGAACATCTTTGGTCGATATTAAAGCAAACGATTAGGGAACACTCAATCACATCAAATAAAAATATAAACAATATCTTGATTAAGGAGTGGCAAATAATTTCTCCACAATAATGACGATGCTTAGTATCGAGTTTAAATAAAAGAGTAACTGCTGTTATCATAACAAGATATATCTGTACAATATATTGATTTATTATATTAAATATTTTCGTAATCATCAACTGGTATTATTTATTTAACCTGGGTGGCAAATACTTTTGGCCAAGCTGTATGTCCTTTTCTCTTAAAGCGTTCAAGATTGGTGCCAGTAACATAAAATTAATAAAGCCTAATAACATTTAAATTAAACTTAATATATAATTTGAGAAAATACAGATTTATAAAACTTGTACGCATCAACTGCGTGTCTAGTTTTGATTAAAATCTATGCTTGTAACTAAAAGCTAATCCCCTCAATCAGTTCAGGAGTTAGGTATATGGTATATAGGATAAATTGGGTTCTCAATTCACTGAATAGATCAAATTAAATTAAATTTTACACAAGGACGACTCAACTGTAGGAAAATTGCAAAAGTGTAGGAAGGAGAAGGTAGTGACATACCTGAATTTTATTAACCCTTTCATAACCAACCGTATTTATAACTAAACTTTGGATTGTGTTTCTTTATAGGATTTGATAAAAACATTTATTGGTCTCAATAACGAAATTAGAGCAAAAATATTTCTTAAGGGGTTACATACGTCCAGCAGCGCCAAAAACGCGCTACAAGAAATACTGTTTTTAGAAGAGATAGCAATAGAAATTAATAAAAATAACTTTTACACATTGTTTACTAGTATTTAAACTTTATAAAACTTTTTTTTTCAAAAATCACGTTTCCCGAAACACTATGAAAAAAAAGTTGCTCCAAGATCTGCATGTTGATGGATCTGCAAAATTTAAAAAAAATCTTGTAAAATAAAGTTATAGTTATAGTCTGTCGAGCCGGATTTTTGAAATTCGAAAAATTTGGCAATTTACGGCAGTTAAAAAAAGTGTGCATTTTGTGTCATAAATGTTACACTGTAATTATGTTTATAAATTTTTTTAATCACAATATCAAAAATCCGGCTCGACAGACTATAGAGAAAACAATTTCGAATATTTAGAAAAAAAACGTAAAAAATATCAAAAACTGTATGAGTTATCATGCAGACCGTGCCGGAAAAAGGAGTTTTGAGAAAAACGTATTTAAAGTTTGAAGTGCGCGCATCAGACTGTTGTCGGGCAGTCACGTTTTCTATAATTACTTTCGATCTATGAGGAATTTTTACAATCGACTTTCACAGAAATACGCCTAAAACTACAAAAAATAATAATCTGTAAAAAAAGATTTTTGGAAAATTCTGAACGTATGTAACCCCTTAACTGTTTTTTTACTACATCATACAGTAGGTTGTTCTCTATCTTTCGGTCTCTTTCTTTGTTTACAATGTCTCTCTCTCACTCTATCCCTTCTCTTCGTTTGTTCCTTTTTATTGTAAAAAATATAATATGAAACATTTAAACATAGTGGTTGCTTATAGTATCCAATTAATCTAAATTATAATTGTATAATAAAGTAAGCAAGGCACTTTAAAACAAATGTGATGATATCTACCCATTACTTCCCGAGTTTTTATTTCAAGTTCTTAATTCTTGTTGAAAATATGACCAACAAGATAAATTCAATACAAGACATAATAATTATCAGTCGCAGACTAGATTATTATCAGGAGAAGTCAATGTTATATTTAAAGGACATAGTCCGGACGTTAAGAACTTTTCCTCTGCACTTTTTGATAGAAGCATGAAATTTGGTATGGTTGTATATTGAACCTTCCTCTACAAAACTAGAGACGGCGACATTTCAAAAACGCGTGTGGTCCCCATTTTAGGGGCAAAAATGTCTCCTCGGGTTTAGTTTTTCTTATTTATCTCGCAAATGGTTATTCGTACAAAAAAATAGAGGAGGTCAAAAATAATGAACATTAAATTTAGGGGTGTACCGGAACTGGAATTTTCGGTTCCGGTCGGAACCGGAATTACCGGAATTCACAAAAAAATTCCGGCCGGAACCGGATTTTTTTTCAAAAAAATGTATTTCAATTACTAATGATAAAAAAATAACTAAAATGTTATAAATATGCTTTATATACATAGATTATCATCATAAATTAATATAATATTATTTTATATTGTATTTCTTAAAGATTAAGGAGATAGAGTCTTACATTATATTATAAAACATAGTATTTTCTACATATCGTGCGATTGTTACAGCTTTATAAGGTGTTTTAAATTGTTTTTTTTTAATCTAATTAAATTACTAGTATATCAAATTTATATAAGTAAATATGATAAATCAAAACAGCAGAAACAAATTCACAATATAGTAAATCATATAAAATATCGATAAAAGAATACCAATTACTCGAAATTATAGCACCAATATGCGTTACTTTAGTTCTAGTGCAATCGTCTTCGAACTATTTTCCGCGGTACCTCTCTGGGGGTTCCGCGAATAAAAATTATGAAGCACTCACATTAGTTAAGTAGTATTTATTAACTAAATATAAATATAATGATAGATTTAGAGAAATAATTATGTGAGTCTTTCTGATTTTATAGCTAATCCCAATAGCATAAATACTTGTGCAGTAACAAATTTTTCACGGGCCACTATTTTGAATATTATTATTTTAAGATATATTTTATATGGGTAAAATAGAGTACACCGAAAAAACATTTTAGTTTTAATCGGGAAATATTTTTGAAAAAACAGGACTAGAGTATAATTTAAAAAATGCAGAATAAGTCTTATTTTACAGATAATATTAAAATTTTTTCGTAAATCTTTAGTTTCTTATTGTACAGTTCATCTCTTATTTATTATCAGTTTAATGTCCGTAGTCTGTAATATAACGACTTTTTTATTAATAAATTTAAAATCAATTAATGCTAAAATTTCAATCATATTATGATAAAACAAATAATAAAAAACTGCCTTTGAATTACGGAATGATTTTTTCATTAATAAAATGTTATTTATTCATAATTATATTATTTATGAATTTTTTAGTAGAAAGAAATAACAAAATTTAAAAATTCCGGCAAACCCAGCCGGAATTTCGTAGTTCCGGCCGGAACCGGAACCGGAATAAAATCATGAATTCCGGTACACCCCTAATTAAATTATAAACAAAAGTTGTTATTATAAATTTTACGATTAGAGTTCACCGTTGCCATTTAAATGGGGGTTAAAATTATGAGAAAATTTTCGCGCGCGGTAAAACTTCTGTTCTTCCTCAAATATCTCGTAAACGGCTTTTCTCATGTGAAAAATGTATATGACAAATATTTAAGAGCAGACAATTTTCTATCAGATATGTAAATCTGCTATACTATAAAATTATTTTTTAATGAATTTTGTTCATTACAAGTAGAATGACATAAATGACAATTTAAGAAAATTAACGATTCTCGTACAATTTTTTTTGTTTTATTTAACTAAGCACTTTCAAAGTTATTTAATGGGTATTCTATAATAATTTATAAATATATATTGAAGGAACAAGAGAAAAAATTGTGTTAAATTGGCCTACATTTATCAATATATTAAAAATTAATTATTTGAAAAAAAAAACTTTTTTTTAATTATAAAGTACATCCTGTATAATGTATTATGTGTATTTATGTTATTAATATTGCAAAACACTAAAATTTTAAATATTTATAGGCGAAAAACATGTTTTTTTATTATTTTTTGCTGGAAAAACATCTATTAATACTGGTGCTGAATCACTTGATAGCCCCTATTTGATACACAAACCTTCAAGCGCCCAAAACTAGGGATGAATAGATTCGTCATTAAATTTAGAATATAAAACAGTTAACTATTATTTACTAGTGATTATATTTTTTGTGTAATTTGAAGTTGAAATTAACGACAACTAGTCGATAACAGTAAAATTTGTGTCCGATATATTATTTTTTGTTTTAAATCTTGTGAACGGTCAATTGGATGAAACAAATGTATAGGAACTAAATTGTTGACAATGAAATTTTGAATAATATTTTGTTATGTTTCATATGTCAAATACTAAAGTTTCCGAGTAAATAAAGGTCAAAGTTACAAATTAATTGATATATTATGTGGTCGGTGTAAAGCAGGGCATTTTTGCCACACAATATTTTATGACCAGTTTTTTACAATTAAAAAAAATGTAGAAAATATGATAGAGTGGACATACATCTATCATATATACATTTTACTTTTACAAAAAAAACATGATATTTTTATTGTTTCACAAATTTTACTGTTATCGACTAGTTGTCGTTAATTTCAACTTCAAATTACACAAAAAATATAAACACTAGTAAATAATAGTTAACTGTTTTATATTCTAAATTTAATGACGAATCTATTCATCCCTAGTTTTGGGCGCTTGAAGGTTTGTGTATCAAATAGGGGCTATCAAGTGATTCAGCACCAGTATTAATAGATGTTTTTCCAGCAAAAAATAATAAAAAAACATGTTTTTCGCCTATAAATATTTAAAATTTTAGTGTTTTGCAATATTGATAACATAAATACACATAATACATTATACAGGATATACTTTATAATTAAAAAAAAGTTTTTTTTTTTTCAAATAATTAATTTTTAATATATTGATAAATGTAGGCCAATTTAACACAATTTTTTCTCTTGTTCCTTCAATATATATTTATAAATTATTATAGAATACCCATTAAATAACTTTGAAAGTGCTTAGTTATATAAAACAAAAAAAATTGTACGAGAAACGTTAATTTTCTTAAATTGTCATTTATGTCATTCTACTTGTAATGAACAAAATTCATTAAAAAATAATTTTATAGTATAGCAGATTTACATATCTGATAGAAAATTGTCTGCTCTTAAATATTTGTCATATACATTTTTCACATGAGAAAAGCCGTTTACGAGATATTTGAGGAAGAACAGAAGTTTTACCGCGCGCGAAAATTTTCTCATAAATTTAACCCCCATTTAAATGGCAACGGTGAACTCTAATCGTAAAATTTATAATAACAACTTTTGTTTATAATTTAATGTTCATTATTTTTGACCTCCTCTATTTTTTTGTACAAATAACCATTTGCGAGATAAATAAGAAAAACTAAACCCGAGGAGACATTTTTGCCCCTAAAATGGGGACCACACGCGTTTTTGAAATGTCGCCGTCTCTAGTTTTGTAGAGGAAGGTTTAATATACACCCATACCAAATTTCATGCTTCTATCAAAAAGTGCACAGATTACTCGAAATATCGCTCTTAACGTCCGGACTAACAGCTTTTTTTTAATAACGATAGTCTGTACCTGGATTTATTTTTAAAATTATTGATATTGTTATGCTTTATTTACACTCTCATAAGTCATATTATATATAGTTTCGTGTTAGTGAAAAAAATGTAACTATAAATGTCGGCTTACTGGAATAATTACACTGTTACTTTAAAAGTGTTATAATTTATAAATTTATCATTGAATGAACTCTAGAGTTCGTTTTAAAAACTATTGTAAGTAGAGAGACTTAAAAAAACTTATCGCACCCTCGTAAAAAAAGTGTCCCAACTCAAAAAATTGTAGTTTTGAAGCAATAGGTATAAATGAAATTAAATATAACAATTAAGGTAAATCAAAATTGTAAAGGTAGTATAGGAAAAGGACTGATATACAGTATTTAATTTAAATATTTCAGTATTCCTGTGATGTTTGAAAAATAGTCACTATTAAAACGCTTTGTGATTAAGTAAAAAATAAATAAATAATGATACATTTTTTTTAAATATGCTAGTTTTGATGGTAGGCACACGAAGTACATTAATGACAGTTTTTAGTAGAAATAATAATATATAGTAATTTGGAGACATTCTACATATTTACTATGATACTTTTTTGCGGGGGTGCGATATTAGTAATGTAAATCAAATTAACAACGTTATTATGCCAGAGAAAAAAAATTAGAAAATATGATGTCCTATAAATAGGACACTGGGAAGTAATGGGTTAAAAATATTACATAATTATTAACCTGTTATTAACAATAATAAAAAAAATATTTCGTAAACATAATATAAAATATTTTTGTATAAAAACATATAATATGTTATCATAGTGTTTTTTTAAGGTACTTAATGTAGTAAAAATATTTGATATGATTATATAAATAAGGAATATCTTGTCTCAGGCAGTCTAATTGCGTTCCAGGAATAAATTAAAGCATGTTTAATTAAAACGAATCTTAAATTTCAATCGAAATCTTTGTGTTCGACGAAGCGGAGTACAGTACTGGATTTTCGATGGAGCAATTTGTCTCATAATAAATATAATTAATTAATTTAAATTATGAATTAGTATTAAATAAACATATGTTTAATTTAATTAATAATATTTGAGCACTTTAAACTAAAGTTAATGCCACTTATAAATTAATAATTGATCATTAATTCACTCATTGTATCAATAATTGAGCTACTCTATCGATTTTCTGAATTCATATATTTTATATAGTATACAGGGTGTCCCGTAAACATATCAAGATATTAAAACAATCGCAATTAAAATGTTTGGGCCCCCCTGGACCAGAAATTGAGCTACTCTGTCGATTTTCTAAATTCATATTATATATTTTATATACAGAGTGTCCCATAAACATCTCAAGATATTAAAACAATCGCAATTAAAATGTTTGGGCCCCCCTGGACCAGAAATTGAGCTACTCTATCGATTTTCTAAATTCATATTATATATTTTATATACAGAGTATCCCGTAAACATATCAAGATATTAAAACAATCGCAATTAAAATGTTTGGAGACCCCTTTGAGCAGAATCTATGGATTTTCGTAGGTTACGCCAATATGGTCAACACACTTAGAACTATAATTTTCCCAAAATAACAATTCAACCAAAAGGCCCGTTGCTTTTATATGGGATCTTTTATTTTACTCTATACCTATTTTTAAAACGGTTCGTTTGCGGATATGGGGTTATAAACAAAAAGTTTTTGTTTTAATGTCTTCGATGTATTTTTATAATGTATGTATATGTATTAGGGTGTGTCATTTTTGAGCAACTTTTTTTTTCAACTAAAAAACAGGCTAAAAATTTTCTAGAAGGTGAAAAAAGAAGCCTCTAAAAATTTGAGCTCTTAATATTAACATCAAGTGGTGCCTGTTCCTAACTTTCCATTTCCCATTTAAATAACATGAAAAAATTTTTTTTTTTGTTTCTTATTTTTGTAGCTTGACATTTAAGCATTGTAAAAATGATCTGAAAAGTTATTTTAGTAGGAAATTGAACGCTCTACAAAAAAATTCCGATTTATTTTTTTTACAGAGTGAGCCGTTCTGAAGATATTCAAACTTAAAGTTACAAATATATGAAATTATGACTTTTATTTTATTAAACTAATACTGAGGACTTTTTCTTATATCTTAAAAATTATTTTCAAGAAAAAATAATTATTTTCGTATAGAAAAACAATAATACTTACATCTCAATTTTTTTTTGCATTTTATTTTATTTACTACATATCAATAAAAGTCATAATTTCATACATTTGTAACTTTAAGTTTGAATATCTTCAGAACGGCTCACTCTGTAAAAAAAATAAATCAGAACTTTTTTGTAGAGCGTTCAATTTCCTACTAAAATAACTTTTCAGATAATTTTTACAATGCTTAAATGTTAAGCTACAAAAATAAGAAAAAAAAAATTTTTTTTCATGTTATTTAAATGGGAAATGGAAAGTTAGGAACAGACACCACTTGGTGTTAATATTAAGAGCTCAAATTTTTAGAGGCTTCTTTTTTCACCTTCTAGAAAATTTTTAACCTGTTTTTTAGTTGAAAAAAAAAAGTTGCTCAAAAATGACACACCCTTATATGTATGTAACAATTTATTGATTTAAATAATTGATAATATACTGTTTTAATTAACGATATAAGAAGCTTATGTTGTAATTAAGAGCAATAAATCAAACTGTACAAAACTTATGCCGATTAATTATTGCTGTAATTGAAATCGAAACAGAATTTATAATTTTCATAAAATATTTATATGTAAATGCTAACTTTTATGTTAGGTTGCATAGAAAAAAAATCATTAATTTTTAAACATTTATTTAAAAATTTTATATGTTTTTTATTTATAAGTATATACCTTTACAATCTACAATCACGTACGGAGAGGGAAAATGGGTGAGAAAACATTATTATGATATAAAAAATTAAAAAAGTTTTCAGAAACTGAAATGGGGCACAAAAGTAAGCTTAAAGGGTGAAAATAACAAAAAATGTATTCAATTACTTCATCAAAGGGGCACTATTTTTTCTGTTTTTGTTGGGAACGCAGCCATCTCTAGCTTACGACAATGAGTTAAATGTTAATTGCTAATTAAAAAATATTTCCCTTTTAACATGATTGACAAAATATATGTTGATTATGCTAAAAAAATTTTAATTAATTTTTATTAATAAAATATTGTGTTTTATATTTGACTGTTTTGACTAAAATATGTTTTTCCTTTGTTTCAGGTAAATATTTTATCCAGTATGCTAAGATCCAAGTGTTCCGTGAGTTTTATAAGATATTTACATTATACAAAATACATACATTTAATTCTATTATAATCTAAAGAAAAAGTTCGAAAATATTATCAAAAACTTTGTTTCTCACCATTAAATGATGTAGGTACCTATCACAAATAGAGAGTTTTATTTCAATTTTTAAAGATGGTGTCTAAGAAAAATCTGGGACTAAGAAAATTAGTAAGGCCATAGACATAGTGCATGGACTGCGCATCTGACTCGAAAACAGAGTCGTGTTAACGTATGTGAACTTAGCATCTCAAATGTTAGCATCTCAAAAATAAACTTCTGTTCTGCTTGCATCCAGCATAGTTCTATAGTTCCTGATAAGTTTTAACAATAGTTCCGTTGATTTTCCTAGAAAAAAAATGATCTGAAAAAATGAGATGTTAACTTCTCGTAACACCTTATAGCATCTCAGCGGAATTCAAAAATAAACTTCAGTTCTGCTTGCATCCAGCATAGTTCTATAGTTCTTGATAAGTTTTAACAATAGTTCCGTTGATTTTCCTAGAAAAAAATTGATCTGAAAAAATGAGATGCTAACTTCTCGTAACACCTTATAGCATCTCAGCGGAATTCAAAAATAAACTTCAGTTCTGCTTGCATCCAGCATAGTTCTATAGTTCCTGATAAGTTTTAACAATAGTTCCGTTGATTTTCCTAGAAAAAAATTGATCTGAAAAAATGAGATGCTAACTTCTCGTAACACCTTATAGCATCTCAGCGGAATTCAAAAATAAACTTCAGTTCTGCTTGCATCCAGCATAGTTCTATAGTTCTTGATAAGTTTTAACAATAGTTCCGTTGATTTTCCTAGAAAAAAATTGATCTGAAAAAATGAGATGCTAACTTCTCGTAACATCTCATAGCATCTCAGCGGAATTCAACGATTTAACATCTAAATAGTATAATTCCGGAGAGTTTCACAGTTTGTATATGCTGGATGCAAGCAGAACTGAAGTTTATTTTTGAGATGCTAACATTTGAGATGCTAAGTTCACATACGTGTCGTGTTAAAGGAAAGAGATCGAAAATAGTTTAGGATATACTTGACCTTATTTAAACAGGAATGTCTATTTCATTATTCTTAGAAAAAAGAGATAGATACATATATCCTAAACGCCACTGCATCTCTCTCTGTTTTGAAGAAATGTTACATAAACCATTATGTTAATACAGAAGGCTCCATGTCTTTGGGTAAGGGGAGAATTATTTTATATTTTTAGTTTCCCCTATCAAATAACTCAAATAGGTTCGAATGATTGCAACATTATGCGGTGTTTACACCGAGAAAACAAAACAGAAACGCGGTGTTTTTATGACAAAATGGCAATAAACCCTATACATTTTTAAATACGAATTATTTTAAAGACACGATGTTTTTGTTTTGTTTTTTTTCGGTGTAAATACCGCATTATAAACTGATATTAATGAAATTCGAAATTTTAATTTAACTGTAAGTCTTCGCTTATTCTTTATATCGTATTTATAATATATGATTATAAATGAATAATGTTTTTTTAAAGAATTATATGTCATAAAATGTGGAAAATATATTGCGTAGGTAAGAAATAATCTTCATTAAAAAATAAAAATTCTTTTTATAAATTTAGGGCGGTGAAGTGAAAATTCCTCACTTTAGTAACATTCCATGCTTGTCACCTTTGATGTCATCTCGTGTACTCTTTGTAGTAAATTGTTAAAGAAACATTTATAAAACAGTAAATTATAGCCTCCTTTAAAATTATCAACAAACGACGATGTTCTGATATTATATTCAGGGTATCATAAAAATTTAAAACAGCATATTTAAATTATTTTTTTATATAAAATATTACTTACAGTGTGTTAAGGCTGAACATGCTATTTGAATTGCCATAAGAATTACTATAGAGAAATTGCGGTTTTGTATTTTAAGTTCAGCTCTGACCAGTATTAATAAATCATTTAGGAAAAAATACAGTGATAAACTAGATTAATTTTTCTATGTTATGACATACTTAATTTTTCAATTTAATTTTTTTATATATTTATAAAAAAAAAATTGAAAATGTGTGTATTTTTCTTGATATGATAAAACTCAATATATAATAAAAATTCTTGAAAAATACGGAGAAAAAATATACCACGACATAGATATTTGTTTAAGCTTTCTAATTTTATAATAATTCTGCAATTTTCATTTGAAAATATTGAATGTAAGCCTAAAAACATAAGAACTAGTTCTATCCTTTGTAGCTTCATCTCTGTTTAGTTTCGAGAATATCTCATTTTTCATTCGATCGTCAATTGTCACTGAATTATTTGTATCTGTCATTTCCCCTCAGGGCTAGACTTGTGCAAATAATTTTTGTTTTCTACGGTGGCGACATCTCGTAGAATTTAGTTTCGGAAAAATCGGCATGAACACGAACAGCCTTAAGTAAGAGTGTGTACGGCATTACTCGTAGTCGATAAAACCTAAATTTTTTTTCATCAGGTTCAGGAAACCCCCACCTATTGCGCTTTGATGAAAAAATTTCAGTACATGTCGATCCTTTGACAACAATGTAACGATTAGTTTTTCCTCTTTTTTGGTCACTTTCCTTATTAAACCACGATCTGGAAAGTCGTCGACATTTTTCAACTCTAACCAATTCACCCACTTCTAAACAAATGCCTTCGACTTCTTAATGTACTTGACCGCCACTACATTAGTGCAAATAAACATGGGTTCAAAACGTTTCGCGTACACGTCACACAAATCGTGGTTTCTGTGTTTTTCTGACAAAAGATCGACATAGATTAATTTTTTTTTCATCAAAGCGCAATAGGCGGGGGTACCTTGAACCTAATGAAAAAAGATTTAGGTTTGTATAACTTACTGACTGTGAGTAACGCCGTACACGCTCTTACTTAACATACCGTATATTTATTTGAGGACGTTTTCTATATGCAAGTTATATTTTTATATTAGATATAATATACATAATCACGTACAACACGTAGTTTTTCTACAATTTGATGTAGCTATATTAAGAAAACGTATGTACTTAGTTACCATCGGCATCATAAGTTGTCTACCATCCTAAAGATGAGAATCGTTTAAAACAAATTGTACATAAAATGTACATTATCTCTTCATACATTTTTTTTGCACTGTTGGTATTAACCAATCATTTTTTTGTCGATCGTTTCGATATAAAATATATTTTCGTTTGATTTTAAATTATCTTATTAATAAAAATTAACAATTTTAAATCGTTTTAATAATAATTATTTAGCTAAAAAATAAATAAAAAATGAACCATATGTGTACATTGTACATACCATACCCATAGGAAAAGAAATAAGAGAACAAAAGAAATTTAATAAGAAAGAAATTACTAGTTCTTTTCATTGTCCGAGTAAATATTACAGACAGTGTACATTTAGGTGTTATTAAATGACATAATAGTGTCAATAAACGGTAACATTCTTGCTAAAAGTTCACGACCTTTATCTCATTGTCGTTTAGGCATAACTGATATTACACGACATATAAGCATTTGAGCTCGACACGTTTTTTTCGGAGAGATTTTTTATAAGACGTAATCGTGCAGAAATATAAAAGATTTTTGAACATTTTTTTAACCATTTTTGCCGTAGAGTATAGATTCAGGAAAATGTAATTTTTATTTCCTCGCCATATATGAAAGATACGAGAAGTTTTGTGATCATTTATCAAAGAGAAAAAAATAAAATTTTAATTTTTAAAATTTTTGAAGAAATATGGTTGTAACTTTTGAACGTGTGGTCAGATTTGATTTTTGTTAACGGATTTGGAATCAGCGTGTCAAAATCTATATATATATATATAATGACACGTATAGTACTTTTTTTTGGTGCCCCTTTATTAAATGTGTGAATTGTATAAATGTACTTATTTTTCATTATTTTTATTCACTGGATCATTTTTTTAAAGTTAAAAATAAGTATATGTACTGTTGTATAATTTTCTTAACAACCACATTACAATTTTATAATTTTAAAGTAGATGTAAGAATCCATTATTTAAATATATGTAGCACAATAGCATTTTATAAATATGGTAAAGTATACGTTGAAACCGTTTTATAAAAGTCTGTATGGCACAATGTCGTTTTTATGAATATTTCAACATCCACTCTTTGCTGGTTACTAAATAGCTAGAGAAATGTTATAGCAAAGAAAAGATAGTCGTCTTCCATTAAAAGTACTAAAATATTTAAAAGAAGCTGACTGACATTTATACAATTTTATTATTTATAACTTGAATATTGTTTTAAATATAACGACTTTTACAGTATGCTTTTGTTTGAAAATATTTGAAATTTTTGATTATTAGTTATCAAGGTTAGTAAATACACAGGTTGTACCATAACTCTGTTTGTGAGGTGGAGGGGATGGCATGAGAGGAGACACCGAGGGGAAACACAGATGGGAGATCGCGTCATCATGAGGAACATTACAACGTTATAAATGGATGTCAGTATTAAAACTGTCAGAGTATATTTAAGATATTTATTTTTCGCATATTAAGTTATTGTTTTAGTACTTATTATGTAAGTTTATTCATTGTAAGTTGTTTTTAAACTATTATTAAATATTTTCATTTGATATTGATAGTGTACTGAATTTAAAACTACGTTTTTATTATGTTATTCATATAAATTACAGTTTTAAGCAAGTGTTTGTTTAAGATAGAGAAAAATATTTTTTTGGTCGTCACATCGAGGCTCATAACTTTGTAAATATTTAATATTTTTCAATAAAAATTGATATTAAATAAGTTGAATATATACTTAATAAAATGTCATTTACCTGATTCAAAAATAATTAGTTATATCTGTGAAAAAAATTCCCAAACATTGACAATTTTTTTCTATATTATTAATAAAGTTTTTTTGAATTTTAAAATGATTTTTTTTTTAAATCTTCGCGACCATGACCAGAATGTATCCCCTGAGGAACGGAGTTATTTGTATTTAAGTTAGATACATAAATAAATGTACATACTCTAGTAAAAAAATGTTTCAAAGTGCTATTATTATTTTAGTGATACTAATAAACTAGTATGTTTAATACATGATTATTTATAATGCTTTGTGCTTCTGTGATCGATAAAATTTATTTTTTATAGTTACAAATGTCCAAAAAATTTAAATAATACAGAAAACAATGTTAAATAAATATGTATTTGCAAACGAGATTACTTTAGTACATTTAAAATGTTCCTCATAGTGACGTAGGTGACGTATTTCCCGCGTAATTCCCGCGCGAATACCTGATTGGCCAAAAGTTATGGTACAACCTGTGTATTTACTAACCTTGATTAGTTATAACCATATTTTTTTGAATTAATTTTTTTTTAATGTTTTTCGATCATTATATAGATAAATGTATAGATAAAAGTCTAAAATTTTAATATGTTATTTATGGATAGCTAGTATATTTTACTACTTTTTATTTAAAATATTGGACGTATAGTTTTTGACTGATTGGATATTAAAAATAGAGTTTTTAACACACGATAAATGAGAGAACTTGCCGAAAGTGCTCTATTTATTAAAATTCTACACAATTGGCTATATAGAGACGTTTTAATAACTAATTATTCGAAACTTCAACTCTTTTAAATACCTACTATAAAAATTATAAAACAAATATATTCATATATTAAAAACAAAATTTTTCGAAACCAAACCTTACAGTGTGCAATAGACGTATAACCTTATATGAAATTTCTTCAGCAAACTTAAAATGACTTCATTACGCTTTAAAATACGTAATATTTTCTAAGATAAAACGCTAAAGAGTAAGAGAGCGATTAGTATATGTATAAGAGAAATAAAGATGAATGCATACGTCTAGCAGACTTTAAAAAAAGAGTTGGGTTCGAAAAATTTGGTTTTTAATTTATATTTAGAACACATTTATCTACATTTAATGGAATATTTTACTAATAGTAACATGTACTAATTTGTTGTAATGGTAGAGCTAGTTTTTCAATATTAAATGAATAAATTACACGTGAATATATGTATTTGTTTTATAATTTTTATAGTATTTAAAAGGGTTGAAGTTTCGAATGATTAGTTTTTAAAACGTCTCTATATAGCCAATTGTGTAGTATTTCAATAAATAGAGCACTTTCGGCAAGTTCTCTCATTTATCGTGTATTAAAAACTCTATTATTAATATCCAATAGGCTATTTGACTAATTTTAGAAAATATTTTTAAATTATTCTTTATTACATAACAAGCACACTACATTGATATTTCGTGGAGATCTACTGTATTTTCAATAAAAATCAATGTTAAAGTTTAAATTTCCAAAACTGCGCCAGAAACGCCGTTTCTATCATGGCGCTGGTCATATGGCGTGTGACGTCACATGCATGTAAATAAGTCATAACCTTAATAAAACAGTGCAACTGAAGTGAATTTCATCTTCAAATTTAGTGGATAGAATGGTGTATAAATGGTGTGTAGTGCCACAATGTACAAATACTTCTATAAAAAGTCCACACAAACTGTTTGTTTCTGTTTCAAAGAATCCCAAAAGATGAAAAATGTGGTTACAATATTCGAGAAATCCAACGAGTATTTTATTGAATACAAATGTTTTTATGTGTGAAGATCACTTTGATGTAAGTAATATTTAACTAGATAGTAGCTAAAAATATCGGTTCTTATAAAACGAAATAACATATTTTCTGAATAACTATACACGTGATTTTTGACAAATCTGACAGCGGCCACCCGTACACCAAACCTCTTAATATTTAATTTTAAATCTTGCAGCATATAGGATTTCAAATGTTTTTGTGGTACTTACACTGCTGTTTTCACATTTTTAAGTTCCGCAGCATAGTAATCAGCGTTATTATTAAAAAAAAAGTGCAACCATAAAAGCGTCTACTTTAGGTAGGTTGCACAAAATTTAATTACATTTTGAAATTCGAAACGAATATTTATGCCACTAGTAATAAAATTTATCTAAAAACTGCTTCAGAAATAGCTGAAAAATCGAATATAATACTTTGTTATAACACACAGAAAGCACTACAATCAGTCGAGGAAGCGTTATTTACATGCATGTGACGTCACTAGAGTTGCAACCAATCACATAGCGTTCCCGTCATAGATAAAATTTCAAAAATTATTATATTTTTTTTCGTGTAATTTGCAAAAAATATACATAATTTATTTTAAAATAAAGTGAAATATGTTCTTTTACGCTATTATCTGATAGGATGACCACAATTTGTAGTATATTTTCAATGTTGTCAAATAGCCTATTGCTCAATAACCATACGTCCAATATTTTAAATAAAAATTAGTAAACTATATGAGTTTAGTTTTATTTATTTAATTCGTATGGTTAATAAAAATAAAAGAAGTTCCACTTCAACCGTGAGGTAAATTAAGAAAATAATTTTTCATGAATAGTAAATTGAATTTGTACATTGATTATAAATAAGGCATCATTAGTCCGAAAACTAATATTCTAAGAAATTCGATAACAGTTTTACGGAACAGCAAACAAAATAAATTAATTAAAACCTTGTAAACATCTGTGTAGACATAAGTTCAATAGAAAAGTTTTGAAAGTCAATTTAGTTTTTAAAAAGTTCGAACTCTTTCGTAGAACACTAGACTAGGAAAGAGCATATATGAAATTGATAAGTATGTATATAGGTATACATATGTATATTTGAACAGTATATTTACAATTTTTTTTTTTTTTTTTTTTTTTTTTTTTTTTTTTTTTTTTTTTTTTTTTTTTATTTTTTTTTTTACTTGAAAAACGGAGAAACTGTGGTTTCTTAGTCACTTAAACTAAAAATACACCTTAACCACAAAATTTATGTCACTCGACACGTGTTTCGACTTCACAAGAAGTCCTCATCAGGAGCCTAACGATTCCAGACTGGAAATCGTTAGGCTCGAAACACGTGTCGAGTGACATAAATTTTGTGGTTAAGGTGTATTTTTAGTTTAAGTGAGTATATTTACAGTTTGAGAATTTTTAAAATTTAGATGGTAGTGCTTATATGTTTTCCAAATTAATATTTTGTTTATTGGATCTGCTTTATTTTTTAGGTTAGAAAGGTTATAAAACACACCATATTTTATAATAAAAATTGTTTCTCATTTTTTTTTTAATTTTTAAATAAGAAAACTCGCCGGAAGTGCTCTATTTATTGAAATTCTACACAATTAGCTATATAGCGACGTTTTAACTCTTTTAAATTCTATAAAAATTATAAAAAACACATCTGCCAAGTAAATGCACAGTGCTTTCTTGTGCTAAATTCATCAAAGGTAGTTAATTATTGAACAATTTAAATAAAAAGTATTCAGATGAACTGCCTGTCATTGGTTAACCATTTAATTTTCATAAAACTTTAATAAAAAATATTAATTCGACATTTTTCTTTATACGCACCTCGTTATTATGTCGTATATTTTGAATTTTTTGACAATTTCAATCAAAATAATTATTTTTCTACTATACAAATGTCAAAATGACATTTAATATGTCAAAGTAAACGGCAATTTTATGCTCTACAAAAAAGGTTCTATAAAATGTTCACGTAACATGTGTCTTTCTTGAGATATCTTCAAATAAAAAAAAATATTTTGAGATGTCACCCCTCCACCTTACACACGATTTTAATACTTTTGAAATGGGACAATCCTCAAACCAGACCCAACCAACCAACCAAGTTTCATTAATATCGGTTTAGTGGTTCGTGAGTTATGCGTGTGACAAGGATTGGGGGACAGACAGACAGACAGACACGGAACAAAATGTGTTTGTCTTGACCTGAAACGGATAGATCCGGTAAAATTTAAAAAATCGGAGAAGAATTTTATTTTTCTCATTTTAAAACGATCACAAAGCTTCTTGTGTCTTCGATATTGCGAGGAAGCAATTCGTAGCTCTTAAATGCTCGATTTTTTTCGTCTGTCTTCGACAGTGAGATCTCGGCCCCCTGACCACCTAGAGACCTCGGGTTTTCGCTAAATGGTAATTTTTAAAATCGGATAAAAAAATTTTTTTCTCGTTTTAAAACGATAACAAAGTTTCTCGTATCTTCGATATTGCGAGAATGCAATATTTGATTATTATAATTAATGACTAGAGATTATATTGTTTATTTGTTATGATTAATAGGTGCACTATAATTCTATTTTTTTTCTCAATTAATTAACAAATTATTGATTTATAATAAACATAATATACATATATTATTTCATTCAAAATTTTAATTATAATATGCTTGAAAAAAAATTAGTAGAAAAATATATTTTATTTATACATTATATTAATTTATTAATATAAACTAATTATGTATTAAGTTATTGATATATTACAGGTTTTCTAAATAAAAACAAAATCTTACTTATAAATAAATTTTATTAGAACAACAAAAATTAGATCAAAAATTATTTTCCCGATTATAAACTTATTTCACATATGAAGTCCAAAATGGCGTGGCAAATACAGTCATGGAATAATCCGTCTCTTGCAATGCATCCACAATATTCACCATCTCCACCACTGGGTTGACCAGGATGCCATCTAACATAGTCTCCAGTTAGAGGTTTTCCTAAGGATTTTGAAAATATAATTTAAAATATATTTTAAAAATTAATAACAATTAAAAGATTTTTTATTATGATTATTTTAAATTCTGATCACTTTGGTCAGGTACAAGGTATATAAATATAGAGGTATGGCAATGCGGTCGTTGACCAATCAGCGGTGGCGCGGGAATTGACGTCACTGGCGTACATATTCAAATGTTATAAATGTATAATTGCAAAAACATTCTTTAATTTATTATTGTTTTCGTATGTTTTGAACATTTTAACAATACCTACAATCACAGAAGTACAAATTCAATATTACAAAATCATAAAAAGCTGTCACAGACAATTTGGTGTATTCGAGAAGTATTACTTTTACTGTTCTTAAGTTGGCAATACAAAAACTGGGCTATATCGTATTAACAGCTTTTTATGATTTTGTAATATTAAATTTGTACTTCTGTGATTGTATGTATTGTTAAAATGTCAAAAAATACGAAAACAATAATAAATTAAAGAATGTTTTTGCAATTATACATTTATAACATTTGAATATGTACGCCAGTGACGTCAATTCCCGCGCCACCGCTGATTGGTCAACGACCGCATTGCCATACCTCTATATTTATATACCTTGGGTCAGGTATACACTTCGATTGTCCAACTGTTTTAATTTTTAACTGCGGAATCCGAATGGATAATCGAACTGTCAAGAAAAGAAATGCGACAACAGTTTGGTCTAAGTTCATATGTTTTATATTTGCATTAAAATTTTGGCAAATCAGTAAATCACTTTTAAGTTATTCACAAACACAAAATAAAATCATATAAAACGTATTTTTTTCGAAAACATAAATATGTACGATAATTTAAGAAAAAAAATACCTGTTGTAATTTTACGAAATTCATCAGGAGACAGAATATTAGTAGTTCCTATTAACAATATAGTGTTTAATTCTGATTGGTTTGACTTTGGATACATGTTAAATATTTTTAAAATAAGATCCAATTCGTCCTTTGAATCTGGAATGGCTAAATGACCTCCTTCTTTATTGCAAGCATCTCTTGCATCCGGCCATCTCGCAGCATTTTTATGATATTTGTAAAAACCAAATCCTTCGTAGAATGCGTAATCAAATGGTATATTTGTTTGTTGATTATTTCTATTGATTGCATTTTCTGAAACATTTATAATAGTATGTAAATTATTTTTCTTTAATCGCTATTCAATAATAATATATAAACTAATTTTGTTTTCAATGATTAAATTAGTTTTTGATTTTGATAGTTTATAACAAAGTTTGAGCCATGTGTTGTTAACAAATATAAGTCAAATTAAAATGATAATTAATTACATAACCATAGTCTTATAAAACGAAACACTGCATGTTATAGAACACTAATTGAACAAAGGCCCGTTATTCGTTTGGACCTTTTTTAAATATCTATATAATTGGTTTAGCTTTTTTACATTCCTAAAAAAGTTATTTAAAATAAACTATACCTGAAATTGTAGATTTTGTTATATTTTCTTGATCGGAATTCTGTGAATTTATCTGTAATGATAATACTAATTTAATTAATGATATCTTAAATACGAATAATCGGATTTAATGGATCCAAGAGACCTTATTAGGATTGTAAAACGAAGAAACGGCCTAGATGTAGTACAAAGTACAAACAATGCACCATTATATAAAATTTAAAAATTCGCCTATTGACTTTTTTTAAATCTATGAGTATTTTTATTTAGTTTTTTATACAGAAAAAAATATATAATTTCGTGGCACCATGTTAAACAAATAAAATTACAAGAAATTTCAATTAAAAGTATCTTAACAACTTAGGTACCTGAAATGCTGCATTCGTTTTGTAAAAATTAAAACAAGTTAGAAATAGAATACAAATTATAATTTTCATTTTGAATATTGAAAAACAATGTAGACGACTGTTTAATAAACGTTTGTATAACAGTGCATGACCATACAGATTTAGTGTGTTTTATATGTAATATAATCTAATCTTTTATTTGTTTTTCTTTGGTTTTTATTTATTTTTCTTATATAATATGATATCGATATCCTTAAGATTATAAAAATACTTAGAATTAAGCAAGGGTTATCGAAGAATTGTTTTTCAAATGAATTATTTATTTTTCTTATCTAATATGATATCCTTAAGATTATAAAAATACTTAGAATTAAGCAAAGGTTATCTAAGAATTGTTTTTCAAATGAATTATTTATTTTTCTATGCAACTTTTACTTTAATTATACATATGTACATTGTACATACATGAAATGTACTTTATAAAATTATAAATATAGTGATCACGAAAAAATTTAAACCGGATTTTACCGGAATTACATGTTTTGAGGGTCCCTGAATCATACACATGACGTATGTGTGTCTGTCTGTCTATCTGTGTCTGTGAATGCTCTACAGCGAAAACTGTAAGACATACGAACATGGAATTTGAAACTTAAGGTTCTTGTATACTGTAGAAGTGCACCTCCTATTTTTCAAAACCATCACTAAACCAGAAACTGCGAGGAAGCAAAACTAGTAACCATGTTGATAAATACACTTGAACAAGTCATCCGTATATAACAATAATAGAGTGCGACTTACAGGCAAATAACGCATGCAAGTGAAATAAATAGAGTCGGCGAAGCCATAATACATATATATTAAATAAAATATATGAACTCTATGTACTGCGGTCGTCAAATTATATCTAATTTTGTACTTTTAATTATTCACAAAGTAAAAAATTCCATTAAATGTAATAAATTAAAAACTAAATTTTTCGAAATTAAATCTCGATAGTTCATAACTTAAGGGTTGCTATGCCAATAACCTTAATTATAAAGTTATTCATAATTTGAATCCATGCATACTTGTTCGGACAGTGTTTTTCATCAAAAGCCATGTGACCGAAAACTTCAACATGCTCTCCATTTTGTGGTCACTCATAAAGTTGTACTGTAATCCAGAACGTAATTCAAAATGGCCGATGAAGAAACAATGTTTGTGTAACGTACACACGCTATAAATTTCACGTTGTCATAAAACTTTATTAATACAATATTTATGAAGGCTTTTGGAAATTCAACGTAAATGTAAGCTTAATTAATTTGTATACGCTGTGAAGTGAGCTTTAATGTTAGACATTTTATCACTTTATAGGTTATATATCATATATGTATATATGTATACATATGTGCATACATTCTGTATATTTTATATTCGAATTTACTCGAAGTATGTTTATTTTACATACCATTATCATGTTAGAATAAAATATTTTATTTAGTGTAAAATTTGTAAAATATAAATGTAAATTATTCCATATCCTCATTTGCTTATTGAGATCTATAGGTACTAAAAGAATATACAGAATGGCCCAAAAGTCACAACATCATTTTAAAATGGAATGACTTTGTCATTTCGTAATAATTCACTTTTATTCTTTCTTAAACAGAAAACACACTTCTTGGAAATAAAATTACATCCTTTAAATAACCACTATTTTGTGCTTCACACTGTCGCGCTCTTTCTAAGGCGTGAATCATCACCTGTCGTAATGTTTTTTGGCTTATTTCTTCAATTTCTTCATGGATATTGGCCTTCAATTGCTGAATGGTTCGAGGATTGTTACGGTATACTTTATTTTTAAAATACCCCCACAGAAAGAAGTCTGGGGCAGTTAATTTTAAAACATCCGCGCCGGAATAAACGAAGTATAGTTTGTTAATGCGGTGTTTTTCTGACCCCAAAATTACGATTATACTTATTGTTAATATTATATTTTTATAAGTTTTAGTTCGATAACTCTATTGGGGATCTTAGGGGAGGGGGGGGGGGGCAGATTATTTTCACAACTTTATAGGTATGATTTAATTTTAACATTATTAAAACTCCATGTTAACGTTTATTAAATGGACGCTGTTTATACCCAGAAACTAATAGTTATATCAAGAGCACAGTGGAAGCCTCATTTATTATCTTTTAGAAATCCTGAGATTCTCATCCCCAACTAGAACATTATATTTATATTTTCATTTTCATATATAAATTATATTAGGGTACCCATAACACCAATGAAAGTGTTTTTTTTTGTCACACATATTATCGTAGAAGAAACCTGAATATGTCCATTGTAATGTGTGATGAAACGTTGGCCAATAACATGACCGAATTGATGCGGCTTACACCCAGAAGCCAAATACCATATTTACAATAAAACTGGCAAGTGCTTGTTGGGCACGCACATGATAGGGTTCCGTAGTCATTCTCACTACGATTTATAAAAAAAGAGTTTTTCAAAATTTTCGTGACCGAAGGGTTAAAATCAAAAAGTCATTTGGCTTTTATTATTGCATTTTAAAAAACCTATCAAATGACACCCCACTCAATGGGGTAAATGAAAAAAAATGTGACTTCACTTTTCAATCTATGATAGGGGGGTCCAAAATATTTTTGACAATGTTCGTTATAATTTTCAGTGAAAGTACTAATGAAAAGCTACATTTTTTCAGATTTTTTGAATCGATAGTTTAGAAAATAGAGGGGGGGGGACGCTCTGACAGCGACATTAAAAAGCAAATATATCGCAACTATGAAGGGTTAAAATCAAAAAGTTATTTGACGTTTCTTATTGTATTTTACGAGACCTATTAAATGACACCCCCCCCCTCAATAGGGTAAGTGGGGAAAAAATGTAAGTTCAATTTTCAGTCTATGAAAGGGGGGTCCAAAATATTTTTGACAATGTTCGTTATATATAACGCTTTGACAGCGACATTAAAAAGCAAATATTTCGTGACTGAAGGGTTGAAATCAAAAAGTTATCTGACATTTTTTATTACATTTTAGGAGACCTATTAAATGACACGCCACTCAATGGGGTAAGTGGGAAAAAATGAGAGTTCACTTTTCTGTCTATAGAAGGGGGGTCCAAAATATTTTTGACAATGTTCGTTATAATTTTCAGTGAAAGTACTAATTAAAAGCTACATTCTGTAATTTTTTCAGATTTTTTAAATTGATAGTTTAGAAAATAGAGGGGGGGGGGGCGCTTTTTTAACGACTTTGGAGAGCAAATACATCGTGATTAAAGGGTTAAAATCAAAAAGTTCTAATACATTTCTTGTTGCATTTTAGGAGACCTTTCTAATGACACCCCACTCAATGGGGTAGATGAATTTTTTTTTTTGAAAACACTTTTCATTTTATGGAAAGGGGGCCTAAAATATTTTTTTTTACAAAAATCTTATCATTTCTGTTTTTGGGTCATTAATCTACGACTGTATATCAAATTTCATCTTATTATCTCAAAATTTTTGAAGACGGACGGACATGGAGAAACTATAAGGGTTCCTAGTTTTCTACGGAACCCTAAAAACCGCGAAAATCTCAAAACTTGTATATAGGTATCGTTGATAAGAAAAAATGATTAGTTATTTTTTGATTAGAGAATTCTTACCTCTATTTTAATATTTTTCCTGATTTTCATATATTAAAAAATTGCAGAAAATAGCAAGCCATGTAATACCATCTGTTTTTATATTAAAAAAAATGAACGATACAAAATTGCCGACATTGAAACCTTTTTCACAAAACAAGAGTTTAAAATTGATTGAAACCAATCGAAAACAGGAAGCGGAAATTAGATTAAATTGATCATTTACATAGCAATTAGAACAAAAAGCTCTATGATTAATAATTTAAAAAGGTATATTAGATACTGTAGCTTTGAAATAAATTGTATGAAAGATCCTTTTTACAAAATTAATTAAGAAACGACATAAATGATGAATTAACTGTTTAAATAAAAATAAAACTCACTTCTTTGTAAAAAAAAAACGTTAATTAGTCCTTAATTTTCTGAAAAGTAATTACTTATTAATGCTGTTTTAGTCGTAAATTATAACAACCTTGAAAAAAGGTATTTTGTTTCCTAAAAAGCTTTTACCAGTACATAGTGTACCTAATGATTTGTTTTATGTAAAAGTTTATTATTCACATGAGAGTTCTAATTGCGTCTTATTTTAATTTTATACAAAAAGCCATCTAAACAACATATATAATGTAGGTATATAAATTAGTTCTATACAGATATTTTGTCGAGAAATGGCGAGACGCTATAATATACAGGTTGTCCCATTTTAATCTATCACGTCTTTGCATCATTTTTTTTTTAATATTTAACAAAATAATTTTAGATTTTAGATTTTCACTAATTTTTTACTCGAAACCCATTAACTTTAGAGGAAAAGTGTAAAAAACAAAAAATGTTTATTTTAATCTGATATAACTAGGAAAATTATATCAGGATTTTTTTAACTTTTGCTATTAGAAATATTAAAGAAAAGAAAATTAAATTAAAAAAAATGCAATCATTTTCTGTTACATCAGATTAAAATAAATATTTTTTGTTTTTTGAACTTTTCCTCTAATGTTGGGTTTCGAGTAAAAAATTAGTGATAAACTAAAATCTAAAATTATTTTGTTAAATATTAAAAAAAGTCATACAAAAAATTATTTAAAACAAAAGCTGTTTGTTTTTTTCCAAACAATAAGATACCGTAATGTTAAATATAGGTTTCCATTTGGAAAAAAAAAATGTTGGCCCTAGTTGACCATGAAGAAGTCCAAAAAATCAAAAATTAGTAACGCCATTTTGGGTCCCCCTCAAAACTGAACAACTTTTATTTGAAACATTTTTTGATTTAATTGATAGATAAAAAAAATTAGGGGAGTGATAGATTAAAGTGGGACACAGTGTAAAATATATTCATTTACGTCTTTTACTTATCATAATAAATAAAAACGTTGGTGATCATCACGCTTAAACCATTGGACGTATCGATACCATATTCACACCATATGTTCATTTGGTGCTCTGATAAGTTTTTTTTGTTTTTTTTTGGACCAAGTAAGTGGCGCTTTTATTTTAATTATGGTCCGATTTGGTTTATATTCAGAATATATGAGTAGTCCAGATGCAAAACCTGCTATGTGTGTTTGAACAGATTTCTACATAGTAAAATTGCATAAACTGTTTTTGCAGCTTCTAGGTAAAATATCCTTATGCCTTTTTCATGAGTCTGAATCCAAAACCTGTCATGTTTTTTTTCTTGTCTCAATTCGATACAAAATTTATTATTTTTATTAAAATAATTTTTATGTTAGTTCACCAAAAATATAGCGATTTCTGCAACCGACTTAATCTTTCAAATTTAATTTTAAGAGATTTTTGTCGGGTTTTCAGCCCAATTTATTATAATACTTGTAGCCTGAGTCGAGTAGAATCCAAAGATATAAAAACCTCAAAATCTTAAAATATGTGGATAGCAGGTTTTGCATCTGGACGACTCATATGTTAGTTATGTGGAAATAAATATTTTTATAAAAAAAAATACCCGGTAGGTGGCACTACAGTCAAGATATTTATGGTTTTATTTTAAAAAATATATATATTTTTTAGTAGAACAACGTTAGCCGGATCCGCTAGTACATGATTCTCTTAGTAACTGCTGAACGGATTTTATTCCGGTTTTCATTGATGGATAAAGTGTTTCACAAGGAAGTTTAAGTGTTTAATTTGTATAATGATGTCGGAAAAAATCAATATAATTAGCGATAGTGTAAACAATGTTTAATAGGTTTAATATAGATAAAAATTTATATCCCTGAGTTTTACCGGGTCCAATGCTATTTATATCGTACTTCATATATTGTTAAAAGCATATCTTATTTTTGCAAAAACCATTTTTTAATTATTATTTATGTTAGAATACACTTTATAAGTATTTATTAAAAATACATTCTGTGTTATATTCCATATTTTCATTTCTTAGCTTGAAAGATTGCCTGAGGTATGAATAAAAATTAAAAACGAAATGTGTCATATTGTATAAGAACATGAATATATATCCAATGTTACATTGCTTCTGAATATCTCATTTTGTCTCGTTGTATAAAATGTGTCTCTACTTGTTATTTTCAAGAACTTCTCCAAAGTATATTTTTTATTCAGCAAAGAATGCATATCTGAAAGAAGCTTGAGAAAAATATCGTAAATGAAATAATTTTTGTTAACAAAAATAATTGAGACCAGTTTAAAAAAATATTAGACAAGGAAAGATATAGGACTAATGAAACATTACCTAGCGTTGTTACCATATCACTCCACAAAAAATTGCTCCAATTTTTTTTAGCATTTTCAAAAAATCAATTTTTTGAAATTTGAAATCATTGCGTAATATGAAGATAATGACTGATTTAATTTAAAAAAATGGTGGCGTTATAAGTACAGAGTGGCCCAAATGTCACAAGACCATTTTAAAATAGAATATTTTTTTCATTTCGTAATAATTCACTTTTATTCTTTTATAAACAGAAAACACACTTCTTGGAAATAAATTTTATTAAGTTTTGTAAATTAAATACATCCTTTAAATAACCACCATTTTGCGTTCTTTCTAAGACGTGAATCATCACCTGCCGTAATGTTTCTTGGCTTATTCCTTCAATTTCTTAACGGATGTTGGCCTTCGATTGCTGAATGGTTCGAGAATTGTTACGGTATACTTTATCTTTCAAATACCCCCACAGAAAGATGTCTGGAGCAGTTAATTTTAAACCGCCGGGATAAACGAAGTATAGTTTGTTTATGTGGTGGTTTTCTGACCCCAAAATTACGAGCGTTAGCACAATTGCTCAGTCATGAATTTATCCACAATTAATTTCCATAGATAACGCTTTAATAATTTGAAATCCAATTTAAAAAAATAATTAATTGTAGAAAGTGATTAGAATTTAAAATAGTCTCGTGACTTTTGGGCCATCCTGTAGTAGAAAATTTTTGTACACTCATATAACTCAATTCGCGAATTTTTCCTATTTTCGACCCTATGTGCGACTAGATAATTAAAATATTCGTTTCGAGTAAATATTTGTTTATTCTAAAATCACATTAAAATCCGTATGTACATACCATAGTACCTTTTTATGTTATGTTTGAAAATCGGTTGTATTGTGTTTATAATATTATTGTATGTCATCCATTTTCTATCGAAATATATAAAAAATGGGTTAGAAAACGATCTTATACGAGTTTTAGAAAAGGTAGAGTTTGTGTAAAATAATTCAATAACATGGAGATTTCAACTGTATGTGGGATTGTGAGGTAAAATTTTGTATATTTATATTTTAGTAGTGGAAAAATATTTATGACATACAAATTAAAATGTAATGTATTCGTAAACTGTTTTATTTATTTTAAAAAGGTTGTACAAAATTGATTTATATCTTTTTAACATCGCTGGACAGTTTTTTATAAAATATTTTTAAGTGTAATTTTTCTAACTTTTTATATAATTTGTAAAGTTAAAAAAACAGTTTAGAATTTTATTTATTTTTGGTATTCAACCCATTTAACTAACTAAAAATGATTATGTAGAAATTCGGCCTTATAGTTATTATACTAATTGTTTTTATTTATAAAATCGCATATACTGTAGGGTTTCTTTTTACGCGGTAGATACGTTCCACAGCAAAACGTGTATGTAAATCGCTTAAAATTAGCGATATGTAACATAATTTTCTAAAACCGCGTTTAACCAAATCAACCAATTAAAATATACAAAAAATCTTTTAAAACTTTCTGGAAATTCAAGAAAAAAATAATTTCTAAAAATACATTGGCTCGAAAATTTAAAAGCGATTGATGTAAAAAAGTTATTTTTAATTTTATTTAAAAGTAACAATATTTTTTTATATTTTTTCGATAGAATAACCGATATCGTCGTTATTTGAAAATACAACTCGGCACAGTTTGTGAACTACTGCGAAATTTTATTAAACGAAGATAACAAAAATTTTACATATTTCAATTCCTTGAATTGTAATCTTTCATTACACGGAAAAAAAGAAACCTAAGGAATAACAAAACGAGCAGGGGGGGGGGTATGATTTAGAATTTAATCTCATAGTTACATTTTACATTATGAAAATAATTTTTATTTGGTTATATTCATCACTTAGGTGTATTCATTATTGAAAAAATTCTTGCATATTATAATCATCTTATAAATTTCGTAGATTCATGGGGGGGGGATTGATCTCCTTACCCCCCCCCCCCCCAACTACGCCATTGGAAACGAGGAAATCCTGAATTTGTATGAAAATAGCACCGCGTAAAAAAGACCCTACTGTATTCTTTAGTAAACGAAACATAATCATATTGGTTTCTGAATATCTCCATTTACATACCATCTAACTAATAGATAACGTTATTATCATTAATTAAATATCACCCATTTCATCTTACACTGATTACAAACTATATATATTAATACCATAACAATTGCTACAGCTCCAGGGCACGATAATAGTAAGTTATATACAATGTACGATATTCGGTATTACCAGCAGCCATTGTGTTCTCGATTAATTCACCGATGAGGCCTGCGGCTTCCAAAACATGTGTACAGTATTTGCGCAAACCTACATCAAACGTTAGCATCGATATAGTTGAATTATTCATTTGTATATATGACAATTCATTGTCAAGTTTTTGAACTATGTATACTATTGATTTTTAGATACCAATGTTATTCAAAATGAATGTGAAATTGTTACTTTAATGTCATTACTAGTGCAATTTTCCGATGGGACTAATTGATTTTTTTGTGGCACTTTAATTAGAAAATTTGACATTAAAATTATTTAAACGTCAAATTTTTTCGACCTTTTTTCAGTTCAGTACAAAAAGGTTTCTAAATAAAATTTTAGAAACCTCTCCAAACATGAGCATGCTACAATTTTTTGTCTATCAAGAATCTATTGTTTTATCAAATGTAAACATCCGTTTCCGGTTGAAAGAACATTTTCAAAAATAGGAGGGTTTCTTCCAAGACAAAAAATAATCTTTAATATAAAATTACCCTTCTACGAAGGTAAAAAAATACTAGATTAAATTCTCTTACAAAAATGGAAAGATTAGCAATAACTTCTGAAATGGCTTCAGAAATACGTAATCTTTAAAAAACCGAAGTCTCTAGACGGGACTGAGGAGCTTTAGCCGGTATTTTGATTTAAAGATTAAGTATTTCTGAAGCCATTTCAGAAGTTATTTCTAATCTTTCCATTTTTTCTTTAATAAAAAGTAATTTTACTGTATTACTAGTCTAAAGAATCATTGGTTGATACTAACTAAATACCAATTCTAAATTCATTACTGTATCACAATGGAATATTAAATAAAAAGTAATTTTAAGCAACATCTTTGGGGACATGTAGCTCCCTAATGAAGAAAGAATATCTTGTTCATATGAACTTTTTTGCTTGAAATATTTTTCTCGATTAACTGTTCAAGTTTTTTCCATCTTATATGATTCATCCTGTATATACATGAAAAGTATATGCCTAATTGATAAAAAAGTAAGGAATTTATATAGGTACATAATACATGATAAACCTTTTAATTCACTACATCATTACAGTATTTAATAGCAAAGATAGCAGCTTTTACATATGGCTATTTATGCTATGTTTACGATTGCCACATAGCTTATTCATGAGCTTCAACAGGATGTCCGTCATCTTCAGGACAATGCTTTTATGTATAGCTATACACTGGGATAAGATAAATTCTCCCGGAAACTGTCAGATACTTTATATTTGTGAGATGTTGGAAGGTTGTTATAATGTTTTCTTTACGAACGTAATTCGTAATAGTACTCAAAATATTTTTATATATTAATATGCTAAATTTTGATTGCTTCCTCGTAATATCGATAATGCAAAATTATATCTACCTATTTATTTTTTAAATCAGACAAGAAAATTGAATTAATATTATGTTGTCATTTTACTATAAATGCCTTTTATTTAGCTGCTGTTTAAAATTACTAAAGCTGTGTTTCCATTGGAGTGGAAGTTCTCAAATCTTTATTTTCATTAGTAACTCGATCTTTGAGCAGTTTCTAAATTCACCATCTGTCGTTCGTATAAAACTTCTGTTTAATGTTTTCATTATCAACGATTAAAACTGCAGTACTTCATATTTAAATTTAATAGTAAACAGTTTCATCTGATTTTGATATTTAAATCAATATTGATATTTGTCAGACAATTTTGTACAGGGGTGGCGCTAGAAAAAAGTGACGGAGTACATTTTTTTCAAGAAATTATCTTACCTATTTTATCCAAAACTGACAGCCCCAGTGTTATTCCCAAATAACTGATTTAAGACAGATTTTTAAACCATTAGAAGGTTATACACCCCCCTTCGAAGGGGGGGAGTTATCACCATCGAAATCTACCAATTTCTTTTATATGTAAATATTAAAATAAATAACAAGAAAAAAAAAGTCAGTCGAAGTGTCAATATCAAAGCAGTGAGGTTGGCATTTAAATAAAAATAATTTATACTCGTTTTTATACTCCAATTATCCCCGCATTCGTAATAAAAAATAGTATGTGCAACTCGTGCGAAGTTGTCGATTGCCCACTCGAGCGAATGAGCGCACGAGCGAAGCGAGTGCGCTCAACTTCGCTCTCGTGGGCAATCGACAACCTTTCGCACTAGTTGCACAATATACTATTAATATCATATATGTAATACTCCTATATTGCCAATCGCTATAAATGGGCTTGGATAAGTTAAAGGGAGAGGTTCAAGTCAAATGGATTCCATTGCGCAGGCGCAGAATCATATTGAAATGATAATAGGAGGCCTTGGCCAGTTAAAACATTTTAAATCGAATATGTCAGTTTGAAACATGCGCACTACTGACCATTTGACTTGAAAATAGCGAGACAACAAAATATGTCCACGCCGAACAGACATCCTTTTTTCCTACCCTGATTGGCAATATAGAAGTATTACATATATGATTAATATTTACTGTTACTATAGAAACACTTTTTTTTGCGTGTGGCAATGAAAAATATTTACTGTTACTATAGAAACACGTTTTTTACGTGTGCAAATGAAAATTTGCGTGCGACAAGTTTACTTGTCGCACTCAAATCGACATTAACTTTACTCAAAAGTCGTGTGGTAATTGTGAAGTGGGCAATTAGCGTCTTTTCGACCCCAAAAGCGTGCGCAAAGATACTACTTTCCCCACATGAGTAATAAAAAATAAATAATTATGATTTAAAAAAATTAAACTACATACGTTAATCGAATAATAATTATTTTTGACATGATGTATTAAGTGATATGTGAATTTCTAATACGATGTAGATGAGACAAACTTGTAATTTAACAAAGTTATATCATTATCTACAAATCACCAAAGTTTGGTGGAATTGCCTGTAATTAGGTGCAAGTGAGGTTACCAATTGATTTATATATATTTTAGATAGATATAAGGTACAATCGGTATCTTCTGTCACCCTAAAGGTAAGAACCGAATATAATATATGATACAAACATTATCAGTTATTAGCGCAACTCATGAAGTATTAGCGCTTATATGTTTGATTTTCCTTCCGTCCGTCCGTCCGTCTGTCTTTCACCGTGAGATATCAGCCCCCTGATCAACCAGAGACTTCGGGTTTTCGCTAAATGGTTGATCTGTGGTTCTAGTTAAACCATTTTAGTAATTTTTCCAGTCATGAAATAAAAACGTGGCGGAATTTTTTTTAAATTTTTTCTTTTTTATTTTAATATATTATATATTTAAATATCTACCGAACCGATTTTGCTGTAGCTTTCGCCATTTTGTAGATTCTTTCTTTTTAGAGTTAACACAATAGTTCCATTTCTTAATCATGAATAGTTTTCGAGTTGTGAATTTTTTACCCGAAAAGAAACATGAAAAATTTCCGAAAAAACACGAAATTTATTTCACCATCGTCTTTTTTTTGTTTGAAAATATACATATGTCGGTCTGTCGGAGCCTTTATTCGCTGCCGCTGCGAATAATTCACGTCGATCTGTGGGAAGCTTAAAAGAAATACAATCTAGCAAATGAGTTCCAAAATACCTGTCTTTGTTTGATACATGGAGAAATGATTTAAATATTATAAATTCAAAATAATCAACATAATCTATGTTTGTGTAAGCGAATTTAAATAAAACGTGGGCGACCACTTATGAAGCTGGTTAACTTTTACAATTTTTTTTATAAACCAATTTCGATTTAATTGAAAAATAAAAAAAAAATATAGAATTAAACAAATTACATATATTGTAAGAACATATAAAAAACTGTTTTTTTAGCATTAGGTCAGAAATTTATAAAATTTTTTGAAACGAAATTGGATTTGATGCCTCATATATTCAAATTAATTTGCGGTAATTTGATGAACATTTTTTTAATTACTATTATTAAATTAGAGTAATAAGTTCATAAACTGTAAACCTGCGAGTTTTTTCGGAATGATTTATGTGCGCAAGAACATTTCCTCTGAGACTTTTCATCTAATCAATTTGAAACAAAACGACGTACTTTTACACGCCTCAATAGCTTCATCTTACTTCATATATATCTCTGATAGACTTGTGGAAGTTTCCAAGCTCATTGTAAAAAATTGATTAAACTGATAACATCTTAATTGAATGTACCAAGACGAATGTACAGGGAATATATAAATTTTCAAATGGGGGCACTCGTCAACTTTTAATTAAGATATTAAACATTCGATGAGCTTATTTTGAAAAAAAAAGGTATTATTTTTAATCCGTGTATTCAATGGCTTAAGTTTTATGATATTTAAAAAAAAATGAAGCAATGATTATATTTATAAATTGGACCTGGTGTTACCCGGGATAATTCTGTATTCAAGGGCTACTATGTTTTATATAAATGACAATTGTATGGTCCACTGTCAAGGTTAGTAAACGACTAGGTTTGCTTACTTGCCTGTGACGTCATCACGAAGTTCATTTCAACCTTCTAGATTTCAACTGTCATAATATAAATTTGATCGTGATTGATTTATTATTGTGTTCTGTGTTTGTGCTATTCATTTATTGCTATAGTGAAGCTTCACACATGATATTAATTATATTTATTATAATTATTTGTGATTTGTGTTTAATATTATGACAGTTAAAATCATAGATAAATAAATGAAATCAAGAAGGTTGAAATGAGCTTCGTGGTGACGTCACAAGTAAGCAAACCTAGTCATTTACTAACCTTGATGCAATGTGACATCATGGAAACAAAACACGATTTTATAAAGATTTTTTTTAGTATTTTGATATTTTTCACTGGTTTTTGATCTGTGGAGACTTGCAAAGATCTACAATGACTTACAAAGATCTAAAACGATCTACAAAGATCTCTAAAGATCGTTGTAGATCGTGATAGAGATTAAAACTTATTCGCTGGGTGCAAAGTAGGTAGTGGGGGAAACGAAATTGATCACAGCGCACATCGTGGCAAAAAATAACACTTTGGGTGGACTAACTGTCATTTTTAATAAGCTCGTTTTTAACTAAAAATAGAAAGGTCAACATGGTTAATCCCACTATAGACTATGTGCAAGGGGGTGGATTTAGAAATAATGTCGATGCGAGTGTTCGTGGTGAGCAATATTGTAAAATTATCGGCGCCAAAATTTGAGGTTATGCTGTCAATGTAAACGAATTAATTATTTCTCTATCTACGTCATAATCAAAGAGAAAAAGATACCCAAAATAAATAATTTTCACGTACCTTTTATGCTATACTATTTATATTATATGCAAACGGCTAAATTAAATGATATTTGTTTAATAAAAAATTTCACTGTATAAAACATATTAAACAATGATAAAACGAGAGTTGAATCCATTCAATCCTTCTCGATTACCCGCTAGCGGCGCTAATAGACTTCGTGCACATAGCCAATAGTCATAAATAATCGTCTAAAATGTATATATGTATATCGATTTATTTGTTAGTTAGTACGTCAAAGTCCACCCAAGTTGCTACTAAAGTCCACCCGTTAGTGGCGCTGTCATCGCGCACGCTGCGAATAATTCATGAATTTTCATCGTTGAAAAATCATTTATTTTTAACGGTACAATAATCTTCAGTGATCTTTGTAGATCGTTGTAGATCTTTGTAGATCTTTGGTAGATTGTTGTAGATCTTTGAAAGTCTCCACAGATCAAAAACCAGTAAAAAATATATAATCTTATCTCAAAATGCAGATCGATACTGCACCGAAAAATGATTTAAGTATTAGTGAAAATAAAAGGTACTTTTTTATGCTACGTCACTAATTTTTTGTAGAAAGCTTAGCCCTATCTAACACGAAAGTATACATTTATACTTAAAAGCCTGTATAGATAATTGTATTTTTTAAATTACATTACCTTAATTGATTTTTTCTTAGCTACCAACATATATCTTCATAAGTGTCTTCGTAAAGATGTTTCTTAATTTTTTTGATGAGTTTATTGTCTTTTCTTAAGGTAAAATTAAGTACGTGGAGAAATCTTGTGAAAATTAAAACGTTTATGTTATTTTAACTTCGTATATTTTAACTAGGCTGTACTTTGAAGTCCTTAATAGCTTTAACGTAACTTTTTTAATTTGTGTAAATTTTTTTATAGTTTATAATAAAGTTAAAATTTATATTTCCTCTTGTACGTGTTTTTTTAAATAAAATTATTTAAAAGAAAATAATGAATTAAGAGAATTTTATACTTTAAAATTGTAATATTTTCCCATAAATATATAATTTTTTAAAGAAGATATAAAAAGGTTGAAATTAGTTTCAAATAATTCTTTTTTACTTGTAAACGAACATCTGAATTGAAATTGGTTTAAAACAATAAACCTATTGTTTCATACCGTGGCAGTTGAATTGTATTTGCTTTTTAATAGCAAGCATTCGATTTTACGTCATACTGAGCTTAATAAATTCGTTCCGGTTGATTTTTCAATCAAATTCCAATCATATTTTTCAATGAAAGTTTGTCGTGGATAATTTAAGATACAACTGAAAAATCCTATTTATTTCAAGAGAGAAAAATAAAAAAAAGGACATACAAAAATTATATATTTTTTATTGTAAATAGAATGTCGTTATTATAAATAAACTTAAAAACCTTTAAAAATAAAAATAAAAATAAACCTTGAACACTGAAAAGCATATAGATTTTTTTCTACCATATTTATTTCATATTGATTTGAAGTTTTGTAACATAAATTAAAAATTTATTATAAAAATAAGCGAAACTAATTAATGTTTTACTTATTATTAGAAGATACATATATTGTATAGTCATAGGCGCCCATTTATTGGTGGGGGTAGGAAAACGATTGCCCTATTACATGTGAATTTTTGTACTTTTTAGTTTGAATTTTAGATTTAAAAAATTGTGATTTACATGCAAAATGAAATAAAAAAGAATTAAAATTATTGTTTACATAGTATCATGACTTACTTTCTTATTTTCTTACCTTTAAGTTGATTCTTTTAATTCAATCATGAAATTAGACTAAAAATTTTGAATTTTAGATTTCGTTTAAAGTATGATTATTATATAGAAAATGACGTGAAAAGTTGAATTTTTCAAGCCGCAGGTCTGTATCTCAAATCGTTCTCGAGATATGACCTCTCAAAGTTTTAGTTTTTTCAAAATTTTGAAGAAAAATGGATGTAACTTTTGAACGTGTGGTCGGATTTGATTTTCGTTGACGAATTTGAAATCAGCGTGTTAAAATCTATATAATGACGTGTATAATACTTTAAAATTTGACAAAAAAATTTTTGTGAAAAATCGACATTTTTTTCGATTTTTTCGATTTTTCGCAAATTTTTTTTTGTTGAGTTTTGAAGTAATATACATGTCATTATATAGATTTTGACACGCTGATTTCAAATCTGTCAACAAAAATTAAATCTGACCACGTTCAAAAGTTACGACCATTTTTCTCCGGAATTTAGAAAAATACTGAAACTTTAAGAAGCCATATCTCAAGAACGGTTTGAGATACAGATCTGCGGCTTGAAAAATTCAATTTTTCACGCCATTTTCTATGTAATAAACATACTTTTAACGAAATCTAAAATTCAAAAAATTTTAGTCAAATTTTATATGTAATTACCTATAATTTCACTATTCGCAGAAAATAAAAAAATTTCAACTTTTCATAAAAGTATCAACTAAAAATTATTATACATACGCCCAGTATTATCAAGTTTAACTAAATGCTCCTTTAACTAACTGTCATATTATCAACAGATCCAAGCATAATATATTTAATTAAATAGATTTAAATTATCTGCAGTATTTATTTACAACGTATATTATGTCTATTTTTCATTGAGAGCTTAAATATTGATTTAAATCACGTTTGTAATTCACCAAATTTACTTTAAAGGAGCATTTAGCGCTAAAGTAGCTTTAAATTGGTTGATAATACCGGGCAATAGCATTATAAATATAGTTATTATAATTTGGGAAGCCATATCTCAATAATGGTTGGAAATACAGATCTGTGATTTAAAAAAATCAACTTTTCACGTTATTTTCTATGCAAATAACATACTTTTAACATTTTAACGTCAATTTTCAATAAATATCAATTAAATAGCAATATATTACCGCGCTACTGAGCTGTAAAAAAGGAATTACCAAGCCGATAACTAGCATTATTAGTACATAATTTTATTCTCTACAAAATGACGTCCTTAAAAAAATTTCAACAACAAATTTCATGAATCAGTAATACCAACTTTAATACTAAAGAATCATTTTCCTATGTTATTTAAACGGCAAACGGGACCCCGTACTTGCGGCACCTCTTAAAATTGTACTACAGGGTAATTCTTGTGGGGGGGGGGATTTATTTTGGGTCATAAACTACCTTATTTCATAACGAGAGCGAAAAAAAAACATTTTTTTTAAATAAAAATTAACATGTTTTTTTAAATTTAGAGTTTGAGGCTCACTGAATGGGAAACAGGACCCCCTCCTTGCGGCACCTCTTAAAATTTACTGCAGGGTAATCCTTGTGGGAGGGGGGATTTATTTTAGGTCATAAACTACCTTATTTCATAACGAGAGCGAAGAAAAAAAAATTTTTTTTTAAATAAAAATTAACATGTTTTTTTAAATTTAGAGTTTGAGGTTCACTGAATGGGAAACAGGCCCCCCCTTCTAGCGTCACTCTTAAAATTATACTACAGGCTAATCTCTGTGAGGGGGGGATTTATTTTGGGTCATAAACTACCATATTTCATAACGAGAGCGAAGAAAAAAAAACATTTTTTTTAAATAAAAATTAACATGTTTTTTTAAATTTAGAGTTTGAGGTTCACTGAATGGGAAACAGGGCCCCCCTTCTTCCGTCACCTCTTAAAATTATACTACAGGCTAATCTCTGTGGAGGGGGGGGGGATTTATTTTGGGTCATAAACTACCATATTTCATAACGAGAGCGAAGAAAAAAAATCATTTTTTTTAAATAAAAATTAACATGTTTTTTTAAATTTAGAGTTTGAGGCTCACTGAATGGGAAACAGGACCCCCCTCCTTGTGGCACCTCTTAAAATTTACTGCAAGCTAATCTTTGTGAGGGGGGGGGGATTTATTTTGGGTCATAAACTACTTTATTTCATAACGAGAGCGAAGAAAAAAATATCGATTTTTTGAATTAAATTTAACATATGTTTTTGAATTTAGATTTTGAGGTTCACTGGTTTGCAAATGCATAAAAAAGCTTGTCACATGGTTATGGTGAAAACTACATACATTTATGTTAGTTAATTATTGCGCTCATGCAATACGTTGTTATACAAGTCATGAAAAATATAATTTGTTTAACATAATGATCTCATATATCAGGGTTACCAACTACGATGTAGTGTGTTCTGTAAATCCCCTAGGACACTTCTAACTGTTTTGCATGTGAGTTTTTCAGTTTTTCACAACTAATTATTCATATGTCTAATACCATACATGGTTTTGTTTTGTTCATTTATTATTAAAACTATGACTGTTCATTTTTTACATGTATATAAAATATACATATAGTAAAAATAAGTAGTATATTGTAAAACAGATTTTTTTCGAAATCCGGATTTTGATGGAATTATTCATTTTAACCTTCCCTGATCCATTCTGACTATTTTCGCTATGATGACTGTGTGTCTGTCTGTCTGTCTGTTCAACTGTCTGTAAGAGAAGTATCTCAAATACGACAAATTGTAGAAGGGTGAAATTTTATATTTAAGATTAATTTTTGTTAGGGAAGAAAACCTTATATTTTTGAAAACGATTTTTCAACCGGATACCGATGTTTACTGAGATCGATTTTTGAATTTTTCGAATAACATTGAAACAGTGTAAATTAGAGAATAGTCAAATTAAAAATTATAGGTAGTATTATTGTCTATAATTTATGTTCTATTAATTTTTTTGAAAAAAAAACAAATTTTAATTTTTAATTACATTTTAAATGGTTCATACCAGAGAAGAAAAAGTAATGCATATCCGCCATGAGTGTCATGGGACTTTCTTATACGTATTACAGAGATTGAATAGTGTATGTGTTTACCATAGGTACCATGGGACTTTCTTATACATAATACTGAGATGATAATGCTGATTCCAAATAGGTATTTAAAAAAAATATTTCTGGCTATATCATAAATTTTGGAAAAAAAAATGTATGAGGAATAAATTATAGACAAGAACATACTCGATATTTTTATCTGAAACATTTTTTTTTGTATTTCAAAAATAATTAAAAAAATTACAAGAGTAAAAATCCGTTTCAGGTCTAGAAATTTTGTTCAACAAAATCAATTTGATACAAAATGTATAAAATAATATTTCTATAGTTTTTTCTATTCATTTTATTAGTTTGTCAGATATTTGTTTCGATAAAATAATAATAACGTACACTATTCACTGTCAGTATTACGTAAGTCCCATGGCACACATTGCAGTTTTGTTTGCTTTAATGTTTTTATTTTTAATTTGTAAAAAAATAATAAAAATTATGTTGTTTTAATTCATTTGAAATTTTAGATAAAAAAATCATCAAAGATATTTTTTATTTGTTAATAATAATTATTCTTTAGTAATAAAATATCATTAATATGTTGAGCTAATTTTTCAATTTCAACGAATATGATATTTCAATTTGAAAACTAATTAGTCCATAACAAAGTACACGAAAAGTAGAAAACAAAAACACAACTGAAAAAAGAAATCAAAGCTTATAATTAAAAATGTAATTACAAAAAGGAGGCACAAAATCATATTGATGAAATGCTCAGGCTTTGGGGATTTTGTTTGAAATAAAGGCTGTAAACAAATAGCATAATTCCAACATGTTTCATTCCTCTTTTGTTTCTGTAGTTGAAAATGTACAAATCTTGATAAAATAATTTTAATTAATTTTTGAAGTTATACGTCAGTATATTTAGTTTAAATAATTCAATTTTATATTCTTAATACAAATTGAAATCTTGTTTATGAATTATATTTTATATCTAATTGTTAAAATTAGTTGAATTAAAACATGGAAATAGATTATAAATAAACTTTTCGTTTATTTTACAGTAATGTCCGGTATTATAAAGAATTTGTTCTTGAGAAAAAGTTAAACTAAAGCTTTCTACAAGGTATTAAAGGCTTGTATTTAAATGCACCTTTTTTAAATCATTTCACTAAATTTTAATAATTAATACATTGCACTGAATTACATTTTTTTTATATACCTATATACAGGATCCTCCAATAGTGCGTCCGGCATTGTTTTACGCCCAAACTATTGAAGATAGAGAGTTAGGATAAAAATTTTACTATATATATCGACCCTAAAGAATTTCAGGAAAATATTTTCAACCCCCTAAAACCGCTCCTTGGGGGGTAGTTTGAGGGGTACATGCCCGTTTCTCAGTAAAATCAAATGGAATGGTATATCAAAAAGTACATATTTGTAAAGATAATGAAAAAATAAGAAACTTTCGTAAAACAAAAATTTTCATACTTTCAATTGTTTAAAAAATATGGCGACTTGTTATCAAATTTTAGAGTTTTACTCAAAGTGCTCTAATTTCGTTAAATATTTATGGAATTTTATTATTATTTTAAATTTAGAAAGTAGAAATAATGAACTTTGTAAATATGTATGATTATTTGAGATTTTAATAGTTTAAAGTGTCATACTCGACATACCAAAAATTGAAAAGTTCAATTAGAGATAATTCAAATTTTTTAAATACAATGGTATATCAATTAGTACTTTTTCTTAAAGAAGATATGTAAATAAACAGTTTTTGATAAAAAAAAATTAAATTTAAATTTTTAATTTTCAGTTTTCAATTTTAAAATTATAATTTTTAATTTTAAATTTTCTTAACAAAAGTTGTTTATTTACATATCCTTTTTAAGAAAAAGTACTAATTGATATACCATTGTATTTGAAAATTTCGAATTATCCCTAGTTGAACTTTTGAATTTTTGATATATCGCGTACGACACTTTAAAATATCAAAATCACAAATAGTCATACATCTTTACAAAGTTCATTATTTCTACTTTCTAAATTTGAAAAAATAATAAAATTTCATTAATTTTTAACGAAATTAGAGCACTTTTAGTGAAACCCTAAAATTTGAGAACAAGTCGCCATATTTTTTAAACAATTGAAAGTATGAAAATTTTTGTTTTACGAAAGTTTCTTATTTTTTTTATGATCTTTACAAATATGTACTTTTTGATATACCATTCCATTTGATTTAACTGAGAAACGGGTATGTACCCCTCAAACTACCCCCCAAGGAGCGGTTTTAGGGGGTTGAAAATATTTTCCTGAAATTCTTTAGGGTCAATATATATAATAAATTTTTTATCCTATATTCAATAGTTTGGGCGTAAAACAATGCCGGACACACTATTGGAGGACCCTGTATATTTTGTGATTTTTATGATTTTTTATATTTTAACCTAACAAAAACTATTTCGATACAATAGATTGCCCTAACCAAAGACCGTGTATACATATATATAGAATATCAAGTTTATTCTGGATAACATGTCATTTTTGACAATTGAGGGGTATGTAGCAACAAGGAGTTAACTCCAGTTTTTATAATTTGTGGGAAAATAGAAAAAAACTGTTTAAAAAATGGAGAATGTATTTAAATCGCCTTTGTCTTCGTCCAATTATTATTTGTCACCGACCACATGTTTTGGCCAAATTCCATTGAGAAATTCGTCAAATTCGCAATTCTAGAGTCAATTTTATTCTGGAGTTAACTCCTTTTTGGCCTAAGTAGTTAAAAATTATTTTCTTTTTAAAGTAAGGAAGCATTGAATAAGAACAATTTTCAAGAAAATTAGTTTATTTCAAGAAAGAACACAGTAACGAGTGCACTAACTAAATTCTAAGCTCAAAAATAAAGAGTCAGCTCCTGCAGTTAACTCCATTTTTACCCAAGCAAATGAAGCAACTAACTCATTCTAGCGGATACTTTGAGAACTATCAACGGTAGGTAACTCTTTGTTGAACCAAATGAAAGAATGATTTTTTCCCCCAAGAAACGGTTGTTAACTCTGTTTGGCCTAAAAATGGAGTTAACTCGTTGTTGCTGCAAACCCTTCAATTGTGACGTTATTCCAGCATATTTTTCAATACGAAATAAAAGGCTCTAGCCCATTAAGATGGTAAAAATCCCCCCTCAACGGATTTGGCTGAAATTAAGTACACTTATTTGTCATTATAAAAAAATAATTTCTCCCGAGTTACAAGACCTGAAACGCCCTCTGTCGTCCATAACCTCAAAAAATGTGTTTTTTCTTTAATATTTTTTTTCTCTGAGAGTTTTTAACCGAATTACTTGAAATTTGGACTGGTAATAGATTATATAAAGATGAATGATCACATATTTTTAAAATTATTTTTGGCGCGAAATTTGAATTTTTATAGCAATAATAAAATTTAAAAGGGCTATATCTCGGCTCACATGGCCCATGTAGGCTAGATACTGCAATTACATGTGTGTCTTATCAAAAACTAACATCCTGATTTTTTTCATAATTTTTGATTTGGTGCGCCGTCCTCAAAAATTCAAAAAACCGTATTTTTCTGATTTTTTAGTTTTTAATTAATGTGATGAAATTATAAATAAAATTTGTATAATAATATTTTCTCAAGAATGGCTTGCTCATAAAATGACCAAAAAAAATTATTGCCTCAAAAAAATTTAAAAAATCTCAAAAAAGGTTTTCATCAATTAAATAAGCATTTAAATAAATATGAATTAATCGTCCAGCAAAAGTTCTGTTTTTATTTGTATATATAAGGTTGGGCTAATTTTCTAACTGACCTCGACTACCCCCCCTATAGTACTCTCAATTCTAAGAAAAAACGCCCATGGAACTATACCTCTACATTTAACTTTAGTTCGCCGCATTTTTGATTGAAAATTTTATGTTTGATTCCCTTGAATTCAATATGTATACATTATACAAGTTAATATACATGAAAAGTTACAATTTTGCATTGATTTTTTTTAGTAAGACAGCAACCCAATGGTTCTTGGGTACGAGGATTCCGAATTTGACATTTTTTTTTTCTTGAGCGTCACCTGGTAGCCCAAGCAATAGACTGAAAAAAGAGGTCAAACTAAGAAAAAAATGATATTCTAAGCATAAACTAAAAAATAGCCCTAATTTTGGCAATGGGTTTTCGTTTTTAAGGGGTAAATGGGGCAAATTATATTTTAAAAATATTAATATTTTAACCAATGAAAATCGTTTCTTACCCCTAAATATTACCGACTTTCATTGGTTAAAAAAGTAATATTTAAAAAAATTATGGTTGATCATTATTTTTTAGAACTTCAAGAACAATTTGAGGCCAATCAGGATTTTAACAAAAATTATTAATTTTTAAAATAATTTCTCCGAAATAGCATCTTTACGTCTTTTAAACCCTCGAGAAAGAGTATTCCATATACAAATTCTGTATTTGTGGTACCAATCGATTCGTTTATTGTGATAGTGTCTCCAACAAATATCAATCATAAAAACACCCCGTCATCGATTTTGTGAAAAATTGAAAAAATGTTTGGAAACGTAGTTTTCATCCTTCACATTTATTTTAAGGGAGTCGCACCACTTTTCACCAGACCGAGTTATTCTTTTCGAATTATACGCCCAAAAATCTATAATAATCAACCATAAAATTGCTTGCCCCTATAAATTCGGATTTTTCACTGCGCTCTTAATTATAAATATCTTATTTGTGTAGAATTTTATAAGCTACAATTTTCTTCATAACTATGTTAAAATTGGTAATTTTTGAGATATTTGCAAATAAAATATAATTTGCCCCATTTACCCCTTAAAAACGAAAACCCATTGCCAAAATTAGGGCTATTTTTTAGTTTATGCTTAGAATATCAAAATAAAAGTCTCCACCAAAATTCAGTTTGGTGTATTTTTTTTCTTAGTTTGACCTCTTTTTTCAGTCTATTGCTTGGGCTACCAGGTGACGCTCAAGAATAAAAAAAAATGGATGTCAAATTCGGAATCCTCGTACCCAAGAACCATTGGGTTGCTGTTTTACTAAAAAAAATCAATGCAAAATTGTAACTTTTCATGTATATTAACATGTATAATGTATACATATTGAATTCAAGGGAATCAAACATAAAATTTTCAATCAAAAATGCGGCGAACTAAAGTTAAATGTAGAGGTATAGTTCCATGGGCGTTTTTTCTTAGAATTGAGAGTACTATAGGGGGGGTAGTCGAGGTCAGTTAGAAAATTAGCCCAACCTTATATATACAAATAAAAACAGGACTTTTGCTGGACGATTAACTCATATTTATTTAAATGCTTATTTAATTGATGAAAACCTTTTTTGAGATTTTTGAAATTTTTTTGAGGCAATAATTTTTTTTGGTCATTTTATGAGCAAGCCATTCTTGAGAAAATATTATTATACAAATTTTATTTATAATTTCATCACATTAATTAAAAACTAAAAAATCAGAAAAATACGGTTTTTTGAATTTTTGAGGACGGCGCACCAAATCAAAAATTATGAAAAAAATCAGGATGTTAGTTTTTGATAAGACACACATGTAATTGCAGTATCTAGCCTACATGGGCCCTGTGAGCCGAGATATGGCCCTTTTAAATTTTATTATTGCTATAAAAATTCAAATTTCGCGCCAAAAATAATTTTAAAAATATGTGGTCATTCATCTTTATATAATCTATGACCAGTCCAAATTTCAAGTAATTCGGTTAAAAACTCGCAGAGAAAAAAAATATTAAAGAAAAAACACATTTTTTGAGGTTATGGACGACAGAGGGCGTTTCAGGTCTTGTAACTCGGGAGAAATTATTTTTTTATAATGACAAATAAGTGTACTTAATTTCAGCCAAATCCGTTGAGGGGGGATTTTTACCATCTTAATGGGCTAGAGCCTTTTGTGCAAAGTGTTAAAATTTATGTTCGAGTAGGTAAAACTTTAAGTGCAATTTTACTATGTATAATACGGTATTAAATATAATCGACAACCCATTGACAGTTCTAATCAAAGGTATGATTTCATATAAACTTTTTATAACCTCGATATATTTTTTACCACTGATATACGATTTGACACCTCGCAAGTAGCATTAGCTTAGCCACTTGCTCAGTGAATCTAATGTACATATTTTCTTTGTACTATAAAATAACCAATTTTTAATTAGTTGATTTTGATGTTACAAAAAGTATTAAGTTTCGGAATTCATATTGGGGTCAGACAAACCTGACTTTTAAGTTTTAACAAATATTATAAAATAAATATATTACTTACATAACCAAATTTGAAAAACGAAATTTAGTTATTCAAAAAAATCTCACCTTTTTTATATCAATTTAACCTTCAAATTGATATTTGGAGGTTAAAAATTAACCCTTTTCGGTATTTTTATAAAAAAAATCAATTAATGTCTGTGTTTGGCATCGTTTTTACAATGTTTAATTGACCACATTTAATTTTATTGTTCTGCGAAGTTGGCAAATACCCTAATACAATATTCAACGTAAATTTAAAAAAGTCTTCATGTCTTAAAATAAAAAATTTATTGACGTCATTTGCGTCAATGTATACGTACAGACTTTTTACCATTCTTTCATAAAAATTTTACTGCTTACAACCATAAAAATACAGTGTCGCCAAATATTTATAAAATAAGAACGTTATAGGGTTCTTTAATGACATTTTTTATTTATTTTATCCTTTTTTTAAAGACTCGATCAATATAAAGTTTTAATGGAATTTTTTATGAAATAAAAAAATATTTAAATACTATGGCTAGGCCATAAAATGCACACCCCTTAAACATAAAAAAATGTATTAATTTATAATATCAAATAAATACGATACAATATAATTGGTGAAACTTAAAAGGATGTTTGAAAAAAATATTGGAGGTAATTAATATTATATAAATATATAATATGAAGTTTATCACTCATTAAGATTTTTTAGAAAATCAACAATGAATCTTGATATCAATTGATTATTACCGTTTTTATTTAAATTTAGGATGTATAGTAATAAAACAACAATCATTTTAATTTACAATTTTTATATAAAATATTTTTTTTGTAAAATGTATAAAGTAAATTAATTAATTAATAATAATAATTAGAAAGATAAATACATCCACATATTGCAGCGATAACAGCTGTGTTCACCTGATGTCTAGCAGAGCATTTAAAATGAAACAACAATGTAACGTTTATAGGTTAGGTATATGTATATGTACATTATATATTTGTTTTAAAAATGCAAACTTACCAGACTTTATCTTGATTAAAAAGATTGATTGGCTTTGAATAAAATAATTAAAATACAGCACGTATCGATGTACATGTATTTATATATTAATTAACACAATATAATAATTGTAATACTTGGAATTTGAAGTGACGTATGAAGAAATAGCGCCTTACGGTAATCTTATGAACTACCGAGTAACTACTCTATTTGTAAAAATAATTCTTGTCAAAATATGAATTTTTGTTTAAATAAACTGCAAATTTCGTTACTTCTAGTTATCCAATTTTGTTGAGTTTTAATAGGGTTCTATTCTGATAATAGATGAAGTGAATTCAAAAGGATTGGTTCAAATTTATTTCGAAATATAGCCTACAGTTCGGCGTTTTTATCAAAAAAGGGGGTTAAATCAACAAATTGAACTTTATTAATATTTTTATAACAGAAAATTAAAACCGATCGATATTAAACTAAGTATAAATGCAGACTGTAATGTTTTCTATCAGAAAATGTAAAAATGTAAGTGGAATACTGAAGAAATTTAAGATATAATGCTCATTTTATCAATTTATATACGAAAAAAAATTTTAGCACGATAATAGAACACACTTCCAAGCAGAGCCTGCTTGGGTGTGCAATATCGAAATAATTACATTCCTATTTATTATAATGCTACTTCACCATGAAGTTAGATGTAGATGTGTTGATAATACAGATTTCTGTTTTGATAGTCGGTAAAACTTGTTTTTTGTTTTGCATTTACCTGCTAGACGTCACTGTACCAAAAAAATATAACTTTGAATGCGAGTACATAAGTAAACACACCGATTTATTTTTATTTTTAATGAAATATTCCATTTTTTAGTCTTAAGGTTTCTTCGGTGATTTTGATATAAATCATGGCTTCTGAGTGTAAGCCGCGTTAATTTGGTCATGTTATCGGCCATGGGCATATTCAGGGCACTTTTAGAAGAGTCCTGGATTAAATTCAGAAACGAAGACCAAGTTTATTAGCAGAGTAAATGGCAAATTCAGCTGTAAATTCCAATTGTATAAATTACACTATGCAACTAAAAAATACTTTTGTAATATCACAGAGATCTGAAAAAATAATTTAGGAGGCTTTTGGCATGCCGAAACCGGATTTATTGTCCAATTGGTTTCATCACGTCAGTGTTTTGAGATATTCTAACCTAAAAGTCCCAAAAATGACTATATTGGCAATGTTAAAGAATTTATTATCAAGTAGGTAATTTTTTTCTAAAGTTTTCGGTCACGGTAACAAATAGTATTATCTTTCCTCTTTAAAATGAGTTTTAACTTTTTACTGTACGATTTTTTTTAGCTGAGATGTACTAGTTTGAAGATATGATATTTATGTTAATAGAGTGTAGTATAGTAGATACAATGAACTTAACTACATATATCTTCAAAGTAGTAAGTATATTTCGGTAAAGAAAAATCGCATAGTAAAATGTAAAAAATCATTTTAAAGAGAAAAGATAGTACTATTCGAAATCATGAAAGAAAACTTCAGAAAAAAATTACCTACTTTAGTAATAAATTCCTCAACACTGCCAAAATCGTCATTTTTGGGACTTTTAGGTTCGGATATCTAAAAAAACCTGACGTGATGGAACCGTTTGGGCAACGAATTCGGTTTCGGCATGACAAATACCTTCTAAATCACCTATTCAAATTTCTGTGAATTTTTTTTTTTTGCATATTTCAATTACAACTGCATTAGGTACACTTTTTTTGTTACATTACAGTCTGTAAATTGTTTTTCCAAAGGGAATAGCCTGTAATTGCGATGTTTAATTAAAAATTGCAATTCACGTGTTTTGTGGTAGACATGTATTACAATATTTCATTATGAAAAATGGCGTGAACGCAAATTGTTCTGCTTGTTTGATTTTGATTAATAGTTTTTCTGAACTTTTTCAATGAAATTGAATATTTTCTTTACAAGAGATCATTTAGACTTATTGTTACAAGTTTTCATACTTTGCTGTAATCTTTTATATATATTTTATTTATAAACGATTTCAATAGAATTTTTTTCCTATGCTTATGTCGTCGTTGAAAATCTAGAATAATAATTGAATGAATAGAATTTGATGAGAATAATAAATATTTATAGGTATACAGGTATATATTTTCAGAAATAATGTATTCGCATTATTAACTTCTATTTGTTATAATATGAGTTTCAATAAACTGTAATATTTTACAACTGTTTCTTAAGTTTTATATTTGTTGCAATATATAAGTTTAAACTTAATCACTATTCTGAAAAATAGGTTGAAATTATAAACTTTTATTAGACAATATAATAACGATTATTATCATACCAATTTGGATGTAAGAAAACGACCTTAAATTATCTTATAAGTATTAAAATAAAATTGAATCCGGGGTTTTCTTGGGGATATAAATTTAATCTGTATTAACCTTTAAAGGCCCGGCATATTTCAGTTCAAAAGTGATGATACTGATATGGCCAATTAACACTTAGGGACTCGCGCCTTGATTTGTAACAAAAATACTCGCTACCGGGTGCGCTGGACCCAGTTTAATATCAAATGTTTATTCCAAAACTGCTGAATAGAAGTGCACATTTACATTCTTATAATAATAATTTGTCAATAAAGAAAGACAATATTCAATCATATACTAAATTAATATTTATTGTTTTTACTTAATCAAACAATCATTACAAAAATAAAAGGAATTTTTCCATATTTTTATGACAAGATTTAGACTAATTGTTGAAATTTCTGTAATTACTTATTTTAAACAAAATCTTCTATATTTTCTTACACTACTATAATGTACATACATATATGTATAAATTAACACTGAGAGATCAATCATTATAAAAAAAAACTTTGAAAATTAACAAAATTAAAATATCTTCTTTGGGATAAAATCATATCTCAAAATTGTTCAGTCGCTTTCTGTATCAAATTTAGTTATGACAATTTGAACAAACTGACGACTATGACCGTCATCTGCCGTGTTATTCTATCGTTGAAAGATACCAAAAGTAGCAAAGTCGCACACTTCAAACTTTAAAAGATTTTAACCAAAATACGAAGGACTGGGTCCGTTAGACCCATTAGCGAGTCCCTAAGTGTTAATTCATATATGGGCCAAACAAGTCCAACAAAAACAAAAAAAAATTTTTTCTAGTGCGCTAAAATATTGATTTTCCGGCATTCTAGAGGTTAATAGTATATTTGTTTATTAGTATAACAATATATAGATTTCGATCATGCGCACAAAAATTACTAATTGATATTGTAACTTTAGTATAACAAACACGTGGTTTACAATTAGCAAGAATTACAATATTTTGAACCGCTTCAAGATTACTACGTCAATATTCTCATCGATCCCCCCCACCCTCATACAATAATTTTCACTGAAAAATAAATCACAACTAAATATATAAAAAAAATGCTTAATGTTAATTTCTAATATTAAACCTTCTTTCGAAAAACTTTGCTCTGCAAGACAGGCCCAAGGGAGTCACTAATAATTATTTATCTTGTTTTTAATTTAATATTGATAAGACAATTACTAAATATTTTGTGTATTATAAGTAATTATAGTGTAAATTATGTCAGAATGTTCTTTCTGTAAATTAAATAGGTACATTTTTTAACATTATTTTTTCTCATTTTTTTTTCGATATTCTCTCCCCCCCCCCATTCAGTTTTATTAGGGAGGTGCGCCCCACAGGTTGAGAATCGCTGATGTAAACGATTATTTTTTAAACGTATGTAAGAGAAAACATAAATACATGTTTTTTTAAACTCCATTTGTCCAACAGTACTGGTATACGTTATTTACTTTTAGTTTTGTGTTTGAAAACATTCTGTTTGTTTCGAGTTTGTTCTACTATTATGTTCCATCAAAAGCACAACGATTACATACATAAATGAACATTTAAATTAAAGAAAAACAAACCAAGCTCTAATACATATACATACATAATGTGTGTCATAGTATTCATATACATATATACATATGTATATTTGAATGTTTGTAAAGTATACGGCTGTCACAAGCTTTCTATGTACATATGTAGATCGTTGCGCAGAAAATAATTAGTAAAACGTAACTATAAGATTTATAACAAAAGGCTTTGTTTGCTTTGAAAATAAGATATTTTTATATTTTTCTTAAGGTTAGTTGATCCTTAAAGCAATGTATATGTTAATATGTTATTTATGGATAACTCATATATTTTTCTAATTTTTATTTAAAATATTAGACGTATGGGTTTTGAGTAATTGGATATTAAAAATGAAGTTTTTAACACACGATAAATGAGAAAACTTGCCAAAAGTGTTCTATTTATTGAAATTCTACACAATTGGCTATATAGAGACGTTTTATTCGAAACTTCAACTCTTTTAAATACTTTAAAAATTATAAAACAAATATATTCATGTGTAATTTATTCAAAATAATGAAAAACTAGCTTTGCCATTACAGCAAATTAGTACATGTACATGTAGCTATTATATACCGTTCTGTCTATTTCAATTTTCAAATTAAATTAAACTTGTTTTAATTTTAATGATTAGCAAAGTAAAATATTCCATTAAATGTAGGTACATGTGTTCTGAATTAATATAAATTAAAAACAACATTTTTCGAAACCAAACCTTTTTTTACAGTGTGCTAGACGTATGTATAACCATACGGTTATCTTAACAATTGGGTCTATTCTTATATATGTTACTGGCAATGTATGAAATTCGGCATTGTATAGAATTCCTAGGTATTTTATAGAATACCTAAAAATCACCAGGCAATGTATGAAATAAATTAAATTATATACATTTCTTAGGCATTATATAGACTAGAAATATAAACATAAATAGGGTGAACCAACCAAATTTGGTTCAGGCACAGATATCGGCCTACTTTATGTAATAAAATACTAAAATACTGATTATTTATCTTACTTACTACTGGCCTAATATGTTATTAAATGATTAAATAATATCTAATATTTTTGTATGTTTTTTATTTTAACAATTTTAAATCATATAGGTACTTATTATTCGTCTGAACTAATATTTTATTTTATTTATTATAACAATAAATAAAAAATATTTCATACTTTGCCTGAAATCGTTAGGCATTGTGTAGAATTCCTAGGAATTATATAGAATGCCTGAATTACATACTTATAAAATAGAATTCCTTAAATGCTATACTTTTTGTTAAAATGGTCGATATTATATTTGAGAGTTGAGTATGTGAGAGAGACAGAGAGAGAGTTAGAGTATGCGTGAGTTTCTGTGTGGACTTATACCTCAGAGACCACGTGTTTCCTACGTCACTAAATTGTAAAAGACAATTTGATTCTCGGTTAGAAATTGTTTTAAAAGGATCCCAACATCGTTGGAAGCCTCCTGAGGCCGTTGGCTCCTTTGATTGCTCCAGAAGGCCTTGCAAAAGCTAATACATACATACCAGAATGGTACTGAGTAATATTTAAGGGGCCCGTCAATTATAACAATAAATATTAAAAATAAAAAGTGTGTAAGTTATTAATTTTTATAAAAAAAAATTATGTGTAGATAAATTTTCTTTAAAATATTTAAAAAAATTAATTATACATTTTAAAATACGGTCCTGTAGTTTTCCTTTATCTAAATTTTCTTATTTTCTGGCACTTAGAGAATGTTTTATATCTAAAACATAAAAGTGTTTTCATGAAAATGAAAAAAATATACTTGTCTTAAAAGTTCATAAATTTTAATTAATTTTTCTTCTTAATTTATGTTTATTAATATAATATAAAATTTTTGTATATTACACTAAAGTGCCAGTGATTCGTTAGCACTAATAATTTTCAATATTTTTAGGTATTTTTAAATAGCTGGATCTCCGCGAAAAATGATTGTGGAAGAGTTTTTGAATCATTTATTGAAAATTTTATTATCTTTCAGGATAACGTCCTTCTTAAGATGAAACACCAAAAAATTGTTTTTCAAAAATTTATATTAATTTTGAGAAGTTCCACAGGACTTTGGTCAAATCGAATAAATAATTATTGTAGATCAGACTTTTTTCTTCAATATACATTTTTTCCTATTCCTGTATGACCATCTTTGACCATGTTATGTGCAATCAAATCAAAAATCACATGTTTAACTTTGAGTGCTTATAACTAGGGAACAAATAATCGTAAAAAGAATTTAAGGGCAGATTTGGGAATCTTTTAACACCTTTTAGTTGTTCATTTGATAAGAAATTATTTTCATTGTGTAAAATCAATTTGAAAGTGACCTAAAAAATCGCATATATCTCATTTTTCATAAAACAAGGAGGAATTTTGGGGGAAATCACAGGATCATTAATGTGCCTATGTTTTATTTTTAGTTAAAAATATCTGCGAAACCCCGATCGCTGAATTTTTTTTTTGTTTGAACCCTCAGGGATCAAATATGCCTCCACTCAAATTTTCCAACTTCTTATAGGTATTTCTGAATGGCTGTTTCTCCGCGAAAAATGTTCATAAAACAGATTTCAAAAAAAGGTTTTAAAGCTTAAGTAACAAGTTGGTTAAGAGTTCTTGTTTTCTCATTATTTGTTGAAAATATTGTTGTTCTTCAGAATAACCTATTTTTTGATAATGCGCCAAAAAAGTTTTTTTAGTATTGAGTGTTAATGGTGTTTTTACTTAATATTTATAAAAAAAATATATTTAATTAATATAGGTTATGTTTCTTAGTAATAAAATTCCCTCTTAACCATTTTAAAACGTCCATTAAGACAACAAAGTATAAAATAATTAAAATTTCATAAGGAAAATGTAATATATACTTAATGTATTTCCTGGCTTCAATGAACAATATTAAGGTTGTGTATTTTTTGTTATTAAAAGGCTGTAGAAAATAATTAATATATTTTGTTTCTACTACATAATTAAAGACTTTCTTGCCAAAAATAATTACCCCATGTATCCCCTTTTATTAAATAAATTACTTTAAATAATTCTAACATATTCCAATATAGATTCCAGTGTAAAACAAAATTGATAAAAACGTATTATTAAAAGCTACCTTGATCTCAAAATCCATCCTGCATTTTGAATACGTGTTTCGACCTTTTTAGATTTTATATGTGATTTGTTGTCAAGAAAAAAGAACTCTAGGTGTTTACTTTTTTATATAAAATTCTCCAAGCTGCCGTCTTTTCTTTCTTGGATCAAAGTAGTACGCATCTTTTTATATATTTTGTTTACTTGTTAAAATTGAGATTTTTATCCTCAAGCATCGTATATAATTCAATTTTCTTGTTTGAATAAATACAAGCAGCAATATATTGACGAGATTTCTTAATGGTATTTATCGTTTTGATTTAATAAGCAAAACAAGTTTTTCTTCAAATTTAAATACATCTAAAAACGAAAATTGAATTAAAACATGAAATCAAATGTCGATTGGATTGGAAGAGTTATTTCACAGGGACACAAGATATAATAAAAGGTACTGATGTGCCAATCATATAAATATATTTTCATTTCATTAAAATTGATTATAAGAAAGATTTTCAGATACACATGTAGAAATGTTTACTTGAGCCAAGTAAACTTTGTTTTGTATATAACGAAAACAATATTTTCTTAAGATATGAAATATATTCTTAAACCAACAATAGTATTCTTGGACGAAGAAATAATGTAGTTGGATTAAGAGTAGGTACTTTTCTTATATTAAGAAAATATTGTTATACATATACAAAACAAGATTTTCTTGGTCCAATGCAGTTTTTTGTGTGTGTAGTCAACCGATTTCAGTTTTCTTTTGTTTATTTTAAATAATAGATAGTAACGATCTCTACAATTTTTGTTATAAACCTTTCATTCTATTATGAATTTAAAAAAAAATGAAAAAAAGTTAAAATATAATTAAAAATATATATTTTTTAATTGGTAAGAGATACAAAAAAATGATTGGAACATAAAGTTACTCTACAAGTTTTGTTATAAACATTTCATTCTATTATTAACTTTTTCAAATAAAATTGAATAGAAGGATTCAAAATCATACAATTTTTTTAGTTTAACTCGCTATTTCCAAAGAAGTTGTTCATGTAAATAGTGTTATCTGATATCAATGTAATGCTGAAAAAATTATCTTTCTTTTTTATATGAAGTAAAAAAATGATATTGGGCACGATAAAAAAATTATATAACAATTAAGTTCGTAAGAAAAGTGAAATTTTCAATTTCTCGAAATTTATATTAAGATTTAGAGAAAAATGAATAATGACAAAAAATAATCTTCTTAATAAAAATTTTAAAATAAACAAAAGAAAATTGAATTTGGATGACAGGAGCTGAGATAAAGCAAATTTTATAACACCGATGGGGGTCATCTTTGATAGTCGATATAAGTGTTATACACGGATTTTAAAGTGGCTCTCTATCTGAAAATCTTTCTTTTGACCCTATGTATGACCACAGAAAGTGGCATACCCCAATCAAAAAGTGCATCGTTTGATTATGTATCAGACGTACTACAAAAAAAGACGAGATTATTTAAAAAAAATAATAACAATTTATTTTTACGACCAAAACAATTATTCAAATTTATTCATTAATTCAAGTCTGACGAAAAATAAGTCGTGAACTCAGCATCTCTGTATCTGTATGCATTCAACGAAGGAAACACGAGACCGCCATTAATACCGGACATCGCGATAGTATTTCCGGAATCCGGAGAAAATGAGATATGCACAGGAATTCATAACGCTAACGATTTAGAAATCACCATCGTTAATTGTTCAGTATATAAGTGATTAACTATTATTAATGCGTAAGAACTAGTAATTACAAACAATAAAGCTTTTTAAATTAATTGTAATTAATATCTTAATATTAATATTTAATATCTAGCACACTGTAAAAAAAGATTTGATTTCGAAAAATTTTGTTTTTAATTTATATTCAGAACACATGTACCTATGTTTAATGGAATATTTTATTTTGTTAATTATTAAAAGTAAAAGAAAAATATTTTAATTTGAAAATTGAAATAGAACGGTATATAATAGTAACATTTACTAATTTGCTGTAATTGCAAAACTAGTTTTTCATTATTTTCGTGAATATATTTTTTTATAGTATTTAAAAGGGTCGAAGTTTCGCATTATTAGTTTTTAACACTAGAAAGACGGGAAACCTGCAAAGACGGCGACCGGTTAAATGACTACAAATTTACTAAATATATCTATTTTTTATGAGTAATTAATAAATGTCAAGTAAACAAATAAAAGTAGATGTAATGTATGTTCAATTTTAATATTTATACACAATTTTTACAAGTTACAAGAGCCGCAAAGCGGTTTTTTACAAGTTTAAGTATCGCATACTTAATTAGTTTTATTTTTACATTTCTGAATAAGACATTCTCGCCTTCTTCGAATTTCCTGGGCTTTTTTCATAAATTACTCACAATAATATCGATACACAATTACAGGCTTATTTGACTGACAATTCATATAAATATTTATTGTTGTACCCTCTCATACAATAATTAAAAACATATTTATCAGATCGTAGCCGTCAAAAGACCGCCGCCGTCTTTTGTGTCAATTGTGTAGAATTTCAATAAATAGAGCACTTTCGGCAAGTTCTCTCATTTATCGTGTATTAAAAACTCTATTTTTAATATCCAATTACTCAAAAACCATACGTCAAATATTTTAAATAAAAATTAGTAAAATATATGAGTTACCATAAATAACATATTAAAATCTTAGACTTTTATCTATACATTGCTCTAATGATGGAATAACCTTAAAAACATTTATATGTACAGCACTTTTAGTAAAACCCTAAAATTTGAGATCAAGTCGCAATATTCTCTAAACAATTGAAAGTATGAAAATTTTTGTTTTACAAAAGTTTCTTACTTTTTTATGGTCTTTACAATTATGCACTTTTGAATATACCGTCCCATTTGATTTTACTGAGAAACGGGCATGTACCCCCCCAAACTACCCCCTAAAAATATTTTCCTGAAATTCTTTAGGGTCGATATACATAGTAAAAAAAAATTATAAAACTCTATGTTCAATAGTTAAGGCCTAAAACATAGTGGACGGGTGGTCTGGAACAGCCTGTATATCAATACTTTTTTTACTATCAATTGAATTTGTTTACAATTGAACCAAACTATTTCTTGACCTAGACATAGTCACAACTTACATACATAGTTAAAACTTTTATAAAAAAAATTACAACAAGAAATTTCAACATACCAGACTAGCTTCAAGTTAATATTTACGTGAATCTGTAGAAAATACATTAGAGTGTGATCGTACCTATCTCCTAACGTACTTATATAGTCACATTCTAAACCACACGATGAGAAGGATGGAATAAAATTGCATTTTATTACGAAAGCATTTCGAACGAATCGTGATGACGTCATAAAAGTTTATGGGTCCCAGAAGTAATGTTTTATTACACTATTTTATTATGCTTGCATCAAATTTAACACAAATCGTTGCATATGGACTTCTAAATATTAAATTATAAAATTCAAAATCAAATTGAAAAATTTCCAATTGATTTGCTTTATCATCGGAAAATTGATCTATCATAAGCTGTAATTGATCAAATAAATAACAAATATATTTGAAAAATATAAATAAATAAGATAGTGGCACCAATCTTGAACAGTTAAGTTTAATTAAACGTACTAAATTAGAAATATTTGTTGATACACAGAAAAAAAATAATTGTTAAAAAATGTGATCAATGTAAAAAATCCTCGATCGATTTGGCTCCGACAGAGGTTGTTTGTTAATATGAATTTTTTTTTACCAATATGGAAATATTCACGTTTATCTTATTGATAAATGTATATTATTACTAACAATGTTCTTATCACGGTGAAAATTTTGTTTCGTATTGAAAACATATATTTTAATTACAAAAAAAATATTAATTAATGACATCACTGAATTTTTTTGGTGTTAAAAATATTCACACTGATAAATATTTATTAATACAATCATTATGTTTAATCTATTTGAGAGTTTCGTTAGTTGGTGTAATAAATTATTTATTAATTTGACAAATGAAAAGATTTTTAGATAAACATGAAGATTATATTTTTCAAATTAATAAAATATCCTCAATCAGATTTTTTTAAATATTATATTGAGGAAACGTTGTTATATTAACAAGATGAAATTAAACATTTTTCCATCTAAAATTTTCAACAAGATCGAGTTTTCTTTTCTGTGTATTTGATTACTGCCATTACTGAATCATACTCTATAGACACTTAACTGTAAAACATCTTAATTTGATAACAATCGGTCAATGGGTGTCAAAATGGTGGACATTTAAACACTAAATGTAATCTATTTATTAATTATTATATTATCATAACATCTGCTTTACATTGTTTCAAATTATACGACTATTTATTTTATAACTTTTGGTTTGTAGTACTTATCATTTTGCAATCATAAGCAAGTGTCCATTATTGATTTTACTTTGTACATTACTGAAGTAAAAACATAAACAAAATGCAAGGCTATAATTTAAAAAAACAAACAATATTTGGCAGACTTTATAAAAATAATGCAATCCATAAATAAATAAAAACTGATACCTTGTGAGCAATTATTTATAATATCGAGTATACATACATGTATAATGTATATATAGTAAATAAATCTTGTATTCTTATTAAATATTGATTTATTGATTTTTATAAAAGCGTAAAGTGGCAGCCATAGTAAATCAGTGAGGTGAGAGATGTAATCAAATAATGTAAACTTATAGAAGCAGCTATAAAGGCTATATAGAGAGAAACTAACCGTTTGAAAGCATTGAGTATAAAACAACATAATTGTTTTGTGAACATTGATAAACGTTTGGATCTCGATCGGTTGTTTTCGTACATTTCCGTGCCACATCCTGTTTCGAATATAGCAATAATATTTACAGTAGAATCCGGATATAACAACCCTCAAAAGACCGGCGACACTTGGTCGTACTAACCGGACGATGCACTAAACGACCAGATATTTTTTAAATTTTTTATTTGTATTTTTTTTAAGACATTCAGCAATTTACTAGATAATTTAAGCTTGTTTTATGATATACATATGTATACAATTTAGGGTGGGTCAATTATTTTCACTCCATGGGCAACTCGCGATACTGGTACTATGGGCCATAACAAGTATTTTTGCCAATGGAACCATACCTCTAAAATCATTTTCGAGCTTGCCGAAATTTGTCTGAAGATATTTTCCAAAATACTCAAAAATCGATCTATTTAATTCATTTCGAATGTACAAAAAATTATTGAAAATAACCCAAAAAACCTCCGTATACACATTTTCAATAATTTTTTTGTACATTCGAAATGCACTAAATAGATCGATTTTTGAGTATTTTGGAAAATATCTTCAGAAAAAATTTCGGCAAGCTCGAAAATGATTTTAGAGGTATGGCAAAAATATTTGCTATGGCCCATAGTACCAGAATCGCGAGTTGCCCATAGAGATTTTTTCGGCCCCATACAATTAGACCCACCCTATATACATATATTGATATTACTGTAATTCTTATTATGAAATAATAATATACATCGTTAGATTAATTTCTATTTAAATAAAAATAATATTAAAATTAACAAAATGGTATTTACTTAAACATTGCACATTACACACATACATAATGTATTACAGTTTGATCAGAGATACAATGTACCTACATTCTATGCATGTAAATATGTATTTACTGACGTAGACAATCTATAATTTTACTAATCAACAATCAACATACGTAAGAGAGGGGAGAAAGCCGGGAGAGGTATTGCTTGTGCGTAGATATTGGAAACATTACACTGCGTGTCGTTCTAACCGGATAATTTATTGTCAAAAAAGGTCACTTAAACCGGAGTCGTACTATACGGATATGTTTTCATAGAACGTCTATATGAAACCTAATTTGAGTTTGCATTAAAAATGGTTAGCCGTTATAAACGGAGTCGTTTCTACTAAATTTGATCCATTATGGCTGTATGTAAAAAAATAACCGATTTTAGAAATAAATGTTTGCTTCAAATAAATTGTACCTACATACACAATTTTTTTCAATGTATTTTCTCAGAATTACTTGACTATATAAATGTATATCTCAATGTAATCTTTTCTTACCTTTGAGTGATTCTGTGAATATTTAAAACTTTGTTTTTCAAAAAAACTCCTACGAGAAGTTTCTGTTAGAATTATATAAATAATGTTTACGAGGAATCATGTAGGTTCTAACATATTTTCCTTTTCAGGATTGTTTGCTATTCTGTATAAATAATTTTATTGTATGTAGTTATAAAAATAAAATTGTGAAGATTTTCATATTGAATTTTAACGTTAATATTAAATTAACGTAATGAATAAAAAAAGTTTTCTGACCAATATGTTTTTTTTTTCAAAAGTACATTCTCTTTTCAAGTCAAAATCATTTTTAATCGATTTCAAAAAAAGGAGGAGGTTTTCAATTTGACAATATTTTATGTTTGAGCATAACTCCGACATTTGGATGAAAAAACTGTAAAAACAATTCCTAAATCACTGAAAAATATATATTAATTAAAATTAACATTTTTTGAAATCGGTGCAAAGCCAATAAAAAACTTAACCTAGCAAACGCTCTAAAGTGAGGTTACAAACTTATACGACAGTTCTCTTGAAGGTTTCATGAAGACTTTGACAAGTCTCACGCATGCGTTGTATGTTGTTTGTAAACACCAACGTTATTAAAACAGTGGTGATATTATAATAATTATTTTTAAGGTCAGAATCGATAAGCCTTGTTTCACACATACGCGGTTCCATTCGGTTCGGTTCGTTTTCGGTTTCAGCCGAAAACGAATCAAACCCTTTCACACATACACGGTTCTTATACGGTTCATATTAGGTTTTATTTTTTTCCGTAAACTTAGTAGTTATCATGGAGAGAAAGCAAGTTGTTGCCATGTTGTTTCTCTATAAAAATTTAAAAAATGAAGGAGGAATACTAGAATTCATTGCGAGCACCCTCTCATCACTTTACAGCAGGAATTTGGAGCATTCTACACTATTTTCCCGAAGCTAAAGAGCATGAAGACGATCCACATCAACATCTAGAAAATCGCTCATTTTATTAGAAAATCCGCGACAAAACTTAAAAAAAAATAACACTCGCTATCAGGTTAAAACCGAAACTAAACCGAGTATGTGTGAACGCGTTCATTGCTTTGTGTTTCCTGGACACGAATTGAAACCTGATGAAATCTGTCCGTGTGGAGGGAGTATTCAGTTCTGTACGGTTTCTATTAGGTACCGAATACAAACTGAATCATCGTTTCACACTTGTCGGCAGCGACCGAAAACGAATCGAAAACGAACCGAACCGAATGAAACCGTATATGTGTGAAATAGGCCTAACTGTGTTACAATGCGTTGAAGTATCACTGCTCTAAATTTCATAGATACACAAAATGAATACCTCATTTGTGAGTGCTTGCAAGCTAGCAAATTTTGCCGGTTCCTTTATGATACCGGATATATTATAAAAAAATATAAAATAATATTTATAAAAGTTGTAAGAAATGTAGAACGTTATTTTTGAAAAAAAGCACATCTGACAATATAATATGATCATTAATTTAAGAAAAATAATGGACTTATTTCGTCTGAGAAAATATGCTGGTGAAAACAAGAAACATGGGGTAAGAATAATAGCTATTTTAAAAATTGATACTGTAATAACGAAACTTTTTCGTTCAAAGTCTCTGCTAAAGAAAAGTACGAAAACATTTATTTCTTTATTAGGATACGTTTTCTTGATGTTGATAAATGTAGGTTATTTACTTTTACTTAATAATTTTTGTCGGAATTTTTTCAGATTTTCCATTATCAAATTATAATATAATTGAGTAAAATACACTTTCTATTATGTTTATTTTATTAGTATTTTGATAAATGACATTTAAATTGAGCAAAATATAATTTGTAAGCTTTGATATACCCAACTAAAACGAAACGCCATGCTTTTGGTCATTTAAAATAAGATTTTGAAATAAAACGGGCAAGTGCTTGTTGGGCACGCACATGATAGGGTTCCGTAGTCATTCTCACTACGATTTATAAAAAAATTGTTTTCTTACAAAATTTTCGTGACCGAAGGGTTAAAATCAAAAAGTCATTTGGCTTTTATTATTTCATTTTACGAGACCTATCAAATGACACCCCACTCAATGGGGCAAATGAAAAAAATGTGACTTCACTTTTCAATCTATGATAGGGGGGCCCAAAATATTTTTGACAATGTTCGTTATAATTTTCAGTGAAAGTACTAATTAAAAGCTACATTCTGAATTTTTTTCAGATTTTTTTAATCGATAGTTTAGAAAATAGAGGGGGGGGGGCGCTTTGACAGCGACATTAAAAAGCAAATATTTCGTGACTGAAGGGTTGAAATCAAAAAGTTATCTGACATTTTTTATTGCATTTTAGAATACCTATTAAATGACACCCCACTCAATGGGGTAAGTGGGAAAAAAATGAGAGTTTACTTTTCAGTCTATAGAAGGAGGGTCCAAAATATTTTTGACAATGTTCGTTATAATTTTTAGTGAAAGTACTAATGAAAATCTACATTCTGGAATTTTTTCAGATTTTTTAAATCGATAATTTAGAAAATAGAGGGGGGGGACGCTTTTTTTACGACTTTGGAGAGCAAATACATCATGATTAAAGGGTTAAAATCAAAAAGTTATGATACATTTTTTGTTGCATTTTAGGAGACCTTTCTAACGACACCCCACTCAATGGTGTAGGTGAAAATTTTTTTTTGAAAACACTTTTCATTTTATGAAAGGGGGGTTTAAAAAAATTTTATTTTCAAAAATCTTATTATTTCTGTTTTTGGGTCATCAATCTACGACCGTATACCAAATTTCATGTTATTATCTCAAAATTTTTGAAGACGAACGGACGGACGGACATGGAGAAACTATAAGGGTTCCTAGTTTTCTACGGAACCCTAAAAACGCTCGAACACGGGAAATATAAAAATATAAAATTTTTGAAAGAATCTTTTTAACTCTCAGCACTATGAGTACAACCCATAAAATTTTTAATAGCATGATGGGCAAGTGATACCTCATTTGAAAGGTTTTTTCTTTCTAAATAAGGTGCTTTTTGTATTTTTTCAAATCTGTTTGTTTTTAGTCAAGTTAGTTATAAAATTAGGAAAGTTTCGATGAATTGGGGTCTCCACTAAGCTGAGGCTCTAAGCAACTGCTTATTTTGCTAATGGGTAAATCGGTCAATATATTATAATTTTAATTTAAGAACATATGAGACCGGCAGGAAGTTAGCGCGGACTTGTGAAAAACAACAAAAATTTTCAGCTCAAAAAATTGTTCCTCATGTATCTGAAATTGCTCTAAAAAAATTTAAACAAAAGTTATTAACTATACAAAAAAACAAAAATTCCTTAAATGACATTTTTCGAAAACTTATAGTTTTTCGTAATATTTCTTATGGTCATACAATTGCTCCCAAATTGCTCCAAAATGCTCTCTACTTAGTTTTTCAAAATTATCAATATTTTTAAGTCAGAATTTAAATTTAAATTTCTAACTTTAATTGTTGTAAAACTGCATTAATAAGTATGCAATATGGCAATGTTTTTTTATAGTTTTGACTATACAAATTTATGAATTTTCAAATATACATAGTCTTTTGATACATTGAAATTTTAAAAATATAACACCAAATAATTGGTCATATAGTTTTTATAGCGAAAATTAAATGGCGCTATCGTGTTTGCTATATTATATGTATAGTGTATAGTTAGATAAAAATGTACATAAAACAGATTTGATGTCTTGGACTAAAATTTCTTAAACTATGTATAATAAAGTCTAAGAGATAAAACTGCAGTGACATTTTCATAATAGAGAATTTTGATACTTTGGAAGCAATGTTATTTATACTTTCTTGTATGTTAATCGTGCATAAAAGTATTGTGTTTATGAAATTTTCAATTAAAATTTGTATTAAATAAATGTTTATAGACATATGTATATTATTTAGTTAATTTTTTTGGGGCTATATTTATTTTTTCAAGCTAATATGAACATTTCAAAATGTTCTTCACCCTTATATCACATAATATGATCCCCTTTTGTCTACATCTTGTACTTTTCTTCAACCCCTATCTTACGTTCGCTCTAAACACTAAAAAAAACAACGTAAAACACATATAAAATACATAGAGAACGTATAAGTAAATAACTTAGAAACAGATGCTTACAAATATGCAAAATGTAGTTGAATAAAATATGTACAAAGTCGAGAACAACTTATTTTCTTGTATTTTTGAGATTACCATAAAAGTTATAGGAAATTTACACCTGTTACTGTTATTTTATAAAGGGAAAAATATACGAGTGCAATTGAAACTGGTTATAACGACAACGATTAATACAACATATCGGTTTTAATGACTCAAAATAAAATTTCAACTGAATCCCATATAATAGGCATCATGCCAGTAACAAAGTATCATTGAAATTGCAAAATACAGCAATCCTCCATGTTAAATGGAACACCAATCAGAGCGAATGACGTCACGCATCAGTAAACGTCTTTTATTTTATACAAATATCAATTCCTCTTACAAGATTATTAGGCACATACCTTATTTAAGAACTCATATAGTTTAGAATTCATTTTTAACACACAAAATAATTAAATTATTGTCTAACTCTGAATGATTGATTATTGTTGACAAGAAGTGTGACGTCACAACTCTCAATGTCACCTGCGAGCGTTTTGGTGTCAAAAATTTTTGTTAAAATAAAAATGCAAAATACACCAATCCTCCATGTTAAATGTAACACCAATCAGAGCGAATGACGTCACGCATCAGTAAACGTCAAAAGTGATTGACTTTTATTTTAGACAAATATCAATTCCTCTTGCACGATTATTAGGTACATACCTTATTTACTTATATACTTTGGAATTCATTTTTAACACACAAAATAATTAAATTATTGTCTAACTCTGAATGTTTGGTTATTGTTGACAAGAAGTGTGACGTCACAACTCTGAAATGTCCCCTGCGAGCGTTTTAGCGTCAAATTCAAAATTAGTTTTAAAAGAGTCAATTTTTACGATTAAACCTTTATTTTCTGCAGAAATATGTATTTTTTTGGAAATAGGAGACACGTAAGATCATCATAGATTAGTTTTTTAAAATTAGTCATCATACCTTTTACCTTTTTATCGGCTTTTACGACATAATATGACTGGTCCCTTCGATGTCGTTATAACCGGTTTTCTACTGTATAGATAAATAAGACAAAAATCATATTTTTTTGTTAATTAGCATTCTGACTTCGATGCTCAATATATCGGAAGAATTGGAAGAGGGTATAGAATAGAATCCAAAAATAATTCTCAACATGTTCGAGAATGAAATAGCTTGTAACAATTGTATGCGATTATAGATTCCATACACGCTGCTACAATTGTTGACAGGGCACTCGAGTTTTGTACGATAATTGCTTTAGACGCGCGAATCCGAATGGTATATATTAGAGACTATAGTACGCTCTGGAATTTTGAATCAATTATTTTATAATATTGTTACTGTTATCGATTATGTGCAACGATTACAAAAAATATGCAGTGATCACTTATAACTTTTTAGTAAAATCATGCAGAATTTTCTTTTATATTGATATTTCGCATAAACGGTTGATGGCAATGGTAAAAATATGTCTATATGTTTTGTTACCTTTTCATGACTAAACTGCTGAACCGATCTTGATGAAATTTGGCAGGATGATAGCTTGCATTCTGAGGAAGGATATAGGTTACTTTATATCTTAAAAAAATGGTTGTGTGACATTTGTACGCGCGATAGGTTATGCTTTTTGGCGTAGATATCTAGCGTGTAAATGTGAAATTAAAAACCTGTTTTATAGGCTATCATAGCCTCTCAAAGTTTTTTTTTTTAAATTTGGAAAAAAATGGTCGTAACTTTTGAACGTGTTATCGGATTTGATTTTCTTCGATGAATTTGAAATCAGCGTATCAAAATCTATATAATAACATGTATAATACTTTAAAATTCAACAAAAAAATTTTGACCAAAAATCGATATTACCTTAAAAAAATGTCGATTTTTCACAAAAAAATTTTTGTCAAATTTTAAAGTGTAATACATGTCATTATATAGATTTTGGCACGCTGATTTCAAATTCGTCAACAAAAATTAATTCCAACCACACGTTCAAAAAATATAGCCATTTTTCTTCAAAATTTTGAAAAAACTAAAACTTTGAGAACGGTTAAAGATACAGACCTGCGGTTTGAAAATTTCAACTTTTCACAACATTTTCTATATAATAAACGTACTTTTAACCAAATCGAAATCACAAAATTTTTGAGTAATATTTCACGCATCAAACGTCAATTTGTCATAAAAATAACAATTTAATTAAAAAAAACACCTAATTCGAATCTTAACTTACTATAAAAACAATAATTTTCACTTTTATTTTTTAATTTTTTTATAATTCACATATAATTTTTCCATAGAGAACATAAAAACAAAACGATTAACCGTTAGAAATAAATAATTTGTTTTCGAACCCCCACAGTACGTAAAAAATCCATTTAAGGACATTGGTACACAATAAATTATACTAGATGAGGGGATCTATGAAACAGGTTTGGCAAAAATTAAAGTATTTTTACATTTCGATTTAGCAGTCGATTACCATCGATCTTTTTTTTTTGCAAAGGAGGTCCCTGATAAATAATTGTTCAAATGGGGGTCCCTAGACCACATATGTTTAAGAACCGCTGCCCTAATAGATTTGATATTTTAATGTGATTTTCTATATTTTAAAATGATGAAATATTCGTCGTATGCATTGAAAAAAAAAAGTATTAAAATTTATATTCACGTGTATAAAGTGCATACTATGAAATTTTAAGTGCAATGTATTAAAATTAACATTCGATGTACCAAGTGAATACTATCTAATATAAAGTGCAATTAAATATAACCCAAATTTAAAATATACAGTTGACTTGTTTCGATCCAATATCGAATGCATTATTCATTTAGCTCTTATTTGTTTTCGCAATAATGTGTTTGTGTGCATATGACAGCTGTGACCTAAAGCGGAGTTGCGGTCAAAGATGCCTTCGACAAAAAACATAACCGTAATCTCAGTGTGTAGGGCAAAAACAAAAGAGACCATTTGCGATTGTTTCCTGTGTTATTTGAATTGGTCAAACGATGATTATTTGTGAATGTGTATCCCTTGTTAAAGAAGGTACCGGATTAATTAATTTGTAATTGATTATTGTGTAATTAATTATCACTTTATTAATTTAAAATGTATTTAAAATCAATGAATATTGATTGAGATTTTTACTGTAGTCCGGGAAAAATAGACATAAAAAGATCGGACAAAATATGTAACAGGTTAAATTTTTGCATACACCTTATTATAAAGGTACTTAATAATGTGTGAAAGTTCCTCATCGATTTGACGTGTGCAAGTGTCAATTTTGTGGGGTCAAAATTAAAAAAAAACAGTATTTTTAAATATCACGAAAACGGTGACCTTTTCGAGAAAAAATGTATCTTACTAATTTGTAGCGGAGATAATTTGCTACAAAATTAAACTTCAGAGTTTTTATGTAGTTGAAACCGTTAATGAATTATAAAGAGTTATTTATAACTCCGCGCATTTTTCCATAGCATACGATATAGTTTTATGTAAAATGTAATATAGAGCTGCAGCTTAAACATATATATCTCACATTCCACATGACCAGCAAGATCGAGATAACTCTTTCTGTTTTATAAGAATCGAAAGTACATTAGTTGACAATACTAAATTAACCAAAATTACTACGTCGGAACAGAGCTAAATGGGGTCTTTAAGGTACGCGACCCTCGCGCGATGTTTTAAGCACATTTTCCACTTATGTATTTTTAAAAATCAAAATCTATTGCAATATAATCATTTGGCATACATCCATCTAAGAGAATATGTACATTTATACTTGAAAAATATTATTACAAATAAAGAAAACGACTCTTAAAGGATGATTTCTGGAGACAATTAGAATTTAAAAATCGAATAGTACACAGTTTTCGCACATTGGCGCTGATTTTACCATAAAAACATGTCACTTGCCTTATTCAAACAACGGGGGATATAATAGACAAGTACCAAACTCAAACCAACTTACTGTGCATGCAAATATCTGTTAAAAACTCAAAGAAAACTGTCATATAAGTTTGATACTTCATTTGAGAGTTCTTGCTAGCTAGAAAATTTGCTAGCTCCTTTAAGATACCGGACATAATCAACCTATTGATTTAAATAAATTTACCGATCCGTAATACCTACCTATAATTTGGGTTGTAATAAACAATAATTAGTATACAGGATGATCATTTAATTTAACAGTAAATTAAAAAATAATTAGATTTCAACCTTTTGTAACAAACTTAAATTGATTATATTAATTTAACCTTATCGATTTCTAAAAGGATGTGGTTTTATATAATTAACGTTTCTATAAAATATTCATTTTGAAATTGCTTTGTAATTATTTATATCCAGGAGTCTTTTATGTGTTTTTTTTTAAATAATGTGCAACGAAATTCAAGAAATAATAGTTCATAGGAGATCACAGCATAAATTTTGGCCGCTCCTGAGTATAAAGAAGTAAGCTTTATTATTTATAATAATTATATATACGTATTTACATTAATTTCAAAATGATAATAAATTTATGCAAATTAATTTTATGTAATTCGAGTATTTCAAAGTTTAAAATTCAAAATGGAAATCGTTAAAGACACATATTTCTTGGAATAAGATAAAATCAAGTTACAATTTGATACCATTTATGAAATGGAAATATATTTATATAGACGCTTGTTAAATATTATTGCATTATTTTCATTAGAGAATTGAAGGGCTACTATTTTATTATTTAATTAACATTATTTCATATTAAAATGTAAATTGTACGTGCAAACAGTTATTTACTAATTAACTTATTTTATTTATAACATCGGTTTTTAATTAATTAATGACATTGTATAATATGTATGTGCAAATATATTTTCTAATAAAACATATTTTCAATCATTGTATCAACAGAAATACATAGGTACTACATGAACTGTTTTGAACCATTTTTGAGTTAGAAAAAATAGGATTAAAATTTACTAATTGAGATCTACATTTTGATACTCCACATACCTTAATTTGATTTTTTTTATTTGCTAAGGAGCCCTTTCCTCTTCTGACATTTATCAATTAGAAAAAAATAAAAAAAGAGGGTTAAATTAAATTCTTTACATTTTCATATGCCTTAGTATGTTTTATATATTTATTTTTTACCTAGCTTTAGTTTTTTAGACCCCCCCCCCTCTCTGAAATGTCAATTTTTTAACATTTTTTAGAGGGAATTTGTTTACATATTCAGTAAAAATTTCATGTTTCCAGCTTATATAGTTTACGAATTATTTTAGTGAGATTCAGCGGCGTAACTATACCATCTGAGGCCCGTGGCAAATCCATCGGATGGGGCCCCCGCCCCGCTAATGTAAAAAAGCTTGCAGTTCTAGTTTCATTTTTATATATCACTAACAATAAGCAATGTAGATATGTAAACTTACTAACTATTAAAACTATGTGTGCATTTTTGGGTGAAATAAAGTAAAATTTATCCATGTAGTAAATTTTAATTTGAGGAACGTAGGAGGTATTATATAAAAAAAATTAACAAAATGTTTATTATTAAAAATCTTTTTTTTCGAGCTTTCTGTTCAGAAAATGTGTCAATTACTCAATTACATCAAAGTTCAAATTACGAGCTATAGAATTTTCGATGGATAAAATAGCCAAGTTGCTTAGTCTTTCTTGTCCCATAGAATTTCTTAAATAAGTTTTTATTAATTTTATTAATAAATTTTATATTATTCTTGAATGTAGTATTTGTTCGGCTTAAATCAAGTATATGCTTATTTCAAGATAATTTTTACTTGTTTCAAGAATAAAATTAGAGTTGATTTAAAGCATATCACAAAAATCCCGAAAATATACTAAATTCAAGAATACTTTTCTGGCAGTGTACCTAAGTTAAAATTAAATTCATAATTAATAAATTTTACAAAATTTCGTAATAAATGGAATGTTCCTCCTTTGCTCACGGCCTCTCGGGCCAGGGGCCCCCTCAGGCTGGGGGCCCGTGGCATTTTGCCCGCTCTGCCACCCTATTGTTACGCCACTGGTGAGATTATTAAGAATTTTTTAAGAATTTCAAAATTAATGTTTCGATTTTTAACAGGGTAACTTGCCCTTTTTTCAGGAATAAGTAGAATTTTTTTTAAATTATATTTTTTGTTACTTAATTAATATCTATCTAAGGAATATGTAAATGGTTCGATTTATTTTCGTTAAAAATTGCACACACTGACTTTATTTTACAGTTTACTTGAAGCGAAAGCTTGAAGAGCACTTACAGTACATTTTAGAGCTTGCTAAAGCTTTTAAAACAAAATTACATACATGCTGACAGTGGTGTCTTATACATATGTATATGCAAACATCTTGTAAGAGATAGAATTTGTAGGTATACCTTATAGAAGTTTGGAAATTTAAATAATTTAAAATAACCTCTAGTTTTTTTCTGGTCTTAAGCACATGCATACACTAGGCAACTTAATTTACACTGAGAATATTATAGTAACTATATTTGTATCTACACTCAGCGTTCTGTAGGACGACCATCCACAAGACGACCGTTCCGTAAGACAATGTTCTAACAGTTCTATCCCCAGTCTTTCCCCAACCCCCACCATAATACCATTGTGACTGCTATATTTCAGCGCGAAATTTAAATTAACAAATTGACGTTAAAGTCTCCTATGTAGATTTTATACACAAAACTTGTGTTTTGGTGTGACTCAATGTGGAAAAAAATGAAATTCAATACAAATTTTCGTTAAAATTGAAATATGTATAATAAATAGTATAAAAAAATGTGTAAGGTACATTTTATTTAAAATTTGATAATTTGAAAACGATTAAAAAAGGAAATAACAAAAATAAATTGTTGGCATATGATTGTATAGAAATCTATACATTTTTCATACAGTAACGAATAACAATTGTCTATAGTTCAATTCTAAAAAGTCAACAAACCAGGATCTCGTTCACCAACAGCGCCATTTTTATTATTACCTGTCAACTTTTAGGCATGGTGGTGGGGGCTCCTCTAGCCGTTGTATTGTGGAATTCTTGAATTACCGATGTCGTCGTCCTATAGAACGCTGAGTGTATCTATATAATTTTATGTAAGAATAATTAAAACTATATGCTAATATCAAGTTTTAGTTCATTAATATTTGACTCTTTATTTTTCGAAACCCATTCAAAGTTTCTAGTGTTGCAGTAATTCGATTATTCAAAATTTACATAGAATATAATAAATACGACCCCCTGTAAACTTTATTACGATGCGCAACTGCTTGCTAATGTACATCTAGGTACTTACTTTATGTTACGAAAACGTATAAACGTAAAATGTTAAATTGCTTGGTTTATTTTTTAACATAAAATTCTCACTTTATATGTAGTAATTTTCGTAAATTAAATATAAATAATTAATAAACTATTATATACGTTCTTTTAATATACTATAAACAAATACATTAGGGTAGAATAAAAAAATTTGTATCTTTGTCCTCAAACGTAAATATTATATACACAACACTTGTTTGTATCTTAAAAATCACCTGAAAAAGGGATTTGTTATTGGACATTATCTCCAGGTGGCGTAATGGTAATTTTTCGTTTTTTTTTTACATTCCATTATGCTTTATAAAACTACACTTTAAGGTTTTATATATTATACCTAAAATGGCAAAGATTAAATATAATGAGAAATAAAGTTGACATTAAAAGGTTAAATGAAAATTGATAGTTTATTGTTAAAAATAAAATAAAAATAAATAAAATAAAAATTATTTGTTGGTAATTTTTTAGCATAAATTATATGTGTTATTTGAGATTTTTTAAGCCACTGTTGGAAAAGCGTTACTTCATGGTAGTTTTGAGAAAAACGCGTTTAAAAAAATCTTATTAATTGCAGTGAATTTTGTTTATTTAATTTTTGGGGTTAAATTATGTTTAATCTGTCATTTTATGTTCATATGCCTTCCTTCTCCTGTATTTTTTTTGTAATCTGCATGCATTTCGAGCTTCTTTCACATTTATCGCTATAACTTTGTTATTAAAAGGAATTTTCGAGAAAATTTCATTTAAAATGTTCATAAAGAATAGAGAATTGTAAAAAATAAAATGTTTTTTTGGAAAATTCTTGATGTATGTAACCGCTTAAATAATCTATTTTAAAATATTGTCAAATTAACCTCTGATTTTTTTTGTTTAAAGAAGTATAATATATTATGAATATATATAATAATTCAATAATAACATTTTATTTAGCTGAAAATTCATATTTATAAAAATACAAGCCGTTAAGAGCCATTAGTTAAGTAAAAAAATAAAAAAATAAAAATGAATTTGTATAATTTACTGGAAAAGTCTAAAAACTGAAATAAACATTTTCATTATAATAATGATAAATAAACAGGATATGTGCTTTAATATAAAACATCTTCTTTTTAATTATTTTGTTGTTCTCTCGACTGAAATTGTGAGTAATATAGTGTAAAAAAGAGAAAAATTAAGAAATAACTTTAAAACAGATATGTACTCTCGAGTTTATTTCGGATAATCTATATCTATAAAAGAGTTTGTCTTTAACCACTCACTCACTCACTCACTCATATATCAACGTACAGCCCAAACCCCTGGACCAAGAAACGTGAAATTTCGTAGGTTCCTTCCTTTTATGATGTAAGCACCCACTAAGAAAGGATTTTTCGAAATTCAACCCCTACGGGGTTAAAACAGGGTGTCAAAGTTTATATAAAAAAATATTTTTTTTGTTCGCATTTAATTGAAACTTAACGTACATACTCTACCTGCAATATAAATAATGAGACAAATTTTTCAGAATTTCCCGAAATTTAACCCCTATGGTGTTAGGGGGGGTGGAAAAATTTATAAAATATTTTTTTTTGTATTCACCGAATGAAACATGGCACAAGTAGGTACTATATACAAGACAAATATAAGTTACGAAAATTCAACCCCTATGGGAATGAGGGAGGGTGTGAAATTTTGATATATTTTTCTTCATAATAGTTCATGATATTAAAGTAAATTCAATAAAAATGAAAGTTCGATATTCAAGCCCTAATAGCATGAGACGGGGACGAGGGTGGATTTAGATATGTTTATCTACATACATGATTTACTTATAAAGGTAAATTCGGCCAAAATAGTCATCTACTAAAATAAAAATTTCGACAAACAACCCCTAATGGCGAGGGTAGACACTAGACAGGGTCTGTGTTTTGATATGTTTATCTGCATAGCTGTTTACATTATAATGATGGAGGCGGGCAAAATAATCTGCATTAAACAAAATCGGGGGGAGGGGTTAGTTTTTACAATTTTGAACTAAGATCCAAGATATTTACGTTTTTTTTATAGGTAATGAATTAAAATTAATATAAAAAAATTGTATATGAAATATGTCATCCCCTATCACGTATGGAGGGTTCTAATTAGTTTCGATGTTTACGCGAGCGAAGCCGCGGGATTCCGCTAGTGTAAAATAATCTTAGAGATTTTTGAAATTTTTTGAAAAGTATGTAAGATAAAGTTTTGAAAATCAACTGTACTAAAAAATTTGAGCTAATTTAATAATAAAAAAGCTCGCTGACATTTCAGTATTTTTGCTATCACCAAAAAAATGATGTCAATTTTAATTTTGAATGTATAGAATATGACCAACAAATTTTCTTGATAAATTGAATGAAATTCTGAAAACGAAACTGTTAGTTATAAATCCTAGAAGACACGAAGTGCGACTAACTTAAATCTCGTTTCGTCTAAGCTCTTCTGTACTATATTAAGCTATCAATATTTTTTTTATTATTAAATCCATTTCAATTTTACTAATTTAAAATAAAATATTCATATATAATTTTAGTTAGTTTTTTATTATTTTATTATAAATACAGCCCTGATAAAATACATCACCGAGGGAGAATATTTGTAACCTCCTTTTCTTCTTTTTTGCCTCAAGGCGACTGCTTAAAGTAATTGATATGGCAAAGATAATGCTATTGTATTCCGTTACTTCCCAAAAAAAAACTTCATTTTATATATATTATATTCCTATGACACATAACAGTCAAGCTGAATAAAAAATAATTTTACAAGAAAATTTATGGAACCTGTACCTTTACACATTTTGAACTCGTTATGGATTCTCAACTTAGCATTTGTAAAGATATATAGGTACACGTATTTTTCAATTTATAACATTGTTGAAATACACATTATTCAAAATCTAGCTCCTGTTACCGGCAATGTATGAAATCCGGCATTGTATAGAATTCCTAGGTATTCTATAGAATGCCTAAAAATCACCAGGGAATGTATGAAATGAATTTAATTATATATATTTCCTAGGCATTGTATATACTAGAAATATAAACATAAATAGGGTGAAAAACAAACAATTTTAGTTCAGGTACATATATTGGCTTATTTTATGTAATAAAATACTAAAATACTGATTATTTATCTTACTTAATACTGGCCTAATATGTTATAAAAAGACTAAATTATATCTAATATTAATTTTTATTTTAACAATTTTAAATCATATACTTAATATTCGACTGAACTAATATTTTATTTTATTTATTATAACAATAAATAAAAATTATTTCATATTTTGCCTGAAATCGTTAGGCATTGTATAGAATTTCTAGGAATTATATAGAATGCCTGAATTACATACTTTGCCGGTAACATATATGTACATATTATTATAAAATTAAAGTCTAGTACTGTTAAGCTCTTGATGAAGACTTCTTGTAAAGTCGAAACACGTGTCAAGTCGCATAGTTTTATTTAGTTATATGTTGTTTTTTTTATATAAATATTTTAGGTATCTACTTAACTAAATCCTGTGATTTAGATTTAGAAGCTTCCTTAATTTCAATAGAAATATTCAGAAATAACATCGGCAACATATTAAACATTGAAGTAACTTTTACAGTATAATAGTTTCATGCAAGCGTTGAATTAAATGTCGGAATTATTAATTACATTATAAACTTCGGAAACAGCTTTAAATTTGCGTTATTCAGTCTAGTTAATTATTTAAATATATTAATTAGATAAATCGTTCTTTAGTTACAGCGCTTTTATGTACATTAAAATAATATTTACTTGGTAAATGCTAAAATATAGTACGTAGATATTTTATATGTAATGCCTAGTTTGCATGGAACGAGTTTTTGGCCGAGACAGGAAGCTCGACCGAGTACTCGTCCCATGTAAACACAAAGTACAATACTCGGCCGAGTGAAATGATAGAAATCTGTTTCTATCATAGACTTATAGAATGGACTGAGCATTCCCAATCCAACTGACATGCCGAGTACAGTACATGCTAGTGGTGAAGGGTAGTACTCGGCCCAGCGTATAGAATGCGTATAGACGCTTACTCGGCCAAGTACTCGTCTCATGTAAAATAGGCATAAGTCAGTTTCTTCCATACTGTAAAACTGTTTATTGGTTGAAAAATAAGGAGAAGGTGGTTAACAAGTTCACAGTATGGAATGGAAGGAATTTACATTATGGCTTTGTCCTCAATGCGGACATTTATAGTATAGGTTGTCTACTACCTATAGCAAGCAATTAGTGTTGTACACCAAAATGAGATTGAATTAAATTTGGATGAGAGAATACCACTTGAATTTTAACGAGATTAGATCGTCTAAAATTTTTGACGAGTCAAGACTGAAATGGTATTTCTTTATTTATACGTCTCGTTTTTATAATTTTGGTGTATTAGAACTCATATTATTGATGTTTATGGTTATACTGAGGTAAATACAATAGGGTACGGGGCAGGTGGTACCTAAATATAAGCATAGACCAGTGAAGGCAAGGTGTGTCTCTCTTTGGAGCATGGGAAATCACATATATGCGTCTCTCTCTCTTTTTTTTCACACACTTAATAAAAAATCTTGGTTCCTAATCATTCTGAAAATTTACAGATATCTTTGTTAATGAATAAAGAATATATGCTCAAATAATCAAATTCTCTATGTCACATGGCTTTGAAAAATCTTGTCATGTTTCGAAATTATTAAACTATTCTCCTAATGGCCTTGAAATTTTGCAAGGTTTTTTTATATCTTGTTATTTTCAAAGTTTTTTCTAAATCTCTCAGTTTTTTTTCTATGGTGTCAATCTCCTTAAAATGCTTAAGATGAAAATAGAAATATATGTTAAAAAATAGTCTTTAGGTTACAAATAAAAAATAAAAATAATAAAAATCCAATTATTCTTTGAACAGCACTGGTATGTATAGTAAAGTGAAATAACAAGAGAAACACGCAAAATAAGAATTGTAAAAAACATAACGACTTGAGGGGTTGCTTAGATGTAAATCATTTCCCGTTACCTTTACAAAGAATAATATATTTCAGTTTAACAGAACATAAATCCACTCTAGGGATAATATTTAAATCACGCTGATTTGAATTCAGCGTAAATAATTCAATTCTTGAACATTTGTGTCGGATGTTAATTGAAAAATTGGTAGAATAATTTAGACCTTTTATATTTCGTGTGAGTAATTACTTTTCCGATAGAACGTTTTTGTATAAAAGCATCGAAAAACGAATGTTTCAAAGATTGTATTATGTCAAGTATATTTCAATGATTTCTGCCCCCCCCCCCCTCTATTTATAAGAAAATTATTGGCTCCTCTATTCTCTCAATGATAAAAGAGCTGCCATGGGTGCCACATGACTTTCTTATACGTAATGCTGACAGTGAAGAGTGTACGTGATTTTTATTTTATTGAAAGATATTTCTATAGAAATATTATTTTATACATTACTTATGTATCAAATAAATATTCACTAACGAAATTACTAAACCGGAAACGGATGTTTACTCTTGTATTTTTTTTAATTTTTGAAATGACAAAAATGTTTTTGATAAGAAATGTCGAGTATGTTATTATCTATAGTTTATTCTCCATACATTTTTTCCAACACTTATGATTTAGGCAGAAAGAATTAAAAAAAATAATTATTTAGAATAATCCACATTGTTTATTCTCAGTATTACGTATAAGAAATATCTACGATACCTATGGCAAGCACGTACACTGTTGAGTAACTGTAATACGTATAAGAAAGTTGTTTCAAAAATAATTCGAAAAAATCAAAAATTGACATCAGTAAACATCCGTTCCCGGTTGAAAGATCGTTTTCAAAAACAGGAGATTTTCTTCCCGGACAAAAATTAATCGCCTACAGACAGACAGACAGGTTACTTCTAATTAATTTGTATGCTGATATGTATAATCAAATTGATAACGATTAGTTTTTGTATAAAAAATTTTAATATATCATCTATAGTTTTTAAAGAACAAAAAAAAGTTTTTTATCTGTCAATCTTGATAACAAATTATACTCGTTTGTATAAAATTGTAGTTGTGTCTAACTCAATAGACTTCTTTTTCATAAAACTTGTAAGAACACTAAAGCAATTCTCGATTACAATTTGATTCTGTGAACTTTTTATCAATATATGAATGTCTGAAAATATATATACTAATGTCCGAAACTTTTCAAGTTTATACATGTTTTTGCAATAAACTATGCTTAAGTTTTTGATACGAAAAGTTTCAAAAATATGAACGATCATATCATAAAGATGAAGTGAACAGTTTTTGTTTTTCATAATTAAATTTTTTATTCTCATTTTTTTTTAATTTATTAACTTGCACGGTTTCTTGTGTATATTTTTTTACCAATAACTTTAAAAAGAAAAATATGTTCTATTGCGCAAAAACAAAGGTAGCCTCATCAGATTCTTGACCAATCAGCGTTGGCGCGGGAATTGACGTCACCATGAAGACATATTCAAATGTCATAAATAAATGATATAATATCAATTTTCAAAATATTCTTTTATTTATTCTTGTTTTAGTATTTTTTGATATTTTAACAACACATACAATCAAAGAAGTACAAATTCGACATTGGTAAATCAATAAAAGCTGTCAGAATCACAGAACGTATTGCCAACATAAGAATAGTAAAAATGACGCTTCTTTATGATTTTGCAATATCGAATTTGTACTTCTTTGATTGTATGTGTTGATAAAATATCAAAAATACGAAAACAAGAATAAATAAAGGATTTTTTTGTAATTTATACTCAATTATACATTTATAACATTTGAATAAGTCTTCGTGGTGACGTCAATTGCCGCGTCATCGCTGATTGGTCAAGGAGCTGATGAGGCTACCTTGTCTTTATAAACCTTGGTGCAAAAAAAAAGGTATTTTTTTTATAATTCTTTCATTAAAGTATTCTTCGATTTTTTAAATCTGAAAACTAAGGTGATATCCCGGCATCCACAAGGGTTATGTTAGGCAACCTAGTTAATATATTATAATTTATAAAGCTTTAAGATATTGTTTTGTTGTAAATGTGCGTATATATTTTGAATAACTGATTTGAAATACAAGACGTTTCGCATTTGAAGACCGACATGCAATCAAATTCTCAACATGCTATTTAATTTACATAAGAAAGGGAAAATACTTAGGAAGTGCTGTTGCGTGAAACAGGATTTGAGAATATTTTATCAATGTCAAAATAACCGAAAAAAGCACAAAAAATAATTTTATAAAACGTTATTAAGCGATTCAGAGGCCATCAATATTTATTGCAATTGTTAATATTTTCATATAGCGGGTTAAATTATTAATTTTTTTAAGTTTTGTACCTATATTAATTTTTTTTTCTATAACCATATTTTTATGTTACAGTGTCACTAAATATTGGTCGGATAGATTATGGAAATGAAATATCAATATATTTTTTATTATCATATTTATTAGTAAAAAAATAGTAATGTCTAGTATCATAAATTTGTTAGCTTGTAAGCACTCACAAATGAGGTTTTAATTTTGTGATAGTATCTATGAATTTGCTATGGAATTTAGAGCAGTGATACTTCAACGTATTGTAACACATTTGGCGACTCTGACTGTACAAAATAATTTTCATAATATCACCACTGTTTTAATACCGTTGGTGTTTACATACAACACGTGCGCGAAACTTGTCAAAGTCTTAATGAAACTCCAAGAGAACTGTCATATAAGTTTGCTACCTCATTTGAAAGTGCTTGCTAGCGAGCAAATTTTGTTAGCTCCTGGACTAAAGAAATTATTTGCACTAATTGCAAATTGAAACAGTATGTTCACTACAATTGACCTTGCTAAGGTCGTTTTTTTGCTTACTCCTTCCACTTATGATCAGCCTTCTTATTGTAACTTCATGGTTATATTATAACTAATATTTATACCTTATTTACCAGGCGCCCTTTTGAGTAGTTGTGGCAAATACTTCCTTGTATATTCTTAGTTGTGTTTTAGTGCAATATCGTGAGTTATAGCGAATCAAATACAGTCTGTGCGCCTAAGGAGGGTAAATAAATTTTGAAAACTCATCGTTTCATTATATACTCGATGAACACTTTAAAATATGCATACAATTGATGTAAATTACTTAAATATGATATGGATTTAACATCCATTTAGAAGAATAAAGTTCATATTGATTTCGTTATAGATGGAACACTCAATGGGTTTTAATAGGATTATAAATTGATTGCTATAAATGTAAATAATGTAAAAATGTACGTTGAAAATAATTGGTTTTATTATTTTCTGATTTTGTAATAAAGATTTTCATAAACCACTTTGCATCATGTAGAAAAATTTAATTTATATTTGACGATTTTTAATAAATCGTCTCTTCGATCGTATAGAATTTTTTTAATCATTCCTTTATCAAATGATGCTTTCAGTTATACGATTTCTACTATATATATTATAGGTATATACATTATAAGATACTTATTTTTGCAATTGATTCATGTAGAAGAAACATGCAATAAAAGGGACAAAATATTCGAGTTAGCCTTGTTTCACACATACGCGGTTCCATTCGGTTCGGTTCGTTTTCGGTTTCAGCCGAAAACGAATCAAACCCTTTCACACATACACGGTTCTCATACGGTTCATATTAGGTTTTATTTTTTTTCGTAAACTCAGTAGTTATCATGGAGAGAAAGCAAGTTGTTACCATGTTGTTTCTTTATAAAAAAAATTAAAAAATGAAGGAGGAATACTAGAATTCATTGCGAGCACCCTCTCATCACTTTACAGAAGGAATTTGGAGCATTCTACACTATTTTCCCGAAGCTAAAGAGTATGAAGACGATCCACATCAACATTAATAAAACCGCTCATTTTATTAGAAAATCCGCGATAAAACTTAAAAAAAAAATAACACTCGCTATCAGGTTAAAACCGAAACTAAACCGAGTACCTGTGTGTGAACACGTTCATTGCTTTGTGTTCCCTGGACACGAATTGAAACCTGATGAAATCTGTCCGTGTGGAGGGAGTATTCAGTTCTGTACGGTTTCTATTAGGTACCGAATACAAACTGAATCATCGTTTCACACTTGTCGGCAGCGACCGAAAACGAACCGAACCGAATGAAACCGTATATGTGTGAAATAGGCCTTATAATTTGAGATATGTAAACGAAGTTAATTTTTTTTATAATGTTTGTAATTTCTATAAAAAAAACTTATCCAATCTAAAATGCCCGTTTAATTGCGTAGAATTTAGATACGTTTTAAACTATCAATATTACGACAAAAACAATACTAAAATTAATAAAGAAATCAATAAATAACCATAAATACTTTTACTTTATGTACCAATTCGTTGAAATATTACATATATTTTACCGAATATATTTGACATTTTCATAACAAAATCTATATCAAGTTTGGGAAAGTTTTTGGTTTTATATACATCATAACAACAAAAAGCTATAAATGTATAAAAGCAACAAAGGCATAAATAGACCAATAAAATATCACAACACATACATATATTGATCTGTACATCAAACAAAAACAAATTATGTTTACATAATATATACATATATCATGTTTTATATTTGGTACACATAACACATCTTCTTTAAACTATAGGAGGCTATGATAAAGATTTAAGGGGGTATCCTGCTTTATGAGTCTAAAAAAATCCGTTTTTTATTGCTTAAATCTTTTCCTAATATATCTAAGAATATGTATGTAATGTTTTATAGGCAAATTAGAAATATTTTCAAAGATATAGCACTAAATGCAGTGGGGTGTCGAGCAAGTATACGAGCGTTCGGATAGCTCGAGCGCTCGCTCCTCTCCTAGGTCGAATAAATTCAAACAATGTACCTGAAAAGGTTCAATTGTCGTCTAAAACAATATTTTGAATTTGTATAAGCGCCGGGTCAAGCTATAGTACAAATTATAATGACATATTTCCTTTCTGTTTAACTGCTTTTTCTGACCGTAAACTTTGAAGCGCGTTTATCCGAGTTTTAATTTTTATGATTTTTCTAAACTGGCGGGCGTGATTTCAAGAAAACTAAACGACCAATCAAAATGAACCTAAGCTTGTTGTCTTTAGTTTTAAATTCTCTTCAATTTAAACTAAAAAGATTTATGAAAAAAAATCAAAAAATTTTTTTTAGCAAGTTGAAATGATTTTTTTCTTGCAAAAAGCACATTTTTTTCAAACTTGAAATTTTTTTTAATTTTACAATTTTTTGGGTTTTTCTTAGTTCACCTAGAAGAAAAATATATAGAAATTAAAATTTACTTTGGTTTTTTTGTCTCAGACAAAAATTACGAGCTTCATCTTTCCCACCGATCGGTGATTACGATTGCAAGACGTTGCACAAATGTACATATAAATTGGGTGCGTTTGAATATTTTTGTCTTAATAAAATTTTTTTTAGCGTTCAAATATGCAATTAAATAATCTGAAAAGTTTGCTACATTTGCTTATTTTTTTATGTCATAAAACAATTTCTCAAAACACGCTTTTTGGCCTCATAAAGTAGGATCCCCCCTTAAGTTCAATTTTCATGATATATCGTATAATACAAAACCGATCGTGTTATATTTCATAGATGAGAGCGACATAAATCAATGGTGAGCATTTCATCCCATATATAGCCTTTGGTTTGGGATCTCTGTACTGGAACGTTCGGTACAGATAAGCGTCGAGGCTTACCACCATTGGCCCAATATGTCAGCAACGGATTTCCACAGACATAACACCTGTCGTGAAATGCTGTCAACATTTAATTACACAATTAAATTGTATTTCGTATAGTGGTTATGTCTACGGTTCTAAATATTTATTAGTGTTTAATTTCAATTGCTGTTAATGTAGGAGTTCAATAAGATATTAATATGACCAAGATTTTTTGCGATCTTGGTAAAAATATGATCATAGAAAACGTTTGGCTATTTTTTTAATTGGGTTAAATCAGGGTTTCTCAACATGGTCTATGTGGACCCCTTTGGGTCTATAGTATACCAGAGGTCTATGGGAAATTTGTATGATTTGAAATCGATGTTTTTTTATGTAATGTAAGAGTTTAAAAATAGTTCAAGGAACAAAAAAAGGTCATTTATAATTTTTAACTTACAAATAATTACAGGAGGGGTCTATGAACTTTATCATTCGTGCAAAACAGGTTGGGAACTCCTGGTTTAAATGATCCCTTAACTATTTAAAATTAATGTACAATAGATCTTATGAAGAAGAATTTTTTTAAAGGGTCCAAAAAGTCTATTTTCTGAATGAATTCAGCGCTATTTTGCCGGTATTTCAAGTGCGAATTTCAAAATTAAATAGCGTTTTTTTTCGAAAACATGTTTTTTGAGCAGACTGTACTCCTAGCGCCTTCAGTTTTTAACGGATCAATTTTAAAAATCATGGGAAGCTTCACAATTTTCTTGTGAATGGCAAAGGCTTTTTTCAATTGATTTAGTGTAACCGATTTTATATCTGATTTTCTACAGATTTTTTCGAAAAAAAAAAACTTTAAAAGGATACCATCTTTTTAAATCAATATTTCGAGAAAATCCTACGCTATTCACTTTGTTTTAGCATATATTTAAAGAATCTTCTGTGTTTTTTTTATTCCAAATAAAAATTGCGACCTGTAGGAGTATGGCCGGGGAGGTCATAAATTTGTTTTATTAAAAAAAATCGTGAAAATGAATATTGCGCTCACAAAGTAGTACCCCCCCCCCCTTCTTAATTGCTGAATGAAATACTATATACATGTGTAACTTTCATTCCATGATAATGATATATTCTTCCACTTTACCACTTTGATTTCTTTTTAGGAAAATTCCCACCGTATGAAGAAATAGTTAATTGGAGATTCACCTCATTCTTATAATATTAAAACTTCTTCAGCCAAAAATATAACCACCCATATAAAATCTTCACGAACTTCCTTAAGATAATAATGAACTGAATTCAAACTAACGTAAAACAATCATCATGAAACTAAAAACGATGATTTGGCTTTTGTAATGTGCAACGTTACAATGAACGGACATCAAGATCAGCAGTTCCAAACAGGTGCATCTACCGCGTCATAGCGTGCGGGCGATGCTCTCAGACAGCCTCCGGGGGGTGGGGGCGGCATGCAGAGGCTGCGCACCACGTTCAAGCGCTCGCGCACGCCCACTGGCGCCGAGATGAAGACACAGAGTAGTTTGGAAGTACCGAAGCAAGTACGATCTGCTTCATTTGATGAGATCCAATTAGAAGCAAAGCGTCGACACCAACAGCAATTGCAGGAAGAGAATTTACTCAAGGTCTGTCATGTTCGAATTGATGTTGTGTTTTATTTTTGCATGTCCTTTTAATGCACAATTCTCATTTTTACGAATAATTACATTACAAAAGACCCCATATAAAATAGGAATCGAAACTTGCTGATCAAAAGTCACCATGGGCACAATGTTCCAAAAAGGATAACTTTTACTTATTTAGAGTGGAAGATTGGGAATTAAAATTATAATTTAAAATTTTCTTAACAAAAGTTGTTTATATACATATCTTCTTTAAGAAAAAGTACTAATTGATATACCATTGTATTTAAAAATTTTGAATTATCCCTAATTGAACTTTTCAATTTTTGATATGTCGCATAATGACACTTTATACTATTAAAATCTCAAATAATCTACATATTTACAAAGATCGTTATTTCTACTTTCTAAATATAATTAAATAAGGAAATTCCATTAATATTTAACGAAATTAGAGCACTATTTACTAAAACCATAAAATTGGATAATAAGTCGCCATATTTATTAAACATTTGAAAATATGAAAATTTTTGTGTTACGAAAGTTTCTTATTTTTTTATGATATTTACAAATATGTACTTTTTGATATACCATTCCATTTGATTTTGCCGAGAAGCGGGCATGTACCCTTAAAATAAAGTTTGGGCGTAAAATAATGGACGGGTGGTTTGGAACATCCTGTATAACAGGTTATAGGTTCAGCAATTTCTTTTCCATAATAACCATATTTTTAGACTTAAAGAAAGCCTTCGACACTGTTTCCCATAAAGTACTACGGCAGAGATTATTAAACATAGGCATACGAGGTGTTGCCTACAGGTGGTTCCAGAGTTATCTGGAAAATAGAAGCCAGACTACAAAAATAAACGGACAAAACAGCGAAGATGTCACAATTACATATGGCATACCACAAGGGACAGTACTTGGACCATTACTATTTTTAATATACGTAAACGAACTTTGTGACATTGACATCGACGGCACAGTAACATCTTTCGCTGATGACACGGCTTTATGTTTTTCAGGTGATTCTTGGGATGAGACTATAACTAAGGCGGAGACGGGCATGGGTAGAGTGTATGAATGGCTGAACAAAAATTTACTTACACTGAACATAAATAAAACAAAATACATGACATTTTCACCAACAGAAGCTGGACAACCACACGACCTTACACTAACAGTACACACATGCACACTAAAAGCAGTTAAAAGCATTAAATATCTAGGGATTTCAGTTGATAATCATCTTAAATGGAACACCCACATAGAAGACATAACAAAAAAACTACGAAAACTTATACACATTTTCATTACACTACGAAACATATTTCCCACAGACACAATGCGTTCAATATACTTTGCTCTGTGTCAGTCTGTGATTAGTTATGGAATCACTGCTTGGGGTGGTACCTACGAGTCTATTATGAATCCACTCTGTCGTGTACAAAAACTAATTATCCGTATTATCCTTAAAAAACCAAGATACTTCCCATCCGCAGAACTGTTTTCTGAATTCAAAGTATTGGATGTAAGACAAATATACATGAAAACAGTTCTGAAAATAATCCATAAACATCCCGAACATCAAACTCCCGTTCAATATTCCTACGACACCAGATCATCAACCTTAAATCCTATCCAGATCCCAAAAATGTCGAAGACTTTTGGACAGAGACACATGGTTTTCCTCGCTCCTAAACTGTATAACTACCTACCCAGCGAAATAAGAAACATACGAAGCAGCAACTTATTTAATAAAAAACTCACTATTTGGCTTCAAAACGACACAATTGTGAAAAATATATTCAAACAATAATCTATTTTATCTACTGTCTTTTTATTTTATTTTATTTTGTTTTATTATTCATCAATCAACTTTATTGTTTACTACCATCTACTACCATCTACAGTCGTAGCATATGTATACGTTAACATATAGCAAAAACATAATCTCACCCTAGCACTGGCTATGCCAAGTTGGGTGAGACAAATTCCGTATATGAAAATGTAAATAACAATGTACAGAAAGTTTTAAGGAATAAATATTATTATTATTATTATATTATTATTCTGTCATTTCATAAGTTGCTGTATACATACAAAAAATATATATCCCGAATAACTAATTTGGCTATACCTAATTTACATTTTGTGTAGAATCTTTTGCAATGATTTACATAAATACAATTATAAAAAGAAATTTGGAAATTTATACAGTTAACGATCTCTTAACGTGTGCTTACTGCGTACCCAAATTGTCGTACGCTAGTAGAATGTTTATTTAGCAATCGGTGCATTCAAAAGCATCTACGTATTTGCGATTTTTTAGTACAAACAAGTCTCTTGGCACTAAGGTACTCAGAGCTCATTCGAACATACACTTTACTGTCTTGTAAACTATGCAATATGTTCCTCCACTAGGGATTTACCTGAAAGTTTGTCATACATTTGTTTGTGTGTATTTATACTGAGTGGTCCTTTTCTTAGAACACATACAGTAAATTAAAAGTTAGAAGTAATATTACCAGAGTGCTTTATTAAAGATTTGTGCATACGTTAAATAAGCGTTGACTGTATTATGTAAAATAAAATATAATAAACCATTCTATTTGGCAATTTCCTATTGTCCTCCTATAGTATCTAATGATACAGAAATGTCAATAAACGTGTGTGTCAATATAACATGTATATATATGCACAGTAATGTAATTATTTGCAAAAAGAAATACTAACATTGTGTATAATCGATACGATAATGTACATATAAAACACCATGACCTTTAAAAACAATTCGGCTTATGTGAAAACGTCATCAGGTTCCACCGCAATATGTTAGCCAAAGGTCGCGCAGTGTCGATTCAGCTGGCAGCGATGAATCGTCTGCAGCTGCTGCCGTTGCAGCAGCTTCCTTTCTTGAAGTGCCACGTCGATTCCAAAGGAGACGCTCTTCAGGGTCTCCTAGACCTCCATGTGTCCACTGTCAGTTGCTTGAACAGCACGCTAGACAGTTTGCTCTTGCGGCAACTGGACACTCGAGTTCTTCGGAAGGCGCTCCGAGTTCTAGGTAGCTAAACAATTAATCTATTTGTCGTTTTTTTTCTGGCTTAACCTAGTCATTTGTGAGGGTTTTCTTATTTATTTACGGCATGGCTATTTTGATTGCTAATCTGAATGCATGAAAACACAAGTAATATACTAAAACAGTGTTTTGTATTCATCAGAGGACGGTCATTTAGCACAACTGATTCTGACCCGAGTTCGAGTGAAGAAGATAATGCCAACTCGTCAGCGGCATCGACTGCGTCCGCCATGGATTCTTCCTCGGCAGGACCAGTCTTTAGGACATGTAGTATCACGGTGACATTGTCACCGACTACGGCGATGAGCCCCGGGTCGCCACCACCGATAACAGATGAGGAAGTTCCTACAACTCCAACACGAAGAAAATCTATACAACGGCAAGAGGCTTTTTTCACTGAACCAGGTGCAAATTCACTAGAAAACATCTCAGATGCAGCATCTGATGTTCCTTCAGATGTTGCGACGTCGGATAGCTGTCATACGGCGATTGCTTCTGACACAGATGTGACTGGTCTCATCGTCCGAGATATATATCTTACAGTACCAGATCTTAAAAGGGATAGAGCTGCTTCTGTTGATTCATGCTTCCAAAAGGTGTGTAACATTAAACAAATTTTAAAAATAACAGAAAAATAGGAAAGTCAAGTTTGTTTATTTTTATTAAAAAGGTATCCGGTCACAAAACAGAAGAGTTACAGCATTCAGGTGTTAGCTTAGAAGTGCCTGTTGGTCCTGGAGTGGCTTTGAGATCACGATCTGTTGATATCGTTCTTCCGACCAATGAACAAGCTCGTTACAAAGCTTTGGCGATGGCCAATAACACCTCTCCACCGCCTACTACTCCAACAGTCGTGTCGCGTCAAGGGTATGTCTAATGCATGTCTGTTTGCATGAAATTGTTCGTTTGATGTATTATGATTTATTCAAAACAGAAACTAATATGTAAATTATATTTATACATATTAATTACCGTTTCCTTTCGAAAGTTTCTGTACTTATACTGTCCTCGCGGTCAATTCTAATTAATAAAATATAGCTACTTATATTTGTTAAGTTTTGGCAATCATTTCAAATGAAATCTTTATAAATATGCAACGTATAAACGTCAATAGTGTCAGCGATATATGATTTATTTGAGTTAAGGTATATATTTACTTATGAATGTATGGAAGTTCTGTGGACTATGCGGTTTGCATATTAATTGTTCGGGTTTTGCTCCCGACACGTTTAATTAACTTAAAGCAAAGGAAGCATGTGCTTCTCAAGATCACCTGTGGGTCGGATTATATGTTATAAGATTCAGGTTATACTTGCAAAGATTCAATGGCTTTGTTCTTGATTGATAGCGTATGTATAAACTTGAGAATTCTCTATATAGATTTATGATAACGTTTATGTACCTTTACACTCTTGGCTATCGATTTAATTATATATACATATATATTATATACGTATGTACATATGTATATGAACAATATACTGTTCAATATGTATTCAAATATATTAAGTATGTGCATGTATTTGTTCTCGAATTATACTATATTGTATTTATTATAACATATTAAAGGTTCCCATCTCTACATTCTTAAATCTGTTATGGATTTGCTCGAAAACAACTGAACCGATTATAATACGGTTTTCATCAAAAGGTAGGTAATTTGTCAAAGGCTTTGTAGTATAGTTTTCTTTAATACATAATTTTCAAAAGTTTTATGAAATTTAAAATAATGTCGTCTAATTTCAATTAAAAAAACAATACAGTAAATACTACGTTGTTTATAACTAATTATAGTAACAGTATATTTGTTTATTGGTATAACAAATCAAACAATACCAATTATATCGATTTGGATCATGCACGTAAAAATTACTAATTCATTACTAGCTACAAGCTGTCGAGTTTAGAAGCGGGCGAGTCAGCTAGTACGATAGTGATGATGACATACAAAACATTCCACTCGCTCAGTAGCCAACTCGTTAGTGAATAGAAATCACCGGGATACTTGCAGCTAGTTCACTAGCAACTAGGATGACATACTGCTAGTTTACTAACTAACAAGCCCACACGCTAGCGAGTAGCGAGTAAAGTAGCCCGGCTTTCAACTTTCAAATCAGCTAGTGAATATGATTTCACTGGACCAGTTTACTAGCAGTTAGTAAATTCGCTGACTTGTAGTTAGTAAACTCGTTCAATGTAATCGACCCTTAACTTTAGTAACACCTAGTAAGAATTACAATATTTTGGATAGTTTTAAGATTACTACGTCAAATAATAATGTTTTCATATCACATGTAATGAATCAACTAGTTTTGAACCCTGTTTTGCCAGTCGAAACAAGACAATTTCAGACCAATGCGACTGTGCCGGGCAGAAACAAAGAAACAACGTTGTTTCTGCCCTAGAGGAGAAACAACGTTGTTTCTGCCCGGCACATTCATTTATTTATTATTTATTTCAAGTCTGTCAGAATCGCATTTGTAATAAACAAAAGCGAATCTTGTTTCTGAATAATTCTATTATTAAAATAGTATAAGATATTACTGCGCTATTTGTCTGAAATAGTCTTACTTCGACTGGCTACAGAAATCAAAACTCGTTGTTTCATTACATGTGATATGAAAAATACAGTGTGTGGCACGGGATGAAACAAAGACGATTTCAGACCAGGGCGATGACAGCCCTCGCTTCGCTCGGGCAGTCAACTCTCGGCCTGGTCAGAAATCGTCTTGTTTCACCCCTTGCTACACAATATACTATTCTTTGAAAATTATGTTATGGAAATTTGGAAATTCATAAAAAGATTTATTCTCTTTCATTTGGAAATAATTATTGTATGGGTCAAGCATTAAACTTTTTTTAAGATACGATATAAAGTTTTGGATGCTAGCCAAGGGTTATAATATTTATGGTCCCTGAACACACACTGCTGATTTTATATATTGTCTTTAAGATTTATATAAAAAAGTTTCAATCGTGAACATAATTTATTCAGTGAATTTTCTTTGTTTCATTACACTTTATTTTTCCAACCGCATCTTTTAAAAAAAACTTTTGATATTATATTTCAATGAATAAATGTATCAACGTCATTTTCAGAAATTGAAAAAAGGAAGACTTATAAAATCATGTCCTTTAGTTCAATCAAATTAAATTTTTAAATAGAATTAATATTTGTCATGATGATTTTGATGTCGATAAATTGCATTTTATTTTTACTTAAACATTGTAGGTTGAATAACAAAAAGATAAAATTTCCTTTAAAATAAATATAAATATAAAATATAAAATGATTTTTTGAATATACAAAACAGGCAATAAAATAAAATAAATTATTTTTTAGTATAGCCCCTGTAATTTTAATTTAAAGTAAAAACTATTGTTGAACTCGTAAATAGCTTTCTAATAGTGTTCAGTTAAATCGTGAGTTTTTGGATATTTTAATTAACTACTGAATACCGATTTTACATTTTATAGATAACAGAGGCAAATTGCGACATTTTCAAAAAAAACGACATATTGATCTTGTAGTTTTAAACGACTCTAACATCTGAACTATTAGTTTTAGATATTTACCCTAAGTAGGTTTCTTATAGGAAATTTTATCAATTGTAAATTTGTTCCTGTTCATTTTTGCTTACCTGGATTTCGTTGAATCGACGATTTAAGCATAAACGGCACTCACCTTTTTTTGTTTTTATTTTTTTGCGTGTATTTACCGGGGGTCTACAGCTTTGCATTTTTAATATGTTATTAAGGGCATCATTTGCCATCGATCGACACCAAAATCATCCTGGCGAATATTAATTCCATTTGTCATACTAATATAGAAAATTTCTAATTCGATTAGAATATAGAAGTAAAATAAAATTAATAATATTATTTTAGTTAAACAAAATTTATATAAATTACGTCATAATTAAAAATTAAATTCATAATAGTAATGCGTATAACTATTCCTAATTAAAACTATAATGATTAGTTTTAACAAATTTAATTAAAATGTATAAATATAGAAATAGTTTGTGGTCTTGTTATAAAATATTATAACAACAAATACAACATTAATATATATTATTATTAGCTTTATAACATATGTTCAATATACAGTTAATATTCGGCTACATTGAACAAAAACAATGAAGTAAAAAAACTCGAAGAAAACCCATTATATTTCTGAATATAGCTGAGAGCATTAATGTTCAACCAAGTGTTAAGTGATATCGTTGGAAATTATTAAGCAATTATGGTTTCCCTTCGTGGTCCATTCACTTCGTATACACGCTTAATAATTAGCTACTGCTTCGATTTAAGATAAAATAACTAAAATTAACTTGTAAAAAAATCAATATTCTTTATTGAAAAAAAGATGAATACAACAAATGGATTAGAAAATAAATATATCCATATTAACCCTTAATTACTCGCGTGAAATACCGTAACACAGTTACTCGCGCGGTGTATTTTATACACCACATAAAAAAGCTAGTTTTTGGGAATTTTGAAGGTATTATATTAATTTTTTTCCCTTGTACTATGTATTTTTGAGGAACTAAGAAAAATTTTCTTAAAATTAACCCAACTAAAAATTAAGGATTAGAAAGAAAATTTAACCAAAATAAATCTAAAAAAGTACACAAAACTGTTCAGTATTCATCTTGCAATAAATCGGACAAAATTTGATTTTTGTTGGAATTTTTTTTAATTTTGCTCTTTTGACAAGATGTCTTCCATCACCAGCATCACTAATGCCCTAGCGGTTTCGAGAATGCCGTAAAAATACCGAAATTTTTCAGCATTTATGCTCATGCCGTATATTTACGGTTATAATTCGGTAATAATTCGGTTAAACTATAGTTGTTTTGGCCAGTTTTTATACTGTAGTTATCCAGTATATATACTGCACTTATGCTGTACAGTTACCAAAAATATACTATACAATTACCGCATTAATGCCCAAATTTAACCCAAAATATACTGCACTTATGCCGTACAGTTACCAAAAATATACTGTACAATTACCGCATTAATGCCAAAATTTAACCCAAAAAATTTCAAATAATTACCATAATAATACAGTAATTTTGGTTCGCTTCTATGTTAGAAATAAATAAAATGAAAATTTTTTAATTTTTTTGCGTAAATATGCGGCATTTTTTGCGTAAATATTCGGCATTTTTAGCGTAAATATTCGGCATTTTTAGCGTAAATATGCGGCATTTTTACCGTAAATATTACGCATCTATATGGTAAATATTCCGTAATGTTTCGGTAAAAAAACTGACCTAAACAACTGAAAATATGCTGAAAAAATACAGTAATAATACTGTATAATTGCGGTATTTTTTCGGCATTTCCAAAACCGCTAGGGTGTCTTCCAAAACGCGGTTATTCGCTTTGAATGCTGCTATTTGTGCGTTAATACCACCTACATTTAGTAGGTAAAAAATTAATATAAACTGCTACAATCCTCAAATTTTGACTGCCGGATTCCTATCACACTCTAGAATGACTAAACAAAGGTTAGATGGGGGTGTACATGCAGTCCCACAAAAATTTATGCATTTAGTAATCGTAGAAAATGCGTTACTGGTGTACAAAATACACCAGTGCGAGTAATTAAGGGTTAATATTATAAATTCGAAAGTACTTCTGTTTGTTACGTTTTTACGTCTAAACTACTGAACCGATCTTGATGAAATTTGACATAGAGAGTTGTTAGGTTAGTGGTATGTGCAAATAGCCAATTACATACAAATACAGTATGTTCAAATAACCTCATCCTTTAATAAAATAAGTATCACGTACACTGTTTACTGTCAGTATTACGTATAAGATAGTCCCGTGTCTGCCATGGTTGATATTTTTATAAAACATACGGATTTGGATATTTCTTTTCATATGTCTTCCTCCGGCGAAATACAATGTAGAAAAATAATTCACAATAATATAGTGTGTATACGTTTTTAAATTTATCACGTCGTTTCAAATAACAAAGCTTTGGAATATGCGAAATTTTATATAATACAAAATCTTTACACGTACACAGAAATTGCAAATTTCCTAAAAAAAAAAAAATTAGAATAATTCTATTAACAAATATTATTTTGAACTTCTTGAAAATGTGTTCTTAATTATTAAATAAATTAGGAAAGGTTGATCTGTCATTATTATTTAAAACATGTTCTTACCAGTGGCGTAGTATGAAGAACTTTCGGTGTGGGGGGAAAATTATTACGAGTTAAATTTTAAATTATCAAGATTTTTTTTCGGAATTTATTTTGAACTGGTATTTTCTCAAAACATACGTTTCATAGAACACTGAATATTGCGGGGCAGGGGGGGGGGTCTCCCCCCTCCTACTTTCTTGCCAAACCTTTGATTTTACACATGATCATGAAATACAATTCGAAAATTTGTAGATAGTATTGATCTTTTAGTAATTTAAAATTTATTCTAATTCCAAGAAACAAATTAGAATTGCAAATGCTTTTAAATATTCTATATTGAGGATATTGACCTTTTAAAACAAAACTCGGGAGAAATAAAGTGGATTATTCTTGTTTTTTGATTACACAATTAGATCCATTACTATCTATTTTTAACCGATTATACGAAATCGAAAAGTTTGTACAGTCTATGTGTGTCTTTGCGTTATCTGTTCCCTTGTAGAATCTAAAATACTTTACTATTTTACAGAAGTTGAGACGATAAAAAAATAATAGAAAGATTTCGATGAAAATAATATTTATATTTAAAATATCTAGGAGAATAGTTTAAAAAACATCTGCCAAGTAAATGTACAGTGCTTTCTCGTTTATTATTGAACAATTTAAATAAAAACCGATAAAGTATTCAGATTAACTGCCTGCCATTTGTTAAACATTTAATTTTCATACAATTTTATTAAAAAATATTAATTCAACATTTTTCTTAATACGCATTATTATTTTGTCGTATATTTTTAATATTTTGACAGTTTCAATCTAAATCTAAATTTGTCTGCTATGCAAACGTCAAAATGACATTTAATATGTCAAAGTAAACAGAGGATGTAAAAAACAAATGACGATTTTTTAAAGCAAACTTATATAAATATGATATATTCAACTAAGTGGCCCATAAGAAAAACTGAAGTTAGGGCTCGTATCTCGGAAACTAAAATCAATTTTACACAAAAAAGTGCTTTAAGAAACCGCAAATAAAAAGTACATATCTACTTTAACAAAAAAGTTATAGCCATTTAAAGAAATTCCGAATTTTCAGTTTTTTTGATATACCGTCTAAACCACATAGAATTATGAATATTTTTTGATGTAATAATACTCACCCCTTTCATACATATAATTCATCTGATTTAACCAAACCTGTATCTTTTATAGATACTGAGATCCCCATGCTGAAAAAGTTATCTGGGACACCCGGTATATCATAGGAAATTTAATGCGCTACAAATAAGATACTGTACAATTTTGACGTAACATGTGTCGTTCTTGAGATATCGTGAAAAAATAAATATTTTGGGGTGCCACTTTTCCCTCTTACACACGATTTTAATGATTTTGAAATGGGACAGTCCTCAAGCCAGACCCAATAAACCAACCAAGTTTCATTTATATAGGATTAATGAGTTATGCGTGGGACAAGGATTCAAGAGACACACAGACAGACACGGAACTAAAAGTGTTTGTCTTGATTACTCTTGATCTGAAACGAAAAGATCAAGTTAAAATTTTGAATTCGGAGAACATTTTCTTTCTCATTTTAAAACGATCACAAAGCTTCTCGTATCTTCGATATTGCGAGGAAGCAAAATCATAAATACACAAATATATAAAGGACCCCGCATGTTCCTTATGGGAAAGGGCTTTCGGTAAAACTCTTTGAAATTTTAAATTCTGATGATCCTTGATGTGTAGATCAAAAGTGTCAATGGGCATTAAGTCCTAAAAACTCAAACTTTAAAGATATAGCCCTCTGAAGCTGGGAATCATGCTCGTCTTAAATTTACAATATTTTTTTAATCGATTGCCACCATAAAAAAGTAAACTTTTCAATTTTTAAACCAATTTTGAGACATATTTGAGATATTCTAACTCTGATTTAATAATTTATTTTAAGGATACCACATTTTAAATTATTTATTCCGTTTTAGTGTCACAACCTTGCACAAAGGTGTTATATAATTCAAGCTCACCTGAATCCTTTGCATGCTTTACATTCGAGGAACGGTCGACAATGCAAAGCTTGCGTTTAACCAGCTTATTTATACGAACAAAGGATGAAACCTTTAGGCCTTAGTCAGTGCCGTACAAACCTCGTTCATATCTTCTATAAGTTAATATATGCTTACATGCATATCTATTAATATTCATTGTTATTATAGACATACATACATACATACGTACATACATATGTATGCACGTAATGACCTATTTCCGCGTTTTGCCCGCGTTTTTTTTTCCAAATCAAATTTTGTTTTTTTGTTTTTATAAAAAAATATAATTTTTTCTTAATTTAATTAATTATATTAATATTTCAATTACTTTTGATAATTATTTTCGTATTAATTTTAAAATATAAATTGTAAAAAATTTGTTTGATGCATGAAATTTTATGGAAAATTTTTAAATTTTAGATTTGGTTAAAAGTATGTTTTTTATATAGGAAATGACGTGAAAAGTTGAATTTTGCAAACCGCAGGTATGTATCTATTAACGTTAGCGAGTTATGGCCTCTCAAAGTTTTAGATTTTTTTAAATTTTGGAGAAAAATGGCCATAAGTTTTGAACGTGTGGTCTGATTTGTTTTTTGTTGGCAGATTTGGAATCAGTGTGTCAAAATCTATATAATAACATGTATAATACTGTAAAATTCAACAAAAAAATTTTTGTCAAAAATCGACATTTTTTTAAGGTATACACTTTTGAATTTTTTCGATTTTTCGCGAAAATTTTTTTTGTCGAGTTTTGAAGTATTATACATCTTATTATATAGATTTTGACACGCTGATTCCAAATATATCGACAAAAATCAAATCCGATCACATGTTCAAAAGTTATGTCCATTTTTCTCAAAAATTTTGAAAAAATAAAACTTTAGGAGAACATATCTCAAAAACGGTTTGAGATACAGACCTGCGGTTTGAAAAATTCAACTTTTCACGTCATTTTCTATATAAAAAACATACTTTTAACCAAATCAAAAATTCGAAATTTTTCGTAAAATTTCATTCATCAAAATTCAATTTGTCACAGAAATATCAACTTAAATACAAAAAATTGGGAAGGAAAACTCTTAAATCACTTTTCATATTTTCATAAAATTTCATGCATCAAACTTCAATTTACCAAAGAAAAATCAATAATAAAATAAAATAAAAAATAAATACATTAACATTTTTAACGAAACGTGAGTTGAAATTTCGAAAATCATATTTTATTAAATAAAACTTCATTTTTTAATGTTTTTTAATGTTAATGACACCTCAAAATTACGATAAAAAAAATATACCAGTATTTAAATAACTAGCTGCTAAAAAATTCTGAATATACTTTAATATCATTAATGATTATGTAGATAAATTCATCACATTTTAAAATGTTTAAATCCCCCCCCCCCCTTCTTAGAGGTTGAATTTCTGAAAATCCTATTTGTCTTGTATAAAATATTTGTACCAAGTTTCATTCGAGTAAATCTAACCAAAAAAATATTTTTCCCATATAAACTTTTCCAACCCCTTTAACTCCATATTAATATTAACGGTTTAACCCAGTTTTAGCTTCTCAAGCGTCAGGAACTATTCCAAATACATATGTCAATAATGAATCATATTAGCAGAACTAATGAATGAAACATTAATAGATTTTCCCCTTCCCATATTTGATAGATAGAAGATAGAAAAATATTTGTTCATAATATACAGGGTGATTCAGCACTGTCGTGCCAAACTTGAACAGTAGATTGAGAAAAATATTTTAAGCAAAAAACTTCCAATAAACATGTGTCCGGAAATTTTTCCTTAGGGAACTACAGGCCTCCAAAGATTTTACTAAAAATGAGTTTTAATTTAATATCTAGAGAACCCTTTGTGATAGACTTATGAAATTTAGTATTTGGTTTAGTAATAATATGTGTTATCGATTTCTAATATTAACCAATTATATTTTAGGGCAGGGCTGTATGGGGCCAGTGGGCCCATCGAATTTGATTTAGTAATTGTTTGTTCCTTAATTTTTTTCCTGATTTGGTACTTTTATAAGATTATATGACACAAAATACACAAAAACATACTTTGCTTGTTTATCATAGGATAAACCGTTTTCGAGAAATATCGATGGAAAGAAAGCATGCAGAATTAACCTTAATACGGAAGCTTGAAATTATAAAAAATAAATTTATATTCTTATTTCATGATAAAAAATAAGACAAAACGTTAATATAAATATACTTCCGAAAATGCATCCATATCAACAAATAACCATTTTTAGTTTGTTTTTTTAGTCATATTAATAAAGTTCATGTAACAGTAAAAGAACTGGCTATAGATCTTACAGGATTCATATTAGGAGGTTTATTTATATGAACTTTATTCTCACCTTTAATCATAGAAAAAGAATATAAATTTATTTTTTGTAATTTCAAACATCCGTATTAAGTTAAATTCTGCATGCTTTCTTTTCCATCGATATTTCTCGAAAACGGTTTATCCTATGATAAACAAGCAAAGTATGTTTTTGTGTATTTTGTGCCATATAATCTTATAAAAGTGCCAACTCAGGAAAAAAATTAAGGAACAAACAATTACTAGATCAAAATCGATGGGCCCACTGGCCCCATACAGCGCTGGCCTAAAATATAATTGGTTAATATTAGAAATCGATAACACATATTATTACTAAACCAAATACTAAATTTCATAATTCTATCACAAAGGGTTCTCTAGATATTAAATTAAAACTCATTTTTAGTAAAATCTTTGGAAGCCTGTAGTTCCCTAAGGAATAATTTCCGGACACATGTTTATTGGAAGTTTTTTGCTTAAAATATTTTTATCAATCTACTGTTCAAGTTTGGCACGACAGTGCTGAATCACCCTGTATATAGAACAAGTCAAGACAGGAAATACATAAACCATGAAAGTGTATTAGAATCTTTTCAAATTGTGAATTAATTGATATTTTTACAAATACAGTCGAAATTAGTTATAACGACATCGTTTAATACAACATATTGGTTTTAAACTAAAAAATCCGATTTAATTTTTCGACCTAATATTACTGAACCCCTTGTTATATCAAATATTTATTACTGTATAATTTACTTATATAACTTTCAATAGATTACATAATAATTTAAACGAACAAATATACAGAATGGTCCGGTTTGGGAAACATACATTTTAGGAGCTGATTCCCTGATTCATTGTGAGTAAGAAATTGTGCGGGAAGGGGGGGGGGGGTCTATCTTCAACACCCTCTGAGCTACAGGGTGTTTAAAAATTTTCCTTCAGAGTAGTTCTTACAACAAAGATTATCTCATAACTTCCAAAGTAACGTATCAAGAGCAACCAAAATGAGTCAGTTTTATAGGTAATTAACTAACATATTTTCATTATTACGGTTATTGCTATCCGTGTTTTTAGTTCCGAGTTATAGCTCATCATAGTCGAAAAATATCATCTTTCTTTGAAAATTTTTATGAAAATGTCATTTTTCTCCAAAAGTACCTCTTTTATATGGGGTATTTTATTTATTTTTAGGTACGTCATAATGTTACCTTCAAATTCACCACACAAAGTTTGGACCTGGGTCTTTTAGTTTTTAGTTTTCCAGTTATAAATTAATCCTCAAAGTAACTATTTTGCTACCTGCGCTATTAAATGAAACAATCATATAATTTATTTGTTTATAACTACATAATTTTATTTTTTTTAATTATTTACCATAAAAATAATTATTTACCGGAAAACTGTAAGATTCAGGTCCAAACTTTGTGTAGTGATTTTGTAGGTATCATTATGACGTACCTAAAAATTAAATAAAATACCTCATATAAAAGAGGTACTTTTGGAGAAAAATTACATTTTCATAAAAATTTAAAAAAAGATGATATTTTTCGACTTTGATGAGCTATAACTCGGAACTAGAAACACGGATAGCACTAACCGTAATACTGAAAAATATGTTAGTTAATTACCTATGAAACTGACTCATTTTGGTTGCTCTAGATACGTTACTTTGGAAGTTATGAGATAATCTTTGTTGTAAGAACTACTCTAAAGGAATTTTTTTAAACACCCTGTAGCTCAGAGGGCGTTGAAGATAGACCCCCCTACCCGCACAGTTTTTTACTCACAATGAGTCAGGGAATCATCTCCTAAAATATATGTATCCCAAACCGGACCAGCCTGTATATGAGTACTATAAACGAAGAGTACTTCTTTATCTAGCAAATGAGTTTCAAAATATCTGTCTTTGTTTGGTGTATTGAAAATGATTTAATTATATTATAATAATCAAATGACGAGCCTACTATGATTGTGATAAGCGATTTTCAATAAAAACTGGACGACCACTTATGTAGTCTACTGTAAATACAGTCTCTAGAGACTAGAGTAATAATAATTTAAAATAAAAGTTAATGAAACATTATTTACATTGAGAACAATATCGCTATTGTATGTATTGTATAATTATTTCAAACATACATTTTTATTTTCATATTTACCATATAAAACATTAACGAGTATTTTAAAGTAAAATAAAACATAAAATTTGAACAAAAATATAAATTTTCAAGGTAGCTTAAATATCTATTATAATAAAGAAATATTATATAAATATTTGTTATAGCAAATTGTTCATTCTTGTGTTAGTTTTGTTAATGCAAATGTATAGGAGTGTTTTACATCAAAATACACAAAATACTTTGTTAATTCCGTTAACAAACTAACTATATATAAAATCAATATAAACTAGAGAAGCGAGTGATGTATTTTATTTTAACAAGTTTGTTTGTTTGATGTATTGTAATTTTGTTTATTCAAGTTCCAAGTGAATAATAAAATGTATTTATTTGTTATTATTATTGTATTACGCACTATTGTTTGTTGTTTTAGTTAGAACGTTGTTCATATGTCAAGTAAAGGATTGTCAGTATAATTTATCACACGAATTATGTTTATCTATATGCTATGACAATATTATTATTTATTAGAAATAATGTATACATCAGTGGTTTCCAAACTTTATGTAACTGCGCCTCCCTTTAAAAAAATTTGATCTCTGGCGCCTCCCCCCTCCCCCCTTTTCCATAAAATTATACATCACATTTTAAAAAGGTATAAAATGTATTTTTTGCGTATAAAATTTATTTCTATGCGATAAATATGCTTGTTTATTAACACAAACAATCTTCATACATAGGTCTTATTAAGGGGAGTGATTTCACTCTGAATTTTTTTTATGACAATTCTATCAGTTTCGCTTTTTCAATAATAGTTGTCAGTCAAAAACTACACAGTAACGTCCCTTTCAGAAACATGTAGTATGTACAGGGTGACCCATTTTAAGTGCACACCTCTAATAATTTTTTATGGTGAATTGTTATCAAAAAACTTTTCAGATAAAAGTTACACGGTTTGGAGGGGGACATAGACGTATGAGGATGAAATTTTTTTAGGTGGTGTTTTCAGGGTGATATGAAGGTCAACATCATTTTTTAAATAGGAACCTATAGTTTTTATCAAGTAATTTTATTTTACGTGAAAAAACACGTATCATTCATTGAAAACTTTTTTTGAATAAATTAAACCTTTCCAAGATATCTAACAAAATAATTCGAGCTTTTGAACTTTCAATATTTTTTTACTCAGAAACCATCAACTTTAGAGAAAAAGTACAAAATACAAAAAATGTTTATTTTGATCTAATAAGACTTGAAGAATTATTTTTAAAATTTTAAACCTTTTTCAATTTAATTTATTTAAGCAAAAAAAAAAAAAATGTTAAAAAAAATTAGAATAATTCTTTAAGTTTTATTAGGCCAAAATAAACATTTTTTGTATTTTATACTTTTTCCCTAAACCTGATGGTTTGTGAGTAAAAAAATATTTAAAGTTTAAAATCTCGAATTATTTTGTTAGATATCTTGGAAAGGTTTAATTTATTCAAAAAAAGTTTTCAATAAAAGATACGTGTTTTTTTCACGTAAAATAAAATTACTTGATAAAAACTATAGGTTCCAATTTAAAAAAATGATGTTGACCTTCATATCACCATTAAAACATCACCTAAAAAACTTTCATCCGAGTACGTCTATGTCCCCCTCCAAACCGTGTAACTTTTATCTGAAAAGTTTTTTTGATAACATTTCACCATAAAAAAGTTATTAGAGGTGTGCACTTAAAATGGGTCACCCTGTATATTGTATATTGTATATGTATACAAAAATAAAAGTTTATTTATAATTATATATTTTTTATTTATACACCTTAATGTGATGTTATGAAAATTATATTTCTGTTAAACTTTTAGCGCCTCCCTTTTCACTAGTCCGCGCCTTCCCAAGTTTGGAAATCACTGGTATACATTATACGTTATTATTAATAAATAATTATCACTTCTTATTTAGCAAAATTTGCTAACTAGCAAGCACTCTCAAATGAGGTATTAATTTTGTGATAGCATCTATGGATTTGCTATGGAATTTAGAGCAGTGATACTTCAACGTATTGTAACTTGTAACACAATAGGCATGTTGACTCATTTAAAAGAAAACTAGTCTATGATAATCTTACGTGTCTCCTATTTCCAAAAAAATACTTATTTGTGCAGAAAATAAAAGTTTAATCGCAAAAATTAACTCTTTTAATACTAATTTTGAATTTGACGCCTAAACGCTCGCAGGTGATATTTAAGAGTTGTGACGCCACATTCCTTGTCAACAATAATCAAACATTCAGAGTTAGATAATGATTATTTTGTGCGTTAAAAATGAATTCCAAAGTACATATATAAGTTCTTAAATAAGGTATGTGCCAGATAATCTTGTAAGAGGAATTGATATTTGTCTAAAAATTAAAGTCAATCACTTTTGACGTTTACTGATGTGTAACATCATTCGTTCTGATTGGTGTTCCATTTAACATGGCAGATTGCTGTTTCGCATTTTTATTTTAACAAAAATTATATTAATCTCGCTTTTAATATAAAAATAAATATATTTTTTAGAATCTTTTTAACCTATTTATTGGTGACTCTACCGTTGCTGGTGTTTACATACAACGCATGTGTGAAACTTGTCAAAGTCTTCATGAAACTCCAAGAACTGTCATATAAGTTTGATAGGTACCCCAATTGAGAGTGCTTGCAAGCTAATAAATCTGCTAGGTCCTTTATTATGCCGGACAATATTGTTTGACAAATAATTATCTTTTATAAAAATTAGAAAATACAACTTCTCTCTGTCTGTTAGAATGAAACAAAATTGAAAAAATATATGTAGGAAAAAAATCTCTGTACAGATAATTTTGTTTTAACTTCTAAACGGACCCTCGGTAAACGAGACAATCTATTTGATGAACTTGGATATCTGGGAAACTGGTTAAATGGGATAAAATAAGGATAAAAACTGGTCTATCCAGGTTCCTCTGTAATAAATAAATCATATTCAATAACAATCAATATATTACCAATATAAATTATTTGTATAGAATTTAAGATTTTAAATAAAACACCAGAAAAACGGGTAATTTTTTTCCTCGATTTATTCGATCATTATTTAAATCTATTGAAGCCACAAATTGGTAACTACTAATATTGATTTTGTACGTAATTGTACACAATAGATAAGTGTATATAGGTAGAGCTGTAGACCATTATCCATTTGTACAACCGCGATACTTTTTTATTTGTCGAATTTGATTTATTGAATCGCATCAACTATTTATCACGTTTTCTATTGTTCTATTATTTGTTAAAAGTTCAAATCAAAAGCAATAATATGCAGTGTATTGTTCTATTTGATTTTTAACCCTTTTAACCCTGCTGGTGGCATTTGCCACCATAATATTTACAAGGATCTGGTTACTGTACCAATCCGTACTTTTGAAATATATTTACAATGTTAAAAATTCAGGACTGAAAGGGTTAAGAAATTTTGATCTGACAAATAAATTATATTTATTTTAATTCCCGTAGTTTCTAATTGCTTTTAAAACAAAACAAAAATAGCTTTTTTATATTTTTTATGCAGTTTTTTAAAACTAATTGTTTGTTGGTGTAGAAATTTTCATTACATTGTTTTTTAAACTTTTTTTTATATAAAAAAAACAATTGTTAAATATACAGTGGCGTAGCTATATATTTTAATTTGACAAGACGGTCTCACAATTCACAATTTGATGTATCAAGAAACCATGTTAATATAGACAAAACATGTGGTAACTTTTTTTATAGAAAATTGAATACTCTTCAAAAAATATTCTATAAAATTTTTACGTAACATGAGCCATTCTTGAGATATCTTGAAAAAAAAACTATTTTAGGATGTCACTCCTTTCCCTTGGTATCCGGCGAGTTTTTCGAAACACAATTTTTCGAACACAATTTTTCGAAACACAATTTTTCGAAAACAATTTTTCGAAACACAATTTTTCGAAAAACAATTTTTCGAAATACAATTCTTCGAATGAACAATTTTTCGAATGAACAATTTTTCGAAAAAAATAAGTTTTGGATTTGGGTTTTTTAAATTAAGTTTTACACAAAATTTGATAAAGGTAGAAATGAAAAAGAATAAAGAGTTTAGGTTAGGTCAGAATAGATTAGGTTAGTCACGGTTAGGGTAGGTTAGTTTTAGTTAGTTTTGCTTAGAGTAGATTAGGTTAGTGCCCGGTTAGGTTAGGTTATATAAAGGTAATATTCAATTTACAGGGATCCAGCATAATTTTCAATAATCACAAAAAACTTAGGCAGGTATATTATTTTAAATAAAAATTAATAAAAAATATTTTTTAAACTGGTTTTTATTAAAAATGCACTGAAAAGTTAAAAATTAATATTCAGTTATCACCTTATTCTTAGGTTTGTATGACTAAGATCATTAAAAGAGCGGGGCTCATAAAGGCATATGTATAGTTTTAATTTTAAATGAATTTAAAAAAATTTCTACCCTTATATATTTTATCAATTAATTCATACACAAGATATTTTTCCATGCATTTGCCTTTATAGCACCACGCGCTTTTATAAATTTTTCGAAAAATTATTCATTCGAAAAATTGTTCCTTCGAAGAATTGTGTTTCGAAAAACTGTTTCGAAAAATTGTGTTTCGAAAAATTGTGTTTCGAACAATTGTGTTTCGAAAAATTGTGATTCGAAAAATTGTGTTTCGAAAACTTTACACCAAACCCTTTCCCTTATACACAATTTTGATGATTTTTAAATGGGACCGTCCTCTAGCTATGTATACCCAACCAACAAACCAAGTTTCATTATTATAGATTCGTGTGATTCAGGGAAAAGAAACAGACAGACAGACATACAGACACGAAAAAAAGTGTTTGTCTTGACCTGAAATGGAAAGATCAAGTGAAAATTGTGTAATTTTTAAGATAAACGATCACAAAGCTTCTCATATCTTTCATACATGAGGAGATAAAAAGTAATTTTTAGTTAGTTGAAAATTGATATTTGACTGTAATATAATTCTTGCAAAGTTATGTATTATGAAGTGTAGTTTGTATCTAAAGCAGCGGTTTTTAAACTAGGACTCGCGAACATCCGGGGGTCCGCTAAAACATGTTTTGGCATAAATTAAAGTACTTTTTTAGATTTCTATTTACCAGTGTTTAATTAGTATCCAACGATCTTCTTTGTTTTTCTATCAGGGGGAGGGTCCCTGAAAAATATTTGTTCAAAAGGGGGTCCCTAAACCATATAAGTTTAAGAACCAATGGTCTACAGTATTATATAGAAGTATTAAAAAACATTTCAATTTTAAACTTAGAGCATAGTCGTGTCAAAGGAAAGAGATGGAAAGTAGTTAAGGATATACCAGTCCTTATTTAAACATGAGTGTATTGTGTATGTAAATAACATTCTTTTTAGAAAAGGAGATAGATATTTTCATGCTCTGTGTTTATGGTTTTAACTAATTAATTAAATCTTTTAACTACCACTGGTGTGAATAACCATATGACAATCATACATAAAATTGTCGTTGATATATGAATTATTTCGTATTTAATTGTCATAATTGGTATACTCATTCATCAGTATTATATACACGTAATGGCTTTTATTCCAAATAATAAAATGTGGCGTGATGAATGCCCAAAACGTTTTAAAAATTTATCTCTACTCTTCATAATATCATCTACAGAAGTCATATAAAAAAAAAACGAAACGGCGATTCGTTTATCTCGGTTTGTTTTACGTATGAATAATTCCCACTCTTCCAATCTACTTCTCCATTCTCCCATTCTCCCTGTTTAGTCTACACTGCTGTGGTAAAGTTATCATTTTGTATAATTTGTACGATAAAATGGTTTTGAGTTCAGTAAAGGCGAGAACACACGGGACGTGTATTATAAACAGTAAAGCGAGACAACGTTATTTAAAAATTTAAACTCTTTCTATTTCTCTAATATCACAACCTACCTATTCGCTGAGTGCAAAGTAGGTAGTGGGGTAAACGTAATCGATCACAGCGCACTACGTGGCGAAAAATAACACTTTTGGTGGATTAACTGTCATTTTTAATAGGCTTGTTTTAGTAGATCTCTCTAATTTCACAACCTACCTATTCGCTGAGTGCAAAGTAGATATTGGGGGAAACGAAATCGATCACAGCGCACTACGTGGCGAAAAATAACACTTTTGGTGGATTAACTGTCATTTTTAATAGGCTTGTTTTTAACTGAAAATAGAAAGGTCAACATGGTTAATCCCACCATAGGCTATGCGTAAGGGGGTGAAGTTAGAAATAATGTCGATGTGAGTGCTCGTGGTGAGCAACATTGTAAAATCATCGGTGCCATAGTTTGAGGTTATGCTGTCAATGTAAACGAATTAATTAATTTTCATAAAAAAAAAATTTGAAAAATACGGCAATGGCAATTATTTGGAGGCGTCTCGGAAAAAAGTTGAATTGCGGTGCCCCTCATAACTCGGTCCTGGATCATCTGAAATAAAAAAAAAATTGTTCGTTAGCTAATCGTTTTCCCCAGGTAACGCTGGGAGGGTTTTTCGGAATTTCAATTTTTTAATTTTTAGAAATTTTTGCAAAAAAAAATCAGGTCATTTTTTATTACAAAAAGTTCTCATGAAACTCCAAGAGAACTGTCATATAAGTTTTATACCTCATTTGAGAGTGCTTACTAGCAAATTTACTTGGTCTTTTATGATACCGGGCATGAGGCAAGCAAGTAACTCGAAAATTAAGGATTTTTTAGGGTAATATTTGGTAATAATTTTCCCAACGTGGTTTATGTGGACTCCCTGGGGGTCTATGGAAGTTTGAAAGGGGTCTGTAGGGGTTCTATGGTAAAATTTGTATGTTTTGAAATTCTTTTGTCATTCCAGCAAAAAAGAGTCTATGTGCAAAAAATATTGGAAAACCCTGAATTAGATTATAAGTTCAATTAACAGTATTCCGAAAACTAATCCTTTTAAACCTTTGCTGATAGTATATTTTTTGATACAATTGAGGTATTATTATGATTAATTGACAGCTCTGTCGGTAAATCAATACCAATTAATTACCTACATCAATTTATTCTATACTTACCATCTTTTACTCCCTGAAATGATTGCTAAAAATATGACATATGCATATAGGTATATACATATCAACATCTACATGTAATGTACATACATAAACAGTATTTTTCATTTAATTTAGTTAATTGCATCTGTTATTTCTATGCATTAATTGCCATTAATTAAATAAATTTGAAATATACAATATCACTTTTCAGTGATTATAAAATACTATAATATGTATATATATACTCATGTTTTTATCAATTATAATCCAACTTTTGATGGGAGGGGGGGGGATGATCTCATTTAAAATACTATGTATTATTTATATGTAGATAATAATTAATTTTACGAACAATTAAACCTTGTAACTTCTGTTTTAAATGGTCTGATTTTACTAATATATTTGTATTACTACAATAAAACATATTTGTCATAGACATAGAGCAGGGAAATCCAACGGGGTTCAAGTGAACCCTCTGGGGGTCTATGGAAGTTTTAAAAGGGTTTATACTATTCAAAGGGTCTATGATACATTTATATGTTTTAAAATTTTGAATTACAAGGGATTTTTTTGCTTTTACAACAAGAAAACTGTAAGGGAGTCTATAAAGTAAATCAGCGTTTTAAAATGGATCTTTGTAAGAAAAAGGTTGAGAACCTTTGATATGTATTAACATAATGGTGTAACAGTTCTCAAAAACAGTGAGTGAAATGCAGTGGCATTTGGGGTATATCTATCTCTTTTTCTAGCAAGAATTAAATAGACACTCCTGTTTAAATAAGGACAAGTAGGTACATCCCAAACTATTTCCTATCTCTTCCTTTTGATACGACTCTATTTTCGAGTCAGATCTCTATAATATGTCTATGATATTTGCTATTAACTTTGGTTATACATAACTTATCAAATACAAATTTCCTAGCCATATAAAGAGTTTAGACTTACAAGTTTTTCAACAGCAATACTGCCATCATCAAAGTCCTATAAGCATATAAGTCCTTTAAGATTTTGATCATAATATATTATCTAATATGAGTTTGATACCACTGCTTTAAACCCTCGAGGGTAGATTGGTTAATTAGTTAATGTTTATGTGATCACAACTCGATGTATTGGTGCTCTGTTCAGGCCGATCGATTGGTGATATCCATATTTACTTATAAAATAAATGTGAAAGTGTATTTCTCTGTCTATCTGTTTGTTACCTTTTCACAGTTAAATCGCTGAACCGATCTTGATGAAATTTGGCAGAGAGATAGCTTACATTCTGAGGAATGATATAGGCTAATTTATATCCTGAAAATTGTATCCCGAAAAAATATTAGATAAAATACATGTGACCTGTTTTATCGACTATAACAGAAATCTGCTTTACCTACCTAACTTTCTTCTTAACTAAGATTCCACGAAAACCATATACATGATATTACATCTTATTACATATATGTCGCGAACGAAGTTGTGGGTAGCAGTTAATTCATTATAAATTATAATATTATTAGATATAATATGTATATAATTATATTCTATAATATTATCTGTAAAGTATTAAGTGTTAATAAACACTGGATATTTTATTTACTAATTTTTATCAAATGATAAAATAATCACAGGTAAATAAATGATAAAGCCATACAGTGAAAGAAAGGAAACCGCTTCGTTTGATGGTACATAATATGATAAAACAGTCACACAAATAAGGTACAAAACTTTTTCGAATACTATTGTATTTTATTCTACTTATTTTGAGGCACTGAATCCGAATTTGAAGTCAAAATAACACCTTATTAAATTCATTTTGAAAATAACCTCTAAGTTGTTTTCAAAATGAATCGGTTTTTGTCTTGAAAAAAGAATTTGTACCTCTTTTTGTGTAGCTGCTTAATAATCATTAATTAAATACTGTGCTTTAATTGCAACATAGCCAATTAAAAATTTCGTTACTTTACGGTAAAAAGTTACACTTTTTATTTTTCTTTCACCTATGCTTGGTTTCAATAGCGATAGGTACCTATATATAGTTCGTATCGAAATTTCTGACACTTTTTATTTTTATTTCACATATGTTCGGTTTCAATAACAATAGTTATCTATAGTTCGTATCTAAATGTGGATGAGAACAGGTACAAGAAAATGTTGATTTTTTTATTAAAAAAAAAAAAAAACATTTATTTTACAATCAAAAACTAAGCCTTTTATTTTTATTTCGCTTATGCTCGCTGTCAGTAACAATAGTTATCTATAGTTTGTATCTAAATGTGGATGAGAGCAAGTTTATAATGGAAAATGTACAACAAAATGTTGATTTTTTTTATAAAAAAAACATATTTTTTATTATGAGGAAATGTAAAAAAAAGAAAATGTTATCTATATTTTGTTATCTACAACAAGGGCACACGCACATTCACACACACACACACATATACATGTACACACACACATGAACACGCACGCACACACACGCATACATGCACGCCTACGCCGATGTGTGACAGCTGCTTTTCGCCGTCTAGCCCGATGCTAATAATAGTTACAAACACTTGTTTTATATACCACGAATGTGTATGTATCTGTGTGTCATATGTGAAGCCTATACTCTGTTTACAAAATGTTTATGTTGTTAAAAAAAAATAAAAAATAAAACAATAAGTAGGTACATTTTTATAAATACATATTATACAGTTCCGTGATATTAACATAGGCATTTAAAAAATGCTTTATAAATTGACATTATAACATTATAATTTTGTTAAATAGAGGAGAGAAAAATAACATTTAAAAATAAACACCATATAATTTGGATCTTGGTTTACACCCAGAAACCAAGATCCATATCAAGATCACCGCGGAAGCCTCAAGATTTGTACCATATAATTTATCAATTATTTATAAAAAGAATTTTTTTTGTATACAATAAAATTTTGTAAATATTACTTTTAGTATCTAATAAATTTAAAAAATTGGATGTGTGTAGGTACTTATATACGCATAGTGACATCTAGCGTGAAAATGCAAAATTAAAAACCTGTTTTACTGACTATCATAACAGAAATCTGTATAATATACACTATTATACACACGACCTAACTCAACAAAACTAATGCTCTGTGACATCATGGAAACAAAACACGACTTGATACAAGATTTCTTTTAGTCTTATATCCGGTATTATAAAGGACCTAGCAAATTTGCAAGCTCGCTAGCACTCATAAATGAGGTTATTAATTTTGTTAAAGTATCTATGGATTAGCTATGGAATTTAGAGCAGTGATACTTCAACGTATTGTAACACAGTTGGCGACTCTGACCGTATAATTTTTTTTTCATAATAGCATCTCTGTTTTAATACCGTTGGTGTTTACATACAACGCTTGCGCGAAAGTTGTCAAAGTCATCACAAAACTCCAAGAGAACTGTCATATAATTTTGATATCTCATTTGAGAGTATTAGCAAGCTTGCAAATTTTCTAGGTCCTTTATAATACCGGACATTACATTTTCAAAAAAATTGTTAAGAACAAGCACTAAAAAAGTATCTAATTATTGGTGAAAACCGCATTCAAATCGGTTCAGTAGTTTTCGAGTTTACATGTAACATGTAAAAAAATATAACTTTTTTTAAAAAATATTTGCAAAAATTCATACAGTTTGAGCATTATGTAATACTTACCTAATTTAAGACCAAAATAAAAATATTACACACTGTACAATCAACATCCTTAAACACAATTATACTTATTGTAACTTTTTTTCCTGTACTAGCGGTGAATGGCCCCTGAATAAACATTTATTCTGAATAGATTATACTCTGTTCACGTCATTTAGTGACCTAGACATACATGATATAGATTGTACACTTGAAAACCATCATATAGTATATGTCTAATAAATGAACAACTTTTAATAAAAGTGGAAATAAAAACGGAATTTGATTTTTTTACGTATTGATAACACGATATTTTTTTTAGTTTTATGTTACTGTTTTTTGCGGGGGGGGGGGGCAGGTTATAGTTTCTGACCATAGATTATAGAGTACATAACAAAATTTGAATTTTTTCTCACGTATTGATAACATGAGATTTTTTTTAGTTTAATGTAACTTTTTATGTGGGGGGGGAGGAGGTTATAGTTTCTGACCATAGATTATATATAGTACATAACAAAATTATTAAATTTTAATTTTATTTAGACCAAAAGGATAAAATAGCAATACGATGTTTTTGAAACACTTCGTATTTAATTGTAATTTTATAAAAAAAGTAGGTATTGTAATAATAACAAAAAATGTTTATTATAATATTAATATTTGTAACAAAATTGATTGAAAGTAAGAGGTTGTATTAATTTTTTTTTGAGAAGGTTGCCCTATCCCTGAGTCGTATAATCAAAGGGAATGCAATTTTAAGTTTAAAAATTAGAAATATTTTTTTTTTTAATTATCGTCATGTTACCATTTTTTTAGATTATTTTGCATATAAATAAATAAAACTTGCAATGTTTATAGTTATTAACTGACTTTAAAAAAAGGAAGTTTATCATTTCTACAGTAAATATTATTTTATGTACTCGAAAAAAAAGAAACCTGAAGAATTACATATTTTTTTCTATAGGTACATCTCGGATAGTAAGCTACAACCTATCATTATATTTAAAATATTTCTTTACAATCTGAAACTGTAATAATGTTTGCAGATACTCAATATAATTTGATGGATATAAACTGCAAACATTACAACCTAAAATTATATTATGTATAACAGTTTCAGAGAGTAAAAAAATATTTTATAATAATAATAGGTTGTCGTTTACTATCCGGGATGTACACGAAAAAATCTGTAATTCTTTTAGTTTCTTTGTTCCGTGTATATTTAGGCATAACACCGACAAATATACAGTGATGCCTCGCATAACGAACGCTGCATACAACGAACTTTCTGTTCATTCATTACGCGACTCACTCAACGAACCTCGCTTCACACAACGGACTGCATTGTATTTCATCTTGCCGCCCGAACACTCCTGCGTATCACGAAGTCGCCCGAACTTGACGCGTTTCACATAACGAACTTTTCGCGTAACGAACTTGCTCCTGGAACGAGTTATGTATGTTATGCGAGGCATCACTGTATATCAAGTTGGATGCTTGTTTTCTATAGTTATAGTTCACTGAAAGTCGTGGCAATTAGCGGAATTTAGCATGAACTACAGGGTTTTGATATGTCGGTAAAAAAGAACAAATAAATCTGGCAACAATTTACAATATTAGACAAGAATAGAAGATTTATTTTTAACAATATTATAATTATTAATAAAAATATAAACTATTATTATTATTATAAATAAAAACATTAAATGTTAATAATAATAACTTGCTATTTACAACGCGCGTCAGTTATCAATACCACGTTTTTATATTTCGAAGAGCGCGCCGAATGCGCTGTTGCCATATCGTATATTTACGTCATGTGGGAATTTATCAATGTTAAAAATTAATAATTATTTAAGTAAGTGGTAAATCATTCTAGAATTTTATACATATATACATTCTTTAATTACCAATCTATAACATATCCGTTTTTGGTTAAAATCTAACGTTTAATTTTAATACACGAATTAAACGAATATCAAATTCCAAGTGGATCCCTATGCTTGCAATGTATAAGAGGCCAACTTTGCACGTTTATAATTAATAAACGAAATGGTAAACTGACCTGAATTTTTTTTTACAAATGCGATCTAGCTTACTTAACACAATATTAAAATTTTAACAAATTCTGTAGTGATCGATTTTAGTGAACAACCTTAAAGAGTATAGGTACTCACAAGTTATCCCCACTTAAAAAATATAGAAAAAAAAAATTGACTTAAACTTTTCAATATTTTTATTGATATGTAGTTTTTATTTTATTTTTAATTTTTAACCTGTGCTTGTTTCGACTGAACTCTCTACATGTTAATACTTCTATGACCGATCCGCTCTGCTGAAAGATTAAACTTAGCATGTCTGAAATTAGTATCATGCATAGCTTGTGCTAGCTCTTGTCATTGCATTAGGGCACTCTTATCTACCGCGTATCAGAACATTATTGTTAATAAATGAAAAGTGCACAACGGATTCTACGTTATTATTATTTATAAATATGTGTTCATTGTGTACCTACATTACAAACTACACTTAAAGAGTTATTAAATTAATATTGATGACGTAAATTGATTAAATGTGGTTGACAAGTCAGCTGAGCGACTATTGTGGATATATGTATTGTGTTTTAATGTGTTGTGATGTGAAAAATAAAAATAGTTTCGGTAGAAGTTTACACTGAAATTTAATTGAAAAACATGTGAAGGTTTTTTAAAAAGTAATAGAATTATTTTATTTATTTGTCTTTAATTAAAAAAAAGTTAACGTATTGTTATCGAAATGCCTTTATTAATACAAGAATTATTATTCAATAAAATACTTTATTATAATATTTGGTCGTACCGTCAAAAATATATCAATTTTTTATGTTACATAACACATTGATTTTAAATTAAATATACATACTTAATTGAAAATAAATTGGTTGAAAACATCTTAAGATTCAGTGGCGTAACTAAATGATAAAATTGCTCCAATTTTTGAAAAAATAAAAAAAAACCTATTGCAATTCAAAATATAATGATTTTTACCCATCTAAATCTAACAGAAAAAAGAATGTTTACTCTTGTCTATTTTTTTATTTTTCGGGATGCTGATGAGAAACGTTAATATTCGGTATCAAGTACTCTCAAATTAGGTATTAATTGTGTAATAGTATCTATGGATTTGCTATAGAATTTAGAGCAGTGATACTTCAACGTATTGTAACACAGTTGGCGATTTTAACCTTACAAAATAATTTGCATATCCCCACTGTTTTAATACATACAACGCGTGCGTGAAACTTGTCAAATTCTTCATGAAACTCTACTTTCATATAAGTTTTATACCTCCAGCAAATTTTTCTAGCCCTTTATTATACCGGACATAATTGTAATAAAAATGAGATGTTAAAATATACTTTATTTGTTTTTCTAACTTAAGAAAATAAGCTATTTATGATAAAAAGTTATATTTAAAACGGTTCATAATAGAAAAAAATTGTTTAAAATAAAAGGTGTACACATTTTTTTATAATTATGTTTATTTTTTCAAAATTTCTAATTACATTTTGTTAACCTTTTACTATTGCGTACCCCGTTTGCTCGTATGTAGTTATGGCACTGAATTTATAAAAACCAATTAAAGAATAACTGTCAGTATACAAGAGATATTAATTTATTTTTTTATAAAATATATGGCGGGTTTCTTTTAATAGAATTTTTTTAATCAGGAATATTATTTAAGGTTATGTATGTATATTCATTTCATGATAAAATTGAGGGGGTTGTTTTTTGTATGGGTTTACAGTACATGTATTGTAGGTATGTACAGTGTATTCCAAGTTTATTAAGCCATAAGAAAATTAATACAGGATGAATTAGAAGTCTTGTAGTAGCCTTTGGTCAAATTTATTGATATGTCATTGGTGCATTTTGAAATGCTACCAAAAAATTTAATAAAATAGGCATTAGTATTTTGTTTTCACGTAATTGAAAACAAAATTCTAATGACTATTTTATTTTTAGTGGCGCCATTTCAAAATGCACCAATGATACATTTAAAGGCTAAAGGCTACTACAACACTTCTAATTCTCCCCATGTTAAATTTCCTATCGCTTTATCAACTTGGAATATACTGGGAGGCCCTTAATTTACTTATTTTCGAATTTCTTTAAGGTCACCCCCCAATTAAAAATTTTAGATTTCATTCACTTTTCTGAAATCTCTCAATGAGTAGTGGGAAACGATAAAAAAACGAATAAAAGGTACAAAAACTAGAAAGTGTCAGCTTTAAAATGCGTTTTAGAACATCAAAATCCATTCAATTTTCACAAAGATACAGCTGTTTAAAGAAAATTTGAAAAAAATCAAATGCATTTTACGTGTTAATATTCGATCGCTCGGTGACACGTGTTAATAATATCCAAATACAATCACGTTAAAATTTTGTATACATTATTTTTTTTCGTACCTTTAAGAAATTTGGGGGGGGGGGTGACCTTAAAGAAATTCGAAAATAAGTAAATTAAGGACCACTTTACTGTATATATATATTTGGTTTGGTGTAAATTTTTCGAAACACAATTTTTCGAATCACAATTTTTCGAAATACAATTGTTCGAAACCCAATTTTTCGAACAACATTTTTCGAAACACAATTTTTCGAAACACAGTTTTTCGAAACACAATTCTTCGAAGGAACAATTTTTCGAATGAACAATTTTTCGAAAAATTTATAAAAGCGCGTGGTGCTATAAAGGCAAATGCATGGAAAAATATATTGTGTATGAATTGATAAAATATATGAGGGTAGAAATTAAAACTATACATATGCCTTTATGAGCCCCGCTCTTTTAATGATCTTAGTCATACAAACCTAAGAATTAAGTGATAACTGAATATTAATTTTTAACTTTTCAGTGCATTTTTTAATAAAAACCAGTTTAAAAAACATTTTTTATTAATTTTTATTTAAAATAATATACCTCCCTAAGTTTTTTGTGATTATTGAAAATTATGCTGGATCCCTGTAAATTGAATATTACCTTTATATAACCTAACCTAACCGGGCACTAACCTAATCTACTCTAAGCAAAACTAACTAAAACTAACCTACCCTAACTGGGACTAACCTAATCTATTCTGACCTAACCTAAACTCTTTATTCTTTTTCATTTCTACCTTTATCAAATTTTGTGTAAAACTTAATTTAAAAAACCCAAATCCAAAACTTATTTTTTTCGAAAATTTTGTTCATTCGAAAAATTGTTCATTCGAAGAATTGTATTTCGAAAAATTGTTTTTCGAAAAATTGTGTTTCGAAAAATTGTTTTCGAAAAATTGTGTTTCGAAAAATTGTGTTCGAAAAATTGTGTTTCGAAAAATTGTGTTTCGAACAACTCGCCGGATACCATATATTTATTATAAAATATTAAATAATACCAGCGCTAGTATTTTGAAAACTATATGTTCCGAGATTTTTCTAAAGAAAATTGTTTGGTTACAATATAATAAAACATAAATAATCTTCAGAGATAAACTAGAAACATGGTTTTGAATGCCTGGAACGTAAAATGATATATGAAACTAAATAAAATTGTTTTTTTTTTACTCTGTTTTCAGCAACAGAATAAAGCGTAAGATAACAAAAAATAAAACATTTTATATGAAATGATAACAATAAAATATCATTTCAAAATATAATTCATTACTCTATGCTACTATGAATACAAATTTTCTAATAAACCTACGCAGTTTTAAATTAGTAAACTCATGATACAAATAAATTATTTGATAATAATAATTATTGTACATTTATTTTATTTTCAAAAACTTTGAATTAAAAAAAATATATCAATTTTCCATTATGATCATATTTACAAAAAGATTCGTGTAAAATTATTTATATAAAATACGTTGAATTAAATAAAAAAATGTTAGAAAACTTTCATCACATTATTTAAAAAAAATGTGTTTACTTGATATTTAAATAAGTGATAAAATGACGAACTTCAAAATGAGATCGTAATTTATTTTAAACAAAATATGCTCGTTTATTTAAAATGATTAACAGTTATGAATTTATTTTACAACATGTAATAATACGTCATCGTTCTGTATAAATATATATACAGGTAAATATTTATTCACTAGATTTACAGACATTTAAATTGCAGTGAGTTTGAGACTGTTTATTTTTTGTGTGATTTTTTCTCTGCTTTTTACACTGGATTGAATTTTACTTTCTATATCGTTTCAGACATATTATATATATTCAGTTATAATAAAATATGACATTGGCTCTATGTACCTGTTATATTTTTTACCATAAAATGTTAACAAAAAATTAACAGTATATAAAGGATGATTGAGAACTGTCTGGTATGCCAAATTTTAACAGTAATGCGAGAAAAATGTTTTGAGTACCTGGGAACAAATTGTAGATCTGCAGAAATCTACTCAGATTTCGACAGATCTGTATTTTGAGACAACATCATATTTTTCACTGGTTTTTCATCTGTGGAGACTTGCAAAGATCTACAGCAGTGGTTCCCAAACTCTTTTGGCCCACGGACCCCTTTTCATAGTCAAAACTTGCCCACGGACCCCCTTTCATAGTCAAAACTTTCCCACGGACCTTGGGTAAAAACTACTAAATTTTGACACGCGCAGTTGATTTTAGTACCACTTCGCCAATTTTTTTCGATTACGTTGAAATTTTAACACAATGAAGAAGATAGATAAAGCTACTAATTTAGTGAATAACATTAAAATTGGACAAACATTGTTTGTGTTAATGCGCTTTGAATTTTGAAAATTGCCGAATTTTTGCTAAAAAATAGATTTTTTTTCGTTTAAAAAATGATTTTCGAAGGGAATAACTTTATGAATGTATATAATTTAAGGCTTTCTAGTTCAATTAGGACCCATAGCTTCATTCTGAATGATCTTTGATTCAAAAAATATATATACGAATTTGAATGTTTGCATATCGAAAAAAAACAAGAGCTGATTGAGCAAAATGGTGGTCATTTTTGGATTCAGCGTGTCCAAATTACCCTTAAAAAGTTGTTGTATGCCCTGCAGCAAAATGACTGTCGGCCAGTGTAATTTATTCATTGTTATTTATTTTAACTTCCATATTAATAAAAATGTACGCGGACCCCCTGCGTTGTTCAGGGACCCCCAAATCAATTTTAAATTTTCCACGGACCCCCTGAATGATGCCAGGGACCCCTTGGGGTCCGTAGGGACCACTTTGGGAACCACTGATCTACAGTGACCTACAAATGTCTAAAAGGATCTACAAAGATCTCTAAAAATCGTTGTAGATCGTAATAGAGATTATTAAAACGTTGAAAAATCAATAATTTTCAATGTTACAATGATCTAGAGATCTTTGTAGATCAAAAGCAAGTCTCTACAGATAAAAAACTAGTGAAAAATAAGATGTTGTCTCAAAATGGAGATCTATCGAAATCTGAGTAGATCTCTGCAGATCTACAATTTTTAAAGATGTGTCAGGATTTTTTTCTGAGGGAGCTACAGTCCTCTAAAGATTAAAATATCTTGAGAATCCATTCTCATACATTCCAGCTTATGCCACAGCATGATTTTTTTTAATTACAATTAAAAATTAGTGTATAAAAATAAAGAAATAAATTTTGATCTATTCTATTTTTTAGTAGGTCCATATTTAAAAGTTAAATATTTTGTGTTTAATTGTTTTTAAATATAGATAATACAATGTTTCGAAATTTTAAAATGTGTTAAGATAAGACAAAACAAGATATCTCACTTTCCTGTCGATTATTTTTTATCAATTTCCGTAAAAATTAATATCTATTTTTAAAGTATCGTTGATATTTAAAAATTTTAATATTGCAGTTTTTCTTGCATGTTATATTTTGAATAACTGATTTAAAAATAATATGTCTGAAGGGATCAAGCATGGTATAAAAGTAGATATAAAGTATTTGCCTGTGTTATTTTTTTCTTCCTTTCCCTTTCATGAATTTGCACTATTTATTTGATAAAATATAATTTTAGTATTTAGTTTTTTATCACATATTTAAGAAATATACTAATTTCCTTGTAAAAAATTAATCTTAATTAAACAAAATAAATTCATGACACCGTTAAGTTCTTAGCTCTTTGAACCACGAAGACATTGATTATACTTAAAACCCGGATTATTTTTTTTGAAATTCGTCAATTTTTCGGTTATTAATGTAATTCGTTTGTGTTATTCAAATATACGTTGAAATATAAAATATAATTGGAAGAAGCAATAATAATGTTGGATTAATAAAATATTGTTTCCGTTATATTACGATATTAAAATCTTTCCAGTAGATTATTTTCAAAATAACGAATATTTTAAGAAAAAATATTTCAGTCAAAAGTTTCATGGTTTCGAGGACACTGACCTTAGAAAGGTCCCCTTTTCTGTATAGGTTTTCAGGTTCAAATCTAAACTCATATTTTTTTGTTGCTGATTTGTAATTTGCGTAAAAAATAAACAACTTTTGTCTAAACCTATGGAATACCTATACATACCAGACAAAAATTTATGGATTTTTAATATTTTTATATTAATAATTATAAGAGTCAAAAAGTGATAAGATTTAAGCAATGATTCTCAGAATATTTTTATTTTATTTGTTATTCTTTTTTTTTTTTTTTAGAATTTTTTCTTTATAAAGAATTAATAGTACGTTTGTAAAAATATTAAGCGAATCCTTGTTCAACTCCAATTTATTTTTTATTCTTTTGATTTTTTTTTAAAAATTGATAGTTTTCGAATAAAAAAATTGTTAAAAAACTAAAAATCACTCGTTGGTTATACAGGGTGTCCCATTTTAATCTATCACCCCCCTAATTTTTTTTATCTATCAATAAAATCAAAAAATGCTTCAAATAAAAGTTGTTTGGTTTTGAGGGGGACCCAAAATGGCGTTATTAATTTCTTATTTTTTGGACGTCTTCATGGTAAAATAGGCCCAACTTTTTTTTTTCAAATGGAAACCTATATTTTTTATTACAATATCTTATTGTTTGGAAAAAAGCAAGTAGCTTTTGTTTCAAAAAATTTTTTGTATGACTTCATTTTTTTTTAATATTAAACAAAATAATTTTAGATTTTAGAATTTTACTAATTTTTTACTCGAAACTTATTAACTTTAGAGGAAAAGTGTAAAACAAAAAAAATGTTTATTTTAATATGATATAACTAGGAAAATTATTTCAGATTTTTTATTTTATTTTTTATTTGCTTTAATATTTTGTAGAGCAAAAGTTATCAAAAAATCCTGATATAATTATCCTAGTTATATCAGATTAAAATAAACATTTTTTGTTTTTACATTTTTCCTCTAAAGTTAATGGGTTTTGAGTAAAAAATTAGTAAAAATCTAAAATTATTTTGTTTAATATTAAAAAAAAATGAAGTCATACAAAATTTTTTTTGAAACAAAAGCTACTTGTTTTTTTCCAAACAATAAGATACCGTAATAAAAAATATAGGTTTCCATTTGAAAAAAAAAGTTGGGCCTATTTCACCATGAAGACGTCCAAAAAATAAAAAATTAATAACGCCATTTTGGGTCCCCCTCAAAACCAAACAACTTTTATTTGAAGCATTTTTTGATTTTATTGATAGATAAAAAAAATTAGGGGGGTGATAGATTAAAATGGGACATCCTGTATATCATAAAAAAAATGTTTTCAGATAAAAATTGTTTATTTACTCATAAATTACGAATCTGCAACAAAAAAAAAATTGGGTTTATATTTCAACCAGAAAACTTTTCTAAGGTCACTTCATAGTTACAAAATTAAGCGCCTTCGAAACTATGAAACATTTGTCTGAAAGTTCGTTATTCTAGAAATAATCTACTGAAAAGTATTTAAAATATTTCTTGGCTTAACAGAAATTTGTGTATAAACAAAAGACGTCTCATAAACAAACAAATAAATGATCAGTGCTAACAACATAACAAAACTTGTACATTCCGAAATGCTAGTGCTAAACCCAATAACAGAATCTGAAGATGAAATCGCTTCAGTATCGGACACACGACATCATCAACACGGTATCGTCACCTCGTCTACAACAACAACCACACGCGACAACGTTGTTGAATGTTTTAGGAAGAATGCAGTAGACAACTCAACCACCAGTGACGGTATAATTGTGTTTCCGGGTACTTGCTGCGGCCGGAACCGCACCCTATCCCCCCCAAAGTCCACGGCCGCTACTGCTGTTACTGCTGCCCCTGCACTTCATCCCCTAGCACGGCGTCGGCATGTCGTTCCACGACGATCCTACTACAATTACCGATACAGGTTGAGTGTATGCTGCGCCGGCTTGTTGCATGTTACTAACAGTGGTTCTCAAAATGTCACATCATTAAAACAATTTTATAATATACAGGCTGTTCGCGGGAACCGAGTGATCATTGCTAACTTTGTTATTATTGGAGTTAAAAGTTCGGTTAAATGGGCAAAGTATCAGTATTTTTTCTGGGATGAATAATGGCGGTGTCAAAAAAACAATTGAATGTTGCATTTAATAGATATATTGAAATATAACTTTTTTTTAATGGAATATCCTGTATATTATTATTGGATTTTATAGCTAAGAATGTTCTCTTTATAAAAGTGTAATACATGCTTTATGGTAAAATTGATACTTTGCCTATTTAATGGATCTTCTAACTCCAATAATAACAAGGTTAGCAATGATCACTTGGTTCCCGCGAACACTCTGTATATGTCTCAGCCGGATTGTAAATTTAGCCTCTTTATAAAGCAGCTAGCCGATTTGTAGAATAGTTTAGTTTTGAAAGTGGGGATTCAATCTCCACCTTGGTTAGGGCAAAAGAGGATTAATATAGTTTAAAAACGGGAATTTAATATCCGCTGCAACAAACTGTAGGAATTTTAACGTTTATTTTATTTGACAGAATAAAAAAAAAACAGTTCATTGTAGCGGGAATTGGATCTCTGTTTTTATACTATATTAATCTCTTGTCGCCTCAATAGATTGCCCTAACCAAGACGGAGATTGAACTCCCGTTTTTAACCTAATAGAGATACTAACCTGCTTATTTCATACCAAAAGATTGCCCTGACCAAAGACAGTTAACGTGTATATTATTAGAACATAAATTTTCTACATCTTTGTAAAGCGGCTAAATTTACAATTCGGTTGCGACATATACGTTATATCATTTTTGCTTCCTTGCTATTTTATTAAAGTTATTCGATCATTAGAGTGTAATTTATTCAAAATAATGAAAAACTAGCTCTGCCATTACAGCAAATTAATACCTGTTACTATTATATGTATACCGTTCTGTCTATTTCAATTTTCAAATTAAATTAAACTTTTTTTACTTTTAATAATTAAAAAGTAAAATATTCCTTCCATTAAATATAGGTACATTTATTCTGAATATAAAGTAAAAACAAAATTTTTCAAAAGCAAATCTATTTTTTGTGATGTTAAGTAAAGTTTTTCTCGTTAAACTAATGTTAAAATCATCATTTGCGATTTTAAAAATACGAGACAATGAAATAATGATAGAAAAATGTCGTAAAAAATATAAGAAAATGACACTCATAAGTAGCGTTAGTTAGCATTGTGCTAAATAGAGTTAAACTTTCGAATGTGTTTTCTACCCTTAAAACGCCTTGTTCGTCAAATAAAAAAACACATGTTTAATGTTTTTCGATGTACTACGTGTGTGCAAAGTTTCAAGAAAATCGGCATGAAGCACTTGGATAGTGTTACTTGTTAAACGTGATGCGGGTAGCAAGGGATTAAATAGAATTCCATACGTTGACTGTTTAATGATCGCTTTATTTCTTGTTACACTCGGTTACAGAAGCCAACAAATGTCATTTGATCTTTCTACGCTAGACTTCTTTTGTCTGGGTATATTAAACCTTATTTTACACCAACTGTCTTAATTAATTACTGCATAAAAAGGCGTTATTACATATGAGATAATGCATGATATTAGGTGCAATGAACTTTATAAGTGGTCCAGTTTTCATTAAAATTCGCTTGTTACAAATTTGATTATTATAATAATTAAATCATTTTCCCATTAACCAAATGAGTCGTCCAGATGCAAAACCTGCTATCCACATATTTTAAGATTTTGAGGTTTTTGTATTTTTGGATTCTACTCGTCTCAGGCTACATGTATTATAATAAATTGGGCTGCAAACCCGGCAAAAATCTCTTAAAATTAAATTTGAAAGATTAAGTCGGTTGCAGAAATTGCTATATTTTTGGCGAACTAACATAAAAATTATTTTAATAAAAGTAATAAATTTTGTATCGAATTGAGACAAGAAAAAAAACATGACAGGTTTTGCATCCAGACTCATGAAAAAGGCATAAGGATATTTTACCTAGACGCTGCAAAAACAGTTTATGTAATTTTGCTAGAAATCTGTTCAAACACACATAGCAGGTTTTGCATCTGGACTACTCAAATAAAGACAGATATTTTGAAACTAATTTGCTAGTTAAAGAAGTATTCTGCCTTTATAGTATTCATGTATATCTGTGCGATTAAGTTATTATGTAATCTATTGAAAATTGTGGCAATAAATATTTGATATTTCGACTTTTAATATTTAACCTCTAGATTTCCGGAAAAACAATATTTTGGCGCACCAAAAAATCTTCAATTTTTGTTTTTAGATTAAAATACTTCGAATATTTCGATTAAAATATTTCCACTTCCAAATAAATAAAAATCGTTCACGCGAGGCAAAGGGGTAGTTTTTACCCTATTATAAGGGTTGTTTTTGAGTTTACTGTATTTTTGACGGCAGATTTGGATTCAGCGTCGAAATATATATCGAAAACGTATATTTGTATAATGAAAAAAGGTTATGTACTATTTCAAATAATATTTTTTCGAATTTGAAATTTTTAACACGGGCTGTTCCCTTCCGGGGCCAGAAAACCAATATATTGGCTCACTTCGTGATCGACACTTTGCCTATGATCAATTAATGATATAAGATACCTTTTATACCAGTTTTCTGAGGGCGGAATGGCCCCTGAAATTCCGGCCCTTTAAAGACTGAATATGTTAAATTTAAAAAGGTTGTATTTTAACAACGGTACAGAGGGATTTAATTATTACATATAGCCAACTGAATTTTTAAATGCTTACATTTCTTACATATTTTTTTGTATATGTATTTTCGATATATTTTTATTAGATGATGATTTGAAAACCACTGGAATAATTGTCGTGTGCTTTTCCTATGTCCGTGTTGCATGATACTGCTTTATTTATGTATGCATAGTTTATGAAAGAAAACATATTTTAATCGTTGCTTGTTAAAAAATATATTGCGTTTAACAATACCTACCTAGGTAGCTGTACTGCATGTAAACCCCATACATTATTTAAAGATAAAATAAAAAGTTGTACTATAAACACACACGCATTGATTGTAACAATATAATGCACACATATGTGTAAAAAAATATAATTTATAAGCTACTATTACATTTATTTATGTTTATAAAATATCGAATATTTATAACGCGAAACTAAATATACTTTTTATGTAGGTATAACTCCGACAAATTTGCACCAATTTTGACGATTTTTGTTTGTTTAAAAAAGTATAGTTTTGAGGTGGTCCCATATAAATTTTATCAAAATCCGATAATGGAGTTTGAAAATACGCCACACAAAAGGGAAATTCATAAAAGTCCTTAAACGTGTATAATAATTATATATAACAGTTTTTAAAGTTGGTGCTGAGCCTATTCAAAGCTTTTTAAGAAAGAAAAGTAGAAAATCAGCTTCAAAAACTGTTTATTTTAATTTTTTTATACTTTTTCAATTTTTTTAGTTTTTTTTTTAATTCGGTTTTATTAATATATTTATAATTTTTTTTTACTTTTTACCTTCAAATCCGCCATGTTTTTTAAATACATTTTTAAACAAATTTCAATCAATGCTGTCAAATCTACACTACTTTTGAAATTCTGAAGTTATACCGGAATCGATGAATATAAAAAAAAACTATAAATTTTCCTACTTCTAATAATTCAATTTGGCTGACATTGAGTTTAAAAAGGATTCAGGTTTGATAATAGATCAAGTGAATTCAATGGGACTGCTATTAATTTATTACGGTTACGTTTTAAGCCAGTGTCTCACTTTTTAAATTAATAATATTAATTTTATCAAAGTACATATGTAAAACAATTTTAGACAGAGAGAAGAATACACTTTTAACAAGCATAGCCTACTTATGATGTGCAATATTCATGTTATATAATTTAATATAACATAATTTTGAATTGCTAATTGTCTCAAAATATTAAATTACATTATACATATTATATCTAACTTTACATATTATTAAATTACATATATGTGAATATTATCACTGAAAGCATATGGTTTTTATATAGATAACAAAAATTTAAAAACTTTACAGGTCAGATACGTATAAAAAATCAAAAAGTCTCCATTTTGTTTTTTGACTTAAAAGCACGACTTTTTGTGTTTATACTTCTTTATTCATCATAAACATAGCTTAGGTGTTGATAATACAGACATAACCGGTGAAATAGGTTCTTAGTTTCGCATTTATACGCTAGATGTCACTATGCCAAAGAAGTATAACTTCTAATGCGCATATATTAGTATACACACTAGGGTGATTCATTTCCGCAAAACATTTTTTTTCAAGGTCCTCAAGCAAAATTTTAATCTACATATAGCCAAAAAAAATCTCACCAAGATTGAGCTCTTAATTCCTAGTACTTGCAATTTAAATATGAAGTTTTCCCATTTAAAATGCATGTAAAAAAAATATTATTTTTTCAAATTTCTAATGCTTAGACACCTTTTATTATATTGGGAATCGATTTGATGGACCTTACGGGAAATTTCACGCTCTTTAAAATTGCCTTAGTGTTTTTTTCTGTAACTCACACTGGTTCGCCAGTAGGAGTCATCTAAATACTAACTAATAATGCAGCATTATTTGTTAGTATTTATCAATTTCTTGCGTTTTAAGGCCTAAAAATGGCTGTAAATTCATTAAATAGTGGTAAAAAAACTATTTTTTTACGAGTCAGCTCTTTTTTCTCCCTAATTTTTGCGGTTTGCTCATAAAAATGGAAAAAACAATTTATTCCAAAAACTGTATTTAGATGACTCCTACTGGCGAACCAGTGTGAGTTACAGAAAAAAACACTAAGCCAATTTTAAAGAGCGTGAAATTTCCCGTAAGGTCCATCAAACCGATTCCCAATATGATAAAAGGTGTCTAAGCATTAGAAATTTGAAAAAAAACATATTTTTTTTACATGCATTTTAAATGGGAAAACTTCATATTTAAATTGCAAGTACTTATAGTCCAGGAAACGTAGAAATTTTTACTGGTGTCTATCTATTCATTTTTTTTTTAAATTAACTCAATAATTTGCTTTAATTTAATTTAAAAAACACCCTATTGCTAACAAATAATAAATGTAAAAATTAAAATTGTACATATATGTATTTATAAATCTTGTATATTCATAGTTTCCATTTTTGAAAGAATAAATATAATTAAATCAAATTATTGAGTTAATTTAAAAAAAATGAGTAGATAGGTACTAGACTTTATGAAGAACATTTTAAGACCATTCCTAAGTTTGTGAGATTAATAATTTCAGTGTACCATATCGTCAAACATAAGACACAGTCACAAGTAAATAAGATATTATAATGGTTTCGTAAAAATACTATAGCTAATAAATTAAAAGTCCGATTAACCCCATTATTAATTTTTTTAAAGGACAGTCAAATGTACTACAGTCAATTATAACATATTTTTGGTCATAAATAACTGTATACCTATCAAAAAGGCTGTCGAACTCAAATAAACGTTATTTTTAATGTACAATTTAAAGTTTCACCAGCATTTTGAAAGGTATACAATTATTTTTTGTTGAAATAATAATAAAAAGGGTTATAGAAAAATTATTTATCTGTTTAAAATGCGAAAGACGGAGTTGATCAAACATTCTGTTCATTAGATACAGTTGGTGTTTACAAAATCCTTGCAAAAAAAAACTTTAGGCCCACGATTGAGGGTGTTCCGGGGCAATCTTTGATAGGAAGTTTTCAAGAAATATACATCTTGGCATATTCTAACTATTGTATAAATTTAGTACCTCATACATTATCCTGAACTTCAAAACTATATCGTAATGTAAAAAAGCAATATTTATGTACCTATACATTTAACGTTTTCCTATATTACGTCCTTGAAGAATAAATACAAAAAAAACTATTATTGAATTAATTTATAATAAATCTTAATACTAGACCTTATGAAGAACATTTTCAAACTTTTCCGAAGTTTATGAGATTCATAATTTCAGTGTACCATATCGTCAAACACAGGACACAAACACAAGAATATAAGAAATTATAATGGTTTTGTAAAATTATTGTAACTAATGAACTGAATGTCATATCAACACTATCCTTCATATTTTGGATAGATAATTAAATGTGCAACAATTTACTATAAAACTGTATTAACAAAAAGGGTTTCTACGCTATTCAAAATGGCTGCCTAACAAAAAAAAATCATTTTTAAAGTAAAATTTTTAGTTTGACCGCCATTTTGAAAAGTATATAATTATTTTCGGTTAAAACAATAATAAAGAAGGTTGTAGAAAATTAAATTATCTGTTTGAAATGCGAAAGACAGAGTTGATCCAACATCCTGGAAATTAAATACAGTATTTTTACAAAATCATTGCAAAACAAAATTTTGGGCCCCTGGTTGAGGGTGTTCCGGAACAAACTTTGCTAGGGAGTTTTCAAGAAATATATAACTCGGTATGTTCTAACCACTATTAAAATTTGGCGTCTCATACATTATCCTAAAATTGAAAAATGTAACGTGTAGATAAAATGTAATTTTAATGAACCTAAATATATTTAACATCTTTCTATATTACGTACTGGAAGAATAAATACAAACAAAATCAATAATTCAATTTATTTAAAATAAATCTTAGTACTAGACTTTATTAAGAACATTTTCAGACCTTTCTAAAGTTTATGAGATAAGTAATTTCAGTTTACCATATCATCAAACACAAGACTCGAAGCCAAGTATTTATGAACATATTTACCGTAACATATTTAGATATTGTAATGGTTTTATAAAGTAACTATAGCTAATAAACTAAATGTCCGATTAACCCCATTTTAAATTTTTTGGAAAGACAATTAAATGCACTACAATCAATTATCACATATTTTTGGTCATACATAACTGTATACCTATTAAAAAGGCTGCCGAACTCAAAATTTTGCATTTTTAAAGTAAAACTTTTAGTTTGACCGCCATTTTGAAAGGTATACAATTATTTTTGATTAAAATAATAATAAAAAAAGTTGTAGAAAATTTAATTGTCTGTTTAAAATGTGAAAGACGGGGTTGATCGAACATTCCGTTCATTAGATACAGTGTGTTTACAAAATCCTTGTAAATCAAAACTTTGGGCCCCTGGTTGAGGGTGTTCCGGGGCAAATTTTGCTAGGGAGTTTTCAAGGAATAAACATCTCGGCATGTTCTACCCACTATTAAAATTTGGCGCCTTATACATTTTCCTTGTATATTTTCCTTTATTTCCTGGGCTATTAAAATAGGAAATACGAGCTCAATCTTGGTGAGAATTTTTTTCTATATGTAGATTAAAATTTTGCTTGAGGACCTTGAAAAAAAAATGTTTTGCGGAAATGAATCACCCTAATAAGTACACACATCCACTTTTTACAAGCTTATATTTAACTTCACTTATTAGTTAATATGTTAAGGTCATATATTACAATACAAATTTCGACTAGTTCTAATTAAACTAGATCTTTGAAATTTTGTATACATGTATAAATCCGGTGACATATAGTATATGCAATATACTATACCTAATATCGTTCTAAATCCAATATGGTGGATGCCCCAAGATGGCGGATTATCTTTTCTCTTCACAACCATCATGATATGGATATCAAATGAAAGGGTTTGACGAGTAGAATACAATAAGCTATGTAACGTTATTCTAAATCCATTTTTTTTACTTTTTAGTGCATTTTTAATAAAAGCTTCTTTTTAAAATGTATTTTTTTAAATATAAATACAATTAACTTATCGGAAATAATAAATATTTATGATATAAATTATGTAGGTATAACATATGTTATAATATTCATGAATATTACGTTGAAATTTAATGTAATTTCTGCACAACTTAACACAGGCTCGCCGTATCGATTTATTTTTCATCCGGAGTGTTTCTAATGAGTATGGAAAAGCCGCGCGTTTAAATATTTACACATAACATTATCAGCCGACGTGACAGGGAGAAACATATATTACTGTATATATACAAACATATTCTATCTCTGTCGGACATCGTGTTACCAAATGTTGAATTGACACAACAGGATAATGATAATGAACTAAAAATATCGTTCTTTGACGTTTGCGAATTGGACAGAAAGGAGATAGAGGATAGAAATTGTCGCAATGCTGGATAAAAAGTAAATTTCAAATGTTAATTTATTTTATGTTGGATCTAATTAGGTGGTGAAGTGGAGGTGCGTTTATAAAGGTGAAATAAAATATATCTATCTGCAGTATTTTAATTTATTTATTTATATTTAGTAAATCTAGCACCTAAAAAAAATAATATTCTATCTCTATACAGGGTGATTCAGCACTGTCATGCCAAACTTGAAGAGTAGATTGAGAAAAATATTATAAGCAAAAAACTTCTGATAAATATGTGTCCGGAAATTTTTCGTAAGAGAACTACAGGCTTCAAAAGATTTGACTAAAAATAAGTTTTTATTTAATATCTAGAGAACCCTTTGTGGTAGAATTATGAAATTGGGTATTTGGTTTAGTAAAAATATGTGTTATCGATTTCTAGTATTATATTTTAGACCAGAGTTGTATGGGGCCAGTGGGCCCAACAATTTTTATCTAGTATTTGTTTGTTCTTTAATTTTTTTTCTGAGTGTTTTTATAAGATTATATGACACAAAATACACAAAAACATATTTTGCTTGTTTATCATAGGATAAACCGTTTTCGAGAAATATCGATGGAAAAGAAAACATGCAGAATTAACCTCAATACGGATGCTTTAAATTACAAAAATAAATTTATATTCTTGTTCCATGGTAAAAAATAAGATAAAAAGTTAATATTAATATACCTACAAAAATGCATCTATAGCAACAAATAGTCATTTTTAGTTTGTTTTTTAGTTATGTTAATAAAGTACATGTTACAATAATAGGAAATTTATTTATATGAACATTATGCTTACCTTTAATCATTGGAAAAGAATATAAATTTATTTTTTGTAATTTGAAGCATCCGTATTAATGTTAATTCTGCATGCTTTCTTTTTCATCGCTATTTCTCGAAAACGGTTTATCTTATGATAAACAAGCAAAGTATGTTTTTGTGTATTTTGTGTCATATAATTATATAAAAGTACCAACTCAGGAAAAAAATTAAAGAACAAACAAATAATAGATAAAAATTGGTGGGCCCACTGGCTCTATACAACCCTGGTATAAAATATAATTTGTTAATACTAGAAATCGATAACACATATTTTTACTAAACCAAATACTAAATTTCATAATTCTATCACAAAGGGTTCTCTAGATATTACATTAAAACTTATTTTTAGTCAAATTTTTGGAGGCCTGTAGTTCCCTTACGAAAAATTTCCGGACACATGTTTATTAAAAGTTTTTTGCTTAAAATATTTTTCTTAATCTACTGTTCAAGTTTGGCACGACAGTGCTGAATCAACCTGTATATGAAAATTAATGTTTGTTTGTAGGAATAGACTCAGGATTTATTGAACCGATTTCACTGCAGTTTTCACCAATAGTTAGATAATTTTTCTGTGCATGCTAGTGGCGATTAATATTTTAGAGTGCTTGCTAGCTAGCAAATTTTATTATCTCCTTTATGATATCAGACATAAGAGAACCTTTTTTTTTTATTTTTGTGATTTATTGATACAGAATAGGTACTATTTTACCAAACAAAATAATTTTTATTCACATGATACTTTATTATAAGAGATTAATTTGTTAATTTGACATATAAAATTGTACTGTTTTTATTGCAAATGGCACAAAACGTAGAACGTTAATTATATTATCAGTACAGAAATGTAAATACATAAATAATTGTATTATTATCATATACAAACATACATATGAAATATTGGTTTCAAAAACTAATCGTATCAAAATCCAAAATACATCTGAAATATTTAGTTTTATTATCGTATTATGTTAATCCGATTTTACATTATAATAACTAATTTTATCAAAACATACTAACTTAATGATGAAAATAGATTCACGTTCGCTCAAATGGATATTTCTGTTCAATTTTTGATTAATACTATTAACTAGTTACAATCAGAGCCGGCCTTTGCAAGCTCGGCGCCCCGGGTGAAATATTTTTTGCCGCCCTCCCGACCATTGAAGACCTTTTTTTTGTTGACTCGAATATATAATTAATTTCTACCGCAAAAAAAATCTGATGAGCTTTTTTTTTTCGTTGTTGCATCTTTCTTTTATTTTTTTTATGTTTTTCATTCTTTTTCGCTTCTTGCCGCCCCGGGCGGTTGCCCAGGGTCGCCCCCCCCCCCCCTAAAGCCGCCACTGGTTACAATAAACTCCATAAGTAGTCGTCCAGTTTTTATTGAAATTTGCTTATTACAAACATAGTAGGCTCCTCCCATTTGATTATTCATAATATTTAAATCATTTCACTATGTACCAAACAAAGACAGATATTTTGTAACTCATTTGCTAGATAAAGAAATACTCTTCGTTTATAGTATTCATATATATTTGTGCGATTAAATTATTATGTAATCTATTGAAAATTGTGTTGTGGCAATAAATATTTGTTATTCCAAAGTATTTAAATATTTTAAACTTGATATAAAATTAATTAATGAAAAGGACGTAATTTGTGTTTTTTTAAATATATAAGCTGCGCCCTATAATCGATTATATTTGTCTTACTATTTTCGAATTTGTTGTAATCGATTCTCACCTTTAGGGTACCAGACAATTTATGATGCCGATTGTATTCATAAATAATAATCACTGTAATTTTTAATAGTGTATTATTATATTGTAAACTATATAATATTAATAATAAAAATGCTATCTTTACAACATTACCAATGACATTTGTCTTAATATTTTCAAATTTGTTGTAATCGATTCTCACCTTCAGGGTGTCAGACAACTTATGATGTCGATTGTATACATAAATAATCACTGTGATTTTTAATAGTTTATTATTATGCTGTGAACTAATATTTATAATAAAAATGTTATCTTTATAACATAACGATCGATTTGGTACAGCCATCATCAGGTCTTACCGTGTTCTACTTTTAAAATTGAATTGACAAGTACGCTGAAGACGGTCGATCTCGAGATAATCCAAAAAAAAGCTACCCTGAGGACAAATTCATCATAAATATAATCATTATATTGATATGTATATATGACACCCATTTATCATATTGTATCATAATTAACATATCGGGTGGTTTTTTTAATTGATATAAAAAATATCTCGAAAATTAAAGATTTTTAGAGAAAATTTTTAGCATAAATGTTTCAGATTTTTTTTTTGGAGGTTTACTTCTTTAGACGCGTTCAGGATGAAACTTTAATAATGCAACAGTGATATTCGCACATCATAGTAAATTAGGTGTAGAAAATACAGGTTTCTGTTATGATAGTCGGTAAAGTAGGGTTTTTAGTTTTGCATTTGCACACGAGATGCCACTACGATATACAAGTTTTTTTAAATGCCTGGGAGAATTTTGTAAAAATCTAGACAAATCTTCATTTTGAGACATTTTATTTTTCACTGGTTTTTGATCTGTAGAGACTTGCAAAGATCTACAACGGTCAACAAACATCTAAAATGATCTACAAAGATCTACAACGATCTACAAAGATATCTAAAGATCATTGTAACGTTGAAAATTAATAATTTTTGAATTTTCAATGTTTTAATATCTATCACGATCTACAACGATCTTTAGAGATCTTTGTAGATCGTTTTAGGTCTTTGTAAGTTATTGTATATCTTTGTGAGTCTCCACAGATCTAAAACCAGTGAAAAATATGATGTCCCAAAATGCAGATCTATTGAGATCTGAGTAGATTTCTGCAGATCTACAATTTTTTTTCAGGGTGTTCATTTAAAAAATTAATTAATAATAGCGGTTTTTGAAAAAAATAACTTCTCAGGCAAATATTGTTTTTTTTTTTTTTTTGTAAAATACGAACCTATGCAATAGATTTCAGATAAAAAAAGTTTTATTAATAAAAATATGCATATACAGTGAAACATGATTAAGTGGGCTTAGATAAATGGGAAACTTCTATAACTAGACTTCATACTGAGGTCCCTCTTATATCTCAGGGCCCGATTTACCTATAAGCAAAATAATCAGTTGCTTAAAGCCTCAGTTTAATGGGGTCCCCGATTCAACGAAACTTTGCTAATTTTGTAACTGAATTCGACTTAAAAAATGCTTTGCTTTGCTTAACTCTTATTATTTCTGAGGTTAAAGACCCCTCATTTGATTACTACTTAAGGCCCTTATAAAAATAAATCCGGGACTGATAAAACTGGGTAAATGGGACACCTAGGATAAAATAACTAATCCTTTGAGATTTCAGTTATCCATGTTTCACTGTAATATTTATTTTTGAAAAATTGTAAATACACATTTTGGTCCATCAATTGAAATACGATGACATATTACATAATATCCATTTTTAAGGATAAATGTACAGAAAATGTATAACCTATATAATCGATGTATCAGTTTTATATCTAATGTTGATATATTTAACAAGATTATTTGAAATCTCTCTAAATTTTATGAGAAACGATGTAAGATTCCGATAGCCATTCATCATTTGTGACATCTCATCGCTCATGTTGGTTAAGCACATATTATATAAACATCCAGCTAAAGAATATATTCACGCTGGCTCTTTAATAGAGCGTAGACACAGGACAATGCAGATTGTCAGGACAACAGTATACCGTCTGACCTGAATTGATTATATCACGAGATTGACTACGAGTTATTAAAGGAAATGCCTTTCAAATGGAAATTTTATTACTGAAAATTTGTATATGAACTTATAATGAAAAGGTTGGGATAGTTAATTTGGGTTTTAGAGAATGGTTTTAGGGGTAGCATAGGTATGTATTAAGTCATAATGGAATGTTAGAAAGTGCCCATTTTTGAACAATATGTTTAGTATATACAGGTGACCCATAAGTCACAACAACATTTTAAATTGGAATAACTTTTTCATTTTTTAATAATTCACTTTTATTCTTTCATAAACAGAAAACATAAATTTTATTTAGTTTTTTTAAATTATTTAATTTTTTTGTAAATTTCTTAATTAAGGGGGGAGCCTGCTTTAGAGGCTTCAAAAAATCGATTTTTTCAAGGATTTTTTGGGAAGGAAAAAAATATCCGATTGAAACAAAACTTTCAGGTTTTATTGTTATATATTTTAGCACTCTTCTCAAATTTTTTCATTAAGATACATTTCATATTATGCTCGGTACAAGCATTTCGCCGAGGCGGCTCGAGTGTGCATTTGTCTTGCGGCGGGAAAGGTGCAGGTCTTTTTCATCTGAAGCAAAGAACCCAAAAAAATTTTGACTTCTCAATAGTATAGCTTCTAGTTAAACCAAGAAAATTCAACAAAAAATAAAAAATTCAATAATTTTTCGCAAATTAAAAAAAAATTCATTTTAAAAAAAAAAATCACTTTAGATTGTTCAAAAAGTGGATTAATCTTAACTTTCTTAAGGTTTTTAAGGTTCAACTAGAAGAGAATTTAATCCTGAATATAATGCATTTGTCTCGTTTCGATAGGACGTTTAGTTTTTTCCCTATCTTTCCCGCCAATTAGGAAAAATCGTAAAAATGAAAAACCGAGAAATCGTGCGTCAAAGTTTTCGTATATAAATAAAACAGGCAAGTGCATGTTGGGCACGCACATGATAGGGTTCCGTAGTCATTCTCACTACGATTTATAAAAAATAGTTTTTTTCAAAATTTTCGTGACCGAAGGGTTAAAATCAAAAAGTCATTTGACTTTTATTATTGCATTTTAGGAGACCTATCAAATGACACCCCACTCAATGGGGTAAATGAAAAAAATGTGAGTTCACTTTTCAATCTATGAAAAAGGGGTCCAAAATATTTTTGACAATGTTCGTTATAATTTTCAGTGAAAGTACTAATTAAAAGCTACATTCTGATTTTTTTTCAGATTTTTTGAATCGATAGTTTAGAAAATAGAGGGGGGGGGCGCTCTGACAGCGACATTAAAAAGCAAATATATCGCGACTGAAGGGTTAAAATCAAAAAGTTATTTGACGTTTTTTATTGCATTTTACGAGACCTATTAAATGACACCCCACTCAATAGGGTAAGTGGGGAAAAAAATGTAAGTTCAATTTTCAGTCTATGAAAGGGGGGTCCAAAATATTTTTGACAATGTTCGTTATAATTTTCAGTGAAAGTACTAATTAAAAGCTACATTCTGGAATTTTTTCAGATTTTTTAAATTGATAGTTTAGAAAATAGAGGGGTGGGGGACGCTTTTTTAACGACTTTGGAGAGCGAATACATCGTGATTAAAGGGTTAAAATCAAAAAGTTCTAATACATTTTTTATTGCATTTTAGGAGACCTTTCTAACGACACCACACTCAATGGTGTAGGTGAAATTTTTTTTTTTAAAACACTTTTCATTTTATGAAAGGAGGGTCTAAAAAATTTTTATTTTCAAAAATCTTATCATTTCTGTTTCTGGGTCGTCAATCTACGACCGTATACCAAATTTCATGTTATTATCTCATAATTTTTGAAGACGGACGGACGGACGGACATGGAGAAACTATAAGGGTTCCTAGTTTTCTACGGAACCCTAAAAATCGTAATCCGGCCGCTCGTATACCTGCTCGACGCTTGCTCACTATTTCTTCTGTAACTCCGAAAATATTTCGAATTTGCGTCTGAAATTTTAGGGACACATTCTTGGATAGTTTGGGAAGACATTTATGCAAAAAAAAATAATCGATTTTTTGAAGCCTCTAAAGCAGGCTCCCCCCTTAAGGGGTGGTTTTTAAGGGTTTGAGCGTTGCATTCTATCAGAATTTATATTCATAACAGCGGGTCAATTTTAATCTATATCTTTAAAAGAGTTTGTCCTTAACCACTCACTCACTCACTCATATATCAACGTACAGCTCAAACCCCTGAACCTAGAAACGTGAAATTTCGTAGGTGTCTTCCTTTTATGATGTAAGCACCCACTAAGAAAAGACTTTTTTGAAATTCAACCCCTACGGGGTTAAAACAGGGTGTCAAAGTTTATATAAAAAATATATTTTTTTTGTTCGCATTTAATTGAAACTTATCGAACATACTCTACAATATAAATAATGAAACAATTATTTCAGCATTTATTTAACCCCTAAGGTGTTAGGGGGTGAAATTTTTTTTTTTGTGTTCACCGAATGAAACATGGCACAAATATGTACTTTACAAGACACATATTAGTTACGAAAATTCAACCCCTATGGGAATGATGGGGGGTGGGGGTAAAATTCGATATTCAACCCCTAATGGCGAGGGTTAGTTTTTACAATTTTTAACTAAGATCTGAGATATTTACATTTTTATAGGTAATGAATAAAAATCAATATAAAAAATGTAATAGTCATCCTCTATCACGTATGGAGGGTTTTAATTAGTTTTGAAGTTTACGCGAGCGAAGCCGCGGGATTCCGCTAGTTCTTCATGTGTGAACTATTACAAAAAAATAAAGCTGCTAAAAACGAAAACGGAGGGTAGGATATAAGCTTAATTAAAGAAATAATTATCGTGTTTTTACCGTCAAATACTGGACTATATTATTTATGTATATTTATACAGCTTTCCTTCTGAGAATAATAAGTGTAATCATTTACAAAGAAAAGTATATAAATTATATGGTAAATTATTGTGTTCTTTTATGATATAAAATATTTCAAACATATGAGAAATAATAATGTATTGGAATCGTCAATACATATATTACTTTTAGAATTTTTTTTTTCAAACGATTTTTTTTATTATTTATTCTTTTGATGTTTTTATTTAATGAATAACATATTTTCTGATTTGATAGACAATTTTAAGTAATGTAGTTGTTGAGTTACAAACGAACAGTTATACTGCTTAAAATACATATCTAAAATAATTATGTGTTAGAGATATTTCCTTTGAAGATTCACATATATATTTATACATAGTTTAAAAAATTACAAGTTTAACAATGTATTAAACAATATTTTAAAAAGAAGCGTTTAATACTACACCCAGAAAAAAATTGTAGATCTGTAGGGATCTACTAAGATCTCGACAGATCTGTATTTTGAGATAACATTATATTTTTTGATCTGTGGAGACTTGCAATGACTTATAAATACCTAAAATGATCTACAAAGATATCTAATGATAGTTGTAGATAGAGATTAAATCATAAATGCCCCCATTTTGTGGAATTTCAAAATTTTGAAAATTGTGCTATACTTAAGTTATATTGCTCCAAAATATTTTCCCCCTAAAATAAAAACTACTGTAATAAAACTAAAAATTTTTTTTATTAAAGCAGTTTTTATTTTTGGGGTGACCTATTAATTTTGAGACATATTTTTCACTTTTGTTATTTTGCTCCAAAATTTTTTTCCCCTAAAATAAAAACTGCTGTAATAAAACTTAAACAAATTTAACTTCACACTAACAGAAACCCGTTTTTTTAGTTTTATTAGAGCAGTTATTATTTTTGGAGTGTCATATTTTGGAACATTGTTATGAACAACTAGCACAATTTAGCACAACTTTCAAAATTTTGAATTTCAACAAGAGTGGGGCTAACTTCACATATGTAAGAAAATTTGTGTTTTTTATCACAAATTAATATAAATTCATTTGTTGGATACCTAATTCAGTATTTCAGGTATTCTGTTTTGCGTTTTATTAAACAATAATTTAACTCTTAAATTCATATCAACTAATAATAGTCTTATCTGAATGAAAATTTTCATGGAATTTTATAATATTATATTTACCTCTGAAATATGCACCGTTATTGCACTGAAAGGTTATTTCAGCAAATAATATTATCGACATACAGGTATTTGTATGAAACAAATATTCTGAAAATTCTTAGTATGGTTTGTATTTATAAAATCTCGATATTAAATATTTATATAATATAATAATAAATAACAATGTTATTCAATATTTATTATTGATGTAAATAAATAAATTTTTACCTGTATTTTAATTCTTAAAAAAATCTTATAAGTAAACCATGCTTGTTATAAAAAATATTTAGATATATTTTGTCTAAAACATTAATGATATTAAAACAAATATATTTTTAAATTTTTTTGTAAGTTGGCATTTCTGACCAATTAAAATTAAACACTAAAAAACATTTAAAACAAAAGCTGATTGTTTTTTCCAAACAATAAAATATCGTAATATAAAATATAAGTTCCCATTTGAAAAAAATGACCTTGAAAACGTCCAAAAAAATAAAAAATTAATAATGCCATTTCGGTTATCCCTCAAAACCAAACAACTTTTATTTAAAACATTTTTTGATTTAATTGCTAGATAAAAAAATAGGGGGGTGATAGATTAAAATGGGACATTCTGTACCTATATATTTTTTTAATTCTCAACACTTATGAAAATATAAGTTTGAGTCGATCGCGAGCTATATCAATAGAATTTACTGAAAGTTCATACTAATATTATAAATATGAAAATGTGTTTGTCTGTGTCTGTTACCTTTTAATAGCTAATCCGATTTTGATGAAAGCTACGGAAATAGCTTGCATCTTGAGAAATAACACAAAAACTAAAAACCTATTTTGTCGATTATAATTAAAAAATTTCTTAAATCAAATAGATATAATTAATGATAAATCATTAAATGATTTAAATTTCAAAAGTAACCCTTATCGAGTTTTCTAATATATACCACTATATTCAAAATAAGATTATTTTCTAACCTAAAAATAATAATTCATGATAAAGATAATAATAAAGTTTATATTACGTAAAAGAAAAGATAATAAGAAATAAATTCTTTCTTAAAATTTCCATCTTCAGTATGGATAGAACACACATATCTTAGACTCATATCTTAGACCAAATGGCTTTAGATATTTAAATATATTTAGTATTCATGTCAGGTCTTCGAGCGATTGTTATGCGTTTGTCATATCACTAAAAGTTGTTATTGATGCCATTTTTGCGACGTTATTTTTTTCTCAAATATTATACTTACAAAAAAAGTCAGCCATTGATCTAAAAAGAAAAAGTCCTTATGCAAACTAATACATGTTTCCGGGGATATAAATTTAATCTGTAATAAACCTATTAAACATTATTTTTACTTATCGCTAACTTTTTACTCAGTGCGCACGAAGATATGTATGTACCTCTCCGACGATTATTTTTTCCGGCTTAAACCTTCCTCGTATAGCACTCTATACCTATGTTAGTGAAAATCTGCATAAAATCAGTTACTGAGAGTAGTTACTGAGAAAATCGTGCACAGACAGACAGATAGACATACACAGCTATGGTGTCAAATATATTTTTAAAAAGTTTGAGTCTTTAGAACCGCGACAAGTTAACTTTATTTGTTAATTTATAAAATTTAATTTGTTTATAATAGGGGAAAGGGGTCGCGACGGTCTTAGGGCACTAGATACTCTCAAAGTTAATCATGTAAGCTATATTAAAAAAAGTTTGAGTCTATAGAACTACGACAAGTTATAGTATATTATACCACGAGTCAATAATGATAGTTATTATTATCGAGGAATAATTTTCGAACCGAGCGAGGGAGAAAAAAAATCCTCGATAATAATAGCCATTATTGCGAGTAGTATACTGTACTTTAGTGTACAGGAGTGTAACTGTTTCATTTTTGGCTTAAATGACAAAAAATAACTAAAGTTATAAAATATTTGATTTATTAAAAATGATTACTGATTTTTAAATAATTTCAGTTTGGTATAATTTCTTGTTCATCTTTTTTTGTTGCTTCATAGTGTAACTTAATATCAAAAAAGATTTTTTTAATCTTATTAATTATATCTTGTCTGTGATTGTTAGTGCAATTCATCTCATCATTTTTTAACAACCACATGGGAGTTACTTTAAAACTATTTTTTATTAATATTCAGTATTATATCAGTTGACGGTTATTGTAAATTACCTCGATTTTTTATATTTAGTAAAAACGATGATTGCTACGAAACAAGTAATTTGTTGCATTTAAAACATTTGTTTGTTTTTAGTATTTTCCTTGCTACAAATCCTGACATATAACTAATTATTTGAATAATGTAACCATAATTAATGCCTTCATAAATACTTGGAATATTGTATTCGTGTTCATATGAAATTACGCGATGATTTTCGTTACCTATATTTTTATAATTACAAAATAAATATTGGCTGTACATAAATAAATAAATATACGACATAGCATGGGCGTAGCCAGGATTTTATTTAGGGGGGGGGGGGGGGGGGGGCAAAAAAAAAATTCACATGTTAAACTTTTTTTTTATGTAACATATTTTAGTTTAAAAAAATCAGGTCAAAATTAATTTCCGTGGATCTTCCGCGTCATTCTAATAGTCTTCCAGTCATTATAATATTTGAGCTAGAAAAAAAATGACGGAGTTCGTTTTTTTCAAGAAATTGGTAGATTCTAATTTATTCCCCCCTCACCCCTTCAAAGGGGGTGTATAACTTTCTAGAGGCTTACACAGCTGTCTAAAATCATTTATTTGGGTATACCACTGGGGCTGTCACTTTTAGAAGAAAACAAGTTTGATAAATCTTAAAGCTGATAAAAATTCGAATAAAATAGTGTTTTTAAAAATTATGTATCGTAAATAGTTATTGAAATAGAGCCCGCGAAAAAATCAGATTTGGAGATTACGCCTGAAATGTAGAGTTACGTTCGACTGCTGTGTTTAATATGTCCTTAATTTAATTTCAAAATGAAATTTTAAATTATAATAGAGAAAAGAGTGCCCTAAAAATAATACTCAGCACCTAATGTCAGAATCTCGAAAAATGTGTGAGTTATAAGCACTCAAAATTCTAGGTAGGTATTACAAAAATTTAAGGAAAATTAAATATGTTTTTCGACGACCCCAGAGAAGACCTTCTACACCGAATAAAATAAATTCCAGCAGGAATCTATAGAAAATTTAATGCCCTAATTAATGGTTTCTGTCCGACCATGATAAAATTGTTCAAATTATTGGAAAAAATATAAAGCACATAATTAAAGTTGTAATAATCACAACTGTATTAAAAAACAGTGTATATTAAATTTTTGTTATAAAAATTTGTCTTTAGATATTTACCTATAACTTGAATAATTTTAAAGTAATCATGATTAGACAGAAACCATTAATTAGGGCATTAAATTTTCTATGAATCCCTGCTAGAATTTATTTTATTTGGTGTAGAATCTGTAGAAGGTTTTCTCTGGGGTCGTCGAAAAACATGAATAATTTTCCTTAAATTTTTGTAATAGCTATAGAACTTTGAGTGCTTATAACTAAAACATTTTTCTAGATTCCGACATTGGGTGCCAAGCATTATTTAGGGCACTCTTTTCTCTATTATAATTTAAAATTTCATTTTGAAATTCAATTAAATACATATAAAACACAGCGGTCGAACATAACTCTACATTTTAGGCGTAATCTCCAAACTCGACGTCGCTAAATGATTTTTTCGCGGGCTCTATTTCATTAACTATTTATGTTACATAATTTTGAAACGCACTATTTTGTTCGTAATTTTATCAGCTAAGATTTAATAGACCTGTTTTATCCTAAGACTGACAGCCCCAGTGGTATACCCAAATTACTAACTTTAGACAGTTTTGAAGACCTCTAGAAAGTTATGCACCCCCCTTTGAAGGGGTGGAAAAGTTATCATCATGTTCTATACATCGAAATGTACCAATTTCTCGAAAAAAATATACTCCGTCGGCGCTAAAAAAAATGACGGAGTACATTTTTTTCTAGCGCCACCCCTATACGAAATTGTCTAGCTATTTCAAATTATTTTTTTAAAATTGTGATGACTTTCTTCTGTTTTTAATCTCCGCCCCAAAATTTGCCGCCCTTAAATTTTGTCGCTCTAGGCATGTGCCTACACTGCCTGCATGGTAAATCCTGGCCTGTTTAAATATGGTATTTATTATTGTGATTAAAAAAAACTTTGATATTTGATTTTCTGGATCCAAAATATAAATTTACGTTCAAAAATCCAATGGACATCATACAAATCTAGAAATATATTAGACAATGTACTGATTTACTTATTACTTTTTGTCCACAAGCTAGGGGGGGGGGGGGCAAGCGCCCCCCCTGCCCCACCCTGGCTACGTCCATGGACATAAGTACTACCGTGAACTGTAGTAAACTCATAGAGATAATAATATGTAATATTTTCTCTATGAGTAAACTACCAATCAGATTCTTAGAAAAATATATCAAAGATATTTTCCAAATTACAGAATAAATGTTACACCATTATGTTAAATACGAATGCGCTGTCCATTTCTCTATGCCTATGGATAGTACCATATAATATAACTGACGCTTAAAAAATATATATAACGTATACAAAAGTTAAAGTTTGGTGATTACTGACGTATAAAAACATCGAGTTTCTTCTCCTTTCCCTTTTATTTGAGAATGTTGATCTTACGCATATTGGAGATATCATTTCTGCGAACAGAAAATTCACTGAACGCTTTCTGCTTATATTCAAATGGTACAGTTGAAAGAGCAACTTCTAGCTGGATTTAAATCAATATTGGCAGAAACTTTAATATGTATAGAGGTAGGGTTGCTAGCAACCAATATGTTCTACCTTAATGGAATCTCTGGAGGCGACCCAATATTAGATATTTATAAGAGTTTATTTTTCCTCTGAGTCTCATACCTGATTTTTACTTTCTTATACAAGCATGTATTAGTATAGTAAAGCCGATTTTTTTTCGAAATCCGGAATTATTTGATTCCATTCTAACTATTTTCGCTATAATGATGTCTGTGTGTCTGTATGTATGCCTGTCTTTAAGCACAGTAACTTAAATACTACAGATCGTAGAAGGGTGAAATTTTATGATTATTAATTAAATAATTTTATTATTATTAATTCAATAAATGGCCAAATTGGGTGTTTTTGAATTATTTGATAAGAAAATAAGCCAACTTTGTTTGGAATTTTAGCTGTAAATATTTGTTTTTTGATCAGAAAATCATTGCATTTATGGAATTCAAAATGTAAATAACTTGACTTAAACTAAACAGATTTGTAAAAATCAAAAAGCACCGTATTTAGAATGAAAAAACCTTTCATATGAAATATCACTTGCCCTATCATGCTATTTAAAATTTTAAGGGTTGTGCTCATAGCGCTGAGGGTTGAAAAGATTTTTCCAAAAATTTTATAGCAAAAGATGTCCACCTTGAAAGCAAAATCGACGTGTTTGAGTTTTTTTTCAAAATCTTATTTTAAATGACCAAAAACGCGCCCGTTTCGTTTTATTGGGCCACCCTGTATATGTGTCTCAGGGGCCCCGGCGCCTAAAAATTATTTATATTTTACATATTTTTTGATACTTATACTATTTTTAACAGAGGGTTTTTAAAAAACATAAATATACTACAAAAAAAAATCAAAAAAATGCAAAATAAATGAAAATTTTCTTTAAAAAACTCAGATTTTTAATACTAAAATAATATCAGAAAGTTATTAGAATTTACGAAATTTATTTTAAATGTCCATACGCTCGGTGGAGGGGGGAGGTATGGGGCCCCCAAAATGTGAGTTGGTCCGGGCCCCGTTGAATCTCTCTCAGGGCCTGCATAGAACAATTTACATTAATATTAATGATGTATACGATACGGCGGTTCGAACAAGACTGACTGAATGTTTTATTGTACGGTCGATGTTCCCCCACTCTTGTACCTAAGCTATATGCGCGACGAACGTATCTACATACTCTGCACATGTCGCTTACAATAGCCACGCCCCTTTTACTCGTATATCACTCTTAATCATGAACCAATCATGAAGCATAGAATATGGAATATGAACTATACTTATATCTCTATAACACAATTTGTTGAGCCAAAATCTGACTCCCGACCCCCGAGTTGGTTGGTCTCTCGTGTACGAGTGAGTGCGCAGTAGTTGACTGAGCAACCGTATGTAGCTGAGTGAGTGTGTACCCCACCACATAATATTTGACCAATCAGCCGCACGGGAAATACGTCTACCTTCTTCTGTGTACAAAGTAAATTTCTTACTTCTGCACAGCGGTCGGACCGCCTCCTCTAGCTTCCGTTTTTTTGCTTACCCCTTCCTTATTGTATCTTTGTGGAACCAATAAAGCAAGGTTTGCTGTGGATTTTTTGACAATCGCCATTTTATATAAATTTCTTTTCGATGGCGTATTACATCGATATGAAATATATGTTTTTAGTGATTCAAAATAATCACTAATTTTGAATTTGACACCAAAACGCTTGCTGGTGACATTTTAGAGTTGTGACGTCACACTCATTATCAACAATAATCAAACATTCAGAGTTAGACTATAGGTACATAGAACCAGACCCAGATAGAGAAGGGGGCTAGGAGGGCTCTGTGTCTCAGGGGCCCCGGCGCCCGAAAATTATTTACTCTCAGATGAGATATCAAAAATTATATGACAGTTCTCTTGGAGTTTAGTGATGACTTTGACAACTTTCGCGCAAGCGTTGTATGTAAACACCAACGGTATTAAAACAGTGGTGATATTATTATAATTATTTTATACGGTCAGAGTCGCCAACTGTGTTACAATACTCTAAGTTCCATAGCTAATCCATAGATAATATAACAAAATTAATAACCTCATTTATAAGTGCTAGCTATCTTGCAAATTTGCTAGGTCCTTTATAATACCGGACATAAAAAAAATTTATTGTTTCAAAAATAATTCGAAAATTTCAAATAAAACAAGAGTAAAAAAATTCATTTTTATAGAGATTAATATTATCTATTTTTTATGTCCCATTCATTTTACTCTATCAGAAATATGTTTTAATATAATAAAAATCACGTACACTATTCACTGTCAGTATTACGTATAAGAAAGTCCCGTAGCTCTTATAGCAGATATTTTAAAATATACAGGGTCCTCCAATAGTGTGTCCGGCATTGTTTTACGCCCAAATTATTGAAGTTAGAGTTTTAGGATAAAAAATTTATTATATATATTGACCCCAAAGAATTTCAGGAAAATATTTTCAACCCCCTAAAACCGCTCCTTGGGGGGTAGTTTGAGGGGTACATACCCGTTTCTCAGTTAAATCAAATGGAATGGTATATCAAAAAGTACATATTTGTAAAGATCATAAAAAAATAAGAAACTTTCGTAAAACAAAAATTTTCATACTTTCAATTGTTTAAAAAATATGGCGACTTGTTCTCAAATTTTAGGGTTTAACTAAAAGTGCTATAATTTCGTTAAAAATTAATGGAATTTTATTATTTTTTCAAATTTAGAAAGTAGAAATAATGAACTTTGTAAAAATGTATGACTATTTGTGATTTTGATAGTTTAAAGTGTCATACGCGATATATCAAAAATTCAAAAGTTCAACTTAGGATAATTCGAAATTTTCAAATACAACGGTATATCAATTAGTACTTTTTCTTAAAAAGGATATGTAAATAAACAACTTTTGTTAAGAAAATTTAAAATTTAAAATTATAATTTTAAAATTGAAAACTGAAAATTAAAATTTTTCATTTTAATTTTTTTTATCAAAAACTGTTTATTTACATATCTTCTTTAAGAAAAAGTACTAATTGATATACCATTGTATTTAAAAATTTTGAATTATCCCTAATTGAACTTTTCAATTTTTGGTATGTCGAGTATGACACTTTAAACTATTAAAATCTCAAATAATCATACATCTTTACAAAGTTCATTATTTCTACTTTCTAAATTTAAAATAATAATAAAATTCCATAAATATTTAACGAAATTAGAGCACTTTGAGTAAAACTCTAAAATTTGATAACAAGTCGCCATATTTTTTAAACAATTGAAAGTATGAAAATTTTTGTTTTACGAAAGTTTCTTATTTTTTCATTATCTTTACAAATATGTACTTTTTGATATACCATTCTATTTGATTTTACTGAGAAACAGGCATGTACCCCTCAAACTACCCCCCAAGGGGCGGTTTTAGGGGGTTGAAAATATTTTCCTGAAATTCTTTAGGGTCGATATATATAGTAAAATTTTTATCCTAACTCTCTATCTTCAATAGTTTGGGCGTAAAACAATGCCGGACGCACTATTGGAGGACCCTGTATATGGTATTTATTAATTTTTACAAATCAACACATTTTTAGTTTACATTGTTTATTTTTTGGCTTGATAAAAAATACCAGATACATTTCTTAAGGGGGATAACCACTGTGACGGGTCAAAAAATTGTCAACGTTTGGGAATTTTTTTCATAGATATAACTAATTATTTTTGAATCAGGTAAAGGATGTTTTATTAAGTATATATTCAACTTATTTAATATAAATTTTTATTGAAAAAATATTAAATATTTACAAAGTTATGAGCCTCGATGTGACGACCAAAAAAATATTTTTCTCTATGGTCAACTCGAACTTTCGAGAAGGGTTATATGAAAAATATAAATAAATTTTTTATCAGTATCTATATGAATGTAGCTATTGTTGCACATAGCCGTTTTATTTTATTTTATTTTTTCACAAAATGGCGAACGTTTGAATTTCTTTTTTCATTTTTAAGACCTATTTTTTTATTAGAGCGGTTTTAAAAATTGTAATTTTCAAAATTTCAAAAATCGGTTACGTGCAACGATAGCTACTGCAATTACGAAAATTATATAAAAAAATATGAAATCGGTTCATTAGTCTTTGAGGAATCGTGTCGACCATGTCGAAAAATGTCATTCCGAGATAAACGTGTTTCATGTTTTTGTTTTATCATAAACGGCCGTGCTACATCGTCTCACTCAATTGACTGTAACTACGTCAATTTTCAAAATTTAAACTCAATTTTGTGTACACATATTTATGAATATGTATACTTTAAAAAATCTAAGAAAAAATATTTTTTTTCCGTCACTGTGGCTTTCCCCTTAAAATGTATAATAAAAATATGCAAAAATGGAAAATGCTTCTTGATGTTTTTTTTATAAGTTGTATTTGCATGGCTGTTCTGATTTTTTTGTCGATTTAATTTTTGTATATGTAATTGAAAGTTACATCTTTAAAAAATTAAAATTGTTTGTGTTGTACAATATTCAACTGCTTTTCTTTTTGGCTGATGTTTTTTTGTAACTTATCCTTAAATTCTCGTTTGATATACCAACAATACTTCAAAAGTAATTGAAAATAGATATAATATAATTTATTTGTATTTAAACTAACTACTCGTTAAATCATCAATTGAAGTTATAGCCATTAAGCCAATTTATAATTTCAATATAAATTCGAACTTTATGTGGACTAAAATACGATTATCTAGGTATTACCTTTTTGTTCAATTGAGATTAAAATAATACCTTAACCCTAACCTAACAAAGAGATTTTGTATAATTTGTAATACATTTAAAGGGGAAAATATAAAATCTGTATTGTTAGTAACGACATATGTATAAAGATAATACTTGCATGATGTCCTTTATCACAATATGCTTAAATAAATGTTGTGGGTTATGTATGAATTTATCCAGATTTTAATTAAATTGTTTGAAAGTACCCATGTTCAAAATCTAATTGTTGAGTAACACATTATTTAATTGATATGGAGATATGTATAATATGTATATACAGGGTGGGGCATTTAAAGTGTTACAGAATTTTATCTCAGAGCCATCGCATATTTGAAAAAAATGTTTAAACCCAAAAATGTTTGGTTGTTATGGGGTAATCGAATATTAATAATATTTTTTTATTTTAGTATGGCCTTCAAAGTTATTTGAAGACCAACATCATTTTTTCAAATAGGAACCTATAGTTTTAATTTAATAATCTTATTCTACGTGAAAAAAACACGAATCTTTCATTGAAAAATTTTTTTTGACATAATATGTTTACATAATATATACATAATATGTAATATTGGTGTCAGACGTTTATTAAATTTTTCTTTAGTACCTATTGCTTTTTTTTCATTATACAAAATCGCAAATATCTCGGTTCCAATGAAAATACCTAATTAACTCTGGATTAAATTACAAATTACATAGCAAATAGTTAAAATTATTGATTATATAGTAAATTTTGATTCTAATTCTTATTTTTGGGTATGTTGAGTTAATATTTCTATCGTAAATCGAAGATTGATGCATGCAATATGACTAAAATATTTTGTGTTTTAGATTTCATTAAAAGTATGTTAATTATATAGAAAATGACGTGAAAAGTTGAAATTTTCAAACCGCAAGTCTGTATCTCAAACCGTTCTCGAGATATGGCCTTTCAAAGTTTTAGTTTTTTGAAAGTTTTGGTGAAAAATGGCTATAACTTTTGAACGTGTGGTCGGATTTGATTTTTGTTGACGAATTTGGAATCAGCGTGGCAAAATCTATATAATGACATGTATGACACCTAAAAATTAGAAAAATTTTTTTTTGCTGAAAATTGAAATTTTTCCAAGGGGTATACCTTAAAAAAATGCCGATTTTTGACCAATTTTTTTTTGTCGAATTTTTAAGTGTTATATATGTAATTTTATAGATTTTGACACGCTGATTCCAAATTCGTCGACAAAAATCAAATCCGACCACATGTTCAAAAGTTACAGCCATTTTTCTCCGCAAATTTTGAAAAAACTTAAACTTTGAAAGGCCATATCTCAAGAACGGTTTGAGATACAGACCTGCGGTTTGAAAATTTCAACTTTTCACGTCATTTTCTATAAAATAAACATACTTTTAATCAAATCTATTTCAAAAAAATTTTGTTGTATTTCATGCATCAAACTTCAATTTGTCATAGAAATATTAACACAAATACAAAAAAGGAGAATTAAAAAGTAACTAAGTTGAAGAAATCGACTTTGATAACTAAAAAAATTCATAAAAATCGGTTGATACATCCATTTCCTTCGAAACATTCTTAATCTTACATTATATATTTAAGTTCGTTGATCTAATATTGCAATAAGCCTATTGCATTTCACATACCTACATATTAATATCTCAAAACGGAAAAAATATTAAAAAGGTAGATATGATAGGAGCCTTACGAGTTCATATCTGGTTACTGAAAATTCAACCCCTAAGAAGTTATAAGAGGTGGTGCAACTCCTGGAACACATGATTCATTATTTGACCGTCAGGAAGTTAGCGCGGACTTGTGAAAAACAACAAATATTTTTAGCTCAAAAAATTGCTCCTTATGTATCTGAAATAGCTCCAACTCTAAAAAAATTTAAACAAAGTTATTAACTAAACAAAAAAAATAATTGTTATATGGTATTTTTGAAAAACTAATCGTTTTTCGTAATAATTCTTATGGTCAATCAATTGCTCCCTAATTGCTCCAAATTTCTCTATACTTAGTTTTTCAAAATTATCAATATTTTGAAGTCAAAATTTAAATTTAAATTTCTCACTTTAATTGTTGCAAAACATGTTTTTGAAATTGCTCCAACTCTAAAAAAATTTAAACAAAAGTTATTAACTATACAAAAAAACAAAAAATCCTAAAATGACATTTTTCAAAAACTAATCGTTTTTCGTAATATTTCTTATGGTCAAGAAATTGCTCCCAAATAGCTCCAAAATGCTCTCTACTTAGTTTTTCAAAATTATCAATATTTTGAAGTCAAAATTTAAATTAAAAATTGACCGGGCTTAGGAATATAATCACAAATCATTATGCATATATACATATATATGAACAAATGAACATATGTATATTAATATATGTATTATATATTATATTATTAAACATATATTATTATATTAAACATATATATTAATATATGATATTAAGCTTCTTACTCGAAATGTAACATAGTTTGTTAAAATATAGAGTACCTATATTTGTGTACCACTCTCTGTGTTAGATGTGCGACGTAATGAATTGGACGAACAAAGCAGTGGCAGATAGTGCAATAATTATTTTTAATTTTTATTCTTAATTTTTAATGGTAATCTTACATTTATGTAAGTATTCTATAAATGTATTTGTGTTTGACTACATCTATGGACTGATTTCCTACCCTTACCGCACCGGTCTTTTTTATGATACGTACAATATATACATTGTTAAACTAAATTTCAATATATAAATTAAAATATTTGGTACCTACTGTTCTCATAACCGAAATACATAAATGTATTATACCTGCTAATGTTTTGTTTCTAATTTTTATTACAGAAAAGCAGCTGCGGCGGCAGGGGGTGGATCAGGCGGGGGTGGCGGCGCCGAGACGGGTGTCGGTGACGTTGGAGTTGAAGCCGGAGTGGCAGCGTTACGTAGCACCCCGGACTGGAGTGAAGCGGCAGTCAACGGTGATCATTTGTGGGTACCGACTTCCGTCTCTGGTGATTTCTGCTACCTTGCCGATGGCGATTGCTCCGTAAGGATATATAATAATTATTTAACCCTTAGTTACTCGCGTGATGTACCGTAACGTAGTTAGTCGCGCGGTGTATTTTATACACCACATAAAAAAAACTAATGTTTGGAAATTTTGAAGGTATTATATTAATTTTTTGCCCAATTTATGTACTATTTATTTTTGAGCAACTAAGAAATATTTCTTAAAATTAACACAACTAAAAATTAAGGATAAGAAAGAAAAACTAACCAAAATAAATCTAAAAAAGGGCTCCAAGTCTCTGGCACCCCCTTTTTTGAAATTCGAATTTTATTATATGTAGTTCGTTTGTGCTTCGTTTGTGCACGTTTGTGCAGGAAAACCTTTCGTTTGTGCTTTAACACAGGAGATATTCAAAAAAATCAAATGGGGGGCCTTAGACATGCGAGCCCCCCCCCCCCCCTTTTTGGAAATTCGAATTTTAATATATGTAATTCGTTTGTGCTTCGTTTGTGCACGTTTGTGCAGAAATTTTCATCGTTTGTGCTTTAACCCTTAGGTGGTATTCACAAAAATCAAATGGGGGGCTGTAGACATGCGAGCCCCCCCTTTTTCGAAATTCGAACTTTATTATATGCAGTTCGTTTGTCATCGTTTGTGCACGTTTGTGTAGAAATTTTCATCGTTTGTGCTTTAACCCTTTACATGTTATTTATATTTAAAAATACCGAAAATATGTCTCTGGCACCCAATTTTTTGAAATTTAAATTTTTGAATGTGCAGTTCGTTTCTGCTTCGTTTGTGCACGTTTGTGCTGAAATTATATTCGTTTATGCTTTAACCCTTTATGAGCTATTCGTAAAAAACTTTTAATGCGTTGTAAACATGATAAAAAGGCTACTATTACACAAAATGTAGTTGACCTCAAAAATGACCTTCAAATCTTCATTAAAGATAAAAAATTTTACTCTCATTGATTTTCCCTTTCTTAACCCTAAATCTTTTCTATTAAACAATTTTTCCCGAAAAACTTTAGTTTTCAAGATATTGGCTTGTCTCAATTTAAATAGATCAGCCTGTTTACTTACTACTTAAGATGTACTTTTTGTGATTTCGAAGACACTTCATTAATCTCACTTTATCGTCTGTCCATCCATCCGTCCTTTTCAATCAAAACAAAATTTCTCGTAAACTAAATTTTTTAAATAGAATTTTTTTACTGAACGTGTTAAGTTTGCCCTCTAGACAAAGATATTAAAAATGTTAGAATAAATAGTTTTCTGGGGGGGGGGGTAAGAACTAAGGCTAGGCAATAAAATGTATACCAAGGCATGCGACATGTTAAAATGTATGACCTAACCAGTGGAATTTGATCCTCTTTCTTATTTTGTTTCTATGAAAATAGCAAAAAATATTATATGGGCTGGTAAATTTGAGGTAGTAACGAAAAAAATCAGACACCAACCCTACGCTACGGCACTGTAGATATATAAAATTATCATCATTTAAAATAGATTGTAAATAATTATTAGATAAAATAGTTGTTAAGTAGTAAAAATCAGTAAAATATAATTATAAAATTTGGGTTTTTATTTATCTCGAAAAAACTATAAAGATATGTTTTAGGAGTTTCACATCAACCGATACGCAGATAAATTTAATTTTTTTATTGTATATTAACATTAATAAACAATTAGGTAACTTGTATCTATAATAATAATGAATAGTATGCAAAAGACAGACATATTATTAGTATATTATATTTATTTATTTTTAATTAAAATAAAATAAAAATCAACACTATCGACACCTAAAGGGTTAAAGCGTTAACAGAGCTTCTAGTTAGATAAATAAGAAACACAAGACGTATAATTTTTTTCGAAAACTAATATTGAGAATGTAGGTAATCATGTTTATAACGCATTAACAGTTTTTTTACGAATAGCTCCTAAAGGGTTAAAACATAAACGAATATAATTTCAGCACAAAAGTGCACAAACGAAGCAGAAACGAACTGCACATTCAAAAATTTAAATTTCAAAAAAGGGGGTGCCAGAGACATATTTTCGGTATTTTTTAATATAAATAACATGTAAAGGGTTAAAGCACAAACGATGAAAATTTCTGCACAATCGTGCACAAACGAAGCACAAACGAACTGCATATAGTAAAATTCGAATTTCAAAATAGGGGGGGCTCCCATGTCTACAGCACTCACTTTGATTTTTGTGAATACCACCTAAAGGGTTAAAGCACAAACAACGGGATTTCCTGCACAAACGTGCACAAACGAAGCACAAACGAACTGCATACAATAAATTTTAAATTTCAAGAAAGGGGGGACTCGCATGTCTACAGCACCCCATTTTATTTTTTTAAATATCTCCTAAAGGGTTAAAGCACAAACGAAAGGATTTCATACACAAACGTGCACAAACGAAGCACAAACGAACTACATATAATAAATTTCAATTTTCCGAAAAGGGGGGGCTCGCATGTCTACGGCCCCCCATTTGATTTTTTTGAATATATCCTAAAGGGTTAAAGCACAAACAAAAGGATTTCCTGCACAAACTCCCGACGTGGTCTCATATAAATTTCATCAGAATCTGACTTCAAAAATACACCTCTCAAAAGTGAAAAATAAAATAAAACCAACTTAAAACAAAAATCATAAAAACAATGAAAAGTATATACACACTATAATAACACTGGTCAACAAAAAATAGAGATTGAAACGAGATCTAAATAGGTAATTTAGGAAGTTTTTGACATGCCAAAACTGAATTTGTTGCTCAATTGGTTTCATCACGTCAGGGTTTTGAGATATTCTAACCTAAAAGTCTCAAAAATGACTATATTGGCAATGTTAAAGAATTTATTACCAAGTAGATAATTTTTTTTAAGTTTTTGGTTACGGTAATAAATAGTATTATCTTTCCTCTTTAAAATGAGTTTTAACTTTTTACTGTACGATTTTTTTTGCTGAGATCTACTTGTTTGAAGATATAATATATTTATGAGTGTAGTATAGAAGATATATCTTCATATTAGTATATTTTGGTGAAGAAAAGTCGCACAGTGAAATGTAAAAAATCATTTTAAAGAGAAAAGATAGTACTATTTGGAATCATGAAAGAAACCTTCAGAAAAAAATTACCTACTTAGTAATAAATTCCCCAACATTGCCAGAATCGTCATTTTTGGGACTTTAAGGTTCGGTTATCTCAAAAACCTGACGTGATGGTAACGAATTCGGTTTCGGCATGACAAATATGTACCTCCTAATCACCTTTTAAGAAAGAAATAATTAAAATCAACTTAAAAAACTGTTTTTAATTATTATGTATATTATATTTTTCATATTCATTTTTCATATTTGTTTTAAATACATGTCTGGCTTAATAATTGGTTATGAGAATATCTGATACTTCGATGTTGAACCTTTTTGTTATTTTAGATTAAAAACGTGACTCAATCCCCGCGACAATGAACTGATTTTAAATAATTTTATTAGGTCGGGATTTGCCGTATCGAATGCACTCAGGTATGTTATATTTGCCTATAGCTACACTACGTTTCATTAATACTGGCTAGACAGTATATATAGCTTACCTATTTGACTTTAAATGCTTAGCATATTTTTAAACTAACAGCTTTTTACAATTTTAATTAATTTTTTTTAATAGTAAATTTCCCAATATATTTAAAATCTACTTTAAAACTTTAAGTAAGTTGTAGATTTGAATAGAAATCCAGAGCTAGCAAATTTGCTAGTTAGAAAGTACTCTCAAATGAGGTATAAAACTTATATGACAATTATCTTGAAGTTTCATGAAGATTTTGACAAGTTTTACGCACGTATTATATGTAAACACCAACAATGGTATTAAAACAGTGGTGATATTATGATAATTATTTTGTACGGTCAGAATCGCCAACTGTGTTAGCCTTGTTTCACACATACGCGGTTCCATTCGGTTCGGTTCGTTTTCGGTTTCAGCCGAAAACGAATCAAACCCTTTCACACATACACGGTTCTCATACGGTTCACATTAGGTTTTATTTTTCTCCGTAAACTCAGTAGTTATCATGAAGAGAAAGCAAGTTGTTGCCATGTTGTTTCTCTATAAAAAAATTAAAAAATGAAGGAGGAATACTAGAATTCATTGCGAGCACCCTCTCATCACTTTACAGCAGGAATTTGGAACATTCTACACTATTTTCCCGAAGCAAAAGAGCATGAAGACGATCCACATCAACATCTAGAAAACCGCTCATTTTATTAGAAAATCCGCGACAAAACTTAAAAAAAATAACACTCGCTATCAGGTTAAAACCGAAACTAAACCAAGTATGTGTGAACGCGTGCATTGCTTTGTGTTCCCTGGACACGAATTGAAACCTGATGAAATCTGTCCGTGTGGAGGGAGTATTCAGTTCTGTACGGTTTCTATTAGGTACCGAATACAAACTGAATCATCGTTTCACACTTGTCGGCAGCGACCGAAAACGAACCGAAAACGAACCGAACCGAATGAAACCGTATATGTGTGAAATAGGCCTTACAATACGTTGAAGTATCACTGCTCTAAATTCCATAGCAAATCCATAGATACTATTACAAAATTAATACCTAATTTGAGAGTGCTTGCTAACTAGCAAATTCTGCTAGCCACTTTATGATACCGGACATTAATTATTTAAAAAGTGTAGCAATAATTTATTTCAACAATTTATTTTTAGTTGATTATTTTGATTTATTTATTTTTTCTTCCTTTTTATATGAACATTGTTGAAAAAATCTATAAATATGTCGTATGTACTAAATAATTGATTAAAATTCATAAAAAAAAGTTTTGTTTTCTATAAAAAAAGTTATTGATTTGTTTATAATTTTATAATGATATAAAATAAACTTTTGAAATATCGTTGTCATAAAAAATTCAAAATCGTCAATTACGCCAAGATTATTAACCCATTTAAAGTTGTCTGCATGCAACAAGTGAATGTTTATTATTAATTCAAAAATAAAATTAGTGTTACTGACTTTTGGTAAAATCAGTTTATAATCCACTATAAAATTCTTATTATTTTTCATAGATATGTACATACTTGAAATTTTTTTATATATATAAAAGACTAATGTCTATTTGATTTGATGTTGCCAAAAAAAATTTACACAATTTTGACCAAATGTTTTTAAAACAAGTATGTATGTAACTATGTATCTACTTCTATTTTATAAGTTGTTTTTATATTTTTTCTTTAGCAAGAGATTGTTATTTAGAATATTTTTTTTTTCAAAGGGAGGGGGTACTTTACTGTTTTTTTTTATTTTATTTACTACTCTATATTTTAAGGGGTTGTTATATATTTTAACCCAAATAAAATAAATAATAAGTGACTTTTCATAAATTCCGTCGATGGACTAGTAATTACCCCCCCCCCCTCAAAAAATAAATAATGTTTTAATTGATATAATGGTATAATTAATAATAATAATAATGTTTGTTATCTTTTACTTCATAAAAGGAAGTCATATTTCTGTATATGTCCCAGGTAAACTACTGAACTGATTTTAATGCGGTTTTCACTAATAATTAGATAATATTTAAGTGCATGTTATTAGCTATTAATATTTTGTGAAAACATGAGATTTGACATAAAAAGACTAAAAAAAGTAATTTATCAACTCGTGTTTTGTTTCCATAATGTCACAGTGGGGCAAAGAAATCTTTACGGTTCAATATTTTAATAATTTAAGGTAGTTGGTCCGTAAACACGTTTTCGTCAGATTTTGTTTAAATTGCACAAGAATATTCCTTTGATTAATATCTGGAAAATAGCCTATTTTTATTAAAATTGACCATCTCTAAATCATGAAAAACGATCTCAAAGTTTATATTTTTAACACAGCTTATATGGACTAACCGTACACTAACGTAACGTTTTATTAGATAAAATTTAAACGTAGCGTCAGTTTTTCATAAAAAACTGACATGTTGTGTATTTATATGAAAGAAAACAGTATACAAAAAATTGGAATGATTGACCATCCCGTTATTAAGATTTAACCTGATTTACCTACCAAACCATCACATAAATTACAGTATTGTTGACAATGTGGCAACAACGTATTCATTTGAGTATAGTAAAAAATACGAGAAATAATGAAATAATTTTTTACAAAATATGATAAATGGATTGAAGGGAATTATAATCGATTTCATTAATTATTAATATATTCTGTGGTAGTTTAGAATAGTTTAGATGATAAAATATAATCATTTGACAAGTAATTAATAGTAGATAATGTACAGCGTTGCCATGATCATTTCTCTAAATTAAAAATATGTACTCATGGCCTAATGTCATTACATTATGATGGACCAACTACCTTAAGTGAATATTTTTGACTTAATTGAAACTTATTTATAACAAAATCAAAAAAAATCAGTAATTTATAAATTAATTTTTGCTTTGATCACAAATGGGTTAAAAAAATGTATATACGTAATTCATAATTTCTACAAATCTGAACATAAAAAAATTCTTCAAAAAGAGTTCATATATCACAAAACACACATTAATTTTACTGCCAGACATTCAATTTAAAATCAATTAGTTCCAGTTTTTGAAGTTGTACTAAATGTACGTAATGTTTCATTTCAAAAAACCATTCTACCTTTCATCCGTAAATGTATTTTGATTATAACATTCCATAACCTAAAAATATACGTAAATAATTGACCATTTACGCTTGTTACGCCATCTATACGTAACGATTTGAAACAATGATAGAATTGTCGTAACTAATGAGAGATCTAAAAATAAATGTAAAGTTAAAATTATATATATTTTGCACTCAGGTAAATATAGGTTCAATGGCGGTTATTTTTTTTGCCGCTAACTCTGAGCTGTTGAAAATAACTTTCTGGCGCTCGTTGAGTTGTTTCAATAAATCAGAATTAACTGGGTTTTATGTTTTTTGAAGGTTAACTATGCACGTGCAATGAGTAAAGTATTTATAGGTGTAATAGAAATTCCTTATTAGATGCATTTGAACTTATTAAAATTGAAAAATTCATTTTGTTTTTGACCCCGCAGAATCCTTATGGGAAAGGGGTTTCGGTCAAACTCTTTGAAACTTTGGATTAAAATAGTCCTTGATGAGTAGATCAAAAGTGTCAATGGGCACTAAGTTCTAGAAACTTGTCTTTAATTTACAATATATTTTTTTGTAGAACCTTAAATTTCGCTCAACTTTTTGTATGTGTTCCCAAAGACATATATAATCGATTACCACCATAAAAAGTCAACCTTTCAATTCATTGAGAAATGACAACACTTAAATCTTATTGTTACGTTTTTTTAATTATAAACAAATCCTAAAAACTTGTCTTTAATTTACAATATTTTTTTTGTAGAACCTTAAATTTCGCTCAACTTTTTGTATGTGTTCCCAAAGACATCTATAATCGATTGCCACCATAAAAAAGACAACTTTTCAATTCATTGAGAAATGACAACACTTAAATCTTATTGTTACGTTTTTTTAATTATAAACAAATCCAATTGTTTTATAATAAAAAATTGGTTTATAATAAAAAAACGTAATAATAAGATTTAAGTACTGTCATTTGTTAAAAAATTTAAAAGTTTACTTTTTTATAGTGACAATCGATTATATAAGTCTTTGGGAACACATACAAATAGTTGTGCAAAAATTAAGGTTCTACACATTTTTATATTGTAAATTAAAGGCGAGCATGATCCCCAACTTTAGAGGGCTAAATTCACTTCTAGTCCAGTAAAGGAAGCATTTTGACACAAAATTTAGGGGGCACGCAATATTATGGTTGATTCTTATAGATTTTGAACTGGAGAATTCGAAAAAAATAACCCGGACTGGCGAAAAGTGGTGCAACACCCTTAAAAATGGGGTTGAAGTGTAAGACCCCCGATTCCAAGTGTATTTTCAATTTATCTCAAAATCTAAAGCGATAATGGGGCATTTTTATGATTGATATTTGCTAGGGGTACTGAGATGAATCGATTGGGACCAAAAATAATGTATTTGAGTCGAGTAAAAGTAGTGTTTTAAAGTAATCTGTAGCCATTTTCTTTTTACTTTTTGTTTATTTCTAAATGATAACATGGGGCACATTGATACATTAATACGAGGGCATTTTGATACGTATCTTTTTTAAAACAAAATAAGGCACTTTGTTGACAAAATTGTCTTCAGGGAAATAGATCAGAAATGTGAATTTCACGTTTTTTATTTGAGGCGTAAACCTTCTGGAGTCTATGTCTATCCGGACATAAAAGATGAGGCTTCTGTTCACATATTGTGTTGAAGTTGCCAGAACCAATCATCAAGAAAGCCACCGATATAAAGGGATCCATTTTTTAGTCAATATTAATCTGACTTCTTATAATTTGTAAGAGCATCGTGTAAGGGGTTAATTGATACAGATTCCACATTAAAACAAAAAATAATAGCTGTAACATTTATATTTAATAAGTGGGGTTCAAACTTTTACCCAAAAAATTATTCAGATATACATTAAATATGTATAGTTTCTTAGGGGCTTACAAAGCTGACTAAAATCAGTTATTTTAATATAGCACTAGGGCTGTCAGTTTAAGAATAAAATACAACTATTTAATGTTGATAAAATTTCGAAGATAAAATTAAGAGATTATACCTAAAATGTAGAGTTCTGACCTTAATTGAATTTCAAAATGAAATTTTAAGTTATAGAAGAATAAAGAGCGTCCTTAAATAATGCTTTAGGTATTACAAAAATTTTTAGTAAAATCATGTGTGTATGTTGCCATTAAGGCAGGTAAAATATTGGTCGAATTTCGACCATAGGCCATACTAGTTACTACTAATATTCAATGCACTGGGCATTATTCTAATTGGCTATAGAAAATATTGTACAAACAAATCATTTTTGGTATACTTAAAAATATTTTTATCGTTGATTTCGTTTTGTGGTGCATTAAAAAGCTTTCAATGATAAATTAAAAATTTATATTAACTCGTGAATAAAATTGTTAAAGTTTTTTTTTGCAATGGATCAGCATTCGGTAAAATATTTGAGTCACTTAATTAGGTACTAAATGAAACATACAAAATGCGATTTGACATTATTCAGAGTAACCGATTATTTTAATATGTATACTACGTATTTTGTCACAAATGGTTGTGATGTTTATTGAACTGAAAATTATCTAAAGTGCTTTTACGAAAAACTCAATATTGTTGTCAGTTTCAATAATTATTAATGATAGAATCTACGTTTATTTTCAATTATTAAATATTATTTCATGTTTATTTGTTGCGAAAATTAATTATGCATTTGTTTTTCAAACTGGATTTCGAATTAATTCTAATAGCAATATAAACCAGGTGGTCTATTTAATTTGAGACAAGAAATATATCGAAAATAAAGGTTTTTCTAATAAAAAAGGGGAAAAACAATTGAAGTAATTTGGTAGTTTTTAAGTCAACTTCATTTTTTTTAAACGGGAACCTTTTTTCTAATTTTTGCCATTAAAAAAATTCAATTTTTTTTTAATTTCATTTTCTAAAATTTAATTGGTTCTTTAAGATGTGTAGTTAATATTAATAAAGAAATGGTGTTCCCCCTCTATACCCTTAATCTTTTGCACCAAACATTTTCTCTGAAAAACCTTAGTTTTCGAAATATTTGCTTGTCTCAATTTAAATAGAAATCGATATGCGAAAATTTTGTTATAATATAATTAAATATTTTTTTTATAATTGTACATTATTTTTAAAACCTCCTGCATGAAAAAAAAAACATAAAAAATATAGATTTTTTCCTGTCATCCCAGATAGTAAGTGACACCCTTTTATTATAAAATAAATTTTACTCTCTGAAACTGTAATAATATAATTTTAGGCTGTAATGTTTGCAGTTTATCCATCAATTTATATCGAGTATCTACAAACATTATTACAGTTTCATACTGTAAGAAATATTTTATAATAATAGGTTGTCGTTTATTCTGGGATGTACAGGGAAAATCTGTAATTCTTCAGGTTGATTTTTTTTCATGTGACATCATACAGAATACTATGCTGGTTTTAAAAATGTTAATAATATAGAGTCCTATAGATATTTACATAGTTTTAAAATAAATGAACAAATTCTACTATCTCGTTTATTAAAAAAAAATAAAATAAAAATAACGAATTTCATTTGTTTATAGAAACACGGTCCGCGAGTAAAATGCCCAGCATGCGGTGCTGTAGCTCACGCTGGTTGCGCAGGAGCTCTTGGAGACAAATTCCAATGTAAACCAACGTTTCGTGATACAGGAGTGAGACAATACCGTGAACAGACAACCACTGTTCACCATTGGGTTCATCGCCGTTCAGAAAAGGGCAAATGTAAACATTGTGGCAAGGTATTGTATCTCATCATCCCAAAAATTTGTAAACATTCATTATTTTATTTATTTCTAGTCATTCCAATCAAAATTATCGTTCGGTTGTAAAGAAATAGTAGCTTTGAGTTGTTCATGGTGCAAAGGAGCATATCATAACAGAGATGCCTGCTTTAGCGCAACGAGGATAACGGAAGCCTGTACGTTAGGGTCGCATGGTACTGCCATCGTACCACCAACTTGGATTGTTAAGCTTCCTCGAAGAGGTTCTTTCAAATCGAGTTTAAGGAAACCTCCACGTCGTCCCTTATCTAAAAAACGATCCAAGGATAAGGTTGGATATTATTGCCATTATACTTATTTTAAGATGGTTAATATATGTTCTTTTTATAGAGTGATAAAGAACATAAAGCATTTGTGATAAAACCCATTCCATCAGCAACAGTTTCGCCTGTAATTGTGTTCATCAATCCGAAATCAGGTGGAAATCAAGGTGCTAAATTGTTGCAGAAGTTTCAATGGTTGCTCAATCCTAGACAAGTGTTTGATCTCACACAAGGCGGTCCTAGAATGGGGTAATTATTTTTTTTAGTGTTCCAAACGGAACACTTATAAAAGGTGTCCCAATAAGAATGCCGGATTTAAATTTTTTTCTCTGCAAATTTGAAAATTGTCATTTACGAATGTTCCGATTATTAATTATGAAGCGCTACACAAAGGAATAACGCGTTATCATGGTGAAAACACATTACAAAAATGGGGAAAGTTACGCTCGAAAAGCGAAATTTTCGTAATTGATCAAAAATTTTAGGAAAATGGGTTGGTTATGGACAGTAAGTCACCTGTGCGTCGGCGTACCGGCCGGTTTTTTTCGAAAACATTGCTGCTGTAAACGAGAATGTTGCCGAATCAATGCGACATCGTTCACAACAACTTGGAATTTCGAGAAGCACCACGCAGCGAATTCTTAAGAAAGATCTCCATCTGCATCCCTATAAGGTACAGCTTATTCCTGAGCTCAATCCAGCAGATTACGAACAGCGCCGATAATAATTTGTTGAATGGTTGGTGGAGCAAAATGAAGTGGGAGCTGATTTTCCTAAAAAAAATATTTTCATCGATGAAGCGCATTTTCATTTGAACGGGTTCGCCAACAAACAAAATTGTCGCGTTTGGGGTTTTGTGAACTCTTAGGTCTATGCCAATGCGCCACTATTCTCGAGATCCAACGCGTTATCGGTGAGATAGAGCCGGAACTATGTGAGAACGTCATTGCAAATTTAATGGAAAGAGCAAGGGCCTGTATTCAGAGTTACGGGGGCCATTTGCCGGATATTTTATTCCATAATTAATCGGAACATATCTACTTTACAATGCAATAAAAGTATCACCACTCGCTCAATAAAATTTGCGTTTTTTATTTAAATTAAATCCGGCACTCTTATTGTCAGCCCGTTTTTCACAAACGATTTTCTTTGAAACAATTCAATTTTTTTTTCATTCCAGACTTGAGCTTTTTCGTAAAGTTCCCAATTTACGAGTATTGGCTTGTGGTGGCGATGGAACAGTTGGCTGGGTACTGTCTGTACTAGATCAGTTACTTGTAGAACCTCCTCCAGCAGTTGCTGTACTTCCCCTTGGAACTGGAAATGATTTAGCAAGAGCTCTAGGTTGGGGTGGGGTAAGTACATACATCAATATATTTACGTATACAATGATAAAACAAATACATTTCTAAAATTAATCACTCATTGCTTACAAAATAGTAATGTATTATGAAAATGTATAGGGAATTCAATAGCTTTTAATCACAAATAATCTATATAAAATGGTTTAATTCATTATTAATACATTAATATAATATATTTGTATGTGTACATATATTAAATATACATTAGCAATTGTATATATTGTTCTCATCTTGTAAATGTAAATTTGCATACTCTGTTATTATTCATTAGTTATTATTTATACATTGTATATTATTGTAGGGATATACTGATGAACCAATATCAAAAATTTTAACAAATATTAGTGAGAGTGAAACTGTATTGCTAGATCGTTGGGAACTATTGGTTGAAAAAAATCCTGAAGCAAGCGGGACGGAAGAAGGAAAAGATAACCTTCCTCTTAATGTTGTAAATAATTATTTTTCATTAGGTGTAGATGCTCATATTGCATTGGAATTTCATGAAGCACGAGGTTAGTATAAACATATAAACAAAAATGTTCTCGTTTAATATTTTGTATTTATCTTTGTAGAAGCTCATCCTGAAAAATTCAACTCTAGGTTAAGAAATAAAATGTTTTACGGGCAAGCGGGAGGTAAAGATCTTTTACGACGAAAATGGAAAGGTTTAGCTGAATTCGTAAAATTAGAATGTGATGGAAAAGATCTAACTCATAAATTAAAAGAACATAAAGTCCATGCAATTGTATTCTTAAATATTGCTAGGTAAATATCTTTTATTGAGAAAAAAGTAACTGTGGGATCATTTAAATTTATATTTCAGCTATGGTGGAGGAACTCATCCATGGAATAAATCTGGAGGTGCTTTTGAACCTGCTACAGATGATGGTCTTATAGAAGTTGTTGGTCTTACAACCTACCAACTGGTATTAATTATATTACAAAATTCCTTATTTTGTTTATATTCATTTAATTTTTTTTCAGCCATTATTACAAGCTGGAGGCCATGGAACATGTATAACACAATGCAAATCTGCACGAATTGTTACAAGTAAAACTATTCCAATGCAAGTAGATGGAGAAGCATGTAAATTGAAACCATCAATAATTAATCTTAATTTACTTAACAAAGCTACCATGTTGGCAAAAAGGAAAGGAGGAAAACCAAATGTACAGTAAGTATAATATAACATTAGCTATCTGATATTATTATTAAATATTCTTAAAATTAATTTTTTTGAAGGCAAGCAACACTGGAACAATTGAAAATTAATGTTCAAAGAATAAGTATGTCCGATTATGAGCAACATCATTACGATAAAGAATTACTAGCTCAAGCAGGTTGGTATCTAATTGTTACATTTTTATTTACAATATAATTTACCGCATTTTTTTTTACTGTATAGCATATTCAATGGGGGTAATAGAAGTAAATCCAATAGCAGATTTAGAACAAGTAAGGGCATTGATTAATAAACTTCCAGAAGAGAATACTGACCAAATTAAACTTTCGCCAGATTGGTGTTTTGTCGACTGTAAGTTGTACAATATATTATGTATTAGCAATATTCGTTTGACAAATTATTTTTTAATTACAGCATGTACAGCAGAAAGATTTTTTCGCGTGGATAGGGCGCAAGAGCATTTGCATTACGTCACTGATATAGCTGTTGACTCACTGTATATCTTAGATACTGAAAATGGAACAATGCCACAAACTCCAGAAGACGAAACTGCATTTCCTTCACCAAGTTCAAATCACCAATATTCTATACCTGAAATGAAAGTTAGGTAATAAACCGTCCTCACATTGTTGAAACTTGAATTTTGGTGTATATATTCCTTAAGCGTCGATTATATTAAGCGAGTTTACAAGCTAGAAGCCAGCAAGCTTAGAAGCTGTTAGTAAACTCGCCCAGTGTAATCAAGTTCACTAGCTAACAAGCTAGTAAGCAATCTGCGAATAAAGTTGGCGTGTGGGCTTGTTAGCTAGTAAACTAGCCGTGTGTCATCATAGTTGCTAGTGAACTAGCTGCAAGTATCCCGGTGATTCCTGGTTTCAGTGTCTACAAAATGTATTCACAACACGTGGTTTACTCGCTAGCTAGTTGGTTACTGAGCGAGTGGAATGTTTTATGTGTGACTTTTTAGTCATTGAAGATAAAAGTTAGCGGGCTTTTTTGGAATAAGTTCCCTAAATTAAGTTATTTTTAGTGATGACAGTTTGGATTCAACAAGTGAAAAACCGTTGTCTATGGATTCCCAAGGAAGTGGTCCACAATCTCCTGATATTTTGACATCTCCTTCAGAACAAGTTACTTCGGAACCTAGTGGGGAATCAACGGAAGCTGAACCTCCATCTAGTAGTGGTCAAAGTCCAGCCTCTCCAGCTGACAAAGATAAAGAAGCCGAGGCTTTCGAGAAACCTGTTGTAGATAAATCAGTTAATTTTAAAAGGTATATTTTTTTAAACAAATATTTTTAGTTGGTTTAAGGTATTGTTTTCCTTTATCTAACTAATATCTTTCGGTATATAGTTTGTGGTACCTATGATCACTTTCAATTGCATTGGGCATTTTTCTATTGTTAGAAGTTATATTCTGTTTATGTCATTTTTGGTGATTATGAATCTATATGTTTTGTAACTTTTTTTAAATTAATAATTTAAATAACTTAAAGAAAATGTATGTTGGATAAAAATAGAATTTTGAAAACGAAAGAAGACTCAACTAAAGCATTTGAATTTGTGCAACTTAAAAAATTCCAATGCTCATAACACGTTAAAGGATGCATGGAAACAACTTAAAACCACGGTGAAGTTAGACACAATTAAAAATGCTATATATTTTCATCTTCAAAACTCTACGGCTTTTATGTGACATATTTATTTAAGTTATTTACGCCCTAGTTTTGATCTCAAAGCATACGTTTAATGGCATTATTTTATTAAATTAATGCCGGACTGTTTTATTTTATATAATTAATAAAGATGCACATATTTGAATTAAAAAAAAAACCATACAATGTACTACTTCCTACATAAGATTATTATTTAAAAAAAATTGTAATTGGTAGTATATTTGTAGTTCATTCTTGAAGCACATTTCTTTTATACTTACCTTAGTAATCTATAAACTCTATTAAATTTCAATTTGGTATTTGTTGGGATAAAATATTTAGTTGTCTGAAAAGTTCGTAAAGATAAGATACATTTTCTTTAATCTTCCTTTCTTAGACGACCCCTTTCCAAAAAGTTTCCGTTTTTTGCTTAAGATAACTTTGTTTAGGTCAAAAGAAACATGGAATCTTGCCCTTTACTTCCAGCCATCTTTCAGTTTAAATTATTAGGGTGTTCAAAAAAAACTATTTGCTCTCGTTACGAAATGAGTTAAATTATAACTTAAAATAATTTCTTCTACAAGAATTACCTGATTCAAGCCATTTTTTTGAAAATCCTTGCAAACTTTTCGTACAAAAACCTGTCTCAACAAATACCGACTTTATAAAATGATAAAAACAAATTTTACAATTTTTTGTTTGGATTTATTAACTTGAATATAATTTCAAACATTTTATAAAGTCTTTTTAACTCTTTGCACTGAGCACACTGTAACTATGCTTCTCTCTGCGACTCTAGTTCTTGACTTGGTTTGCATGCAGCGTTCACGATCGGTTGTTCGGGTTAGGGCAGGATGTTTATGCATACAGGTAAGGTTTTCTAAGACATCATAATTAATCATTTTGGAAAATTTGTATCGTGTTTAACATTTATTGATCTTTTTCAGTAATCTTCTTGAAAAAAATACAGATGGGATATTAAAAGCTGCAAAACTAGGCGATCTGAATACGGTATGTTTTAAAATTCATAAAGTTTTTGGGGTTATTGGAGTTTTTATTACAAAATATATATTTCTAGTTGAAGGAATTACATGGCCAAGGATATTCATTGTTGTCAATAGATTCTCAAGGACAAACTGCCTTACATTACAGTGCTAGACATGGACATAAAGACGTAGTTAAATACCTTATTGCATCTGCACCAGCAACTATTATAAATATGGCTGATAATGATAAGTAAGTTAATTATTTTTTTAGTGAGAGACTGATGAGTAGATATAAAAGAGAAAGATGGATAAATAGCGCATGAGTACAAGTCAGTTTACATTGGTTATGTATTAGAGAGAGATGATTAAATATATGTATGAAAAAAATGGATGGATAAGTAAAAGTCACTTTAAGTCATAGACGTATGAAATGGACTGGGCAATAGCCTCACAAAAATGACCACTCTCATTAAAGAGACAAAACGATAAAGTAGCCAATATCTGTCTCTTTTCTGTAGGTCTGTAATGACTGCAAACTTGTGACGTTACCAATTATAATTCTATGTAGAAAGAGATAAGTATTGGCTACTTTATCGCTTTGTCTCTTTACCAGTAGGTATTTACTACATAGTTGGATAGGGAATACTCAGTCCATTCTATAAGACTATGGTTTAAGTCGGTATCGAGCTACCAAAAACAAAAGAAGTTTCACTTCAACTATGGGCTTATATGGATGAGCCACACCACTTCTTCAATTTTTATTATTTTTGAAAATACATAAAAGAAAAATGTTCTATCCATTTTTCAGTGATAATAGTCTTCTTTCTTTGTAGAAAAGCTTTTTATGTTCTGGTGTAATTTTTTAAATAATTTTAATTTAGAGGGCAAACAGCATTACACAAGGCTGCAGCGTGTAAAAGACGAAGTATATGTTGTATGCTGGTAGCTGGTGGAGCTGCATTGACAGTTAGAGATCATCGAGGTGCAACTCCTCGTTTGTTAGCTCTTGCAGCAGATGATCATGAATTGGCAGCTTATTTAGAGAGTAAGTTTTTATATTAAAATTTGTTGATGTTTTAACATATTATTAAACATTGGAATTCCAAAAAATACTTTGATGTCCGGTATTATAAACGAACTAACAACCCAGTAAATGAAAAAGTAGGTAATCAAAAGGAATTTCATTCCAGTTTCTAAAAAATTCGAATACACCGTTAATAATTTCATTATGGTCAATTATTGTTTATTACTTTCAAACAATCTGAAGAAGTTTGCAGTGCTGCCAATCCACATTGCTTTAGTTTTTTTAGTTGCCAATTTTCATATTGATTCCGTTTGAATCCGTTAAACGTCATTCAGATTGAAATTTGCTATATCTTTTACATTCAGATTGCGGAATAAAACATAATGGTATTTCATTCCTTTTGATTCTTTTCTCAATTACTGAGAAAATTTGAGGTTTCTAACCTATCTGACAGTTCTCTTGAAGACAAGTTTCGCGCACGCCTGGTAAATAAACATCAACAGTATTAAAACGGGACCCGGACAAAAGGCAGACATGGACAAAAGGTAGACTCCCAAAAGGCCGACATGGACAAAAGGCAGACTCCCAAAAGGCAGACATGGACAAAAGGCAGACACCCAAAACGCAGACATGGACAAAAAGTAGACACCTAAAAGGCAGAAAATTTTTTATATAAATTAATAATATATTTGAGGGGGGAGGGTTTAAGCAATATGCCCCTCCCTAAAAATAAGATTGTATTATTTGATTTACTTTAACGATATATTTTTTTGAGAAGGTAGGGGGTATTTTAGAAGCCCCTCACCCCATAAAGATATTATTAATTTTATAAATTTTTTGTCTGCCTTTTGTCCATGTCTGCCTTTTGGGTGTCTGCCTTTTGTCCATGTCTGCCTTTTGGGAGTCTGCCTTTTGTCCATGTCTAGCTTTTGTCTGTCTGCCTTTTGTCCATGTCTTTTTTTCGGAATTCTGCCTTTTGTCCTTGTCGGCCTTTTGTCCATGTCTGCCTTTTGTCCATGTCTGCATTTTGTCCTTGTCTGCCTTTCGGGATTCTGCCTTTTGTCGTAGACCCTATTAAAACAATGGTGATATTATGAAAATTATTTTATACGATCAGGGTCGCCAACTGCTCTAAATTAATAATCCATAGATACTAACACAGAATTAATACACAGTGCTTGCAAATTTATTTGCTCATTTATAATACCGGATATGAATAAGATCCCCCCCCTCCTCGTAGTGTTAATAATATTAATGGTTTATTGCATCCTTTTAATTTCAGGTCAAGAACATTTCCAACTAGTTACAGAAGATTTGGAAACAGTTGTATGAGCAATACGTTCTTTATAGTTAACCAACAAAAATAACGAAATATTTCTGTGAAAACAAATCCTATTTTAATTAATAAAAAAATGTATTATAGTTACATTTTAGATATTAGGTGCATTTTCAAAGATGTCTGTTACATGACTCTTGCCATAAAGATATATTATTGTTAGATAACTAGGTTTTAAATTTAAATGACAAACGTTTTATTAATTAATAACTGAATACCTACTCATTTATTCAAGCTGTAAATAAATTATAGTTTATATACACATATATAATTTAATTCATAAAATCAATATAATATAAAGTATTTTGACATATGATCTCAATCAAAATATAAACAATATTGACAGATAATATTGAGATAATAAAACAAAAAAAGTGTGTGTACTTATGTACAGGCGTTAGAAGTTATACTTCTTTTGAATGATTGAAAAAAACAACAACTGTTGAGACTAGTAGTGAACGTCTAGTGATCAAATTTAAAATTAAAATCATAACAGAAATCTGTATTATCGATACATAACCTAACTTTATGCTGTTATCTTCGTAGCATTACTAAAATGTCACCTCTATAGAAGTATAACCTCAAAAATGAATTATATTTACATTTTAATGGTCAAATATTACAAATAATTACAATGTTATCTGTCAATATTTCAATTCGAATTAATATATTTCATACATGTTACAATATTCATAAAATACTACTAATTTATTATAAATATTTAATATTTGTTTCATATGGCTAATGTAAAAAAATACAGACATATTATTGTAAGTAGTTTTAAGTTTAGATTGATAAGAAAAATTATTACTTATACTACTGATGAAAAATAAGAAAGTAATTTTTTGGGTAGAATAGAAAACTATATATTTAATTAGTAAAGAAATGATTAGAATGTTATTATGGACGAGCCTATATGAACAGACCTTTAGAAGACTTAAAATATTCTTATGATAATTGGTACTATTAAAATTGACCAGTTAATGATAAATAAATATTGAAATACAATAAAAAAATATTAATACAATTAACTGTTATAATTATTTCAATCAATATGACAATGCACTTATTTTAATCCAATATGGCGGACGTTCCAATATGTCAGATTACCTTTTTCTTCATAACCCACTTACCACGGGTATCAAATGAAAGGGTTTGACATGTAAAATATGATATGGGGGAACTAAATAATAAAAGCTTGCTTGTAAAAAGTAATTTTAAAATTTTTTTAATTATAGTATTTATTATATTTTTATTGTATTTTAAAGATGAACACTGGACCATAATAAATAACCAATACAAAATGTTAATAGTGTAGTTAGTAGATATTAAACATATCATATATTTCATTCCAGAGTATTATCTTAAATATTGTATATTTAACATAAAAAATGATATAGGTATGTAGCAGTATGTGTATGTTAGTTTTTGAACCTAAAGTCAAGTTAAACAGGGTAAATAGTGTAAATACAAATTTATTGATGTGTTTTTGTTTCAACACCATATTTTATTTTTAAAATCGATGTTTCAAAAATTTATTATTTCATTTTAAAGTCATTGTAAAAAGTCCTTTTTAATTTATTTTTTTGTTCGGTATTAGGTACAGCCTAGCTAACAAAATTTGCTAGCTTGCAAACACTTCGAAATGAAGAATTAAGGTTATTGGCCTAGTACCTTTTTAGTTGTGAACCATCCGAAAAAAATTTAATTAAAAAAAGATTTGATTTCGAAAAATTTAATTTTTAATTAAATGCAGATCATTTAATGGGATTTTGACTTTGTTAATATTTAAAAGTAAATAAAACGGGCAAGTGCGTGTTGGGCACGCACATGATAGGGTTCCGTAGTCATTCTCACTACGATTTATAAAAAGTATTTTTCAAAATTTTCGTGACTGAAGGGTTAAAATCAAAAAGTCATTTTAGGAGACCTATCAAATGACACCCCACTCAATGGGGTAAATGAAAAAAATGTGAGTTCACTTTTCAATCTATGAAAAGGGGGTCCAAAATATTTTTGACAATGTTCGTTATAATTTTCAGGGAAAGTACTAATTAAAAGCTACATTCTGAATTTTTTTCAGATTTTTTGAATCGATAGTTTAGAAAATAGAGGGGGGGGACGCTCTGACAGCGACATTGAAAAGCAAATATATCGCGACTGAAGGGTTAAAATCAAAAAGTTATTTGACGTTTTTTATTGCATTTTACGAGACCTATTAAATGACATCCCACTCAATAGGGTAAGTGGGGAAAAAATGTAAGTTCAATTTTCAGTCTATGAAAGGGGGGTCCAAAATATTTTTGACAATGTTCGTTATAATTTTTTTCAGTGAAAGTACTAATTAAAATCTACGTTATGGAATTTTTTCAGATTTTTTGAATTGATAGTTTAGAAAATAGAGGGGGGGGGGACGCTTTTTTAATGACTTTGGAGAGAAAATACATCGTGATCAAAGGGTTAAAATTAAAAATTTTTGTTACATTTTTTGTTGCATTTTAGGAGACCTTTCTAACGACACCCCACTCAATGGTGCAGGTGAATTTTTTTTCATTTTATGAAAGGGGGGTCTAAAAAATTTTTATTTTCAAAAATCTTATCATTTCTGTTTTTGGGTCATCAATCTACGACCGTATACCAAATTTCATCTTTTTATTATAAAATTTTTCAGGACGGACGGACGGACGGACGGACGGACGGACGGACATGGAGAAACTATAAGGTTCTCCATGTCCGTCCGTCCGTCCGTCCTGAAAAATTTTATCATAAGTTCCTAGTTTTCTACGGAACCCTAAAAATTAGATATAATTTGATGATCGCAATGGCGTGAAACTTTAAAGTAACAGTAATAGAGTGCGGCTTACAGGCACATAACGCGTGCGAGTGCAACACCAGAGTCGGCGAGGCCATATTATGTACTGTTGGAAAGAGACAATAGTGAGTTCGCATTGAGATAGACAGAATGATACATAAAATGTACTAACAATAAGTTGCTGTCATGGCAAAGCTAGTTTTTTATTACATAAAATTTCACAACCATCTTGATATGGGTATCAAATGAAAGGGTTTAACAAATACAATACGATTAGCTATGCGACGTCATTCTTAATATAGCGGTCGCTTTCAAGATTGCGAATTACCTTTTTCATCACAACCATCTTGATATGGGTATCAAATGAAAGAGTTTGACGAGCTTTATCTGTTAGTATGTTAGTTAGTTAGTTAATCAATCAGTTACTAAACATATCTTAGTTTTGGAATTTAAATCAGTGATACAAAGCTGGCGACTCTGTTTACTTACCACGCATGCGCGAAACTTGTGAAATACTTGATGAAACTCCAAAAGAACTGTCATATAAGTTTGATACAACAAATTTTGTTAGCTAGGTTGTTATAATTTTTTATTATGTGTTATTAGTTTATTTATTTTTTAATTTTCGTGTGGTTGGTAGTTGTAAAAATTGTAACGATCCTTCCCTCCTTATCTAACTGTTGCTCGTTTTGTTATAGTCGATTAAAAACCACGTGCTTCAAGCAGTGGTTAAATGAAAGTTATAGTGATATGTTAAATTTCGATGTAAACTGCCTTGCAACGAACTAAGAGTCTGTGACATAATCAGCATAAGACAATCTACATGTTTAAAAAAAAATCTGTAAATAGACTTTACTGTTATTCAGTTTGTTTATTAATTTCCTTTAATAATTAATACTGCATTAAAAGCATAGTGGATTTGAGAAATTTATACTGTAAATAAGTAGATTTATAAAAATCTTTTTATGGGTGTCTTTTGCGATTTATTTTTCATGTAAATACTAAAAATAATAATATTTCGTCATAAGACAATGCTATTTAATATTATATCACAAATTAGTTTGATTTTTTTAATACATCTATATTCATTCGATATTAATCAAATTTGATATTTTGTTTAGGTGAGAGACGTTGAGTACATTTACACAATGCTGTTGATCTGGGTTTACTGTAACCGATGTAATTAAACTGGGTTTGAAAATGCGTGTAGATAGCACATTAATATTCCTCTTGGCCTACAGCCATATCAAAACTAAACATTTGGAAAATGTTAATGTGAATTTGGAATTTCTTCAAATCGGAATTATACCTCCAACTGACGTTATGTGTAAACGCGCCACTTAAAATGGTTTAACTCATCGATTCTCAATCTGTGCGCGAGCATATCGAGAAAAAATGAGAAAAAATATTATTAAAAAATTTATTTAATTTACTGGAAGAAAAGCAATAAAATACATTCATAATAAAAACAAAAACTAAAATACATGTTTACATTTACTTATAAATAGGATTGTATCATCAGTACAGTTACAGCGTTTTGAATTTTGAAAATTGCTGAATTTTTGCTAAAAAATCGTTTTTTTTTTGTTTAAAACATGATTTTCGAAGGGAATAACTTTATGAATGTATATAATTTAAGAGTTTTTAGTTCAATTAGGACCCATAGCTTCAATCTGAATGATATTTGGTTGAAGTCATTGATTTAAAAAATATATATACGAATTTGAATGTTTGCAAATAGCAAAAAACTTGTTTTTTGCTATACCGTAAAAACAAGAGCTGATTGAGCAAAACAGTGGTCATTTTTGGATTCAGCGTGTCCAAATTACCCTTAAAAAGTTATTGTATACCCTGCAGCAAAATGGCTGTTTCCCTTGGGCCTATCTTGCAGAGCAAAGTTTTTCGAAAGAAGGTTTAATATTAGAAATTGACACTCTAAACATTTTTTTTATATTTAGCTGATATCTGTTTTTCAGTGAAAATTATCGTATGAGGGTGGAGGGGGGGGGGGGCACGATGAGAATTGTGATTGAAAATTGGGTCGCACATACTAAAAGGTTGAGAAACGCTGGTTTAACTACATCGGTTATAGTAAAACCGAAACAATAACGCTGTGTAGATGTTAAATAAAATTCGTTTTAATAGCCAAAAGTTTTTAAAAGTAATAAAGTACTATTATACAAAAATATCGGATATGTTTGATACATTTTTTTGAAATGGTTGTAGTATCATATAAAATATAAATATTTTTTGAAATTCATTTGATAAAAATATTTAAAATAGAATTCTTATGGATATTGTACATTACTCAGCAAGAACTGTATTACTTTTAGGAGATTGATGTCTTAACAAAAGTTCTTTTACATTTTGTGAAAGATTATCGTAGCTGAATTTTGCCTTCCCAGTGAAAAATATTTAAAAAAACCTTTTCTCTATGTCTTCCAAACTTCTAGTATCCTACCAAATGTTGTTTATATTAACCTATATTCATTTAACCTAATTAAACATAGCCGTATCTGGGAATATACTGGTGGTGAAAAAAGAGGAATCTCTCAAAAAATAAAAAAAATTAAAAAATTCATTATTTAAATTGATAAACCTTATATGGCCAAATTCGCCACCATATATATAAATGGTAGTAGCTAGATTCGGCTTTGTTCAAAAGTGGCAAGTACTAAACAATTCAAAACCAATTTGCAATTTTATGCGGCGCGTCGACTTTGAAAATCTGCTCTGGTATTATAAAGAAGCTAGGATTTTTTTTAGCTAGCAGGCACTCTCAAATGAGGTATTAATTTTGTGATATTTATGGATTTGCTATGGAATTTAGAGCAGTGATACGTCAACTTATTGTAACACAGTTGGCGATTCTGAAAGTACAAAATAATTTTCATAATATCGCCACTGTTTTAATACCATTGATGTGTACATACAATGCGTGCATGAAACTTGTCAAAATCTTCATGAAACTCCAAGAGAACTGCCATATAAGTTTATTATCTCATTTAAGACTACATAAGAATGTTGCATGTCATCCGTATTTAATACATTCTTACATGCCAAACCTTAATGCTTAGGTTACATAGAACGAATATTCGGCCGAGGTACTCGTTTTGCTGCTCGGCCGAGCACTAATATTGCCGAGTAAGCGTCTACACGCATTTTATACGCTGGGCCGAGTGCTACTCTTCACTACTAGCGATCACTCGGCCGAGTACTCGTCCCATGTAAACTAGGCATTAGTGAATTCGAGTATGACCTATTAAAAGACTTTTCAGTTAAAATTAGAGTAAATAAAAAATAAAAAAATGGTAAGTACTTGTTGCTTTAAAGATTGAGAAGGCATTTCAGCAAAATTTGAACCCAATATAATATATATGTATTGTTAATGCAACATTTTGTAAATATTTAAATAAAAAGCACTATGAATCTCTGTAAGTGATAGAATATATATTTATAAAAATATAAAAGCAATCTAACACCAATGGTATTTATATATAATAACACTAGTTATTTAAAGTGTAAAATTGTTTATTTAATTAAGTATATAATATGATATTAAACTGATATTTTGTATAAGCACCCAAAAGTTTAATGGACACTATACTCATATGGTAAAAAGTTTTAATTCAGTAGTATTTATGTAAATGTAAACAACAATTTACATTGAATCATATTTTAGTATGTTTACATCAAATGAATATAAAAATATATCTTGCTATATTTCCAGCAAAACTTATTTACACGCACTTCTTTAGCGTAATGACATCTAGCGTGCAACGGACACCGCAGAATCCTTATGGGAAAGGGGTTTCGGTCTAACTCTTTAAAAACTTTGGATTCTGATAGTCCTTGATGAGTAGATTAAAAGTGTCAATGGGCACTAAGTCCTAAAAACTCAAACTTTTAAGATATAGCCCTCTAAAGTTGTGGATCATGCTCGCCGCCTTTTTTTCGCACAACTATTTGTATGTGTTCCCAAAGACTTATATAATCGATTGTCACCATAAAAAAGTAAACTTTTAAATTCTTTAGCCAATGATAGTACCAAAATCTTATTATTACGTTTTTTTTTATTATAAACCAATTTTTTATTATAAAACAATTGGATTTGTTTATAATTAAAAAAACGTAACAATAAGATTTAAGTGTTGTCATTTCTCAATGAATTGAAAAGTTGACTTTTTATGGTGGCAATCGATTATAGATGTCTTTGGGAACACATACTAAAAGTTGTGCAAAAAATAAGGTTCTAGACATTTTTTTTATTGCAAATTAAAGACAATCATGATCCCCAACTTTAGAGGGCTATATCTTAAAAGTTTGAGTTTTTAGGACTTAGTGCCCATTGACACTTTTGATCTACTCATCAAGGACAATCATAATCCAAAGTTTCAAAGAGTTTGACCGAAACCCCTTTCCCATAAGGATTCTACGGGGTCCTTTAAAACTAAAAATCTGTTTTACCGACTATATTACAGAAATCTAGTTTGTTTTCGTTGCATTAATAAAATTTCATCCATAACGCGTTTAAAGAAGTGTAACTTCAAAAAAAAAATTATATTTATTTATTGACCAAAAATTTTCCAAATTTGATGTAAACATGCTTACATTTATATTTTATTTTTTGAAATGTTAGTAAAAGGGTTCTCAGGGTTCTGTCATATTTTTTTTAAATTTCAAACTTAATAATTATCACAAAATACCCGATTATGTCTCTATCGATTTATTAAACCTATTGTTAGGTATCTCTCGTTAATGAAACCGGGCATTAATATTATTTATATGTACGATACTGAGAACCACACACTAGATAAATATAATTATGTGTATATAATATTTAAAAAAAACCTAGACTGTATAAAAACCAATTCCTAATAATAACTCTCAAGTTATATTAATATTTTACTACTTTGATTATATTTTGCAAGAATTCAGAAAAAAATTAAATAATTTAAAATATTTTCAGTTTTTGTAAAATAAAGAATTGAAGATATAATATAAGTAGTACATTATTAATATTTTTAGCATCGACAGGTATTTGAACTGAATTTGCATCTGTAACATTATTTTACTTATAACTCATGATACATTTAATTATAAATTAAGATATGGCATTCCCGAGTTTATTTTTTTTTACTGTTCTACACATGACGTCACAAGATAGTATGGTACGTTTATATGGATACATAACACAGCGTTTTATCAACCCACTTGACACAACTAAAAAAATACCCTTGCCAATCGATTCGTGAATCAATCCTGAGTCCAACGAGGTACATGAAGATATATATGAAAAATTTTGAGAGGGGGGGGGGTCATGACCGGAAAATTCTTAAAATGAGCTAAACTAGAACCACAGACCTACCATTTAGCGAAAACCCGAGGTCTCTAGATGGTCAGGAGGTCGAGATCTCGCGGTGGGAGACAAACGGACAGACGGAAAATCGAGCATATTTTAAATCGGCAAAAATAAAAAAATTAACAGGTTTCTTCACTATTTCATAAACGCTAAACGATTAGATTACTATCATAGACTGCTATTTTAATTTGGGTTACTATCTTGTGACGTCATCTGACAGTTATGTAAGTTGATATACGCAATGCCATATCTGTATTATTATAGTATCATGCTTATAACTCATGTAGGTAAGCAGACATAAGAGTGACTTATATTACCACCAAACCTTTATGAGTAAACATCGTATTAAATAAGTTTGTCTTCTACTAATTTAGAAAATAGTCTATGAAGAAAATAAATATTCATTAGTTTAATATTTGTCTTTAATAGACATATAATACCATTTAAGATTATTTGGAATGTCAGTAGCCATATGTCAAACAAGTTAAAATATTTTATTAAAATACGACTATATAAATTATGTAAATTTAAAATTAAATACATTTTGTAAAATAATATAAAAAAAGTATACCCTATTTTTGCATAAAAGTTACATATGCGATATTAAAAAAAATATTTCAATTGAAAATATTTGTACCTTAGACAAGGAAAATATATAGGACTCATAACACATAACCTAGTTAAGCTACCAAATCGCTCCATAAGTCATTGGCGTATCATACAGAATTAAAAATTAATATTAATTGTTTGGAATTATACAATTTAAAAACATTTTGGAGTTGGGTTGACACTAAGTCTAACCTAACCTCAAAAATTTGATGAAAGTTAAAACATTAATTTAAATTATCAAAAAATAAAGTGATTGTATGTTTTTTAGGGTCGCTGAGTCCGAATTCGATATAAGTTTGTTTCGGCCAGGCCGAATTACATTTATAACCTCAAAAAATAAAACTGATAAAAAATGACTTTCATCTTTTCCTTTAATATCTTGTTCTTTTTTTCTCAAATGACCTTTAAAGAAAGGGTGTTCCTCTTAAATACTCGTTGGAAAAAAATTATTTCGGCGTCAGTTTTCGTTTTTTAACCACTTTTTTGAGGTTATGAATGTAATGCGGCCTGGTCGAGTCAAACTAACACCGAAATGGACTCAACAACCCTAAAAACATATAGTCACATTTTTTATTGAGCATTTTTCAATGATTATTTCAACTTTCATCACTTTTTGAGGTTAGGAACAAAATGCGATCTTAGAAAACAAATTCAATTGTAATTTAAAACATATTTACATATAATAAATTTTCAATTGATGCCTAATCATGGAAATGACATTTGATACAAAATGGCCGCCATAAAGTTTTGGTAACAGTTTCGTATAAGGACTAGTATTGGTTGTTATGTATCCATAGTCTTTCCTAATCTAAGATTTTGTACACTTCTTCTCAAAACTGTACTGAAAAATCTTATTTTCAATATTTTTTATACCTAAATTATTTATTTTCAATTTTTTCAATATTTGAAATTTTTTGATTATATTTAATATAAAGTTTTTGATAAGAAGTGTATATAGTGTCACAGTTTAATGCACTTTGTGTTATATATGCACTTAAAATGCACTTTACAGTTGCATGTTAATAAATTTAAAATAATAGTTTGAATCTTAATTAACTTAAATGCATTCCATTAAATGTAATTGTTATGAGAGATTACATTGAACTGTAAAATAAAAATAAAAATAAAAACAGTTTTTCTAAAATTAATAATGAAATAAAATAATTTTCGTATACAATGGGAAATAAAAAAATAAAATTTCTATCAAAAGTATTATACGTACAATGAAAGAAGACCGGTGTGGTATGGGAAGAAAATCCAAAGTGACGTCAGTCCAAAATTAAGAATATAATTAAAAATTATTATTAAACTATCTACCACTGGCATGATTCAACTGGCTCGTCCTGTTCATTACTCAAAAGAACGCCGCATATCTAACACTACAACTTAAACGATCGGCTATTCGATGCGTGCGCGATGACAGCGCCAACTAACGGGTGGACTTTAGTAGCAACTTGGGTGGACTTTGGCGTACTAACAAACAAATAATTTCAATAAAATATCGTAATATATACATTTTAGACGATTATTTATGACTATTGGCTATGTGCACGATGTCTATTAGCGCCGCTAGCGGGTAATAGAGAAGGATTGAATGGATTCAACTATCTTTTTATCATTGTTTAATATGTTTAATACCGTGAAATTTTTTATTAAACAAATATCATTTAATTTAGCTGTTTGCATATAATATAAATAGTATAGCATAAGAGGTACGTGAAAATTATTTATTTTGGGTATCTTTTTCTCTTTAATTATGACGTATAATAGAGAAATAATTAATTCGTTTACATTGACAGCATAACCTCAAATTTTGTCACCGATAATTTTTACAATATTGCTCACCACGAACACTCGCATCGACATTATTTCCATTAACTCCACCCCCTTGCACATAGTCTATAGTTGGATTAACCATGTTGACCTTTCTATTTTCAGTTAAAAACGAGCCTATTAAAAATGACAGTTAGTCCACCCAAAGTTATTTTTTGCCACGTTGTGCGCTGTGATCGATTTCGTTTCCCCCACTACCTACTGTTTGACAACTATTTTTAACGTTAAAGGATTCCTCATGATGACGCGGTCTCCCCTCTCATACTTCACCTCACCAGAGTTATGGTACAACCTGTGTTTTTACTAACCGTGACATGGGATTACATTTCTAAGCCCGGTCTTCTTTCATGGTACGTACAATAAGTTTCAAATACGCATATTGGCTGAAAAAAAGTATCGAATTTTATTTTATAGTTCAAAATTCTTTTTGTAATAATATAATAAGAATTATTTATTACAATTTTCATAGGAATTAACATTTTTAGTCTGTTCATTTCATAAATGTTAAAAAAATAGTTAATACAATAAAATTCTTATTATATTAAAAAAAAAAACATTTTTCTGCCTTCTTACTTAAATATTTTTATCTAACTAAGCAATAACTTTTCTTTCGGTAAGATTACCTACAAATATATTATAATTAATTAGAAATTAAATATTATGGTAATCGCTATTTATTTAAATATGAATTATTGGTAATGTTATTTAAATATTGTTGTTATTTATTTATTTATTATGTTTATAAAATTCATTAATACTAAAAAGCTGTTCCTATACTTATTAATAATAAGATTTCAAAATTACTCATTATAATTTTAATACACCGCTTTGAAAAACTTGTATTGATAATAAATAATAAAACACACTATAATTTTCAAAAATAGTTTTTTTTTTAATTCGTATACATTTACAGGCTTACACATTTAGGGAGGAGGGTAAAAAATGAAAAAATGCGTGAATTTTGCACGACGTATTTTATTGTTAAGAAAATAATTTCTTTGGGAGGGGGGGGGGGCAGTATAATATACTGATATAAAAAAAGATTTTTGAAAATGTAAAATATATTACATAGTGACGGAGTTAGAAAAATATTCAGGGAGGGGAATATATAAATATACATTAGGGTGTGCCAAAAAAAGGCGATATTTTTTTTTATCGCTCTCAGCCCAAAATATCTCAGGAAATGCCCAAACAAAGCTCCTGTTAAAAGCGGAGCTCAAAATTCCAATTTTAAGAGGTCCTCCACGGAAGTTGAAGTTTTCCCATCTAAATAACATGGGAAACGGGGTTTTTTAACAGTTTTTTGTCCTGCAAACTGTGAAAAAATTATTTTTGAAAAAAATGAATGAATGGGTCTTTTTGAGTATTAAATTTAGTACAAAAAGTCCCGTTGAGTCAAATTTCTATATTCAATATTTGATTTTTGACAGAGCTTTGAAGTTCAAATTTTCGCATTTTTTTGCGTTTTTTGCATTTTTCAGCTAAACTATCCGAGTTAGGGCAAAATGTTAACTAACAAAATTGTAGTACGGTTGACATTCTATAAAAAAGTTTCCATCGACTTTTTTGTATTATGAATAACAACAAAGTTATAGACCCATAAACATTTATTTTTTAAAATTTTCGCTTTTATGAACTAAAATATCGATAATTGAACAAAGAATTTTATGCAAATTTGTTAGTACATCAAATTTGGAACAAAATTGGATAAGATTTTTTGTATTATCAGTAGTTAAAAGTTACAGACTTATTTAATCATATTTTTATGATTTTTCCACAAAATTATGAAATATATTAACAATAAACATGACATATTAAAATATAAAAAGCACAATGTCGTAGCCTTTATCCCTTTTAGGCTGGTTCCAATAATTTATATAACTTTATTGTTATTCATAATACAAAAAAGTCGATGGAGACTTTTTTATAGAATGTCAACCGTACTACAATTTTGCTAGTTAACATTTTGCCCTAACTCGGATAGTTTAGCTGAAAAATGCAAAAAACGCGAAAAAATGCGAAAATTTGAACTTCAAAGCTCTGTCAAAAATCAAATATTGAATATAGAAATTTGACTCAACGGGACTTTTTGTACTAAATTTAATACTCAAAAAGACTCATTCATTCATTTTTTTCAAAAATAATTTTTTCACAGTTTGCAGGACAAAAAACTGTTAAAAAACCCCGTTTCCCATGTTATTTAGATGGGAAAACTTCAACTTCCGTGGAGGACCTCTTAAAATTGGAATTTTGAGCTCCGCTTTTAACAGGAGCTTTGTTTGGGCATTTCCTGAGATATTTTGGGCTGAGAGCGATAAAAAAAAATATCGCCTTTTTTTGGCACACCCTAATATACATATACAGGGTCCTCCAATAGTGCGTCCGGCATTGTTTTACGCCCAAACTATTGAAGATAGAGTTTTAGGATAAAAAATGTATTATATATATTGACCCTAAAGAATTTCAGGAAAATATTTTCAACCGCCTAAAACCGCTCCTTGGGGGGTAGTTTCAGGGGTACATACCCGTTTCTCAGTAAAATCAAATGGAATGGTATATCAAAAAGTATATATTTGTAAAGATCATAAAAAAATAAGAAACTTTTATAAAACAAAATTTTTCATACTTTCAATTGTTTAAAAAATATGGCGACTTGTTCTCTAAATTTAAGGTTTTACTAAAAGTGTTTTAATTTCGTTAAATATTAATGAAATTTTATTATTTTTTCAAATTTAGAAAGTAGAAATAATGAACTTTGTAAAGATGTGAGACTGTTTGTGATTTTGATAGTTTAAAGTGTCATATACGCGATATATCAAAAATTCAAAAGTTTAACTAGGGATAATTCGAAATTTTCAAATACAACGGTATATCAATTAGTACTTTTTCTTAAAAAGGATATGTAAATAAACAACTTTTGTTAAGAAAATTTAAAATTATAATTTTAAAATTGAAAACTGAAAATTAAAATTTTTAATTTTAAATTTTTTTATCAAAAGTTGTTTATTTACATATCTTCTTTAAGAAAAAGTACTAATTAATATACCACTGTATTTAAAATTTTTGAATTATCCCTAATTGAACTTTTCAATTTTTGGTATGTCGAGTATGACACTTTAAACTATTAAAATATCAAATAATGATACATCTTTACAAAGTTCATTATTTCTTTTTTCTGAATTTAAAAAAATAATATAATTCCATTAATATTTAGCGAAAAAATCGCCATATTTTTTAAACAATAGCAAGTATAAAAAATTTCGTTTTATAAAAGTTTCTTATTTTTTTATGATCTTTACAAATATGTACTTTTTGATATACCATTCCATTTGATTTTACTGAGAAACGGGCATGTACCCCTCAAACTACCTCCCAAGGAGCGGTTTTAGGGGGCTGAAAATATTTTCCTGAAATTCTTTAGGGTCGATATATATAGTAAATTTTTTATCCTGAAACTCTATCTTCAATAGTTTGGGCGTAAAACAATGCCGGACGCACTATTGGAGGACCGTGTATAAATAATAAAAATATTTTTTCGGAAAATATTTTGAACTGATATTTTCTCAAAACATACCTTTTACGAGAGAGGAGGGGGGGGGGTCATCCCTTCACCCCTCGTTACTACGCCACTGTTATAATATAAAACTTTATTGTATTTCATAAATGGGTCGTCCGATTTGTTACTATATTTTATAAAACAAACAATAATATTCTATATAATATACATTAATAAAATGTATCAGAATATTAATAAAGGCAACAAATGAATTTCAAATATACAGGCTGATTTACAACTAGTGCAAAAAAATTAAGAGTAGATTGAGGATATTATTTTAAGCAAAAAATTTATGTCAACATGTGTCCGGAATTCTTCTTGAGGGAGCTACAGCCTTCCAAAGATTTTACTCAGTTATGAAATTTCTTAAATAATAAGTGTTATTGATTTCCAGTAAATATTAGACTAGGGGTGTATGGGGCCAAAGGGCACGCCGATTTTTATCAAGTATTTTTTTGTTCATTAACATTTTCCTGAGTTGGGTTTTCGACAGTTTTCGTAAAGGATTATATGACACAAAATGGAATGTTTTCACCTTGTTATGCCCCCTTGAACGGTTCAGTACTTTCCTGGAATTTGTATTGATTTTTTAAGACCCCTAAGACCTCCCCCTTCCACCAGTGGAGACTGTTTTCGCCAACCCCAAGTTACGCCACTATAATAAATAAAAAAAATTATATTAAGTTAATACTACTATCGAGTAAGAACTAATATTTCACTAAAAGCTTGGAAATATGTTTAACTGGTACCTATATACATTATACATACATATATACATTCCATATTAGGAAATAACTCATATTAATTAAACATAAATGGATAAATACATTAAAAATAGTTTTAGTAAACATGTAACTCTTTTCAAAGAATGTTCATTTTAAAATGAAACAATATAACTTTTTTATTTTATTATTGAAGACAATTGGTTTATATCAATTAACAAAAAATAAAATTATTTCAAGAAAAATCGAACATTGTATATTTTTATTTAAAGTAATATTAATATTGATTTTATTCTATTTCGCAATAAATGAAATTAATGATAAAGTGTATAAATCCCATATAAATAAATATTTAGATCTAATGTATGTTACATTATATAGTTTTTTATTAATAGTTATTGTGACATTTTGTTTAATAAAATGTGAACAGTTTACTATAATTCTGCATGAAATTTTAAAAATCGACCAAACGATAGAAAAATTAAGAAAATCGGTTATATCGAAGAAAATGAAACATTTCTTTATTTTTTATTTAATAATAATTTTTTTAATACTAGTTTTTGATATATTTATTACCATTACCAATCAGAAAAATTTTGGAATTTTTTCAGGAATTATTTGTGATACTGTTTTTATTAATTATTCAATATTTGCTTATATTTTTTATGTTTGTTTAAGTATACTAAATTATAACATACATTTCTTAAACCAGTATTTAAAAACTTTATTATCAAAGAAATCAACATATTTATATAAAAACTCAAATTTTTCATCGTTAAACGATATCCATTTAATCTGCCGCCCTAAATTCAATATTTTTGATGATGATTTCCATAATGAAGTTAAATATTTACGTAACATTTATAGATTATTGTATAAAAAGTGCAATGAAGTCAATTTGTTTTTCGGAATAATTAATGTTTTGTTAATTTTTATTTCAACCGATTACATTTCCATTATGGTCTATTTAAGTATTATTACAAAAAATATCAAGCCAGTAAGATTATGTTTTAATTTGATTTTGATGTCTCACTCTACATTTAGTATTTTAACAATAATTGTACCCTGCCATCGAGTTTCTATCAGTGTAAGTAATTATTGATTATTATTGATAATTAAAGATATAAAATAATTTAATACTTACATATATTTAATAATTCAATTTTATTTTAGGCATCTCAGGCAGCAATAATTCTTCATCGTTATGAAAACATTTATATGAAACAAACCAATATTCGATATTTTTTATCATTGACATTTAATTCTTCAATACCCAGATTTTCTGCATTTGGTATTATTGATATCGATTACTACTTAATATTTTTGGTAAATATAATCCTATTTACATTTGAAAGCGGTTCATTTTAATTTTAACTCAAATGAATTTTTGTCACACGCATAACTTATGAACCACTAAACCAATTTTAATGAAACTTGGTTTGTTGGTTGGGTCCCTTTTAAAAATTATCAAAATCGTGTGTAAAGGGGAGGAGTGACAGCTCTTAAGAATTATTTTTTCAAGATATGTCAAGAACGACTCATGTTATCTGAAAATTTCAGTTATCCATTTGCCTAATGATTCATATGGTATAGTTTGATATTGATTTCAATGGAAAATCCGTTATAATCGAAATTTTACCAGGGAAGACATTTTCCCACGCTAATATATTCTTAGTGGTTAGGTTTCTTAGGTTATCTATTAACTAATAGATTATTGATTTTCCATACACGTAACCTTGTTTTTATTTTCAGGTATATTCTCTGGTGATTTCATATAATTTGTTATTAATGTACATAGCAAACTTTAATCATTTTTGAAATTTAAAGGGCATTAAAACCTAAAGTATGGTGAGTAAAAATTTGTAAAATATATCAAATATAAAAAAATTAGGTTCAATAGCTTTTGTACAAAAAAAATTAATAAAAAGTACATGATCAAAGCTAGACTACGAGTGGGGTTACTTTGATACCCCCTATTTTTATTACAGAAATTGGAAGGTAAAAAAATAGTCAACAGGAACAAAAGTTACAAGCATTTTTATGATGTTGGGTTAATTATCTTATAGGTAGGCGGTATTTTTTGAAAGAATATGTTATAGTTCAGTCAATCTAGCACCAATAAAGTAACAAATCTACAGTTAGTGAAGAATAAACAGAGCTTATTAATATCATATAGGTTGGTCTAATTAGTTTGTCTATGTATTTCAATTATGCTAGATTGACTGAACTATTAATAAATAATTGAAAACAAATAATAAAAAAGTTAAAATAACTATAAATAGTGTTGTTAGTTGTGGGCAGTGATGTAGTTGAGAGTTGGCGAAACCGGCTCATACCGATGGCGCTAACCCTAAGGAGGGGCAAGCCTAAGGAGAACAGCAAGTCTAGGGGGAGGTGCAAAATGATCCAGAATAATATTATTAGGATTAAACTGGCATGAGGAATAAAAATGATTTTTGATGATGAAAAATTTCTGTTACAATAATAATATTTTTCTGGAAGGTATGATGCTTTCTCAAAACTTTCGTTTATTTTAAATTACTGAATATTTTTGGGGGTTAGGAGTTTGTTTCTCCACCCCCCGTTAATACATCTCTACTGTTACAATATAAAACTATATTGTATTTCATACAAAGTTTACAAAGGTCATCCGATGTATTACATATTCAAATATCGATTTTATACAATAAACAATAATATTCTATATAAAATACATTAATAAAATGTATCAGTATATTTAAGGCAACTAATGAATTTCAAATATACAGGATGATTTAAAACTAGTGTAAAAAATTAATAGTAAATTTCTTCTTGAGGGAGCTACAGCCTTCCAAAGATTTTGCTCAGTTAAGAAATTTGATATCCAGTTTATATGTCTTATAGATTTACAGTAACTATTAGACCAAGATTGTATGGGGCCAGAGGGCCCACCGATCTTTATTAACACGTTCAGGACGGACCCGAAGACGCCCGGCCTTGGGGCTCGCCTAATCTGTCTTATATAAGACGCCCGTCCTGAATGTGTTAAGTATTTTTTGGTCCTTGAGTTGGGTACTCGTAGAAGATTATATGATTTTGGTGCCCCCTAAAATTTTTTTGCACATTCATGGAATTTGAGAGAACTTTTTTAAGACCCCGGTAGAGACTGGTTTCGCCAACCCCAAGTTACGCCACTATAACAAATAAAAATAATAGGAGTCGATGAAATTTGGTACCCATGTAGTATACATTATAGTACGTCTGTACACAAAAGTCCCCATCTATAGACCTTGTGGAAAAAATTTTAAAGCCGTTTGAAATTTAATTTTGTTATTCTTGAATAATAAGTCAACTCAACAATGAAATAAAAAATATTACGTCATATTTCCACTAAGACCATTAAATTCGTTCGATTGAGGAATATAGTTGATCTTTTTTTAATCCGGTACTGGCTATCAATTTTGACTGAATATACATAAATACATTCTACATTAAGAAAATACAATATATTAATTATATACGTAGGTATATAAATGGATAAATGTATTTAAAATAGTTTTAGTAAACACGGAACTTTTTTCAATGAATATTCATTTTAAAATGAAACAATATAACTTTCTTATAATATTATTGAAGATACTTGGTTTATATCAATTAACAAAAAATAAAGTTATTTCAAGAAAAATCGAACTATGTGCATTTTTGGTTAAAGTAATATCAATGTTTATTTTATTCTATTTCTCAATAAATGAAATGAATGAAAGGGTATATGCATCCCTAACCACTACATATTTAGATCTAATGTATGTTACAATATATAGTTTTTTATCAATAGTTATTGTGACATTTTGTTTTATAAAATCTGAACAGTTTACTAAAATTCTGCATGAAATTTTAAAAATCGACCAAACGATAGAAAAATTAAGAAAATCGGTTATATCGAAGAAAATGGAACATTTTTTTATTTTCTATTTAATAATAATTATTCTAATACTAGTTTTTGATTTATTTATATCAATTTTTAAACTAAAAACTTTTGGATTTTTTCCAGGAATTATTTGTGAAATTGTTTTTATTTATTATTCAATATTTGCTTATATTTTTTATATTTGTTTAAGTATACTAAATTATAATATAAATTTCTTAAACCAATATTTAAAAACTTTACTATCGAAGAATTCAACAGATTTATACAAAAACTTAAATATTTCATCGTTAAACGACTTATATTTAATCTGTCGCCCTAAATTCGATATTTTTGATGATGATTTTCATAATGAAGTTAAATATTTACGTAACATTTATAGATTATTGTATAAAAAGTGTAATGAAGTCAATTTGTTTTTCGGAATTATAATAATTTTTTTAATTATTATTTTAATCGATTACATTTCCATTAATTCGTGGATTATTTTTACAACAAATATAAAATTAGTCAAATTATGTTTTAATTCAACATTAATATTTTATTCTACATTAAGTATTTTAACAATAATTGCACCTTGTCATCGAGTTTCTACCAGCGTAAGTATGTATTTTAAAATATACATATAAGTTGAATTTTTACAATTCTGTCTAATATTATTATTTTCATTTTATTCCAAATCTCTTTTTTTTCATATTTTATTCTTAAATTTTATTTTAGGCATCTCAGGCAGCAATAATTCTTCATCGTTATGAAAACATCTATATCAAACAGACCAATATTCGATATTTTTTATCATTGACATTTAATTCTTCAATACCTAGATTTTCAGCATTTGGTATTATTGATATCAATTACTACTTATTATTTTGGGTAAATATAATCCTTTTTATATATGAAAATGTTTCGTTCTAATTTATTCATATGAATCCTTGTTACACGCTTAACTTACGAAACCACTGAAACAATATTAATTCAACATAGTTTGTTGGTTGGGTCCGGTTAACAATTAGAGGACAGTCCCTTTTAAAAATCATCAAAATCGTGTGTAAGGGGAAGGAGTGACATCTCAAAAGAGTTTTTTTTTCAAGATATCTTAAGAACGACTCTTGTTAGCTGAAAAAAAATATGTTACCCAGTTATATGTATACTTTTATATTGATTTTGACAGGGGACACATCTTCCCACGCCCGGTCTAAAAACTTATCAAAATATGTATAGTTCAGGAATTAATGAATAAACTTGTTTTCGATTACTTTGAAAAAAAAAAGATACTATTCACCCATAGAAATGTAATTTGTAATGTAGCGATAACTCAATGTTATGACTGTGTCAGTATATAGAGATATCTTATACTCGGGTACCACACTTCCTTGTCTATGTAGTAACCATGGAAACAACTGAAACATGTTTAGATTAGAAAATACAGGGTACGTCGAAAACTATCTTTATTGGTGTACGCTCACCTATTATTGCTGTCACACCGAAGCAATATAGCAATATAGTAACTACCAATTAGAAACTAGCAATATAGCGATATCTTATTGCTTTGGTGTGAGACAATATGTCAGATTCAATGTATATTGACCGATAGCAATAATATCGCAAGTTATAAGTTGCGAGTTGCTATATTGCTTTATTGCTCCGGTGTAACAGCCCACTTAGATTTATCTCTACAGTTATGTTATACCTCTATTCTCTATGTATTAATTAATCTGACTACCATTAAAATAAATTCTTAGTGATTACATAAAAGATATTTTAAAGAAAATAATAATACCTTTATGTAACTACTAATAGATTATTGATTGTCTAAATAAATATTATTCTATTATTATTATTTTCAGGTATATTCTGTAGTGGTTTCATATAATTTGCTTTTAGTGTACATAGCAAGTAAGGTACATTAAATTTTAAATATTGACATTTTTTTATTATCAATAAAACAAAACGGAATTAAGATATTTATTGGCCCATATAAATAAAATGACTATATATATAGATTATAGACATCATATAAAAAATAAATATATGTAGATATATATATATATATATATATATATATATATATATATATATATATATATATATATATATATATATATATATATATATATATATATATATATATATATATATATATATATATATATATATATATGTAAATATAGATACTATAAATATGGATTGTAAAATATCATTAATAAAATCTTTTTATACGAATTTAAGTATACTATATACACCTTATTATGTTTACCATAGACTTATAGAATGGACTGAGCATTTCCCTATACAATACTGGCGAAGAGACAAAGCGATAAAGTAGCCAATACCTGTCTCTTTCTATAATTCTAATTGGTCACGTCACAGGTTTGCAGCATGAAGTAATAATAAGGCGACTGAAGAAAGTAAGAAAATTTTTCGTGGTGGTGGTAAATCTTAATATTTACGTATGATCATCAGGACTAAACAACTGGACGTATCGTGGCCATATTCACACCATATGTTTGTTTGGTGCTCCGGTTTGGACCCGGTAGGTGACTGTGGGGTCGAGATATTTTCGAAAATGAGAAACCGTAAATTATAGAATTCGTTGTTCAATGCCTACTATGTTTTTATATAAATAACAGTTTTATGCTGTGACGTCATGGAAACAAAATACGACTTGATAAAATATTTTTTCTACAACCGTGTTAAAAAGTAGGCTTTTTCTTTGTCATTTCAGTGCGTAAAGTAGTACTTTTGCGCTCGCTGTGCGACAAAGTTACTTTTACGCACGGCGAGCGTAAAAGTGTTTCTATAGTAACAGTAACACATACATTTTCATATATTAATTTGGATTTTGTCGGTAGTAGATTTGAAATTACCGATTTTGCAGCTTCCGATATTTCTGGCGGCATGCAATTTTCATTATCACTTTCCATATTATCCATATTATTATAAAATTACAATAATAAAATCACAGAATAAAATACGTGACTGAAAATAATCCACAAATAATCTGAATATAAATGTCAAACAATAACAATATTCATTTGTTTTTTCAAAATTTAAGTACTTGATTTAAATTTCAATATTAATAATTAATATGACAAGTTATTATTATTTAATTAAAAAATCATATTACATTATTATTAATATTATAATAAGGTTTTAGAAAAAATATTGTGTGCAACTCGGGTGTAAAGTGCGTTTTTCGCACTCGTGTGATTGTTAATCTCGGCTAACGCCTCGATTAACAAACATTCCCACTCGTGCGAAAAACAGCCACTTTACGCCCTAGATACACAAATATCTATTTTAATCTTTTGACGTTTAAAATTTTTCATAAAATATTGATAGCTACGCTACGTACTATTTTGGTGAAAATCACATTGAAATCAGTAAGTTTTGCTGTATTTCTTAAAATTAAACAGATTTACTAATGTAATTTTATTATTTTATTTTATCTATTCGGTACGTGGTATACGTGTTTTTAACATAACCTATAATAGTTTATTTTTATTCTTTAAATATAGTGAAATAATACAAAAATACATGTACGACGACGTTTAAAGTTCGATCGAAATACTCAAAATACACAAAATAACCCTAGCAAATTTAATACCATAACAATGAGTACAAATTCGAGAAAGAGCATGAAAATTATCTTTTGGCAAAACAACGTTTGCCGGGGCAGCTAATCCTTAATATACAGGGTGGTCCGGTTTGGGATACAGATATTTTAGGAGCTGATTCCCTGACTCATTGTGAGTAAGAAATTGTGTGGGAAGTGGGGGTCTATCTTTAACACCCTCTGAGTTACAGGTGTTTAAAAAATTTCCTTCAGAGTAGTTCTTACAACAAAGATTATCTCATAACTTCTAAAGTAACGTATCTAGAGCAATCAAAATGAGTCAGTTTCATAGGTAATTAACTAACATATTTTTCAGTATTACGGTTATTGCTATCCGTATTTATATTTCCGAGTTATAGCTCATCAAAGTCGAAAATTATCTTTTTTTGTTGAAATTTTTTATGAAAGTGCCATTTTTCTGCAAAAGTACCCCTAACATGTTGTATTTTTTATCATTATTTTGGTACATCTTAATGTTACCTACAAATTTACTATACAAAGTTTGGACGTGGGTCCTACAGTGTTATGGAAAATAATTATTTTTATGGTAAATAATAATAAATAATAATATTATGTACTTATAAACAATTAAATTTATTGACTGTTTCATTTAATAGGGCAGGTAGCAAAATAGTAACTTTGGGGATTAATTAATAACTGGAAAACTATAAGACCCACGTCCAAACTTTGTGCAGTGAATTTGTAGGTAACATTATGATGTACCAAAATAATGATAAAAAATACAACATGTTAGGGGTACTTTTGCAGAAAAATGTCATTTTCATAAAAAATTTCAACAAAAAAATATATTTTTCGACTTTGATGAGCTATCACTCGGAAATAAAAATACGAATAGCAATAACCGTAATACTGAAAAATATGTTAGTTAATTACCTATGAAACTGACTCATTTTGATTGCTCTAGATACGTTACTTTCGAAGTTATGAGATAATCTTTGTTGTAAGAACTACTCTGAAGGAAATTTTTTAAACATCCTGTAACTCAGAGGGTGTTAAAGATAGACCCCCACTTCTCGCACAATTTCTTACTCACAATGAGTCAGGGAATCAGCTCCTAAAATATCTGTATCCCAAACCGGACTTCCTGTATATAAAGCTCAACGTCTGTCTGTCTGTCTGTCCGTTAGTGCGCTTATCACTCGAGAACCACTTATCCGATTTACGTGATTTTTTTTTAATTCGTAGGTACATTCTCTGGCCAGGTTATAGGCTATATTTTGTTACGTTAGGTAACATAACAACTAACCAGTGACGATAATAGTAAATCAAGTCGGAAAAAAATTTACCGACGGCGCGCTGTTTTGCAATACGCTGCCTAAACCGTTGAACAAAATAATGTATTAAAGAATTGTGTAGAATCAAAAGTGCTACAATAAAGTCCGCGACACCATATGTCTAACTTTTATATTTAAGCCACAATGACTGCTTTTATGTTACAAATAAAACATAAAATATTTGGGTTCTGTATACATGGACTTATGACCTGCAAAACTTTAATCCTTATCGAAATAAGTGATTTCATCGTCATAAGTACTTAATGTAGATATAATTTGCCTTTAATAGAATTCAATTTGGTCTTTTGGTTTAGGAAACAACGTGAAATAAGTATATACAATAACATTATTCGTAACAATTCGCGTGAACTACGACTATATGTAGACGCTGCGCTGGGCAGAGGGGACAGGTCGGTATTCTTTTGATTGTTAATTGTTTAAATTGTTTTCAGTAATTAACTTTTAAATAATCAACTATATATTTTTTAAATCCTAAACAAGAATTCCATAGTCCACGCGAGCGAAGCCGCGCGGGCCAAGCTAGTACTTATATAAATCATAAATTATAAAAATATTTTTCAGGAAGGTATTTTGAACTGAAGCTTTCTTAAAACATACGTTCATTTTAGAATACTAAATATAAAACTATATTGTATTTCATACATAGGTCGTCCGATAAGTAGTAGACTACAAGCCCATGGAAAAAATTAACCTGTGAAATGAACCAACGTGAATAACGTTTAGAAGGCTGTTACTATATCATAAAATAACTCTGAGCGCTATGCCGTCATTTCTGAGCGGTACAGGTGAGTACGTGAGTAAATAGAATATCTCAGGTACAAGTGAGGAATTACGACTAATTATTAATGTACGGCTTTTTTATAGTTTATAGATGATTAAAAATAAATGTCGAAAAACCTAGTGCCGTACTAAAGTGGTGGTGCCGGAAGTTAGCTCAAATTTTTAATTCGCCGGTAATTGTAGAAGCAATATAGGTCATTTATTACTGTACAGCATTTATGTAATTCTTTTTGTATACATATACAGATACTTTACCCATGAACGCCGTACATATTTTCAGCGCAGGGGTCGAAAGCCAAGGGTCGGAACCCTTATCTCTGATTAGCATATAGGTGATGATGATATCGAACAACATAAAATTAAATGATCTTTAGAGTACTTCATGAGTAGATAATATTTTCCAGCATGCCGTACATTTTTTGTGGAACACATAGGTGTATGGGGTAAATTACTTCCCTCCAAAAAGAGTGACTTTCCGGTGACTTTTTTCTGTACGGCAATAACATAGGTTTTTAACTCTTTAGAAAATCTTTGATAAAAGATAAATGCCGTACACTTTTGATAGTCCGCTAGTCTGTTTCGGTTATTAAATATTGGATTGAGAATATCAAATATGTTTTGGAATCCTCTCAATAAAACAAAATTATTGTGTCTCTTGTGATTTTTCGATATAAAGTACCGTTTGGTTGATATTTTAAAAACAAAAAAATTATAGTAGAGATTGTAAACTAAGAATCCTGAGTTCGAGTCCGATGTGAAACTTTTTTGTTTATTTTATTTTTTTGTTTATTATGTAGAGTAAAAAGTTAATAATCAATAAAAACATTTAAAAATTTCAATGCCAACTTTTTTTTACACATTTAATTATTTTTTATTTATTTTTTTATCAAATAAAATTCGCTTACCGCGGTAGTTGCGCGGACAGAATATTTTAAGATAAACTAGTGTACAAACATCTCATATAAATAAATCATAATCATAATTTAAATTTATTTATTTTATAGATAAATCTTTCAAAAACTGGAATGCTGAAAATAACAGTTTTCACTTGCTAGGTTTATTATACGTAATGTGTCATTTAAAATGTACGGCATTATAATTTTTCATTATTATTTAATATTACAAACAAAATTTATCAAATGCCGTACAGTTATTAATGACAAGGGACATCTCAAACGTTATCGAAGTTTTTATCAGCTGTAAAGAATAATCTGACGTAAAATGTACGGCATCTGTTTTTTTTTTGTTTATTTATATTTGGTACATGTAAAATAACAATAATCTTTGAAAAAATTACTCCTCAAATTACTCCAGGAACATTTGAAAAATCTTATAAATCTCGGAAATTTCATATTTTTTTTTTATCCTTATATTTTTATTTGTTACCATTTATAATGTACAACGGTAATATTTAATAACATTATATCAAAAAAAAAGTTGCCGTACATAAATTTATGATCTTACAGCAGTAATAACTCGGTAAATCCTGAAATGTAGATAATTATTTATTTACACAAATATTAACAATAATTTTTGGACGGCATAGTTATCAAACATTATTGTCCGTCTTAAATAACATTTTGAACAAGATGCCGTACATTTTACAATGACCTTATATTATATGGGTGTAGGGAAAGGGTTGCGACTCTTGGTTTTCGACCCCTGCGCTGAAAATATGTACGGCGTTCATGGGTAAAGTATCTGTATATGTATACAAAAAGAATTACATAAATGCCGTACAGTAATAAATGACCTATATTGCTTCTACAATTACCGGCGAATTAAAAATTTGAGCTAACTTTCGGCACCACCACTTTAGTACGGCACTAGGTTTTTCGACATTTATTTTTAATCATCTATAAACTATAAAAAAGCCGTACATTAATAATTAGTCGTAATTCCTCACTTGTACCTGAGATATTCTATTTACTCACGTACTCACCTGTACCGCTCAGAAATGACGGCATAGCGCTCAGAGTTATTTTATGATATAGTAACAGCCTTCTAAACGTTATTCACGTTGGTTCATTTCACAGGTTAATTTTTTCCATGGGCTTGTAGTCTATAGGTATGTCACATATTCACATATCGATTTTATACAATAAACAATAATATTCCATATAACTAGGTAATAAACAATAATAAAATGTATCAGAATCATGATGCATATAATAAGGAAGTGATCTATCTATATCTCTGTCATCCAATTTGTTGAGTTAAAATATAACCCTCGAACTGGGTGGTCTCTCGTGTTCGAGTCACTGCGCAGTAGTTAACTGCGCAATCGTATAGCTATGTGCGTACCGCCTCATAACATTTGACCAATCAGCGGCCGCGCGGGAATACGTCTTCCTGAGTAACCTATCAAATGTATTCTTCATGCTGCGTACAATAGTATATTGTGTAGCAAGGGTTGAAACAAGACGATTTCTGACGAGGGCGAGAGTTGACTGCCCGAGCGAAGCGAGGGCTGTCATCACCCTGGTCTGAAATCGTCTTTGTTTCATCCCGTGCCACACACTGTATTTTTCATATCACATGTAATGAAACAACGAGTTTTGATTTTAGGCTATTGATTATAGGTTTTTGAAAGGAACAATTGCGTTAAAGGGTTTTTATTGTTTAATATGTTTGTTTGACACCCACAGATGATAAAAACACAAAGTGCTACTAAATTCACCCTTGCGTTTTTTAGGGAGGGGTTAAACTAGTCACTTTTCAATGTTTTAAGTATAACTCGAAAACTAAGCAGAATTTGACAATTTTACAAGAATGATTTTTTATAGAAAATTAAATTTCCCATCAAAATAGATGATTTAAAAAATAAAAATAAAAAATTTATGCAAGAAATATTTAAAAAACAAATCGAAAAAATATCAAAAAATCACAATTTTTTCATTTTTTTACTAAATTGCTCATAAATTTTTTCTAAGTAAAGATAGGTATAGGACATGCTTTGGAGAAAAAAAAGTAGAGGTCACGCCCGTTAAAATGTTGAGTCGAAAAGTTTTTTTTTATGAAAATTGGCTGAGCTATAGTAATTCAAAGTTTACCATTTTTTGTCATTTTTTCTCAAATCGTAACTTAATGGCAATTGATTAGAGGTTTTTGAATGGAACAATTACGTTAAACGGTTTTTATTGTTTTATATGTTTGTTTGACACCTACAGATGATAAAATCACAAAGTGCTACCGAATTTACCCTTGCGTTTTTTAGGGGGGTTCAACTAATCACTTTTCAATATTTTAAGTATAACTCGAAAACTAAGCGGATTTTGACAATTTTACAAGGATAATTTTTTATAGAGAATAAATTTTCCATCAAAATAAATGATTTAAAAAATAAAAAAAAAATAAAAAATTTTAAAATATTTCTTGCATAATTTTTTTTTTAATTTTTTAAATCATCTATTTTGATGCGAAATTCTATTCTCTATAAAAAATTATCCTTGTAAAATTTTCAAAATCCGTTTAGTTTTCGAGTTATACTTAAAACATTTAAAAGTGATTAGTTGAACCCCCCTAAAAAACGCAAAAGTAAATTCGGTAGCACTTTGTGATTTTATCATCTGTAGGTGTCAAACAAAGATATAAAACAATAAAAACCGTTTAACGTAATTGTTCCTTTCAAAAACCTCTAATCAATTGCCATTAAGGTACGATTTGAGAAAAAATAACAAAAAATGGTAAACTTTGAATTACTATAGCTCAGCCAATTTTCATAAAAAAAATTTTTTCGACTCAACATTTTAACGGGCGTGACCTCTACTTTTTTTTCTCCAAAGCATGTCCTATACCTATCTTTACTTAGAAAAAATTTATGAGCAATTTAGTAAAAAATTGAAAAAATGTGATTTTTTGATATTTTTTCGATTTGTTTTTTAAATATTTCTTGCATAAATTTTTTATTTTTATTTTTTAAATCACCTATTTTGATGGGAAATTTAATTTTCTATAAAAAATCATTCTTGTAAAATTGTCAAATTCTGTTTAGTTTTCGAGTTATACTTAAAACATTGAAAAGTGACTAGTTTAACCCCTCCCTAAAAAACGCAAGGGTGAATTTAGTAGCACTTTGTGTTTTTATCATCTGTAGGTGTCAAACAAACATATTAAACAATAAAAACCCTTTAACGCAATTGTTCCTTTCTACCTATTAATTTCCAGTATAATCAATAGCCTATTTCTGTAGCCAGTCGAAGTGAGACTATTTCAGACAAATAGCGCAGTAATATCTTATACTATTTTAATAATAGAATAATTCAGAAATAAGATTGGCTTTTGTTTATTACAAATGCGATTCTGACAGACTTGAAATAAATAATAAATAAATGAATGTGCCGGGCAGAAACAACGTTGTTTCTGCCCTAGGGGATTAGTCTGAAATTAGTCGCATTAGTCTAAAATTGTCTTGTTTCGACTGGCAAAACAGGGTTCAAAACTAGTTGTTTCATTACATGTGATATGAAAAGTAAATTTTTTACTTCTGTGCCTGCTCTAGGTTCCCTTTTTTGGCCTACTCCTTCCACTCAAGTTTAACCTCCTTATTATTGCAATTTTGTATCCAGTATACATGTCTTATCGATTTAAAGTAAATATTAGACCAGGGTCGTATGGGGCCAGAGGGCCCGCAAATTTTTATCTAGTATTTTTTGGTTCTTAAATTTTTTCCTGAGTTTGGTACTAATAGAAGAGTATACCTATGATTTTGGTGCCCCTAAAACTTTTTGTTGCATATTCCTGGAATTTGTGAGGATTTTTTTAGACCCCTAACACCTCCTCCCACCCCGGTAGAGACTGGTTTCGCAAACCCCAAGTAACGCCACTATCAATAAATAATAAAATTAATATATTAACATTAAGTTAATTCAATAAACGCTCGATTGGGGTATAAAGTTAGGTTGATCTTTTTTAATCCGGTACTGGCTATCAAATACAATATATTAATTAGATTATTATGTACATTAATAGAAAGATACATTTAAAATAGTTTTAGTAAACACGTAACTGTTTTCAAAGAATGTTCATATTAAAATGAAACAATATTACTTTCTCATAATATTATTGAAGATAATTGGTTTATATCAATTAACAAAAAATAAAGTGATTTCAAGAAATATCGAACTATGTGCATTTTTAATTAAAGTAATCTCAATGTTTATTTTATTATATTTCTCAATAAAAGAAATGAATGAAAGGGTATACACATCCCTTACTACTGCATATTTAGATCTAATGTATGTTACAGTATATAGTTTTTTATTAATAGTAATTGTGACATTTTGTTTTATAAAATCTGAACAGTTTACTAAAATTCTGCATGAAATTTTAAAAACCGACCAAACGATAGAAAAATTAAGAAAATCGGTTATATCGAAAAAAATGGAACAGTTATTTATTTTCTATTTAATAATAATTATTCTAATACTAGTTTTTGATTTAATTATAATAATTTCTAAACATAACATTTTTGGATTTTTTCCAGGAATTATTTATGATACTGTTTTTATTTATTATTCTATATTTGCTTATATTTTTTATGTTTGTTTAAGTATATTAAATTATAACATAAATTTCTTAAACCAGTATTTAAAAACATTATTATCGAATACTTCAACAGATTTATACAAAAACTTAAATATTTCATCGTTAAACGACTTACATTTAATCTGTCGCCCTAAATTCGATATTTTTGATGATGATTTTCATAATGAAGTTAAATATTTACGTAACATTTATAGATTATTGTATAAAAAGTGCAATGAAGTCAATTTGTTTTTCGGAATAATTATTATTTTGTTAATTATTATTGTAACCGATTACATTTCTATTATGGTCTATTTAACTATTATTACAACAAATATCAAATTAGTCAGATTATGTTATAATTTATTTTTCATGTTTTACTGTACATTTAGTATTTTATCAATAATTGCACCCTGCCATCGAGTTTCTACCAGTGTAAGTATGTATTTTACAATACAATCATCTACAAAAATCATAATTAATGATTATAATGATAATTAAAGATATAAAATAATTGAATACATATATTTAATATTTAAATTTATTTTTAGGCATCTGAGGCAGCGATTATTCTTCATCGTTATGAAAACATTTATCTGAAACAGACCAATATTCGATATTTTTTATCATTGACATTTAATTCTTCAATACCTAGATTTTCTGCATTTGGTATTATTGATATCAATTACTACTTATTATTTTGGGTAATTATAATCCTTTTTATATATGAAAGTGTTTCGTACTAATTTTAAGTCAAATGAATCCTTGTCACACGCATAACTTGTGAACCACTTAAACAAATTAGCTAACTTTTCGGGCTGTTGTCCATGTTGTCGTATTCTTGAACTTGACGTTTCGACTTTCATGTCGGAGTCTTCTTCAGAAGTGATTCTGAATACGACAACGTGGACAACAGCCCAAAAAGTTAGCTACTATGGACAACGGCTACGAAAGCCTACAGAAGACACTTACAATTAAACAAAATTAATAAAACTTGGTTTATTGGTGTGGTCCGTTCAGCAGTTATAGAGGTCAGTCCCTTTTAAAAATCATCAAAATCGTGTGTAAGGGGTATGAGTGGCATCTCAAAAGAGTAATTTATTTCAAGATATCTCAAGAACGACTCTTGTTTGCTGGAAATTTAAATTATTCAGTTACCTGTATGTATACTTATTAACTTCCCAATAGGAAGTTATTGTAATTGGTGCGAAAATCGAAATCAAAAATTTTAACATATTTTCATGTTTAAGGGCATTAGAGTATATTTACACTATTTTCAGAAAAATGTCTCTGTGTGTGTATATGTGTGTGTACGTACGTACGTACGTGTCATTTTTTTCCGGGACGAAATCTCGCGAACAAAAAATGCTATTGATTTCGTTGGGGTGCTAATTGAAGCGTCTTGACGTGAATATGATCTGAATGAAATGATTTTTCGAAATTCAACCCCTATGGGGGTAAAAAGATTGTTTTTTTTTTATTTTATTTTTTTTCTTGATCGGATTTAGTCGAAACTTAGAATAAATATTAAATGAAACGTGTATTTCAGTATTTATTTTTTATATGGGTCAGCCATTTAAGGGATGAAAACCACTATCAAAATTTGAATTTCATACTAATAAATACGTCTAATAGTCCACGGTATTTAGATTAAAATTTGCCAAATAGAAGAAAAAAATCATAAAGTGTTGATATTTTGTACACGTACTCTCAGAAGGGTTCGGAATAAGAGCCCGAAAAGTTCCCACCTAAATCGTGGATGGAACATCCCCTTTTACGTGAAAAACTACCCCTGGAGTGAATTTTATTCCAGTTTTTCCCATTTTTCATTAAAATATTATAGGAATTAAAGATTAAACATTAAATTTTACGTAAAAAATGTCATATGCACTATTCAGCTAATCCTCAGCCTACTCTCGCATTCAATGCTCAAAGTGAAGGGTAGTTTTTGGAGCGCAAGGAAAAATCGGTATGACAAGATTTTTCACCGTAAATATTTCCATAACGGTTAATTTTACCAAAAAGTTGATAAGAGTAAAAATTGTAGAACTGAATCTCCTCTATAAGATCTAAATATCAGAATTTTGTTTTAAACGTTTTTTTATTGATTTTTTACCTTCTTACACAAACGTAAATTACATTATTTTCAGATATTTTCCATAGAACCCATTGAGACAACATTTTCGCGCATTTTTTTAAGGGATTTACCATCGTATGTCTATTCTACTAAAGTCTTGTATATTTTTGTAAATTTATTCCTGGTTTTGGTGTAGATGTAGCTTTAAGTTTGAACTACCTGTTTATTCATTCAGTATTTAATTATTTTATACAGGATATCCGTTAAAAGGACTTAAGGGACAAGCACATACACACACAAATTGGAAAAATAGTTTTTTTTAATTATAAATTGGAGTTGTTCCACTTTTTTTTGTTATAAAATTATATTCGTGTAAAATTATGGTATATGCATTTGTGAAAAAAGGGAAAAATCAATAAAAAAACGTTCGAAAAAAAATTGTGTTACATGAATCTCATAGAGGAGATTCAGTTCTATAATTTTCATTGTAATCATTTTTTTTGGTAAAATTAGCCATTATGGAAATATTTACGGTGTAAAATCTCGTTATACCGATTTTTCGTTGCGTTCCAAAAACTACTATTTACTTTGAGCATCGAACGCGATAGTAGGCTGAAGATTAACCGAATAGTGCACATGACATTTTTTACGTGTAATTTAATCAGGTATATTTAATTCTTATTATATATTTTTCTCAAAACGACGGTTCGAAAACAAAATACTGTATAAGACTTTACGAAAGGAAATATTTTTAAATCCATAAAAAAATAGTTCGTTTCATAAGTTGGTTGTCCAATAGAAACACGCCGCCATTTTATTAAAACATATATGCAGTATGTCGACAACATTACTATTGAGTATTACACTAAAGAAAATCTTAACAGACAGTTCTCATGCTACAAAATTTGGTTTAAAAAAATGTGGAACATTTTGATATTTATTTTCAACGCAGAGGCACAATTTATAACTTCCATCCTCAAAATTTTATATCACAACTGCCAAATGGGTTGCAGGAAACGATACAAATGTGTTAAAATTGGGTTGCGCTGCTGAACTATGTGTTTCAAATACCACAGAGAAGGTTGCCTTAATTCACCAACTGAAGAGAAATTAATTCAAGAAACCACCACTGACCAATAAAAATATACAATACTTATGTGGAATAGACTTACGAAGGTCAGCCACTAATTGAAAAATGCACGAAAAGCTTAACTCAATGGGTTCTATGGAAAATATCTGAAAATAATGTAATTTACGTTTGTGTAAGAAGGTAAAAAATCAATAAAAAAACGTTTAAAACAAAATTCTGATATTTAGATCTTATAGAGGAGATTCAGTTCTACAATTTTTACTCTTATCAACTTTTTGGTAAAATTAACCGTTATGGAAATATTTACGGTGAAAAATCTTGTCATACCGATTTTTCCTTGCGCTCCAAAAACTACCCTTCACTTTGAGCATTGAATGCGAGAGTAGGCTGAGGATTAGCTGAATAGTGCATATGACATTTTTTACGTAAAATTTAATGTTTAATCTTTAATTCCTATAATATTTTAATGAAAAATGGGAAAAACTGGAATAAAATTCACTCCAGGGGTAGTTTTTCACGTAAAAGGGGATGTTCCATCCACGATTTAGGTGGGAACTTTTCGGGCTCTTATTCCGAACCCTTCTGAGAGTACGTGTACAAAATATCAACACTTTATGATTTTTTTCTTCTATTTGGCAAATTTTAATCTAAATACCGTGGACTATTAGACGTATTTATTAGTATGAAATTCAAATTTTGATAGTGGTTTTCATCCCTTAAATGGCTGACCCATATAAAAAATAAATACTGAAATACACGTTTCATTTAATATTTATTCTAAGTTTCGACTAAATCCGATCAAGAAAAAAAATAAAATAAAAAAAAAACAATCTTTTTACCCCCATAGGGGTTGAATTTCGAAAAATCATTTCATTCAGATCATATTCACGTCAAGACGCTTCAATTAGCACCCCAACGAAATCAATAGCATTTTTTGTTCGCGAGATTTCGTCCCGGAAAAAAATGACACGTACGTACGTACGTACACACACATATACACACACAGAGACATTTTTCTGAAAATAGTGTAAATATACTCTAATGCCCTTAAACATGAAAATATGTTAAAATTTTTGATTTCGATTTTCGCACCAATTACAATAACTTCCTATTGGGAAGTTAATAAGTATACATACAGGTAACTGAATAATTTAAATTTCCAGCAAACAAGAGTCGTTCTTGAGATATCTTGAAATAAATTACTCTTTTGAGATGCCACTCATACCCCTTACACACGATTTTGATGATTTTTAAAAGGGACTGACCTCTATAACTGCTGAACGGACCACACCAATAAACCAAGTTTTATTAATTTTGTTTAATTGTAAGTGTCTTCTGTAGGCTTTCGTAGCCGTTGTCCATAGTAGCTAACTTTTTGGGCTGTTGTCCACGTTGTCGTATTCAGAATCACTTCTGAAGAAGACTCCGACATGAAAGTCGAAACGTCAAGTTCAAGAATACGACAACATGGACAACAGCCCGAAAAGTTAGCTAATTTGTTTAAGTGGTTCACAAGTTATGCGTGTGACAAGGATTCATTTGACTTAAAATTAGTACGAAACACTTTCATATATAAAAAGGATTATAATTACCCAAAATAATAAGTAGTAATTGATATCAATAATACCAAATGCAGAAAATCTAGGTATTGAAGAATTAAATGTCAATGATAAAAAATATCGAATATTGGTCTGTTTCAGATAAATGTTTTCATAACGATGAAGAATAATCGCTGCCTCAGATGCCTAAAAATAAATTTAAATATTAAATATATGTATTCAATTATTTTATATCTTTAATTATCATTATAATCATTAATTATGATTTTTGTAGATGATTGTATTGTAAAATACATACTTACACTGGTAGAAACTCGATGGCAGGGTGCAATTATTGATAAAATACTAAATGTACAGTAAAACATGAAAAATAAATTATAACATAATCTGACTAATTTGATATTTGTTGTAATAATAGTTAAATAGACCATAATAGAAATGTAATCAGTTACAATAATAATTAACAAAATAATAATTATTCCGAAAAACAAATTGACTTCATTGCACTTTTTATACAATAATCTATAAATGTTACGTAAATATTTAACTTCATTATGAAAATCATCATCAAAAATATCGAATTTAGGGCGACAGATTAAATGTAAGTCGTTTAACGATGAAATATTTAAGTTTTTGTATAAATCTGTTGAAGTATTCGATAATAATGTTTTTAAATACTGGTTTAAGAAATTTATGTTATAATTTAATATACTTAAACAAACATAAAAAATATAAGCAAATATAGAATAATAAATAAAAACAGTATCATAAATAATTCCTGGAAAAAATCCAAAAATGTTATGTTTAGAAATTATTATAATTAAATCAAAAACTAGTATTAGAATAATTATTATTAAATAGAAAATAAATAACTGTTCCATTTTTTCGATATAACCGATTTTCTTAATTTTTCTATCGTTTGGTCGGTTTTTAAAATTTCATGCAGAATTTTAGTAAACTGTTCAGATTTTATAAAACAAAATGTCACAATTACTATTAATAAAAAACTATATACTGTAACATACATTAGATCTAAATATGCAGTAGTAAGGGATGTGTATACCCTTTCATTCATTTCTTTTATTGAGAAATATAATAAAATAAACATTGAGATTACTTTAATTAAAAATGCACATAGTTCGATATTTCTTGAAATCACTTTATTTTTTGTTAATTGATATAAACCAATTATCTTCAATAATATTATGAGAAAGTTATATTGTTTCATTTTAATATGAACATTCTTTGAAAACAGTTACGTGTTTACTAAAACTATTTTAAATGCATCTTTCTATTAATGTACATAATAATCTAATTAATATATTGTATTTGATAGCCAGTACCGGATTAAAAAAGATCAACCTAACTTTATACCCCAATCGAGCGTTTATTGAATTAACTTAATGTTAATATATTAATTTTATTATTTATTGATAGTGGCGTTACTTGGGGTTTATTTTTTTTCTTGATCGGATTTAGTCGAAACTTAGAGTAAATATTAAATGAAACGTGTATTTCAGTATTTATTTTTTATATGGGTCAGCCATTTAAGGGATGAAAACCACTATCAAAATTTGAATTTCATACTAATAAATACGTCTAATAGTCCACGGTATTTAGATTAAAATTTGCCAAATAGAAGAAAAAAATCATAAAGTGTTGATATTTTGTACACGTACTCTCAGAAGGGTTCGGAATAAGAGCCCGAAAAGTTCCCACCTAAATCGTGGATGGAACATCCCCTTTTACGTGAAAAACTACCCCTGGAGTGAATTTTATTCCAGTTTTTCCCATTTTTCATTAAAATATTATAGGAATTAAAGATTAAACATTAAATTTTACGTAAAAAATGTCATATGCACTATTCAGCTAATCCTCAGCCTACTCTCGCATTCAATGCTCAAAGTGAAGGGTAGTTTTTGGAGCGCAAGGAAAAATCGGTATGACAAGATTTTTCACCGTAAATATTTCCATAACGGTTAATTTTACCAAAAAGTTGATAAGAGTAAAAATTGTAGAACTGAATCTCCTCTATAAGATCTAAATATCAGAATTTTGTTTTAAACGTTTTTTTATTGATTTTTTACCTTCTTACACAAACGTAAATTACATTATTTTCAGATATTTTCCATAGAACCCATTGAGACAACATTTTCGCTCTTATTCCGAACCCTTCTGAGAGTACGTGTACAGAATATCAAAACTTTATGATTTTCTTCTTCTTAAATATCTAATTTACTTGGACTATAATAATTCATGTTGCCTTGGAAACAACCGCAATTCAAAATTCAAATTGTCAGATTAGTTATTCTAAAAATGTGCATTATACGCTAGGAAACCATCAATCCTGGCGCCGCCAAGTGGCAAAAATAAATAATTTTGGGTTTCTGTCAAACCAATCTGTCATATAATTGAAAGGAAAAAATGGATAATTGCCGTTATATTATGTATGTTATATTAAAATTTGTATTGATAAGTATCAACCTTTGTATATTATTAGAATTTGACCCCGAAATTTTCTTATTTTAAACTGACTTCTAAAAAAGAGGAGGTTATTAATTCAATCAATATATTTTGTTATGTATGTTCGAGCATAACTTCGACAAATATGCGCCTATTCGGTTGATTTTTGTTTGTTTGAAAGAGTATACTCCCGAGGTGGTCTCATATAAATTTTATCAGAATCTGACCATGGACTTCAAAAAAGGTGAGAGTTTTCTATTTTTTTATATATTTTTTTATGTATTTTCGGGTATAACTACGACAAATATGCACCTATTCGGTTGATTTTTCTTTGTTTGAAAGAATATACTATCGAGCTGATACCATATAAATTTCATTATAATCAAATATATGGTTTCAAAGATACGCCACTCAAAAGAAAAAAATAAAAAATCGTAATAGAGTTGATCGAAAATAGACAAATTTCGCGGGTCGAATCCTTATAATCCGCAAAGATTGATACTCTTCAATACAGATTTTAATATAACACACATAACTTTGTGTTTTAACCCCGTAATTTACTCATTGGGTAATATCGGACATTTGAAAATAAAAAATAAAAATTTGCTATGAAAAAATTTAGTAAAAATAAAAAATTAATGTTTTTCAAGACCTTATATTACCCTTAAGTTTTACTGAAAATATCATCCAATTATATCAAACCATTAAGTAGAAAAAAAAGGTTTCCGATTTTCAAATTTTAATTAATTACAGCTAAAATAATTATTAAAATTAATTAAAACTTGGTCAAGTTCTTCTTCATACATAGGTTTATAGACAAGAAAAAAAATTAACGAAATCGGAACTTGGGAACATTACTTTCGGCTGTCCTTTTTTAAAAGTAATATACCCAAAGTTGCTAACGCCGCTCACTAGGTGGCGACGTGTCGTTTTTGACAGATGGTTTCCTAGCGTATATTATTGACATTATTAGGATATTACAAAACTAATATTCATAATACAAAGGTGATTTTTATTTCTGACGAATTCCATTAAATTTTTCATATACATATTAAAAAAATATTTACAAACTATAACATAGATATATTAATTATGGAAACAATAAATAATCAGTTCAAGTATTGATAGTAATACCGTGTTGGGAAGTTGATTGTGTGGACCTAAAGGATCGTACCCCACAGCATTATACGTTATATAGTTTAATTTTATATCCATGGGTACAATTGGATCCGACAGCTAGTTTTATATTAATTTTGAATGGAAAATCCGTAATAATCGAACTTTGACCAAGAATATATCCTTCCATGCCTGGTCTAAGAACAAAAATCAGTATATGTATAGCTTAGGAATTAATGAATTAACTTGTTATCGACTACTTAAAAAGAAGAAGATACTATTCACCCATAGAAATGTAATTTAACTAGAGCGATAACTCAATGTTATGACTGTGTCAGTAGAGATAGCTTATACTCGGGTACCACACTTCCTTGTCTAACAACGAGCTCTGGTTAACAGCGTTAACTGACTCTCTATATTAAGAACATTGAAATGGTGTGGTAACCATGGAAACAACTGAAACATGTTTAGGTTAGAAAATACAGGGTACGCCGAAAACTATATTTATTAGAGCACGCTCACCTATTAGTGGGCTGTCAATATAGCAATACAAATAAACATTCCACATTAGGAAAATACAATATGTATATTAAATTATATGAACATAAATGGAAAAATGTGTTTGAAATAATTTCAGTAAACATGTAACTTTTTTCAAAGAATGTTCAATTTAAAATGAAACAATATAACTTTCTTATAATATTATTGAAGGTAATTGGTTTATATCAATTAACAAAAAATAAAGTTATTTCAAGAAATATCGAACTATGTGCATTTTTATTTAAAGTAATATCAATGTTTATTTTATTCTATTTCTTAATAAATGAAATGAATGAAAGGGTATACACATCCGTTACTACTGCATATTTAGAACTAATGTATGTTACAGTATATAGTTTTTTATTAATAGTAATTGTGACATTTTGTTTTATGAAATCTGAACAGTTTACTAAAATTCTGCATGAAATTTTAAAAATCGATGAAACGATAGAAAAAATAAGAAAATTGGTTAAATCGAAGAAAATAGAACATTTATTTATTTTCTATTCGATAATAATTAGTATAATACTAGTCTTTGGGATATTTCTAACAATTTCTAAACTTTGGATTTTTTCCAGGAATTATTTATAATACTGTTTTTATTTATTATTCAATATTTGCTTCTACTTTTTATGTTTGTTTAAGTATTCTAAATTATAACATAAATTTCTTAAACATTTAATCTGTCGCCCTAAATTCAATATTTTTGATGATGATTTTCATAATGAAGTTAAATATTTACGTAACATTATTGTATAACAAGTGCAATGAAGTCAATTTGTTTTTCGGAATAATTATTGTTTTGTTAATTATTATTCTAACCGATTACATTTCCATTATATCATGGATGATTTTTACAACAAATATCATATTAGTCAGATTATGTTTTGATTTAATTTTGATATTTTACTCTACATTTAGTATTTTAACAATAATTGCACCCTGCCATCGAGTTTCTTCAAGTGTATGTATTTTAAAATATAGTCTGAATTCATACAATTACATTATTTGTCTAAAAAATCATAATTATTGATTATAATAATAATTAAAGAAATAAAATAATTGAATACATGTATTTAATACTTAAATTTAATTTTAGGCATCTCAGGCAGCAATTATTCTCCATCGTTATGAAAACATTTATCTGAAACAGACCAATATTCGATATTTTTTATCATTGACATTTAATTCTTCAATACCCAGATTTTCTGCATTTAGTATTATTGATATCAATTATTACTTATTATTTTGGGTAAATATAATCCTTTTTATATATGAAAGTGAAAATGAATCCTTGTCACACGCATAACTTATGAACCACTTAAACAAAGTAGCTAACTTTTCGGGCTGTTGTCCACGTTGTCGTATTCTTGAACTTAACGTTTCTCCGGTGTGAGAGCCCTCTTAGAGTTATCTCTACAGTTATGTTATACCCAGAGATTGGAAAAATAGTTTTTCAACTATTGCGAAAAATCTAACTATTATAATTTTTATAACATATGTCCATCGATTTCAGAAAACTGATTTGATTGAACCCAATTTGAAATCAACTATTTGCAACTATTTTACCTTTCCAACTATTTTTAAACTATTTGACTTTTTTTATCCAACGTTAAAAATTTTGTATTGAAAAAAAATCAGAGACAAACTTTGAAATAATTCTAATTATTAATATTGATTGTTTGGTAACAATTTATAAGTATTAGTTATAGGCAGTTACAATTTACAAGTATACTTTCACAAAATAAAATGTAAATTGTATTATTTTTACGTGAGAAAAAAATAAAAAACCGAAATATCGATTTTCCGCCATTTTCTGGGAAAATTTGAGGTTATATTGAAAAATTCTTTGTACGAAGTTTTAGATTTTTTTATTGTCTACAACTTTTGTGCTGTATATTTTTGGATAGAAGATCACGTTTCGGCGAAAATCGCGAAAACCCACTTTCAACTCCTAAAAGTCACCCCCATTTCACAATTTTACTTTATCTCGAGTATAATTTTTGTTTTTCTCTTAATTATAACCTTAACTAAATTTTCCGGCTGGTCTTTGCTTGTTATTAATTTTTTTTTCAAAAAGGTATTGGCACTAGCGTGATAGTCGAGTTGTATTTTATACTTGCTTATAGAATATTTTTTTTTAGTAATAGTAATACACTTGTTTGTAGTAATAGTAAATTTCAAAAATTACTATCGTAAAAAATTTTGTAACTATTTCGCTAACTATTTTTATTAAAATAGTAATTACCAACTATTTTACGAGAAAAAAATCAACTATACAGGGTGATTCAGCACTGTCGTGCCAAACTTGAACAGTAGATTGAGAAAAATATTTTAAGCAAAAAACTTCCAATAAACATGTGTCCGGAAATTTATCCTTAGGGAACTACAGGCTTCCAAAGATTTTACTAAAAATGGGTTTTAATTTAATATCTAGAGAACCCTTTGTGATAGAATTATGAAATTTAGTATTTGGTTTAGTAATAATATGTGTTATCGATTTCTAATATTAAACAATTATATTTTAGACCAGGGCTGTATGGGGCCAGTGGGCCCATCGATTTTGATCTAGTAATTGTTTGTTCCTTATTTTTCCTGAGTTGGTACTTTTATAAGATAACATGACACAAAATACACAAAAACATAATTTGCTTGTTTATCATAAGATAAACCGTTTTCAAGAAATATCGATGGAAAAGAAAGCCTGCAGAATTAACCTTAATACGGATGCTTGAAATTATAAATAATAAATTTATATTCTTACTTCATGATAAAAAATAAGACAAAAAGTTAATACAAATATACTTCCGAAAATGCATCCATATCAACAAATAGCCATTTTTAGTTTGTTTTTTAGTCATGTTAATAAAATTCATGAAACAGTAAAAGAACTGGCTATAGATCTTACAGGATTCATATTAGTAGGTTTATTTATATGAACTTTATTCTTACCTTTAATCATGAAAAAAGAATATAAATTTATTTTTTGTAATTTCAAACATCCGTATTAAGTTAAATTCTGCATGCTTTCTTTTCCATAGATATTTCTCGAAAACGGTTTATCCTATGATAAACAAGCAAAGTATCTTTTTATGTATTTTGTGTCATGTTATCTTATAAAAGTACCAACTCAGGAAAAAATAAGGAACAAACAATTACTAGATCAAAATCGATGGGCCCACTGACCCCATACAGCCCTGGTCTAAAATATAATTGGTTAATATTAGAAATCGATAACACATATTATTACTAAACCAAATACTAAATTTCATAATTGTCTCACAAAGGGTTCTCTAGATATTAAATTAAAACTCATTAGTAGTAAAATCTTTGGAAGCCTGTAGTTCCCTAAGGAATAGTTTCCGGACACATGTTTATTGGAAGTTTTTTGCTTAAAATATTTTTCTCAATCTACTGTTCAAGTTTGGCATGACAGTGCTGAATCACCCTGTATAGTAACTATTTCGTTTAAAACAACTTTTTTTCCAATCTCTAGTTATACCTCTATTCTCTATGTATTCATCTGACTATCATTAAAATAAATTCTTAGTGGTTACATAAAAGATATTTTAATGAAAATAATAATTCCTTTATGTAGCTACTAATAGATTATTGATTATCTAAATAAATATTATTCTTTAAGTATACGTGTAACCTTCATTTTTATTTTCAGGTATATTCCCTGGTGATTTCATATAATTTGCTTTTAGTGTACATAGCAAGTAAGGTACATTAATTTTTAAATATTGACATTTTTTATTATCAATAAAACAAAATGGAATTAAGATATTTATTGGCCCATATACATATATAAAATGACTATACACTAACATCATATAAAAAAATAAATATATATATGTACCTCTATATATATAAATATACAAACTATAAATATGGATTGTAAAATATCATTAATAAAAACTTTTTATACGAATTTAAGTATACTATACACCTTATTATGTTTACCATAGACTTATATAGAATGGACTGAGTATTCCCTATCTAACTGTGTAGTAAATACTTGCGAAGAGACAAAGCGATAAAGTAGCCAATACCTGTCTCTTTCTAGAATTCTAATTATGGTCACGTCACAGGTTTGCAGTTATTAAAGACTTACAGAAAAGAGACAGGTATAATTAGATTGAGAGTAAATGGTTACTTTGGAAGATAGACATAAAACTGGCAAGTGCGTGTTGGGCACGCACAAGACAGGGTTCCGTAGTCATTCTCACTACGATTTATAAAAGAGAGATATCAAAATTTTGACAAGCAAATACATATATCGTGACTGAAGGTTTAAAATCAAAAATTATTATTGCATTTCAAGACCTATCAAATGAAACCCCACTCAATGGGTAAATGAAAAAAAATGTGAGTTCACTTTTCAGTCTAAGAAAGGGGGTCCAAAATATTTTTGACAATGTTCGTTATAATTTTCAATAAAAGTACTAATTAAAAACTACATTCTGGAATTTTTTCAGATTTTTTGAATTGATAGTTTAGAAAATAGAGGGAGGACGCTTTTATAATGTCATTGTAGAGCAAATACATCGTGATTTAAGGGTTAAAATCAAAAGGTTCTGATACATTTTTTGTTGCATTTTAGAAGACCTTTCTAACGACACCCCGTTCAATAGGCTAGGTGAAAATTTTTTTGAAAACACTTTATGGAAGGGGGTCTAATTTTTTTTTCTTTTCAAAAATCTTATCATTTCTGTTTTTGGGTCATCAATCTACGACCGTATACCAAATTTCATCTTATTATGTCAAAATTTGTACAAGACGGACGGACATGGAGAAACTATAAGGGTTCCTAGTTTTCTACGAAACCCTAAAAATGGTTAACAGGAATAAAAGTTGGGCAGTGATGTAGCTGGGGGTTAGCGAAACCAGCTTATATCGTGGGCGCTAAGCCTAGGGGAGGCGCCGCCTAGGCTGGGAGCAGCAAATCTAAAGGTAGAGGAGGAGCTGTAAGAGGGCGCAAAAGATTATTTTAGGGACAGAAAATTCGTGATGACCAGGGTCCGCCAATTTTTATCAGGTATTTTTGGTCCTTAAATTTTTTCCTGAGTTAGGTCTCGTAAACTCTCGTAGATATGATTTTGGTGCCCCCTAAAACTTTTTTGCACATTCCTGGAATTTGTGAGGATTTTTTTAGACCTTGCACCCCTGATTTCGCCAACCCTAAATTGCGCCACTATCAACAAATAAAAAATAATTATATTAAGTTGATTCAACAATGAAATAATAACTAATATGTATAGCATATTTAACTAAAAGCATGGAAATTCGCTCGATATGGGAATATATTATAGTTATGTACTGGCTATCTATTTTTACTATATTTTAACATATTTATACATATAAACATTCCACATTAGGAAAATATAATATGTATATTAAATTATATGTACATACATGGAAAAATGTGTTTGAAATAGTTTCAGTAAACACGTAACTTTTTTCAGAGAATGTTCAATTTAAAATGAAACAATATAACTTTCTTATAATATTATTGAAAATAATTGGTTTATATCAATTAACAAAAAATAAAGTTATTTCAAGAAACATCGAACTATGTGCATTTTTATTGAAAGTAATATCAATGTTTATTTTATTGTATTTCTCAATAAATGAAATTAATGAAAGGGTATACACATCCGTTACTACTGCATATTTAGATCTAATTTATGTTACAGTATATAGTTTTTTATCAATAGTAATTGTGACATTTTGTTTTATGAAATCTGAACAGTTTACTAAAATGCTTCATGAAATTTTAAAAATTGATCAAACGATAGAAAAATTAAGAAAAACGGTAATATCGAAGAAAATGGAACATTTATTTATTTTCTATTCAATAATAATTAGTATAATAATAGTCTTTGAGATATTTCTAACAATTTCTAAACTTAGAACTTTTGGAATTTTTTCAGGGAATTATTTATGATACTGTTTTTATTTATTATTCAATATTTGCTTATATTTTTTATGTTTGTTTAAGTATACTAAATTATAACATACATTTCTTAAACCAGTATTTAAAAACATTATTATCGAACAATTCAACAGATTTATACAAAAACTTAAATATTTCATCGTTAAACGACTTACATTTAATCTGCCGCCCTAAATTCAATATTTTTGATGATGATTTTCATAATGAAGTTAAATATTTACGTAACATTTATAGATTATTGTATAAAAAGTGCAATGAAGTCAATTCGTTCTTCGGAATAATTATTGTTTTGTTAATTATTATTCTAACCGATTACATTTCTATTATGATCTATTTAAGTATTATTTCAACAAATATCAAATTAGTCAGATTATGCTTTAATTTAATTTTGATGTTTTATTGTACATTTAGTATTTTAACAATAATTACACCCTGCCATCGAGTTTCTACCAGTGTAAGTATGTATTTTAAAATACAATCTATCTAAAAAAAACATAATTATTGATTATAATGATAATTAAAGAAATAAAATATTTAAATACATAAGATATATCTAATATTTAAATTTTATTTTAGGCATCTCAGGCAGCAATTATTCTTCATCGTTATGAAAACATCTATATCAAACAGACCAATATTCGATATTTTTTATCATTGACATTTAATTCTTCAATACCTAGATTTTCTGCATTTGGTATTATTGATATCAATTACTACTTATTATTTTGGGTAAATATAATTTTGTTTATTTTTGAAAGTGTTTCAATCAAATTTTATGTCAAATGAATCCTTGCCACACGCATAACTTAAGAACGAAAGTTACTCCGTATAGTTTAACGTTGCTTAGTACAGGGTTAGTTATTACATGAAATTTTTTTTAAAGTACAATATTTCTATTATCTTGCTACTAATAGATTATTATTGATTATCTAAATAAATAGTATTCTTTAAGTATACGTCTAACCTTTATTTTTATTTTCAGGTATATTCTCTGGTGATTTCATATAATTTGCTTTTAGTGTACATAGCAAATAAGGTACATTAATTTATAAATATTGATAATTTTTTAATCAATAAAACAAAATGGAATTAAGATATTTATGGGCCCAGATATATAAAAAGAGTTTATACTAATATCAAATAAAAAAATAAATACATATAGGTACATATGATATACATATATATAAATATACAAACTATAAATATGGATTGTAAAATATCATTAATAAAAACTTTTTATACGAATTTAAGTATACTATTTATACACCTTATTATGTATACCATAGACTTATAGAAGGGCGAAGAAATAAAGTAGCCAATACTGTCTCTTTCTAGAATTCTAATTGGTAACGTCACAGGTCTGCAGTTATTACAAACCTACAGAAAAGAGACATGTATTGGCTACTTTATCGTTTTGTCTCTTTAAAGAGAGTGGTCAATTTTGTGAGGCTATTGCTTAGTCCATTCTATAAGTCTATGATATTTACTTACAGTTTTAATTACTTTAAAAGGATAATTCTTTCGTTAAACTAGAGAGCAAACAGTTAATTTGAACCTGGTACTGACTATCAACTGTAATATCTGCCGTCAAACACTATCTATGTCTATAATACATATTTACTCTTTATTAAAGGAAACTTGTACAGGTTGTCCACTGGCAGATTTTACAGTTGAAATGGAAATTAGGTACGTTTAAAAGATAAATAATATTATTATTTCGGTTATGAACTTTGGGGGTTCAAAGCTATTCGAATGAAAATACTTTTACACATGTTTTTCCTAAAATCAATTATTAAAATTAAAAAACTGATATTTCTTCAACTAAAGTGCCTTTTTTATAAATCATATTTTTTTATTATTAAAAATTATTATTGGTTTATATAAATAACGAAATTTTACTGGGAAAAGTTGTTACTTTGATACCCCCTATTTTAATTTCAAAAACTGGAAGATAAAAAATGGTTAATAGGAACCAAAGCTGGGCAGTGATGTAGCTGGGGGTTGGCGAAACCAGCTTATATCGGGGCGCCAAACCTAGGGGAGTAGTAAGTCTAAAGGTGAGGGGTGGAAGGGCAAAATAAGGTCTAAAAAAAGGTCATCAGAAGCTGGAAGAGGGCGCAAAAGTTAATTTTAGGGACAGAAAAATCGTGAGGACAACGAAAAATAACTTCTATAGTTACACCAGGGTTGGGGGGGGGGGGGGTGCTATATTAAAAGATTTTTCAGATTAAGAAGATTAATTGACTATTCCTGGGGTAATTTTCAGAAACTACAACTAGGGGAACCCGGGGTGGAACGGGGTACCGGGGCGGAATGGGAATTGGGTGGTGCTCTCCCTATGGACGACGGAGACACGTGTCTTTTGCACACAATGTTTAGTTCGCTGTGCTACACAGTACGAAGTTGCCGTTTTTAGTGTAAGAGTGCATTTAGTGTGAATTCTACCGAATGTCCAAGAAAAAGCTTACAAATTGTAATTTTTGCTTTACGATACCAAGGTGTACTTACCTTGTATACTATTTTTTATTCGAAAATTTACATTACATGTTTGTTTCATCATACTCTTGACTAACTAAAAGTCTAGTGATAACTCAAGGTCAACACATATAACGGCCATAATACTCATGTTATAAAGAACGTTACGTCGGGGGCAGAATGGGGTACACCTAGTGGTGTGCTGGAGCCGGCTCGCGCGAGCCGGTTGTTAAATTATTCCGCGAATAAATGTTCGGACCATTTCTATATTTTCGGCGAACATATTCAAATATTGAATTTCAAACATATCTATTTCTTTATTAATTACAAAAGTACAAATTCAACATTGCAAAATCAAAAAAGGTTGTCAGAGACAACATAAACTGGACAGTGTCGTGTTACAGCTTTTTATGATTTTATAATGTCGAATTTGTACTGATAATATGAAGACAATAAAAAAAATAAAGGATTGTTTTTTGCTATTATACATGTATTTATAACATTTGAATATGTCCGCATGAGCGTCAATTCCCACGTGGCCGCGTTTTGCTCTTTTCTTCAGTTCTGCCAATAGTTTTTAAATTTTCTTAACACAACCCATGTAGATAGAGATAGGAGATGATCCTCTGTATATTTGTGATACAATGTTATGTGTCACAATATGATCGCGGATGTGGGCGATCTCTCGTTCATGGACCAATAACAATTTCTCATTCCGGCCCAGGGGGTGGGGCGGAATGGGAAATTTCATATTTTTTTTCATACACCATTTTTTTATTGTTGATATCAACTTAGATAAGTTTAGCTGTAGTTTATTTGTAGAGAAATAAGTAAATAAAAGTACACATTGACTAATAATGGTGTTATTTATTTCAAACCCTCTCAACTTGTAATCAAAGCTTAGCTACCCCGTTCCGCCCCAGGTTCCCCTACTTACCTTTCTAATGCAACTGACTACATTAAAATTTGTTGAAAATTGGTTTGAAGCGATGTTTTGCGCAAAAATGTATGATTTAACCTCAATGTGCATCGTGTCTCATAACACTCTGGTCTTCTTTACACAGTCATGATTATATATATTCATAGGTAGGAACCTACATTACGAAATTACTCATACGTCCAATGTACATAGATATAATCATTTATGTTCATACATAAAATATAAGAATAGTGCTAGTGATGACATCAGCCTTCTATATAATATACATTTTTTACCAAAAAAAAACATATTTAATTTTAGTATTATTAAAAAAATTGGTTTATTCTATTTGTCAAAAAATAGAATAGCTCATATTTATATTACATAAATGGAGCAAAAGTTTTAGTAAACACGTAACTCTTTTCAAATTATGTTCATTTTAAAATGAAACAGTATAACTTTTTTATTATATTATTGAAGACAGTTGGCTTATATCGATTAACAAAAAATAAAATTATTTCAAGAAAAATCGAACTTTGTATATTTTTATTTAAATTAATATCAATGTTGATTTTATATTATTTATCAATAAATGAAATTAATGAAACAGTATATAAATCCAATATGACTCGATATTTTGATTTAATGTATTCTACATTTTATAGTTTTTTATCAATAGTTGTCGTGACATTTTGTTTTATAAACAGTGAACAGTTTACTAAAATTCTGCATGAAATTTTAAAAATCGACAAAACGTTAGAAAAAATAAGAAAATCAGAGATATCGAAGAAAATGAAACATTTTTTTATTTTCTATTTAATAATAATTAGTATGATATTATTTTTTCATTTATTTTTAACATTGTCTAGCAAAAAAACTTCTAGTTTTTTTTCAGGAATTGTTTGTTATATTGTTTTTATTTATTATTCAATATTTGCTTATATTTTTTATGTTTGTTAAAGTATACTAAATTATGACATACATTTCTTAAACCAGTATTTAAAAACTTTATTATCAAATAAATTAACGTATTTATATAAAAATTCGAATATTTCATTGTTAAACGACTTACATTTAATCTGTCGGCCTAAATTCAATATTGTGTATGTACGTACGTGCGTACGTACGTACGAACGTGTCATTTTTTTCCGGGACGAAATCTCGCGAACAAAAAATGCTATTGACTTCGTTGGGGTGCTAATCGAAGCGTCTTGACGTGAATATGATCTGAAAGAAAGGATTTTTCAAAATTTAACCCCTACGAGGGTAAAAAGGGTGTTTTTTTCATTTTTATTTTTTTTCTTGGTCGAATTTAGTCGGAACTTAGAATAAATACTATACAATACAAATAATGAAACGTGTATTTCAGTATTTATTTTTTATATGGATCCAAACAGCCATTAAAGGGATGAAAACCACCATCAAAATTTGAATTTCATACTAATAAATACATCTAATAATTCATGTTACCTTGGAAACAACACAATTCAAAATTCAAACTGTCAGATTAGTTTTTCTAAAAATGTGCATTATATTATTGACATTATTAGGATATTAGAAAACTAATATTCATAATACAAAGGGTGAGTTTTATTTCTGATAAATTCCATTAAAATTTTTCATATATACATATTAAAAAAAAAATTTACAAACTATACTATAGTAATATTAATTATGGAAACAATAAGTTATCAGTATTCAAGTATTGTAAGTCATACCATGTTGGGAAGTTGATTGTGTGGACCTAAAGGATCGCACCCCACAGCATTATACGTTATATAGTTTAATTTTATATCCCCGGATAAAATTGGATCCGACAGCTAGTTTTTGAAAGTGTTTCAATCTAATTTTATGTCAAATGAATCCTTGTCGCACGCATAACTTAAGAACGAATATTATGTACCCCGTATAGTTTGACGTTGCTTAGTACAGGGCGGGATAGGAAGTCGACTCTCCTCGTACAGTTTTCTTGTCGCTCGCTCGCTCATTAGAGTCAAGGTATAACCATCAGAGAAGTACAAATTCGACATTGCAAAATCATAAAGAAGCTTTTTCAGACAATTTTGATCTTCTCGGGAAACGTCATATTTACTATTCTTAAGTTGGCAATACATTCTGTGATTCTGACCTCTTTTAATGATTTTGCAATGTCGAATTTATACTTCTTTGATGGTATATGTTGATAAAATATCAAAAATACGAACACAAGAATAAATAAAGTATTTTTTTGTAATTTATATTCAATTATACATTTTTGACGTTTGAATATCTCTTCGTTGTGACGTCAATTCCCGCGCCATCGCTGATTGGTCAAGGTGCTAACCAGGTTAACTTGTCTTTATATACATACCTTGCATTAGAGTTACCTCTCCAGTTACATACAGGATGGGCCAAGTAAAACGAAACGGGCGCGGTTTTGGTCATTTAAAATAAGATTTTGAAAAATAGCTCGAACACGTCGATTTTGCTTTCGAGGGGGACATCTTTTGCCATAAAATTTTTGCAAGAATCTTTTCAACCCTCAGCGCTATGAGCCCAACTCTTAAAATTTTAAATAGCATGATAGGGCAAGTGATACCTCATTTTAAAGGTATTTTCATTCTGAATACAGTGCTATTTGATTTTTTCAAATCTGTTTAGTTTTAGTCAAGTTATTGACATTTTGAATTCCATAAATGCAATGATTTTCTGATCAAAAAACAAATATTTACAACTAAAATTCAAAAGAAAGTAAGTTTATTTTCTTATCAAATAATTCAAAAACATCCAATTTGGTCATTTATTGAATTAATTAAAAAATTAAAAAAAATTTATTAAAAAAAAATTACCAACATCCAAAACTTTAATTAATTGAATAAATGTCCAAATTGGATATTTTTGAGCTATTTGATAATAAAATAAACCTACTTTGTTTTGAATTTTAGTTGTAAATATTTGTTTTTTGATCAGAAAATCATTGCATTTATGGAATTCAAAATGTCAATAACTTGACTAAAACTAAACAGATTCGAAAAAATCAAATAGCACCATATTCAGAATAAAAAAAACCTTTCAAATGAGGTATCACTTACCCTATCATGCTATTTAAAATTTTAAGGGTTGCGCTAATAACGCTTAGGGTTGAAAAGATTCTTGCAAAAATTTTATGGCAAAAGATGTCAGCCTCGAAAGCAAAATCGACGTGTTCGAGCTTTTTTTCAAAATCTTATTTTAAATGACCAAAAGCGCGCCCGTTTCGTTTTACTTGGCCCACCCTGTATATGTACATATATTACTTCTCTCTATGTATTCACCTAACTACCATTAAAATATATTCCTAATGTTTACATGAATGAAATTTTAAAGTACAATAATTCCTTTATGTAGCTACTAATAGATTATTGATTAGGTATCCAAATAAATATTATTCTTTAAGTATACGTGTAACCTTTATTTTTATTTTCAGGTATATTCCCTGGTGATTTCATATAATTTGCTTTTAGTGTACATAGCAAACAATGTACATTAATTTTTAAATATTGACATTTTTTTAATCAATAAAACAAAATGGAATTAAGATATATATTGGCCCATATATATAAAATGACTATATATTAACATCAAATAAAAAAATAAATATATGTAGCTACATATTCGCTGGATGCAAAGTAGGTAGTGGGGGAAACGAAATCGATCACAGCGCATGACGTGGCGAAAAAGAACACTTTGGGTGGACTAACTGTCATTTTTAATAGGCTTGTTTTTAACTGCAAATAGAAAGGTCAACATGGTTAACTGCACTATATAGGCTATGTGCAAGGGGGTGGAGTTAGAAATAATGTCGATGCGAGTGCTCTTGGTGAGCACAATTGTAAAATCATTGGCGTTATAGTTTAAGGTTATCCTGTCAATGTAAACGATTTCATTATTTCTCTATTATACGTCATAATTAAAGAGAAAAAAATACCCAAAGTGAATAATTTTGACGTACCTTTTATACTATGCTATTTATATTATATGCAAACAGCTAAATTAAATGATATATGTTTAATAATAAAACGGGCAAGTACGTGTTGGGCACGCACATGATAGGGTTCCGTAGTCATTCTCACTACGATTTATAAAAAAAGTATTTTTCAAAATTTTCGTGACTGAAGGGTTAAAATCAAAAAGTCATTTGGCTTTTATTATTGTATTTTAGGAGACCTATCAAATGACACCCCACTCAATAGGGTAAATGAAAAAAATGTGAGTTCACTTTTCAATCTATGAAAAGTGGGACCAAAATATTTTTGACAATGTTCGTTATAATTTTCTGTGAAAGTACTAATTAAAAGCTACATTCTGAATTTTTTTCAGATTTTTTGAATCGATAGTTTAGAAAATAGAGGGGGGGGACGCTCTGACAGTGACATTAAAAAGCAAATATATCGCGACTCAAGGGTTAAAATCAAAAAGTTATTTGACGTTTTTTATTGCATTTTAGGAGACCTATTAAATGACACCCCACTCAATGGGGTAAGTAGGGAACAAAATGAAAGTTCACTTTTCAGTCTATAGAAGGGGGGTTCAAAATATTTTTGAGAATGTTCGTTATAATTTTCAGTGAAAGTACTAATTAAAAGCTACATTCTGGAATTTTTTCAGATTTTTTAAATTGATAGTTCAGAAAATAGAGGGGGGGGACGCTTTTCTACGGAACCCTAAAAAATTTCACGATATTCAACAATGATAGAAAGAGAGTTCAATCCATTCAATCCTTCTCTATTACCCGCTAGCGGCGCTAGTAGACTTTGTGCACATAGCGAATAGTCATAAGTAATCGTCTAAAGTGCGTATACCGGGTGTTCCAGATAACTTTTCCAGCATGGGGATCTCAGTATCTATAAGAGATACAGGTTTGATTAAATAAAATGAATTATTTGTAAGAAAGAGGCGAGTATTACTACACCAAAAAATATTCATAATTTTATGTGGTTTAGGCGGTATATCCAAAAAATTGAAAATTCGGAAATTCTTTAAATGGGTATAACTTTTTTGTCAAAGTAGATAGGTTCTTTTTGTAGACGGTTTCTTAAAGCACTTTTTTGTGTAGAATTGATTGGTGTATTTAGATTTTTTATATCACTTTTAGTTTCCGAGTTGCGAGCACTAACTTTAGTTTTTCTTATAGGCCACTAAGATGACTATATCATATTTGAACGTGTTTTTCACTCTACTTTACAACGATGTGTCACTTGCTATACTTACTATCGAAAAAAAATTATAATGTTTTTTTTAAATTTTTTTAAATATAGTTCATTGTTTTTAAATATTCATTTGTTATTTTGATTGTTATTATTGTGATGTTTGTTTACAATTTTTGTTTTTCATCACTTAAAAGTTTGTAATAAAATACTTAATTAGTATCACTGGCATTTAGTACACCGACTTATTTTCGATAATAAGTATGACAAGTGACACATCGTTGTAAAGTAGAGTGAAAAACTAGTTCAAATATGATATAGTCATTTTAGTGGCCCATAAGAAAAACTAAAGTTAGGGCTCGTAACACGGAAACTAAAAGTGATATAAAAAATCTAAATACGCCAATCAATTTTACACAAAAAAGTGCTTTAAGAAACCGTCTACAAAAAGTACCTATCTACATTAATTGACAAAAAAGTTATAGCCTTTTAAAGAAATTCCGAATTTTCAGTTTTTTGGGTAGGTAAACTGCCTCAACCACATAAAATTATGAATATTTTTTGGTGTAGTAATACTTGCCCCTTTCTTACAAATAATTCATCTCATTTAACCAATTATTATCTTATAGATACTGAGATCCCCATGCTGGAAAAGTTATCTGGGACACCCGGTATATTACGATATTTTATTGAAATTATTTGTTTTTTAATATGTCAAAGTCCACCCTAGTTGCGACCGCTAGTTGGCGCTGTCATCGTGCACGCTGCGAATATATGTAAATATACAAACTATAAATATGTATTGTAAAATATCATTAATAAAAACTTTTTATACGAATTTAAGTATAATATACACCTTATTATGTTTACCATAGACATATAGAATGGACTGAGCCTTCTCTATCCAACTGTGTAGTAAATACTTGCGAAGAGACAAAGTGATAAAGTAGCCCATACCTGTCCCTTTCTAGAATTCTAATTGGTCACGTCACGTCACAGGTTTGCAGTCATTACAGACCTACAGAAAAAAGACAGGTATTGACTACATATTCGCTTTGTCTCTTTAAAGAGAGTGGTAAATTTTGTGAGGCTATTGCTTATAGAGCAAGAGCCCGTGAGTGCCAGACCTTCGTATTTTTATAAAAGCTGAAAGTTCTTCTATGTGTGTCCCTAGTACAGGTAAGAATGATCCCCACTCATGAAGCTGAGGCAGCGGTGGCTTTGGCAGGTAACAGGTAACAAAGGTGTGTAAAATTCCATCTCAAATTCATCATGAAATAAAACTTAATTTTTTTATATTTGATTCATAATAATATCAAAACTCGCGTTGCTCATTGCCAGACAGTTAGTATGGTTACAACCCTCTGCCGGACACCCCTAAACTATTATAATTTATAATTATACTTACGTTATATTATAAAACCTAAATTTTATATATAATTTTCTGGGAGCCTATTAAACTATGTTTACATAGTAGCCGGACAGTTTCGAAGGTTCTATCATCTTGCCAGACGCATTCAAAGTGAGCAGTAAGGGAGAGCAAGGAGCGTATACAGTAACTAGTGCGAGTGAAACAGAGCGCTTGGTCTATTGCGGCCCTTCACTGCGCATCAGCTGCTGTTTATTGTAATCATTTGGTGAACGGTTATGCTCATAATAAACGTATTATTTTTCTGTGCAGTTTATAAAATAAATGTGATCAGTTGTAATAAAGTGGTATCATGAGTGATGAAAAAGTAGTTTGCTTTGTTTGTAAGAAAAGTGATGAACATATAATAATATTTTCTGAGGAAACTTTAAAAAAATGTCAGACCATTCTTAAATTACGAAAAATTCATAATCTAAAATACAGAGACATTATTTTACCCAGTGAATACACCGAGAGTGGTTATCACAGGGCATGTTACAAGGTATTTACAGGTTTTATGAAAAAATATTTCACCTCTCAACCATTGAAAATAATAAACTTCTTAAAAATGAAAAATAATATCAATTAAATTATTAGATTTTCGACATGATTGACATTGTATTAGAAAAATTTAACTGAGTATTTTTTGAAATATTTGTTATTCAAACTGTAAAAATTTATTTAATGAAATTTCTGGATTAAGAAAAAAATAAACTGCACAATTTGAAATTAATAACAGTGGATGCGCAGTGAAGGGCCGCAATAGACCAAGCGCTCTGTTTCACTCGCACTAGTTACTGTATACGCTCCTTGCTCTCCCTTACTGCTCACTTTGAATGCGTCTGGCAAGATGATAGAACCTTCGAAACTGTCCGGCTACTATGTAAACATAGTTTAATAGGCTCCCAGAAAATTATATATAAAATTTAGGTTTTATAATATAACGTAAGTATAATTATAAATTATAATAGTTTAGGGGTGTCCGGCAGAGGGTTGTAACCATACTAACTGTCTGGCAATGAGCAACGCGAGTTTTGATATTATTATGAATCAAATATAAAAAAATTAAGTTTTATTTCATGATGAATTTGAGATGGAATTTTACACACCTTTGTTACCTGTTACCTGCCAAAGCCACCGCTGCCTCAGCTTCATGAGTGGGGATCATTCTTACCTGTACTAGGGACACACATAGAAGAACTTTCAGCTTTTATAAAAATACGAAGGTCTGGCACTCACGGGCTCTTGGACTATTAGTTCATTCTATAATATAAGTCTATGATGTTTACTTACAGCTTTAATTACTTAAAAATAACCCTTATTTCATTAAACTAGAGAGCAAAAAACAGGTAATTTGAACCCGGTACTATCAATTTTATATCTACCGTCTGTATAAGTTATCTTTAATAAATATACATACGTCATTAAAAGATATACAGGGTGTCCGCCGGCAGATTTTAAAGTTTGAATGGAAATAAGGTAAGTTTAAAAGATACATATAATAAATAAATAAAAAGAAAAATAAAAGACAAAGTAAACAAGTAATAAAAAATGCTCAGGTAAATAAATCTAATAAAAACATAACTAAACAATATCAATACTATATTCATAATAAAAATAAAAATAGTTTAGCATAGTCGTGGCTGTACGCCAAAACTGAAGAAAAAAAAAGATACATAATTTTATTATTTCGGTTATGAACTTTGAGAGTTCATAGATGCTTAGATGAAAATACATTTTTTTTTCTTAAAATCAATTATTAAAAATTAAAAGAAACTGATTTTTTTTTTCAAGTGAAGTAGGTACCTTTTCTTTTTTATATATCATAATTTTTATCATTAAAATTTATTATTCATTTGTATAGATATCAAAATTTTATTAAGAAAAGTTTTTAAGATTTAAAATATGAATTTATGTTTATAAAAATCTCAATTATTTTCATGAAGATATGTAGAATGTAGATACATAGTATTTTTTTTTATTTTCAGGTATATTTTCTGGTGGTTTCATATAATTTACTATTATATGAAACCTATTGTATGGTGAGTAAAAATTTGCAAAAAAAAACAATCGTTTTTTTTCATACTATTGATATGCAAAATATAAAAAATAGGTCCAATAGTTTTTGTAAAAAAAAGTACGTGTTCAAAGCTAGATTGAGAGTATGGTTACTTTGATACCCCCTATTTTAATTTCAAAAATTGGAAGATAGAAAAATAGTTAACAGCAACAAAAGATAGGCAGTGATGTAGCTGGGAGTTGGCAAAACTTATACCGGGGCGCTAAGCCTAGGGGAGCAGCAAGTCTAAATATGAGGGGCGAAGGGGCAAAAGTAAATTTTCGGGACAGAAAAATCGTGATGTCAACGAAAAATGAGTTCTTTTGTTACATCAGGGTTGGGGGGAGGGGGTGCTATATTAAAAGATTTTTCAGATTTACGGGGATGAAAGGGTAATTAAGAGGATGAATTGACTTTCCTTGGGGTAATTTTTAGAAACTACAACTACTTACCTACTTTATGCAACTGACTACATTAAAATTGAGTAAAAATTGGTTTGAAGCGAAGTTTTGCGCAAAAATATATGATTTAAACTCAATGTGCATCTTGTCTCATAACACTCTGGTCTTCTTTACACAGTCATGATTATATATATTTATAGGTAGGTACCTACATTAGGAAATTAGGGTCTAGGACAATTCAGCGCCGCCATTTCAGCGCCGCCATTTCATCACCGCCGATTCAGCGCCAGGACAATTCCTCGCCGACCGTTTCATCACCGGCCGTTTTAGCGCCAGAACTAGTAAATTAAATGAATGTAAAGATGTTCGTCGGTTACTGTATATTTTTTTTTTTGTTTTAAATTGTCCTAAAGCAATTCAGAGCATTTAAGAACCATCACGTAAATAATTCAAATCTATTTTGTGATTTTTGTCTTCAAAACAAATAAAAATACTCTTTTAAAAGAATAAAATACTCTTTTAAAAGAATAAAAATCTTTTAAAGAATAAAATAGACAAATTTAGATTTTGTCAGTGCAACGGTATGTTTCAAATCTTATTTAAATTACAGATTTATGTTTTAAATAAGAATTGAAACATACCGATGCACTGACAAAATCTAAATTTGTCTATTTTATCCTTTAAAAGAGTATTTTTATTTGTTTTGAAGAAAAAAAATCACAAAATAGATTTGAATTAATTACGTGATTGTTTTTAAATAGCTTTAGGACAATTTAAAACAAACAAAAAAATATACAGTAACCGACGAACATCTTTACATTCATTTAATTTACTGGTTCTGGCGCTGAAACGGCCGGTGATGAAACGACCGGCGATGAATTATCCTGGCGCTGAATGGGCGGTGATAAAATGGCGGCGCTGAAATGCCGGCGCTGAATTGTCCCATTCCGAGGAAATTACTCATACGTCCAATGTACATAGATATAGTCATTTATGTTCATACATAAAATATAGTGCTAGTGATGACATCAGCATTCTAAATAATATAAATTTTTTTAACCAAATAAAACATATATAATTATAGTATTATTAAAAAAATTGGTTTATACTATTTGTCAAAAAATTGAATAGCTCATATTTATATTACATAAATGGAGCAATAGTTTTAGTAAACACGTTACTCGTTTCAAATTATGTTCATTTTAAAATGAAACTGTATAATTTTTTTATCAATTTTTTAAATAGGAACCTATAGTTTTTATCAAGTAAATTTATTAAACGTGAAAAGACACGAATCTTTCATTAAAAACTTTTTTTTTAACAACTTAACCTTTCCAAGATATCTAACAAAATAATTCGAGATTTTGAACATTCAATATTTTTTTACTCAGAAACCATACATTTTAGAGAAAAAGTAAAAGACACAAAAAATGTTTATTTTGATCTAATAAAACTTAATAATTATTTTTAAAATTTTAAAAACTTTTATTTAAGCAAAAAAAAAAAAATGTTAAAACAATTTTAGAAGAAGTTTTAAAATTTTAAAAATAATTCTTCAAGTTCTATTAGACCAAAATAAACATTTTTTGTATTTTATGCTTTTTCTCTAAACCTGATGGTTTCTGAGTAAAAAAATATTGAATGTTCAAAATCTCGAATTATGTTGTTAAATATCTTGGAAAGGTTAAGTTGTTAAAAAAAAACTTTTCAATGAAAGATTCGTGTCTTTTCACGTTAAATAAAATTACTTGATAAAAACTATAGGTTCCTATTTAAAAAAAATGATGTTAATCTCCATACCACCTTGAAAACACCACCTAAAAAAATTCATCCAAGTAAGTCTATGTCCCCCTTCAAACCGTACAACTTTTATCTGAAAACTTTTTTTAATATTTCACTTACGGTCAAATTATTCTCCATTAAACGTTAAAATGGTCCACCCGGTATAATATGTATGTACCTACTACATAACAAATTTTAATAATGCCAGTAATAACGTTAGCTATTTCAAATAATATTCATTTTACATTTAACAAATGAAACAAATATTTATAGAATTATTAAAGATAATTGGTTTATACTATTTGACAATAAATGGAATTAATTACTTAAAGAAAATATTGTATATATCTTTTTGCTCGATTCGGGAATATTGTTATGTTCATCCTTTTTTAATCCGGTACTGACTATGGATTATTACTGATAGTACATCATACATATATACAAATAGACTTTCCACATTAGGAAATAATTATATTATACATAAATAGAAAGATGCATTTAAAATAGTTTTAGTAAACACGTAGCTGTTTTCAAAGAATGTTTATTTTAAAATGAAACAGTATAACTTTTTTATTATATTATTAAAGATAATTGGTTTATATCAATTAACAAAAAATAAAATTATTTCAAGAAAAATCGAACTTTGTTTATTTTTATTTAAATTAATATCAATGTTGATTTTATATTATTTATCAATAAATGAAATTAATGAAACAGTATACGAATCCAATATGACTCGATATTTAGATCTAATGTATGCCACAGTATATAGTTTTTTATCAATAGTTGTTGTGACATTTTGTTTTATAAAAAGTGAACAGTTTACTAAAATTCTGCATGAAATTTTAAAAATCGACAAAACGTTAGAAAAAATAAGAAAATCAGAGATATCGAAGAAAATGAAACATTTTTTTATTTTCTATTTAATAATGATTAGTCTGATACTATTGTTTGATTTTTTTATAACAATTACTAACGATTCAGTTTTTGGAGTTTTTTCAAAAACTGTTTATGATACTGCTTTTATTTATTATTCAATATTTGCTTATATTTTTTATGTTTGTTTAAGTATACTAAATCAGAACATAAATTTCTTAAACCAGTATTTTAAAACTTTATTATCAAATAAATTAACACATTTATATAAAAACTTAAATATTTCATCGTTAAACGACATACATTTAATCTGTCGCCCTAAATTCGATATTTTTGATGATGATTTCCATAATGAAGTTAAATATTTACGTAACATTTATAGATTATTGTATAAAAAGTGCAATGATCTCAATTTTTTTTTCGGAATAATTAATGTTTTATTAATTATCATTACAACAGATTGCATTTCCATAGCGTCATTTTTATTGATTAGTTCAACAAATATCGAAATCCTCAGTATATGTTTTAGTATAATTTTTACATTTTACTCTACATTAATTATTTTAACAATAATTGTACCCTGCGATCAGGTTTCTATGAATGTAAGTATACCTGATTATTTTAATTATGTTATTATTAATGATAGTTAAAGATACAAAATAACTAAATACATATATTTAATATTTAAATTTTATTTTAGGCATCTCAGGCAGCGATTATTCTTCATCGTTATGAAAACATTTATCTGAAACAAACCAATATTCGATATTTTTTATCATTGACATTTAATTCTTCAATACCTAGATTTTCTGCATTTGGTGTTATTGATATCAATTATTACTTATTATTTTGGGTAAATATGATCCTTTTTATATATGAGAGTTTCATACTAATTATAAAACAAATTAATCCTTATCACACGCATAACTTAAGAAGGTGTATTGATTGAGTTTTTTAAGTATACGCGTAACCTTTTTTTTATTTTCAGGTCTATTCTCTGGTGATTTCATATAATTTGCTTTTAGTGTACATAGCAGATAAGATACATTAATTTTGAAGTATTAACATTTTTTAATATCAATAAAATAAAATGGAATTAAGATATTTATAATATACAGGGTGGTCCGGTTTGGGATACAGATATTTTAGGAGCTGATTCCCTGACTCATTGTGAGTAAGAAATTGTGCGGGAAGTGGGGATCTATCTTACACCCTCTGAGTTACAGGGTGTTTAAAAAAAATTCTTCAGAGTAGTTCTTACAACAAAGATTATCTCATAACTTCTAAAGTAACGTATCTAGAGCAATCAAAATGAGTCAGTTTCATAGGTAATTCACTAACATTTTTTTCAGTATTACGGTTATTGCTATCCGTATTTCTATTTCCAAGTTATAGCTCATCAAAGTCGAAAAATATCTTTTTTTGTTGAATTTTTTTTATGAAAATGACATTTTTCTCCAAAAGTACCTTTAATATATGGTATTTTTATCATTATTTTGGTACATCATAATGTTACCTACAAATTCACTAAACAAAGTTTGGACGTGGGTCTTACAGTTTTCCGGTAAATAATTATTTTTATGGTAAATAATAAAATTATGTAGTTCTAAACAAATAAATTTATTGACTGTTTCATTTAATAGGGTGGGTAGCAAAATAGTAACTTTGGGGATTAATTTATAACTGGAACAAGTTCAAACTTTGTATAGTAAATTTGTAGGTAACATTTTGATGTACCAAAATAATGATAAAAATTTTGATGAGTTATAACTCGGAAATAGAAATACGGATAGTAATAACCGTAATACTGAAAAATACGTTAGTTAATTACCTATGAAACTGACTCATTTTGATTGCTCTAGATACGTTACTTTAGAAGTTATGAGATAATCTTTGTTGTAAGAACTACTCTGAAGATTTTCTTTAAACATCCTGTAACTCAGAGGGCTTTAAAGATAGACCCCTACTTCCCGCACAATTTCTTACTCACAATGAGTCAGGGAATCAGCTCCTAAAATATCTGTATCCCAAACCAGACCACCCTGTATAATAACTATACCGGGTGGTCTATTTAAATTGAGACAAGCAAATATCTCGAAAATTAAGGTTTTTCAGGGAAAATGTTTGGTACAAAAGTTTCAGGGTTCGAAGGGGGAAAACCAACGGAGGTAAAAAGTTTTACTTTGAGTGGAGGTTTTAGGATCATTTTGGGGTCAACTTTATTTTTTTAAATGGAAACCTATTTCTTTTTTTACATATTCGTATTTTGCAAATAGAAACAACTTTTGTCTGAGAAGTTTTTTCAAAATCCTCAATTTTAACCTACCTTTTTTTAGTAAAAATATTCAAAATTTAAAAAAATATTTTTTTTAAAATCCTAAAATTAAAAAAAATCATTTTTTAAATTTAATTGTTACATAAACATGCATAGTTAATAATTAAAAATAATAATTTCAAATTTTTTTAATAAAAACAAACAAAAAAATTAAAAAATAGATTAAAAAAATGCCTCTCAATTTGAGGATTTTGAAAAAACTTCTTTAACAAAAGTTGTTTCTTTTTTTCTGCAAAATACGAATATGAATAAAAAGAAATAGGTTTCCATTAAAAAAAATTAAGTTGACCCCAAAATGACCCTAAAACCTCCACTCAAAGTAAAAATTTTTACCTTCGTTGGTTTTCCCCCTTCGAACCCTGAAACTTTTGTACCAAACATTTTCCCTGAAAAACCTTAATTTTCGAGATAATTGCTTGTCTCAATTTAAATAGACCACCCGGTATACACATCATATAAAATAAATAAATATATGTACCTAAGGTGACCAGGTCTACGGTTTTAACCCGGAGTCTCAGAGTTTGTATATTGTTTCTCCGGGTTCCGGGTTTCGTTACAATTTATCCGGGTTTGGTAAACATAATGGGAACATTATAGGTATATTGAAAAAATGAAGGCCATGTTTGTATTAACACGGGCAATTTTATCTCAGGGTTTGTCAGGGTTGGCGTAATCTAAAATCAGAAACCTGGTCACCTTATATCTACCTATATATGTAAATATACAAATTATAAATATGGGTTGTAAAAGTATCATTAATAAAAAAAAATTATTTACGAAATTACTTATATTATACACGGTATTATGTTTACTTACAGCTTTAATTACTTAAAGCTATATTAAAACATTTTTCAGGTTTAAAGGGTTAAAAGGGTAATTAAGAGGATGAATTGGCTTTGCTTGGGGTAATTTTCAGAAACTACAACTATTTACTTTCCTAATGCAACTGACTACAAAGTTTAAAATTGGCTTGAAGCGAAATTTCGTGCAAAAATTGTGATTTTAACCCACTGTTCGAAATGTTTCATATCACACTGTTCTTTTGTATGCGGTCATGATCTTATATTTTGAATGGTATCTACATTAGAAAATTACTCATATGTCTAATGTACATATTATAATCATTAATGTATACCGGGTGGACCATTTTAACGTTTAATGGAGAATAACTTGACCATAAGTGAAATAATAAAAAAAGTTTTCAGATAAAAGTTGTACGGTTTGGAGGGGGACATAGACGTACTTGGATGAATTTTTTTAGGTGGTGTTTTCAAGGTAGTATGAAGGTCAACATCAATTTTTTAAATAGGAACCTATAGTTTTTATCAAGTAATTTTATTAAACGTGAAAAGACACGAATCTTTCATTGCAAACTTTTTTTTTAACAACTTAACCTTTCCAAGATATCTAACAAAATAATTCGAGATTTTGAACATTCAATATTTTTTTACTCATAAACCATACATTTTAGAGAAAAAGTAAAAGACACAAAAAATGTTTATTTTGATCTAATAAAACTTAATAATTATTTTTAAAATTTTAAAAACTTTTATTTAAGCAAAAAAAAAATGTTAAAACAATTTTAGAAGAAGTTTTAAAATTTTAAAAATAATTCTTCAAGTTCTATTAGACCAAAATAAACATTTTTTTGTATTTTATGCTTTTTCTCTAAACCTGATGGTTTCTGAGTAAAAAAATATTGAATGTTCAATATCTCGAATTATGTTGTTAAATATCTTGGAAAGGTTAAGTTGTTAAAAAAAAAGTTTTCAATGAAAGATTCGTGTCTTTTCACGTTAAATAAAATTACTTGATAAAAACTATAGGTTCCTATTTAAAAAAAATGATGTTAATCTCCATACCACCTTGAAAACACCACCTAAAAAAAATTCATCCAAGTAAGTCTATGTTTTTATCTGAAAACTTTTTTTATTATTTCACTTACGGTCAAATTATTCTCCATTAAACGTTAAAATGGTCCACCCGGTATAATATGTATGTACCTACTACATAACAAATTTTAATAATGCCAGTAATAACGTTAGCTATTTCAAATAATATTCATTTTACATTTAACAAATGAAACATATATTTATAGAATTATTAAAGATAATTGGTTTATACTATTTGACAATAAATGGAATTAACTACTTAAAGAAAATATTTTATATATCTTTTTGCTCGATTCGGGAATATTGTTATGTTCATCCTTTTTTAATCCGGTACTGACTATGGATTATTACTGATAGTACATCATACATATATACAAATAGACTTTCCACATTAGGAAATAATTATATTATACATAAATAGAAAGATGCATTTAAAATAGTTTTAGTAAACACGTAGCTGTTTTCAAAGAATGTTTATTTTAAAATGAAACAGTATAACTTTTTTATTATATTATTAAAGATAATTGGTTTATATCAATTAACAAAAAATAAAGTGATTTCAAGAAATATCGAACTATGTGCATTTTTATTTAAAGTTATATCAATGTTAATTTTATTATATTTCTCAATAAATGAAATTAATGAAAGGGTATACACATCCCTTACTACTGCATATTTAGATCTAATGTATGTTACAGTATATAGTTTTTTATTAATAGTAATTGTGACATTTTGTTTTATAAAATCTGAACAGTTTACTAAAATTCTGCATGAAATTTTAAAAATCGACGAAACGATTGGAAAATTAAGAAAATCGGTCATATCGAAAAAAATTGAATACTTATTTATTTTCTATTTAATAATAAATAGTATAATGCTAGTTTTTGAGTTATTTCTAATAATTTCTAAACTTAACATGCATATTTTTCCAGGAATTATTTATGAAACTGTTTTTATTTATTATTCAATATTTGCTTATATTTTTTATGTTTGTTTAAGTATACTAAATTATAACATAAATTTCTTAAACCAGTATTTAAAAACATTATTATCGAAGAATTCAACAGATTTATACAAAAACTTTAATATTTCATCGTTAAACGACTTACATTTAATCTGTCGCCCTAAATTCAATATTTTTGATGATGATTTTCATAATGAAGTTAAATATTTACGTAACATTTATAGATTATTATATAAAAAGTGTAATGAAGTTAATTTGTTTTTCGGAATAATTATTGTTCTGTTAATTATTATTGCAACCGATTATATTTCTATTATGGTCTATATAAGTATTATTGCAACAAATATAAGAAAAGCCAAATTATGTTTTCATTTAATATTGATATTTTACTCTACATTAAGTATTTTAACAATAATTGCACCCTGTCATCGAGTTTCTATCAGTGTAAGTATGTATTTAAAAATATAAGCTGAATTCATACAATTATTATCTGACTAAAAAAATCATAATTATGAATATATAAATTTAATAATTCAATTTTATTTTAGGCATCTCAGGCAGCAATAATTCTCCATCGTTATGAAAACATCTATATGAAACAGACCAATATTCGATATTTTTTATCATTGACATTTAATTCTTCAATACCCAGATTTTCTGCATTTGGTATTATTGATATCAATTACTACTTATTATTTTGGGTAAATATATATTTTTTAACTGAATCCTTGTCACACAATTAACGTTAGAACCACTTAACCCTTAATTACTCGCGCTGGTGTATTTTGTACACCAGTAACGCATTTTCTGCGATTACTAAATGCATGAATTTTTGTGTACGAAATTTGTTTAAAATGTCCTTACGTTCGGGGGGATGGACCCCAATATGTGGGTTGGCCCGGGCCCCGTTGAAGCTCTCTCAGGGCCTGCTTACAGCTATAATTACTTAAAAAGATCCCTTTTTTCGTTTAGCTAGAGAGCTTAGTTTAGCTAGTTAATTTGAACCCGATACTGTCCAGCGGACACACTGTATACCTACTTACATAGGGTCTCCACTGGCAGATTTTACAGTTTGAATGGAAATTAGGTATATATGTTTAACCCTTAATTACTCGCGCTGGTGTATTTTGTACACCAGTAACGCATTTTCTGCGATTACTAAATGCATGAATTTTTGTGGGACTGTACACCCCCATCTAACCTTTGTTTAGTCATTCTAGAGTGTGATAGGAATCCGGCACTCAAAATTTGAGGATTGTAGCAGTTTGTATTAATTTTTTACAACTAAATGTTGGTGGTATTAACGCACAAATAGCAGCATCCTAAGCGCAGAACCGCTTTTTTGAAGACATTAGTGATGCTGCTGATGAAAGACATCTTGTCAAAAGAGCAAAATTAAAAAAAATCAAATTTTTGTTGTCCGATTTATTGCTAGATGAATATTGAACAGTTTTGTGTACTTTTTTAGATTTATTTTGGTTAGTTGTTCTTTCTAAACCTTAATTTTTAGTTGGATTAATTTTAAGAAAATTTTGCTTCGTTCCTCAAAAATAAATAGTACATAATATGAATTGTGCAAAAAAATTAAGATAATACCTTCAAAATTCCCAAAAACTAGCTTTTTTATGTAGTGTATAAAATACACCGCGCGAGTAACTGTGTTACGGTATTTCACGCGAGTAATTAAGGGTTAAACAATATTAATGAAACTTGGTTTATTGGTTGGGTCTGGTTAGCAGTTGGAGGACAGTCCTTTTTAATAATCATTAAAGAGTTATTTTTTCAAGATATTTCAAGAACGACTCATGTTACGTGAAAATTTAAGTTATCCATTTGTATATGTAAAGATTAGGAATTTATAAATAATCTTAAATTTGATTACTTTTTTCGTTTAAAAATAAATAAAAATCCTATTCACCCAAAAAGATGTAATGCAAATGGAGAGATAACTCAGTGTTATGATTGTGTCAGTAGAGATAGCTTATACTCGGGTACCACATTCCTTGTCTTACGAGCTCTGATTGGTTAACAGCGTTAACTGACTATATTAAAAGCATTATATTGGAAACAACTGAAACATGTTGATGTTACAGAATACTTGTACTTCGAAAACTATCTATCTATTAGTGCACGCTCGCCTATTAGTGGGTTCTCACATCGGAGCAATATAGCAACTATCAATACAGCGATATCATATTACTTTGTTGTGAGACAATATGTCCGATTCAATGTATATTGACCGATAGTAATAATATCGCTAGTTATGTTGCTAGTTGCTATATCGCTATATTGCTCCGGAGTGAGAGCCCACTTAGATTTATCTCTACATTTATATTACATCTCTATTCTTTAAGTATTCATCTGACTAACGTTAAAATAAATTCTTAATTGTTACATGAAATACATATATTTTAAAGTACATTAATTATCAAACTTCTAACAGACTATTGACTATCTAAATCAGTGTTTCCCAACCTTTTTTGTGCTAAACCCCACCAAAGCCTTTTTAAAATTCTTATGATCCCCCCCCCCCTCCTAACATTTACATCATTTTTAATATTCAAACATTGAAATGTTTACTAAAGAAACTTGAATGACAGGTTTTAGGAAGAAATCACTAGGAAAATTATTGAGCAAATACAGTAAGTAAATTTTCAAAACATATAAGTAATGGAGAATTGAAATTCAAGTACAAAATAACTTTAATGAAACATTTTTCTATATTATTTTAATTATTAGTAATTATTTATTATTTGAATTCAGTGAGATCCTTGCGCTTGATGCTAAGATACTTTATGTCAGGTTCCAATTTAATTAACTTCAGTCTCAAGTCTCCCCATTTTGTAATATCCAGCCGATTTCATCGCATTCAGCTAAATATGAAGATAGAAACGATAATAATATATTTAATTTCGGTTTCCCAACAAAGCCATACTATCGCTCCTTTTATATAAAATAATGTTTTAATTGATTCATCATTTTGAATTTTGCTTGATACTGCATATTTGAAATATCAGGCAAATCCACTAACATTGGCTGCATTATCCAAGTTGGGAAATCAATTCAACTTCTTCTTCTTCTTCTATTTGTTTATTGTCAGCTGGATCGACTCCTTTTCTGACAGCTCCTTCGTATGATCATGTGTGTGTGTGTGTGTGTGTGTGTGTGTGTGTGTGTGTGTGTGTGTGTGTGTGTGTGTGTGTGTGTGTGTGTGTGTGTGTGTGTGTGTTTATTGGGGAGCACAGGGACACAAGATAGGATAGGAATGTGCTAATGGGCCGTTCATAGCAGGTTTTAACGCACAGGGAGGCCATGTTCATAGGATTAAGCCGAGGGTCAATTTGGGGAGGGTTTTACATAAATAGGTTATTTAAATTTTCAAATTGGTTGATAAGATGAATCCATTAGATGTTTGTAGTAGTTTGTATTTTCCAGTATGTTTTTAAGGTTTATTGGTAGTTCTTTTGTCTTCAGTTTTCCTTTTAAAATTCTTCTTTCTTTGTTATGTTTTGGGCATTCCAGTATAATATGCTCTATGTCTGCTATGGTTTTCTGATCGCAGTCGCAAGTCGGGTTAACTTAAACTCTGTATGAATCAATTTTCGAACTTAAACGTGGGCCCCACGTTGGGAAACACTGATCTAAATAAATATTATTCTTTAAGTATACGTGTAACCTTTTTATTTTATTTTCAGGTATATTCTGTGGTGATTTCATATAATTTGCTTTTAGGGTACATAGAAAATAAGGTACATTAATTTGTTTAATATCGACATTTTTTGGTTATCAATAAAACAAAATGGAATTAATATATTCAATGTGTCACTTATTTATTGACACAATATATTTAATGACTACATATTCATACGCATATTGTAAATATACAAAACTATAAATATGGATTGTAAAAATATCATTAATAAAAAAAATTATACGAATTTACGTATACTAAACACCTTATTATATTTACTTACAGCTATAATTACTTAAAAACAGCCCTTTTTTCGTTTAGCTAGAGAGCAAACTATCAATTTGAACACGATACTGACTATCAACTGTAATATCTGCCAGCGGACACCCTGTATACCTACTCTTCATTAAAAGATAACTAACACAGTGGCAGATTTTACAGTTTAAATGGAAATTAGGTATGTATTTTTAAGGGATATACATAATATACTTTGTGGGTTGAAAGTTGCTTGGATGAAAATACATTTATACATTTTTTTCTTAAAATTAATTATTGAAAATTAAAAAAAAACTAATATTTCTTCAAGTAGTGCATTTACTTTTTTATATATCATATTTTTTATTATTAAAAATTTTTAATAATTTGTATAAATAACAAAATCTTATTGAGAAAAGTTTTTAAGATTTAAAATATGAAACTGTTCATTTATGTATTTAATTGGACAAGTTTATAAAAATCTCATTTTAATGAAGATATGTTTAATAATATTAGATCCAAATTTAAAATTAAAGGGAAACTTTACTAACAACTATAACAGTCTATTTTTTTATCCAGTTGATGAAATAGAACTATATCGTATTTGTCAATCATTCAAAAATAAAAAATCAACAGGTAACGATGAAATACCAAATCATATCATAAAACTATATTTTTCTAGTTTAACTGCCCCTCTATGTTACATCATAAACAATTGTTTCAGTCAAGGTATTTTTCCTGATATATTAAAGACAGCAATTATTAAACTCATACACAAACATGGTGAAAAAGATCGCCCTGAAAACTACAGACCCATAGCCTTATTAACCTTCATAAACAAAATATTTGAAAAAGTAATCTATATTAGATTGAATAATTTTTTAAACAAATTTCATATTATTAAAAATTTTCAACATGGGTTCAGAGCAGGATTTTCTACCAACTTGGCCATTTTTAAAACCATTGACCATATTCTAAATGCTTGGAATAAAAAACAAATATGCATTTTATCATTATTTGACTTATCTAAAGCTTTCGACACAGTTCATTTAGATTTATTAAAATCAAAACTTCATGCTTATGGAATAAGAGGTGTAGCATTAGATTTAATCACATCATATCTCTCAAATAGAAAACAATGCGTTAAACTTGAATCATATGATCAAAATATAATTAAAAATGTCTGACATCCTAAATATAAACCGCGGTGTTCCCCAGGGATCTCTTCTTGGTCCATTATTGTTTATCTTATATGTAAATGACATAAATAACTTTGTTAACAATAACATTATTATGTATGCAGACGACACTGCGATTGTTTATGAAAATAAGGATAAAACTGCAATAATTGAAACAATCAACTCATCTATTACAGACGTATTTGATTGGTTTAACAGCAACAGTCTAAAATTAAATATAAGTAAAACGCAACTAATTAAATTTGGGGAATACAGTATGACTGACGATCTTATAAATTTACCCCACCATGGCACACTGAACCTATCCGACTCAGTTAAATTCTTAGGCCTAACAATAGATAAAAATATGTCCTGGAAAGAACATATAAACCTGATAGCAAATAAAATTAATAAACAAATATACCTGATAAGAAATATTAACAACTTTTTACCCAACTCTTTGTCCATCACTATATATTATGCATACATACTAAACGCGCCAAGCCTTTCAAATCCTTCGACTGGTTCTAATATTTCATAAATTTAAGGCTATGACGCATCCAAAAAATAATTAAATAATAAATGTCCACTAGGATGTTGTTTGGGACGAAATGCAGCAAAGGTAATTTTATATGAGGTTGATTATATTTCAAGTTACAAAAATATAGGCTTACCTTGATATTAACAGCCGTAGATTCTAAAAAATACCCTTTCAAACAATTAGGATAGGATTCTGACAGGACTGTTTTCATATGGGTTCCATGTAATTTTGGGGCCCGGTTATCCAGGGGCTGCCTAATTCCTGTGACTGCGATAGACTGGTACTGTCATCTCATTACACACACATAACACATAATATATACAAATAATGCAACACAAAACACAATTCTGTCTATTATACTTCAATACACCAAATCACTTGTCAATATATTCAAATTAAATGTTCGTTATTCTTAATTTTAAGTCTGCAATAGACTATAATAATATATTTAACGACCCCGAAAACTATTCGCTATAATTTACAATAAATATATAGTTGGTCGGACTATAGAGCTATTTCCCAATGCCGTGGTACAGAATGAATAAATCAAATGAATTATTACAACAATAATGTATCACGACGGACTATTCTGACTCAAGTGTTTATAAAAACCGGTTCATGCGTGAACATACAATAAGCTCAAAACAAGTTAAAACGTTTCAAACTAAATTTTAAATGTTAACACGAGAGGCGCCACATGTCCACGTACTTGACAAGACAGAGGCGTCAACACATACATACTCAATTATCTCATGGGATTATCTTCTGGGGAAACTCAGTTAACGCTAAGGACCTCTTTATTATTCAAAAAAGATGTATCCGAACTATATGTAATGTAAGCAGCCGTACACCGTGTCGTCCTCTCTTTAGACAAATGCGCATCTTAACCCTATATAATATTTATATTATGGAATGTGCAATATTTGCAAGAAAACATTACTCTCTATTCGAAGCTAATAAATACAATCATGATCATTATACAAGAGGGAACCAAAACTTACTACCACCACAAACTACCCTCAATGTGGTTCAGAAAGGTCCCATGCACCAAATAATTAAAATCTTCAACAAAATCCCTGACGACATAAAAAATGTACCTTTTAACCAATTTAAAATCCTTTTAAAAAATACCTATTACAAAAAAACCTCTATAGTATAAGTGAGTTTTTCTCTGGTGAATAATACACTACAACTTTTAAACTTTTAACTGTGCCTAAATATCTTTATATGTTTATTGAATATGTATTCTTGACTTATTTCACACTGTATTGCAGTATTACGAAATAAATTTATTATTATTATTATTATATTATTATAGAAAATGTGTTTTTATCGTATATCTAGTATTTTGGGTTGGTTCCGATTTTTTTTCTTAATCTCATCATTTTTGTTTTTGAGTATTTCATTAAAAGTGTAAAATGTATATACATTATACATACATACACAGTGGGCCAACTTGGACTCACTGATTTAAAATGCATATAACTTTTGCATTTAAAAAAAAGTGTTTCTTTTTATTGCAGATTATAAAGAATTTTATAATGTCTTCATACTCATTGCGAAAACTTTGTCAAAATTGTTGAATTTTATTTTGTTTTCGGACGATCTATTGTTACAACATAAAGAATATATCGTAAGTATTTTAATACTGCAAACATGATAACAAACTTAATAACCCGGTTTAAGGAGCGGGGTGCAGTATGTGATATGCCACGAACAAACGTTAATCGACCTGTTCGAAAAGAACAAGCTGTGGAGGCTGTACGCGAAAGTGTTAACGATGATCCATTTGTCGACGTGTTACTCAATTGGGTATCTCCAGAACATCACTACGATGCATTTTGAAACTTGATCTGAAGTTCAGAATAATCCTGGCATATGGCTTCAGCAAGATGGATCTACAGCTCATCCTGCGAGAGCGATAATGGCGATCCTTCGAGAACTTTTCAATAACCGAATAATTTAAAAAAAATGCAATGGCCGCCTTGTTCCTCAGATTTGACGGCCCCTGATTTTTTTTTGTGGAGTTTCTTGAAGGAACGAGTTTACGTGAACAAACCACGAAACATTCGGGAACTAAAGTAGAATATTCGAACAGAAATTGTAAATTTTGAGCCAGAAACGTTGCACACCATAATGCAAAATACTTAAAAAGAGTCATTAACTGCCAACAAGAAAATGGAAGTCATTTAAGGGATATTATTTTTCACAATTAGATTTAAAAAAAATTAATAAATAATAACACTTTCATTAAAAAAAAACATAATAAAAAAAATTTAAAATACGAAAGTTTATGCATTTTAAATCAGTCAGTCCAAGTTGGCCCACCCTGTATATACATTAGGAAATGACATATGTCCAACTGTCCAATGAACATATAATCATTTATATATTGATATATATTGTCAGTAATGACATTAGCCTTTTAAAAACAATATTTAGTTTTAAATTTACCAAATGAAACAAATATTTATAATATTATTATTAAAGAAAATTGGTTTATACTATTTGACAAAAAAAATGAATAGCTTACTTCAAGAAATATAACTATTTTATATATGTATATAATATATGTACATATACGAGTACAGCATACATATTATGATATTATTAAGTACTATTCTATATTTTATAAATGGAAAAGTAAATTTAAAATAGTTTTAGTAAACATGTAACTCTTTTCAAAGAATGTTCAATTTAAAATTAATCAAATGAAACAATATATTTTTTTTATTTTATTGTTGAAAATACTTGGTTTATATCAATTAACAAAAAATAAAGTTATTTCAAGAAAAATTGAAATTTGTGCATTTTTATTTAAATTAATAACAATGTTGATTTTATATTATTTCTCTATAATTGAAATTAATGAAAGAATATATAAATCTCTTATGAATCGATATTTAGATTTAATGTATTCGACAGTATATAGTCTTTTATCAATAGTTATTGTGACATTTTGTTTTATAAAATGCGACCAGTTCACTAAAATTCTGCATGAAATTTTAAATATCGACAAAACGTTAGAAAAATTAAGAAAATCGATTATATCGAAGAAAATGAAACATTTTTTAATTTTTTATTTAATAATAATTAGTATGATACTAGTTTTTGATTTATTTATAACAATTACTAAGGAAACAGTTTTTGGTGCGTTTTCAGGAACTGTTTATGATACTGTTTTTTTTTATTATTCAATATTTGCTTATATTTTTTATGTTTGTTTAAGTATACTTAATTATAACATGCATTTCTTAAACCAGTATTTAAAAAGTTTATTATCAAATAAATCAACGTATTTATATAAAAACTCAAATATTTCATCGCTAAATGAATTACATTTAATATGTCGCCCTAAATTCGATGTTTTTGATGATGATTTTCATAATGAAGTTAAATATTTACGTAACATTTATAGATTATTGTATAAAAAGTGCAATGAAGTCAATTTGTTTTTCGGAATAATTATTGTTTTGTTAAGTATTATTATAATAGATTATATTTCCATTACAATGTATTTAATGATTTTTTCAACACATATCAAAATAATTAGGTTAACTTTTTATTTAATATTGATATTTTACTGTATATTAAGTATTTTAACAATAATTGTACCCTGCCATCAAGTTTCAATGAATGTAAGTATGTATTATGTCTAATAATATCGCATCCTTTGCAAAAAAGTATCACAACTCAAAAAATGAAGTTTTGAGGAAATAGAAATAAATCAAAATTGTAAAGGTAGTATAGGAAAAGGACTGATACACAGTATTTAATTTAAATATTTCAGTATTCCTGTGATGTTAACAAAATAGTAACTATTAAAACGCTTAGTGATTAAGTGTTAATATAAGTTTATTTTTTTTTAGAATATGCTAGTTTTGACGGTAGGTATACGAAGTATGTTAATGACAATTTTTATTAGAAATATATAGTAATTTGGAATCATCCTATACATATTTATCTCAAATATTACATTTTTTGACTTGTGACACTTTCTTGCGTGGGTGCGATATAATAATTGAATACATATATTGAACATTTAAATTTTATTTTAGGCATCTCAGGCAGCAATAATTCTTCATCGTTATGAAAACATTTATCTGAAACAAACTAACATTCGATATTTTTTATCATTGACATTTAAGTCTTCAATACCTAGATTTTCTGCATTTGGTATTATTGATATCAGTTACTACTTATTATTTTTGGTAAATATAATCTTTAAAGTTTTTAAGTCAAATGAACTTTAATATTACAAATTCTTTCTTACGAGTACAGAGGTTTTACAATTGAATTTGATACTATGCTAGTTACTAATAGATTATCGATTATCCAAATAAATATAACTCATTAAGTTATACGCATAACCGTTTATTTATTTTTTTTACTTTCAGGTATTTTCGATGTCGATTACATATAATTTATTTTTAGCGTACATAGTAAACAAAGTAAATTAATTTATAAACATTGACATGTTATGATTATTATATCTATAATGAATCAATAAAACAAAATGGAATTCATATGCGACTTATTATTATGGACTTAACATGTATAACTACAAAAATGTATGAATTGTCAAAATATCATTAATAAATACTTTTTAGATAAATGTTTATAAAAACCTTAATATATTTACATACAGCTTTAACTTAAAATAATAATTATTATAATTATTTATTATTAATAGAATATATCAATCCGCCTCTTTCTTATGTACATTAAGTATGGCCAATAATGTATATAATCAATGATGTACAGTGTGTTAAGTAAGAGCGTGTATGGCGTTACTCGCAGTCAGTAAGTTATACAAACCTAAATCTTTTTTTATTAGGTTCAAAGTACCCCCGCTTATTGCGCATTGATGAAAAAATTTCAGTCTATATCGATCTTTTGTCAGAGAAACACAGAAACCGCGATTTGAGTGACTTGTACGCGAAACGTTTTGTTTTTTTGCACGCACCCAAAAGGGCCAAAAATGTCTAATGCAGTGGCGGCCAAGTACATTAAAAAGTCGAAGGCATTTGTTTAGAAGTGGGTGAATCGGTTTAAAAAGTTGAAAAATATCGACGACTTTCCAGATCGTGCTTCAGTAGGGAAAATGACCAAAAATGAGGAGAAACTGATCATGACATTCTTTTCAAAAAATCGACATGGACTGAAGTTTTTTCATCAATGCGCAATAGGCGGGGGTACTCTGAATCTAACGAAAAAAAAATTAGGTTTGTATAACTTACCAACTGCGAGTAATGCCGTACACGGTCTTACTTAACACACTATACATATACATACCTATATACATAAAATATTATAATAGTGTCAGTGATGACAGTAGCTTTTTCAAACAATATTCATTTTTAAATTAACCAAATGAAACAAATATTTATTGTACATATTTTATATGTATATTAATAAAGAAAATTGGTTTAAATAATTTGTCAAAAAATGGAATTGCTTTCTTCAAGAACAAATATTTTATATACTACTAGCTGACCCGACAGACGTTGTCCTGTCTTAACTATGAATATTGAATTCGTTTACTACAAAAAAAATGAAAGCGTCAGTCGAAAACTATAAGCGTTAGAAGTGAAACTTTTTTTTTATTACGGAATGCAAAAACTGTCAAAGAGGAAATAGACAGAAAATTTACTCACAACCAAAACAGAAATTATTTGTTATATAAATTAAACACCACAAAATAAGACACACACTACAGTATAGTTGCCTATAATTATACCCAAAATCTAAAAATGCATATGAAAATCACCACGGAAGCTTTAAAATTATACCCGGAAGCCTAGATGCATACGAAAATTTATTCTAGCCATAGGAGGCTTTACAGCCCCCCCACCACCTCACCGTAAAAAAGTAGGAACTCTCTTTGAAAAGGGGGGGGGTCGCCCCCCCATTTCCCAAAGGAGGCTTTACAGTCCCCCACCACTATCACCGTAAAAAAGTGGGAACTCTATTTTAAAAAAAGGGGGGGGGCGAAAAAAAGGGGGAGGGGGCAACCCCCCCCTTTTCCCATAGGAAGCTTTACAGCCCCCCACCACCGCCACCGTAAAAAAATGGGAACTCTCTTTAAAAAAAGGGGCGGGGGGGGCAACCCCCCCCCCATTTCCCATAGGAGGCCTCCTATGTTTCAAGTTGGATCAAACTGCACACGGTGTACAAATTTGGTTAAAATCGGTTAAGTAGTTTAGGAGTCCATAGCGGAGGAACATGTGACACGTAATTTATATATATTAAGATATTATTTTATAGATATGGGGTATTCCACGCCAAATCACCGAGGTCGTGACCCCGACTATTTTTGATTCTACTGATTTTTTGGTATCATTTAGTATCTATCCAGAGTAGCTTTCATGATTTTTTTCAGATTTTTATCTTGCCTCCCCTAGAAGTTATGGGGACTTGAAATTTTTTGAAAATTGTCGAATGATATTTTTCAAATGCTTATAACTCCGTGAATAATTGAGGTACAATCGAATTTTTTTTTCATTTTCTTTGTTTTGAAATGTAGTTTTATAAAAAAAATACGAAAAAAATTAAAAAAAAATATTTTCATTTTTTTTTTCATTTTTAAACCGAAAATGTGATTTTTGAAAAAGAGTGCCGTTTTTTTTTCTCTTCAAAAAATTCTCAAAAATTCTTCATTCAATTTGAAAAATTTTAAGACTATTCCGGTTGTGGTATTTTTTTTCGTTCTATATATTTTTTACATTTTTATACATACATGCAATGTATTGTGTATAATAAAGTACAGGTTTATTTAATACCAAATCACTGAGGTCATTTTTGATTCCCCTGATTTTATGGTATCATTTAGTACCCATCCAAAGTAGCTTCCATTATTTTTTCAGATTTTTATCTAAACCTCCCCAAATGTTATGGATCTTTGAAAATTTTCGATCAAAAACCGAAAATGCTATAGCCGTGTAAGCATGTAAAATCGGCTTTTGCATACATAGATTTGGCTGATTTTTTTAAGTCACATTCTATGTAACTTTTAAATTGACCAAATATTATTTTCCAAAAATTTATAATTTTTGAAAAAAAAATTCGAATTTAAAAAAAAAATTTTTTTTGTTTATTTTGAATTATTTTTTTTAGTTATTTAATAAACATGTATCACTTGCTAATTAAAATTTTGTTTAAGAGCGTACATTTCTTACAGAAAATGAAAAATAAGAAAAAAAATTGAAATTTTCCGTTTAAAATTGAAAAAAATTAAATACCTAAAAATTTCACTTTTTTGTTTATTTTTTTAAATAAAACCCACATTTCAAATGAAAAAAGCCGTCGATACCTCAATTTTTCGCGAAGTTACAGGCATTTTTGATCGAAAATTTTCAAAGATCCATAACATTTGGGGAGGTTTAGATAAAAATCTGAAAAAAATAATGGAAGCTACTTTGGATGGGTACTAAATGATACCATAAAATCAGGGGAATCAAAAATGACCTCAGTGATTTGGTATTAAATAAACCTGTACTTTATTATACACAATACATTGCATGTATGTATAAAAATGTAAAAAATATATAGAACGAAAAAAAATACCACAACCGGAATAGTCTTAAAATTTTTCAAATTGAATGAAGAATTTTTGAGAATTTTTTGAAGAGAAAAAAAAACGGCACTCTTTTTCAAAAATCACATTTTCGGTTTAAAAATGAAAAAAAAAATGAAAATATTTTTTTTTAATTTTTTTCGTATTTTTTTTATAAAACTACATTTCAAAACAAAGAAAATGAAAAAAAAAATTCGATTGTACCTCAATTATTCACGGAGTTATAAGCATTTGAAAAATATCATTCGACAATTTTCAAAAAATTTCAAGTCCCCATAACTTCTAGGGGAGGCAAGATAAAAATCTGAAAAAAATCATGAAAGCTACTCTGGATAGATACTAAATGATACCAAAAAATCAGTAGAATCAAAAATAGTCGGGGTCACGACCTCGGTGATTTGGCGTGGAATGCCCCATATACATCATACATATTATTATGTACTATTCTATATTCTATAAATGTAAAAGTAAATATAAAATAGTTTTAGTAAACATGTAACTCTTTTCAAAGAATGTTCATTTTAAAATTCACCAAATGAAAAATTATAATTTTTTTATTATATTACTAAAAACAATTGGTTTATGTCAATTGACGAAAAATAAAATTATTTCAAGAAGTATTGAACTTTGTGCATATCTATTTAAAGTAATATTAATATTGATATTTTACTATTTTTCAATAAATGAAATTAATGAAAAAGTATCTGAATCCCATATAAATATATATTTTGATTTAATGTATGCCACATTATATAGTCTTTTATCACTAGTTATTGTGACATTTTGTTTTATAAAATGCGACCAATTCACTAAAATTCTGCATGAAATTTTAAATATCGATAAAACGTTAGAAAAATTAAGAAAATCGATTATATCGAAGAATTTGAAACATTTTTTTATTTTTTATTTAATAATAATTAGTATGATACTAGTTTTTGATTTTTTTATAACAATTACTAATGAAACAGTTTTTGGAGCGTTTTTAGGAACTGTTTATGATACTGTTTTTTTTTATTATTCAATATTTGCATACATTTTTTATGTTTGTTTAAGTATTTTAAATTATAATATATATTTCTTAAACCAGTATTTAAAAACTTTATTATCAAATAATTCAACGTATTTATATAAAAACTCAAATATTTCATCGCTAAACGACTTACATTTAATCTGTCGCCCTAAATTCGATATTTTTGATGATGATTTTCATAATGAAGTTAAATATTTACGTAATATTTATAGATTATTGTATAAAAAGTGCAATGAAATCAATTTGTTTTTCGGAATTATAATTGTTTTATTAAGTATTATTATAATAGATTATATTTCCATTACAATGTATTTAATGATTTTTACAACAAATATCAAAATAATCAGATTAACTTATTATTTATTAATAATATTTTACTCTACATTAAGTATTTTAACAATAATTGCACCCTGCTATCAGGTTTCTCTGAATGTAAGTATCTAATTATTTAATGCTGTTATTATTTATTATTAATGATATTTAAATTTTATTTTAGGCATCTCAGGCAGCAATAATTCTCCATCGTTATGAAAACATTTATCTGAAACAAACTAACATTCGATATTTTTTATCATTGACATTTAATTCTTCAATACCTAGATTTTCTGCATTTGGTATTATTGATATCAATTACTACTTATTATTTTTGGTAAATATAATCCTATTTATATTTGAAAAGGTACACGAGAAAAGGAGGCTAACAATAAGTCAATTTTTAGACGAATTAAGATGACAGCACCATTAAGGTACTTTTCAAGCCACATATGTATTTAAGGGAAAAACATGCTAAATTCCGTAAAATAAAATTTGAAAGATATCTTTCTTAGAATAAATCTCTTCAAGATACTAACCTTAAAACAGCGATAACTCAAAACTATAAATTTTGACTTGGCCTCTTTTTTCCGTGAGTCTACCCTTCATTTGAAAGTACCAATTTTATTCTAATTTTAAGTCAAATGAACTTTAATTTTACAAATTCTTTCTTACGAGTACAGAGGTTTTACAATTGGAATTCAAAAGTCTAAAACTGTCTTTATCCTAGTTACTAATAGATTATCGATTATCCAAATAAATATATCTCTTTTAAGTTATACGTATAACCGTTTATTTTTTTTTACTTTCAGGTATTTTCGATGTCGATTACATATAATTTATTTTTAGCGTACATAGTAAACAAAGTAAATTAATTTTTAAACATTGACATGTTATGATTATTAAATCTATAATGAATCAATAAAACAAAATGGAATTAAAATAATTCACGAGCGACTTATTATTATGGACTTAACATGTATAACTACAAATATGAATTGTCAAAATATCATTAATAAAGACTTTTTATACAGAGTGATCCAGACCACCCGTCCACTATGTTTTACGCCCAAACTATTGAAGATAGAGTTTTAGGATAAAAAATTTACTATATATATCGACCCTAAAGAATTTCAGGAAAATATTTTCAACCCCCTAAAATCGCTCCTTGGGGGGTAGTTTGGGGGGTGCATGCCCGTTTCTCAGTAAAATCAAATGGAATGGTATATGAAAAAGTACATATTTGTAAAGATCGTAAAAAATTAAGAAACTTTTGTAAAAAAAAAATTTCATACATTCAATTGTTTTGAAAATATGGCGATTTGTTTCCAAATTTTTGGGTTTTATTAAGTGCTCTAATATGAATAAAAGTTTATTATTTTTTTTAATTTAGAAAGTAGAAATAATGAACTATCTAATAATGTATGATTATTTGGGATTAGGATAGTGAAAGGTGTCGTACGCAGCATATCAAAAATACAAAAGTTCAATAAGGAATAATTCAAAAATTTTAAATGGAATGATATATCAATTTGTACTTTATCTTAAAAAAGATATGTAAATTAACAACTTTGTTTAAGAATTTTTTTTGTATCGCTAACCGTTACAGAAATAATTAGACTTCTCTTGTTTCTCTATGGTATGTATGAATATGTATGAATAAAATGCAAAAAACAATTGAATTAAGAAAACAAATGAACTATTTTTTTAATAGTAAAGTTACAAAACAATTGTGCTTATTATAAAAGTAAGAATTAAATAAAATATGAATTGAAAACTGTACATGAGGGTAATTACTAAAGACCGGATTATATGCAACATAAAATCGTTAAAATATGCAAGCAAATGTACACGTGACTACAAAAAAAGAAAAATTATGTTACGAATTTAATTTGTTTTAAATATGTTGTTAAACGTGTTATAAAAATAGATCTCCCACTAACAATTTTCCAAAATTTTTTATAATTTTTGAATAAACAATAAATTTAAAAAAAATTATTATTGTAAGTATATGTTTAAAATGACCTGCTAAGATACTTAATTTAAAAATAGATACGAACAGAGATAAACCAATAACATTTTAGGTTTTAAAAAATAAATTTTTGTATTTGTTTTTGGACATTTATCCACCAATATTATAAGAAATATGCAAAAACAAAGGGAAAATGAACAAAATATGTAAAAAATCTACAATCTACCGGAAACTGCATATAATCCGGTGTTTAGTAGTTATAAATATTCAAAAATGCTTCCATTACACCTAATGCATTTTTCTAACCTCATTCTATACCCTTCTTGTACGCGAAGAAGTTCTTCTACACTTATGTATATTGGAGCACACTTCTTTAATTCGTTCTTTAATTTCTTCCGCAGTAGTTGGACGGTTTATATAAACTAAGTCCTTAACTCTGCCCCATAACTAAAAGTCTAGGACCGTTAAATCCGGACTACGCGGAGGCCAAGCTATTGGTCCATCACGACCAATCCATTTTTCAGGAAACCTATGATTTAATGTGTTTTTTACTGGGCGGGCAAAATGAGCTGGAGCTCCGTCTTGTTGGAACCACATGGATTGTCTAGTACTTAAATGAATTTCTTCCAACAAATCAGGAAGATTATCATTTAGGAATGTATTATAACCTTCTCCATTTAAAGTGCCTTCAAAAAAATGTGGCCCAATAATTTGTGCCCTAATACACCACACCAAGTATTTACACTCCAAACATGTTGGTTATCCACTTCTTGGTGCCAATGTGGATTCTCACTGGCCCAAAAATGGATGTTGTGTCTGTTCATCTGACTGTTACTTTTAAAACAAGCTTCGTCAGACCAAAGACATTGATTGAAAAACATATGATCGGCGTCTAATTTTTCTACAGCCCATCTACAAAATCTCAGGCGATGAATTTTATCGTTTTCGGACAATGCCTGATGCACACTCATTTTGTAGGGGTGCATTTTATGTGTATTTAGAGTTCTCCAAATTGTACCTGTTGATAGAGTGACCATTTTTGAAATTAAAAAAAAGACATACGTACAAAAATAGAGCATCAACAAAACACGACTAAGAATTCAAAAAGTTTAAAATAATCGGAGAACACTTTCATTTATAATAAATGCTTTTCAAATATAAAGTTCTCTTATTGTAATATAACATTTAGATAAATACAAGAAAAATTAATTTAACTTTCAATAAAATTAATAATTCAAGTCATTACCGAATGACATTCCTGCTTCATTAGAAATTGTCCGGATACTAATTTGGGGGTTTACTTCCACAGCCGCTAGTACATCTACCTCCCTTTCTTCGAGTATTGTTTTTTAATTTTTTTATTTTTATTACGTAATGGTTGTATTTGCCCCGTTCGCTTAACTCGTTCCATTAAACAAAAAAATGCTTTTCTGGAAGGGTGTTCTCGAGCAGGATATTTTACACCATAAAGGCGACTTGCAGCCGCAGTGTTTTTTTGTCATTCACCTAATGCCATTAGCATATCAAACGCTTCTTCGTTAGAGTACACCATAATTACGACAAAAATATCTACTTATTTAAAGAATTAACTGAGATTTGTGTGCAGGAATCCAATAAATTGGCACAAAACAACGTGGTAATTGTTTTTCTAAATATTTTAAAAAATAAGCCTACTTATAAAATCCGAATACTATGTGTACCTAATTAATTTTGCCTTATAAAAATAGATCATTCATATTTTATTTAATTCTTACTTTTATCATAAACACAAATAATTGTTTTGTAACTTTACTATTAAAAAAATAGTTCATTTGTTTTCTTAATTCAATTGTTTTTTGCATTTTATTCATACATATTCATACATACCATAGAGAAACAAGAGAAGTCTAATTATTTCTGTAACGGTTAGCGATACAAAAAAAAATTCTTAACAAAAGTTGTTAATTTACATATCTTTTTTAAGATAAAGTACAAATTTATATATCATTCCATTTAAAATTTTTGAATTATCCCTTATTGAACTTATGTATTTTTGATATGCTGCGTACAACACCTTTCACTATCCAAATCCCAAATAATCATACATTATTAGATAGTTCATTATTTCTACTTTCTAAATTAAAAAAAATAATAAACTTTTATTCATATTTAACAAAATTAGAGCACTTTTAATAAAACCCAAAAATTTGGAAACAAATCGCCATATTTTCAAAACAATTGAATGTATGAAATTTTTTTTACAAAAGTTTCTTAACTTTTTACGATCTTTACAAATATGTACTTTTTCATATACCATTCCATTTGATTTTACTGAGAAACGGGCATGTACCCCCCAAACTACCCCCCAAGGAGCGGTTTTAGGGGGTTGAAAATATTTTCCTGAAATTCTTTAGGGTCGATATATATAGTAATTTTTTTATCCTAAAACTCGATCTTCAATAGTTTGGGCGTAAAACATAGTGGACGGGTGGTCTGGATCATCCTGTATAAATGTTTATAAAATCCTTTATATATTTACTTACAGCTTTAACTTAAAATAATAATTATTATAATTATTTATTATTGATAGAATATATCAATCCGCCTTCTTCTTATCTACATTAAGTATATATTCATATGGCCAATGTATGTATATCAATTATGTACATATACATTATACATATATACATAAAATATTATAATAGTGTCAGTGATGACAGTAGCTTTTTCAAACAATATTCATTTTTAAATTAACCAAATGAAACAAATATTTATTGTACATATTTAATATGTATATTAATAAAGAAAATTGGTTTGAACAATTTGTCAAAAAATGAAATTGCTTACTTCAAGAACAAATATTTTATATACTATATTATTTTATAGATATACATCATACATATTATTATGTACTATTCTATATTATATAAATGTAAAAGTAAATATAAAATAGTTTTAGTAAACATGTAACTCTTTTCAAAGAATGTTCATTTTAAAATTCACCAAATGAAACATTATAGTTTTTTTATTTTATTATTGAAAATACTTGGTTTATACCAATTGACAAAAAATAAAGTTATTTCAAGAAGTATTGAACTTTGTGCATATCTATTTAAAGTAATATTAATATTGATATTTTACTATTTTTCAATAAAAGAAATTAATGAAAAAGTATCTGAATCCCATATAAATATATATTTTGATTTAATGTATGCCACATTATATAGTTCTTTATCAATAGTTTTTGTGACATTTTGTTTTATAAAATGCGACCAATTCACTATAATTCTGCATGAAATTTTAAATATCGACAATACGTTAGAAAAATTAAGAAAATCGGTTATATCGAATAATATTAAACATTTTTTTATTATATATTTAATAATTATTAGTATTATGATAACTATTGGTTTAATTATAATAATTTCTAACGATACAGATTTTAGAGCTTTTTTAGAAATCGTCTATGATACTATTTTTATTTATTGTTCAATATTTGCTTATATTTTCTATGTTTGTTTAAGTATACTAAATAATAACTTAAATATTTTAAACCAGTATTTAAAAACTTTGTTATCAAATAAATCAACTAATTTATATAAAAACTCAAATATTTCATCGTTAAACGACATACATTTAATCTGTCGGCCTATATTCAATATATTTGATGATGATTTTCATAATGAAGTTAAATATATACGTAACATTTATAGATTATTTTATAACAAGTGCAATGAAGTCAATTTGTTTTTCGGAATAATTAATGTTTTTTTAATTATTATTGCAATAGATAACATTTCAATTACTTTATATTTAATAATTTTTACAACAAATTTTAAAATCATGGATTTTTTATTCAATTTTATTTTTATATTTTACTCTTCATTGATTATTTTAACAATTATTACACCTTGCCATCAGATTTCTTTGAATGTAAGTATGTAATATGTCTAAAAAAATTATCTTTTGATTACTATGATTTTCAGTTTACTTCAAGTCGGTATAAATGGAACACCATACATGTTTTAGGTAAGAAAACTATAATAATATCATTTAAAATCAGCCCTAAGCTTTAAACGAGATCGAGCCGGCAAAAAATGGAATTTTTAAATAAAAATAAATAATCTAAAAAATTAAAAAAGCATAATTTTAAAAAATGTACTTGTAATCTGGACCAGAGTGGTTAAAGCATTTATTCTTAAAATTTGAGTATAACCTATTTTTTCTATTTTAAAAAAATCCCTAAAAAACGCTTATTTTTGGCCTCATAAAGCAGGATACTCTCTTAATTGAAAATTTAACGGAAGTTAACCGTTAACCGTTAAAAGTTTGAAGACCTTTTTTTTCTTTTTTTTGCTATTTCGAAAACTTTCTTATGTACTTGTCATCAAATAACCAATGTAACGGAAGTTAACAAAAGTGTTAACATTTTTTTGAGTTAACTTAAAAGTTTATCCGTTAAGCATTTTGTTAACTACGTTAATTAGCGAGTTAATGCCCACCTATGTGTGTTATACACCATAATACCCGCAAACACATGATTTAAAAAAAATGTTATTGCCGAAGCAAAAATTATTACGTAGATTAAAAACACTGTTCCAACTATCAAACACTGTACCTGCATTTTTAAACAGCAAGATAATCAATCCAATACAATAAAATTTAAGCTAATTCGAAATAATCAAAAATGATATTTCAGTACTACAAACACTGTCATATCAACTGATGCTGTTAGTTAAAGGTGTAAGCTTAAATACATATTAATTTTGTTATAAAACTTATAAAATTTAAAATAGAGCAACAAAAAAAGATGTCCGTATTACCCTCTTGTTCCATATATACCGACTTTACTCTAATAATTGAATACTTATATTATAAGTTTTACTTTTATTTTAGGCATCACAGGCAGCTATAATTCTTCATCGTTATGAAAACATCTATATGAAAGAGACCAACATTCGATATTTTTTATCATTGACATTTTATTCTTCAATACCTAGATTTTCTGCATTTGGTATTATTGATATCAATTACTTCTTATTATTTTTGGTAAATATGATTTTGTTTTATTCTAATTTTAAATCATATTAACTTTAAACGTGCAAATATTAACGATTATCCGAATAAATACAGTGAAACTTGCTTATGTGGGACTTGGATAAGTGGGAAACTTCTATAACTAAATTCATACTGAGATTCTGTTTACATCAGCGCCAAAATACCTCCATTAGAGAGACTTATAAAACTTCTCTATCTGGAATTTCATTTTTTGATTTTTTGAATAATTACCTCTCCTACCTTTATTACTGAGACATGAGATAAAAATTGAAAAATATATCTTGTCAAAATTTTGTTTTAACTTCTCTGTAAATGAGACAATCATTTGGATGAACTTGGATATCTGGGAAACTGGGTAAATAGAACACCTCTTTAAGTGGGATAAAATACCTGGTCCCTTCAGATTCCAGCTATCCAGGTTTCATTGTATTACTCTTTAAGGTATACTCATAACCGTTTTTATTTTTATTTTTATTTTCAGGTATATTCTATATCGATAACATATAATTTGTTTTTATCGTACATAGTACAACAAAATTGAATTAATGTAATTCACGTATCACTTATTTATGGATTCAACATCTATAACTAACTTCACATCATTTAAAAATATATATAAATGTACAAAGTACTTATATGAATTGTAAAAATATATTTAATAAATATAATATATTTACTTACAGATTTAACTAATTACTTAAAAACCTCTCTAGGGAACAAACAATCAATTTGAACCAGGTACTAGCTAACAATAATATTTATTGATTAATATATACTTAGGTATATAATACATACCTACTTTACAATGTAAGATAAGCAAATTTCTTTTAGTAATAATACTTACCTTTACAAAGTACATTCATTTTGAAATTAATAAAATGAAACAATACAACTATTTTATCATATTGTTAAAAATAAACGGTTTATATCATTTAGAAAATATTAATATTTTAAGGATTGTTGAAGTTATTGTATTTTTATTAAAAATTATATTTATGTTAATTATTTATTATTTATCAGTAAATGAGCTAAATCAAAATGAATATAGATCTTATACAGGGTGTCCCAGGACTGTGTCAAAGCTCAATATTTCATTTATCATAAGAATTGAGAGAAATATTTAAATGCAAAAGTTGTCAGGCTAGAGGAGCGGCATAATTTAAAAATAGTTACATTTATACAGAGTGTCCCATAACTGCGTTACAAACCAAAGTTATGTTTTTTTTAAATACAAACTATATATTTTTATTTGATAATCTAAAAGCATTCGTTTTTCTGAGTATTTTGATATATAAAGTATGGGATTATACAGAGGGGTTTAAAAATAATGACCAATTTTGTAAGAAAATAGTAACATTTTCAACACCTTGTAATTTTCTAATTACAACAAAAAAAATTTGTTTTCTGTTTGAAGTTGTTTTGGCATATTCTCTATTATTGCGATATTATGTCAAACATTTAAAAAATTGTATTATTTGTACAGGATGTATCAAAACACTGAACTTAGTTTTTTTCAAAATTTTCAAATAGAACACCCTTTATATTTTTACATTTTCGAATTGCCTGTTCAATTATCAACACATTTTACAAACCATGTTCTATACCTAAATCCAGCCGTTAATAAGGTATTAATTTTATATTAAAATCTTAAGATTTTTTTAAAAACAATACAACTTTATTATATTCCATAAAATAATTAAATTTTTATGTTGTTAAAGTTTGTACGTTCTATTAGTTTGTTAAATTATTTTTAAGCGAACTGTTTTATTGCAATTATAATAAAGTTGTATTGTTTTTATAAAACATCTTAAGATTTTAAAATAAAATTAATAACTTATTAACGGCTGGATTTAGGTATAGAACATGGTTTGTAAAATGTGTTGATAATTGAACTAGCAATTCGAAATTATAAAAATATATAGGGTGTTCCATTTGAAAATTTTGAAAAAAACTAAGTTCAGTGTTTTGATACAGCCTGTACAAATAATACATTTTTTTAAATGTTTGACATAATATCGCAATAATAGAGAATATACCAAAAACACTTTCAGCACAGAACAAATTTTTTTTATTGTAATTAGAAAATTACAAGGTGTTGAAAATGTTACTATTTTCTTACAAAATTGGTCATTATTTTTAAACCCCTCTGTATAATCCCATACTTGATACATCAAAATACTCAGAAAAATGAATGCTTTTAGATTATCAAATAAAAATATATAGTTTGTATTTAAAAAAACATAACTTTGGTTTGTAACGCAGTTATGGGACACTCTGTATAAATGTAACTATTTTTAAATTATGCCGCTCCTCTAGCCTGACAACTTTTGCATTTAAAGTTTTCTCCCAATTCTTATGATAAATGAAATATTGAGCTTTGACACAGTCCTGGGACACCCTGTATGAGTAAATATTTAGATCTAATATATGCCACATTTTACTGTTTTTTAACAATAGAGATGGTAACATTTTGTTTTATAAAAAGCGCCCAGTTTACACAAATTCTACATGAAATTTTAGAACTTGATAAGTTTTTAGAAGAATTCAAAAAATCAACTTTATCGAACACACTTAATAGTATATTATACCACGAGTCAATAATGATAGCTATTATTACCGAGGAATAACTTTCGAACCGAGCCGCGTAGCGGCGAGGGAGAAAAAAATTCCGAGGTAATAATAGCCATTATTGCGAGTAGTATACTGTACTTTATCTACGACTATTTTAATTACTTTAATAAAACACAACTGAATACAAGAAATGCAAACACAAAATACAAGCATTTTTGTTATAATTTCAAATTAATATAAATTAAACAATACCATGGAAACAAAATACACAAACTCTGTGGTGTCCAAAAATATTAAAATTAGTAATATTACAGTTAAAAGTTTTGTACTATCAACAACTTTACTAGAATTTTTATCCATCTCAATACAAATACACAAACACTAGGTGTTTTATTTGACAGTCGTAAATAATTTTTTTAGACTTAAAGTTTGTGTATTTTGTTTCCATGGTATTATTTAATTTGAGGAATTTTCTGATTGGTGCATTAGAGGGCAATAATGATTTAGAGGGCAATAATGACCATTATTGCCCTCTAATGTACCAATCAGAAAATTTCTCTTTCGTCATAGTTCCCTCTGGGATTAATATATCGCATTATATAGTAAAAACTACGTATGTAATGTATGTATTATGTATAAGTCGTGGATAAATATATTTTTATTTTTAATGTATTAATGGCAACTTTTATAATATTTTTGGACTTAACTTCAAATGTTTCTAAGCAATCTGATTATGGATTTTTTTCAACAATAATTTATGAAACTGTTTTTATGTATTATTCAATATTTGCTTATATTTTTTATGCATGTTTAAGTATACTCAATAATAATATAAAATTTTTAAATCAGTGTTTCCAAACTTTTTGTCAAATAAATCGTTTTATGGAAACTTATCAATTTCAACATTCGATGATTTAAATTTTAATTGCTGGCTTAAAACGAATAATTTTGAAGATAATTTTTATAAAGAATTAAAAAACCTATGCAAAATTTATAGATTATTGTATAAACAGTGTCTTGAAGTTAATTTATTATTCGGGTTAATAATTATTTTATTAATTATTATTACAATAGATTACAGTTCTCTTTCGATGTATCTCTTGATTTGTACCCCAAACATCATAACTTCGAGATTATGTTTTTATATAATTGTATTATTATATTGTACTTTAGTAATTTTAACAATTATTAAACCTTGTCATGAAATTTTTATAAATGTGAGTATTTCATTTAAAATTTTTTTTTACTTAAAATTATTTTGTAATTTTCTTAATAATATAATTATTTTAGGCATCTAAGGCAGCTATAATTCTTCATCGTTATGAAAAGATCTATATGAAAGAGACCAATATTCGATATTTTTTATCTCTGACTTTTTATTCTTCAATACCAAGATTTTCTGCATTTGGAATTATTGATATCAATTACTTTTTATTATTTTTGGTAATATAAATATAATATTAGATTATCTATCATAACTCTGTTATCGAAAAATAAGTATTCTATAGTAGCCCTCTATTTTCTGGATGTTAATTATTAATTAATTATTAAGTTGCATACATTTTTGTACCATTAACTTTTTGCAAATTTTTACTCACCATACCTACTTTAGATTTTACAGCCCTTTAAATTTCAAAAATGATCAAAGTTACCCCGGTTTACGGTACTTATTTTATTAGTAACATGAGCTCATGAGCAATACAAAAAAGATGCCCATCAATGTTTAAAAGTTTAAACGTTATTTTATTTTCAGATATATTCAATTATAGTGACATATAATTTGCTTCTAGCTTATATAGAAACAAACGTAAATTAATCAATTTTTTTTATATAAGATTATGTTAATAAATTAAATTATATGTAAAAATTACAAACGTGAATTGTAGAAATAATATCAATAAAAAAACATTTTATACAAAAGTGTTTATCATAACTTATTTACAACTTTTGTATTAAATAAATTAAAAATGATATAATATCTTATACTTTAAGCCTATGTAGCCAATAAGGTAAATTAATCAACTTAATATACAAAATGTATTTTTTTATGTATAACAAGTTATGATTATTAAAGTTATCCATAATAGAATAAAAAATCAATAATACAAAATTAACTTAACGTAATTAATATAGGTGTAATTTATTTGTTGGTAGGGAAAATCAGGTAGGATTCGTACACTTTTTACTCTGAGCCTTACAAAAAATAAACTATTAGCTATAACTAAATTATTTTAATACCCCTATGTTAACTATATATCTGGCTTTAATACTATGAAGTGTAGTTTTCATATAAAACAGCATGGGGAAGCTACGGCAATTTTCCTAAAAAATGAAAAACGTACGAAGGCACCCCATGCATGGGGTAGCTTCGTACAGTCAAAGAAAATGCCATTTATTCAATGTATTAAATTCATTTATTGAGGTCAAAGTTAACACAGAATCAGCCTTCATGTAGTAATCTAACAATTATTGTATTTAAAGTACTTATAATTGCTTAAACATAAATATATAAGACTTTTAATTTAATTCTTGGTAAACAATCTTTTTGCAGCCACCTAAAACATAAAATAGAATTGTGTTTATCGTGAAATGTGAACAGAATTGCCTATAGTTACAAGTAGGTATTAGGTATCTAGTAGAGCAGGAGTCGTACAATACGAATCTACCCCACTCATAACTGTACGAAGGTACCCCAACCCGAGACATCAACAAATTAATTTGGAATAAAAATTACCGTTATAGTTACACTAAAATGACTATTTAAATATTAAACCAAGATTTTAAGGCATAAACTATAATACATCACTTTTATAATTTGAGCATTACTTATACCAGCAAAGCGTGTTCAAAGATGAAAACAAAAAAACCTAAGCAGAGCGAAAATACATATCGGCTTGCTCCATCGAAGCCGGTGGCCGTACTATCGGCCCGCCCCGCAGGTACCCTTTGCGTATGAGGGGGAGTCACCCATACAAACGCGAACATGTAAATGTATTAGATAGCATAGATATCATCACTGTACGAATGCTCCTTGTGTACGAATCCTACCTGCTTTCCCTTACAGTGAAATCCATGTGACCGTGCTGATGTAAAACAAATGACAAAATGTAGTACCTACTTAAGTATCAATGCATCAATAAATTAAAATTAATAGTTAAAACGGATAATATGTATATGTAATAAAATAATTTATTTTATTTAAAAAATTATGAAAAGTTACAAAATTGAAAAAACATAAAAGATAAAAGATCTTCTATTTTTATCCAGGCTCAATACAATTTGCCGGCATGTGTTTTTCATCAGCACGGCCTACTTCGGTGTATAAAAGTGTAATAAAAAGGTTAATTTTATTAAAAGTATTGAATATCCGAGAAACTAGGTATGGGGTTTAGACATAGGACATCCCCTATACAAATTGAAAAGGAGAAAAAACATCCATTGAATAGCGAAATAAAAAAAGGGTAGTCACATTTGAAAAAATTAGTTTTTCATTCTTAAGTTTGCAAATTTTGACATTTTATTATGAAAATGTTACTTTTTACCAGGACTTATACTTATTATTGTTAAAAGAATCAATTGCTTCAAAACAAAAAAAATGAGGTCGCTACGATTTTTTAAATTTACCCTGTTTATGGATTATTTTTCGGGAAAAAATCTATAATTTGGCAACACTGTCACTAAATCAAAAAATGAATAGATGATAATGTGAAGGTTAAAAAATAACATCGGAATACTGAAAAAGTTATAGCGGGTTCCATTTAAAAAAAATCTTTTAAAGTTTGAATGAAAATTAAAATAGTTGTTTGGATGAAAATTCACACATTATTTTCCTAAAATTAGTTATTAAAAAATAAAAAAATAAATTATATTTCTTCAAGTAAAGCGCATTTTATTTTTTATATATCATATTGTTTATTATTAAATAAAAAATCTTTATTATTTTAATGAAGATATTTACATATATAGGTACATACAAGAATACAAGGTGGCCCAACAAAAACGAAACGGTCGCGTATTTATTCAGTTAAAATAAGATTTTGAAAAAACGCTCGAAGACATCAATTTTGCTTTCCGGGGGACATATTTTGCTATAAAATGTTTGCAAGAATTTTTTCAACTCTCAGCGCTATGAGCGCAACTCTTTAAATTTTAAATAGCATGATAGGGCAAGTGATATCCTCATGTGAAAGGTTTTTTCATTCGAAATTTTAATTATTTTTTCATCCAAAACTTTAATTTATTCGATAAATTATCAAATTCGATGTGAGTAAATTTGTTTGAACTATTTGACAAGAAAATAGGCCTTTTTTGTTTTGAATTTTAGTTGCAAATGTTTGTTTTATTGAGCAGACAATTAATGCATTTATTGAACTGAAAATGTAAATAACTTGACTAAAACTAAACAGATTTGAAAAAACAAAAAACAAAAACACTTTGTTTAGAATGAAAAAACCTGTCATATAAGCTATAATTTTCCCTATCATACTATTAAAAATTTTAAGGATTGTGTTCATAGCATTGAGGGTTGAAACGGTTTTTGCAAAAATTCTATAGCAAAAGATGTCCCCCTTAAAAGCAAAATCGACGTGTTCGAGTGTTTTTTCAAAATCTTATTTTAAATGACCAAAAGCGCGCCCGTTTCTCACCCTGTATATTATATACACAGCATAAAAGGTATGTACATAGAATTATGTACTATTCTCTATTATATAAATGGAGAAGTAAATTAAAAATAGTTTTAGTAAACACGTAACTCTATTCAAAGAATGTGCAATTTAAAATTGAAACAGTATAACTTTTTTATTATTTTACTAAAAACAATTGGTTTATATCAATTAACAAAAAATAAAATTATTTCAAGAAAAATTGAATTTTGTGCATTTTTATTTAAAGTAATATCAATGTTGATATTATATTGTTTATCTGTTAACGAAATTAATGAAAACGTATATAAATCCCATATGGATAGATATTTCGATCATATTTATGCTACAGTATATTATTTTTTATCACTAGTTATTGTGACGTTTTGTTTTATAAAATGCGAACAGTTTACTAAAATTTTGCATGAAATTTTAAATATCGATAAAACGTTAGAAAAATTAAGAAAATCGATTATATCGAAGAAAATGAAACATTTTTTTATTTTCTATTTAACAATAATTAGTCTAATACTATTTTGCTTCCTCGCAATATCGAAGATACGAGAAGCTTCGTTATCGTTTTAAAACGAGAAAAAAAATGTGTTCTCCGATTTTAAAAATTTTACCGGATCTATCCATTTCAGGTCAAGACAAACACTTTTTGTCCCGTGTCTGTCTGTCTGTGTGTGTGTGTCTGTCTGTGTGTGTGTCTGTCTGTGTGTCTGTCCCCTAATCCTTGTCACACGCTTAACTCATGAACCACTGAACCGATATTGATGAAACTTGGTAGATTGGTTGGGTCTGGTTTGAGGACGGTCCCAAAGTATTAAAATCGTGTGTAAGGGGGAGGGGTGACATCCCAAAATATTTATTTTTTGATTTGAAGATATCTCAAGAAAGACACATGTTACGTGAAAATATAGAATCTTTTTTGTAGAGCATTCAATTCTCTATAACTATAACGTTTGTTGTAAAATATTCCCTTACAAAGATTTATCTCAATTTGCTTTATAAAAATCGTCATTTGTTTTTTAAATTGCTATTTACTTTGACATATTAAATGTCACTTTGACGTTTTAAATGTCATTTTGACATTCGTATAGCAGAAAAATAATGATTTTGATTGAAATTGTCAAAAAATTCAAAATATACGACACAATAACCAGGCGCGTATTAAGAAAAATGTCAAATTAAATTTTTTTATTAAAATCGTATGAAAATTAAATGGTTAACCAATGAGTTGGGTACTTGTAGAAAATTATATGATTTTGGTGTCCCTTAAATATTTGCGAGGATTTTCTTTAGACCTTTCACCCCTGGTTTCGCCAACACTAAATTACGCCACTATCAACAAATAAAAAATAAATATATTAAGTTACCTAATTCAACAATCAATTAAAAAAAGCTAATATATCGTATTTAACTAAAAACATGGAAATTCGCTCGATATGGGAATTTAGTTACGTTGATCTTTTTTAATCCAGTTCTGGCTATCTATTTTTACTGAATATATATACATTATACATATAGGTACATTCCACATTAGGAAAATACAGTATATAAATTATATGTACATTGTACATACATAAATGGAAAATTGTATTAGAAATAATTTTAGTAAACACGTAACTTTTTTCAAAGAATGTTCATTTTAAAATGAAACAATATAACTTTCTTATAATATTATTGAAGATACTTGGTTTATATCAATTAACAAAAAATAAAGTTATTTCAAGAAATATCGAACTATGTGCATTTTTATTTAAAGTAATATCAATGTTTATTTTGTTCTATTTCTCAATAAATGAAATTAATGAAATATCCCTTACTACTGCATATTTAGATCTAATGTATGTTACAATATATAGTTTTTTATCAATAGTTATTGTAACATTTTGTTTTATAAAATGCGAACAGTTTACTAAAATTCTGCATGAAATTTTAAAAATTGACCAAACGATAGAAAAATTAAGAAAATCTGTTATATCGAAGAACATGGAACATTTATTTATTTTCTATTTAATAAAAATTAGTATAATATTAGTTTTTGAGATATTGCTAACAATTTCTAAACTTAGAACTTTTGGAATTTTTTCAGGAATTATTTATGATACTGTTCTTATTTATTATTCAATATTTGCTTATATTTTTTATGTTTGTTTAAGTATTCTAAATTATAACATAAATTTCTTAAACGAGTATTTAAAAACATTATTATCAAAGATATCAACAGATTTATACAAAAACTTAAATATTTTATCGTTAAACGATATACATTTAATCTGTCGCCCTAAATTTGATATTTTTGATGATGATTTCTATAATGAAGTTAAATATTTACGTAACATTTATAGATTATTGTATAAAAAGTGCAATGAAGTCAATTTGTTTTTCGGAATAATTATTGTTTTGTTAATTATTATTTTAACCGATTACATTTCTATTATGGTCTATTTAACTATTATTGCAACAAATATCAAATTAGTTAGATTATGTTTCAATTTAATTTTGATGTTTTACTGTACATTAAGTATTTTAACAATAATTGTACCCTGTCATCGTGTTTCTATCAGTGTAAGTAATTATTGATTATTGTTAATGATAATTAAAGATAAAAAATAATTTAATACCTACATATATTTAATAATTCAATTTTATTTTAGGCATCTCAGGCAGCAATTATTCTTCATCGTTATAAAAACATCTATATCAAACATACCAACATTCGATATTTTTTATCATTGACATTTAATTCATCAATACCCAGATTTTCTGCATTTGGTATTATTGATATCAATTACTACTTGTTATTTTGGGTAAATATAATTTTGTTTATTTTTTAAAGTGTTTCAATTATATTTATGTCAAATGAATCCTTGTAACACGCATAACTTAAGAACGAATGTTACTCCGTATTGTTTGACGTTGCTTAGTACAGGGCGGGATTGGAAATAAACTCTCCTTGTCTTCTTGTCGAAAACTATATATATCAGCGCTTGTTCGCTTGTTAGAGTTACCTCTCCAGTTAAATACATATACAGGGTCCTCCAGTAGTGCGTCCGGCATCCCTAGCGCACTTCCCGTAGGGGATAGAAAAAAAATTTGGTACATAATATTATGAGTTTGAAAAGATCAACGTCGTAAAATTACAGTGGTGCCTCGCATAACAAACACTGCGCACAACGAACTTTCTGTTCGTTCATTATCCGACTCGCTCAACGAACCTCGCTTAGCACAACGAACTGCATCGTGTTTAATTTTGCCGCCCGAACGCTCTTACGTATCACGAAGTCGCCCGAATTTCCAAGGTCGCACGCAGTCGATGCTCAAACTTGCATCAACATGCATCAACGCGCATCAGTCGTTCTTTTCTGTGCTTAACTCACACACGTGTTTGTTTTATTAAATGTAATTTTGTGTATCTATACCTATTATGAGTTCTAAGAAAAGCAGGAAGGTGATTTCTGTTGAAATGAAACAAGAAATAATTAGATAGAGGATTTGACCTTGCAAGCCTCGGTAGACTCTCCTAAATCTGATTATGACTAAAAAAATAAAAAACGTGTGTACAATCTTTTTTATGTTACAGTACCATATTTTATGCTGTAGAACGAATTAAAATTTTTAACATGTATTGTAATGGGAAAACGCGTTTCACTTAACGAACTTTTCGCATAACGAACTTGCTCACGGGACGAATTAAGTTCGTTTTGCGAGGCACTACTGTATTTTCAATAATACAGGGTGTCCCATTTTCGCGCTGTAACAATAACAAACATTTTTTTAAATGGAACCCCTTATAATTTTTTCAGTAATCCGATGTCATATACAGGGTGTCCAATATAAGCGTGCAATGCATGGGGATATCCTAAACGGTAAGAGATACAGATGTGGTTAAATGAGATGAATTATTTGTAAGAAAGGGGTGAGTATTACAACATCAAAAAATATTAATAATTTTATGTGGTTCAGGCGGTATAACCAAAAAACTGAAAACTCGGAATTTCTTTAAATGACTATAACTTTTTGGGGAAAGTAGATAGGTACTTTTTGTTTGCGGTTTCTTAAAGCACTTTTTTGAGTAGAATTGTTTGGTGTATTTAGAATTTTTATATCACTTTTAGTTTCCGAGTTACAAGCCCTAACTTTAGTTTTTCTTATGGGCCGCTAAGTTGGCTATATCATATATTCGAACGTGTTTTTTACTCTACTTTACAATGATATGTCACATGTCATACTTATTATTAAAAAAAAGTAAAAACCTTTTTTTTTGTAATAGTTTATTGTTTTTAAATATGCATTTGTTATTTTCATTGTTGTTATTGCGATTTTTGTTTAACAATTTTTGTTTTTCATGGCTTACTTAAATGTTTGTAATAAAATACTTCATAAATATCACTAATATTTAGTACTTCGACTTATTTTCTATAATAAGTATGACATGTGACATATCATTGTAAAGTAGAGTAAAAAACACGTTCGAATATGATATAGCCAACTTAGCGGCCCATAAGAAAAACTAAAGTTAGGGCTTGTAACTCGGAAACTAAAAGTGATATAAAAATTCTAAATACACCAAACAATTCTACTCAAAAAAGTGCTTTAAGAAACCGCAAACAAAAAGTACCTATCTACTTTGCCCAAAAAGTTATAGTCATTTAAAGAAATTCCGAATTTTCAGTTTTTTGGGTATACCGCCTGAACCACATAAAATTATTAATATTTTTTGATGTTGTAATACTCACCCCTTTCTTACAAATAATTCATCTCATTTAACCACATCTGTATCTCTTACCGTTTAGGATATCCCCATGCATTGCACGCTTATATTGGACACCCTGTATAGTCCAGTAACTTTAGGTTTTCACTAGGAATAAATTCGCATAGAGCTGATTTTTTGTATACACCTTCGTTTTGCCTTTATAAATAAGTTACCAAAAGTCCCCATCGATCCCCTGTGAGCATACTTTTTTACAGCCCACACAAGGTGCTAACAATTAGTTTTAGCTAGATATCTCTGTATATATTGTCTCTATGACTAAAATAGTTATTATCAAATAGAAAGATTAGAAAATTATCTACAACAAAGATCTTATACCTTTTTTCGTACAAGTAATTGTTTTCACATAGTATGGGGATATTCTAGTCTAAAAATGTAAAATATCGATTTTATTTTTTTGCATTTTTTTTAATAAATAGGAGTTCAAAAAAGATATGTACAAAACCCTATACCCAAATTCCCAAAATTGACGAAGTTATAGTGGATTGAAAGAGATATGTAACATTGAATAACCAACTATACGTAAACTTTGAACGCGTTTTTCTCGAAACTAAAAACTGAAATTGGCTGCCATAATAACTCAAGATCTACTGAACCGATTGACTTCAAATTTTCTGTGTACACAAGCTATTACTATCTGTAACAGAATTGAGTAAATCAAATATTTTTGTTTTATGGGCAATGAAAGATTGAAAAAAATAGTAACGAAAATTCTATAGACACTTTTCTAAACACCGCCATTTTTTTAATTTAAAATTTTTTTTTTAATTTTTTGCCACCCGCTATAGCCACACTTATATAGATAAAGAAATTTATTGGTTTTGTTTTTTCGGATGAACAGAAAAGCTATAATCATGGAAATCATTTGGAGACGTTTTTTTCACGTTGTACGTGGTTCCTGTACAAGCGTAATAATTACTTATTATTATTATTATTTTTAATTTGTATAGCTTCTCTAAACTTATATAAAAGTAAATACAAAAAATCTATAGTAAAAAGTTTTATACTTTTTTGTCAAAAAATTCCCAAAAAAATCTTAATCAATATTAATTCCTATATTATATTAATATAACATATACTTTATGACTATTGTAAATATTATGACAAATGTGTGAGGTGCCAAATTTTGTCAGTAGTTAGAACATACAAAGATGTATATTTTCTGCAAACTCCCTAGTAAAGTAGGCCCCGGAACACCCTCATCGAATAACCCAAAATATCGTTGTATGAGGATTTTATAAACAGACTGTATCTAATAAACGAAATGTCCGATCAATATCGTCTTTCACATATAAGACAGTTAATTATTTTTTACAAACATTTTGATAGTATTTTAACTAAAAATTAACGAATTGTTTTCAAAATGGCGGCCAAACTTTAAATTTTTCTTAAAATAAAATATTTTTTTTAGTTTCACCGCAATTTTGAAAGGCATACAATTTAATTTGGATAAAATATTAATAAAAAGGTTGTAGAATATTAAATTATCTGTCTAAAATGTGAAGAAAGATGTTGATCGGACATTCCGTTCACTAGATACAGCTGTTCACAAAATCCGTATATAACGAAAATTTGGGGCCTTCGATGGGGATGTTCCGGGGCCTATTTTGCTAGGGAGTTTTCAGAAAATACACATGTCGGTATACTCTAACTATTGACAAAATTTGGAACCTCGCACATTCGGCATAATATTTACATTAGTCAAAAATTCTACATTTCTTGTGTTAGTAGTATTTGCTTAAGTCGTCACCTTTGCATCCAGTTTCCGTGAAAATTATAGTTCGTATGAAAAACTATGAAAAACCTTTTTTGTAGAGAATTTTCTAGTCTTCCTATTGTTATATGACTTTCACTATCGTAAAATCTATAAATACAGATATATTTACATAAAACTAATTATTAGCACCTTTTGAGGGCTATAAAAAAGTATGCTCACAAGGGACCGATGGGGACTTTTGGCATATTATGTATAAAGACAAAAAGAAAGTGTATACAAAAATTCAGCTCTATGCAAATTTTTTCCTAGATACAGCTATTTTTCGTCTAAATGCTCTGGACTAATATTAACCTCCGCATTATCATCTATTCATTTTTTTGATTTAGCACGGCCTACTTCGGTGCATAAAATTGTAATAAAAATGTTAATTTCATTAAAAGTATTGAATATCTGAGAAACTATGGGGTTTAGACATAGGACATCCTCTATACAAATTAAAAAGGAGAAAAAAACCCCATGGAATAGCGAAAGGGTAGTCACATTTGAAAAAATGAATTTTATCATTTTTAAGTTTGCAAAGTTTGACATTTTTTTTATGAACCCCCTGTATAAATAAATTCAAATTGGTGACTATCAAAATGTTACTCCTTATTAGGACTAATATTATTATTAAAAAAATCAATCGCTAAAAAAATAAACGAGGTCGCTACGATTTTTTAAAGTTGACACTGTTTATGGATTATTTTTCGGAAAAAATGTATAATTTGGCAACACTGTCACTAAATCAAAAAATGAATTGATGATAATGTGACATCGGAATACTGAAAAAGTTATAGAGTTCCATTTAAAAATTAAAAAAATGTTTGTTTTTGTTACAGCGCAAAAATGGAATACCCTGTATTATTGAAAATAACTTTACGACGATGATCTTTTCAAACAAATAATATTATGTACCAAAATTTTTTTTCTATCTTCTACGGGAAGTGCGCTAGAAATGCCGGACGCACTATTGGAAGATCCTGTATATTACTTATCTCTATGTATTCACCCAACTACCATTAAAATATATTCTTAATGGTTACATGAAAGAAATTTTAAAGTACAATAATTCCTTTATCTAGCTACTAATTAATAGATTATTGAATATCTAAATAACTATTATTCTTTAAGTATACGTGTAACCTTTATTTTTATTTTCAGGTATATTCCCTGGTGATTTCATATAATTTGCTATTAATGTACGTAGCATACAAGGTACATTAATTTTTAAATATTAACATTTTTTGGTTATCAATAAAAACAAAATTGAATTAATATATTCCATGTGTCACTTATTTATTGACACAATATATAATAATAATGACTACATATTTATTTGTACATCATATAAAAAAATAAACATATGTACATAATATGTATACAAATTATAAATATGGGTTTTAAAAATATCATTAATAAAAAAATTTTATACGAATTTACGTATAGGTACTATACACCTTATTATGTTTACTTACAGATTTAATAACTTAAAAATAACTCTTATTTCGTTTAGCTAGAGAGCAAACAGTCCATTTGAACCCGGTTCTAGTAATCAATCGTAATATCTGCCAAAAGATAACTTATACAGAATGTCCACTGGCAGATTTTAAAGTTTGAATAGAAAATAAAATAGTTGTTTGGATGAAAATATATTCACACATTATTTTCCTAACATTAGTTATTAAAAAATAAAAAATAAATTATATTTCTTCAAGTAAAGCGCATTTTAGTTTTTATATATCATATTGTTTATTATTAAATAAAAAATCTTTATTATTTTAATGAAGATATGAAATACGAAACGGCTGCGTATTTATTCAGTTAAAATAAGATTTTGAAAAAACGCTCGAACACATCAATTTTGCTTTCAAGGGGGACATATTTTGCTATAAAATGTTTGCAAGAATCTTTTCAACTCTCAGCGCTATGAGCGCAACTCTTAAAATTTTAAATAGCATGATAGGGCAAGTGATACCTCATGTGAAAGGTTTTTTTATTCTAAATTTTAATTATTTTTTCATCCAAAACTTTAATTTATTCGATAAATTAACAAATTCGATGTGAGTAAATTTGTTTGAACTATTTGACAAGAAAATTGAACTATTTTGTTTTAAATAGTTGCAAATGTTTGTTTTATTGAGCAGAAAATTAATGCATTAATGGAACTGAAAATGTAAATAACTTGGCTAAAACTAAACAGATTTAAAAAAACAAAAAACAAAAACACTTTGTTTAGAATGAAAAAACCTTTCATATAAGCTATAATTTTCCCTATCATGCTATTAAAAATTTTAAGGATTGTGTTCATAGCATTGAGGGTTGAAACGGTTCTTGCAAAAATTCTATAGCAAAAGATGTCCCCCTTAAAAGCAAAATCGACGTGTTCGAGTGTTTTTTCAAAATCTTATTTTAAATGACCAAAAGCGCGCCACTTTCTCACCCTGTATATTATATACACAGCATAAAAGGTATGTACATATAATTATGTACTATTCTCTATTATATAAATGGAGAAGTAAATTAAAAATAGTTTTAGTAAACACGTAACTCTTTTCAAAGAATGTGCAATTTAAAATTGAAACAGTATAACTTTTTTATTATTTTACTAAAAACAATTGGTTTATATCAATTAACAAAAAATAAAATTATTTCAAGAAAAATTGAATTTTGTGCATTTTTATTTAAAGTAATATCAATGTTGATATTATATTATTTATCTGTTAACGAAGATATTGAAAACGTATATAAATCCCATATGGATAGATATTTCGATCATATTTATGCTACAGTATATTATTTTTTATCACTAGTTATTGTGACGTTTTGTTTTATAAAATGCGAACAGTTTACTAAAATTCTGCATGAAATTTTAAATATCGATAAAACGTTAGAAAAATTAAGAAAATCGATTATATCGAAGAAAATGAAACATTTTTTTATTTTCTATTTAACAATAATTAGTCTAATACTATTTTTTTATTTATGTTCAATAATTTTTAGCGAAAAAAAAATGGTTTTTTTTTCAAGAACTGTTTGTTATATTGTTTTTATTTATTATTCACTATTTGCTTATATTTTTTATGTTTGTTTAAGTATACTAAATTATAACATAAATTTCTTAAATCAATATTTAAAAACTTTATTATCAAATAAATCAACGCATTTATTTAAAAACTCTAATATTTCATCGCTAAACAACTTGCCTTTAATATGTCGGCCTAAATTCGATATTTTTGATGATGATTTTCATAATGAAGTTAAATATTTACGTAACATTTATAGATTATTGTATAACAAGTGCAATGAAGTCAATTTGTTTTTCGGAATAATTAATGTTTTATTAATTATTATTACAGCAGATTGTATTTCCATTATGTCATTTTTAGTGATTCTTACAACAAATATCAAAATACTCAGATTATGTCTTAGTTCAATTTTGATATTTTACTGTACAATATGTATTTTAACAATAATTACGCCCTGCCATCAAGTTCTTATGAATGTAAGTATGTATTGTGTCTAAAAAATGTATTATAATTTTCAATTCTGTTATTAATGATAGTAAAAGATACAAAATAATTGAATACATATTTAATAATTAAATTTTATTTTAGGTATCTCAGGCAGCAATCATTCTTCATCGTTATGAAAACATTTATCTGAAACAGACCAATATTCGATATTTTTTATCATTGACATTTAATTTTTCTATACCCAGATTTTCTGCATTTGGTATTATTGATATCAATTATTACTTATTATTTTGGGTAAATATAATCCTTTTTATATATAAAAGTGTTTCATACTAATTATAAGTCAATTGAAACCTTGCATAAATTAAGAACCGCTACTAACAGTAATAATAAAACTTGGTTTGTTGGTTGGGTCCGATTAATGGTTATAGAGGACAGTTCCTTTTAAAAATCGTATGTAAGGGGGAGGAGTGACATCTCATAACAGTTATTTTTTTCAAGTTTTTTCGAGAACGACTCATGTTAGCTGAAAATTTAAGTTATCCAGTTACATGTATGCTTATTTGATATTAATTTTGAATGGAAAATTCGTAATAATCGAAAATTTACCAGTATATGCGAGCGTCATCTTTATTTTTATTTTCAGGTATATTCTCTCGTGGTTTCATATAATTTGCTTTTAGTGTACATAGCAAGCAAGGTACATTAATTTTTAAATGTTGACATTATTTTATTATCAATAAAAACAAAATGGAATTAATATATTCAATGTGTTACTTATATATTATATATAATAACCACATATATACACATCATATAAAAAAATAAACATATGTACCTATTTATGTAAATATACAAACTATAAAAAATATGGATTGTAAAAATATTTTAATTAAAACTTTTATACGAATTTACATATACTGAACACCTTATTATGTTTACTTACAGCTATAATTAATTAAAAAGAGCCCTTTTCGTTTAGCTAGAGAGCAAGTCAATTTAAACCCGATACTATCAACTGTAATATCTGCCAGCGGACAGCCTGTATAAGTTATATTATAATTATGTAACATATCTACGCTTCATTAGATAACATATACAGGATGTCCGCTGGCAGATTTTACAGTTTGAATGGAAAATAGGTATATCTAAGAGATACATAATATTACTATTTTGGTTATATACTGTGTAGATCCAAAGTTACTTCAAATATTTCTTCAAGTAAAGTACATTTACTTTTTTATATATCAAAATTTTTATTATTAAAAATGATTATTAACTTGTAAAAATAACAACAAATTTTTGAAAAAAGTTATTAAGATTTAAAATGTGAAACTGATTATTTATGTGTACAATTTATTAATTGGCCATGTTTATAAAAATCATAGATATAGTAAAATGTGTTTTGTATCGTAAGTATGTACATATATCATATCTAGTATTTTCTTATAAATTATTGAATTAACAAGCAGTGGGGTTTGGTTCGATGTTTTTTCTTTTCTTAATCTCATCATTTTTGTTTTTGAGTATTTCATTAAAAGTGGTAAATGTATATTGTATCCTTAATATATATAAAGCTCAACGTCTCTCTGTCTGTCTGTCTGTCTGTCTGTCTCTCCGTTAGTGCGCTTATCACTCGAGAACCAGTTATCCGATTTGCGTGATTTTTTTTTAATTCATAGGTACATTCTCTGACCAGGTTATAGGCTATATTTTATTACGTTAGGTAACATAACAACTAAGCAGTGACGATATTAGTAAATCAAGTCGGAAAAAATTTTACCGACGGCACGCTGTTTTGCAATACGCTGCCTAAACCGTTGAATATAGAACAAAAAATGTATTAATGAATTGTGTAGAATCAAAAGTGCTACAATAAAGTCCGCGACACCATATGTCTAACTTTTATATTTAAGCCACAATGACTGCTTTTATGTTACAAAGAAAACATAAAATATTTGGGTTCGGTTTACATGGAGTTTTGACCTGCAAAACTTCAATCCTTATTGAAATAAATGATTTCATCGTCATAGGTACTTAATTTAGATATAATTTGCCTTTTACAGATTTCAATTTGGTCTTTTGGTTTAGGAAATAACGTGAAATAAGTATATACAATAACATTATTCGTAACAATTCGCGCGAACTACGACTATGTAGACGCCGCCGCGCTGAGTAGAGGGGATAGGCCGGTATTCTTTTGATTGTCAATTGTTTAAGTTGTTTTCAATAATTAACTTTTAAATAATCAACTATATATTTTTTAAATCCTAAACAATAATTCCGTAATCCACGCGAGCGAAGCCGCGCGGGCCAAGCTAGTAATAATATATAAGAATGGTGTCAGTAATGACATTAACCTTTTAAAAACAATATTTAGTATTAAATTTACCAAACGAAACAAATATTTGTAACATTATTAAAGAAAATTGGTTTATACTATTTGACAACAAAATTGAATAGCTTACTTTAAGAAATAAAACTATTTTATATATTATATGCATATACAGCATATATATTTTATAAATGGAAAAGTAAAGTTTTAGTAAACAAGTAACTCTTTTCAAAGAATGTTCATTTTAAAATAAATCAAATGAAACAATATAATTTTTTTATTTTATTGTTGAAAATAGTTGGTTTATATCAATTAACAAAAAATAAAGTTATTTCAAGAAAAATTGAGTTTTGTGCATTTTTATTTAAATTAATAATAATGTTGATTTTATATTATTTCTCTATAATTGAAATTAATGAAAGAATATATAAATCCCTAATGAATCGATATTTAGATCTTATGTATTCGACAGTATATAGTCTTTTATCAATAGTTATTGTGACATTTTGTTTTATAAAATGCGACCAATTCACTAAAATTCTGCATGAAATTTTAAATATCGACAAAACGTTAGAAAAATTAAGAAAATCGATTATATCGAAGAAAATGAAACATTTTTTTATTTTCTATTTAATAATAATTAGTATGATACTAGTTTTTGATTTATTTATAACAATTACTAACGAAACAGTTTTTGGGGCGTTTTCAGGAACTGTTTATGATACTGTTTTTTTTTATTATTCAATATTTGCTTATATTTTCTATGTTTGTTTAAGTATACTAAATTATAACATACATTTCTTAAACCAGTATTTAAAAACTTTATTATCAAATAATTTAACGTATTTATACAAAAACTCAAATATTTTATCGTTAAACGACTTAAATTTAATCTGTCGCCCAAAGTTCGATATTTTTGATGATGATTTTCATAATGAAGTTAAATATTTACGTAATATTTATAGATTATTGTATAAAATGTGTAAAGAAGTCAATTTGTTTTTCGGAATAATTATTGTTTTATTAAGTATTATTATAATAGATTATATTTCCATTACAATGTATTTAATGATTTTTACAACAAATATCAAAATAACCAGATTAACGTTTTATATATTATTGGTATTTTACTCTACATTAAGTATTTTAACAATAATTGTACCCTGCTATCAAGTTTCTATGAATGTAAGTATGTATTATGTCTAATCATATTGCACCTCCGAAAAAAAAAGTGTCACAACTCAAAAAATGCAGTTTTGAGGAAATAGAAATAAATCAAAATTGTATTTAAACACAGTATTTAATTTAAATATTTCAGTATTCCTGTGATGTTTGAAAAATAATAACTATTAAAACGCTTAGGCCCGGTTTCTCAATATGAGTTTAAACTTCAGATTAAATAATCGTCATCCTAGGTTTAAACTGAACATAATGTCCAGTTTAAACCTCACTCTGTTTCTCAATATAAGTTTAAATGGACCTTTTTTTTATGTCAAACTAAAAATTAACCCCTAATTATTATATTAAATGTGATAAAAACAGGTTAATTTCAATAAAAGAGAACAGGGTACATTACTAGAATTAATAAAAGAATATAGTGCTACTATAGAATGTAAAAGAAGTTGAATAATAAGTTTATATTTAGGCTAGAAAAATAAATTTTTCATCTGTCAGTTAAAAGTTAATCTTAAGATTAATTATAATTTTTAACTGGACATTGAGAAACAAATTTATAGTTTAATCTTAAGTTTAACTGGGACATGTGGTTTAAACTCATATTGAGAAACCAGGCCTTAGTGATTAAGGCCCTCCGCACACGAGTCGACTGTTTCGCAACGAGAATCTCAAATTAGTTGCGCAAGCGACTATTTTGTAACTGGTTTGCAATCGATTTATTTCCTCGCACCGCACACGAGCGCGACTGAATCTTAATATTTTAATACTATTATGTATGTAATTATAATTATAAATAAAATAAAATAAAAAAAACATGTTATATTACATAATAAATATATAAAGTTTATATCTAGGTACAATATACCTGTCATGTTTATTTGGGCTGCTACCTCGTGCTATGCTTTTTCTGTTTTGTCTTTTCTCGAATATCCAGATAGGTTGTAATTATATAAAACTGTACGATTCTCCACATTTTCGACGAATTTAATGTTCACCACAAGTTCACTAGCTGTTCATTCATTTTGAATGAAGTAAATAAGTGACAACAATGAATAATAATAATTTTAATTGTTAATAAACTTTATTTTTACAATAATGAAAATTCAAACAGTATGCAACCACGCAACTGAAACTGAAATTCGACCTGCAAGCACAGTCGCATGAGACCAGTTGGAAACTGATTTCAAATCAGTTTTGTTTTAGTTGCGCCGTGTGCGGTGGGCCATTACACTACACGTGCAAAGTCACCAAACGGTCGCTTGTGCAACTGGTTTGAGATTCTCGTTGCAAAACAGTCGACCCGTGTGCGGATGGCCTAAGTGTTAAGTTTACATTTTTTAGAATATGCTAGTTTTGACGGTAGGCATACGAAGTACATTAATGACAATTTTTATTAGAAATATATAGTAATTTGGAATCATCCTATACATATTTATCTCAAATATTACATTTTTTGAGTTGTGACACTTTCTTGCGTGGGTGCGATATAATAATTGAATATATACATTGAACATTTAAATTTTATTTTAGGCATCTCAGGCAGCAATAATTCTTCATCGTTATGAAAACATTTATCTGAAACAAACCAACATTCGATATTTTTTATCATTGACATTTAATTCTTCAATACCTAGATTTTCTGCATTTGGTATTATTGATATCAATTACTACTTATTATTTTTGGTAAATATAATCCTTAAAGTTTTTAAGTCAAATGAACTTTAATATTACAAATTCTTTCTTACGAGTACAGAGGTTTTACAATTGAATTTGATACTATCCTAGTTACTAATAGATTATCGATTATCCGAAAAAATATAACTCTTTAACAATAAGTTATACGCATAACCGTTTATTTTTTTTTTACTTTCAGGTATTTTCGATGTCGATTACATATAATTTATTTTTAGCGTACATAGTAAACAAAGTAAATTAATTTTTAAAATATTGACATGTTATGATTATTATATCTATAATGAATCAATAAAACAAAATGGAATTCATATGCGACTTATTATTATGGACTTAACATGTATAACTACAAATGTGTATGAATTGTCAAAATATCATTAATAAATACTTTTTAAATAAATGTTTATAAAAACCTTAATATATTTACTTACAGCTTTAACTTAAAATAATAATTATTATTAATAAAATATATTAATCTGCCCCATTCTTATCTACATTAAGTATAGTATATTCATATGGCCAATGTATATACATATAATCATTTATGTATATACAGGTTGATTCATTAACCTGTAATTTTGTATATGTCGAGAACTAAGTAAAATAATGAAAAATGATTCAGACAAAAGTTATAAGGTATCGAATGGGTCAAATATTGGTGACCTTGAATTTCACCTTGATACTTATTTTCATGGTCAAATGAAGGTCAACTTTGTTTTTTTAATAAGAATCTATATTTTTTATTACATATTCCTATTATACGGGAAAAAAACATGTAACTTTTGTACAAAAAGTTTTTTTTTTAATGTAATTTTTTGTTTCTAACGAAATTTCAATGGTACTTGCTATTTGGTTCGTAAATTTAAAATTACTAAAAAATTTTACTTTTTATAGGGTCGATTAATTCCAGAATTATACCAAAAGTATTAATCGACTGTATAAAAATAAAAATTATTTAGTAAATTGCAAGTGCATGGAAATTTCGTTAGAAACAAAAAATTTACATTAAAAAAAAACTTTTCGTACAAAGGTTATATATTTTTTTCTGTATAATACGAATATGCAATAAAAAATAAAGATTCTCATTTAAAAAATCAAAGTTGACCTTCATTTGACCATGAAAATAAGTATCAAGGTGAAATTCAAGGTCACCAATATTTGACCCTTTCGATATTTTATAACTTTTGTCTGAACCATTTTTCATTATTTTACTTAGTTCTCGACACATACAAAATTCCAGGTTAAATGAATCACCCAGTATACATAAAATATTAGGATAGTGTCAGTGATGACATTAGCAATTTCAAACAATATTTATTTTTAAATTAACAAAATGAAACAAATATTTACTGTACATATTTTATATGTATATGAATAAAGAAAATTGGTTTAAACAATTTGTCAAAAAATGGAATTGCTTACTTCGAGAACTTTTTTTTTAATATATGTATATTATTATATAGGTACACATCATACATATTATTATGTACTATTCTATATTATATAAATGGATAAGTTATTTTAAATTTAGTAAACGTGTAACTCTTTTCAAAGAATGTTAATTTTATAATTCACCAAATGAAACAATATAATTTTTTTATTATATTACTAAAAACAATTGGTTTATATCAATTGACGAAAAATAAAGTTATTTCAAGAAGTATTGAACTTTGTGCATATCTATTTAAAGTAATATTAATATTGATATTTTACTATTTTTCAATAAATAAAATTAATGAAAAAGTATCTGAATCCCATATAAATATATATTTTGATTTAATGTATGTCACATTATATAGTTTTTTATCAATAGTTATTGTGACATTTTGTTTTATAAAATGCGACCAATTCACTAAAATTCTGCATGAAATTATAAATATCGAGAAAACGTTAGAAAAATTAAGAAAATCGATTATATCGAAGAAAATTAAACATTTTTTTATTTTTTATTTAATAATAATGAGTATGATACTAGTTTTTGATTTTTTTATAACAATTACTAACGAAACAGTTTTTGGAGCGTTTTTAGGAACTGTTTATGATACTGTTTTTTTTTATTATTCAATATTTGCATACATTTTTTATGTTTGTTTAAGTATACTAAATTATAATATATATTCCTTAAACCAGTATTTAAAAACTTTATTATCAAATAAATCAACGTATATATATAAAAACTCAAATATTTCATCGCTAAACGACTTACATTTAATCTGTCGCCCTAAATTCGATATTTTTGATTATGATTTTCATAATGAAGTTAAATATTTACGTAACATTTATAGATTATTGTATAAAAAGTGCAATGAAATCAATTTGTTTTTCGGAATTATAATTGTTTTATTAAGTATCATTATAATAGATTATATTTCCATTACAGTGTATTTAATGATTTTTACAACAAATATCAAATTAATCAGATTAGCTTATTATTTATTAATAATATTTTACTCTACATTAAGTATTTTAACAATAATTGCACCCTGCTATCAGGTTTCTCTGAATGTAAGTATCGAATTATTTTAATGCTGTTATTATTTATTATTAATGATATTAAAATTTTATTTTAGGCATCTCAGGCAGCAATAATTCTTCATCGTTATGAAAACATTTATCTGAAACAAACCAACATTCGATATTTTTTATCATTGACATTTAATTCTTCAATACCTAGATTTTCTGCATTTGGTATTATTGATATCAATTACTACTTATTATTTTTGGTAAATATAATCCTGTTTATATTTGAAGGGTACACGAGAAAAAGAAGCTATGCCAATTTTTAGTCGAATTAAGATGACAACGCCATTTAGTAACAAATCTAGGTACTTTTTGAGCCACATATGTATTAACCCTGGACGGGTAGACGTCAAATTTAAGCCGAAAAGAGTAGACGTTCGTAAAATTGACTACTACTATATAATTTTTGGTTTTCTAATAAATTTATGGTAAAAAAAAAGTTTTGCCTTTAAAATCTTTTGATTTCTGTATTTACAAAAATACCGAAATACGAAAGATTAAAATATAAGCTTAGTAATATAAGTTTACAGCGAATCGACAAACGAAAGAAAGTATCATTGGATCAAGCATTGAGACGAATGAGATCTTTTTCACATTCACAGCATATCCTTTTACGTACATATTTCGACTAAAATTTTCGTAAAAGAGTAGACCTTCGTGAAAGATACGATGTGACTTGTCGATCTATGGCTCTCTCTAGAAAAATAGCAAACACTGACACCTGTCCTTGGCAGAGGTTGAAGACGAACTATTAAACGAGGCATATCTTCCCGCTCGGCTCCCCACCCCGTCTTGATTTCCCTGTAGAGGGTGTTGTGTAAATGTAGTCGTAATTATTACGAACGTCTACCCGTCCAGAGTTAAAGGGAAAAACATGCTTAATTCCGTAAAATAAAATTTGAAATATATCTTTCTTAGAATAAATCTCTTCAAGATACTAACCTTAAAACAGCGATAACTCAAAACTATAAATTTTGATTTGGCCTCTTTTTTCCGTGTATCTACCCTTCATTTGAAAGTACCAATTTTATTCTAATTTTAAGTCAAATGAACTTTAATTTTACAAATTCTTTCTTACGAGTACAGAGGTTTTACAATTGGATTTTAAAAGTCTAATACTGTCTTTATCCTAGTTACTAATAGATTATCGATTATCCAAATAAATATCTCTTTTAATTTATACGTACCTATAACCGTTTTTTTTTTTACTTTCAGGTATTTTCGATGTCGATTACATATAATTTATTTTTAGCGTACATAGTAAACAAAGTAACTTAATTAATTTTCAAATTTTGACATTTTATGATTATTTAATCTATTATTAATCAAAAATGACATTAATATAATTCACGTACAACTTATTTATGGATTCAACATGTATAACTATCTACAAATATGAATTGTCAAAATATCATTAATAAAAAGTTTGTATACAAATGTTTATTTAACACCTTAATATATTTACTTACAGCTTTAATCTAAAATAATTTTTATTATAATTATTTATTATTAATAAAATATATTAATCTGCCCCATTCTTATCTACATTAAGTATATATTCATATGGCCAATGAATCATTTATGTATACAGGGTGTCCCATTTTTTAGGGCAAACATCCGATAATATTTTATGGTAAAATGTTATCAAAAAACTATTCAGATAAAAGTTGTATGGTTTGGAGGGAGACATAGACGTGAATGAATTTTTTTTTTAGGTTATATGAAGGTCAATATTTTTTTTTAATAGGAACCTATAGTTTTTATTAAATAATTTTATTTTACGTGAAAAAATACGAATCTTTTAATTGAAAACTTTTTTTTTAACAACTTAACCTTTCCAAGATATCTAACGAAATAATTCGAGATTTTGAACATTCAATATTTTTTTACTCAGAAACCGTCAACATTATATGTATAATCTAATAAGACTTAAAGAATTATTTTTAAAAATTTAAAACTTTTTAAATTTATTTTATTTAAGCGAAAAAAATACATTTTTTTTAAATAATTCTTCGTTTTATTAGACCAAAATACATTTTTTTTGTATCTTGTACTTTTTCTCTAAAGTTGATGGTTTCTGAACAAAAAAATATCGAAAGTTCCAAATCTCTAATTATTTTGTTAGATATCTTGGAAAAGTTAAGTTGTTAAAAAAAGTTTTCAATAAAAGATTCTTGTTTTTTCACGTTAATTAAAATTACTTGATAAAAACTATAGGTTCATATTAAAAAAATGATGTTGACCTTCATATCACCTTGAAAACACCACTTAAAAAATTTTCATCCGAGTATGTTTATGTCCCCCTCCAAACCATACAATTTTTATCTGAAAAGTTTTTTAATAACATTTCACCATAAAAAGTTATCGGGGGTGTGCACCATAATTGGGACATCCTGTATATACATAAAATATTAGAATAATGTCAGTGATGACATTAGCTTTTTCAAACAATATTAATATTTATTGTACATATTTTATATGTATATATTAATAAAGAAAATTGGATTAAACAATTTGTCAAAAAATGGAATTGCTTACTTCAAGAACAAATATTTTATAAACTATATTATTTTATAGATATATACATCATACATATTATTATGTACTATTCTATAAATGGAAAAGTAAATATAAAATAGTTTTAGTAAACACGTAACGACGTAACTCTTTCAAAGAATGTTCATTTTAAAATTCACCAAATGAAACATTATAGTTTTTTTATTTTATTACTAAAAACAATTGGTTTATATCAATTGACGAAAAATAAAGTTATTTCAAGAAGTGTTGAACTTTGTGCATATCTATTTAAAGTAATATTTATATTGATATTTTACTATTTTTCAATAAATGAAATTAATAAAAAAGTATTTGAATCCCATATAAATATATATTTTGATTTAATGTACGCCACATTATATAGTTTTTTATCACTAGTTATTGTGACGTTTTGTTTTATAAAATGCGACCAATTCACTAAAATTCTGCATGAAATTTTAAATATCGACAAAACTTTAGAAAAATTAAGAAAATCGGTTATATCGAAGAAAATTAAACATTTTTTTATTTTATATTTAATATTTATTAGTATTACGATAGCTATTGGTTTATTTAAAATAATTTCTAACGATACAGATTTTGTAACTTTTTCAGAAATTATTTATGATACTATTTTTATTTATTATTCAATATTTGCTTATATTTTCTATTTTTGTTTAAGTATACTAAATAATAACTTAAATATTTTAAACCTGTATTTAAAAACTTTATTATCAAATAAATCAACTCATTTATATAAAAACTCAAATATTTCATCGCTAAACGACATACATTTAATCTGTCGCCCTAAGTTCAATATTTTTGATTATGATTTTCATAATGAAGTTAAATATTTACGTAATATTTATAGATTATTTTATAACAAGTGCAATGAAATCAATTTGTTTTTCGGAGTAATTAATGTTTTTTTAATTATTATTGCAATAGATAACATTTCAATAACTTTATATTTAATAATTTTTACAACAAATTTTAAAATCATGGATTTTTTATTTAATTTTATTTTTATATTTTACTCTACATTGATTATTTTAACAATTATTACACCCTGCTATCAAGTTTCTTTGAATGTAAGTATGTATTCTACTTAAAAAAATTGTTGATTACTATGATTTTCAATTTACTTCAAATCCGATAATAGTAATTCTGTAATCAGTAATTATTATTGATAATAATTAAATATAGAGTAAAGTCGGTATAAATGGAACACCATACATGTTTTAGGTAAGAAAACTATGATAATATCATTTAAAATCAGCCCTAATCTTTAAACGAGATCAAGCAGGCAGAAAATTGAGTTCTTAAATAATGTAAAAAATTAGAAAAGTATACTCTTAAAAAAATGTGCGTGTAATATGGACCAGAGTGGTTCATATCAGACGCTTGTTTTTACACAAACAAAACAAAAACACGGTGTTTTTTTGACAAAAAAGCAATAAACCCTATACATTTTTAAATAAGTATTTTAAAGACACGATCTTCTTGTTTTTTCTGTGTAAACTGACTGTAAACACCGCATTACAACATTTGTTTTTTTAATTTTATTTTGTTGTTTTTATTTCAAACTTATCATTAAAAATAATACAGTAGTAAGAAGTATGCGGCACCCAATATAGTGGGTACCATCATGAAAATATATACCAAAAAAAAATTTTTTATCGAAGTAGATAGTTGTGAAGTACTCGATATTTATTATACTTTTCATATTAATTGACTCATGACAATTTTGACTAATTATTATTAACATTTCATAGTTGTACTCCATAATACCCGCAACCACATGATTTTAAAAAAAATGTTAGTTCCGAAACAAAAATTATTACGTAGATTAAAAGCACTGTTTATACAACCAAACCCTATACCAGCATTTTTAAACAGCAATGTAATCAATTCAATTAAATAAAAATGCATATCAATTTGAAATAATCAAAAAAGGAAACATTACCCTCCTGTTCCATATATACCGACTTTACTAATTTTAATAATTGAATACTTATATTTATATATTTAAGTTTAATTTTAGGCATCACAGGCAGCTATTATTCTCCATCGTTATGAAAACAACTATATGAAAGAAACCAATATTCGATATTTTTTATCATTGGCATTTTATTCTTCAATACCCAGATTTTCTGCATTTGGTATTATTGATATCAATTACTTCTTATTATTTTTGGTAAATATGATTTTGTTTTATTGTAATTTTATATCAAAGTAACATTAAATTTGCAAATACCTCGTTGCAAGAGCTTTATTTTACATGAATACACCCAATTCTGTTTTTACACGGTTTAGAAAAAAAAAGATTCCGTTCTTACACGATTTCATTCGATTTAGCACGATTAAAAAAGCTATTTGATTTAAATTTTAAAGAAAAATATTTTTATTATTCGTAATCTTCTAGGAATTTTTTTCTATCTGTTATTTATAAAATATGTAGTTAAAAATTCCCCTTTCTAATTTATTTTCATAGCAGCTTAAGTATATATTTTAGTCTTGCACGAGTATTCAGGGGTCTAGGACAATTCAGCGCCGCCGTTTCAGCGCCGCCATTTCATCACCGCCGATTCAGCGCCAGGACAATTCATCGCCGGCCGTTTCATCACCGACCGTTTCAGCGCCAGAACTAGTAAATTAAATGAATGTAAAGATGTTCGTCGGTTACTGTTTTTTTTTGTTTGTTTTAAATTGTCTTAAAGCTATTCAGAGTATTTAAAAACAATCACGTAAATAATTCAAATCTATTTTGTGATTTTTTTCTTCAAAACAAATAAAAATACTCTTTTAATGAATAAAATAGACAAATTTAGATTTTGTCAGTGCAACGGTATATTTCAAATCTTATTTAAAACATAAATCTGTAATGGTAAATATGATATTTAATAATAAAATTATTGTTTCTGAATAGCTTTAGGACAATTTAAAACAAACAAAAAAATATACAGTAACCGACGAACATCTTTACATTCATTTAATTTACTGGTTCTGGCGCTGAAACGGCCGGCGATGAATTGTCATGGCGCTAAATCGGCGATGATGAAATGGCGACGCTGAAATGGCGGCGCTGAATTGTCCCATTCCGAGTATTCAGTTCCTTAACTTGCGATAATTTTATATTTATGTTACTTTTTCTGAATTGCCTTTTATTTTTATGAAATAAACTGTGCATGAATGCACATAAAAAAATAATTTATAGTTGTTTTTTGTATGAATCATTTCATTTTACCTATTTTTTACAGGGTTGAATGATATGGAACTAATCCCCTTTTTTCTATGCACTTCATGTCTTTTTTTACACGTTTTTTTCTGGAACGTATTTACCGTGTAAAAACAGAATTAGGTGTACTGTCTTTATCTAGATACAATAGATACTAACAAATTAACGATTATCTGAATGAACACAGTGAAACTTGATTAAGTGGGACTTGGATAAGTGGGAATCTTCTATAACTAGAATTCATAATGAGATTCCGTTACTTCGGTACTAAAATACCTCCATTAGATAGACTTATAAAACTTCTCTATCTGGAATTTCATTTTTTGATTTTTTTTCGATAATTACCTCTCCTACCTTTATAACTGAGACATGAGATAAAAATGAAAAAAAATATCTTGTCAAAATTTTGTTTTAACTTCTCTGTAAATGAGACAATCATCTTTAAGTGGGATAAAACCTCTTTAAGTGGGATAAAATAACTAGTCCCTTGAGATTCCAGTTATCCAAGTTTCACTGTATTACTTTTTAAGGTATACTCATAACCGTTTTTATTTTTATTTTCAGGTATATTCGATATCGATAACATATAACTTGTTTTTATCGTACATAGTACAACAAAATTGAATTAATGTTATTCACGTATCACTTATTTATGGATTCAACATCTATAACTAACTTCACATCATGAAAAAATATATATAAATGTACAAAGTACTTATATGAATTGTAACAATATATTTACTTACAGATTTAACTCATTACTTAAAAAGCTCTCTAGGGAACAAACAATCAATTTGAACCAGGTACTAGCTATCAATAATATTTATTGATTAATATATAGGTACGTCATACAAACTTACTCTAAATTGTAAGATAAGCGAATTTCTTTCAGTAATAATATTAACCTTTACAAAGTATATTCATTTTGAAATTAATAAAATGAAACAATATAACTATTTTATCATATTGTTAAAAATAAATGGTTTATATCATTTGACAGAAAATATTAATATTTTAAGGATTGTTGAAATTATTGTATTTTTATTAAAAATTATATTTATGTTAATTATTTATTATTTATCAGTAAATGAACTAAATCAAAATGAATATAGATCTTATATGAGTAAATATTTAGATCTAATATATGCCACATTTTACTGTTTTTTAACAATAGTGATTGTGACATTTTGTTTTATAAAAAGCGACCAGTTTTCTAAAATTCTACATGAAATTTTAGAACTTGATAAGTTTTTACAAAAATTCAAAAAATCAACTGTATCGAACACACTTAAATATATTTTTATTTTTAATTTAGTAATAACAAGTTTTATAATATTTTTGGACTTAACTTCAAAAGTTACTAAGGAATCTGATTTTGGATTTTTTTCAGCAATTATTTATGAAACGGTTTTTATGTATTATTCAATATTTGCTTATATTTTTTATGCATGTTTAAGTATAATCAATAATAATATAAAATTTTTAAACCAGTGGTTTCAAACTTTTTTGTCAAATAAATCGTTTTATGGAAACTTATCAATTTCATTATTCGATGATTTAAATTTTAATTGTCGACCTAAAACGAATAGTTTTGAAAATAATTTTTATAAAGAATTAAAAAATCTATGCAAAATTTATAGGTTATTGTATAAACAGTGTAATGAAGTTAATTTATTATTCGGGTTAATAATTATTTTATTAATTATTATAACAATCGATTACAGTTCACTTTCGATGTATCTCTTGATTTGTACCCCAAACATCATAACTTCGAGATTATGTTTTTATATAATTGTATTATTATATTGTACTTTAGTAATTTTAACAATTATTACACCTTGTCATCAAATTATTATAAATGTGAGTATTCATTTAAACAAAGGACACCACAGAAACCTTATGGGAAATGGGTTTCAGTCAAACTCTTTGAAACTTTGGATTCTGATAGTCTTTGATGGGTACCTAGATCAAAAGTGTCAATGAGCACTAAGTCCTAAAAACTCCAACTTTTAAGATATAGCCCTCTAAAGTTGGGGATCATGTTCGTCTTTAATTTACAATAAAAAAATTTGTAGAACCTTAATTTTCGTACAACATTTTTATGTGTTCCCAAAGACTTATATAATCGATTAACACCATAAAAAAAGTAAACTTTTAAATTCTTTAGCCAATGGCAGTACTTGAATCTTATTATTACGTTTTTTTTTATTATAAACCAATTTTTTATTAGTTGGCTTTTTATGGTGGCAATCGATTATAGATGTCTTTGGGAACATACAAATAGTTGAGCGAAATTTAAGGTTCTACAAAAAAAATATTGTAAATTAAAGACAATCATGATCCCCAACTTCAGAGGGCTATATCTTAAAAGTTTGAGTTTTTAGGACTTAGTGCCCATTGACTCTTTTAATCTACTCATCAAGGACTATCAGAATCCAAAGTTTCAAAGAGTTTGACCGAAACCCCTTTCCCATAAGGATTCTGCGGGGTCTTTTTTACTGGCAAATAAAAATAAATTTAATTTGTATTTTTCATAATAATATAATTTTATTTTAGGCATCTCAGGCAGCTAGAATTCTTTATCGTTATGAAAACATTTATCTAAAACAGACCAACATTCGATATTTTTTATCAATAACATTTTATGCTTCAGTACCAAGATTTTCTGCATTTGGAATTATTGATATCAATTACTTTTTATTATTTTTGGTAAATATAAATATAATATTATATTATCTATCATAACTCTGTTATCGAAAAATAAGTATTCTATAGTAGCACTCTAATTTTTGAATGTTAATTATTAGTTGCATAAATTTTTGGTCAGAAATAATCAATCAAAAAAGTTAGTGGTACATTTTTGTACCACTAACTTTTTGCAAATTTTTACTCACCATACCTACTTTAGATTTTACAGCCCTTTAAATTTCAAAAATGATCAAAGTTTCCCCGGTTTACGGTACTTATTTTATTAGTAACATGAGCTCATGAGCAAATCAAAAAAGATGCCCATCAATGTTTAAAAGTTTAAACGTTATTTTATTTTCAGATATATTCAATTATAGTGACATATAATTTGCTTCTAGCCTATATAGAAACAAACGTAAATTAATCAATTTTTGTTTTTTTTTTATATAAGATTATGTTAATAAATTAAATTATATGTAAAAATTACAATCGTGAATTGTAGAAATAATATTAATAAAAAAAAACATTTTATACACAAGTGTTTATCATAATTTATTTACAACTTTTGTATTAAACAAATTAAAAATTATAGAATATCTTATACTTTAAGCCTATGTAGCCAATAAGGTAAATTAATCAACTTAATATACAAAATGTATTTTTTTATGTATAACAAGTTATGATTATTAAAGTTATGCATAATAGAATAAAAAATCAATAATACAAAATTAACTTAATATAATATAGGTGTAATTTATTTATTGATACAGTGATATCCATAAGTGGCCGTGCTGATGTAAAACAAATGACAAAATGTAGTACCTACTTAAGTATCAATGTATCAATAAATTAAAATTAATAGTTAAAACGGATAATATTTATGTAATAAAATAATTTATTTTATTTAAAAAAATTATGAAAAGTCACAAAATTGAAAAAACATAAAAGATAAAAGACCAAAATAAATGTTCTAAATTATGTCTTCTATTTTCATCCAGGCTCAATTCAATTTGCCGGCATGTGTTTTTCATCAGCACGGCCTACTTCGGTTCATAAAAGTGTAATGAAAAGGTTAATTTTATTAAAAGTACTGAATATCCGAGAAACTATGGGGTTTAGACATAGGACATCCTCTATACAAATTGAAAAGGAGAAAAAACCCCAACGAATAACGAAATAAAAAAGGGTAGTCACATTTGAAAAAAATGAGTTTTATCATTCTTAAGTTTGCAAATTTTGACATTTTTTTATGGACATCATGCATAACTAAATTCAAATTGGTTATTATCAAAATGTTACTCTTTACCAGGACTAATATTATTGTTAAAAAAAATCAATCGCTTCAAAAAAAGCGAGGTCGTTACGATTTTTTTAAAATTTACCCTGTTTATGGATTATTTTTTGGAAAAAAAAAATTATAATTTGGCAACACTGTAACTAAATCAAAAAATGAATGTGGTGGTTACAAAATGACATCGGAATACTGAAAAAGTTATAGGGGGTTCCATTTAAAAAAAATCTTTGTTTTTGTTACAGCACAAAAATAGGACACTGTATTATTGAAAATAATTTTACGACGTTGATATTTTCAAACCAATAATATTATGTACCAAACTTTTTTTGCTATCTCCTACGGGAATTATTGGAGGACCCTGTATTAGGTCCGCCTTAGAAAAATATAACCGAAGATGTTACTATATGTGTTTTAGAATTTGTTGCAAGTAATTCTCACCTTAAGGGTGATAGACAACTTATTCTGCCGATGGTACAATAGGTTCAATTAAGGGGTTACATGGGTTTCGTGGGTTCAAAAAATCGATTTTTTTTGCCTTATTAATTTCTACAACATCTCAAGAATATTATCCTAAATTTTCAAGTCGATCCGAATAATAGTTTCGGAGATACAGCCTTTGGAAGGTGTGCGCTCCAAGTCAGGTATAGCGTCTCAGGTATAGTGAGCAGCTGCTCACTATACCTGAGTATAGCGAAGCCAGAATCCGGCATCGACAGGAGCAAAAGGATGCCCTGGACATTGCAACTGCTGCAGGATCTTTACTTTATGGCCCAGGAATCGACGATTCACTGTAAGTTACAAAAAACATTTTTTTTTCCACTTTTATTGTTACTCAAAACTTTAACGCGTTTTTCTCGGAACCGTGTTTTCAAAGTCGGTTGTCAAATGTTCTCGAAAACTACTCAACCGATCTTGATGAAATTTTACACAGGTGTTCGAGATACAATTTACTCGTGCTTGGACGAAGGATTTTTTTTTTCAATTACAACTATTTTTAAAAAAAAAAAACAAAATGTCAAGCAAATTTGACCGAAATTTTAATTTTTTTGGAAAAATGTCTGCCAAAATTCCAATTTTTACTTTTTTTTGTTTCCTTTGTTCAAGCACGAGTTTATGGTCTTAACTTAAACACTTATTTTTGTTTTTTCATTTTAGATGATCCTGTCAGGAGTTATGCTGACAACGCGGACGCACCTTTTTTCGAGGGGTCACCGGAAATGACGTCACAATGGAGGAGTTTTAATTTTTTTTTTTTAATTTCAGAAATTATTCTTTAAATATGTATCTATAAGACAGAAAAAAGTTTGAATTAAATAAATAATTTTTTACATAGAAAAAAAAAATTTAAAAATGGCCTTTTTTACCCGACGAAACCCATGTAACCCCTTAAAGCTAACCAAAACTACAAACATGTATTAAAAGAATACTAATAATAAAAAATAAAAATAAATTATAATATTCGAAAAATGAATTATCTAACTAAAATGTTTTTTTTTTTCGTTCAACTGTAGGGTCGTTGTCTTTTAAGCCGGTACTGGTTATTTGGTTATCAATGATTATCAAATATATATATTTGGTCATATAAATATAGGTACTCAACATTAGAAAATAACTCATAATTAGGTATTTTATGTAAATGGATAAAGAAATAAATGTAGAAAACATTTTAGTTATCCAATAACATTTTACAGAGTTATTCAGAAAATGAAACACTATAACCTTTTTATTATATTATTAAAAACAATAGGCTTCTATCAACTAACAAAAAATAAAAAAAAATCAAGAAAAATTGAGTTTAGTGTATTTTTATTTAAAGTTATATTTTTCTTCGTTATATATTATTTATCAATAAAAGAAATAAATCAAAAAGATTATAAATCTAATTTTGATAGTTATTTAGATCTAATATATGTAACAATGTATATTCTTTTTACGCTAGTGATTTTAACATTTTGTTTTATAAAAAGTCATCAGTTCACTAAAATTCTGCATGAAATTTTAAATATTGATAAGTCGTTAGAAAAAATAAGAAAATCGACTATATCGAACACACTTAAAAAAAAGTTAATTTTTTATTTAATAATTATAAGTGTAATAGTATTTTTCGATTTACTTTCAAAATTGTTAAAAGAATCTGATTTTGGATATCTTTCAGGAATGGTTTATCAAACTGCTTTTATGCATTATTCAATATTTGCTTTTATTTTTTATGTTTGTTTAAGTTTACTCAATAATAACATAAAGTTTTTAAATAAATGTTTAAAAAAATTATTATTAAATAAATCAAAAGAACTTTATGAAAACTCTTTAATCTTATCATTAAATGATTTGAATTTAAACTGTCAGCCAAAACCGAATATTTTTGGACAAGATAATCATTATGAAGTAAAATATTTACGTAACATTTATAGGTTATTATATAACAAGTGCAATGAAGTCAATTTGTTTTTTGGAATAATAATTTTTTTGTTAATTATTGTTTCTATCGACTACGTTTCTATTTCGATTTATATAATGATTTCTTCAACAAATTTGAAAACAATTATATTCTATTTTTATATAATTGAAATATTTTACTTTACATTATATATTTTAACAACTATTTTACCTTGTCATCAAATATATATGAATGTAAGTAAAAAATACTTACTTTATTATTATTAAGTTTGATTTTATTTCAAATCATATTTTCTTAATTCTTTATTATGTATGACAGTCAAAACTGTATGATATTAAATATTTACAAATATTTAAATTTTATTTAAGGCATCACAGGCAGCAATAATTCTTCATCGTTATGAAAACATCTATAAGAAACAGAGAAACATTCGATATTTTTTATCATTAACTTTTTTTTCATCAGTACCAAGATTTTCTGCATTTGGAATTCTTGATATTAATTTATCTTTATTCTTTTTGGTAAATATATCATTAGTTTTCAACAATTTATATTAAGTTTATCTTTTTTGTATTATTTAAAATTGTAACGTACAAAATTGTATCGTACAAACCATGATTCAAAATGCTTATAAACTAATAAAAATTATAGCCATAAAAAATTTAAGGAAGAATAAAAAAAATCTGCCTCAATTTTAGAATTATTAATAAATTGTATACCGGGTGTCCCAGATAACTTTTCCAGCATAGGGATCTCAGTATCTATAAGAGATACAGGTTTGGTTAAATGAGATGAATTATTTGTATGAAAGGGGTGAGTATTATTACACAAAAAAATATTCATAATTATATGTGGTTTAGACGGTATACCCAAAAAACTGAAAATCCGGAATTTCTTTAAATTGCTATAACTTTCTTGTTAAAATAGATAGGTACTTTTTGTTTGCGGTTTCTTAAAGCACTTTTTTGTGTAGAATTGATTGGTGTATTTAGATTTTTTATATCACTTTTAGTTTCCGAGTTACAAGCTCTAACTTTAGTTTTTCTTATGGGCCACTTAGTTGAATATATCATATTTGAACGTGTTTTTTACTCTACTTTACAACGATATGTCACTTGCCATATTTATTATCGAAATACTAAATATCAGTGATATTTATGAAGTATTTTATTACTAACTTTTAAGTGAGCTATGAAAAACAATAATTGTAAACAAAAATCACAATAACAACAATCAAAATAACAAATGAATATTTGAAACAATGAATTATTTGAAAAAATATATTATAATTTTTTTTTCGACAATAAATATGGCAAGTGGCACATCGTTGTAAAGTAGAGTAAAAAACACGTTCAAATATGCCATAGCCAACTTAGCGGCCCATAAGAAAAACTGAAGTTAGGGCCTGTATCTCGGAAACTAAAAGTGATATAAAAAATCTAATTACACCAATCAATTCTACACAAAAAAGTGCTTTAAGAAACCGCAAACAAAAAGTACCTATCTACTTTAACAAAAAAGTTATAGCCATTTAAAGAAATTCCGATTTTTCAGTTTTTTGGGTATACCGCCTAAACCACATAGAATTATGAATATTTTTTGGTGTAATAATACTCACCCCTTTCATACATATAATTCATCTCATTTAACCAAACCTGTATCTCTTATAGATACTGAGATCCCCATGCTGGAAAAGTTATCAAGGACACCCGGTATATGCACAAAAACTTTAAAATTTTCCATGTAGATACCTATGTACAGCCTTGGGCAAAAGTATTTGCTACCCAGGTTAAATAAATAATACCAGTTGATGATAACGGAAATATTTATTATAATAAATTAATATTTTGTACAGATACATATTGTTATGATAACAGTAGTTTAATCAAGATATTGTTTATATTTTTAATTGATGTGATTGAGTGTTCCCTTATCGTGTGCTTTAATATCGACCAAAGATGTTCAATGGGGTTGAGGTCCGATGATTGATGAGGCCAAAACAGGAGCTCAATCCCATTATCTGAGAACCACTTCATCTTCACTCGCGATTTGTGCCAGGCGCGTTTTCTTACAATAAATGGGCACTGTTCATGTTGGTATCACCGAACATTTTATGAAGAGATGGTTTTAACGCAGTTTACAATACTTGGGTGTCTTTTTTTAACCCATTTGGCCCTTTACACAACACGATTTCGCCCACTCCATGTCAAGTCAAAAAAAAGTTACATATCTTAGAATTGACGGGGGTGGCAAATACTTTTGGCCAAGGCTGTATGTATATAGATATATAGAAATCCCTCATTTTACATGGATTCGTTTTTACGTGGTTGAAAATGGATGAAAAGACTTAAAAATAGATAATGTAATCGAGCAATTTCAATTAACACGTTTTTTTATGAAACCAATTAACCGCGCAAATAGAGGGATTACTTTATTAAACTATATATCTAAAAATGGTTATTTATTTTCAGGTATTTTCAATTGTAGTAACATATTATTTGCTTTTAGCCTATATGGCAAACAAGGTAATTTAATGGTAATGTACTTAATTTTATTTCACACATTCAAAATGTAGTTTTTTGTATAATATTTTATGAATATTAAAGCAATAAGAGAATTAGACATCAATAATTTTATTGATATAGCAATTATACTTTACTTAATAACTATCACTACTCACTACAAAAGTAAAATGTAAAAAATACTGATTATATTATAAAAAAATGTATACAAATAAACAAGAGAAATAAATATTTATTTATAAATTAAACCTTTATTTTAATTCTAAAAATATAAATTATAATAGACCAGCAGGTATCATAGACAAACCCCGTTTATAAAAAAAATTATAATAAATTATAAGTTGTTGCATTTCTCTAAACAGTAAGGAAATAGATAAGCTGATTCTTTAGTTGATCAAGAAAAAATTTCATGCAAAAAAATTCATATGAACAAAAAAATAGTATATTGTGTAGCAAGGGTTGAAACAAGACGATTTCTGACTAGGGCGAGAGTTGACTGCCCGAGCGAAGCGAGGGCTGTCATCGCACTGGTCATAAATCGTCTTTGTTTCATCCCGTGCCACACACGCTATTTTTCATATCACATGCATTGAAACAGCGAGTTTTGATTTCTGTAGCCAGTCGAAGTAAGACTATTTCAGACAAATAGCGCAGTAATATCTTATACTATTTTAATAATAAAATAATTCAGAAATAAGATTGGCTTTTGTTTATTACAAATTCGATTCTGACAGATTTAGAATACTATGGCTAGGCCATAAAATGCACACCCCTTAAACATAAAAAAATGTATTAACTTATAATATCAAATAAATACGGTACAGGTACAATATAATTGGTGAAACTTAAAAGGATGTTTGAAAAAAAGATTGGAGGTAATTAATATTATATAAATATATAAAATGAAGTTTATCACTCATTAAGATTTTTTAGAAAATCAACAATGAATCTTGATATCAATCGATTATTACCTTTTTTTATTTAAATTTAGGATGTATTGTAATAAAACAACAATCATTTTAATTTACAATTTTTATATAACATATTTTTTTTGTAAAATGTATAAAGTAAATAAATTAATTAATATCTAATAATAATTAAAAAGATAAATACATCCACATATTGCAGCGATAACAGCTGTGTTCACCTGATGTCTAGCATTTAAAATGAAACAACAATGTAACGTTTATAGGTTATATGATGTATATTATATATTTGTTTTAAAAATGCAAACTTACCAGATTTTATCTTGATTAAAAAGATTGATTGGCTTTGAATAAAAATACAGCACGTATCGATGTACAAAATGTACATGTATTTATATATTAATTAACACAATATAATAATTATGGAATTTGAAGTGACATATGAAGAAAAAGCGCCTACTACTATTAATAAATTATAAATAGCAACTACTCTATTTGTAAACAAATTTCTTGTCAAAATATGAATTTTTGTTTAAATAAACTGCAAATTTCGTTACTTCTAGTTATCCAATTTTGTTGAGTTTTAATAGGGTTCTATTCTGATAATAGATGAAGTGAATTCAAAAGGATTGGTGCAAATTTATTTCGAATTGAAGCCTGTAGTTCGGCGTTTCTATCAAAAAAGCGGGTTAAATCGACAAATTGAACTTTATTTATATTTTTATAACAGAAAATTAAAACCGATCGATATTAAACTTAGCAAAAATGGAGACTGTAATGTTTTCTATCAGAAAATGTAAAAATGTAAGTGAGATACTGAAGAAATTTAAGATATAATACTCATTTTATCAATTTATATACGAAAAAAATTTTTAGGACGAGAGTAGAACACACTTCCAAGCAGAGCCTGCTTGGGGTGTGCAATTAATGAATTCGCTAGTCAGGAATAACGTTGTTTATTTGTTTCTGCTCGGTACAATCGCATTGGTCTGAAATTGTCTTGTTTCTACTGTCAAAACTGGGTTCAAAACTAGTTGTTTCTATGCATGTGATATGAAAGAGTAATTTCTTGTGTATTTTCTGTCATATGACCATATATAAAAGTGCTAAATGTAGAAAAAAAAATAAAAACATTTTTGCTATTGAAAAAATATTGGTTTTAAGTCTATTAAACCTAAAAAAAATTGATACTTGTTCCAGTCATGGACAATACACTATATAGTATTGGACACTCGTTTACTTAAATGTACTAAATTTGAAATATTTATTGATATTTGATTACTGCCATTACCAAATCATAACCTATAGACATAGAACTGTAAAACAGCTTAAATTGATGACAATCAGCCAATGGATGTCAAAATGGCGGACATTTAAACTAATTATTAGTGTAATATATTTATTAATTATTATATTATCATAGCATCTACTTTACATTGTTTCAAATTTTACGATTTTTTATTTTATAAATTTTGTGTCAATACTTATCATTTTGTAATCATTAGCATGTGTCCATCACTGGGTGCCCATTACTAGTTTTACTTTGTATATTACTGGAAAAATATATATAATATATAAGACGTGGGTACGTATTTTATTAGTAACATGAGTTCAAGGAATTACAAAAAAGATGCGCATCAATGTTTAAACGTTTTTTAACTTCCCAATAGGGAGTTATTGTAATTGGTCCGAAAATCGAAATCAAAAATTTTAACATATTTTCATGTTTCAAGGGCATTAGAGTATATTGACACTATTTTTAGAAAAATGTCTGTGTGTGTGTGTGTGTATGTACGTACGTACGTACGTACGTACGTACGTGTCATTTTTTTCCGGGACGAAATCTCGCGAACAAAAAATGCTATTGACTTCGTTGGGGTGCTAATCGAAGCGTCTTGACGTGAATATGATCTGAAAGAAAGGATTTTTCGAAATTCAACCCCTACGGGGGTAAAAAGGGTGTTTTTTTTATTTTTATTTTTTTTCTTGGTCGAATTTAGTCGGAACTTAGAATAAATACTATACAATACAAATAATGAAACGTGTATTTCAGTATTTATTTTTTATATGGGTCCAAACAGCCATTAAAGGGATGAAAACCACCATCAAAATTTGAATTTCATACTAATAAATACATCTAATAATTCATGTTGCCTTGGAAACAACACAATTCAAAATTCAAACTGTCAGATTAGTTTTTCTTAAAAATGTGCATTATATTATTGACATTATTAGGATATTAGAAAACTAATATTCATAATACAAAGGATGAGTTTTATTTCTGATAAATTCCATTAAAATTTTTCATATACATATTAAAAAAAAAAATATTTACAAACTATAACATAGTAATATTAATTATGGTAACAATAAGTAATCAGTATTCAAGTATTGTAAGTCATACCATGTTGGGAAGTTGATTGTGTGGACCTAAAGGATCGCACCCCACAGCATTATACGTTATATAGTTTAATTTTATATCTCCGGGTAAAATTGGATCCGACAGCTAGTTGTTATTTTCAGATATATTCAATTGTAGTGACAAATAATTTGCATCTAGTTCTAGCCTATATAGAAACAAACGTAATTAATCAACATTTGTTTATTATATATTAATTAAAGAAATGTATCAAATATATAAAAATAATAAATATGAATTATTGTAGAAATAATATTAATAAAAAAAAAACATTTTATACAAGTGTTTATCAAAATTTATTTACAACTTTATACTAACTATATTAAATAAAACTAAAAAATGAAAAAAATACTTTTAGCCTATATATGTATAGGCAACAATGTAAATTAATCAACCTAATACACCTATCCCCCGATTTACACTGTAGATACGTTCTGCACAAAACCGTGTAAACTGAAATCTTGAATTTTGCTAAGTAAAATCGTGTAAAGAAAAATGAAAATGTGCATGATTCAGTAATTTATTTAAATAAAACAAAAGCCAGACATCTTGGAAAACTCAAAATTCATAAAACAAGAAACAAATGAAAGTAATATAAGTAGATATTTAATTTATTTTACTTATTGTATTGTGAAATAAATACACACAGATTATCGGGATTCCCCTGTTTACATCAGGTTACCGAAGGAAAAAGAATCAAAAATGCCATCAAATCTTTGTATAAGCGTATATGGAGCAGAATAAACATTTTTACTAGTTTTTTGAAAAATGTCATTTTATAAATCGTGTAAAATCGAGGGATAGGTGTATATAAATTATATATTTTTTATGTATTACAAGTTATGATTAATAAAGCTACATGTATTATAGTAGATTAAAAATCAATAATATAAAATTAACTTAATAAAATTCAGAGGTGTTACTTATTTTTTGTTAGTACAGTGGCATACATAAGTGGTCGTTCAGTTTGTGTTGAAATTCGCTTATCACAAAATAATTAGGCTCCTCCGATTTGATTATTATAATATTTAAATCATTTCTCCATGTACCAAACAAAGATAGATATTTTGAAAATCATTTGCTAGATAAAGAAGTACTCTTTGTTTATAGTACTCATTGTATATATTTTTTTATATGTTTGTCTTATATATTTTCGAATTTGTTGCAAGAGATTCTCACCTTTAGGGTTGCAGACAACTAATGTTGCCGATGGTAAAATAGGTTCAATTAAACCTAACATAAAAATGTGTACAAACTACAGACATAAATTGAAAAATACTAATAATAAAAAAATATTTGATAAATTAATTATTATCTAAATGAATTTTAAGTTTTTTTCGTTCGACTGCAAGACTATTGTCCTTTTAATACGGTACTGGTTATAAAAGTTAATCGAATATCTATAATCTATCATACAAATCTACGCAACATTAGGAAAATAACTATTATTTAAATAAAATAATTATTTAAATGGATGATGAAATATGAAAACATTTAGTTTTCAAATAACCTTTTTAAAGAATCCCCAGTCATTCAGAAAATGAAACACTATAAACTTTTTATCATATTATTAAAAACAATAGGCTTCTATCAATTAACAAAAAATAAAATAATTTCAAGAAAAATTGAGTTTAGTGTATTTTTATTTAAAGTTATATTTATGTTTGTTATATATTATTTATCAATAAAAGAAATAAATCAAAAAGATTATAAATCTAAATTGGATAGTTATATAGATCTATTATATGTCTCTTTATATGTTTTTTATACGTTAGTGATTTTAACATTTTGTTTTATAAAAAGTGATCGGTTTACTAAAATTCTGCATGAAATTTTAAATATTGATAAGTCGTTGGAAAAAATAAGAAAATCGTCTATAGCGGGGAAAATTGAAATTTTGTTAATTTTGTATTTAATAATAATAAGAGTATCAATATTTTTGGATTTAATTTCAAAAATTTTTAAAGAATCTGATTTTGGATATTTATCAGGAACGGTTTATGAAATTGCTTTTATATATTATTCAATAATTGCTTATATTTTTTGTGTTTGTTTAAGTTTACTTAACAATAATGTAAAGTTTTTAAATAAATGCTTAAAAAATTTATTGATAAATGAATCAACAGAATTATATGAAAACTATTTCTTTTCATCATTGAATGATTTTAATTTAAACTGTCAGCCAAAAACGAATAATTTTGGACAAGATAATCTTTATGAAGTAAAATATTTACGTAACATTTATAGGTTATTATATAACAAGTGTAATGAAGTCAATTTGTTTTTTGGAATAACAATTTTTTTGTTAATTATTATTTCTATCGACTACATTTCTGTTTCGATTTACGTAATGGTTTCTTCAACACATATCAAAACAATTAGATTTTATTTTTATATAATTGAAATATTTTACTTTACATTATTTATTTTAACAACTATTTTACCTTGTCATCAAATATATATGAATGTAAGTAAAAATACCTACGTTATTATTAATAAGTTAGATTTTATTTTAAATTATATTTTATTAAGATTATATGTATTGCACACTGTAAAAAAGATTTGGTTTTGAAAATGTTTATTTTTAAATTATAGTCAGAACACATGTACCTACATTTAATGAAATATTTTACTTTGTTAATTATTAATTATTAAACAGAACGGTATATAATAGTAACATGTACTAATTTGCTGTAATGTCAGTGCTAGTTTTTCATTATTTTGAATAAATTACACGTGAATGTATTTTTTTTATAATTTTTATAGTATTAAAAAGGGTTGAAGTTTCGAATAATTAGTTTTGAAAACGTCTCTATATAGCCAATTGTGTAGAATTTCAATAAATAGAGAACTTTCGGCAAGTTCTCTCATGTGTCGTTTGTTAAAAACTCTATATTTAATATTAATATCAAATTACTCAAAAATCATACGTCCAATATTCTGAATTAGTAAAATATTATTATAGAGTTATCTATAAACACCATATTAAAATTTTATCCTTTTATCTATACATTGTTCTAATGATCGAATAACCTTTTTTTTATGTAGGTATGGCAGTAAAAACTAAATGAAATTAATTTATATGAATTTTATTTTAGGCATCACAGGCAGCTATAATTTTTCATCGTTATGAAAACATCTATAAGAAACAGAGAAACATTCAATATTTTTTATCATTGACATTCTTTTCATCAGTACCAAGATTTTCTGCATTTGGAATTCTTCATATTAATTTATCTTTATTCTTTTTGGTAAATATAGCATTAGTTTTCGATAATTTATATTAAGATCTAATATAATACCTTTATTATTATTTAAAATCGCACATGCATTGAACAAACCCCGATTCAAAATAAAAAAATAAAATCAGAATAAAAACACTCCCGTTATCTACAGTTTATTTAAAATTATTCATAGATTGTTTATATGCATAAAAATTTATCAACACCCACGCGTGCGCAAAACACTTGACACGTATTACCCTTGCCAATCGATTCGTGAATCAATCCTGAGTCCAACGAGGTACATGAAGCCATATGTAAAAAAAAATTCGAGGGGGGGGGTCATAACTGGAAAAATTCTTAAAATGGAATAAACAAGAACCACAGACCTACCAATTAGCGAAAACCCTAGGTCTCTAGGTGGTCAGGGGGCCGAGATCTCGCGGTTGAAGACAGACGGACGGACTGAAAATCGAGCATATAAGCGCTACAACTTCATGGGTTGCGTTATAAAAACACCACTTAAGAATTTTTCATGTAGATACGTATGTATAAAAATATATAGAAATCCCTCCTTTAACGTGGATTCGTTGGTGGAAATATTTCAAAACTTAAAAATCTATTTACACACTGTTTTCATGGAACCAATTAACCGCGCAAATAGAAGGATTACTTTATTAAACTATATATCTAAAAATGGTTATTTCTTTTCAGATATTTTCAATTGTAGTAACATATTATTTGCTTTTAGCCTATATAGCGAACAAGGTAAACTAATGTACTTAATTATTATATTATTATAAATATTAAAGTTATAATAGAATTAAAAATCAATAATTTTATTGATATAACAATTATACTTTACTTAATAACTAAACATTACTATAAAAGTAAAATGTAAAAAAATGTATACAGATAAACATCAAAAATAAATATTTATTTACAAATTAAACCTTTATTTTAATACTAAAAAATGTAAGGGAACAATTAAGTTGGTTCTTTTTTAATCCACCTTTGTTATTGAATAAATTATCTGTTGGTATACAGGGTGAGTCATATCAGATGGAACAAATTAACTTAAATAGTTGATCAAGAAAAAAAGTTCATATGCTCAAAAAACAGTTCATTTTTGTGTATTTAGTGTCATATGACCGTATAAAAGTGCCAAATATAGGAAAGAAATTAAGAACAAAAAATACAAAGTAAAAATCAGTATCAAATTTCATAACTACATATATCACAATGGGACCTTCAGATATTAATGAATCTGTAGCTCCCCCTCGATGAATTAGTAACATAAGTTCATGAGAATTACAAAAAAGATGTCCTTTTACGTTTAAACTTTTTTTTTATTTTCAAATATAGTTATTCAATTGTGGTGACATATAATTTGCTTCTAGCCTATTTAGAAACAAACGTAAATTAATAAACCTTTGATTTTATATAGCTGGTGTTTTTTTAAAGACTTTCCAGCGGATTATTTCCAAAATAAAAAATTTTCAGAGAAAATTTTTCAGACAAAAGATTCATGGTTTTGAATTAACCAAATATTGATATTAATAAATAATGTTTTATTATTAAATAAAGTTAAAGTTCTTTTCCGTTCGACTGCAGGACTATTGTCCTTCTTTTAATACGGTACTGGTTATAAAAGTTAATCGAATATCTATAATCTATCATAGAACATTATGAAAATAACTCATAATTATTTAAATGGATGAAGAAAACATTAAACATTTAGTTATTAAATAACCCTTTTAAAGAATCCCCAGTCATTCAAAAAATGAAAGACTACAACCTTTTTATTATATTATTAAAAACAATAGGCTTCTATCAATTAACAAAAAATAAAATAATTTCAAGAAAAATTGAGTTTAGTGTATTTTTATTTAAAGTTATATTTATGTTTGTTATATATTATTTATCAATAAAAGAAATAAATCAAAAAGATTATAAATCTAAATTGGATAATTACATAGAACTAGTATATGTTACAATATATGTTCTTTTAACGCTAGTGATTTTAACATTTTGTTTTATTAAAAGTGACCAGTTTACTAAAATTCTGCATGAAATTTTAAATATTGATGAGTCGTTAGAAAAAATAAGAAAATCGTTAGTATCGAAAAAAATTGATTTTTTTTTAATTTTCTATTTAATAATAATAAGTGTATTGGTATTTTTGGATTTATTTACAAAAATTCTTAAAGAATCTGATTTTGGATATATTTCAGGAATGGTTTATGAAACTGCTTTTATATATTATTCAATATTTGCTTATATTTTTTATGTTTGTTTAAGTTTACTTAATAATAATATAAAGTTTTTAAATAAATGCTTAAAAAAATTATTGATAAATAAACCAACAGAATTATATGAAATCTCTTTAATTTCATCATTCAATAATTTGAATTTAAAATGTCAGCCAAAAACCAATATTTTTGGACAAGATAATCTTTATGAAGTTAAATATTTACGTAACATTTATAGGTTATTATATAACAAGTGCAATGAAGTCAATTTGTTTTTTGGAATAATAATTTTTTTGTTAATTATTATTTCTATCGACTACATTTCTATTTCGATTTATATAATGATTTCTTCAACAAATATGAAAACAATTAGATTCTATTTTTATATAATTGAAATATTTTACTTTACATTATTTATTTTAACAACTATTTTACCTTGTCATCAAATATATATGAATGTAAGTAAAGTATAATTTTTTTATTTTATTCCAAATCATATTTAAATTTTATTTTAGGCATCACAGGCAGCAATAATTTTTCATCGTTATGAAAACATCTATAAGAAACAGAGAAATATTCGTTATTTTTTATCATTGACATTTTTTTCATCAGTACCAAGATTTTCTGCATTTGGAATCCTTGATATTAATTTATCTTTATTCTTTTTGGTAAATTTACTATTAGTTTTCGATAATTTACATTACAAGATCTAATATACATGTCAATTCTTTTTTTTACTTAAAATTGAACTTACTACACATGCATTCAACTTACCCCGATTCAAAATGATTAAATACTAAAACAAAAAAAAGTATAATCTAAACATAGCCCTTATCTACAGTTCATTTTATATTAATTAATACATAGATTGCATATATACATAAAAATTTCACCTCAAATATTTTCAATGTAATGATACCTATGTTTATAATTTTGTATATAGAATTTCCTCCATTTACGTGTAGAAAAAAGGGTGGAAATATTTAAAAATACACAATTTCTGTGGCTCCATTTACGTACTATTTTCATGGAACCAAATAATCGCGTAAATAGAGGGATTACTTTATTATACTATATATTAAAAATGGTTATTTCTTTTCAGATATTTTCTATCGTAGTTACATATTATTTGCTTTTAGCCTATATAGCAAACAAGGTAAACTAATGTACTTAATTTTAATACACACATTAAAAATGTAGTTTTTTGTATAACATATTATAAATATTAAAGTTATAATAGAATTAGAAATCAATCATTTTATTGATTTAACAATTATACTTTACTTAATAACTAAATATTATTATAAAAGTAAAATGTAAAAATACTGATTATATTATTAAAAAAATGTAGGTATACAGATAAACATTAAAAATATTTTTTTTTTTACAAATTAAATCATTATTTTTATACTAAAAAATGTAAAGGGAACAGTCAAATTGATCCTTTTTTAATCCACTATTCTTTTAATATGGTACTGTAGTCCAATCAAATTGTATTTTTGGTCTGTATTGTTCTACAGAGTTATTTTTTTAATTTAAAATGTTAAGGAATGTGTTCTGAGTACTACATTAAGTTGGCGCGATCTATTACCTTGAGCGTTGTCCATCATAAGCGCAAAAATTTAAACAAAATTATCTCGTAAACCGTTGATCCTACGATAAAATTTGTCATTACCTTTTTGATTCATCAGGGTCGATTCTATAATTTTATTCACAGGTACAACTCTCTATCGTCACTTGGTGACGAGATATATTATAAAAAAGTTGCCAAAAAAGGAGTTTTTGCCTTTATTTTGTAAAGTAGCGATTATATTGAAAAAATTTAAATGACAATCTTTTAGTATTCACAATTTGCAATATTTTTGTTATCAGTCGCCATTTTTTAAAACCTATAGTTTGCGTGTTATAGCCCGTGAAGAATTGCAAATTTAATTTTTTTTATTATATTTCAAAAACCATAATGGAACCTACAAAATGTGTAATGACAAAAGTGTAGATCATAAAATTAGAAACTTTTTTTGTTCAGAGAAAGAAATTTTTTTTTCTTTAAACAAAGAAAGTGCAGAATGATATTATCTACACTTTTGTCATTATACATTTTGTAGATTACATTATGGGTTTTGAAATATAATGAAAAAATATGTTTTTGCAATTCTTCACGGTCTATAACACGCAAACTATAAGTTTTACAAAATAGGGGTTACATTTTTTCAATATAATCGCTACTTTACGAAATAAAAGCAAAAACTCAGTTTTGTCAAACTTTTTATAATAAATCTCGTCACCAAGTGACGATAGAGAATTAGGCCTGGGAATAAAATTATAGAATCAACCCTGATGAATCAAAAAGGTAATGACAAATTTTATCGTAGAGTCAACGGTTTACGAGAAAACTACGTTTAAAGTTTTCGCGCTTATGGCGGACAACGCTCAAGGTCATAAACCACGCCAACTTAATGTAGTACTCAGAACACACCCCTTAACAGTTTAAATTAAAAAAATGACTCTGTAGAACAATGTCTTACGAAGTACATTTTTTTGATAATTTGATTGGACTACTGGTTATAAAAGTGAATCGAATATCTATAATCTATCATACAACATTATGAAAATAACTCATACTTATTTAAATAGATGAAGAAATATGAAAACATTTAGTTATCAAATAACCCTTTTAAAGAATCCCCAGTCATTCAAAAAATGAAAGACTATAACCTGTTTATCATATTATTAAAAACAATAGGCTTCTATCAACTAACAAAAAATAAAATAGTTTCAAGAAAAATCGAGTTTAGTGTATTTTTATTTAAAGTTATATTATTGTTTGTTATATATCACTTATCAATAAAAGAAATAAATCAAAAAGATTATAAATCTAATTTTGATAGATATTTAGATCTAACATATGTTACAATGTATTTTCTTTTTACGTTAGTGATTTTAACATTTTGTTTTATAAAAAGTCATCAGTTTACTAAAATTCTGCATGAAATTTTAAATATTGATAAGTCGTTAGAAAAAATAAGAAAATCGTCTATGTCGAAAAAAATTGAAATTTTTTTAATTTTGTATTTAATAATAATAAGTGTATTAATATTTTTGAATTTAGTTTCAAAAATTCTTAAAGAATCTGTTTTTGGATTTCTATCAGGAATCATTTATGAAACTGCTTTTATATATTATTCAATAATTGCTTATATTTTTTGTGTTTGTTTAAGTTTACTTAATAATAATATAAAGTTTTTAAATAAATGCTTAGAAAATTTATTGATAAATGAATCAACAGAATTATATGAAAACTATTTCTTTTCATCACTGAATGATTTGAATTTAAACTGCCAGCCAAAAACGAATATTTTTGGACAAGATAATCTTCATGAAGTTAAATATTTACGTAACATTTATAGGTTATTATATAACAAGTGTAATGAAGTCAATTTGTTTTTTGGAATAATAATTTTTTTGTTAATTATTATTTCTATCGACTACATTTCTATTTCGATTTATGTAATGATTTCTTCAACAAATATGAAAACAATTAGATTCTATTTTTATATAATTGAAATATTTTACTTTACATTATTTATTTTAACAACTATTTTACCTTGTCATCAAATATATATGAATGTAAGTAAAGAATTTTTTTTATTTTATTCCAAATCATATTTTAATAATAGGCATGTGAATTTTATTTTAGGCATCACAGGCTGCAATAATTCTTCATCGCTATGAAAATAACTATAAGGAACAGAGAAGCATTCGATATTTTTTATCATTAACATTTTTTTCATCAATACCAAGATTTTCTGCATTTAGAATACTTGATATTAATTTATCTTTATTCTTTTTGGTAAATATGCCATTAGTTTTCGATAATTTATATTAAGATCTAATTTATAAGACAATACTTTTTTTATTATTTAAAATTATACTTACTACACATTCATTCAACATACCCAGATTCAAAATGATTAAAAACTAATAAAAATTAGTAATAAACAGATTAAAATAGAAAAAAACACTGCTCTTATCTACAGTTCATTTATTATATTAATTAATACATAGATTGCATATATACATAAAAATTTCACCTCAAATTTCTTCAATGTAGAGATACTTATGTTTATAAATTTGCATATATAGAAATTCCTCCATTTACGTGTAGAAAAAATGGTGGAAATATTTTAAAAATACACAATTTCTATTGCTCCATTTACGTACTATTTTCATGGAACCAAATAATCGCGTAAATGGAGGGATTACTTTATTATATTATATATCTAAAAATGGTTATTTCTTTTCAGATATTTTCAATTGTAGTAACATATTATTTGCTTTTAGCCTATATAGCAAACAAGGTAAACTAATGTACTTAATTTTAATACACACATTAAAAATGTAGTTTTTTGTATGACTATTATAAATATTAAAGTTATAATAGAATTAGACATCAATAATTTTTATGATATAACAATTATTCTTTACTAAACTACTACAAAAGTTAAATGTAAAAATACTGATTATATTATAATAAAATGTATACAGATAAACATCAAAAATAAATTTTTATGTACAAATTAAACCTTTATTTTAATACTAAAAAATATAAATGATTAATTATCAGTTAAGTTGGTTCTTTTTTAATTCACTATTGTTTTTGATTATATTATCTATTGATATACAATGTGAGTCATATCAGGTGGAATTAACTTAAATAGTTGATCAAGACAAAATATTTCAAGCATAAAAGTTCATATGAACAAAAAAAACAACATATTTTTGTGTATGTTGTGTCAGTTGACCATATAAAAGTGTCAAATATCAGAAAAAAATAAAAATATAAAAATATAAGATAAAAATCGGTGGGCAGCCCGCTTTTTGTTTGACAAAACCTTTAATAATAATAAAAAAAAACATTTTTACATAAATGTTTATGAAATACACCAATACCTCGCTATACGGCCGCTCTTTATACGGGATTTCACTAAAATGTTTCGCTATAACGGCAAAAAAACTTTTTTTCGATGTCGATATATTTACATGGTGCCAATCTTGCGCAAAGAATAATTGATTCATTATACGGCTTTTCGCTTTGCGGCCAAGTTTAGTGGAACGTATCTAGGCTGTAAAGCGAGGTATGGGTGTAATTATATTAATTGATAAATTAATTACATAACTTTAATACGGTACTGGTTATTAAGGTTTATCGAAAATATCAATAATATAAATTTTATATGCAGTTAAATAAATAATAATATTTACAAAGAATTATTTAAATGGATGAATAAATATAAAAACATTTTAGTTATATCAAATAACCTTTTTAAAGAATCCCCAGTCATTCTGAAAATGAAACACTACAACCTTTTTATTATATTATTAAAAACAATGGGTTTATATCAACTAACAAAAAATAAAATGATTTCAAGAAAAATTGAGTTTAGTGTATTTTTATTTAAAGTTATATTTATCTTCGTTATATATTATTTATCAATAAAAGAAATAAATCAAAAAGATTATAAATCTAATTTAGATAATTATATAGATCTTATATATGTCTCAATATATGTTTTTTTTACGCTAATGATTTTAACATTTTGTTTTATAAAAAGTGATCAGTTTACTAAAATACTGCATGAAATTTTAAAAATTGAAAAGTCGTTAGAAAAAATACGAAAATCGACTATTTCGAAAACACATAATTTATTTTTAATTTTTTATTTAATAATGATAAGTGTAATATTACTTCTGAATATAGTTTCAAATTTTTTTAAAGAATCTAATTTTGGATATTTTTCAGGAATGATTTATGAAACTGCTTTTATTTATTCTTCAATATTTTCTTATATTTTTTATGCATGTTTAAGTATATTAAATAATAACATAAAGTTTTTAAATAAATGCTTCAAAAATCTATTATCAAATAAATATGAAAATTTTTTAATTCCATCATTGAAAGATTTGAATTTAAACTGTCAGCCAAAAACGAATATTTTTGGACAATATAATTTTTATGAAGTTAAATATTTACTTAACATTTATAGATATTTTTTTAACATGTGCAATGAAGTCAATTTGTTTTTTGGAAAAGCTATTCTTTTATTAATTATTATTACTGTCGATTATATTTCTATTGCAATTTATACAATGATTTCTTCAACAAATATGAAAACAATTAGATTATGGTTTTATCTAATTGAATTATTTTACTTCACTTTATGTATATTAACAATTATTTTACCTTGTCATCAAATACATATAAATGTAAGTACTCAAATAATTAATTTAAAATATTGGTTGAAAAATGAGTTATTATTAACCCTAGAGTTGGCGCACCTTTCCGTAAGACATGAATAGGCGCGTTGCGAGCATTTTGCCGCCCATACTAAAATGCATTTTTTTCGGCTCCATGTCTCTGGCACCCCCTTTTTTGAAATTCGAATTTTATTATATTATATCGTTTGTGCTTCGTTTGTGCACGTTTGTACAGGAAATCCTTTCGTTTGTGCTTTAACCCTTTAGGAGATATTCAAAAAAATCAAATGGGGAGGCCGTAGACATGCGAGCCCCCCCTTTTTCGAAATTCGAACTTTATTATATGCAGTTCGTTTGTGCACGTTCGTGCAGGAAATCCCGTCGTTTGTGCTTTAACCCAATGTCGTGTTAACAGCTTCTTATGATTTTATAATAACGAATTTGTACTTCTGTGATTGTATGTATTGTTAAAATGTCAAAAAATATGAAAACAATAAGAAATAAAAAAAATGTTTTTGCAATTATCGTCACACATTTATAACATTTGAATATATCCGCTTGGTGACGTCAATACCTGCCCCAACGCTGATTGGTCAATGTCCAAGTGGCACTACCTATATATTTATATAACTTGGTATATACATACATTCTAGTTGTTTAATTGTTTATATCAAAATTATCAAAGAATATCATAAATTCTAGTATAAATTATACCTTTAAAAGACTTATGCCCAGTATTATCAACCAATTTAAAGCTCCTTTAGCGCTAAATGCACCTTTAAAGTAAATTTGGTGTATTATAAACATGATTTAAATTAATATTTAAGCTTTCAATGAAAAATAGACATAATATACGTTGTAAAGAAATACTGCAGATAATTTAAAATCTATTTAATTAAATGTATTATGCTTGGATCTGTTGATAATATGACAGTTAGTCCAGTATTATCAACTTTAACTAAATGCTCCTTTAACTAACTGTCATATTATCAACAGATCAAAGCATAATACATTTAATTAAATAGATTTTAAATTATCTGCAGTATTTCTTTACAACGTATATTATGTCTATTTTTCATTGAAGGCTTAAATATTGATTTAAATCACGTTTGTAATACACCAAATTTACTTTAAAGGAGCATTTAGCGCTAAAGGAGCTTTAAATTAGTTGATAATACCGGGCATTAATGGAATACTTCATAAAAACGCTATTAGAGAAAGGTTGATGAAAATTTTAATAATGAAATGTTTTGTGTCTCAAAATTTGTTACTTTTGTTACTTTTGGACGGAAACACAATAATATGACATTTTTATCACCTACGCACTTTTGATTTTAGGTATAAAAGTTGTATAAAATAAAAAATACAAAATTTAAGATAAAAATAAAGTGTCCCATTAAAAACAAAATTGTAACATACATTTTTGGAATTTTTGAATGGACATTATCAACTATATGTATTATTATTATAATCGACATGAATTTATTAAAATAAAATAAAAATCAACACTATCGAAGTGACACCTAAAGGGTTAAAGCGTAAAGAGAGCTTCTAGTTAAATAAATAAGAACACAAGACGTATATATATTTGTTTTCGAAAACTAATATTCATATGTAATCATGTTTATAACGCATTAACAGTTTCTTTACGAATAGCTCCTAAAGGGTTAAAGCATAAACGAATATAATTTCAGCACAAACGTGCACAAACGAAGTAGAAGCGAACTGCACATTCAAAAATTTAAATTTAAAAAAGGGGGTGCCAGAGACATGTTTTCGGTATTTTTAAACATAAATAACATGTAAAGGGTTAAAGCACAAACGAAAGGATTTCCTGCACAAACGTGCACAAACGAAGCACAAACGAACTACATATAATAAATTTCGAATTACGAAAAAGGGGGGGCTCGCATATCTACGGCCCCCGATTTGATTTTTTTGAATATCTCCTCAGGGGTTAAAGCACAAACGAAAGGATTTCCTACACAAACGTGCACAAACGAAGCACAAACGAACTACATATAATAAAATTCGAATTTCAAAAAAGGGGGTGCCAGAGACATGGAGCTTTTTTTTAAATACCACAAAATATGGTATATTAATAAAACTCACTAGCAAGCACTCTAAAATGAGGTACTAATTTTGTGATATTATCTATGGAATTTTTTAGAGCAGTGATACTTAAATGTATTTAAACCGTACAAAATAATTATCATAATACATATCACCAGTGTTTTAATATCGTTGATGTTTATATAAAACGCGTGCGCGAAACTTGTCAAAGTCTTCATGAAACTTCAAGAAAATTGTCATATAAGTGTAATATATCTCATTTGAGAGTGATTGCTAGCTAGCAAATTTGCTAGCTCCTTTATATTACTCGGACATTAAATTTTATTTTAGGCATCTCAAGCAGCAATAATTTTTCATCGTTATGAAAACATCTATAAGAAACAGAGAAACATTCGATATTTTTTATCATTGACATTTTTTTCATCAGTACCAAGATTTACTGCATTTGGAATCCTTGATATTAATTTATCTTTATTCTTTTTGGTAAATATGCTATTAGTTTTCTTTAATGTGTATTATAAGATCTAATATATAAGTCAATACTTTTTTATTATTTAAAACTGTACCTACTACCATAGGTGGGCACAGTTAACTGAAAAGTTAACTTCGTTAATCGTTAATTCGTTATTAAAAAAGTTAACTTCGGTAATCGTTAAAGCGTTAAAATACCGAAAATGTAACGGAAGTTAAAGTTAACAGAAAATACCGAAAATGTAACGGAAGTTAACCGTTAAAAGTTAACCATCCAAAATATTTTGAAGACCTTTTTTTGCTTTTTCGACAACTTTCTTATGTATTTATCATCAAACAACCAACGTAATGGACTAAAGTTAACCGAAGTGTTAACATTTTTTTGAGTTAACTTAAAAGTTAATCCGTTAAGCATTTTGTTAACTTCGTTAATTAACGATTAACGGATTAACAAGTTAATGCCCACCTATGCCTACTACACATGCATTCAACATACCCCGATTCAAAATGATTATAAACTAATAAAAATTACTAATAAAAATATTAAAGCAGAATCTAAACACTGCTCTTATCTACAGTTTATTTGAGAATTATTAATAGATTGAATAAATGCATAAAAACTTCAATTAAAAATTAATATAAATATAAAAAAATCCCTCCATTTACGTGGATTCGGTTTTACGTTGGTGAAAATATTTAAAAAATACACAATTTCTGTTACTCCATTTACGTACTGTTTTCATGGAACCAATTAACCACGTAAATAGAGGGATTACTTATTGAACTATATGTATTAAAAATGGTTATTTCTTTTCAGATATTTTCAATTGTAGTAACATATTATTTGCTTTTAGCCTATATAGCAAACAAGGTAAACTAATGTACTTAATTTTATTAAACACATTCAAAATGTAATTTTTTGTATAATATATTATTAATGTTAAAGTTATAATAGAATTAGAAATCAATAATTTTATTGATATATAAATTATACTTTACTTAATTAATAACTAATACTACAAAAGTAAAATGTAAAAATACTGATTATATGTATTATAAAAAAATGTATACAGATAAACATCAAAAATAAATATTTATTTACAAATGAAACCTTTGTTTTAATACTAAAAAATGTAAGGGAACAGTTTAATTGGTTATTTTTTAATCCACTATTATTGTTATTGATTATATTATCTATTGATATACAGGATGAGTCATATCAGGTGGAATAAACTCAAATAGTTGATCAAGAAAAAAAGTTCATTTGGACAAAAAAAAGTTAATTTTTGTGTATTTTGTGTCATACGACCGTATAAAAGTGCCAAATTTAAGAAACAAATTAAGAAAACAAAAATTCAAGGTAAAAATCAATGGGCCCACTAGCTCCATACATCCCTAGTCTAAATAATCATTGATTGGTACTGGAAATCGATAACACGTATTAATACTAAACCGAGTATCAAATTTCATAACTGTATTACAATAGGGTCTTCAGATATTAATTAAAAACAAATTTTAGGTAAAATCTTTGAAGGTCTGTACTCTGTAGTTCGCTCAAGAAGAATTCATATGAACTTTTTTACATGAAATATTTTTTACGATCAACTTTTTATGTTTGTTCCACCTAATATAAATCATCCTGTATATGTATGTACGAAACATTAGGAAATTACTTATAATTACATTATACCTAAATGGATAAATTAATTTAAAATGGTTTTAGTAATATGATTAACCTTTCCAAAGTATGTTCATTTTCAAAATCACAAAATGAATAAGCAATATAACTTCCTTATTATATTATTAAAGACAATCGGTTTATATCAATTAACAAAACATAAAATAATTTCAAGAAAAATTGAACTTTGTGTATTATTACTTAAAGTTTTATCAATATTTATTATGTACTATATATCATTATATGAAATAAAACATAAAGAATTTAAAGCTAATACTCATCGATATTTAGATCTTATGTATGTTACAATATACAGTTTTTTAATAATAGTGATTGCGATATTTTGCTTTATAAAATGTGGCCAGTTTACTAAAATTTTTAAAGACATTTTAAAAATTGATAAGCTGTTAAAAAAATACAAAAAATCGAACACACTTAAATATGTTTTCATTTTTAATTTAATAATGATAAGTGCCATCGTAATTTTGGATTTACTTTCAAGAATTTATATGTATTCTGATTTTGGTACATTTTCAGGAATGATTTACGAAATTGTTTTTATGTATTTTTCAATATTTGCTTACATTTTTTATGTATGTTTGAGTATACTTAATAATAACATTAAGTTTTTAAATAAATATTTCCAAAATTTATTGGTAAATAAATCAACAGAATTCTATGAAATATCATTAATTTCATCATTGAACAGTTTTGAAAATAATGAAGTTAAATTTGTACTCGAAATTTATAGATTGTTGTATAAAAAGTGTAATGAAGTTAATGTATTTTTCGGAATTATAATTCTTTTATTAATTATTATTTCGATCGATTACATATCAGTTTTAGTGTATGTTCTAGTTACAACAACAAATATAAATATATATATGGTTCTTGTTGTTTTATGGATATTATATTCTACATTAATTATTTTTACAATTATTGTACCTTGTCATCAAATATGTATAAATGTAAGTTCCTAATATAATTATAACAATTATGTCCGGTTAGAAGCTACATACATTTGCTAGCTAGCATGCACTCTCAAATGAAGTATCAAGCTTGTATGATAGTTTTCTTGGAGTTTCATGAAGACTTTGACAAGTTTCGCGCATGCGTTGTACACTGAAACAAAAAAATTTTAACATAAAAAATATGTTAACGGGAGGGCGAAATTTCATTCTGTGAAAAATTAATCGATAACGTAGTAATATTTCATACCAACAGTATCAAAAATTACTATACGGTATGTTAAAATAATTATAAAACTTAAATAACACTGGTTTACAAAAAAAAAAAGTTTATGAATATTTGACGAGACCATTGTATCCTTATGTATTTTGACCTCCTGAATCTGAATCTGAGGTCCGTTGACCTGGGTTAGGTCATTTTCAAGGTCATTTTAAGGTCATTTTTTTAAAAATGGCTAAATGAATCTGGTAAACGGTATAAATAGCTTTTACTAATCGCTGATTCTGAATTTGACGTCCGTTGATCCCTACGAGGTCATATTCTAGGTCATTTCAAGGTCAAAGTGGGAAAAAACGCTCAGAAATTCTGAAAAAACAGTTCATATAGGTTTTTGGGGTCGCTGAATCGAAATTTGAGGTCCGTAGACCCCTACAATGCCATTAGTTTCAAGGTCATTTTAAGGTCAATTTTTTAAAAATCGCTATAAATAAATCTGATAAAAGTGTTATATATGGTTTTTTTGGTCGCTGATTCTAAATTTGACGTCCGTTGTCCTCTATGAGGTCAGTTTCAAGGTCATTTAAAGGTCAAAGTGGGAAAAATCGCTCAAAAATTCTGATAAAACAGTACATATAGGTTTTTGGGGTCGCTGAATCAAAATTTGAGATCTGTAGACTCCTACAATGTCAGCTTCAAGGTCATTTCAATGTCAAATTTTGAAAAATTGAATTTTCGAGCCGATTTTTCACTTTGACCTTGAAATTACCCTGAACCTGACCTCGTAGACGTCAACAGACGTCAAATTCAGAATCAGCGAACAAATAAACCTACATATAACACTTTTATCAGATTCATTTATAGCAATTTTATAAAATTTGACCTTAAAATGACCCTGACACTAATGACATTTTAGGGATCTACGGACCTCAAATTTTGATTCAGCGACCCCAAAAACCTATATGTACTGTTTTTTCAGAATTTTTGAGAGATTTTTTCCACTTTGACCTTGAAATGACCTTGAATCTGACCTCGTAGAGGTCAACGGACGTCAAATTCAGAATCAGCGATCAGTAAAAACTATTTATACCGTTTACCAGATTCATTTAGCCATTTTTGAAAAAATGACCTTAAAATGACCTTGAAAATGACCTAACCCAGGTCAACGGATCTCAGATTCGGATTCAGGAGGTCAAAATACATAAGGATACAATGGTCTCGTCAAATATTCATAAACTTTTTTTTTTTTGTAAACCAGTGTAATTATTTTAATAAGTTATTCATTGTCAGATGAAAAAATTTCAATAACATTTTTATTTATTTACGATTCGTAGGAACGGGAAAAAATAAAAAATTGCATAGATTGATGAAAAATTTATTTTGATCCAAGAAATTTTTAACACCCGACATGGTAAAATTTAAATGAACGTCTACTAAATTCAATATACTGTATAGCAGTTTCTATGACGGCGATAGGCCAGATATGAAAAGTAATATAGATACATAGTAAAATTATAGAGAATGTACGTGAATTTTCATATGCAAGAAATTAAATTAAAAAATAGCTATATTACTTTTTCAGAGTAAATAAATTTCAATAGGTACTATGTTAATATATAATATATACCAGTATGTCATTGTAATTTTTCATTTACTTTATTTTAAATTCTACAGACTTTTCTGTTAATTTTTAAAAGAATATTCTCTCCGTGTATGTAAACACCAACGGTATTAAGATAATTTTTCGACCACCAAAAACAAAAAATATATTTTTTACCAGCAGACATTTTTTAAAGTTGTTCTGAACTGTTCTAATTATATTTAACCTAATTCCAAAACATCAATATTTTAAGATAATTTTTCGACCCCCAAAAACAAAAAATATATTTTTTACCAGCGGAAATTTTTGAAAGTTGTTCTGCACTGTTCTAAATATATCTAACCTAATTCCTATTTAATAGTTTAAAACAGTGGCGATATGAAAATTATTTAGACGGTTAAAATCGCCAACTGTGTTACAATATGTTAAAGTATCACTGCTCTAAATTCCATAGCAAATCCATTGATACTATTACAAAATTAATATCTTGTTTGAGAGTGCTTGCTAACTAGCAAATTTTGCTAGTCTCATTATGATACTGGATATGAGAGATTTAATAATAATTGAATATGTATTTTATACAATTATTTTTTAGGCATCTCAGGCATCAAAAATTCTCCATCGTTATGAAAACATCAATAAGAAACAGAGAAACATTCGATATTTTTTATCATTAACATTTTATTTTTCAGTGCCAAGATTTTCTGCATTTGGAGTTATTGATATCAATGTGTCTTTATTCTTTACGGTAAATATAACTTAAGTATACTTGATAATTTACAAGTGCAATACAATTTATTAACCCTTATAGAGCAGCGATTTCCAAACTGGGAGGCGCGGACTAGTGCAAAGGGAGGCGCGAAAAGAAAATTAATTTTCATAACATGACATTAAGGTGTATTAATAAAAATTATATACATATAAATAAACTTTTATAACATAACATTATTTTTGTATACTTACATATATTAGTAATGTAACGAATATTCGCATTCGCATTCGCGAATATTCGCACGTTTTTAAACATTCGTATTCGCATTAGCACATTTTTAAACATTCGTATTCGCATTCGCATTCGCAGGTAAAGTTGCGAATATTTTTGCGAATATAAAATGATGTATTAACAAATAAAAATATCTATTTTAATCAGAAGACCGTTTTTTTTTAGCTTTTTTTCAAAAAGTCAATATTCGCATTCGCATTCGCGAATATCGACCAGTCAATATTCGCATTCGCATTCGCAAATTTCGACAGTTAATATTCGCAATCGCATTTGCGAATGTTTAAAATCATACATTCGTTACATCTCTAACTTATGTATATTATATTTCTGAATGTTACTTCGTATATAGTTTTAGACTGACAACTAATATTGAAAAACCAAAACTGATAGAATTATCATGCGGTACTTCTAAAAAAAATCTGAGTGAAGGCACTCCCCTTAATTTAACACCTAGATTTAATTAAGTTTACGCTAATAAACAAGCACATTCATCGCATTAAAAATAAATTTTATACCTTTTAAAAATATGTATAATTTTACGAAATAAAGGGTGAGAGGAGGCGAAAAAGATTAATTTTTTTAAAGGGGGATATAGTTACATAAAGTTTGGAAACCACTGCCCTAGAGTATTTCCATAAAACGTGAGTAGGCGCGTGGTGAGCATTTTGCCGCCTATATATATTAAAATACATTTTTTTTCAAATTCCACAGAATATAATGATAAAAGTTTATAAAAGGATCATAATAAAACATATACTATTGTAAAAGTTTTTTATCAAAGGCAGCAAAATGCTCATAGCACGCTGACTCTAGGGTTAGGGTTCCTTAAGTTATTAAAAATTATCAAATGTCAAAAAGAAATTATTACAGTCCTTACGAAAAACAACCAAATGAAGTGTGTTCATACCCAAACTAAAACTAACGTTAAACTAATAGTTAATACTTACGCAAAATTATTATAACTTTATGAAAAAGATGTAAGTAGGTACATTATATTTAAACGTTTGTTTCTTTACAGGTATTTTCTATTGTAGTTTCATATAATTTACTTCTTATCTATATATCAAGTAAGGTAAATTAATCCAATTTATTTGTATGTACCATCGGCATCATAAGTCGTCTGCTACCCTAAAGGTGAGAATCGCTTGCATCTTATTCGAAAATATATAAGACAAACATCATCGATTATCTTTTTCTAGGGCGGAGATTGTATAGTTACATCATTTTAAATAAAAACACAAATTACGTCAATTTAATTAATTAATTTTATATCATGTTTAACATATTTATAATTATACATAATAATTTAATTAATTTTTAATAAACGACAGTATTTCTTTATCTAATAAATGGGTTTCTAAATATCTGTCTTTGTTTGGTACATGGAGAAATGATTTAAATATTATAAATATCAAATGAGAAGAGCCTACAAAGTTTGTGATAAACGAATTTCAATACAAACTGGACGACCATTTATGGAGTTAACTATACATACCGATAAAGAAAAATGTAGGCTTTTAAATAAAACATGTTACCTATCATAATACAAAATAATTTATTAGTGTAATATTGGTACAATAATATACATATTACCTATTTTATAAATAAATAAAAAATATGTACAAATTACAAAAAAATGTTTTATCAAATATGTATGTATATTTATTTATGTACAATTTAAACCTATATTTTAATACTATAAAAAACAAAATTTTATGAAACTTTTTTCTTTTGTTCAATACTACATTCATTATTGTTTACATCTTTTTTCTGGACAGCTGTTTTCTTCAAACCTGCATAAAAAATTAAATTGAAACTTTGAAATATACTTTATTATAAATATCAGTGAACATTTACCTGTATTATACAATGTAGAATAAAGTCTTTGGAATGGAATTTCAACAAATACAGTTAGTACAGTTGAAATAAATAATATAAATAAAACTTCTCCAATTTCAAACTAAAATTAAAAAAAATAATTTTAAATTTGTTTCATAATAAATATTTTATAATACTTACCATCATTGATGGTTTGTAATATTGAACACTTCTCTGAGTTCCCACGTTATAAAAGAATACAGGAAATTGTGTTAAATACACAGCATAAGCTATTTTTGTAAAATAATCGAAACCTTTCCAAGATAAAAAATCTCCAAACCATCCTAAAAATAAATTAAATAATGATTCAACACATTGTTTTTATATGCAAACTTTAACTTCCAAGAATTTACTAGTTTTGAGCATATACATATAAAAGAATATACTGATGTGAGCATAGAAAAAGAGAGTGTGTCCCCAATACTGAGCGATAGAAAATGTTAAATTAGACGGAATGATTTGCGCATGTTCTCTGAAATACTGGAACACTATTGGTTGGCTTTACGTTTCTGATGTTTTCCATATAATTATATTTTGAATTTAGTATGGAATTCTTAGACATGCGCTATAGTGACTTTCTTAACATAAGAGACGGATAATTATTTTCTCAATAATACTATCACTTAGTCTTGGGGACATGCTAATATCACTACTCGTATGGAGAATGCGTGATAAAGTCTTATTATATGTATATATGGTTTTGAATCTTCCTTCCAAGCCTCCACCTCTATACATACTGGATTGGTTGTGAGGAAAAGTGACAGCAAGCAAACCATTCTCTTAGGTAGAAAGAAAAAAGGAAAACACTATTATAAACCCTTTTACTTCTCTTACTTCCTCTCGCAGGATCTCTTTAGATCCAAAGGATCCTATTTTTCTTGGTTCTGATCAAAGACTTATCGAATGAACTGAGTATTACCTATCCAACTGTTAAATAAATACTGGCGAAAAAGTGAGACAAAGCGAATATGTAGCCAATACTTAACTCTTTCTAGAATTCTAATTAGTCACGTCACAGATTTGTAGTCTTTACAGACATACAAGTATTGGCTACATATTTGCTTTGTCTCTTTAAAGAGAGTGGCCAATTTTGTGAGGCTATTGCTCAGTTCTTTCTATAAGTATATTGTTCTGATATAGTTATATAACGTATATAACATAACAAACCTCCATATCCATTATTTGAGGCATAGATAATCCAAGAAATGAATATTCCCCAAGCAATTGGAGACAGTGCTGTATATAATGCAGCATGACTTTCTTGATAGATGTATCCTAATCGAGACATAGCGTATGGACCTTGTTGAGCAAGAACTCCCAGAGTTACAGCTGTTATCCAACACAAAGTTACTTGTAACTAAATAAAAAAACAAACATAAATAATGTAAATTATTAATTTTCACGCTAGATGTCTGCGTCAAAAAAGTATAACCTTCGGGCGTGAAAATGGCACACACCTATTTTTTTTATCTAATACATTTTTATGATAAGATACAAATGTCCTTCCTCATAATGAAAGCTATCTTCCTGCCAAAAGTTGCTTACTTAAATATATTTTTAAATATAATTTTAGTATTTCAAATAAATATTTTTTACTTTACCTACCTTAGATAAATTCAATTTCACTGATCTCAAAATGAAAGCTAAGCCAATTCCCATTCCATAAATCGTGATTCGATGAAGTGGTAATATGTATGAAAAATCTGCAGTATCAAAAAGTTTTCTTACTCTAAAAAAATAAATAGTGAAAATTAAATTTTTCACAATGTAAGTAAAAACAGTTTACTCACGGCATTCCAAAATAAACAACAGTGCTAATTTTGTAAGCATAAGAAGCATATATTCTCAGAATTGTTGATACAATTCCAGCTAAAATAAGAAAACCCCAAGCTTTCTTTGAACTATTACTGTCTTGCGACTTCAAAATGTTCCAAAGTATTAACACGAATATTGGACTCATTAAAAATAACTGCATGTCTAAGCCAACTTGATGTGTATGAGTCAAACACTAAAAAAATATCCATGTCCGGTATTATAAAGAATTTGTTCCAGAGCAAAAGCTAATTAGCTTCCAGCTAACGCTATCTGCTAGGAATTAAACATAAACAACCCACTCATAGATGTAGCGAATGAAATCGTATATATGAATGACCTTAATGCATGCGTGTTAAGTAGAAATCAGTGGCTTAAAATAAGTGCTGGCAGCTGTATCTCATAAAATGCATAGCATTTACTTTACTATACATTTTCATTACCACTGCTTTAGAATCCCGAGCAAATTCATAACGATTTGATACTTCGCAGATAGTTTTAGCCAAAAGCTAATTAGATTTTTCTCTCAAGCAAATTATTTTTTAAATTTTATTTAAATATTTTATACACACCATATTTTCAAACCCAAAATAGTTGTGTATTAAAACAAAATTCCTCCACATATTTTTCTTGCATATATTTGCATGCTCCTGAATTACCAAAGGCCAAAGAGGACCTGATCCTAAATATGGTAAGTAATATGTACAAAATAGTATGACGGCAATTAAGTTTGGAAGAATCCTAAAAAAGTGTAAAAGTTTTAGTCTAAATTTCTCGACTCGGATTTAAGAACCTTATTTTTTAGCTATTTAATATTGGTCTTGGCTCTGCATGGAAGCCTAGATACATACCTGAAAATTCTACCAATAACTTTTGAACGAAAATTAATACTTCCGGATTTATCCAATTCCTTTAACAGTGTATTCGTTATTAATAATCCACTAAGTAGAATGAATGAATCTGTATAGATAATAGCAGTTCTTCCGATTACTGACCAGGCCATTCCCAAAGTCTAGAAAATTATGGAAAATACATATTTTACAGGCAACAAAAAAATAGTTTTGTTTTGCGGACGAGAACTGAATAGGCAATCCCAAAAATTGTTAGCGTACTGAAACCGAATCCGAATTAGCTCAGGTTATTGAGCATTATTATCCTAAAAGTATCAAAAACAGACAAAATGAGCTTACCACAAGCAAATATATCAAAATCTTCAAACTATTGCATTTAGGCGAAAATAAAATCATACAATCAAAAGTAAAGGTTATTTTAAAAGGGAAATATAGCATTATTTGTTGCCATGAATGAAAATATTATATAAAAATTGTCTGATTGGTAATATATTCATAAATATATCTTAAATCGTTATTTTTGGCATTTTTAGGTTAGGATGTCTCAATAACATGACGTCGTTGTCATTTTAATATCTCCTATGTGACAATATTTTCAAAAATGATATTTTTTAATATTACGGTTGGTCTTTTTTTTCTCTATCTGTTCAATAATATATCAATAGTATAACAATCTCCGTTTCTTTCTAATAAGTAAATTTAATTTATCCTATGTGATATGCTCGTATAGCTGATCCTTAATTTCTCCTATGTGTTATCTACAGCACATAGGAGAAATTAAAAAAGTCAACTTCACTTTCAATTTATACACATAAGGGGGTTGTTTTCTAGATAATTTACATCGTTTGCATATAACTGTGGCAATTAATTAATTAATAAAAACTAGTTTTACTATCTAACTATATCTATTATGTGAAAACAATTAACTTTTAATACCTCCTATGTACAGTTGAAAATACAAAAAAAAAATTTGTTTTTCAATTACGAAATAAAAGGTGAGCCATATTAAATAACAAAAATAGATTAATAGAATATTTATGCTATGATAAAAGAATATTATAACGGATAAAATTGGTAAAAAATTTTTAAATAGTTTTTGTTAGTTTATTCAAAACTTTGTAATTTGCACATAGGAGATATTAAAATGACAACGACGATGAGCTAGTTGAGTTTGCATGTTAAGACTATCTATTCATGTCTCAGCCGCAAATAAGCCGTATAATTATTTTATCTTACATAAGCCATGCTAGTACGATTAATGTATGGATTATAAAGAAGTGCCATAGATTTGTGTGAAATAAGTAAAGAAATAGCATTTAAACATCGAATGCCGTGGAGGCTGCGTAAAGAAGATGCATCAGGTTTTGATGGGCTCATCAAACGTGTTAGATTTTCTGGTAATGAAAATATATTGAATGCTTGCAGTATTTTATCTGTAATAAATTAGTTTGATTAAATTTAATAATTTTGATATAAGGAATGAAGGTAAGTAATAGATACTGAGTAAAGTGGAGTAAAATAAAGAATTTAAATATTATACTGTAATATATTTTTTGTTTTATTTGAAAAGTTGGTATGTTTTAAGCTTCAAAATTAGGATGGTAAAATATGAATTAATATTAGATAAATAGTGAGTAAGAAATTATTTTTAAAATGACTGCATTATATAAAATACCAAATTTCGAACAAAAAAACTTACTATTTTTTGATACATTGATGTTAAAAAAATCAAAAGATGACGAAATAATCGTGACTAGAAAAAGAGTCAAAAAGATCCACCTGTAAAATAATATTTAAATTATTTTTAATAAAAATAATAATCATAAATAAAATATATGATATTATTAAATAATAATAATCAACTAATTAACATACATGATTTATTTAGTATTAACAAATAAATCCAGGCGCGTATACAACCTAACTTCTCGGAAGGGTCATACAGAAAAAAAGTAGCTTTAAGAAAAAACTTTTTAATAGCAGCATATAGGTATATTTGAAATAAACATATGTATAATAAATCTTAAAATATGTTATCGTTAATTTTTTGCAAAAAAAATAAAATAAATATATACAGGCTGTCCTAGAATAGATTTCATTTATTCAGAAAAATTCGCTGATTAATAATCTGTTAATAAAAATTTATTTTGAGCTGTTGTTTACGGGATAATTAATTTTCTTGACTGTAAATTCTTTAATTAAAATTTTAATAACTTAAAATTCGAATTTTACAATAAAAGGTAGTAGAGAGAGATGCACAATATGACAACTAGAAATGAAGTCAAATCAATTTCTTATAACTCATGTAAAATAATTATTTTAGCGATGTTCAAAATTAATTATATTAAAAATAATATACCAATCTTCATTTCTACGTGTTAAGCAGCTAATTATCATAATATAATTTTTTTTTCAAATAATTTTGTAGTTGAAAATTTGTGATTTAAAAGTCATGACCCCAAAACCCTCCGTGTATACGTGCCTGAATAAACCCATAGCTATAGATTTTATATGATTTGTATCATAAATATAATAAAAATAAACATGACTATTAAATTAATAAAAACATTTAAATAGCTATAATTTGTTACACTATTAAAAATTTTCATCCACTTGGTTTTATTACTAAGAAAAGAACAGAAGCAGAAAAAGAACAAGAAGAAAAAAATTCATATCTTTAATAAACTCTATTCATAGCTTAATAAATTAACATACTTTGCTACTGAAGCACCGATATTTGTATCAGCTATCGAAATATTTGAAACATCTTTATTAGTTTTTTTCGTTACACACATTGCAGATTCTACCCTTACTCGAACGTTTGGTACACTTTTCTCCAACTGTGCAAATAGTGCTTCTTGAAGATCTTCAGAAGAGCAACCAGAGGGTATGCAAACACCCCAAGAAGTTGCACTGAAACGGGGAACACGATGACCTGGCTGTAAAGATGTTTTAATAAAATTTTCATTAATTACAAGTCTTTAGCATGATCCAATAATACAAGATCTGCTCGACAGTTTATTTGTTTTATACTACTGTGACGTCTTCGCCAAAAAAATTTTTTAATAAGGAACTTGTGACAAACTGAATATAAATAAATAAACGACTAGTACTGTTTTTTATATTTTTTTATTTGATTTAACTATCGATCAAATATTTTGAAACACATAACAAATTTTCTTTTCGATGGCATATTACATCGAAAAGAACCCCGCAGAATCCTTATGGAAAGGGGTTTCGGTCAAACTCTTTGAAATTTTGGATTCTGATAGTCCTTGATGAGTAGATTAAAAGTTTCAATAGGCACTAAGTCTTAAAAACTCAAACTTTTAAGATATAGCCCTCTAAATTTGGGGATCATGCTCGCCTTTAATTTGCAATAAAAAAAATTGTAGAACCTTAATTTCGCACAACTATTTGTATGTGCTCCTAAAGACTTATATAATCGATTGTCACAATAAAAAAATTAACTTTTAAATTCTTTAGCCAATGGCAGTACTTAAATCTTATTATTACGTTTTTTTTATTATAAACCAATTTTTTATTATAAAACAATTGGATTTGTTTATAATTAAAAAAACGTAACAATAAGATTTAAGTGTTGTCATTTCTCAATGAATTGAAAAGTTGACTTTTTTTATGGTGGCAATCGATTATAGATGTCTTTGGAAACACATACAAAAAGTTGTGCGAAAATTAAGATTCTACAAATTTTTTTATTGCAAATTAAAGACAATCATGATCCCCAACTTCAGAGGGCTAAATCTTAAAAGTTTGAGTTTTTAGGACTTAGTGCCCATTGACACTTTTGATCTACTCATCAAGGACTATCATAATCCAAAATTTCAAAGAGTTTGACCGAAACCCCTTTCTCATAAGGATTCTGCGGGGTCCTTTATACAAAATGGTGACTCAAAATATTCACAGCAGATCTTGTTTTATTGGATCACGGGTCATTAGTATGTTACAGTTTTATAAGTTCTGAAAATTGTTCTAAGTCCTAATAATATATTTTTAATTAATTTCAAATATATTTTCAATTTAATGTTAATTAAGTCGATTAATAAAATTTATTTTAATTGCTTACTAAATAATCTCATAACCTTGTTTTATCATTGAAACTGAAATACGCAATAATAATCGATCATACCAGATAATTACAGAAACTAAAAGTGTAAAATGACTGTGTGATTCCAAATCGCCAAATTATGTATTTAATAGATACCTACATATACAACTATACAATAATCTAGCCTGAAGGTTTTCACGAACTAAATAAGTGATATATTTAATAAAGTCCGTATACTTGGTCCTCCAATTTATAAAATTTTCTTAACCTTTAAAATATATATTTAGGAATTTTAATTTTTGAAGTTATTTAAACCCCTTCAGAGTAAAATTTTAATAATGCAACGTTGCATGTAACGAAGCGTGCGCACTTTGCAACGAAAACAACACCATGAAGTTAGGTTAGGTGTAGATAAAACAGATATCTGTTATAACAGTCAGTAAAATAGATTTTTAGTTTTTCATTTGCACGCTAGATGTCACTATAACTTCTAATGCACGTATATAAGTACACACACACTTTTTTAACTGTTCTCTCAACTAAAATTGCGTTATTCCCAAAATATATTCCGCACTATTTCAATAAAAAGATCTATCTAAAACTTATTAGTGTAAATATTCATTAATTTATAAGTAGATGAAATTGGACCTCGAAATGAAAATTTCAGTTTGTGCTTAAAAAACTTTTAAAATTGGTAGTAAAAACAGTTCAAAAGAAACTCTTATTACAGAGTTTCGAATTTTGATTTGTATAGAAACTAAATTTTTAGTTAATACTACGTAGTAAAGTACATAATCTTTTTTATATGTATATTGAGAAAAACTACGTAATACGCCCCAGGCGACAAAATGCCCCATTGTCCTAGCACTCACACAAGCAAAGCTATCAATTTGATTTGTTCCTAATTAGATAACCCGATGCCATTTTGTTCTCTAAATACCTCAAGTGTTTCCAAATACAAAATTTATTTTTATAAAGATTTAAAAAAAGTGGGACATATTACCTAGTTTACCCCTAATACCTGATAATAATTTTCAATAAAAGTTTTGATCTTAATAATTGGCACTACCAAACTATATGTTAAAAGAAATCGAAAGTAAAGAACCAACTTGCTAGATCTTTGTACATTAATTTTATTTATTTATGTCTTAGGGATCGTTGATATATAGTTACTAAACAACCATACCAATTAAGAGTTTATGAGGATTCAGACAAATATAATTGAATATATTGATTCTAGTGTTTACCGCCCGTGGCTATAATCGCTAGCCTTTGATTATGCCAGTTTTGTACATCATTGACATATATTCTGTACTAAACTCACTATCATTGGGCGTTCCTATTACATGATGATGACCTTTGCTTTTTGATCCAACAACGTTCTAGAACTTAAATGAGAAAATGATTATAAACACGTTTACAGCCACAATTCTTATGTAAACTCTTTTTATCAGTATGCCATCTTAATATCATCTTAACAATGTATAGGTAATTTTATTTTATCTTTAAAGCAATTAATAAATATAATATAGCAAGGGAAGATTAGTCACATCAAGTTTGATACTTCTTTTGAGAGTGCTTGCTAGCTGAATTTTAATATTTTATGCTTTTTTTATTATTGTTGTCTATGAGTTTTAGGAAAACATAAAATAAATCCATAGACAACACTACCCAGTAATTGAGAAAAAAATCAAACGGAATGAAATACTGTTTTATTCCGGAATCTGAACGTAAAAGATATAGCAAATTTTTACCGGATTCATACGGAATCAATAATGAAAATTGACAACCAAAAAATAGGTTTGCAGCACTGCAAAACTTCTTCAGACTGCTTGGACGTAATTAACAATAACACTATTCAACACAAAAATATTTTTGTAATATAACAGAGATCTGAATAGAAAATTTAAGTGGCTTTTAGCATGCCGAAACCGGATTTGTTGCCCAATTGGTTTCATCACGTCAGGGTTTTGAGATATTCTAACCTAAAAGTCCCAAAAATGACTATATTGGCAATGTTAAAGAATTTATTATCAAGTAGGTAATTTTTTTCGGTCACGGTAACAAATAGTATTATCTTTCCTCTTTAAAATGAGTTTTAACTTTTTACTGTACGATTTTTTTAGCCGAGATGTACTAGTTTGAAGATATTATATTTTTGTTAATAGAGTGTAGTATAGTAGATACAATGAACTTTACTACATATATCTTCAAAGTAGTATATTTCGGTAAAGAAAAATCGCATAGTAAAATTTAAAAAATCATTTTAAAGAGAAAAGACAGTACTATTCGAAATCATAAAAGAAAACTTCAGAAAAAAATTACCTACTTAGTAATAAATTCCCCAACATTGACGAAACCGTCATTTTTGGGACTTTAGGTTCGGATATCTAAAAAAACCTGACGTGATGGAATCATTTGGGCAACGAATTCGGTTTCGGCATGACAAATACCTTCTAGTGTAATTGAACGTAATGAAATTATTGGCGATGAATACGGAATTTTACAGAATGAAACGTCAAAATTCGATTTTTTTAATTCTTTTTTCAATTACTGGATAGTAAAAGTTTAGACACCCGAAATCAATTTCTCGTTGATTGTAGTACCCAAGACTCCCCCCCCCCCCCCAAGCCGTATTTTCTAATTATATTTTTTTTATAGTTGCGTCAACGCTTGTTTGGCTAAAAATGGCGTCGCTATCTAACCTCTTACTTTGTATTATAGTACATATAAAACAGATGGATATAATAATTGATAACGTGACTTAAAATAAGTCACTTGAACAACGATATTATGTATACAATAAATAACAAATTAAATAATATCCGCATTAAATAGTTGTTAAGACTTGTATCTGGCTGTGAAATGAATCAATTTCGGTTGAGTTCGGCAGTCAATGTGTCTTGATTATTACGAAACGGTGCCGGGCAACACCTGTAGCCCGGAGCGTAAAGGCGGGTCCTACAGATCTGGGTCAGTCTCGTCTACACAATGCACTTGTTTTTAACAAATCTGTGCGTCTGGCCGCGCGCGGCGTTCACACAAATGTCATCGAAATTGTAACAAGTCTGTTGAAACCAGATTCATCAGATGTTGCGCTGGTCAGAATTTTTAAAGAGATTTTGTATTGATTTTTTATCGGTTTAATATTGACCTTGATGGCGCTTTTGGTAATGATAATATTATCTTAATTTAAATGTATTAAGAAAAATAAACAAATCAAGGTTTTAGATTAATCCATTTTTAGGGTTCTGATTTTAGGACACTATTGTCCGTCTGTCTGTCTGTTAATACACTTTATTCAGATACGGTCAGAGGTATTAAGTTAAAATTTACAGAATCATAGTCCCTTCCATACAAAAAGATGCGACCTTTCAAAAGGTATTTCGATACTATTAATCAAAACTTATAAGGTACTTTCCGTCTTGAAATTTGGCACGAAGGAAGGTTTTATAATACTTACAAATAAAGGAACCAATCCGAAAAGACGCACAAAGACGCCTTAAGAAAAAAAAATTGATTCCTTTTTACACGATTTAGCACGATTAAAAAAGCTATTTGATTTAAATTTAAAAAAAATTATTTTTACCTTCTAGGAATTTTTTTATCTGTTATTTATAAAATATGTAGTAGGAATTCCCCTTTCTAATTTATTTTTATAGCAGCTTAAGTATATATTTTAGTCTATTTTATGTAGAATTATTATGTACATGATATAACTTAATTTGGGGATTTCTTTCATACAGCTTAAGATGCTTAAGAATCGGGTCTGTTGTCTCCGTAACTAACTAATTAAGTTTAATATATGTACGCTACGGAACCCGCAGAGCGCGAGTTCTGCTCGCACTTGTCCGTCTTTATTTTTAAGAAAAAATTACAAGCATTGTGATTTGGGGAAAAAAATTATACATATTGTTTATATCAAATATAAACAAAAATTTTAATATCGTCGTTTGTATTACTAACTCGGGAAAAAATTGAAGATTTGCAGAAATCTACTCACAAGGGAACCTTTTCAAGTCAAAAATTCGTATCGAGTTTAAACTTTGTATATAGTTAGAGGAGGTCAAGATTAGTAACAAACAAATTATGTTAGCTGCGGTAAAACGGTTTAAGGGAGTGAAACATCCCTATGAAAATGTGCTAAATAATCATATTTTTTCAAATAACTCTGAAACTAATGAAAATTTAAAAAAATCTACAATACAAAATTTTCATGATTTTTTATGCTCTTTCGAATGGCGATAGTCAAAATTCGAAAAAATTAAACCGTCAACCCCCACCTCCTAATCCAAGATTGGACATTTCATTGCCATTGGGTAGTTTTAATTTTTAAGTATGTATTAATGTTTAGATATTTTTAGAGAAAAAAAAACTATACATATTTCAAATAGGTACCATCTTTGGTATTTTCAAAAAGTTTCTTGGGTGCATTGTTAAAAATATTGTATATAGTAATTGTACTTTTAAATGTTAATTATGATGTTTCGTTTGTCTAAACTCTAAACAATACGATAAATATTCATACATATCATACATATAATTTAAATAAATCAAATCGTTTGGTTTCTTTAAATACAAAAGATTATTTAAATTAGTTAAATAGTATCATAATTATAACACAATTTTAGGACACGACCTTCTATTTTTTATAAATTGTATTTGTGTTTATTCTATTAGCATTAATTACACTATTAAAATAATTTATTGTCTGTAGAGAAAATTTAGATTTATTAGTGTAAAAAAATATAGTTTTATTTACCTAATAATAATTAATATTAATGTGAAAATTATTTCAAACCTTATTTTAACTTTTAGCGCACTATTTTTTGAATTATGAAAAAAGAAGAATCGAGAATGAAATTTGCATTAATTTTAATTAAATCTAAAATATTTTTTATTTAGAAACTGTATTTTTTGGCTATTATATACGATTAATATAGAGCAGGGATTCCCAACCTTTTTCGTACATAGACCCCTTTTTAAAGAATGATTTTCTTTATATATCCTCTTACGTCTACATAAATAAAGATAAATATACATACTTGAAAACGAAAAAAGGAAAATTTGACAGAAAAAAGACAGAAAAAATTATCATAGACCCCTGAAATACTATAGACCCGTATATAGACACTGCCACCCATGAAGAAAAAGAAAAAGTTAAAATATGTCATTAACAATTTTTTTTCTAATAAATACAGTAGCTTATGTCCTTCCTCAGGATGCAAGCTATATCCATACCAAATTTCAACTAGATCGGTTCAGCGGTTTAGACGTGAAAAGGTAACAAACAGACAGACAGAGAGACAGACACACTTTCGCATTTATAATATTAGTAAAAATAATTGACTTAATGCAATATACCTAGGTACATAATACATTTATGTATATGAAAATATTATTTTTTATATCTTTAATAACAACATTTGGTGTACCTAGTTATATTTTAATTAAAAAATGAAATTGTTTACATAACAATTTCATATTACAATGAGCCAATATATAACTAGATATTAAAAACTATCGAATATGTAAGCGTATTATAAAAAAACTGATCGAGAGATCAATATCGAAATTTGCACTACAATCGTTTACAATTCTGATGTCATATAGTGGCCATATTACTATACGCCTAAAAAGCGAACGTTTTTTTCACCATTCTCTGAACACAAATAACATATAAAATATGTTAGTGTGTATACATATATATGTGCAGACCTGGCTTAATGATATTTTATGCCCTTTAAAATATTTTAATGCAATGATTAATTGTTGAAAAATGTACTGCAAATTGTCACAAAAAAACTGGATTAATTTTTAAAAAAGTATCTTTCGTTTTTAACATTAGGTAGGTAGATTGAATCGATATTTATCTAATACTTTATTTGTGTGGGCGGACAGTTAAATACATGCTATGGGCCATATATTAAAAGGCGCTTAAATAATAGACAATTTTTTTCTGCGGTTAGATAATAATAGGTAGACTTTTTTTAAATTTTTATATGAGGGGTTATTTTAAAGTGCAGTGAATATATATTTCTGCAGCTTTAAAATCGAAATTTGTAGTTTTAAGGTTATACGTCTAGCACAATGTAAAAAAAGATTTGGTATCGAAAAATTTTGTTTTTAATTTATATTCAGAACACGTAATGGAATATTTTACTTTGTTGATTATTAAAAGTAAAAAAAGTTTAAGTTAATTTGAAAATTGCAATAGACAGAAAGGTATATAATAGTAACATGTACTGATTTGTTGTAATGGCAGAGCTAGGTTTTCATTATTTTGAATAAATTACACGTGAATATATTTGTTTTATAATTTTTATAGTACTTGAAAGTGTTGAAGTTTCGAGTAATTAGTTTTTAAAACGTCTCTATATAGCCAATTGTGTAGAATTTCAATAAATAGAGCACTTTCGGCAATTTCTTTCATTTATCGTGTGAAAAAAACTATTTTTAATATCAAATTACTCAAAAATCATACGTCCAATATTTTAAATAAAAATTAGTAAAATATATGAGTTATCCATAAATACCTGTATAACATATTAAAATTTTAGATTTTTATCTATACATTGCTCTAATGATGGAATAACCTTAAAAACTACTTTGTACAGTACAAAAAATGTAGAGCAAAAAAGGTATTTCATTAATGCTTTGATATTTTTAATTTATTGTATTTTTCACAGCAAATTTTATTTGTATTTACAATATAGATCTCAATTTAAATTTGTTTGTATAAAGTGAGTAAGTATGTGTGTGTGTGTGTGTTTTGTATGTATATGTACATGATTTAGGGGAGTGATCATTATTACGTAATTTGTAAACTAGGAGGCGATACGAGTTGCAAATTGTGAAACTAAAACGCGCGTTCGTGGGGCGAAGGCCTATAAAACGTGGACCCCTCACGTTTACCGGCATCAGTACACTTACAGTGCTTTCAACAATGGCATTCAAGGTATGTTAATAATTATACTACCATATCGCCTATATTGTTACAGTAACTGATCATTTTAAATATTATAAATTTTTATTAGTCAGTAGTCAAAAATATTTTATATTTTATTCAGTAGTTGAGACAAAAGTTAAATTTAAAAAAAAATGTTGTAGTTTTAAACATTTAAACATTATCACAACTATTTCTGATTATCAGATTCATTTTTATACATTTCTATTGGAAAATATCAAATGTGCTAAAAATAACAAAATATAAAATGAACATATAGTCCGGTGCAGTTAGCTTTTCACCTCGGAACCCGTCAATAGTGAATGGATTTTCATGGGATTTTTTTCATTGAATTTCTAATCGTAAAGACTTTAATCTTTTAAATTCAAAAAATTTTGTTAATAATTATTTAATTACTTATGGGTCATTCCATATCAGTGGTCCAGCACTGGTTACTTGACCATTCTTAAAAAACTGAAATTTTGTGTGCAATTACCCTAAAATGTTGGTAGTTCAAAATGACCACAATTTTAATTTTATTGTTTTTTTTCCTCGTAACGGCCATATTTATTCTACAGGGTGCAACATTTTTTGCACTTTCAAGGGTTTGCGAAAACTGTAATATCTCAGCATCTATTTATCTTATCGACCCAAATTATTCAAAAAAGAATTAGCGACAAGATAATATAGACATTTTATTCGAAATGTAGTCTTAGAGGGTTATATTTCAGCTTGAACTCGTATCTCTATTTTTTTTAAATCCCATTTTGCAAAAGTCTTTGGACACTCATTTTTTGTGTATTGTAAATACAAAACTGCAAAAATGGCTGATAAAAAATCTTAAATGTTGATAAGAGTACTTAATTACAACTTTCGTAATAATCCTAGCATATCTAAAATACAGCATTTACAATTTTCCATGTTAAGGAAATTTTTTGAATTATATGCCTGAAAGGTCAGGTTAACTCAAGCTGAAAGTATTGACGCACAGTGTCTTTCTAGCTGACTAGGAATTGGTTTTTTACTATTTTGACTGCGAGTAAACATATTCTTTTCGCTATTTTAGGGATTTTTCTTGACTGAAATCTGTACATTTTACATTTACATTCAAAATCATAGTTATCCAAAGACTTTTGCTCGGCAGTGTAGTCTAAAAAACAGTGAAAATTACATCAAAATCAGACAGACAGTGAAAACGATGTTATTATAAAAAAATTTTTTTTTTAGATTGTCGCTCTTTTGGCTTGTGTGGCTGTCGCCCACGCCGGAGTAATTTCCGCCCCAGTCGCTTACTCAGCTGGTCCAGCTTATGCTGCCCACGCATATGCCGCCCCAGCTGTAGCCCACTACGCCGCCCCAGCCGTAGCTCACTACGCCGCCGCCCCAGCCATCGCTAAAGTCGCCGTCCCAGCTGTAGCTAAAGTAGCCGTCGCTGAAGAATACGACCCACATCCACAATACAGCTACTCATACGACATCCAAGACGCTCTTACCGGAGACTCCAAGAACCAACACGAATCCCGTGATGGTGATGTTGTCCACGGAAGCTACAGCTTGACCGATGCTGATGGTCTCCGTCGTACCGTTGAATACACCGCCGATCCCGTCAACGGATTCAACGCCGTCGTCCACCGTGAACCACTTGCCGTTAAAGTAGCTGCCGCTCCAGTCGTCGCTAAAGTCCATGCTCCAGTAGCATATGCTGCCTACCACCACTAAGTTAAACTGATCATTGCTGTGCGATTGTATATTTATTTTTGAGTCATTTTTAATTTATTTTTTGAATAAATGTGTTCAATTTAATATTATCTTTTTTTTAACTTCCTACTTTGAAATTCCACTGATTCCTTCAGTGAAGCTAAAAGTCACTGAAAAATCAGCGGTCACCAGTTTTTACCGATCAACCAATTATTTTGACCATATTAACAATGATGAAGTCTAAATTATTGTTTTAAGAAAAAATGTTTTTTACAAAATATATTCAGAACAATACGTTTAATAGTTCTTTGAAATAAAAATTAATGAAAAAAGTTGCGAAAGTTTATAAATTTTGATGCCGTATTGTTTTTCACATTAAAAAACCAGAGATATTAAATATTTTTACTTTTTTGATATTATCAATAAATAAATGCTTGTTCCAATAATAATGGTACACCTTGTGTATACAATATACATATGTGTACATAATCTTATGGAATCGGCCATACACTTACACACACAAAAAAACTGTATTGGACCAAGAAAATCTTGTTTTGTATATAACGAAAACAATATTTTCTTAATATAAGAAAAGTACTCTTAATCCAACTACATTATTTCATCGTCCAAGAATACTATAGTTGGTTTAAGAATATATTTCTTATCTTAAGAAAATATGGTTTTCGTTATATACAAAACAAGGTTTACTTGGCTCAAGTAAACCTTTCTACCTGTGTATACCTACCTTTTCTTACTTTTGTTTTATATAATACACAGCTAAAAGCGAAGTAGGTAAGCTGAACACACCTCAGCATAAATCAGAGTATAGTACGAGTATTACCCTAGCTTGTAAATGCCCCCCCCCCCCCCTAAAAATCTAAGCGCAAATTTGTTTAATAAAAAATAATAAAAATTAACTTACGTCTTCAAAATTACTTTTAAATGCATCGTAAGAATGTATCAAAGAATCGATATGCTTTAAATAAGCGTTGTGCCTGTCTAGACGAAAATCGATATAAGCTAAGCAATATTTCCCATATACGTCCTCTTCAGCCCAGGGATACGATTGACTATCCAAAGAACCTCTAACTGAAAGACATTGGTCATAATCTCCATATTGATTCATATTACCACTCAATATTCCAGACGGTATCTTTGCAGATGAATCAAACACTAGTTTGAAAATAGAATTTAATAAATTAATAGTCTAAAACACCGGTTCTCAAACAAATTTTGATACACATTCAGCGTTCTATAAGACGACGGCATCGACAATTCAAAAATTCCACTATACAACGGCTAGAGGAGCCCCCACCACCGCGCCTAAAAGTTGACAGGTAATAATAAAAATGGCGCTGTTGGTGAACGAGATCAGGGCCGCGCCGACCCTCGGCAGCGCCTGTGTGCGAAACCTATGAAGCGCCTTTTTGTTAGAGTTCCGAAAAAAACTTAACTCTTTTAGTTTTGCTCTATCTTTAAAAAATTATACATAACATGAAATTTTATCTACGGGAAAAGATTAATGACCCAAAAACGATGAGATTTTTGAAAAAAGAATTGTTTTAACCAATTAATTACGATGTATTTGCTCTTCAGAAAATTTAAAAAAATTCCAGAATGTACCTTTTAATCAGTACTTTCAATGAAAATTATAACGAACACTATCAAAATTATTTAAGACTCAATTACCATAGACCGAAAACTGTAGGTACTCACATTTTTTGTTTACTTACCCCATTGAGTGGGGTAAGTGAAAAAAAGATTGGGCTCCTAAAATGGAACAAAAATCTCAATTGACTTTTTGCAACAAAAAATGTGAAAGAACTTATTTATTTGCTTTTCAATGTCTTTATCAGAGCCCCCCTTCTAATTTATAAACTATGCAGAATGTAGTTTTTGAAAAATTTTGAAATAACTCTTTTATAAATCGTAGTGAGAATGACTACGGAACCCTAGCATGTGCGAAGATAAATGACGTTTCACTTCCAGAAAAAGAAAACGCGAATTAATTTTTTTAATTTTTTAAAGCAATAATAAATATAGTATGAGACGCTCAGCGCCAAAATAGACTAACCAAAAATTCCCAATAAGAAAATAGGTTTTAATAAATGAGGATTTATTAACTTGTGTAATTTTTGCCGTATAGCTTTTTTACATTTGATAGGACTTTTTTGTTCACTTTTGGTAAGATAGCAATAGCTGAACACTATAAAAGTATAAACCACGCAGCGTTTTAGTTTCTAAAACTAATTCTGGCCTGCCTGCTGCTTAGACCATTTTGGCATAAAAGTTTTTTGTGAATATCTTGTAAGGAAGAAATGTTTTGGCTCTCATAACTATAGAGATTGGAAGAATAGTTTTTCAACTATGGCGAAAAATGTAACTATTACTTGAGTGCAGGTAATTTTGTATCAGTTTTAATTTAGAAAACGACCTTTCTGCGTTTGCTACTGCAACTTTTCACCACATTATTGTTTAATTTAAAAAAAAGTTCAATGCGATATAATTTTTCTTCTATTTCTTTCGATTAATTTTTAATTTTAATGATTGGCGCTGGTATTTTATTAAACCCAAAAGACGCCCCGCGGCGCCCCTGATGCCCTGGCGCCTGTGTGCGCCGCACACTTCGCACATATGGGCGGCGCGGCCCTGAACGAGATCCTGGTTTGTTGACTTTTTAGAATTGAACTCTAGACAATTGTTATTCGTTGCTTTAATACTGGATGAAAAATGTATAGATTTCTATACAATCATATGCCAATAATTTATTTTTGTTATTTCCTTTTTTAATAGTTTTCAAATTATCAAATTTTAATTAAAATTAGTATTGAATTTAATTTTTTTCCACATTGAGTCACACCAAAACACAAGTTTAGTGTGTAAAATCTATACATAGAAGACTAACGTCAATTTGTTAATTTAAATTTCGCGTTGAAATATAGCAGTCAAAATGGTATTATGGTGGGGGTTGGGGAAAGACGTTCTATAGAACTTTTAGAACATCGTCTTATGGATGGTCGTCTTACAGAACGCTGAGTGTATGGTTTTTATTTTATAACACTGTGTAGATCAATTTCGTACAAAATACTAAATGAACAGTAGGGGTTCAAAATTAAGGGATCACTCACATTTTTACTTTTTTAATTAGCCATAGACATAGAGATATGGACGCATCATTAACATAATGGTGTAACATTTGTTCTGAAAGTGAGAGAGAGATGCAGTATAGTTTGGAAAATATCTATATCTTTTTCTAAGAATCTGATTGGTAGTTTACTACAGTTCAGGGTAGTATTTCTGTCGTATATTTATTTATTTACATAGTATACAGTCAACATTTGTAATAGGGTCATTCTTATTGTTAGTTAACTCTATCAGAGAAAAACGCTACTTTTACGGATTTTCCTAATATTCACATATTATTATGTTGTTAAACTTGCTCAAATAATATAAGTTTAATTCATCTTACTTGAAAAACGGAGAAACTGTGGTTTCTTAGTCACTTAAACTAAAAATACACCTTAACCACAAAATTTATGTCACTCGACACGTGTTTCGACTTCACAAGAAGTCCTCATCAGGAGCCTAACGATTCCAGACTTTTTCACAAAATTTTTAGTTTTTTGAAAATGACGCATGTTTTAAGTTTTGCAGAAATTACGCATATTATGCATTTAAATAATAATTTTTATCTCCGGATGTAGTAGCGAATTGAATTTTTTTTTATTTTGTTCACAAAAGAGCGATCTTTTTTGGACATTTTGTCTGTTTTTAAGTAAAATAAAATTTTTGGATATTTTTTGTACAATTAAATTTATAACATGTTATTTTTTGTATAAGTAAGGACAAGTATACTTCCAAATTAATATCTATCTCTTTCTTTTGACACGGGTCTGTTTTCGAGTCAGATGCGCGGTCCATGTCTCTATGTCTATGTAATTAGTAATTTTAAATATGGTTAAAATAAAAACGGTCTAGTTTTTAAATCATTGGTTGAAAAAAAACAAAATAAAAATTTAAAATAAATACTCACTCTCTAATGCCCACATATCAAGTTTTTGAAGACTATTTAGAAAAGCCACTGTTTGGTTTTTACAAATTTCATTCTTACTTGTAGTAAGTAATATGAGATTAGAAAAACTAGTTAAATAATAATCAAAAATACTGTTAAAACTTTTTTGGTTTGTTTCATTGTTATAAATAAATACTTTTGAATACACTTTTGTGTCATTATTCAAACTTTTCCCAGAAAAACTGGCAATATATTCATTATAATCATTTAATTTCACTTGGTTTAAATAATAATTTTCATTAACTAATTTAGAATCTACAAAAACATAAAATACACAAAACAAAATCACTGTAATAGAATACATCATTAATGAAGTTTTGTTTAAACTAATCACAACATTTTGTTTTCGTTGTTTTATATATTGCCATTGTTATAATTTAACAATGGAATAAATAAATGGGTCATAGTAAATATATTTTTAAGTTCTGTTAATTAGGTGTTAATTAATTAGGTTTATTGTTATTGAATATTATGAATACATAATAATATATAGAAATTAGGACATGAACTAAAAAAGATTAAATATTTGATTTTTTGAATATGTATTGAATATGTACACTAATGCCATCACTAATGCCATCTCGTGTGGTATTTTATACGTAAATTAGTTTGAATTTATTTGACAGAAGAGGCAGGTTTATTTTTATAATAGTTTCTATTAGTTTTTACCTACGGGAAGATCTATTTTTATCTTTTAATGATAAAAACGTTACAACCGCTTCGTTTTTAAAATAGAATTTTTAAGTATGGGATATTAGGTTGATTCTAACCTATCTTTTTTTTACATAATGCTATTTTGATTGTTATGTACTTAACTGCGTTTACATACTGCATACAATAAAAAAAATGTTTTTATACTTTTGTATTATACGTTTAATGTCAATATGGTTGGTACAAACTTGGTATGTACCTGATGAATATTGGCAATCTTTAGAAGTTGCTCATCGCTTAGTTTTTGGGTATGGATATTTAACATGGGAATGGACACATGGAATAAGGAGCTATATACATCCACTTATTATTGCTGCAATTTATAAAGTACTCGATTTACTTTCTCTGGATTATGTTTATCTACTGGTATGTATCAATTTATTTAACCGGGGATAGCCACTGTGACGGGTCATAAAATTGTCAAAGTTTGGGATTTTTTTTCACAGATATAACTAATTATTTTTGAATCTGGTAAAGGCCGTTTTATTAAGTATATATTCAAATTATTTAATATAAATTTTTATTGAAAAATATTAAATATTTACAAAGTTATGAGCCTCGATGTAACGACTAAAAAAAATATTTTTCTCTATGGTTGACTCGAAATTTCGAGAAGGGTTATATGAAAAAAATAAATACAAATTTTATCAATATCTATATGAATGTAGCTATCGTTGCACGTAGCCGTTTTATTTTATTTTATTTTTTCATTTTTAAGATCTATTTTTTTTTATTAGAGCGGTTTTAAAAATAGTAATTATCAAAATTTTAAAAATCGGCTACGTGCAACGATAGCTACTGCAATTACGAAAATTATTAAAAAAATAAATATGAAATCGGTTCATTAGTCTTTGAGGAATCGTGTCGACCAGGTCGAAAAATGTCATTCCGTAATAACCTTTTTAATGTTTTTATTTTGTCATAACCGGCCGTGCTACATCGTCTCACTAAATTGACTGTAACTCCGTCAATTTTCAAAATTTAAACTCAATTTTTTGTACACATATTTATGAATATGTATACTTTAAAAAAATCTAAGAAAAAAAAATTCGTCACAGTGGCTTTCCCCCTTAATATATTTCAGAAATAAATAAAACTAATAATTCTTGTAGGTATTGTTACCACGAGTGGCGCAAGCTATTTTAAGTGCTTATTCAGATTACTGTTTTTATAAATGGTGTGGACGTAGAAAATGGGCTGCTTTTGGTATAATGACATCGTGGTTTTGGTTTTATACAGCGTCAAGAACATTAATAAATACATTAGAATGTTCTCTTACGACTATAGCTCTCTCGTTGTTTCCTTGGAAAGGAACTAAAATACGCAACGAAGGTGCGTACGTTGAACTTTTGTCAAATTGGTTTAGTTTAATATATTTTCTATTATTTCAGAAACGTGTTTCTTATGGATTGTAGCACTACTTTGTGCGATACGACCTACTGCCGTTATACAATGGTTACCAATATGTATTTATCATATAGTATCTACGAAACAGAATCGAGGAAAACTTTTATTAACAAGATATTTTCCTATTGGGTAAATAATTTGCATTTTTTTCCTAATTTAGAATTTTTCAATCTGAACTACTTTAACCCATTAATCCCCAAGGGTAGAAAAAAAATTATTTTGATGTTTTAACTGCATTTTATTACTAAATATATACTCAAATAACGGTTTTTGAAGAAAAAAAAATCTTGTTTTTTTGTATTTTTTCAATAAAATGTTGCGTTTACGAAACGTTGAAAAAACGGAAGTTATTACTTAGTGTGGAATAGTTTAAAACAGTTTGTGTAACGTTGTTAGCAGCAAAAAAGTCATTTCATCAATGAGATATTAAAAAAAAAAAAAAAAATTTAAAATGTTTTGTTTATGCAACTATTAAGGATGTTTGGGACGTACAATCTGAGGCAAAAATAATATAAATCTAAATGAAATGAAAGATCAAAATTAAATTATGAATTATTCACTTTAAATGCTTGTAGGAAAGTCAAATTCGTTTTTAAACTACATAAACAATATGTTTAAAACCTTATTTCGTATTTTAACTGTTATTTTAGCCAAAAAAATTAATATATTTGTTAATAATATGAAAAATTTTGTTTGTGAATGTCATTTAAATTCATCTGTTAGAAATAAAAAACCCCAAATATTTTATTATTATAAATAACTTGATAAGTGAAAATATTATTAAATAACACTCTTTAGAACATAAATGTAATGAAAATGAAAATATAAGTCATTTACACGCATAAATTTATGAAAAAAATATAACAATTAACCTAAATGCAACCTGATTGGTCCAATTTGAACTGCCATTATTGTAGTATTGAGTGCATTGTTGCCAATTCATCACTTTTACTTTTTATAATGTTTTCTTACACAATTTTTTTTTTCTCTGAAATGAGTTAGTAAAAACTAATAATTTTTGTACAGAAGTAAAACAGATAGTTTTTACTATAAATAGAAAAAAAATTATATTTTTGGCTACGTTTTTTCGGTGTTTAAATAAAGTTTGAATTAGAATTTTTTCAATTCTTCATAAGAAGACGTGTTAAAATGTGCAAACTTAAAACTGCTATAACTTTTAAACGGTGTAGTAAATCGCATCTGAATTGCGTTATTTGTCTTATCATACTTAAAATTACATTCTGTCAAATTTTTAATATCCTGTGTATGTTTTTGATTACCGCCAGAATATCCTTAATTTTTTTCAAAATCGTTTGTTGTATTTTAAATCTATTTTTCTATTTATTTTAGAGCGATAGTTTTGTTGACATCAATCATTATAGATTCAATATGTAATGGCTCATTATTGATCTCTCAATGGAATTTCTTGGAGATGAACCTTTTTAATGATGTAGGAGCACATTATGGTTCATATCCATGGTACTGGTACATTTCCATCGGTCTTCCAACAACTTTAGGTGTTTACACACTACCTTTCTTACTTGCTTCGTTTCTAAGCATAAAAAATTGGAGAAGTCACGAAATACAATGTGTCTTACTCGGAACTATTTTATTTACGATCTCAATTTACAGGTATTGTGATTATTTTAAATTACGATTTTTCTTTCCGTTTACTTTATATTTAATTATTTTCAGTTTTATCAGTCACAAGGAGTTCCGGTTCATATTATCGTTGCTTCCAATGTGTTTGTATCTATCGTGTGATATGTTATCTCGGTGGAGCTGTAAAGCAGTTAATTTACTTGTTTGGGCTGTCGCATTTACGCTGTTGTTAGCCAGTGCAATTCCCGCTATTTATTTAGGTTATGTACACCAACAAGGAACTTTAGAAGTCATGAATACGTTGCAAGATTTGGCTCAAAATAAACCAAACGATACACGTTTTTTATTTTTGATGCCATGTCATTCAACTCCGTTATACAGGTTAGTTTTAATTTTATCTTATCAAGACTATGTTCCGATTTCCGATATACACTGCGACTTTGCAGTATACTGTAAACCGCCATTTTGAAATGCACGTCAGAATGAAGACCAGATATATTAATAACGATAAAATGACCAGATTCATCAAATTTTAATGCAGGAAATCAGTTTTGATACCCCTCCAGCAACCCATATAAAGTAAAATAATAAATACATAATTCAAATTCAAATATTATTTTCAACAATGAAAATAATAGCAATTTCAACCTTCAATTCAAACCTTCTTGGATTCTTGGCTAATTCATCAAAAATCTGATCTGCTGTAATCACATTCACAATTTCTTGGTGATAATAAAAAAACAAACTATAAAATAAATGTTGCAATTTGCAATGTAATATAGAATGCTTGAATTAATAGAATTTAATAGTTTTGTTGGGAATAATATTAATATTGATTTAAAAAAAAGATGAAGATGTCATGGGGGGGATTCTGACCCCCCCCCTAACCCCTCCTTCGTCGCCACTGACTGGAAACCATAATGGAATGCAAAATCCAGTAGCTGTCACCACTGACCAGTGCGCTCACAGTGTATATCGGAACATACTCCAAGTCTGTGAGCGAGTCTAATTATTTTTTTTGTAGTCATATTCACGTTAATGTTTCGACTCATTTTTTGACGTGTGAACCAAACTTTTCGGGGAAAGAAAATTATGAAGATGAAGCGGATATATTTTATAAAAACCCAGCTAAATGGTTAGTGGAAAATTATCCACCAAATAGTCAATTACCGTCTCATATAATTCATTTTGACCATCTGTATTCGGAAAGTTCTGTATTTAAAAAGTAAGTAATATTTGTCCGAGTTTTTTAATTGTTGATATCAAAAATATGTGATTTTTCAGGTATAAGAAAATCAATACGTTTTTCCATTTAAAACATGCAAGTGGAAGAGTCGGAGAAAATGTAATTGTCCATCAACATATCGACTATTAATTTTTAGTATAACACTTTCTATAAAAACTAACCTTTTTTATACAAAAACTATTTTACTAACATTTTTTCATTGATATTTGAGTGGTTGCCAATTTGACTAACAAGGAAACTATCCATACTCGCCCTATTACAATATAATGTACATATTAACGGTGGAAAGCTAAAACTAAATAAGCTACATAATATGCTCAATTTAAAAGTATCTAAACATCATACTTAAACATCTTCACCTTTGTTTGACAGCTCCTACCTAACCTAACTTTCATGTGAATAAGTAGTACTGACTACTTAATATTCTTCTTTCCCTTCTCATTATGTTTGACAGCTCATACCTAACCTAACTTCTACATGAATGAAGTTGGTATTACTTATGCTTCTTCTTTTCCCTCTCCTTATGTTTGACAGCTCTTACCTAACCTAACTTCCACATGAATGAAGTTGGTATTACTGAATGTTCTTCACCTTCTCCTTATGTTTGACAGCTCAAACCTAACCTAACTTCCACACAAATGAAGTGACAATTAACTACTAGTGTTGAGGATATCATTCAGTGTAACTTAAAATACTAATTTAAATTGTATATTTAATTAACTCAACATAATCCAAAATGACACTTATTTTGTTTCTGCTTTCTACAGTCTACTATCGCTTGCAAAAGTAACTGACCACTTTGCATTAAATATTACTTGACACAGTCTGTTTAGGCTCCTCCTATTTATTTATTATAATGATTAAATAATTTCTCTATGTACCAAATAAAGATGAGACATTTTGACAAAGATAAACTGTAAGTTCGGGTAGTTTTCTTATTGAGGCAAGTCACTATGATCTGATTGTATTCATAATTATCTCAGGGTCGAACTTATATTTTGTTTATAATCATACTTCTGCAAATAATTTAATAACGTTGGAATGGTTGAGCAACTGTATTAGATCGCTGTGCGATGACTAATGACAGTATTAAATTTCGTACCAAAGTATAAATATAAAATGAAAATTAATTGCTCAATTTTAATTTACTAATAATTAGAGGAATTTTATTTTGTTTTTAAAATAGCGATTTTCGTAAATTTTTGTGACTTGTGAATTTACAAATAGTCACTTTGGCTTCTCGATGAATAATTTAATCTTTTTGTTTTGAGATGTTTAATTAAAAGTTCAAAACAAAAGTCTGAAATTTGTATTTAATATTAATTTTTGGTAAGCAGTAAGTGTGCCAATATTTTTCAGTTAAATGTTAAATTAAAAGTTATTATTCTAGTCCAAATGCCATTTTTAGAATTTTATGTACGTATTGGTATGTGTCTTTGATCGTACGCCACGGTGTGGAAAAAAGGAACTAATTCTATCGGGCAACTGTCAGTTGTTAGTGTTTTATTAAAGTAGGAATTTATTTTGAAGAATTAAAACGAAATTAAATATTTTTATTGCTAAACGTATATTATAATCACTGATTTTATTGTTAACTAAACATCAGTTAAGTTCGGTTAGATTTTTAGATGACATTTGACCCGATTGTTAGTTTTGATTTTCACCACCGAAGGCGTCGCTTCCATCAATGACACATACCAGTAAAAATACATTTATTTATTGTACAAAGTACAGGTAACTAGATATTTTTAAAATATTGTAAAAATTATGTTTTTAATAGCTAACCTAAAAAACAATTTATAAAAAAATATAATAATACTTTTAACATTATTCATATTAATAACAATCCAATAATATCGTTAAATAGTTCTAGTCAAAATTTGTACAGAAATTATTTTGTAAAATATATAAAACGAAAAATAACCTCAAAAAGTTTTTTTGGTGTTCAGTTAAAGTCTTCGAACATATACTACTAGTCAGCCTTACCGCTCGGCCGTACAAAACAAGCGTGCAAGAGAGATAGTGTAAGAGTACTACCTCCTTTCTCTCTTGCTCCGCGTGCTTATTTGTATCGGTAATAGCGGGAAGCACTTGCCCCTCCCTGCCGACCAATAAGCACGCGGAGCAAGAGAGAAAGGAGGTAGTACTCTTACGCTATCTCTCTCGCACGGCCGAGCGGCAAGGCTGACTCCAGTAGTATATACTCTAAGGTTAAAGTCAACAATCATAATAACATAAAAAATTGTTTTCAAAGTTGTGCAAATAAGTTTAGGTATTTTTCATTAATTATTATATTAAATTGTATTGTCAAAATACTGTTTATTGATTGACAGGTATCAATCCAGTAATTGTTGATGTTGAAAGTTTCTATAACCTATAATTATCAATTTAATGGCAAAAGGTTTTATTATGAAAATTGTAAATTAACACATTTTTTTACAGGCACTGCATTTTATTTTATTTTTAAATACCTACATTATAGTTACTAAGAATTGTGTACAATTACTTTTAGTTTTTTGTTTGTTGCCAAGTTTGTAAGATTTTCATGTGTTCATTTGATATTAAATATTTGTGAATAAATGTTTTGTTTTTTTAATGTAAATAACTTTTTTATTATAGAACCCTAACTACATATATTTTAATTTTTATTAAGGTAGGTAATATTATTTTATTTGAGAATTCAAACCAAGTAAATGAATGAAACTCACTTACAGCGTTATCTTATTTGCCAAAGCTTAACGCAATTAGTATAAGTAATAGCTTATTTAATATTTATAATTAAATTCTTGCAAGAAAAATTATATTCATATGAATTCTGCGAAAATAGAATCAAATAAAATAACGAATTCAGTTGTTTGTTCCTATTTTTTTTGAAGTTATACTTCTTTAGGTGCTTTCAGGATAAAATTTTTGTAATGCAATGAAGATAACAGGATGAAGTTAGGTTAGGTTGAGTTTGCATGTATTCACTCGTGTAGATAATACAGATTTCTATTATAATAGTCGGTAAAACAGGGTTTTAAAGTTATTTGTTTTGTATTTGCTCGATAGATGCCGCTACTACTTTCAGTATTTGTTTTCTATCACGTCAAAGAAATATAACTTCTAGCGCGTATAAATAAGTACACACACCTACTTTTTCTATTTTGTTGTAGGTTATCTTTATTATTATTTTTTTTTTGTAAAAAATGTTAAATCAGATTTTATTTTAAAATATTTTTATATAGATTAAAATATACTGTTTTAAATTTGAAACAAGCACATAAAGTCACTAAAATATTATTATATACATAGGTAATGTTAACATCTACGTTAAAATATATACAATTATTTTTTCTTTCGTAAAATAAGTCTTTCTAGAAACAACGGAAATAAATATATCTACAATCTACATGAATATTCAAATGAAGACATAACAGATACTAATTATATGTCAGAAAATACAATGTAAAAAGTATAAGACAAGAATAAAAATTTTAATTTTAATAAAAATCCTTGTAATGTCTAAAAATAATAAGACTGCAATTAGCTATGTCGGCAGTCACCGCATTTGTTTATAAAATTTTTATTATAACCAGGCGCGCATACCAAATTTATATTAGGTAATATTTTGATTACCTATATACCTATTTTTTTTTAATATTTAGAAGACAATTTTTTTAGTATTCTAAAACTTATCACGAAACAAAAAATGGTAGTATTTTATGTAAATTTATTTAGTTTATTCTATCTTTTATATTGAAGATTGTACGTACGTTATATATCGTCCAAAAATGAATTCTTCATTGATAATAATTAATATAACCTTGAAAATGAAACATCAGCTAGGTATTGTTATTATTAATATATAAATAAACATAAGAACTATGTACCATTTACGAATTATAAACAAATACATATACATAATAAGTACACAGTGTTGAAAATTGATTATATTTTAATTACAGTCATAAATTTTATCGTTTAGTAGAAAAATATGCAAGACAATAAATGTATTACAAATATTTTTAATGAGAACTGATTTAATTTTAATACGATATAAAAATTCCCATAAGTTGGTAACAGTGGTTCTTAAAGATTTGAATATCAAAGCACCCTAAGCTTTTATATAAAATAACATTCATAGCACCCTAGTATCATGTTAAATTGGCCTACTAGATTTAAATGTTTTCCTACTTTACTAAATTAAAAATTTTAATAAATAAAATCAGTGGCGTATTAGCGAGAGGTAGAAGGGACGAACCCCCCCGTAATAACATTTTATATTTACTAGTAGTAAACATTTTATATTTTCTAGTAGTAAATATAAAATGTCGAATAATATTTTACCTGCTTTAACGGCAATATACACATTACACATATGATTTTAAATAAATATAAAAAAGGTACAATTTAAATGTAATTTAATCATAAGATATTCAAATTTAAAATTTAAATCATTATGCAAATTTTTCTATACCGGACTTATTTTTTTCCCTAATCTAAGTACGTAATTATTTTTAATAGTATCACTATAGATTTTATATTTCGTAACCGTACCTAAACAGCCATTATTTTTTATTAGATTTATACTTTAGTATCAAAAAGTTATTATCATCTGCAGTTAGGAAGTAGATACCTCCCAGTTCAAGGCTGGTTTACCTTGAATTTACAGTAATTTAGCAATATTTGGGAGATGCTAAAATAATAACTCATTTTAAAATGTCATTGTAGAAATAAAATATTTACAACTAAGTTTTTGATTAATTATTTTAGTAAAACTATAAAATCAAAAAATAAATAATTAACTTTGGTTGCGAAGTATTATGTTAATTTTATTAATATGTTTTTTGTTGTATTTCTTTTAAAATAGACGTATATGTTTGATACCAATAAGGGTAAAAGTTGTGATGGAAAAGGTCAGGGTCGTATTGAGATGTTTTTGAATATTTAATGTAATTTAATAACAGTTAAATTGAAGGTTTTTAAAATACAATAATTATGTTGAAAGAATGCATTATAAAAAAAATAATTATAAATAGGAAATGTGAAGTATTGAAAATAATACATACCGATTGTTTCAAAATTAGCTTTGTTTTTCACATTTAAAAAAAAATTAAATAATTTACAAATATTATTCAGCTAGTAGTTAGCTTATAAAGCTCAACGTCTATCTGTCTGTCTGTTTGTGCGGGGATATTAAGAATCATTTTAGGTCTTCAAAGCCAATAGTCGTAAAAATCGATAAAAATTCAATTATATGGAATTCAGTCGGACTTTTATTTTGAATCATTAAAATCGATATGTTGTATTAACCGATGTCATTATAACCGGTTTCAACTGTATTTTGTTCCATTAGGTAAAATAAGGAATAATCAGGAACAATAATAGTAAATCAAGTTAGAAAAAATCGTAAATATCTCGGCTTCTATGCGAGATAGAGGTTTATTTTCCCCGTTAACCCCCACTGTATCTAATGAAACTAGTTACAACTCTCCATACGTGACAGGGGGTAAAATATTAACTCAAATGTGAAGCTAGTAGAATATAAAATTTAAAAAAATCAAGTCAAAAAAATCGTAAATATCTCGGCTTCTATGCGTGATAGGGGTATATTTTCCCCGTTAACCCCCACTGTATCTAATGAAACTAATTACAACCCTCTACAGGCTGTCCCATTTTAATCTATCACCCCCCTAATTTTTTTTATCTATCAATTAAATAAAAAAATGCTTGAAATAAAAGTTGTTTGGTTTTGAGGGGGACCCAAAATGGCGTTATTAGTTTTTTTGTTTTTGGACGTCTTCATGGTCAAATAGGCCCAACTTATTTTTTTCAAATGGAAACCTATATTTTTTATTACAATATCTTATTGTTTGAAAAAAAAACAAGTAGCTTTTGTTTCAAAAAATTTTTTGTATGACTTCATTTTTTTTTAATATTCAAGAAAATAATTTTAGATTTTAGATTTTTACTAATTTTTTACTTGAAACCCATTAACTTTAGAGGAAAAGTGAAAATCACAAAAAATGTTTATTTTAATATGATATAACTAGGAAAATTATTTGGGATTTTTTTATTTTATTTTTTATTTGCTTTAATATTTTGAAGAGCAAAAGTTAAAATAAACATTTTTTGTTTTTTACATTTTTCCTCTAAAGTTAATGGGTTTCGAGTAAAAAATTAGTAAAATTCTAAAATCTAAAATTATTTTCTTGAATATTAAAAAAAAATGAATACATACAAAAATTTTTTTGAAACAAAAGCTACTTGTTTTTTTTCCAAACAATAAGATACCGTAATAAAAAATATAGGTTTCCATTTGAAAAAAAAAGTTGGGCCTATTTGACCATGAAGACGTCCAAAAAATAAAAAACTAATAACGCTATTTTGGGTCCCCCTCAAAACCAAACAACTTTTATTTGAAGCATTTTTTGATTTCATTGATAGATAAAAAAATTAGGGGGGGTGATAGATTAAAATGGGACAGCCTGTATATGTGACAGGGGGTAAAATATTAATTCATATGCGAATATAAAATTTAAAAAAATCAAGTAAAAAAATCTTAAATATCTCGGCTTCTATGCGAAATAGGGGTTTATTTTCCCCGTTACCTCCCACTGTATCTAATGAAACTAATTACAACCATCTATACGTGATCGGGGGTGTAATATTAACTCATATGCGAGGCTAGTAGAATATAAAATTTAAAAAAATCAAGTTAAAAAAATCGTAAATATCTCGGCTCCTATGCGAAACAGGAGTTTATTTTCCCCGTTACCTCCCACTGTATCTAATGAAACTAATTACAACTCTTTATACGTGACAAGGGTTAAAATATTAATTCGTATGAGAAGCTAGTAGAATATAAAATTAAAATTAAAAAAATCGTAAATATCTCGGCTTCTATGCGAGATAGGGGTTTATTTTCCCCTTTACCTCCCACCGTATCTAATGAAACTAATTACAACCCTCTATACGTGACAGGGGGTAAAATATTAATTCATATGCGAAGCTAGTAGAATTTGAAATTAAAATAAAAACATTTTTCGAGAATTATTTAATAGTAGTTCTATAGATTTCTAAATATCAACTATGTCTCCTTGAACTTGATCTTCATAGCTAATTATAAGCACCTTGAGTGTAACTAGTAATTAAATGTTACTTATTGAATATAAATTAAAACAAAAAGGATTATTATTTTGTTTTCTATGTATTTATTTCTTAGAGAGAAGTCTGTATATTTTTATGTATTAATTATTTCCTTTATTTTTATTAAGTAAACATTAGAATAATGCACAAATGAATCATAATATTCATATAGGAAAGTGATATCAGTTGAAGGTTACTAATTATTAAAGAGTTAGTTAGTATACATGTTTATTTCCGATACGAAGCCAAAATTGTACCTATAAAAATTATGTTGTTAAAAACATTCATGTTTTGCTGTGATGAATCATATAGAACAAAAGATTATAAATATTATTTTATTCTCAACGATAATTATTCGTTTTTTAACAAAATTCAGGGATGGGAATTTTTATTTTTATTTATTTGTAAAATATACATGAAATTTTTTTTCGAAAAATTACCATAAAAATGTATTCATCTCAGGGGCGGATCGTGAATTTGTGGAGCCCTGGGCTAATACTATTCAGGGGCCTACCTTATGCTCGATTTTTTTTAAATTTTAGATATTTTTTTTCTTCACAATATCGTCTTTTGTTCTCAATGGAGGCTAAGGGCCTTTTGTATCCACGGGGACCTGGGTTGCAACCAAAAAAGTCCTTAAATAAATCCGCCCCAGATACAACTTGATAATATTGTGAGGAATATTAACAATTTTACGTAAAAAGTAAAAAATGTAGTAGTCATATTAGTATCGCATATGGTTGTAATTCGACCAATATTTTACCTGCCTTAATGGCAACATACACACATGATTTTTTTTTGTACACACCTATGCTACAGTATACTTTCAAATGATATAAGTTTCATACCCCTCCTTTTATGATAAAATAAATACAAAAAAGTTCGACAATTTTCGATATTCATATATTAATATATGGATTTTTTAAGCATAATTGAAAATTTATGTTTTATTTCTGAAAAAAGTCAATTTTTGTATTATACTACTCAGTATTATTTTCGATGTTTACCTATTAATATACAGCCAAAACCGGTTGTAACATCGAGGGAACCAGTCATATTAGGTCATAAAGCCGGTAAAAATGCAAATACATATATGGGATTCAGCCGGAATCCTATATATTTTGAATCGTTAAAACCGAAATGTTGTATTAACTGATGTCGTTATAACCGGCTTCGACTGTACAGATTTCTTTTAAGCAGAATTGAAAAATAATTTCTGAAAAAATAAGCCCACTACCAAGTGTTTTTATATGCCAATTTTTTAATTCTAAAAAAATTATATTATTTTATAATAAATTCAGTATTATTTTTTTTACTACATAGTTACAAAAAATTCAATGTTATTGACAATTCTTACCACAAAATTGTTTGTTTATTTTAATATGTAAATTAATATCATTTACATAATGAAATAAAATATTTGATGTAGTATAGTATAAACTTTTTCCAGGCAACTAGATTATTTTAAATAAAACGTTTCAGTTACAAAAAAACCCTTTATCTATGTACATATGTATATGAATATAACGGAATATGTATTAAAGAATTTTCTAGTAAATTAAACTTATCAGCACTGGTCAAGCAAGTCCGTTTTTTAGTAGTGGGAGTGGGGTGCGTATAATAATAATAATGAATTTACAAGGATATTGATTGGTTGGGAAGTACAGCCCTGTTATAGAAATATTCATTTATATTCTGGTATTTCCACTTTTGCGGTCTGTAATCTTCAGCAAATGCTGTTAAGCACTAGTTGTTGTGTTAATGTTGTGTGACTGGTGAATTGTTAAGGTAACTTATAAATTACTGCTTTGTTAAATAATTAAAATTTTACCGGTAATCTTTATTACTTGATAATAAAAGTATTTGTTAATTTAAAAAAAATATTTTCGTCATTTATTTTTGTATATTAAAAAAAATATTTTATATTATTATAATAAGTAATAAAATTTATTAACCAATTATTTCCCAATGTCCTATTTATAAGACATTATATTTTCTATTTTATTTTCTCTGACATAATAACGTTGTAAAATAAGAAATGAAGTATAATTTGATATAAGGGTAGAAAATTTGTACATTTTTAAATTCATTAGTTCAAATAAATATATAGTATTTTTAATAACAAATTAAAAATTTCGTTAATACAATATTGAAATAATTAATTAATTAAAAGTTATACATTTGCCTTCATGAGCGCCCCACGTTTTTATTAGTTTTAGTTATAAAAACTTGATAACTGAAAATTTAATTTTTACTTTTTAGTGCATTTTTAATGAAAGCTTGCCTTTAAAAAGTTTTTTTTATATAATTTTATTTTATTACAAATATTATCGATAAAAAATATATCACGATTCTTAACCCATTACTTCCCAGCGTCCTATTTATAGGACATCATATTTTTTTATTTTTTTATCTGAGATAGTAACGTTGTTAATTTGATTTACATTACTTATATGTTTTTTAAGTCTTTCTACTTACAATATATTTTAAAACGAACTCTATAGTTCATTCAATGATAAATTATAACACTTTTAAAGTAACAGTGTAATTATTCCAGCTAGCCGACATTTATTTCACTTAGTAAAGTATAAATAAAGCATAGCAATATCAATAATTTCAAAAATAAATCCAGGTACAGACTATCGTATTAAAACAAAGTGTTGTCTTATAAATATGACATAGGGTTCACATGATAATAGGTAATCTAGTCTGCCACTGATAATTATTATGTCTTGTATTGAATTTATCTTTTTGGTGATATTTTCAATAAGAATTGAGAACTTGATAAAAAAATTCAAAGAAATAAAAAGTCGGGAAGTATTTTTATAATATTTTTATAAGCATCTAAATGATTTGTAATATTTATTATAATAGGTATTTGATAAAGAACTTTTTGCGTAAGAATAAGTATCAATTATCTTAATTAATATCTATTGAACTTTGATTAAGAACAGGTTTAACAAGCTTACAACTTTTTTTTTCTTTGAATTATTCAAAATTCAGGTTATTGGTTTATATATGAAAATACATTGTAGCAAAAATATTATTTTTGTTAAATTTTACTTTCCTTGGAACAATAAATAAAATTTTAATGTCCGGTATTAATTTTTTGATATTATCTATGGATTTGCTATGGAATTTAGAGCAGTGATACTTCAACGTTACCGACTGACTGTACAAAATAATTTTCATATAATTTCAAATAATCACCATTGTTTTAATACCGTTGTTGGTTTTTATATACAATGCGTGCGTGAAACTTATCAAAGTCTTCATGAAACTCAAAGAGAACTGTCATATAAGTTTGATACCTCATTTGAGAGTGCTTGCTAGCTCTTGATACCGGACATAAATGTTTTATGCTTTTAAAGACAAATAGTTAATTCAAAAATTTTTATTTGATTCCGAACGAGGGGTTAAAATCGATGTTTAATAAATTTTCAAAATATATCTTGAAAAAATTACTATTTTGGGATGTCACCCCTGATTCTTTCACATGAGCCTCAATATTAATTTAGGCTCCTCAAATCAGAGCCAACTAACAAAACCAAGTTTCATTAATATCGGTTCAGTGGTTCATGAGTTATGCATGTGATAAGGATTCAGGGGGCAGACAGACAGACACACAGACATGGAATGAAAAGTGTTTGCCTTGACCTGAAACGGAAGGACTAAGTGAAAATTTTGAAATCAGAGAACAAATTATTTTCTTTGTAAAATGATCACAAAGCTTCTCGCATCTTTCAAATATGGTGAGGGGCAAAATAGGAAATATGTATTTGTATATTGGTTTTGAGATTAATAGAAAATTATCAGCACTCATTATAAATGTAAAATACATTTTACTACCAACTTTTCAATAATAAAGTCGAAATCAGTTATAACGACATCGAGGTACGGTTGCCATCCGTCCTCGTTTCCCCTCTTTTTATGGGCGTCCGGGGGGATTTTTTAAATGTGTCCGGGGTTTTTAAAATGTGTCCGAAATGTGTCACCGAAATAAAAAATATAACTTTTTTATGTTTTTTTTTTCAATCTGTCCTCTTTTTTAATGAGTTAATCCTCTTTTACACATCTTACCATCTGGCAAGTCTACATCGAGGGGACCAGTCATATTAGGTTATATAAACCGATAAAAAGGTAATTTTATGGGATTCTGTCGGACTTTTATTTTGAGCCGTTGAAACCGATATTAACTTATGTCGCTATAACCGGTTTCAACTGTATTTAAACTACTTCTTGTAAGATGGTATTTATTTCATTTATAAAAAAAAATATTTACCATAATTACAACATTAGATTACAAAGCAATGGGGTATCAATCAAAATATTAATTAAAGTTAAAATTAAAAATGCGGATGTCATTAAAATTATATTATAAAAAATACGAGATTTAAATTCTCTACTAATTAATTATACATTTTTTTTTGTTTTATAGATGTTGCCATTCTTCGTCGCCTGTTTGCTGGCTTGTGCCAATCCTGTGGTTTCTTTGTCTCCTGTAGCTCAAGAAATCGCTGTTGCTAATGACATTGTAGCTAATGAGATTTACCAGGTATGTGTAGTATTTAATTAGCATAATTTGTTTCATAAACCCTTGAGTGAAAATCCTTATTTTAACTAAATATTAATTAATTATATTTTTTTTTATTTACGAAAAAAAAACTTTTTTTTAATCCAATCATAAAATTTTAATTATATTTTTTATACACCTAAAAATTACTATGTCTGTTTTATTCTAAATTGTCAGTTTAGTGTAATATTCTTTGTTCTAGGCTTAGTATATCAGTATAAATTTATTAATAAATATACCTACTAGATCAGGGATTCCCAAACGTGGTCTAGGTGGACCCTCTGGAGGTCTATGAAAGTCTAAAAGGGGTATATAGTATGCTAGGTGACTATTGGGGGGTCTACGGGAAATTTTGTTGTTTTAAATTTCAATGATTTTTTTTGTATTTCAACATGTATTTTTTTTGGCTTTTTACTTGTACTTTCTCAACAAGATTTCAAATGTTAAATGCAAGGAGGTTTATGAAGAAAATCATTTTTTCAAAAGGGGTCTATGTGGAAAAAAGGTTGAGAACCCCTGTACTAGATGGTTCTTTTATTATTAGATGTACTTTTTTTGTTTTTTACTTGTACTTTCTCAACGAGATGTCAAATGTTAAATGTAAGGGGGTCTATGAAGAAAATCATTTTTTCAAAATGAGTCTATGTGGAAAAAATCTTGGGAACCCCTGTACTAGATGGTTAATTTATTATTGGATGAGGTTAAATATGATTTACATTTTAGATAAATATGATTATGAGTAAAAAAAAACACTGTTACCAACAACGTAAATGTAATAATTCACCTTGTCAAAGTTCATGTGTCAAATAAATTATTTTCTAATTAATCAATTATATATGAAAATTGTTATTTCATTGATAAAAATGTTGCCAGACCAGATGTTCAATTGATTGGATATAGGATATTAATTAAAATTATCAAAAATTTAAAAAAGCCGGTTTTTGATGAGTTTTATTTTTCTTTTCAACAAATATATTAATTATTATTATCAAATTATGATAATTAATATCATTGAACATAGGGAAGTATAATTTTTAATATTAGTATTATAAAATATAATTTTGTTGTTTCATTCTTGTAGTACAAGCGAATTTTCTTTGATAGTGAAAAATAAATAACCCGGGAAAAAGTCTTAATAAAACTGTATTTTGAGTCAATATATATTTTTTTCACTGGTTTTTGATCTGTAGAGACCTGCAATGATCTACAATGACCTTCAAAGGTTTACAAAGATCTACAATGATCTACAAAGATCTCTAAAGATCGTTACAGAGATTGAATAGTTGAAAATTCATGAATTTTTATTGTTATAATGATCTTCAGAGATCGTTGTAGATCCTTGCAGGTCTCCATAGATCACTGAACAAATATGATTTTTTCTCAAAATGCAGATCTATGAAGATCTAATTTGATTTGATCACTTCAGTTCTAATTTTTTTCCGGGAAGTTATGAAATGTATAAATAAAAATGTATGTCTTAGCTATCCGAAATCCTCATAGTTACGAATTTGTTGAAAAATGGGAAAAATGTATAAAAAAGCGCGAACAATTGTAAAAAATATTTGTTTTATTTTTCTGAACGTATCTAAGTTAAACCCATTTTCCCCATTTATTAACAATAAGTAATTTTGGCCCTCGTTTTAAGGGAATTCGCTTTATTACTTTGCGAACCAATGTTTATTAAGACTTTTTTGTTTTATTTGGTCCATACTATTACCTCTTTAAATATTTTACACTCTTTTTTAACACCCTGTATACATAAACCTAAGATCATATTTTATAAAGATTACGGACTTATATTAACCGCAATATAATTGTTTTTATAAATTATATTTTAATAGTTTTTTGCATTCATTTTTTTTTATTCAATTTTTTCGCAGAGATAATTAAAAAACGGCTTTATTTATGAATGTTTATTTTCTTCAAGTTTGAATTGTGGTTTTACAATTAAAACAAAAAATAAACAAACACTGAGTTTTAATAAAAACAATGTATTTAAAAAAATGTACATAGGTTTTGTTATATCATTTGTCAAAAAAATATTATTTTTTTGATGTAAAACCATAGACATAGAGCATGGACTGCGCATCTGACAGAGTTGTGTCAAAGGAAAGAAATGGAAAATAGTTTAGGATCTACTTATTTAAACAGGAGTATATATTTCATTTTTCTTAAAAAAGAGATAGATATATCCCAAATGCCACCGCATCTCTCTCACTGTTTTGAAGAAATGTTACACCATTATGTTATTACAAAATTCGCGGTCTATGTTCTACACTGTCGTGCAAAAGTCTTTGGACACCTGTGATTTTGAATGCAAATATACAGATTTCAGTCAATAAAAATCACCAAAAAAGTGAAAAGAATATGTTTACTCGCAGTCAAAACAGTAAAAAACAATTTCTCGTTAGCTTGAAAGACACTGTGTGTCAATACTTTCAACTTGAGTAAACCTGACCTTTCAGGCATATAATTCAAAAAATTTCCTTAACATGGAAAATTATAAATGCTAAGATTTTTATAAAAGTTGTAATTAAGTTCTCTTATCAACATTTTTGCAGTTTTATATTTAAAATACGCAAAAAATTAGTATCCAAAAACTTTTGCACGGCAGTGTATGTCTATATAGAAATAGAAAACCACAGTATATTAATTCTTTTCAAAATTATTTTTTCAGGAACTTAGTAGCGAACCAGGAAATAGGTTAATATGCCCAATTTCTTTACAATCAGTCATGGGTATGACATTCCTCGGAGCTAAAGAACAAACAGCACTTGAATTTACCGATGTACTTAGATTCCCAGAAGATAAACGTTCCACCGGTATTGGGTTTGAATTACTAATCAAGAAATTCATAGCTGCATCTAAAGGAGTAACACTTAAACTAGCAAACAAAATTTACATAAGCAACTATGTACGCTTGGCTGAAAAGTACAAAAAAGATGCAATGAAGAGATTCCGATCAGAAATCGAAAGCGTTGATTTCGTTCAAAGTGTTCAAACAGCACAACAAATTAATTCTTGGGTAGAACAAAATACTGATAACAAAATAAGAGGTCTTGTTGACCCAAGTATGATGAGTGGAAATACAGTTATGATGTTGATTAATGCTGCATTCTTTGAAGGAAAATGGAAGAAACCTTTCAGTGTCCTTACTCATCCCTTGAGCTTTAAAACAGGATTAATGGCTATCGATTTGCCACATTTATATATTGAAGATAAGTTTAACTATTTTGAAGATCCCAGTAGAAGATTCAAGAGTGTTGAGATACCTTATGAAGATGAAGATTTCTCTTTGATTATTGTTGTGCCAGAAGACGGAGGTGCTTTAAGTGCTTTAGAAAAGGAAATGCCATTGAATTTAGATGGAAAATTGAAATCACAGTCAGTACATGTTCATATTCCTAAATTCAAAATTGAATCTAAAATGGATATGAAATCTGCACTTAAGAAAGTGAGTTATATTTTTTTATATGTACAAGGTGACCCAAAAGTCACAACACACATTTCGTAATAATTCACTTTTATTCTTTCATAAACAGAAAACACATTTCTTGGAAATAAATTTTATTTAGATTTAAAAATTAATCATTTAAATAACCTCAATTTTGCGCTCTTTCTAAGGCGTAATGTTTCTTGGCTTATTCCTTCAATTTCTTCACGAATGTTGGCCTTCAATTGCTGAATGGTTCGAGGATTGTTACGGTATACTTTATCTTTCAAATACCCCCACAGAAAGAAGTCTGGAGCAGTTAATTTCAAACCGCCGGAATAAATGAATTATAGTTTGTTTATGTGGTGATTTTCTGACCCCAAAATTACAAGTGTAGATTCTTTGCGTTAGCACAATTGCTCAGTTGTGATTATCTCCATAATTAATTTCCAAGGATAACGCTTTAATAATTTGAAATCAAATTAAAAATTTTTTTTTTAGAAAGTTTGAATTTTAAATGGTGCTGTGACTTTTGGGCCAACCTGTATAATGAATTATTATTAATTATTCTATTGTATTTTTTAGATGGGACTTCAAAATCCATTTGAACGTTCTGCTGATTTCTCTGATATGGGTGTAGGTAATATTTTCATTAGTGACGTTATTCAGAAGAATTATATCAATGTAGATGAATTTGGTACGCAAGCTGCTTCTGCTTCATCAGGTAAATAATATTAGTTTACAAAGATCTTGGTTTCTGGGTGTAAGCCGAACCTTGAAGATGTCCACTGCAATGTGTGACGAAACACTGGCCAATAACACGATCAAATCGCTGCGGCTTGCACCTAGAAACTAAATATTACTATAGTATCATACATATTACAAAGTTTTTGTCCCAGAGATGAAAACCATTGTTCCCAAAAGATTTTAGGATGCAGAATTCAGAACTGATATTTAAAAAAATCGTTCATGTCAAATTTTTGTGATATATTAACTTAAAAGTGCAGAAATTATGATTTTGGTAATTTTTAATTTATTATCAAGCTGGTTTTTTTTCTAAAGTTTTTATCTACGACAATGAATAGTACTATCTGTCCTCTTTAAAATATTTTTTTTCACAGAAATATATTAGTAAGAAGATACTGTTTAATTTTTTGAATGCCATATCTTCAAATTAATATATACTGGCGAACAAAAATTGTATAGTAACATAGACAAAGAACGTGGACCACGCGTCGGACTCGAAAACTGAGTTGTGTCAAAAGAAAGAGATAGAAAATAGTTAAGGATTTACTTGGTCTTATGTAAACAGTATATTTCATTCTTAAAAAAAAGAAAAGAAATATCCTAAAAGCCACTACATCTCTCTCACATTCTTAATTATGTTAATACAGAATGCGTGGTTAATTCAAATTTACTTTAAAGAGAAAATATAGTAATATTTGTTGCCGTCAATTAAAACATAAGAAAAATAATAAAATATGACCAAAATCGTTATTTTTTGGTAATTTTAGGTTAAAATATTTCAAAAATGATTTGAGACAACGGTTTCAGCATATAAAAAACCTTCGAAATCAATGTTCTGGACCCCTATTCTTGAGTTCACTCGAGATTTTCGTTCGAAATTTTAAATCTTAATGCTAACAAAACCAGTCGAGATTTTTCATTCGAGATTTCTAGAAAAAAATTTGCATCGAGATTCGAAAATACGATATAATTCACACAATCGAGATTCTAGTAAATAACTTACAAGGAAACCTTTTCAAGTCGAAAATTCTTATCGAGTTTAAACTTTGTATATATGTAGTTAGTGGAGGTCAAGATAAGTAACAAAAAAATTATCTTAGCTGCGGTAAAACGGTTTAAGGGGGCGAAACACTCCTATGAAAATATGCAAAATAATCATATTTTTTCAAATAACTCTGAAACTAATGAAAATTTAAAAAAATCTACAACACAAAATTTTCATGATTTCGAATAACGATAGTGAAAATTCGAAAAATTAAACCTATGAAATGTGGGTGGGAGATGGGCGTTAACGGTTTAATTTTTTCGAATTTTAACTATCGCTATTCGAAAAAACATAAAAAATCATGAAAATTTTGTATTGTAGATTTTTTTAAATTTTCATTAGTTTCAGAGTTATTTGAAAAAAGATGATTATTTTCATAGGGGTGTTTCGCCCCCTTAAACCGTTTTACCGCAGCTAAGATATTTTTTTTGTTACTTATCTTGACCTCCACTAACTACATATATACCTACAAAGTTTAAACTCGATAAGAATTTTCGACTTGAAAAGGTTCCCTTGTTAGTGACTTTTAGTTTTAGTTAAATGAAGTAAAGTCGAACGAACTCGAGAATAAGGGCCCTGGTCCCTAAGACATAATATTTGTTGTTAACCAGAGTTATTAACAAAATTTAATTTTATCATTTGAAATTTATATATATCTTCTTTCTTTCTAGTTGGTATTGTTCCATTATCAGCATCATTTGATAGACCCATAATCTTCATGGCTGATAAACCATTCTTGTTCATGTTAAGAAAGAAGTCTACGGAAACTACATTGTTCATGGGACGTTTCTCAGCACCATTGAAATAAAAAATTTAAAATAATCATCGTTAAGATTTTATTTATTTGTACATTATTATTAATTACAGGGTCGGTTAGATAAATTTTAAAATGAATTTCAAATCGGCACTGATTAATTATTGTGCATTTTTTGTTAGATTAATGTGATCTTAATTTAAGTATTTTCACTAAATTCGTTATTTGAATTATAATGTGAGTGATTTTTTAATGAATTATTTTATATTTGTTCGTGCCAATTATGAATGTTGAATTTCATGAAATAAAAAACAAAAATAATTAATTTTTATGTTGTATTTTATTATCAGTCGGATTTCTCCTTTTCTGACAGCTCCTTCGTGTTGATTTGGATTCTCGTTTAGTATGTGTTTGTAAGTCGTACTATCGTTTATTTATTTTTCGTCTTATGTTTTTGTTTATACATATAACAGGGACACAGGTTGTAAACGGAGGTTCCCTATGGGCCAATTTATGTTGTATTTGAATAAGTCAATATTAATTAACATTACCCAATCCTATAACTTGAACATAATTATTATAACAAATATATGTATACAATGCTTTCAACAAGCATACATATGAACACAAATACAGTGGTTCTTCGCATAACGAACTTAATTCGTTCCGGCAGCAAGTTCGTTATGCGAAAAGTTCGTTATGTGAAACGCGTTTTCCTATAACAATACATGATAAAAATTTTAATTCGTTCTGTAGCATAAAATATGGTACTGTAACATAAAAAAGATTGTACACACGTTTTTTTATTTTTTAGTCAGAATCAGATTTAGGAGAGTCTAACGAGGCTTGCAGGGTCAAATCCTCTTTCTAATTATTTCTTGTTTCATTTCAACAGAAATCACCATCCTGCTTTTTTTAGAACTCATAATATAGACACACAAAATTTCATTTATTAAAACAAACAGGTGTGTGAGTTAAGCACAAAAAAAACGACTGACGCGCGTTGATGCATGTTCATGCAAGTTTGAGCATCGACTGCGTGCGACCTTGGAAGTTCGGGCGACTTCGTGATACGTAGGAGCGTTCGGGCGGCAAAATTAAACACGATGCAGTTCGTTGTGCGAAGCGAGGTTCGTTGTGCGAGTCGCGCAATGAACGAACAGAAAGTTCGTTGTGCGCAGCGTTCATTAAGCGAGGCGTTCATTATGCGAGGCACCACTGTATTTCTAATTCATTGTCAGTTAAAAATGGATGTTGTCCGCAAGTAGCTTATATTATCATTGTATTTATTTTCTTATTCTTGTTCATGTCGGCTGGGAAATTAATTTTTCGATAGTTATATTAAGTTAATGTATTAATGAAAAAGGAGTTGCTAATGAACCGATCATAGCAGATGTATATCATTGTATTAATAGAAATGTTTATGTTTTTATTTTAAAAGTTAATTATATTTCGTTTGAAAAGATATACATATATGTTATTGTACCTATATCTAATAAAATTAAAACATTACAAAATATTTAAATTTTATTTAAAATATGATAAAATGTAAAAAATAATGAATTCATAGTAAATTGATTTAAGTAATTATTAGCGCATTGAACGAATAGAAAGTTCGTTGTGCGCAGCGTTCGTTATGCGAGGCACCACTGTAATTGCAAATCTGTCATACAATATACTACACTCACTGCTTGATATAACGACGGTGCGTCGCTCCGTACACCGTGCTATATTTAACGTCAATTGGTGAATTTAAATTTGGCGCTAAGAAAACGGTCGCTAAAACAAGCGGTGGTCACGTCATTGTATCAAGTGGTCATTATATAAAATCAAGCGGTGAGTGTACCAAGGTAAAATAATTCTAACGCCCTGGTTTCTTTCTACATACATTTTTGCATTGATACGAAATAAAATAGCATAAAATAAGTTATTATATTGTTTTTTACTTATTATTTTGTAGAAGCTGCAGAAACTAAAGGGCCCTTTCATTGAAGAGGTAGAAAACTTCAATTTAAAAATTCATAACTATTTACGTAGTGCACGCGAAAATACCTCTCCGACTTTTCTTGTTTGTTTGTTTTTTTTCCGACCTAAATATCTACAAATTATACAATTTAACATTCCTTTTAAAACACTTTATCTATTAGTGAAAACCGGAATAAAATCCGTTCAGTAGTTACTGAGAAAATCCTGCACAGACAGACGCGGCAAGGAACTTTGTTTTATACACTCATCGCTCGATTTCACAACGTTGTTGGTAATTGAACCGCTTGAATTGACAACGTCGAGAGGGGTCCCCACCACCGTGCCGACCTTAACGTTGATTGGTGAATTTAAATTACGCGCGGAGATAGCAATCACGGTAGTATTATGGAGGGGATTGGAGAAGGTTGGCAACTCGCGCGTTTGGCCCGTTTCGAAATCAAGCGGTTACGAAATCGAAGGTTTCGAAATCGAGAGATGAGTGTACTATGTTTAATGTTTATAATGTTTAAATATTCGTTTTAAAAATACTGCAAATCTAATAACTTAACTATAAATATTTTGCCTATATATGAAATGGCAATTATAAAGTAATTATTTTAAGACAGTATTATAATATAGATTTTATGTATAATAATAGATTTTCTAATCTATTTGCGAAGGTATTACAAGTTGTATATTTATTTTTGAGCTATTTTTAATTCCGGTCATTAAATCTACACAAAATTTCCATCACATTTTTCACATCGGCAAAAAAGTATTCTCTGTAAATTGACTCACAATTACGTTTGTTTATTTCTAATTAATATTCACAATACATCCCTCGGTGGACCATAAAAATAGTTCCCCTAATCAGTAGCGTCCTGTATTTTTTAATTTTTTTTTTATTTGTTTATGAAGATCAATAAAAATTAATGCGAATCGTATAATAATTTTTGTACCTCAATTAAAATATTATGCATTAATAAATAATGCATCAAGCATGTTATAATGATATTTTTATTCACACTATTCCAAATATAGATAAGTACGTACGTTCGACAAAACAAGCACAGTAGTAACATGAATCCAACTTCAAAATACACACGAAGTATTCTATAAAATATATTTTTTACTCTTCGGCTAAGGAGGTTGACAGTTGACCTTATAGGGTGCGGGTAAAACACATGTGGATAAGCATAGAGTGAAGGCAAGATTGCATAAAAATATGTCGTATGTGGTCTACCGGTTTTAAAATGTCATATTGTATTATTTATATTTCTTGACAGTGCAGGGAAAGCGGCTGCGGATAAGCATAGAATGAAGGAAATATGTGTCTCTCTCTGGAGCATGCAAAATCAAATAGATGCGTCTCTCTCTTTTTTTCACACATTTACTATATGTAAATTAAAAAAGGTTCCTCAACATTCTGTAAATTTATAGATATATTTGTAAATGAATAAAAAATATATGCTCAAATTGTCATCAAATTCTCTTTCACGACATGACAGAACTTTGAAAAGTTCTGTCATGTCTCGAAATTATGCAGTTCTCATAAGAATGCATGTTAATTTGTTTATCTAATATCTCTTAAACTATTCTCCTAATGACATTAAAATCTTGCAAACATTTTTTAAAACATAAATGTTTTACTATTTGCAAAGTTTCGTTGAAATATCTATGATATTTTTCTAATGTGTCAACCACCTTAAATTTGAAATATATTTTTTTAATGAGATATATTTAAATGAATATATATTAAATAATAACGAGCCGCCACTGTGTTAAACTGTCAACACCTCTTGCTGTCGATATGTCGATTGGAATTAAATAGAATATTTTTCACTGATGTGATACACAGTGTTTTAATTGAAGCCATTATTTGTGTAGTGTTCCACAAAATTTACCCATACTCTCTTTGACGTTTCCGGGTTGTGACTGAATCCATACATATATAACAAAACAAAAACGGTACAGACAATTCACTCACGATCTGTATATATATGTACTATATGTATATATGTACTATGTGTATATACATAGTATCAACGATATATTGTGTTCTTTTCTTCAATTCTTGCTCTTCTCTTTTGTTTATTTTAGACATTCGTGTATTTGTTCTTTCCTACTGTTATTGAAATCCCAGTTCTTGATTATATGTTTTCAACCATTGTTGATTGTTTTATATAGTTGTCAATGTAATTGTGACTTTTGTAACAGCCCCCCCCCCCCAGCTTCCCTCTCTAGACCACATAAAAAATTGAAGATTGAATGATTAACATTTTATTTTAATTAGAATTAGTTCAGGAAACAAAAATACAGCTCCATATAAACTCCTAACTAATTCCAAGAGAAATGATACTTATATATATTGTTCCCAGTACTAAGATGCATCTTTTCAGAAATATTCTCATATGTAGGTGTTGAGACAAAAAAATTACACTTGTTTTAATTTTAATTTTTGGTAATTTTTTTAATGAAGCGTTTTTTTAATATGGCTGTATCTTTTTAAATAAAGAACTCACAAATTTGTTTTACTGACTAAAATTGTTTAAAATAAAATATTTAAAAAAGATAAAATTTAATATTTTATGTATTTTATAATACAAACACTCAAAAATGCATATTAACGAATATTAAAAAAAAGCAAAATTGAGATATGCTCTTTAGGTTTATACATTATTAGCACAGTCAAGTAAACATTTTAAATAACTATCAAGAACTAATTCAGAACATAATGATTTTTGGTAAAAATGTTCTATACTAGTATCCTTGGTTATTCTCCAAAAAGTCCAAATGGGTGACAATTTACTACAATTTTTCGTGTTTTTATCTGAAACCGTACGTTCTACGAAAATACAGCAAGGAACTTTTTTTGTAGAGTATAAAATTTCCTTAAAAAAATATCAATTTATATTGAGTATCTGCAAACATTATTACAATTTCAGACTGTAATTAAATATTTTATAATAATAGGTTGTAGCTTACTATCCGGAATATACAGGAAAAAACTGTAATTCAGGTTTCGTTTTTTCCGTGTAGAAAATTTAAATTCCTTGAAAACAGTATAAGATTGAAAAATATGTAAATAAAAGAAATATTGCAAACTTAAAGATTTCCAATCCTTGAAAAAGAAATAATTATATTTGGAAATTAATTTATCAAGGTAAAAAAAAAAAACGATTTCTAATTATGACATAATTGATTATGAATAGTTTGACGAATTTAAAAATAAACATTATTATAATTTATAAATGAAAATTTATAAAGTGAATTGTATGTATAGAGATACAACTCACTTCTGACCTGAAGAAGACCACGAAACGATGGTCGAAACGTCGAATAATTAAAAAGTGCGACGCGGGACAAACCTCAAAAATGAAACAATTATACATACACACAACCGCGAATGTTTACGTACAAAAATTATTATAATTGTCCATAAAACTTAAAAGATAATTAAACATGTTTGTTGTAAAATTCATTCACAAAGACAATTAATTTGAAATATTCATTGAGGTATCAAATATATAGTAGGGGAGAGTGGTACAAAATGATCCCTCGGGGTAAAACGATCACCCTGTGTTTTACCGAATTTAGCAGTGTCATCTAGTAGTGAAAATCGACTCCGGCGCCACTAGTTTAACATTCTGTCAAAGTTTCATATTGTTGTGAGCGGCACGGAATATTTTATTGTAACAAAATAAAAATAATCTTATTTGATGTAAGGTATGCAACAATGCAATATTATGTAGTTTTAGTGTATGTATATTTAATGTAATAGGAGTGCTTGTGTTAGTTTCCAATATTATTCAACAATATAATCGGCAATACTTTATGGTTCTAACTGAAAATTTGAGGGTATAATTTAACGTTTTTTAGAGTAAAGCATTTGGGGTAAAATGATCCCAGTTTGTTTAATGTTTGTGGTTTCATATGCATCATTTTTTTAATTCGTTTTGTATTGAGTTGATTAAGAATACTTTAGTTAATGTATATTTGCCAATATCATGGTTGTTTAAATGCAACTAGATCAGTAAATTATTAAATTATCTTGTTATTTCAGAAACATTGCCGCAGAATCATGTCGGAAAACTACGCATCAAAATTGGAGCGCAATCGCCATGATTAACGCATTAGAAACTGTAAATCGTGGCATGCAGTATAAAACAGTCAGTAAACAATTATATATGTGCCGATTATGGCTTTAAAAAGACGAGGGATCATTTTAGACACCCGGATGGATAAAATGATCCCTTTACTACACCTTGATAAAAATGTATATATAAAAAAATCTGATAAATATAATATTATTCTACGCTTAATAAATTATAGGCCAATAGACTAAGCTACCAGAAAAATTACCAATTTTACAAAATTTGTTGCATAACTATATTTTTAATATCTGTTTTTCTTAAGGGGATCATTTTGTACCACTCTCCCCTAATAGCCTAGGCGCTGACATGCAATTTATATAGCCAATCGACTGTTTGATCAACTTAATGACAGCCACTCGTGCAATCAAAATCGATCGATTGAAAATTTGCATCTGAACGTTTGACTTTATCGAACCTACATGGCTTGTTAACACCCATACAAAAAATTGTCAATCATACTTGTGACATTATTGTCTATTCTGTTCTTGTGACATTTTATTGAAAGATTGAAATTTGATTTTTCTGGCATCTAATGATGCGTCTTGAAATTGAAGTAGGTATATACAAAAACTTTTTATTTATAAGGAACTGTCACCAGTTTTGAACGCGTTAAACGCAAAGTATGTTGTGTTTTTGGATTGGCGGGCTACTTTTTTGTAATTTTCATGAACCATGTTACTAATAAAATAATTACCTTTTTATTGAATCAATATAATTACCAAATTCCGCAAATATAGTTTATTTTTTTAAATTATAGCCTTTTATTTTGGTATATGTTTTTTCTCCAGTAATGGACAAAGTAAAACCAGTAATGAACACTTGCAAATGATTAAAACATGATAACGATAAGTACCACTACACAAACGTTATAATAATAAAGAGTCAAAATTTAAAACAATGTAAAGCATTTACATAAGAAAATACACTTTTCTTGATAATGTGCCGAACCGCGATAATTATTTGTCCACTGTTTTTAAACAAAATGATTAATTATCATCAAATCACGCTGTAAAGGCTAGTTTTATACGCTACGATAAATCGTAACAATTCGATCGTTACTATACATTGTTACAATAAATCGAAAGAATGTGTACTGTTTACATGCAATGATTTCTTGTCCAATATTCATTGTCGACCGCGGTATACTCAGTCAGTTTTTGTCATGGAGGAAGTACTGTTGTGATCGTTTGTTTAACAAGAAAAGTGAAAAGGTCACGAAGACCTAGAAGAAAGTGGAGCCGCCAGTGGTTGCTGAAGAAAAGGGTATTTTCTCATATAAAATTATTGAAAAATTGCGAAATGAACCCAATCACTGGCGGAATTATTTAAGAATGTATGTAGATACTTATGTTGAGTTGTTAACAACCTTTCCCGTGAACAGCTAATGCAAACTGAGTCAAATCGTAGCAATGAATAGCTGCTACTTGTTTACACGTTCCAACTTGTCGTTACGATTTGCAGAAATTGATGCCGGCCGGCAACAATCATCCAATCCAATTCCAATTCCAATAAATCGCTACAATGTCCTGTTTACACGCTACGATAAATCGTAACGATTCGATCGTTACGATTTATCGTTGCGTGTAAACCAGCCTTTAGACAGTTAAATGTATATAGATTAATATCCAATAATGGCAGTAATCAAATATCAACAAATATTTCTAATTCAGTACATTTAATTTAAAAATAAATGTTCAAAACTGGGGTGTTGTCCGTAAGTACATATATGTACCTTATATTTTATCATTTTATTAATTTTTTTATTCTTTTTCATGTCGCCTGGAAAATTCATTTTCAGATAGTTATGTTAAGTTTAGGTATCAAAGAGATAGAGAATGAAGAAGGAGTTGCTAATAGGCCGATCATAGCAGATAGAAATGTTTGTTTTTATTTTCAAAGTAAATTTTGAAAATATATGTTATTGTACATCTAATAAAATTAAAACGTTACAAAATATGATAATTGTAAAAAATAATTAATTCAAAGTAAATTGATTTAAGTAATAATTAGCAAGACTAAAGAAAATACCTAATTTAAATATTTATTTTAAAAATGTAATATGATGTAAGGTAATTTAAAATTAAATTTTATTTAAATATAAATTTATAATGAACTACTTAATTAGTTACTTATGCATAAATTACTTATTTATTTGAATTTATAATTAAAACAAAAATACCGAATATTTTTTTTAAATATTAATTTTGTTGTAATTTATTTATAAATAAAAATAAAATAAATATGTTTTAAATACTAGTAAATATTATTTATAATAATAATTATGAATCCTTAAGGTTAATTGTTATAGTGTTAAATATAGTCTGGCTATTATATAATATGGTAACACAAGTTGTTCTGTGTTACAAAATAATATAACATTAATCGGAAACAATACAGCTGTTTCCGGTTTATGAGGTGCGTTGAATTGGAATCTAAGATGAGCAGATACTTTCTCTGATAGTTGTGATATAAAAAATGTCAAATACCTTTCTCCAAAACACTTTCTGGTTGTATTTATCATTTTATCTTTTTTTACTCAATTTATGATTTATGCAAAATTAAATATTTGAAATTTATATTCTATATATTTGTAATTTTTAATTTCTTTGGAAAACGATAATGACCTTTCTATATTAATTTCACTGAAATTTATAAAAATATATCATGCACTTTGCACATTGCAAAAACATCGAAGATTTGACAAATTTTGTGTTTAAAAATGAATTTTTTTTTAGCTTGATTTGAACCGATATTAATGAAACTTGGATGGTTGATTGGGTCTTGCTTGAAGACAGTTTCATTTAAAAATTATTAAAATCGTTTGTAAGGGGAAGGGGTAACACCTCTATAAAGTTATTTTTTAAGATATTTCAAAAAAGACACATGTTATTTGAAAATTTTATAGAATCTTTTTTTTAGAGCATTAAATTTTCTATAATATAGGGCATCACAATATTTTTTGTAAAATATTCCCTTACTAAGATTTATCTCAATTTGATTTAAAAAAAAAAACATCATTTGTTTTTTTATAATTTTAACGTTTACATGGTTTATTTTTGATATACAGGATGATAAAAATTTTTGTGAATAATTTTTACAGTCAATTAAAATTATTAACTAAAATCAGAAATCGGTTTTAGTTATCTAGTTTTTTTACTGAAAAACAGTTAAAGATACGAAAAAAACTCGAGATCTTTTTGATCACAAAATTAAGCACCTTTAAATAATGAATATTCATTTTTGAAAAAAGCAGTGGCGTATATTTTTTTTCATTCAAAATAAACATAGTGACATTAATTAAGACGTCACTGGCTGAAACTGAAAATTATTTTATTTATAAAATATGTATTTCTACACCTTGTTTATACCCACCAAGTTTTATAAAAATATCTAATATAGTTTTTGAGTTATTAAAAAAAAATCGAAAAAACCTTAATCATTCTGTTTATCAAAAATAAATCAACAACGGGCCTATGTTTATATGAACTTTTTATCTTAAAATAATACATAATTATGCAACACCCTAATATTTTAATAAATAATATATTATACATATTTCTATTCAAAAATTATATTTTTTTCAAGTAATTCTAGAAGCTTTGATAAATGTCTAAATCAATACATTTCTTAAAAACTTTCTCGTATAAAAAACAGTAATATGCAGTAAGGCACACCTCATATACATATATTGTTAAAAAAGTTACAAAACTAATTTCAAATAAATATAACTGTTTCCATTTCACTCTCACTTAAAACTGGTTATTTTGATGAATTGAATTGATTCAAAAAAACGGTACATCTCCAAATCTATGGATAATAAAAGATAGAACCAATGATGCGCTCATTTTATCTTACTCTAATATATTTTAGAAATAATAAAAACAAATGAGTGGGGTACGTATTATAATATAATTATTTCCTGAAAGGTAAATGTAAGAGATACAATTATACTTTTATATGTTATAAGTATGGTTTTATTTCTTTTTATAGTACATTTATCGAATTTGTTTAAAATAATGTATAAAAAGATGCAACAATTTGAAGATGTCTTATTTAATTTTTTGTTTTGATTGAGTTAGTTTGTTTTAACTATGGCTTATACAAAAAGTGTTGTAAGTGTATTTATTGTAATTTTTTCGTGGTTTTGATTTAATAAAATAATGTTTGTTTTGTTTTAGATACTAGTCACCCTTTGCCTTATTGCTGTTTCTTCAGCATTATTTGATAAGAAAAAATAGTAAGTATAAATAAATTATTAAATTAATTAATGAGGACTCGAGGTATTTTTTGAGAGAGGTCGAAAATATATTTTTTAAATTTTAGTTTTATTAGAGTAGTTTTTATTTTAGGGGTGAAATTTTTTGGGACAAAATTTTGAAATTCGAAAAAATGGGGGCTGATTTCACAGTAATAAAAAATCATTTTTTTAGTTTTATTAGAACAGTTTTTATTTTAGGGGTTAAAAATTTTGGAACAATATTAGGAACAACTTTGAAAAATTTGAATTTCAAAAAGGGGGGCTACAGAAAACAATCATTTTTTTGGTTTTTCTAGTGTTTTTTTTTTTAATTTAAAGGGGAAATATTTTGGTATAATGTAGCAAAAGTATAGCACAATAATTTCAAAAATGATGAAGGGCTAACTTCATAGTCGCATATGTTTCTGAATAGCTACACAATAAAAAATCAATTTATTTGAATGCGTAATTATTGTTGTAGGTCATAAGGTCACAAACGATTTCGGTATAGTTGCACTAAAGGTTATTCCAAAAATAGATATTTAGAAATTCACTTTCAAATAAGTAATATTCAAATTAATGAAAAAAATGTACATAATAAAATAATGACCCGGTATTAAAAAAAAAACGAAAAGACGTCTCCAATTGCCAAACAAAAAATTAAACAAATTTTCGTTGTGTCAAAAAATTATAACTATTTTTATTAGTTTGATCACTATTTTTTTAAAGGGAATAAAAAGAGTATATAGCATATTTACTTTCGCAATGTCTTTCTGTCTGATTACTTGAGAATCATTTATCCGATTTACGTGTATTTTTTAAAATTCATAGATTTGTTCTTTGCTCAGGTTTTAGTATATATTTTGTTACTTTAGGTAACATAAGAAATAAGCAAAGACGATAATAGTAAATCAAGCCGCTTACAATACGCTGCCTATACTGTTATATATTGAACAGTATAATGTTGTAAAGAATTGTTTTTTCTAAAATCCTAAACAATAATTCCCTAATCCACGCAAGCGAAGCCGCGGGCAACGCTATTTATGAATAATTCTTAAAATTGACCTGTCAGTTATTAAATTTATGACAATTTACATACTTATATAATACTTTATTTAAATTACCTAATTTAAAGAAACATAGCTAATAATATGTATAGGTATGAGTATACTACTCAAACTTTATTACTACATCGAATTGCGACAAATCAAATTAAAAAAATATATACACGTTAATAAAATTAACGATTTTTCAAAACTACCTACACTAAATTACAATCCAGAAGAATCTAAATGTCAGCACATAGGTTTTTGTTTTTAACTTTATTACATTATGTAACCTTTTATTATAATTTGACAAAAAGGTCAAATTTCTCCAATATTTTTTTGATATCGGATATTCTCTTTAAATATTAAGTAAGTAAACAAACATTTTAAAATTTCTTGGACTTAATATTTAGTCTATTTAATTATATGTCTACTGACTTTATTAATTAATAGTTAATGGTAGTTGGTCCGTAAACATCGTTTACGTCATATTTTGTTTAAATTGCATATATCCCTAGATAAATATCTGAAAAATAGCCCATTTTTATAAAAATTGACCATCTCAAAGTCATGAAAAACGATCTCAAAGTTTATATTTTTAACACAGCTTATATGGACTAATCGTACACCAACGTAACGTTTTATTAGATAAAATTTAAACGAATCGTCAGTTTTCCATAAAATATATTTATATGAAAGAAAACATTATACAAAAAATTAAAATTATTGACCATCCCGTTATTAATATTTAACCAGATTCAACTACCAAACCATCACATAAATTACAGTATTGTTGACAATGTGGCAACAACGTATTCATTTGATTATAGTAAAAAAATACACGAAATAATAAATAATTTTTTACAAAATATGATAAGTGGATTGAAGGGAATTACAATCAATTTAATTAATTATTAATATATTCTTTGGTAGTTTAGATGATAAAATATATCATTTGACAAGTAGTTAATAGTAGATAATATACAGCGTTGCCATGATCATTTCTCTAAATTTAAAATATGTACTCATGGCCTAATGTGATTACATTATGATGGACCAACTACCTTAATTATAAATTAATTAAATCTCCTCGAATAACTTCAAATTGAAATAGACTTGTCATACAGTATTTATAATTTAACTTCGTTAATTTAACTCTCTGTTTATTTTTCAGTGGAAAACACGTAATAATTCATGTACCTATTTCGTATTCTCACGAACCTCTACCACCTTATCCTCCATTCCATGAAAAAAAGTCCTTGCTTGATCTCCTTCCTCTACTTCTCGAAAAGAAGAAGAAGCCTATTCTGAAGAAAAAACCTATTTATTTCCATAAAGCACCTGTCTATATCCATAAGGCACCTGTTTATATCCATAAAGCACCAATCCATTATGAAGCACCAGTACATTATGAAGCACCAGCACATTATGAAGCACCAGCACATTATGAAGCACCAGCACATTATGAAGCACCAATCCATTATGAAGCACCAGTACATTATGAAGCACCAATCCATCATGAAGCACCTGTACATTATGAAGCACCGGCACATTATGAAGCACCAATACATTATGAAGCACCAGCGATACATCATTCCGAACCTGGCTGGACTTCAGGATGGTGATTAGGTAAATATTAAAGAGAATTGAAAATGCGAATTCATGTAGCCAACATTTTTTATTAATTTATATTTTTACTAGCTGACCCGACAGACGTTGTCCTGTCTTAACTATGAATATTGAATTCGAATTGGTAATACTTTACTATAAAATTAAAATATAAAATTAAAAATTAATAGGGGTTGATCGTAGAAGGGTGAAAATTAAGAGTAATATGATTTTTTGTTATTCTAAGGTCATGACAAAATAAAAATAAAAATCTTGCCAAAAAAAATTAAAGTTTTTAATTAATAAATAAAAAATAGGGGTTTATCGTAGAGGGGTGAAAATTTAGGGTTGTATGTATTTTTGTATGATGTATCATAAAAAAATAAAAACAAAAAAATTTGTCAAAAAAAAAAAAATTTAAGGGTGGACCACATTTAGGGGGATGAAAAATAGATGTTGTCCGATTCTCCACCCTAGCCGATATGCACGCTAAGATTCACGAAAATCGGTCGAGCCGTTTCGGAGTAGTTCAATTACGCACACCGTGACACGAGAATTTTATATATTAGATTTGAAGCGGTAAACATAAATGAAAAATAGGGAAACAAATTGTAGTTGTGTTAAGGAAGACATCAGGACAATTATTTATGTCAGGGGTCCAGAATTAATATCTATTTGACTACCTTTTCAATAAAGTTCAGAGCTTGTAGCCTCATGTAACATTTCTGTAACAAACCTCAATAATCCCGCTAATATACGTACTAAATATAATTAGTTCATTCAAATATGTGAAACACTACTGTAACATACCAGTCAATAACTTAGTATCAAATAAAATTCATAGATGGCATAACCTGTTGACTTACCTATTATTACGTAACTATTGGCAGTAAAGCAGGACCAGATCGGCTACTGACCGATTTTGGTAGAAAAAAGAATACGTTGTAAGTTTCCCTAGTGTACTGGCGTTTCACAAAAAAATTGCGAAAAATGCGGTGTAGCATTATGCTACAACAAACAAAATAATTGTTTCAAATACTGCCATACCACATAAGTGTTTTTTTACGATTAACTCACAGTAATGTCACTTCCAAAAAAGTCAAATAAATATTTTTAAATTTCTGAAAAATAAGTGTTTTTTTATATGCCTAAACTTATCTCATTATCAACATTAAATTTTTTTAGATCTTGAGCTACAAAGGGTTAACTCGAAAGGTACACAGAAAAAAAACTGTATTTGACCAAGAAAACCTTGTTTTGTATATAACGAAAACAATATTTTCTTAATATAAGAAACATACTCTTAACCCGTTATTCCTTCGTTCAAGAATACTATAGGTAGTTGGTTTAAGAGATTATTGCTTATCTTAAGAAAATATTGTTTATGTTATATACAAAACAACACTTGGTTTGAGAAATCCTTTCTACCAGTGTACTTTATATGGAAACTTTAAATTTAAAACTGTTAGTTATTTGGCTTGTCAACTAATTATTTATGTATCAAATAAAATGACATGTCTAATTAAAATCCAAAATGTATTTGGTAAAGAACAAAATCAATAACACTTACCAGAAACTTTATTGTTTCAGATTGCTACTTCTAATCCACTTCTCTTCAATGGTACAAGGAAATTTATTTGTGTTTCCCATTCAGCATGTCATTTTCATTCAACAACTTTTGACAGTTACTTGTTTCGACTCTCTAATTATAAGGCTGTTTCTTAGAACTTATATATATTGACTGTTAGTTTTATTATTTTATTTTTATTTCTATTTTATTTTTATTTTTTTCATTTTTATTGTTATTTATTTTTATTTTATTATATGTTAACTTTTTTTTCTCTTTACTGTTTTTCAATTAAATATACTTGTTTATTGTTAATTCTTTGTTTATATTATACTTTAATGTCCGGTTTTATTAAGGGGCTAGTAAATTTGCAAGCTAGTTAGCACTCACAAATGAGGTTATTAATTTTATGATAGTATCTATGGATTTGCTATGGAATTTAAAGAAGTGATACTTCAACGTATTGTAACACAGTTGGCGACTCTGACTGCATAAAATAATTTTCATAATATTACCACTGTTTTAATACCGTTGTTAGTGTTTACATACAACACGTGCGCGAAATCTGTCAAAGTCATCAGAAAACTCCAAGAGAACTGTCATATAAGTTAAATATCTCATTTGAGAGTGCTAGCTAACTTGCAAATTTGCTACATAGGTTCTTTATAATACCGGACATAATAATAAAAAAAAAATATTGAATTTTTAAGATATATAAAATAATAACTGATTTTATTTATAATAAAATTATTTGAAGTACAAATACGTTAAATAATAAATTTATATATGTAATATTGACTTGGTTATATTCTTTCTTATATTTAGAAACCTTATCCAATAAAATAATTTTAACTTTAAGGTTATTCGATTATTAAAGCAATGTATAGATAAAAGTCTAAAATTTGTTATTTATGGATAACTTATATATTTATATGGATAACTTATATATTTTACTAATTTTTATTTTACATATTGGACGTATGGGTTTTGAGTAATTGGATATTAAAAATAGAGTTTTTAACACAAGATAAATGCGAGAACTTGCTGAAAGTGCTCTTTTTATAAAATTCTACACAATTGGCTATATAGAGACGCTTTAAAAACTAATTATTCGAATCTTCAACCCTTTTAAAAACTATAAAAATTATAAAACAAATATATTCACGTGTAATTTATTCAAAATAATGAAAAAAAGCTCTGCCATTACAGCAAATTAGTACACGTTACTATTATATACCGTTCTGTCTATTTCAAATTTCAAATTAAATTAAACTTTTTTTACTTTTAATAATAAACAAAGTAAAATATTCCATTAAATGTTGGTTACATGTGTTCTGAATATAAATTAAAAACAAATTTTTTTAAATCAAATACTTTTTACAGTGTGCTAGACGTATATATCCTTAAATGATCCATCTATTATAGTTATTATACAAACACGTTTAATATACCTACATAAATTTAATTTTAAACTAAAATAAGTAGGTACATATAGTTATTCATATAACATATACAGATGAAACTAACTATAGAGTTGCAGGCATTTATAAAATAAGCAAATATTTATTTGATATAATTGAATTTACTCAAACTGATGGAAGAGTAAAATTTGATCCAAGAATATCTTTCCTTTAATAGCTTTTCCTGTCTATGTGTTGGAGTTGGACGTGTGTAAATAGATGTTGAATTGTTCTAACCTTATTAAGTACTCAATTTTGTTTCAGAGTTTACTTTTTTCACACCTACTCGTACCTAAATTAAGAGTAATGAGAAGGATTATTAAGTTAGGTATTTGTTTTGTTATTTATAAGATTTTTTATCATCAACATATAGTCTAATAAGTACCCATGTAATTTATCTACTGTCATTACAAATTATAACCAATACACATAAAAAAAACTGTATTGGACCAAGAAAACCTTGTTTTGTAGGGTAAAACCAGGATAGATGCCCCACTTTTTGAAAAGTCCTCCTCATTTTAAAATTATTAATTTACCATGAATAAATTAGTCTTATTATTATTAGTCTTTTATATTACATTATACCTAACTTGTTTTTGTTGACCTAACAATAACTGATTTTGCAGAAATTGAGTTTTTGCAGAACCATTTTTTTGAGAATAGATGCCTACCTATATGGATAGATGCCCCGTCATGAAATTGCTAAGAAGGATAGATGCCTCTAGTGTAGGATAGGTTGAGTTAGGTTAGTTTCAATCCTGCAATTGACATAAAAAAAACCTTTTGTAACATCAAAAATTTTACACTGATGTAAAATAACATTTGCTTTCTATTTACTTATTTTTATTGATTTTAAAATGATTGTTGTAAAAAAAAAGTAAGATCGCTAACAATAACATTAAATTTGACAACAATATCATTATACATACCTATACCGCCCAAAAGTTTTATAGCGTAAATATCATATGAAAGTACACGGGTATCTATCCATAAAGCAACGTATAAACATTTATCCATTAAATTATCACAACGGTTAAGACATACTATAATACAACATAATATTTTCGATAAGTAGGGTTAACAGCTAGATTCGCGGGTTTCAAATGTCAAAAATTTTAGGTTAGGTAAACATATGAATAACAGCGAATGTTTTGGCTTTACCGATAAGTACCTAATAAAATAATTTTTTAATACACGCTAGGCACTAACAGGATATATGTAGATGCCCCGTAGAACATTAAAATCTGTCAATATTAACAACTAAAAGAAAAATATAACATTTCAAAATAAGTCATATGTATGTATGGGGATATATGCCCCAGGGCATCTATACCGTGAAAAATCGGGGCGACTATCCTTTTTGATATGGATATATGTTTTTTATTTTTTAACGAAAATAAATACAAAAGAGCGATTATTAACATCTAGGTGTGTACTTAATGAACCAGTGTATTGATATAATAAAAATAGAACGGAATTTATTACTACTTATAAAGATATGTAACAGTAAATACTTACCTCTCAAACTTTGAAGCACTTGTCGCGTTCGTTGAGGAAATAATTAACCGTACAAGTGAGACGTTTTTGTTTCGCACAACGGTTTGCGAAGGAATAAGGTATGTGACACTGACGCTTCTTATTTAAACTATTAATTCGATGTTTCGACTTTATGGGGCTTGGTTCTCGAAAACGAGGCACCTATCCCACTGCGGCATCTATCCTGGTTTTACCCTAAATAACGAAAACAATATTTTCTTAATATAAGAAACATACCCTTAATCCAACTACGTTATTCCTTCGTTCAAGAATACTATAGTTGGTTTAAGAGATTATTGCTTATCTTAAGAAAATATTGTTTTCGTTATATACAAAATAAGGTTTACTTGGTTTGAGAAATCCTTTCTACCAGTGTAATACAGTTCATTTAAAACTGTTATGCCGGCAGTACACATGTGCCGAGCTCGCTCGCCGAACATCTCGCCGAGACATTTGGTAAGGCGAATGTGTACGAGCGCATGGATGTACACACTCGGCGAAACTACTCAGTTTCATTTAATTCAACCGAGAGTGAGTGCGATAGTATACTGATTGCGCTCGCTCTAACCACTCTGTTCCTTTGACTCGTGTTCAAAAAACCGACTTCATGTGGAGCGGTCACGAGGCGAGGCGAGGCATGGCGAGTGTGTACTGGCGTTGCCAGTACACACTCGCGTTCGGGTAGTCACGCTTATGCTCGGCGAGTGTGTACTGCCGGCATTATATTTTTGGTGAACTAACATAAAAATTATATTAATAAAAGTAATAAATTTTGTATCGAATTGAAACAAGAAAAAACATGACAGGTTTTGCATCCAAACTCATGAAAAAGGCATAAGGATATTTTACCTAGAAGCTGCAAAAACAGTTTTTGTAATTTTGCTAGAAATCTGTTCAAACACACATAGCAGATTGCATCTGGACTACTCATTTGTTCTATACTGTGACGTCATCACAAAGAAATTTTTCTAATAAGGAATTTATGACAAACGGAATATAAATAAATAAATAAGCGACCAATACTGTTTACATAATAGTTTTTTTTATTTGATTTAATTATATTATCGATTAATTTTTTGAAGTACAACACACATAAATTTCTTGTCGATGTAATACGTCATCGACACGAAATTTATATAAAATGGCGACTTAAAAAATTTCCACAGTAGACCTTGTTTTATTGGATCATGCCTGTCATACATCCTTAAGGGGTATAAACAGTGTAAACGTCAGAATTTTAGGTGTTTTTTGTTTATTTTATAAAAAGAAATCGGTTTAATGGGTTCATATCAAACTTTGTACACATCTTTAGTACTTAAAAAAATTGTAATGGTATATTTTTGCATAATAGTCCTTTGAAAATGGCATCTCTTGAATCTGACCTCAGTGGCGTTGACAACAATTCGTTTAAATGGATCATCTGAGGGCAAAAAACGAAAAAGATTCTTAAAATATATGTTATTAGCTATAGTCGGACGTAGGGGATTTTCTAAATATCGTTTAGAAAAAAATGGCGACCATTTGATTTTTTTTTAACTTTCGCGAATTTTTTTAGAGAAAATTGTTTATAAAAAAAAGATAAAAAAACGGCTACGTCCGGTTGAAGAGGAACGTATCCTCTACAAAATTCCTTTTGAATCAAATCGATCGGACGAAAAAACCAGGTAAAAAAGTGATTTTGAGTAAACGGCGTTTTAAGTTTTGGAAGAGATAAATCGAATATATACCGGGTGTCCCAGATAACTTTTCCAGCATGGGGATCTCAGTATCTATAAGAGATACAGGTTTGGTTAAATGAGATGAATTATTTGTAAGAAAGGGGTGAGTATTATTACACCAAAAAATATTCATAATTCTTTGTGGATTAGGCGGTATACCCAAAAAACTGAAAATTCGGAATTTCTTTAAATGGCTATAACTCTTTTGTTCAAGTAGATAGGTACTTTTTGTTTGCGGTTCCTTAAAGCACTTTTCTGTGTAGAATTGATTGGTGTATTTAGATTTTTTATATCACTTTTAGTTTCTGAGATACAAGCCCTAACTTCAGTTTTTCTAATGGGCCGCTCAGTTGGCTATGGCATATTTGAACGTGTTTTTTACTCTACTTTACAACGATGTGTCACTTGCCATATTTATTATCGACAAAAAAATTATAATATATTTTTTCAAATAGTTCATTGTTTCAAATATTCATTTGTTATTTTGATTGTTGTTATTGTGATTTTTGTTTACAATTTTTGTTTTTCATGGCTCACTTAAAAGTTTGTAATAAAATACTTCATAAATATCACTGATCTTTAGTATTTCGACTTTTTTTCAATAATTAATATGGCAAGTGACACATCGTTGTAAAGTAGAGTAAAAAACACGTACAAATATGCCATAGCCAACTTAGCGGTCTATAAGAAAAAATGAAGTTAGGGCTTGTATCTCCGAAACTAAAAGTGATATAAAAAATCTAAATACACCAATCAATTCTACACAAAAAAGTGCTTAAAGAAACCGGAAACAAAAAGTACCTATCTACTTTAACAAAAAAGTTATAGCCATTTAAAGAAATTCCGAATTTTCAGTTTTTTGGGTATACCGCCTAAACCACATAGAATTATGAATATTTTTTGGTGTAATAATACTCACCCCTTTCATACATATAATTCATCTCATTTAACCAAACCTGTATCTCTTATAGATACTGAGATCCCCATGCTGGAAAAGTTATCTAGGACACCCGGTATGTAGCATAATTGCATGACAGCATTTGGCGCTCTCTTCGAATACTTAACGTCCGAATTTTAACTTGAAACTTGAGATACATATTTTTTGGGGTTTGAACTAATAATAATTTATAAACAAATACAAAAATTGATTTTTTGAAAATTTTACAATGTTCATACCCCTTAAATAATTTTAAAGACTAATTTAAGTGAACCTAAAATTTAAACAAAAGAACTAATGTTATATTATGAACAATAAATAAATATGTAAGAGATAAAATATTATTGTGTAGAATACAGATAAATCAAATAAATCTTTGTCGATTAAAGAAAAGTCCATTTTGTCAATATTTGTTGAGTGATCTTTATGGAACAAATATTTATTTAACAGAAAACAGAATTTATTTTTTATAGCTAAATATTGAATCTTACATATGGGTCAGTCCGCGGTAATCGATACCAGATAGTTAAAAAAACATTTTACGAAAATGATTACTAAAATATAAAATTAACAGGCTATTTAACATCAATTTTCATAAACCAAAAGAAAATTAAAAATTTTTTTTCGAAAAAGACAACAAATAATGTGAAATCGCAATAACTTACTTGACAATAAGTGACGCTCGTGGCAAACTATTAAAAGTCTTTGACAATTACATATCAAACGTGACGTTTGACCGAATTAAAAAAAAATTACCCTCACCAACAATAATGACTAAGGGTAACCGCATTTATTATAAATTTAATGAGTCTATTGATGTATTTGATAAATAATTGTTATAAGTATTAGTTCATAATATCAATAAGCAATTAAACACACAAATAGTACTCTTACTGTATCCTTTTATTCAACGTGTCACGACCGTCACAATTTTCTGTCACAACCGTCATAATGTTTATTGGGTAATAACCAGTTAAATAGATTACGTATTTACCTGATGCTCTTGTGTAACTAAAAAATAATTTATTCGTAACATATTAAAGTATGATTATAACTTCAATACTTTCGCTAAACTTTCGGGTTTTTGGATAGAGGTTGCAAAACTTGCAATAGTTGGCATCACAACCGTCACAGAGCTTTGAACGCTGACATTTTTTTGTAAAATAACTGTAGACTTTTTATTCTTTCAATATACATGTATTGCATTAAGATCTACAGAAAAAAGGTAAATCAATGTTATTTACTAGTATTATTTAGAAATTATGAACTCCAATCCGAGTTGAAATGTCACGACCGTCACCGCGGACTGACCTGTAGGTATCTACTCTATCTACAGTATTTTAAAAGTTAACCAATTTTAATACATTAATAAATAGTTTGTTCTTATGAAATACTAGATGTACCCACGCGGCTTCGCTCGCATTAAGTACAAATTAAGTACAAACACGATTAGTTATTATTGTAATAATAAAAACAACACTTAAATTTAAATTTAATTATTGAAACAAAACTGACGGTCAAATGACAACGGCCGAGCCGAGGAAGATCGAATACCGGCGTATTTAGTTCGCGCGTTATTAATAATATTTTACCGTATAAAACTTATTTAATGTTATTTCCTAAACTATACCACCAAATTGGATGCTGTAAAGGGCAAATTATATCTACATTAAGTACTTATGACGATGAAATCATTTATTTCAATAAGGATTAAAGTTTTGCAGGTCATAAGTACATGTAAACATAACCCAAATATTTTATGTTTTCTTTGTAACATAAAAGCAGTCATTGTGGCTTAAATATAAAAGTTAGACATATGGTGTCGCGGACTTTATTGTAGCACTTTTGATTCTACACAATTCTTTAATACATTATTTTGTTCTATATTCAACGGTTTAGGCAGCGTATTGCAAAACAGCACGCCGTCGGCAAAATTTTTTCCGACTTGATTTACTATTATCGTCACTGCTTAGTTGTTATGTTACCTAACGTAACAAAATATAGCCTATAACCTGGCCAGAGGATGTACCTATGAATTAAAAAAAAATCACGTAAATCGGATAAGTGGTTCTCGAGTGATAAGCGCACTAACGGACAGACAGACAGACAGACAGACAGACAGACAGACAGAGAGACGTTGAGCTTTATATATATTAAGGATTAAGGATGAAGACAAATAAAATATTATAATATAAAATAAAATATTCTAAGGTAAAAAAGAAATGCTATCAGAAATTACAATATATCAAACATAGCCCATCGCGTAAAACGTGAAAGGTTAGGTCATGACAGGTGACCTGTAATTTGGACCGCTGTTCGAGAACTCGTTTCGCCAAATTAGTTTTTCGTCCTAAAGGATAACACAATGGATTTAGTCTTTGTGAGTAACAAGGATTCGTTCGCTGTATCGACTTCAAGATATATAAAAGTGAATATATACAGTGTGATCATTAACTTTTCAATTAGATAATTTAAATTATTATTTTTTGATTATTGAATTAAAAAATATCACACCCCCGAAAAAAATGTGTCACAACTCAAAAAATGTAGTTTTGAGGAAATAGGAATAAATGAAATTATAACAATTTAGATAAATCAAAATTGTAAAGGTAGTATAGGAAAAGGACTGATACACAGTATTTAATTTAAATATTTCAGTATTCCTGTAATGTTTGAAAAATAGTAACTATTAAATCGCTTAGTGATTAAGTATTTAAAAAATAAATAAATAATGTGACATTTTTTTAGAATATGCTAGTTTTGACGGTAGGTACACGAAGTATATTAATAATAATTTTTAGTAGAAATATATAGTAATTTTGAATCATTCTATATATTTATCTCAAATATTAAATTTTTTTGAGTTGTGACACTTTATTTGCGGGGATGCGATTTGTTGTATGCGGTCTACCAGTGTTAAAATGATATCATACTGTATTAATTATATTTCTCAAAAACATTTTCTTATAGTCGGAGAGCTGATCGCCACCTCGACTAAGGTGCTCGTTACAAAGCTATTTTTTTTATATCGTTTATGAACTGGGAGTAGGGCTATTTCTAGACATAGAGGGAGCATTTAATTGCACCACTATAGAATCGATAGATAAAGCGGCAGAGAGACATGGACTCGACAGAACCACCAGAAGGTGGCTAAGAAACATGCTCTCTAATCGTATAATAACTGTGACAAGAGGGGAAGCAACCAGCAGAGTTGTGGTAACCAGAGGATGTCCGCAGGGAGGTGTTTTATCACCTCTACTGTGGAGCCTCGTAGTTGACGACCTCATTCGCAGATTGAATAATCTAGGCCTGTATACGCAAGGCTATGCAGATGACAGTGCAACAATTATAAGAACCCGAGACGCTAACACGGCTGGGGGACTTATACAACTGTGCCTGGAAACAGTAGAAAAGTGGTGTGATGACACAGGACTTTCTGTCAATCCAGACAAGACGGTTCTAGTGATATTCACACGTAAGAGGAAGCTGGAAGGCTGGAGAAATCCAACCTTCTATGGTAAAGAACTGAAACCCTCGGACTCAGTGAAGTATTTGGGAGTGATCCTAGACACTAAACTGAGCTGGGAAAAGCAGGTAGAAGCGGTCAGCAGAAAATCTTGTGCCCTATTGTGGGCAACAAGAAGAGTATGTGGCAAAACATGGGGACTAAATCCCAAGATGATGCAATGGCTATTCACCGCAGTAGTGAAACCGATGATCATGCATGCGGCCCTGGTCTGGTGGAGGAGAACATCGCTGAAGGCGGTGATAAACAAACTCAATCACATACAGGGACTTACATGCAGAGGGATCACGGGGGCCATGCGAACCACTCCAGTAGCAGCCTTGGGAGTGCTATTGGACCTCCCACCTCTGTACATTGAGATAGAGGGGGTAGCAATGGCAACCGCCTATAGGTTGCAACTGAAGGGGCAGTGGAGAGGAGAATTGCCCAATAACAGCCACACTGAGATAGGAGTGAGGCTGAGAAGAATTAGCCCTACGGCTGGAATGCGGCAGGATGACATACCAGTCGAATACTGCTTCAACCAGAAGTTTAGGGTAAAATATCCTAAAAGAGAAGAATGGGACACGAACCTAGGACCACTTTCCGGACAGGAGCTAGTCTGGTTTACAGACGGATCCAAAATGGAAGAAGGAACTGGAGCCGGAGTTTGCCTACAAGGGTCAAAGAGGGAACTCTGTTTTCCTCTGGGAACCTATTGTACTGTGTTTCAGGCCGAGATGATTGCTATACTGGCCTGTGCGCAAGAAAATAGTAGCTCGGGGTACAAGAACAAAAACATTAGTATTTGTTCCGACAGCCAGGCCGCCTTAATGGCACTGGAGAAGTACCAATGTGACTCTAAGCTGGTGAAGGCCTGCAGGACTGCCCTTGATGAACTTGCTACCAACAACAGAGTAACATTACTTTGGGTACCTGGGCATGCAGGCATTGAGGGTAACGAACGGGCAGACGGTCTTGCAAGAATGGGGTCAACGACTCCACTTATAGGACCGGAACCGGCAGTAGCAGTGGCAACATGCCACACAAAATCCCATATCAGGGAGTGGATTAAAACACAACACCTGAGGGAATGGGAAAATGCACCTGGCATGAGACAATCTAAAATGCTCATAGACAAACCAGATCGTAAGAGAACTGGACAACTTATGGGCATGGATAGAAACACGCTGAGGATAGCAGTAGGACTCCTAACTGGTCACTGTTACCTTAGAAGGCATATGCAAATATTAGGAATTGAGAACTCTAGTATCTGCAGGAAATGTGAAGAGGACGAGGAAACGCCCACACATCTATTATGCTTCTGCCCCGCGTTGATGGACAGAAGACTAAAATATCTGGGAGAATTCTACATCGAACCAGAAGAAATAGCCAAATTCCCGATGACAACACTCGTGAACTTTATCAAAGGGACGGGGTTGATATTAAGGGAGTAGGACAAGCAGCGGAGTTAGTACAATGGGCCTATGGCCTCAGTGCTTGTGGGTGCTAACCGCAACCACCTCCGACAATATAAAATAAAATAAATAAATAATATATCGTTTATATAATGATAGTAAAGTATGAAAACCTACGTCTGCCGGGGATAGCGCGGTTGCATAAAACCGGAAACTGATATTTACTAGAGAAATTTTGGAATTTTTCGAATTATTTTTGAAACGGTGCACTGTAGAAAAAATTATTTCAAATCAAAGTTGTAGAAGGTACTTTTATCTATAATTTATGTTCTGTCCATTTTCCCCCCCAAAATTTATTTTTAGGAAATAAACGATTTTCTAAAAAAAAAAAAAAATTTCGATTTATTTTTTAAACGGTAGGTATTAGGAAAAAAATGTTTGAAATACAAGTTGTAGAAAATATTATTATCTATAATTTTTCTTCTAATAATTTAAAAAAAAAGTTGTGGAAGGAAATAATCATTTTTTTTAAATTATAAATAATAAATAAATATCTCTTAAACTATTCTTGAAATGAAAGATTTTTTTAAATATAATTAATTATCTTCTTATTTTCAAAGTTTAATCGAAACCTGTCATTTTTCTTCCTTAAAAAACTGCACGTGAAATTCTTACAAAATGATGTATTAAACTGGATTATTATATAACCCAATATTTTTTTATAATTTTATAATATTTAATATTATCAAAGATCAAAGGACTGGTGTAGGTGATATGATAATTCCCGTCGCAATAATTGATAAAAAGAAAAAGAATTGAGTTTTATAATTAAAAAAGTGTCATGAACAAAACAATAAAAGCGAATTAAGGTTTTTCAAATCGTTCTTGTTCAAAGAAAAAAATTCATTTAGCAGTAAAGAGTCATTTTATCTTATTTACATACTTTTGTGCTTCTATTGTATTCGAAGAATTCATATTTCATTTTATATTTTTGTGACATTAATTAAGTTGAATGAATTAAAAGAATATGCTACTTTATTTCCTTATTTCACCTTAGTTGAATTAAATTTATATATATATATTTTAGTTTATAAATAAATTTTGCTTCGTTTGTACTTCAAAATCGGTGAATGCCTGGGAAACCAACTGCTCTAAGCAGGCTAGTACCACATATATAAATCTACTATAAATAAAACGGGCACGCACATGATAGGGTTCCGTAGTCATTCTCACTACGATTTATAAAAAAAGAGTTATTTCAAAATTGAAGTGTTAAAATTAATTTTTATTATTGCATTTCAAGAGACCTATCAAATGACACCTCAATCAATGAGGTAAATGAAAAAAAATGAGTATACTTTTCAGTTAAAATATTTTTGATAGTGTTATAATTTTCAGTGAAAGTACTAATTATATTAAAAGCTATATTCTGGAATTTTTTTCAGATTTTTTGAATTGATAGTTTAGAAAATAGAGGGGGACGCTTTTAAAATGATATTGGAGAGCAAATACATCGTGATTGAAGGGTTAAAATCAAATGATTCTGATAATTTTTTTTGTTGCATTTTAGGAGACCTTTCTAACGACACCCCACTCAATGGAGTAGGTGAATTTTTTTTAAATACTTTTCGTTTTATGGAAGGGGGTCTAAATTTTTTTTTTTTTGAAATCTTATCATTTCTGTTTTTGGGTCATCAATCTACGACCGTATACCAAATTTCATCTTATTATGTCAACATTTTTACAAGACGGACGGGCGGACGGACATGGAGAAACTATAATGCCGGCAGTACACACTCGCCGAACCTAGGCGAGACTACCCGAACGCGAGTGTGTACTGGCAACGCTCGCCTCGCCCTGTGGTGATTCGCCATGCCTCGCCTCGCCTCGTGTTCGCTCCACATAAAGTCGGTTTTTGACCACGAGTCAAAGGAAGCGAGTGGCTAGAGCGAGCGCATTCAGTATACCTCTCGCGCTCGCTCTCGCTTGAATTTACTTCAATTTAAATTGAACTGGGTAGTTTCGCCGAGTGTGTACATCCATGCGCTCGTACACATTCGCCTTACCAAATGTCTCGGCGAGATGTTCGGCGAGCGAGCTCGGTGAGTGTGTACTGCCGGCATAAGGGTTCCTAGTTTTCTACGGAACCCTAAAAATAGGACCAGAAACTTTTTGGACAAAAACTTGTATTTAAATGCACTTTTTTTGGAAAATAAAAACTTTTTATTTAATCGTTTTCATTTATAACAAATATACTGCACGAAAAAATAATTATATCACTTTAAATAAATAATTTCCACTAAAAAATAAATACTTTGCACTAAAAAAATAATACTTTACACTTGACCTAAATTTGAATCTGTCTGATTTAAAAACTACATATTTTTGATGTATTTATTTTTTGTGATTGTCTATATTTTAACCTAACGTAAAAACCGACTTCCTTCTTTTCGCCCCAATATATTTGATATTTTTAATGTGATTTGTGTGATTTTCTATATTTTTACCTAACCTAAATACTAACCACTCTTTTTGCCCCAATAGATTCGACATTTTTTATGTGATTTTCTATTTTAAAGTAATTAAATATTCGCCTTATGTATTAAAAAAAGTATTAAAATTTATGTTCACGTGCATAAAGTGGATACTATAAAATTGTAAGGTTAGGTAAATTAAAATTTATGTTCGATGTATGTACAAAGTGAATACTATTAAAATTATATAGTGCAAATATATCTAAGCCTTCAAATTCTAGAAATGTTTAGTATAAAATCTTTTTATTCAATATTATTAAATCTATATAAGATCTTATTTTAATAAACGACACGAATATAAACATTCTAAAATTTTATTATAGTATTCGAAGCTTACATAATTTTTATTATTCTTTATTTTATTTGGCTCACATACACAAATGTTTATTTTATAAATAGGTACATCAATAATACATTAATAATTTGATTTAAAACAAATTGCATAACCTTAACTAATAAAGTTACGACTTGTATATAGTAACACTAGAAAAAATAAATATATGATACATTATTTTTATTATCATCTATACATAGTATTGATACAGTTCGTCCCGCGTTTGTATGCCTATATGTGTACGTATTTCTAAATAACTACTGTACGGATTTTGTTCCGGTTTTCACTAATGAATAAAGTGTTTCGCAAGGAAGATTTAAATGTATAATTTGTGGATATTTTGTTTTAATTTCATGAAATTGAAGAGGTATTTTCGTGTGCGGTGCGTAAATAGTTACCGATAAGCGAAAAATGAAAATTTTGGGCCCAATTATAAAAGTAAACGTACGATCTATAGAAGATTTATCACCTATATTTATTTTCAACTGTTAAAACAACAATAAGGTTAGAAATATGTTATTATCTTTATAATATAACTTTGTTTTTATTAAATCTTATCTTACGTTATATTTTAGTAACTAATTTTCAACTCAAATATTTATTTTAATAATTTCTATTGTATGTATTTGAAATTTTAACATTATGTACATACTTCTTTAGTAAGATACATTAAAATAAAATGTAGGTTTAGAAAATATATACAATATGTTGGTCTATTACATTATTTTCAACAAAGAAAATATGACAAATCGTTGTTCAATGGTTTTGTCATTACTTATACCTTATAAAGATTTTTTTTACCGATTTTGCAATTTGTATGCGAAATAAATTTACAATCGTCGTACGTGCATGAAAATTACCCATAAAACTGCCCTTTTATAATAGAATATAATATACTGGGGTTTCATTGATTTTTTGCTAAGGTTTTCTTTATTATATATAAAGTAAAATACTAATAATTTTTTACTTATAAGTACATATATTTTTTTCGAAATCCGGATTTTGATGGAATTATCCATTTTGATCTTCCCTGAATCTATTCTGAATATTTTCACTATGATGTCTGTGTGTCGGTCTGTCTGTCTGTCTATAGACGCTGTAAATCAAATAAGATAAATTGTAGAATAGCGAAATTTTATATTTAGCATACTACAGTCGTGAAATTAGGCTTTACATGTTTAAGCCTTTTTTAATAGGGCCTATAATAGCTTAATATGATTTTTATTTCAAATCAGTTGTATACAAAATATAAAAAAAATTCAATTAAAATTATGTGTTGTATTTCAGCTATTATAGGCCCTATTGAAAATGGTCTACTCATGTATGTCGCGTACCTAAACTCGCTACAGTAGTATGCGCACTAACAGAGGGTTAAATATTGAAGTATTCTGTTTAAATAAATGTGAATGAAATGGTGTGCATGAAAAATAATGTAATGTGTTGTTTATTTAGTGATTTAAGGTTTTTCTTCCCAATTTCTTGTATTTTGGTAAATTTAAATTTGATACATGAAATTTTACGGAAATTTTTTGAATTTTTGATTTGGTTAAAAGTATGTTTTTTAAATAGAAAATGATGTGAAAAGTTAAACTTTTCAAACCGCAGGTCTGTATATCAAACCGTTCTTGAGATATAGCCTTCTAAAATTTTCATTTTTTCAAAATTTTGGAGAAAAATGACCATAACTTTTGAACGTGTAATCGGATTTGATTTTTGTTGATCAGCGTGTCAAAATCTATATAATGACATGTATAATACTTCGAAATTCGACAAAAAAAATTTGTCAAAATTTCAATTTTCAGCAAAAAAATGTTTTCCTAATTTTAAGGTGTTATACATGTTATTATATAGATTTTGACACGCTGGTTCCAAATCTACCAACAAAAATCAAATCCGACAACACGTTCAAAAGTTGCGACCATTTTTCTCAAAAATTTTGAAAAATCGAAAACTTTAGGAGGCCATATCTCGAAAACGGTTTGATATACAGACCTGCGGTTTGAAAAATTCAACTTTTCACGTCATTTGTAAAATATAATTATAATAATAATAATAATTATATTATATATAAAAAAATACTTTAAACTAAATCTAAAATTAAAAATTTTTTCGTAAAATTTCATGCATCAAACTTCAATTTATCAAAGAAATATCAACGAAAATACTAGAAATTGAGAAGATAAACCTTAAATCACTAAATAGACAACAAATTTCATTATTTTTCATGCAAACTATTTCACTCACAATTATTTAATAAACAGAACATTTGAGAATAATTTTATATTCCCGAATTTCGAGAAAAAAATACAAGTAGTTTCTGAGATAGTCAGGGAACTTTTCTTCATAATAGCAAATTTATTTAATAGATTTTAATAGAAAAAAGCATTCTGTCTTTCATAAAATGCAATATAAAAAAATTTTCAATTTACTTATTTATTTATCATAAACCAATTTTAAATTCTATTGATTGGGGAAACCATTGAAAAATACACGCTCTTTTACTTATTTACAAAAGGAAATTTTGAATAACTTTTTATATAGCATAAATTTTTCATAATACATTAATATATATATGTATATCGTATTTTTATATATTACATTTAAAAAATATATAAATATATTTTTAAACAGAGTAGCTTTTCGTGACCATTATCCATAAGAACTAACAATAAAACTTAAACTTACTTTTGAACGTGTAGTCGGATTTCATTTTTGTTGACAGATTTGGAATCAGCGTGTCAAAATCTATATAATGACATGTATAATACTTCGAAATTCAACAAAAAATCGACCATAAGAACTAAAACTTAATCTTACTAACTAAAGCTCGGAAAGTTAGTTCATAATATTTCGTATTAATATACAAAAACTCTTATATAGAAAATATGAAATATAATTGTTTTTATCGATTTTAACGTAAAACGTATATGAATTTCAAAAACTTATGCATTCTTGATGATTATGTAAGAATATAAACGAATTCTGGCAATATTACCTATTTTCAAACCATGTATAACGAAAAGCAAGCATGATTTTTATATTTAAATATTTATAAGAAAAAATATACGTCACCGATTTTCATTTTGTATTTTAAATTTCATTGAATAAATCACATTCTATAGCTTTTATATTTTATAGGGCTACTAGACGAGACGAGGATTAGGTATGTCTCGTCTCGGAAAAAAATTCATACGGTCTGAATTAATAAAGCCAATCTCGCTTCGGTGTTTCGTCTTAAGTTTAGAATATGTGGGCACAAATAAATATGGTTTATAATGGTTATCTTATAGCTTAGCCTATTTTTGATATATAGTATGTTAATGCCCTTTCAACCAGTTTAGATTAATAAAACAGATAGACAAGTAGACAATAATTTAAAAAAAAATCATATTTAATGTAAAACGACGCATATGTAGACTTAAAAATATATATTTTACAAATAGTTATTAATTGAAAGAAAATATACTTTGATATTATATAAATTATTTCTCATAAAAAGGATAATTTTATCAAGAAAACATAAAAGTTTGACTTTTTTCTGAGTTCACATGTAATTGTTAATTTATGAAAAAAGTATTTCTTGGAAAATAATAGTACATTACATGTTTTCCAAAAATAATTCATAATGAAGTGAAATATTTTAAAATAGTATATCTTATTTAAGATGCCATATTTGACGATATGAAAGCATTGAATTTTTTTATTAGTAAAAAACAACAACATAAGACAGAAGTATTGAAAAAAATGTTATGGTATAATGATGTAGTATTTATATACATATTTAATATAAATATAGTGGAACCTCGTATGTTCATTAGGGTGATTCATTTCCGCAAAACATTTTTTTTCAAGGTCCTCAAGCAAAATTTTAATCTTCATATAGAAAAAAAAATTCTCACCAAGATTGAGCTCTTAATTCCTATTTTAAGTACTTGCAATTTAAACATGAAGTTTTCCCATTTAAAATGCATGTAAATTTTTTTTTTCAAATTTCTAATGCTTAGACACCTTTTATCATATTGGGAATCGGTTTGATGGACCTTACGGAAAATTTCACGCTTTTTAAAATTGCTTTAGTGTGTTTTTTCTGTAACTCACACTGGTTCGCCAGTAGGAGTCATCTAAATACAGTTTTTGGAATAAATTGTTGTTTTTTTTCAAATTTCTAATGCTTAGACACCTTTTATCATATTGGGAATCGGTTTGATGGACCTTACGGGAAATTTTACGCTCTTTAAAATTGCCTCAGTGTTTTTTTCTGTAACTCACACTGGTTCGCCAGTAGGAGTCATCTAAATACAGTTTTTGGAATAAATTGTTTTTTTTCCATTTTTTTTGAGCAAACCGCAAAAATTAGGGAGAAAAAAAGAGCTGACTCGTAAAAAATAGTTTTTTTACCAATATTTAATGAATTTACAACCATTTTTAGGCCTTAAAACGCAAGAAATTGATAAATACTAACTAATAATGCTGCATTATAAGTTAGTATTTAGATGACTCCTACTGGCGAACCAGTGTGAGTTACAGAAAAAAACACTAAAGCAATTTTAAAGAGCGTGAAATTTCCCGTAAGGTCCATTAAACCGATTCCCAATATGATAAAAGGTGTCTAAACATTAGAAATTTGAAAAAAAAACAAAAAAAATTACATACATTTTAAATGGGATAACTTCATATTTAAATTGCAAGTATTAAAATAGGAATTAAGAGCTCAATCTTGGTGAGAATTTTTTTTTCTATATGTAGATTAAAATTTTGCGGAAATGAATCACCCTAATGTTCATTTTACTTCAGTACGATTCATTCATAATACCCCATGTTAAAATATACGAGAAAAATAATGATTTCAAATCGGAGTGTAGATTAGCTCTTTAGGGGAGCTAAAGAGCTAATATTCACTCCGATTCGAAATCATTATTTTTTTAGTGAAATTTAATGTAAGTACAGTAATAAATACAGTTTATAAAATTTTTACAGTTTGCCCTGTCATTTTTAACTGTCGATCATAGAATATTTTCAATAATAATCCAGTATTTTTTTCTTGGTCACTTTAAATATTTTAGTATCTGAAACTGTAATAAGTTTAGGCTATAATATTTGCAGTTTACATCAATTTATAATGAATATCTCATAAAATTTATAAATTACTGGGTTATATACAATTTTTCCTGATTATTTTATCAAAATATTTTTCGCAGATTATTTTTTCCGTGTAGGGTGCTATTATTTCTAAAAAAATATATGTAGGTATATATTAGATGTATAAAAAATACTTTAAAATTCAAAGGCGTGAAGTGAAATTAATTACAAGTAAACAGTAACTTGTTCATTTCTTTCCTTGCATTGTTTAAACATAAATTAATTTCATCATAATCTTTTTATAGTTTCATTTTACTTTCGAATCCTCATTTCTTGATACACATATGTAACCGAAATAATTGATATTATTGCATACTTTATATAATAATATATTTTTATAGTTATCACTCATTAAGATTTATTCCAGTCTCCAATGTGTTTAACTTCATTTTTTTGATTTGTTAATTTAGTAACAAAAATTCGAGTAGTGACTAAGTTGTGGTTACAGGTTATAAATACGTTTTAAAGTTATTAATCTTGTACTTTTACATTTTATTTTTCAATTATAAATATATAAAAAATACAAAAAAATAACAATGGTAAAAAAAATTATTTTGAAAAAAAAATTATTCACTTTATTCGAAATGTTTACTTTTAAAAACCAGATATTGATGCTTAAAAGAAAAAAGTGGTCCGTGCTTTAGATGCCCATTTAAGCGCACAGTTGAAGTGAAACTTCTTTTGTTTTCGAATTAAATAAATAAAGCTTATCGTAATAAATTAATAATCAAATTTTTAACCCAAAAATCTTACACAAAACACATATTCATTTTCATCTTGAAAACTTCACTTCAAAAATTTAAAAAATCGATATAGAGTAAAGTCGGTATATACGGGACAGGCGGGTAATATGGACCACCGTGGTCCATATTACACGCACATTTTTTAAGAGGCTAATTTTCGATTTATTATTTTTATTTTGTGTTCATTTAAGAATTATATTTTTGTATACTTGATTAAATTTTCTGTACAATGAAATGATAAGTGCTGATTTGAAATAATATTATTATAGTTTTTTTACCTAAAATATAAATACATATCGACATGCCCCAAACGCGTTTAAAAAACAAATATTAACTATAGCGGTCCTGTAAAGGGAGTAAGAGTTACAGGCACGGGGTGAGAGGGGGTGTTTAAGGGGTTGGTACTGCTGCCTCTGCGCCGTTAAGAGGGAAACTATAGAGCATGCTACAGGCGGCAGTACAGAGATTCAACGCATACAGATCGCACGCAGACTCTGTGATCGAAAACGAACTTTTACAATCTATTTCATATACCCGAAACTATTGTTTATTTTCATGTGATACTATAACTAATATATCTATGTATACATATGTAAATTATTTATTATAAGTGAGTGTGTGACAGAATATAAGAAACAACTAAATAAAAAATTTTTTTTTTGTGATAATAAAGTGAAAATTAATTAATATTGTATATATTAGTTAATTAATTTATTTATTTATTATTTCGACTCATATGTTCAGGTGTAGGTATGTAATATGTACGAGTAAATATAAGAAAACTTACTGAAACAATGTTAATTTTACTTTCATACTGTACTTAAACGTTAAGTAATACATGTATGTACATTTCAAAGTGCGCGGTATATCTGAAAGCGTTTTCCTATTGGTTTTTCACGCTACGGTAACTTCGATCTGTTATTCAGTATAATAATTTCAACACAGTTACATACATGAACAATGTAGATAGTTTAGTTGTTGTTTTAGTTTTGAACTGAGTAGTGTTTTGACGATTTTGTATTGTCTGTGTCTCGTTTGTTCAATTTTACGGTTTCGGTTTTAGTGGACTTGGAATTTTGTATAGTGTAGTGAAATTTTCCCGTATGGATTTCAACCAGAATGGATTTAGAGACTGTACAATATTCATGGTAATTACATTTTTGTTTACTTAAGTATTTTATTTTTATTTTTAATTATGTTTAAGCTAGCTGAAATGGTGCTTTATATATAATTATGTTTAAACAAAACATCATTAAAGTCAATCACCTTAACAAAACTAGAAAACGTTTAAAAGCTGTCTAAACGAGACCAACAGGTCTCAAAAGACAAATTTATTATAAACAAAAAATTATGTTTAAAATTAGCTTATAAAAATTGATAGGCATATACATATCGCACCCCTGCAAAAAAAGTATCACAACTCAAAAATGTAGTTTTGAGGAAATGGGAATAAATAAAATTATAACAATTTAGGTAAATCAAAATTGTGAAGGTAGTATAGGAAAATGACTGATACACAGTATTTAATTTAAATATTTCAGTATTCCTGTGATGTTTGAAAAATAGTTACTATTAAAACGCTTAGTGATTAATTCTACATATTTATCTTATATATGACATTTTTTGAGTTGTGACACTTTTTTGCGGGGGTGCGATATATTATAGTTATATTAATTTTTTTTTTCAAATACAAAATTAGTTAAGTGAAATTTTGATCATACTTAAAATGATTGTTTCATTTTTTTATGACATTAATAGTGAAAAAACTATATTTCTAATATATACCTAACAATATTTGTTACAATATTCACACAATTCGAATGAGTACGAATATATTTGTTTCTCTTTCTCTACATTATGTACTTTAGTTGAAAACAATTCGTGGAAATTGAGATCTTGTTTTTATCAAAAATAAACCCCAAGAGATAAAGGGCAGAAAAAAATTATAATAGAAGGAGATAAATTATTACTTTACTTATAGTCTATGTTTATTCATTTAGTTACTAATTTCTGTGACTGATGTAGGTATAATAGACAAGTATCAAATGTATACAGTCGAAATCGGTTACGGACCATCGAAGGGACCAGTCACATTAGGTCGTAAAAATAGTCTTCTATTTTAAGTCGTTGAAACCGACATGTGGTATTACCGATGTCGTTATAACCAGTTTCGACTATATTTAGTTTAGAAAAAATAAAAATTTATTTTTAATAGTTAATTTCTCGAAACTAGCTCCTCTTTTTAAAAAGTTGTGTTTGGAAAAAAATATTTATACATTTAAATATCATCATATTTTTGTGAATTCAAAAATTACCCTGTCCAATTTCCCATAGAGCGCATTTGGTGGTAATATTTCTTACCCCTTACAATTCAATCATCGGTATTTGTAAAAAAAGGTTAATAACAGCTTCATACAAGGATGTACTATATAATAAAATGTTTCTTAATTTGGAAAAACCAAACCCATTTTATTTTTGTGGATAATTATTATAAAGCCGGACAAAGTGAATTATTCCGACAAAAAAATCTATTATACTTTTTTTGATGCAATAAAAACGGCAAATATATTTTTCCCATAAATTTTAAGTATCAATACATACATTTATCCATTCGTTACAACTATTTCAAACAAATGGAAAAAATTCTGAAAAAAAAATTACATCCAATTACCCCTAACACTCATCTCCTCCCATTTACCCTTTTTATTTTATTGTATATTCTTAATTGTTCCATAATTAAATGATAATTATTGCTAAAGTAATCCTTATAACTTTTCAAAGCCTAATTAATTGAAATGAACCAGTTAAAAGCTTTTACTTAAATAAGAAAATTCAAAGAATGTATTTCTGTAAAATAATTAGAGGTATGTAAATCTTTTTCAGGTATTATTTTTATGTAGGTAAATAAATACAAGTATACAAGAAAACGTTTGCTTTTTATTAAAATAAATTACATTTAAAACAAATATTTTCAGGAGAAAGTTTTTACATTTTTACATTCCTTAAATTGGATTAACATCTATTAATTATAAATAAATATTAAAAAAAACTTTCTTTTGTATTATGTATTAATAAAAACTACATAAAATTAAAAGTTTGAGGGGGAAATTTTAACAAGAAGTAATGTCTGCTCAACAATAATTTTTTTTAAGGAATTTATGACAAACGGAATATAGGTAAATAAATAAATACACGACCAATACTGTTTACATAATAGTTTTTTTCTTTGATTTAATTATCGATTATTTTGAAGTACAACACACATAAATTTCATGTCGATGTAATACGTCATCGACAAGAAATTTATATAAAATGGCGGCTATCAAAATATCCAAAACAGACCTATATAAAATCCGTGGTAAAGATAGCTTTTTGCGAGGGGGGGGGATATGATATTATTAAATCTCATAAAGTTATATTTTTCATTATGAAAATCATCTATTATGTGGTGCAAAGTACAAAAATTAGTTATATTCTTCACTTAGATGTATTCATTATTGAAACAATACTCGTATATCGTATTTATTTATAATTTTTGTAGATTCATGAGGGGGATTGATCCCCTTAATCCCCCCCTATCTACGCCACTGTATAAAATTATTAATCCCTTGATTTTTTATTCAGTTAAAAATGTTAAAATACATATTATAAATTTATATGTACTTTTAATGCTTAAAATGTAATACATAATGATAATGAAGTTTCCTTTTTGATATATTTAATTAAAACTTTACTCTTGGGAACAAGATATTACGAACTTACCCTGTGGTAATTTAGAATAAGATTAAACAACAAATATGATATCTATCCTATGAGATTAGGTAGAGTATAATAGATTGTAAATGAACTAATAGTTTACGATATCCAGTGCCGGATTTACCAATAAGCAAAAGAAGCAACTGCTTAGGGCACTCGCTTTTTAGGGGCTCCATAAAAGTAATTTCTAGGGGCATCAGCGTAAAATTGAAGTGAATTGGGAGAAATGTGAATGAAAATTTTAGTAATGACTAAAAAAAAAGATCGTCAGAATTTTGGCGTCGACTAAAAAAACAAAGGTCGTCAAAATTACAAAAAGGGGGCCTTTAGATGATTAGTGCTTAGGGCATCACATAGGGTAAATCCTATAGACGTGTTTTAATTATAATCAATATATTAACAATTGATATTATGTAAATCATGAGTTTTAGATGAAGTTTTTATGTGTGTTAATTTTTATACAAATTTTTTTATGACTTTATCTTTACTTATATTAATATTATAAATGCAAAAGTGTGTATGTCTGTCTGTCGACCTTGATGAAATTTGGCAAGGAGATAGCTTGCATCCTGAGAAAGGACAGGCTACTTAATATCCTGAAAAATATATTAAATAAAAAAATGCTATAAATGATATTTGTAAGAGTGACCTGTTTTATCGACTAAAACAAAAATCTGTTTTATTTATCTAACATTTTTCTTCTTCTCTATGGGTGACAGATCCTACCTAACCTATAAGTTCCATGCATAACAGCTACACACAAAAAAACTGTATTGGACCAAGAAAATCTTGTTTTGTATATAACGAAAACAATATTTTCTTAATATAAGAAAAGTACTCTTAATCCAACTACATTATTTCTTCGTCCAAGAATACTATAGTTGGTTTAAGAATATTTTTCTTATCTTAAGAAAATATTGTTTTCATTATATACAAAACAAGGTTTACTTGGCTCAAAAAAACTTTTCTACCTGTGTAGTATCTTATATATTTCTGTATCATAAAAAATATTGAACTTGGTTGCATTCCAAAATTTTAATACAAAAAAATAAGGATCGCAAAATTTGGATCTCAAAAAAATTATCTCTTTTTACACTCAATTCATTATTTTCAACGAATTTTGCACTTTAAAAAAAATTTCTATAAAACGAGGCAATTTTTGATGTGAAAACATTGAATTTGACAAGGGTATAGGGGAAATAGTATTTTAGAAAGGTTGTCAAGCCCCAAATGTATATATGTATATATTGTAATTCCAAACAAATCCATACTAATTTATAAAAAGCTCTGTAGACAAAAACAGGAATATTTAAATCAAACTGTAAATACGATAGATGTATTATGTTTTATTCAAAACATGAAAGAAAACGTTTTTATAATGACAGGGCGTTCAGAACACAAAATATCATCATGGATGTAAATACAAAATGCCATAATTATTCAACACAGAAGCAGTAGCACAGTTTGAGTGCTGAGAGAAGATTTGTAGTTAAAAAACATATCCTTGTGAATGTGTGTGTCTGTGTGTGTGTGTGTGTGTATGTCTGTGAGTGCGTGTTCAGAGCTGGCTTGTACTTTATACTTCCATTATATCCACAAAGATATACATATCGTCACATCGGAGCAAAAGTGGCACAACTCAAAAATTCTGAGTTTTGGGAAATCACGTTTATAAACTTACATATATTATTGAATGATACTTTATTTTGATGATTTAGAAAAGCGCTAGTGAATCCAACTTTTACACGCTTAATAGTACTAACGCTTGAGCAAATTTAACTATGTTTCACCACCCTACCACCCTTAAAGGCTTTGACTTGTGACAGTTTTTCACAAAAATTTTTGATGAAATTTTGCTGCCTGGTGGCCACACATGGAATTAACAATTGTGAAACTTTTGCATATAAATCTTACCATCTTATTATTCTTCTAATGAGTTTAGTACAAATTCGATATTTTTTGAGTTGTGCCACTCTTGCTCCGAGGTGACTATATATGTATAATACCTAAATACATGATCCAATAATACAAGGTCGGTTCCTATTCTCGAGTTCGTTCGACTTTTTCACATTCGAGATTACTAAACTAAAACTAAAAGTCACTAACAATAAGTTATTTACTAGAATCTCGATTGTGTAAATTATACCGTATTCTCGAATCTCGATGCGACTTTTTTTCTAGAAATGTCGAATGAATAAATCTCGAATGCTCCTGGGAATGAGAGATTTAAAATCTTGAACGAAAAACTCGAATCGACATATTCTCGAGTGAGCCCAGTTCATTTGTTTTATACTGTGACGTCATCACCAAGAATTTTTTTCTAATAAGGAGTTTAATAAACAAATAAACGACCAATAATCTACATAATAGTTTTTTTTATTTAATTATCGATCAATTATTTGAAGCACAAAACACATAAATTTCTTGTCGATGTAATACCTACGTCATCATCAAGAAATTTAGATGGCAACTGATCAGAATATCCATAGCAGACTTTGTTTTATTGGATCATACATTCTAATAATCTACATCTTGATGTTATTTTATCAAAAAACACCTTTTCACCCCTTTCACTTTCTACCATACTACCCCTGCACCCCTTAGTCGACTACGCTCAACAGTTTCTTAAAGTTTAGGTATAAAACTACGTATGTACCAATTTTGGAATTGTGTTCAAAAAATCTATTTTTACTGTCATGATCCAATAATACAAGGTCAGCTATGATTATTTTGACAGCCGCCATTTTAAGTATATAAATTTAGCGTCCATGACGTATTACAACGACAAAAAATTTACAAATGTGTGTTGTAATTCAAAAAATTACATTAAATCAAAGAAAAAAAACTATTATGTAAACAGCATTGATAGTTTTATTACTTTATATTTCGTTTTTCACAAATTTTTTATTAGAAAAATTTAGTGATAATGACGTCACAGTATAGAACAAATCAGTTAAGCAGACCTTGTATTATTGGATCATGGTACTAAGTCAAGGTTAGTTAATGATTAGGTTTGCTTACTTGTGACGTCACCACGAAGATCATTTCAACCTTCTTGATTTCATTTATTTATCTATGATATCAACTGTCATAATATTAAACACAAATCACCCCTAGTTATAATAAATATATCATGTGCGAAGCTTCACTATAGCAATAAATGAATAGCATAAACACAGAACACAATAATAAATCAATCACGATCAAATTTATGACAGTTTGACAGCGTTGGCGACCATTTGAAATCAAGAAAATTGAAATAATCTTCGTGGTGACGTCACAGGCAAGTAAGCAAACCTAATCATTTACTAACCTTGTGTACTAAGAATTTTTTAGTTACTATTGTAATCGTTTACGCCCGACGTATCAAACCACATCCGGCTCTGTGATTGTGATGCGTGTGTATATGTGTGTGTGTGTGTGTGTGTTTTGCTGGTGTCATTTGATTTTAATTTTGTAACCCGAACTATGCAAATGGCAGCAGAATTCTCCAAACCTCACCGCGATGCGTGGAGATTTAGCGCGCGATACGATATCATTCAGCGTGAAATGTACTCTCATGCAAAACTACACATATAAGCAGTGGCGTAGCGAAAAGGTAGTTTTATTTTATTTTTATTTTTTTTCGCACCGTTGTATAGTACCTTCCAAAAACTCGGAGTAACTTAAATAACTGTTGAATGTTTTTGAATATAAGTTTGAAAAAAGGTTATTTTTATTTTTTCGCACCGTTATACGTACCTTCCAAAAGTTTGGGGCTATCTAAATAACTTTTGAATGTTTTTGAATATAAGTTTGAGGTAATTTTTATTTTATTTTTATTTTTCCGCACCGTATACAGTACCTTCCAAAAATTTGGGGCTACCTAAATAATTTTAGAATGTTTTTGAATATAAGTTTGAAAAAAGGTTATTTTTTCGCACCGTTATACAGTGCCTTCCAAAAATTCGGGGCTATCTAAATAACTTTTGAATGTTTTTGAATATAAGTTTGAGATAATTTTTATTTTATTTTTATTTTTCCGCACCGTTATACAGTGCCTTCCAAAAATTCGGGGCTATCTAAATAACTTTTGAATGTTTTTGAATATAAGTTTGAAAAAAGGTTATTTTCATTTTAATTTTTTCGCACCGTTATACAGTGCCTTCCAAAATTTCGGGGCTACTTAAATAACTTTAGAATGTTTTTGAATATAAATTTGAAAAAAGTTATTTTTATTTTTATTTTTTTGCACCGTTACACAGTGCCTTTCAAAAGTTTGGGGCTATCTAAATAACTTTTGAATGTTTTTGAATATTAGTTTGAGGTTATTTTTATTTTTCCGCACCGTTTACAGTGCCTTTCAAAAGTTTGGTGCCACGTAAATAACTTTTGAATGGTTTGGAATATACATAGGTTTGAAATTTATAGAGATACTATGGGATCACTTAGTTTATTATTTTACCACAAAAACACCCACCTGCATATCCCTGGGAGGCAGGGGGGGAAGGAGCAAAGAAATCTTAAATGGCACATGGAGTTGAGTGGGGGCTCTTTCCAAAGGGTTCAACGAGATGAAAACGCGTGATCGCCGAGATCTCTACGATTTTTTTTTAAAGTTATGATCATTTAAACATTTCCATTGAGATTAGGTTATGTGCATTTTCAAAAACGTTATAAAGTTAAAAAAACAAATCCAGTTGAAAAACTGATGTTTATCAGCAAGTCGTATCATCATTGGGTCAAAAAAGTCAACTCTTCTGTTTTTTTCATTTTTTTTTTAAGTATTAAAATTAAAAATGATAAATTTAGCTGTTTCCTGAGAAAAAGGTCTTGACAGACAGATAGACGGAAAACAAAATGATCAAATAAGGGTTTAATATTTTGATTTTGTGGTTCGAAACACTTATACAGTGAAACTTGATTAAGTGGGACATGGATAAGTGAGAAACTTATATAACTAGAATTCATACTGAGGTCCCGTCACTTTTACATGTGCTCCTCTATAACTGGGTAAATGGGACACCTCTATAAGTGGGATAAAATAACTGGTCCCTTGAGATTCCAGTTATCCAGGTTTCATTGTAATAGCATTTTATTTAAGTATGCAATATGGTTAGTGATTTTTTAGGTACGAGGTTTTAATGCTGAAAGAAAAGATTGTTAAGGAATTTTGTGTTTATGAAATAGTATTGTATTATGTAGAACAGTGTTGTCAAAATATACACCACATTGTTAAAAGTTGATGGGAGTAAAAGCTGTATCTATAGTAAAATAATTAACATCAAAGGGTAGGCTGTTTAAATATCGATAATATAACGATTGTAATTGATAGCTAATAGGTACTGTTAAGTTGCCTTTGTATGTCTGTATTAAAATTTGACATTTTCATTTTAGATTATTAATTATTTTTTTCATTTCTATTTGCGGTTTATTTTAAAACACATTTATTTATTTATTTTTATAATAGATACTAGTTTGAATGTTTTTCATAATTTTTTTTAAACGTTGAATATCCTAATTATCAAAATTTATTGTTAGTAAAAATATTTTTTGCTCGAAGTTACGGCACATACTATGGAGTAACGTCTCTAAATTAATCACTCGATTGGCTTCGAATATAATAGTGCTTCAACTAGCGAACAAACTCATGTTACGGCATGCATATATTATCGCTTATAAATATGAATATTAAAAATACATTGAATATATTAGTTAAAGTATCGTGAAATAGCGGTAAAGTACATTATAATCATTAAATAAAAGTCACACCTTACCGATTTTATTATAAAATTGTACTGGCACCAGTCTTGGCCGTGTTAAGAGCAAAGTTTACTCCTTTTTTGGGGATAGATTGGCTTATTTATTGTAATTTTCATGAACGCATGTTACTTACTAATAAAACAAGTACGTCTTTATTAAACCAAATTAATTACCAAAGTTTTTTCTCCAATAATGAACAAAGTAACCCCAGTAATGGGCACCCAGTGATGGAAACTTTACAAAATGATAAGAACTACTACAAAAATGTTATAAAATTAAGAATCACTTTTTATTTAGATACATTTCATATGATTTGAACAAAATTCGAAATCACATGCTCTACTTGGATAAAATATATTAGCATACCACGTACCTCTTTTCATATAAAAATTATTCAGAACAAGTAAAACATGTTTAAACACTTATGAAACTAATAACGTTAACAGATTTTGTTTGTTGCACTTCTATCAACTGATTTTAAGGGAATATTGTGAATTAATATCCATAGACAGCAGCACTAATTATAAAATGAGGTGCACACAAATGTGTACGGCGGGCGTTAACATTAGAGAATTATCAGAACCTCATGTACAGGTATGGTATACATATGTATATTGTATATGTATACATACATACATAGAAACATAGATACATACATACAAATATGTATACGTGTATAATATATAATTGTAATGGTGGATCAAGAAAAAGGAAAATATACAGTAGCGTATAAAAACAGTAACAAAATAAACCATGTCAGTGGGATGAAAGAAAAAAAAAGACGGGAAGTGCGTACATATATCACATGAAAATTCCTCACAACCACCCTATTTTCGTTTGATAAAAAACACACCCTGTTATATAACACGACATATGAGATGTCTTTACACAGCCTGGCTGGCCGCTTATCTGTCGGTCGTGACTTTACATATATCCGAGTTACGGATTTTCACGTACTGGCTTCGTGTCACCTCAAGAAAAATTGGTATACCTTTTGTTTTTATGTCTCAGTATATATAGAAAAAAGTAAACCTTAACGCGTTAAGCTATATATTAAATTCTGTAGTTTTATAAATTTCCTTAAATTCTTTCATAAACGATTTTTAAGATGCTACAATGTTTCAAAATAAAATCCTATCTGTATGCGAAATTTCGTGTCGCGTTTTAGTACTTTATCTTTTTGCTTTTTCTTTGGGGAAATTTTATGACCTTCCCTTATGTATGTTTTATTTGACGCGAACATATTTTTATGAAATGCATTGTCTTTAGTTTCAATTTTATTACGTAGGTGTAGTACACAATATATTCGTTTTATTTTGAAACATATCAATTTTTAACAGTTTTTTATATAGGTTTCCGTAGAAAATTAGGAACCCTTATAGATTTTCTCTCCTTCCGTCTGTCTGTCTGTCTGTATGTATGTATATCACAAGTCACAACCCTCCCAATATCTGATTAATATACCTTTTAAAATTAAATTTTATGTACGGACGTAGATTGATGACCCAAAAACAGAATTATGATATATTTTTTTACTTTTTTCACTTATCCCATTGAGTGGGGTATCAATTAATAGGTCTTTTAAAAAGCAAAACAAAATGTTCCGGGTCCTTTTGATTTTTACTCGTAAGTCAGGATTTATTTGACCAGGAAAACTTTTTAGATCCGAAATGATCTGCATTTTGAGACAAAATCATATTTGTTCACTGTTTTTTCTTCTGTAGAAAAAAAGATCTACAAGGATCTACAACGATCTACAGGGATCTACAAAGATCTACAAAAATCTACAATGATTTACAAATACCTACAACGATCTAGAAAGATCTCTGAAGATCATTGTACGTTGAAAATTAATTCATTTTCAACGTTTTAATCTCTATCACGATCAACAACAATCTTTATAGATCTTTGTAGATCATTGCAGATTTTTAAAGGTTTCCACAGATCAAAGCAAGTGAAAAAATATGAAGTTTTATCAAAATGCAGATCTATCAAGATCTGATTTGATCACTTTAGTCCTAAATTTTTTTCCCGGGGTGCTTTCAAAAACGTTATCATTATCATAATGCCCTCCTCCTTCTAATTTTAGAATTATCGATGCAAGAAATCTGAAAAAAATTCAAAATGTAGCGTTTAATTAGTACATTCAATGAAAATTATAATGAAGATTATTAAAAAAAAACAGTTTATAAAAAATTTTGATTGGCCATTTTTTTATGCTTTTAAAATCGTTATCGTTATCATAGTGCCCTCCCTCCACTAATTTCTAAGTTATCGATGCAAAAGTTCTTAAAAAATTCCAAAATGTAGCGTTTAATTAGTATATTCAATGAAAATTATAATGGTTATTAAAAAAACAGTTTATAAAAATTTTTTTTGGATGCTTTTTAAATCGTTATCGTTACCATAGTGCTCTCTCCCTCTAATTTCTTAACTATTGTAAAAAATCTAAAAAAAACTTCCAGAAAGTGTTTTTTAATTAGTTCATTCAATGAAAATTATAAAAAAAACAATTTATAAAAAATTTGAAATAATTCTTTTTATGTCTTTTACTTTTTTTTTAATAAAATCTTTTAGGATTGTTTTAGACAGTACCTAAACTAAAAAATAATAAAATTATTAAAATATAAAAAAAAGATTTTAATGTAAGATAAAAAAATAGAATACTAAATATAAAGTGAAACCGTTTAAACAATATAAGGGCAAAGTTCGAAGGATACTTAGTGAAGCTATTGTTAACAGAATTATGTATCATTCAGTGACTCTTTCATTTAAATTGTTTCGTTAGCGCCGCCTGGTGATTTCCTGTAGAAACTAATTACTCCCCTACTAAAACGCCAATTAATATGTCGTTGTGAAACAAAACAAATTAATTCTAATACTGTCGAAATTAATTAAACTTTATCGATATTCCAATCACAAAAGTATTTTTGTTTTCTAACTTATATTTATGTTATCTTTGACTTGTCTTCGTGAGAGATGAGTTATTAGAAATATTAATATTATAAATATCATTCTCGTTAATAAGAAATTAAAGAAAATAATCAGGCGCGTATACAGCTTAACTTCTCGGAGGGGGTCATACAGAATTTATTTTATAAATTTAACTATTAGAAATAAACTTTCAAATAAACTTTAATAAACGTATAATAAATCTTTAATGTGTACAAATTATATATCACTTATTCAGAAATATTCGCTGATTAATAATATGTTAATCAAAATTTATTTGGAGCTGTTGTTTGCGAAATATTAGTTAACAAACATTTTCTTGACTGTAAATTCTTTAATTTAAATTTTAATAACATAAATATTCGAATTTTGCAATAAAAGTTAGTAGAGAGAGATGCACAATATGGCAACCAGAAATGAAGTCAAATCAATTTCATATAACTCATTTAAGCGATGTTCCAAATTAATTATATTAAAAATCTTCATTTCTACATGTTAAGTAGCTAATATTCATAATATAAAAGTATAATAGATAGTGATTTAAACTCAAACAATGTAGGTTTGACTACTTTATCTAGTGTATCTCTTTAATTTTTGAGGGGGGGGGTATGACTCCTTGACCCTCTTGTATACGCTCTGCGTTATATTATAATGTTTTGTTTGATTACGAAGTGAAATTGTAGCTGATAGTTTTTATAAGTGTCATAAATTATTTATAGTTCAATCATATTCTATGGATTTTGTTAACTTTCGTTGAAATTAAACTAACAATAAGTTAACAATAAATATTCATAGGTACCAAAAGTATTTATAATTTATAGGTAAAGCATTTTTCAGTAACTTAATCATTTCGTAAATGTACATAATTTTTTATAAATAAATGATACCTTTTTTACGTTTAAAAATAAATAAAATAACGCAAATTTTTGAAAACTTTTTGACATTATATCTCAGTAACGGAAAAAGATATTTAAATGCGCAATAGTTTAAATTAAAGAAAAAATAATTGCCTTTTATAATGATATAAAACAGTCAAACATTTATTTCAGTTAATGCCCTTTATTTTTATAAAAAAAACACCATTTAAAAAAATTATAAATGTTTAACTGTTGCATATCATTTGAAAGTCACTTTAATTAAAATTATTGTACATTAAAATACTACTTAATTATATTAAATAAGTTAAATAAATAATTAGGTTAAAAACATTTTCTTATAAAAATAAATAAGAGAAAAATGAACCGAAACGAGGATATGACATTTATATTTATAATTCTCTTAAAAATAAAATATTCTTATGTAAAAAACGAATAGGTATTTTTAAAAGCAAAGATTCTTTACATTGTTAACATTCTTCATCAAGTTACAGTTTGTAAAAAATGTCTTAAATATTCAAATATATATAAACTATAGCTGTAATTCGTGAACGAATCGTTGCATATGTATAAATGTATATGGTTCGTGTGGAATTTAAGTTAGATAGAACTGTCATGTCACCCATCATGATTCATGACGATAAAACAGGTCGCAAGTTTATGCAAATTTCACATACACATTTTTTATCAAATAAATTTTTCGGGGTACATTTTTTGAAAAACAAAATAACCTATGTCCTTCCTTAGGATGCAAACTATCTCCCTGCCAAATTTAATCAAAATCGGTTCAGCAGTTTAGCCGTGAAAAGGTAACAAACAGACATAGATTATTTTCGTATTTATTTTTATTTTCAAATAATGCGCAAGTATTTATTGAAGTTTAATAATTTCTTTAAAATAATTAAATAGAATAAACACATATATGTCTGGGACCAAAAGTTCTAGAGCCTTTCTTTTTATCCTTTTTTATGACAGTTTAGAAAAAAATAACTTTTATTAGTTGTAAAGAATGCGTTGAAATAAATAAACCAAAGTAATAGACAATATTTTGATTTAATTAGTGACTAATAGTATTTTATTACAGTCTTGAAAAAGTTAGTTTTTTATCGAGCTACGAAAACTTAAAAAAAAATGTTTTTCTTACAACAAAAACTAAAAATAACTCTAAAAACATTAAGAGAACAACATGAGGAATAAAGTATTATAAACTATTCTCAACCAATTTCTCACCATAGCATTCGGAGCATACTCAAAAGTGTAACACCTATACCCGCGTCGGTCTTACAGACCAATTGATGTCGTGTACTGGTACATGTCCTTTTCGCACGAATGCTCACTAAATTGAAGATTGCGATAAATCATGAAGCTACCAGTAAGCTCATTGTCTTAACATTATCAGTGATTGAAAAATATATAAAAATGTAATCTGTCGGTCTGGCAGACCAATGCGCGGGTCTATGAAGGTTAATATAAACAGTCAATATTTAATTTGAAAACAGTGCTGAAATTTACATATATGTATAAGGGTACATGTAGATATTTGTATATTGTAAAGTACTTAACAGTAAATTTATATATGGGAGGTAATTTTTTATAAATCATATTTTTTGTGTTGTTTATTTTACGAATTTCTCGAAGGAAACAAAACGTACGATTTCTGTATAAAATTAGCATATTTTTACACAATTTAAAATTAAATTCTCTTTAGCGCAATATTGTTTATTATGACGTTACAATTTCACGTAATAACGGTTTTTTATTATAATATGTTACGCCTTGTATGTTTGAAAATTAATTACAATTAATTAATTTCTATAACAGCACTCGTTTGATTATTTCTTTTCTTTCAATCTATTTAAATTAAAACTGTAAACGAATTAAATGAAGGTACCTACATACTATATACCATTATGTTAAAACATTTAAGGTAGGTCACAAAAAAAATATCATAATGCTTTGCTGAACAGTTGAAACACGCCTGTTTTAACGATTCGATGAACATAAATATTTTTTTTACTCACAGAACTTATACCTATTGTTATAGCTTCAATCAATACCTATACTAATATATAAATCGGTACAGGCTTTATCTATACAATGAAAAAATATACATGTCGTTTTCAGAGTGGTAAAAAATACTTAATACTTCAAATGTTTTTACATATTACTTGATTTTAATAAATTAATTACTTGAAATACTTACTTTAAGTATATTTGAAAATAGCTAAAATTTCTTGTTTCATGTAATTAGTACTTGTACTTCAAGTACTTGTGAAAGTTTTAGTCGTTTTACTTTTTTAGTAGTAATAGACTTTTTATAGTTATCATATAAAGACTTGAAGCAAAAAATATCGAAAATAGGGGGGAAACTACTGGGACAGGTCGAAAAATGTTTGGTAATTTTTTTCACAGTTATATCTAATTATTTTAGAATCGAATAAAGGCCATTTTATTAAGTATATTTTCAACGTATTCAATACTAATTTTTATAGAAAAATATTAAAAATTTACAAAGTTATGAGCCTCAATGTGACGACAAAAAATGTTTTTTCTCTATGGTTCCATTGAAATTTCGGAAAGGGTTATCGAAAAAAAAATTAATAAATATTTTATGAATTTAGCTTTGATTGTGCTTAGCTATTTTTTACAACTTGGAAATAAGTACAGGGAATCCTCGTTATTCGTGAGTAATCGGTACCGAAAAAATACTTCTTAAAATTCGCTTAAAACGGGCACCAAAATTACTTAGTAAATTAGAAAGAGGGAGGCACGTGAGCGAGACAGAAATAGTACAAAAGTGTGGAATTGAAATGTACTCAAATATTAAGGCTGAACATGCTATTTGAATTGTCATAAGAATTACTATAGAGAAATTACGGTTTTGTATTTTAAGCTCAGCTCTGACCAGTATTAATAAATCACTTAGGAAAAAATACAGTGATAAACTAGATTAATTTTTCTATGTTATGACATACTTAATTTTTCAATTTAATTTTTTTATATATTAATAAAAAAAATCTGAAAATGTGTGTATTTTTCTTGATATGATAAAACTCAATATATAACAAAAATTCTTGAAAAATACGGAGAAAAAAATATACCACGACATAGATATTTGTTTAAGCTTTCTAATTTTATAATAATTCTGCAATTTTCATTTGAAAATATTGAATGTAAGCTTAAAAACATAAGAACTAGTTCTATCCTTTGTAGCTTCATCTCTGTTTAATTTCGAGAATATCCCATTTTTCATTCGATCGTCAATTGTCACTGAATTACTTGTATCTGTCATTTCCCCTCAGGGCTAGACTTGTGCAAATAATTTTTGTTTTCTACGGTGGCGACATCTCGTAGAATTTAGTTTCGGAAAAATAGGCATGAACAGTGAACAGCCTTAAAGTAGATTGTGCTTTTATTGTTTTTTTTTTAGTATTTTTCAATAAATTCGGGTAACGACGATCTGCCCTGCACATAGCAAGTTTTAATTTTAGATTTGTTTTAAAGTTTTAAAAATACATACATACACAAACATTGTATAGTATAATATTTTTTTTAATAATGTTAAAATGTTGGATTAAATTTCAAAGTTGTTTTCATTTAGTTTCTCTTAATTAAAAACCTTGTCGAAAACATAAAGAGAACAGAAATTATAGACAACTGTTTTATCTACATTTTTTACCTGTAATTTCTCATCTAAAAAAATTGAGTTTGTCTGTTTTTTAGTTCATTAATACCCACACTAAAAATTAATGTATATAATTTGTACTATACATATATTAGATAGTATTCATTTTGTACATCGAACATAAATTTCAATACTTTGCACTTAAAATTATATAGTATCCACTTTATACACGTGAACTTAAATTTTAATATTTTTTTATTATTTTTTTAATGCACAAGGTGAATATTTAATCTTTTTAAAATATAGAAAATCATAACAATCACTTTAAAAATATCAAATCTACTTGAGCCAAAGAAAGGAGGTTATTAGTTAGGTTTGGTAAAAATATAGAAAATCATAAAAATCACATAGTTACTTTTATTTTTAAATCTGACAGGTCCAAGTTGAGATCAAGTGCAAAGTATTATTTTTTTGAGTATAAAGTATTTATTTTAAGTTCAATATATTTGTTTAATGTTGAATAATTAATTTTTCGTGCACTATATTTGTTATAAGTGAAAACAATTAAATAAAAAGTGTATATTATTTAAAAAAGGTGCATTTAAAATTTTGAATACAAGCCATTTAATATTAGAAAATCTGAAAACTAGAATTAATAATTTAGTTACACCTATTGTATTTGAAATGTAATTATTAATATCAAATATAATATATAGTAAATCCTGTCTATTAAATTTTCCAAACCTATTAAATAATTAATAATAAATGTACATACATATACATAGTCTGCCATTTAGTAGTTAAATTTTGATAGGATAATGTCAACACTTAAATTTTCAATGCTTTAATTTGTAGACAATTTGATTAATAAATCAAACAAATAAATATTTCACAAAACCTGGTAATTTTATGATTCAGTTTTTGTCCATGTACAGAGTACAATATGTGGGAGGTTTGTATTGATTATAACGTTTTACATTTTCAGGTACGGTTAGAATAATTTTAAACATTTAGCGTGGAAAAAACGTTCATTGGGGCGTGGTTGATGTAATGCTACTTTTTTGACATTTACCAATGTGTAAAATCATTTAATGGCGTTATTGTTTACTTTCAAACGGGGGTGATTTTAATGATGCACTTTGCTTTGTGTGAATTTTTTTTTTAAATATTTTTCTTGGAAATAATTTACCTACGTAAATTAAAATTAAGTTCAATTATGAGAGAGTAATTTGCATAAAGGAAGTTATTTTGTTTTCCTTATCTATATAAAATGAGGTTATTTTTTTCTTTATGTTACTCGAGTAAACTCGAAAACTACTGAACCGATTTTAATGCGGTTTTCACTAATAGTTAGATAACTTTTCATTGCATGCTTTTAGTTATTAAAATCTTTAATATCAAAAGACTTTAATAAAATTCGTGTTTTATTTCCATGTGTACATACAAATATAATTTATAGCAATTAAATAAAGAATTCACGATTAGCTTATGACATGACATGTATCTGTAAAAGGTGACAAAATTTTTGGGTATATCACAATATCTATGTATAAAATACATTCCTCAGGGATGAGGAAAGGGGGGAGGTAATTATTCTTCATGAAAAATACTGTTACTTCAAATACAAAATTTCATATTTCTACTAAAAGATTTTGACATAATACACGGTATATTTAATTTGTTTTCTAAAAACAAAGATCTGTCATTTTTCGAATAAAATAATTTTATTACGGAAATATAATATAATAAAGATGATATATAATTTTTTTGTTTGGTTCTAATGTGTCACTTAACTTGTTATGTCTACAATATTTTTCTCGTAATTGATTTTATTGTTGTGGTAGAACTACTACTTCTGATTTGTCATTGTTTGTTATTTTCTTTTTTCTTCTTCATATTGGTAGTAATCAATTATAACGGTTTTGTAAGACAGTTTATTGGTTTTATTATAAAGCGAGGAATGTATGCAATTTTGAATTTTATTGCTATAAATAGAATTACCCTCAGGCTTTGACAGGGCCGTCTTTAACCTATTGGGGGCCCTGGGCACATTAGGACAATGGGGCCCCTATGACCTTGACAGAGCCAAAGAAGTTTTCACTTCAAAAATTAAGAATATAAAAAACTAGTTTACTGATGATTTTTTTAAAACAGTGTAAGTAATTAGTACACCATTAAACGGGTGGCCAGTATTTCTCTACAACAAATTTCCCTGACTTTTTCCGGTTTTCCGGGTGAAATTTTACGTTTTTCCGTTTTTTATTAAAAAAAAATTTTTTAAGCATATTTTACACAATATATTAAAGTTTACGGAACTTTAAAAAAGAACTTTAATACCATTGCGAATTTTGTTGCATTTTTTTTTTCAAAATACTGATTTTAAGGTATCAAAATTCTCTACAAAATGATTATTTTAAAATTAAATTTTCTACATAAATGCACTCCGTGACGTGTTAGAATACGCATTTTTTATTACATAAAAACGTTAAAATGGGAAAAATGTTGAGGAACGAAATGCACCATCATAAAGTAGAGTAAATTTCCATCATTCCAGAAAAAAAAAGATTTCAAATTGGTAAATTTTTGACCAATTTACAAACTTGAAAACAGGCTATTTTTTAGGTATCCCCTTAATTAATGTGCAGAGGGTACGTGTATACGTAAAATAAATCAAATTTCAAGAAATTATTTTTAATAAAAATAATATCTTCAATAACAAATCACATAATAAATTAATATCACCACTGTTAAAAACCATTAATATATTCAACAATTGAACAAATTGCATGAAGTGTGGTACCTATACACTTCTAATTGATTAAAGTACTACAAATAAATTCGTGATAAAACAGAATTATTTGTTGACAACAGAACTTTTTTTAAAATTCTGCATGTTTTTTTTTAAATTTAAATAGATAATTGTTTAAAAATATTTGCGGAAAATTTCTTGACGTGGTGTGGGTTTTGCATTTTTACAGAAAATTCCCTGTCTAACAAAATTTCCTGACTTTCCCGGTTTTCCAGAAACTGGCCACTCAATGTATTTTTATATATTTAAAATCCTAAACATACTGAAATCGGAAAGCCTGATTTTCGGGTGAGAGTATAGAGGGGTTTCGCGCATGCAAAAACTAATAAGCAAGTAGGTATTGTAGTCAGTCATTAATGTCATTATCGATTTTTTTCAAAATAAATATCGTATGTTTTTCGGTAATAAATATCGGTTATTGTTTGGTGATATGGGGCCCCTATCAATCGCGGGGCCCTGGGCACGTGCCCAGAGTGCCCAGTGGGAAAGAGGGGCCTGGGCTTTGACTGTGTATCCCACATCCCAGTAACAGTGGAGATTGCATAGTTTAATCAACATCATAAATCTAGCTATTATTATTTTTGAATTAAATGAAAAAAATTAAAAATATATGAAAAGTATTGTTTCTGAAATCGGTTTTATTATTTTTTAATTAAAAAAGTTTTTTATTGACTTGTCATCGACTTTAAAAACTGTTAATTTGAATTATTACATACTTTTTTCATGTCCGGTATCATAAAAGGGGTACAAAGCACTCTCAAATGAAATATCAAACTTATGTGACAGTTCTCTTGGTGTTTCATGAAGACTTTGACAAGTTTTACGGACGTGTTGTATGTAAACACCAAAAACGGTATTAAAACAGTGATGATATTATGATAATTATTTTGTACAGTCAGAGTCGCCAATTGTGTTACAATACTGCTCTAAATTCCATAGCAAATCCATAGATACTATCACAAAATTAATACCTCATTTGAAAGTACTTGCTAGCTAAAAAAATTAAAGTTTTTATTATTTTTCTTTTTGAGTGGCGTATCTAAAAAGTCCATGGTCAGATTCTGATGAAATTTATGTGGGATAACTTCGGGAGTATGCTCTTTCAAAAAAACATAAAATCGTTCAAATTGGTGGGTATTTGTCGGAGTTATGCTCGAATATACGTAAAGCCGAATTGTGAATCTCCTGGTTTTAAAATATTGGAACCGCGAGATCTCGGCCCCCTGACCACCTAGAGACCTCAGGTTTTCGCTAAATAGTAGGTCTGTGGTTCTAGTTTAACCCATTATAAGAATTTTTTCGGTCATGAACCCCCCCCCCCCACTCCCTCAAAATTTTTCATATATGACTTCATGTACCTCGTTGGACTTGGGATTGATTCACGAATCGATTGGCAAGGGTATATTTTGAGTTTTGTCAAGTGGGTTGCGCGGCAACACCTACGTGTGGGTTTTGTTAAATTTTTATTACAAAAGTCCCATCAAAATCGGTTGAGTAGTTTTTAAAAATAAGTTGCTTTTAATTTTTAAATAATGGTTTTAATGTAGAGTCGATGAAACAAATAAATGAAATAAATGTAGATACTATATAGTGTTGAAATATGATTTAACAAATATAATATATTTTCTAAGGTGGCTTTTTATTTATTTAAATAATAACCATAATTATATAAATATATTATACAGTTAAAATTATGCTAAAATAATAAACCTATCAAAATAAACAACAATCTCATTTCAGCAATGTACGGGTATTTTTGTTTATATGAAAAACATGATGGAAAGTGTAATTTTTGTAACTTTTTTGAATTAGCAGCGAATTTCAAGCGACGACGAATGTGCTGGTGCTACATAGCCTGGTGTAATTAACCTGCAAGTAATGACATTTTTACCAGATCCTCAGATATAATTAATTAACCCTTTGTTGTAGATCGTTAGGACGCGAGTCTCCAAAAACATTCCATTTATTTTGTGTTAAAAATAATTTTTCAAAGTTAGTATTTTTAATATTAAACCTATATAAAAGGTAGTTACCTAAATATAGTATAATGAGTTTAAATGTTAATAAAGGTTCATTAACTATTTAATATGCATTATTTAATCACATTTTTACTATAGATTTCTTATACTTTATACACACGGAGAAAAATTTTTTCATAACAATCAATTTTTAATGGAATAAGTATAAATATTTAACGTAGTGATCTTGAAACGGTCCAAAATATTGTAATTCTCGCTAGGCTACGTGTTTGTTACTAAAGTTGCAATATGAATTAGTAATTATTGCGTGCTGGATCGAAATCTATATTATTGGTATAGTTTAATTTGTTATACCAATAAACAAATATACTATTAATATAATTAATTTAACAATAATTCAATTTAAGAATAATTAGTATTATAAAAATTAAACAGACTAATTAAAAAAAAACTATTCTATGATGATCTTACGTGTCTCCTATTTCCAAAAAAAAAAACTTATTTCTGCAGAAAATATAGGTTTACCTTCAAAAATTGACTCTTTTAAAACTAATTTTCAATTTGAAGCCAAAACGCTCACAGGTGACATTTCAGAGTTGTGACGTCACACTCCTTGTCAACAATAATCAAACATTCAGAGTTAGACAATAATTTAATTATAATTAAAAAATAATTCCAATGTATATAAGTTCTTAAATAAGGTATGTACCTAATAATCTTGTAAGAGGAATTGATATTTGTCTAAAATAAAAGACAATTACTTTTTTTGATGCATGACGTCATTCGCTCTGATTGGTGTTCTATTTAAACAAAAATTATATTAATCTCGCCTTTAATATAAAGTAAATACATTTTTTATAATCTTTTTAACCTATTTCATTATTTAAAATCATAATTTCAATGATACTTTGTAACTGGCATCATATTGAGATTGTAGAAGTTATTTAATTGACAGTACCTACATATTAAACCTAATAATTTTTTTTGATACAAGATTGAAAACTTTAATCAGCAACTGTAATTTTTATTTAAAAATCAACTAAATGTAACTATTTTAAATTTAGTAATTTAGATCCATATCTTAACTGTACCTGTAGATATTTATATTATTTATAAGTATTTTTTAACTTGATGTAACAACGAAAATAAAGTTTAATTTTATTTGGTCAACTTTTATAACAAACCATAAGAATCTTGTTGTATAAGATCACTTGAGTTTTGAATAAGATTTAACTGAAAAAGAAGATTGAATCACTTGTATTGTCAGCTTGTAAACCAATTATATGTATAACAAGTTCTCATGTTTCGTTCTATTCACCATATTGTAACATGATATTTTACAGGTGTGTGGATATTGTCAATCATAATGTCAATACATGCTTCTTTGAAAGTAATATTCTATTTATGTTACATATACAGGATGTCCAAGATAAGCGTGCAATGCATGGGGATACCCTAAACGGTAAGAGGTAAAGATGTGGTTAATTGAGATGAATTATTTGTATGAAAGGGGTGAGTATTACAACATCAATACATATTAATAATTTTATGTGGTTCAGGCGGTATACCCAAAAAACTGAAAATTCATAATTTCTTTAAATGGCTATAACTTTTGGCAAAGTAGATAGGTACTTTTTGTTTGTGGTTTCTTAAAGCATTTTTTTGAGTAGAATTGTTTGGTGTATTTAGAATTTTTATATCACTTTTAGTTTCCGAGTTACAAGCCCTAACTTTAGTTTTTTTTATGGGCCGCCAAGTTGGCTATATCATATTTGAACTTGTTTTTTACTCTACTTTACAACGATATATCACATGACATACTTATTATAGAAAAAAAGTCGAAGTACTAAATATTGGTGATATTTATAAAGTATTTTATTACAAACATTTAAGTAAGCCATGAAAAACAAAATTTGTTAAACAAAAATCGCAATAACAACAATGAAAATAACAATTGCATATTTAAAAATAATAAACTATTACAAAAAAAGGTTTTAACTTTTTTTAATAATAAGTATGACATGTGACATATCATTGTAAAGTAGAGTAAAAAACACGTTCGAATATGATATAGCCAACTTGGCGGCCCATAAGAAAAACTAAAGTTAGGGCTTGTAACTCGGAAACTAAAAGTGATATAAAAATTCTAAATACACCAAACAATTCTACTCAAAAAAGTGCTTTAAGAAACCACAAACAAAAAGTACCTTTCTACTTTGCCAAAAAAGTTATAGTCATTTAAAAAAATTATGAATTTTCAGTTTTTTGGGTATACCGCTTGAACCTAATAAAATTATTAATATTTTTTGAAGTTGTAATACTCACCCCTTTCTTACAAATAATTCATCTCATTTAACCACATCTGTATCTCTTACCGTTTAGGATATCCCCATGCATTGCACGCTTATCTTGGACACCCTGTATAGTATATATTATAAAATAGCTATGTATATGAATACCTATTCTTAAATAGTACTTTATGCCATACACAGAAAAAAACTATATTGTACCAAGAAAACCTTGTTTCGTATATAACGAAAACAATATTTTTTTTAGTAGCTAACTTTTCGGGCTGTTGTCCACGTTGTCTTGTTTTTAAACTTGACGTTTCGACTCTCATGTCGGAGTCTTCTTCAGAAGTGATTATGAAAACTCAAGTTTAAAAACAAGACAACGTGGACAACAGCCCGAAAAGTTAGCTACTATGGACAACGGCCACGAAAGCTTACAGAAGAAAATATTTTCTTAATATAAGAAACATACTCTTAATCCTTCGTTCAAGAATACTATATTGGTTTAAGAGATTATTACTTATCTTAAGAAAATATTGTTTTCGTTATATACAAAACAAAGTTTACTTGGTTTGAGAAATCCTTTCTACCAGTGTAAGAAGCCCCAATCAGAAAGAGTGGATAGACCTATCACAAATTTCAATTTTAAATATGGTAGACCTTTATTTTCAATATTGCTATAAAAAAAATAAATTCCGTTAAAAATATCGGTTCTGGTTATCAGTACATATAAATTTAAAGAGTTGGCACTACAGAGTGCGGTAAAGCGCATGTGGATAACATTGAATGAAGGCAAGGTGTCTCTCTCTTTCTGGAGAATGCAAAATCACATAGATGCGTCTCTCCTTTTTTCACACACTTTTTTTAATTAAAAAATATAGTTCCTAATCAAACTGAAAATGTACAGATATCTTTATAATTGAATAAAGAATGTATGCTCAATTTTTCATCAAATTCTCTCTGTCACATCACTTTGAAAAGTCCTATCATGTCTCGAAATTATGCAGTTCTCGTAAGAATGCATATTATTTTGTTTATTAATATCTTTTAAACTATTCTAATGGCATTGAAATTTTGTAGGGATTTTTTTTAATATAAATGTCTTGTTATTTTTAAAGTTTTATCGAAATCTCTGCTATTTTTTATGGTGTTAATCTTCTTAAGTAAAATTTCTTGATTCCACAATTTAACAGTTTTTATTTAAGATCAGTGCCTCTATTCTTGACATTTTTCATTCGACATTTCTAATAAAACAAGTCGCATCAAGATTTGAGAATACGGTATAATTTACACAATCGAGATTCTAGTAAATAACATAGTGACTTTTAGTTTTAGTTTAGTAATCTTGAATGAGAAAAAGTCGAACTCGGGAATAGGGGCTCAGTCATTTAAAAAAATTAACTGAAACAATATTTTGTAATTTTTCAGGCATTTTTATAAAAAATACAATTAAAAAAATACGTTTAAGAGCTGAATTGAAAAAGTTATAAATAAATTATATTGGATATCTATTTCAATACATTTTTTAATTTAAAATTCAAATCATAATACACGAAAAGTACATTTATTTAAAACACGTTCGAGAAATTACATCAGAAATTATCGATGTTTTTTTTTCTTTTTTAATTATAATTGAAAACCATCAAATCAAATCTGAATTCGTCATTTTTCTCTCGACGCCTCTGATTTATCAATCACTAATTGGCCAATGAAAGCGTTGAAAACCAATGTCGAGCAAATTTAAGTAGATCATTTATCTTTCTGTAAAAGAACATTCAAATATTTTTTTAAATTGAACATCAATAAAGTCAAATTTAAATGCTTTGTATATTATTAGATTTATAATTTTTTTTTATTTTAGTACGATTTTGCTATAGTCTGTTTCATTTATGTTTGCAGTGGTTGTCCGGGATTTTGACGGTATGACTGACGATTCGTACCGTCAAATCCTCAGCAACCACTGCAAACTTAAATAAAACACACTATAGTAAATAACTAAATGAAAAACATGAAAAAGTAATCAATTTGTGTTCTATTATACATAGATTATAGTATATGTATTGGTTATTTTTTAATTATTATAGAATTCCGAAATATTATTCGCATTGTAGTTTTAGAACAATTAATTAAATTAGCTATTACCTACACTATTATACAAAATTAGATTTAGAAAAGCCATTAGGACAAGTTTTAATTTATGTATCGATATTTTACAGGATGTTCCATAATTAAATGTCAGTATTGAAGGGGGTTAATATGTGTATGATTTTAATTTTATTTTTGATATACAAAATGATCACGATTTTTTTTTAAATAACTCTGAAACTACTTTATAGTCTGATTTATTTGAGTTTGCAGTGGTTGCTGGGGTTTTTGACGGTATGATTCACGATTCCTACCGTCAAATACCCCGGTAATCACTGCAAACTTATATGAAACAGACTAGATAGTTTTATAAAACTTGGTGGATGTAAACTATATGTTTAAATAACAAATTACATAGAAAAAGTTAAAATTATTGATTATGTAGTTAATTAAGATTCTATTACTTATTTTTGTTTGTGTTGTGTTAATATTCCTATGGCAAATCGAAGATTGATTCATGAAATTTTACGATTTTTTTTTTAATTTTAGATTTGGTTAAAAGTATGTTAATTATATAGAAAATGACGTGAAAAGTTGAAATGTTCAAACCGCAGGTCTGTATCTCTAATCGTTCTCGAGATATGGCCTCTTAAATTTTTAGTTTTTTCAAAATTAATTCAAAAAAAAAATGGTCATAACTTTTGAACGTGTGGTCGGATTTGATTTTTGTTGACATATTTGGAATCTGCGTGTCAAAATCTATATAATAACATGTATCACACTTTAAAATTAGACAAAAAAATTTTTGCTGAAAATTGAAATTTTTCCAAGGGGTATACCTTAAAAAAATGCCGATTTTTGCCAAAATTTTTTTGTCGAATTTTTAAGTGTTATATATGTATTTATATAGATTTTCGCACGCTGATTCCAAATCTGTCAACAAAAATCAAATCTGACCATACGTTCAAAAGTTATAATCATTTTTCTCAAAAATTTTGAAAAAATTAAAACTTTGAAAGGCCATATCTCAAGAACGGTTTGAGATACAGACCTGCGGTTTAAAAATTTCAACTTTTCACGTCATTTTCTATATAATTAACATACTTTTAAACAAATCTAAAATTCAAAAAAATTTCGTAAAATTCCATGCATCAATTTTCGATTTTTCATAAAAATATTAACTCAACACACACAAAAATAAGAAGTAGAATCTAAATTTACTACATAATCAATAATTTTAACTATTTTTTATGTAATTTGTGATTTAACCCAGAGTTAATTAGGTAATTTCATTGAAACCGAGATATTTGCATTTTTGTGTATTGAATAAAAAGCAATACATAAGAAAAAAAAATTTTCACCTCCTGTCCCGTATGGAGAACTGTAATAAGTTTCAAAATCCACGCAGGTATCAGCTAGTTAAAAATAAAATGAAAACTGACCTGTGTTTTAAAATAATATATAGATTGACCCTAATACCGAAATTAAATTATGAAACAACCTGTATATGCGCTACACACAAAAAATCTGTATTGGACCAAGAAAATCTTGTTTTGTATTTAACGAAAACAATATTTTCTTAATATAAGAAAAGTACTCTTAATCCAGCTACATTATTTCTTTGTCCAAGAATACTATAGTTGGTTTAAGAATATATTTCTCATCTTAAGAAAATATTGTTTTCGTTATATACAAAACAAGGTTTACTTGGCTCAAGTAAACCTTTCTACCTGTGTACCTGGAATTTAACTCAATATTTTAAATTTATGTTTTAATTAAGGTTTTGTAACAATAATATATTATTTAATTTAATACATTTTTTAAATATTTTCTAATTATCTTATCTGTATGATTTAAGAATGAAAAAAAATCCAATAAAAAGAAAATTTAAAGAAATAGTAATAAATGTTCATTTTTCACTGTCTTGATATTTTCATGTCACAATATAATTGATCACGTTTATCGGTTCTCCGTTTCTTGTTTATGCTAATTTGTAGGAAGATCTTTTATTTGTAAATAAATCAAGCTTTGTAATAATCCACTTAGAATATTTGAGAAGTTCAAAATCTGATAATATACAAAATTTAAAGAAATGTAAACAAAGTAATTTAAAAAAGAAAACATAATTTAATTTATAATTCATGATTTATACAAATTACAGTTGAAAGTGGTTATAACGGCATTAAGGGGACATCATATTAGATCGTAAAAACCGGTTAAAATTATGTGGGTTTCAGTCGGACTTTTATTTTAAGTCATTAAAACCGATATGTTGCATTAACCGCTGTCGTTATAACTGGGTTCGACTGTTAGCCCAGGAAATAAAGGAAAAAAATTAGGAAAAATGTATGAGGTGTCAAATTTAAACAATGGTTAGAACTTGCCGAGATGTATATTTACTGAAAACTTCCTAGCAAATTTTGCCCCGGAACACCCTCAACCAAGGGCACAAAGTTTTGTACTACAAGGATTTTGTAAGCGTGCTGTATTTAATAAACGGAATGTTCAACCTCGTCTTTCGCATTTTGAACAGATAATTAAATTTGCTACAATATTCTTCATTATTATGTATGTATAAAAAATATTTTTTACAAACAAGCTTTTATTATTATTTAGATCGTCACATTGGCTTCAGAATGACGTCACACAGCATATTTTGCTCGTTAAACTCTTTTATTTTATACCAATATCAAGCGGGTTGTAAAGAGAAAGGTAATCCTCCATTTTAGCAATAGAAAGCCGAAAAAAATCTAATATAATTTTTCAAAGTTTTATTAGATCGATTTATTTTTTCTCTAAAGTTATTTGTTTCCGTGTAAATCTATTTTTTTAATGTCTGAATGAAGCCTTATCAAAAATTTCCAAGATCAAAGTTTCTTTATTTCATAGAATTAGAAATCATAGTAAAAAATAAGTTTCCATTAAAAAAAATACGTTGAAATCATCCGCCATTTTGTTTCCCCTCAAACCCAAACAACTGTTCTTTTAAACTATTCAGAAATATGGTAAATTCGAAAATTTTAACTTCACATAAAAAAAACAGTTTTTCCCTGTACATCCCGGATAGTAAGTGCAGGCCCGGATTTACCATGCAGGCAGTGTAGGCACGTGCCTATAGCGGCAAAAATTATCGTGAAAAAAAGTTTTGGTAAAATTTGTAACCGAGAACCTAAAAAAAATAAAAATTTTACTTAACAATGAAAAAAAAAACTCATTAAGTAAGTGACAACCTATTATTACAAAAAAAATATTTTACTCTCTGAAACTGTAATAATATAATTTTAGGCTTTAATGTTTACAGTTTATCCATCAATTTATATTGACTATCTGCAAACATTATTACAGTTTCAGACTATAAAAAATATTTCATTAAATGATAGGTTGTCGCTTACACAGGTAGAAAGGTTTACTTGAGCCAAGTAAACCTTGCTTTGGATATAACGAAAACAATATTTTCTTTAGATAAGAAATATATTCTTAAACCAACTATAGTATTCTTGGACGAAGAAATAATGTAGTTGGATTAAGAGTACTTTTATTATATTAAGAAAATATTGTTTTCGTTATATACAAAACAAGATTTTCTTGGTCCAATACAGTTTTTTTTGTGTGTACTATCCGGAATGTACACGAAAAAACTGTAATTCTTCAGGTATCTTTTTTTTAATGTAGCTAAATTAGTGAATGAAAATGAAAACCTATCAAAAAAAATCTTGTATCATAAATGAGCAAAAAAAAAACAATTACTTTAAGCAAATAAGAAACTAAAAACTAGGTGTATATAAGCCGTATCGATTTTTTTGATTTTGTTATCGAATCAAAATCGACGTGACTTCCACCCAGAAGCCAAGATCCATATCAAAATCACCACGGAAACCTCAAGACTTGTATAACAAACTAAATGTTCATAGTGTTATTTATAAACTATATCATCTTTCTTAATATATACAAATTACGTGTCACATGTTTGTCCGCGATGGACTCCTAAACTACTTAACCGATTTTAATCAAATTTGTACACCGTGTGCAGTTTGATCCAACTTGAAAGATAGGATAGCTTACATCTCAATTTATGATCGCAATATTATTTTATTGCAAATTATTTGTCTTTATCTGTTAGCTCCAAACGATTCTAACAGATGGTGACATCTGTTGACTGGATTGAGTAAGTATTCAATAGATGGCGCTATGTCAAACTTCCAAATGTTTCATATAACCTACAATTTAATAGCATAACCACCACATGTTGCTAAAGTATAGGTTAACCACAGCAACGCGTGGCCGGGTCAGCTATACTATATATATCTATGTACTTATATACATATATGCTTTCATATTATCGAACCAAAATCGACGCGGCTTCCACCCAGAAGCCATGATCCATATCAAAATCACCGCGGAACCCTCAAGACTTGTATAACAAACTAAATGTTCATAGTGATATTTATAAACTATATTATACTATATCTATGTATTATACATATATGCTTTCACATACCTGGGCATATACATAGGAAGATATATGATATTTACCTTTATTCAGTTTCCATACATTGATGTGGGCGTAGCGTGGGTGTTTTTGTGTTATTGTTTAATTTAATATATCAAAGGATCTATATTTACTAAAATTCTTAGCTTTGTTGTATAATAATGCAAAGGTTTTCAATAAATTACATAATACGTGGATTCAGTTAAACATAACATTATTATCCTTTAAGATTGTATAATTAAAATTTATTCTGAAAAATTGGTTAAAGTAGGTAATTTTTATTCAATTGTATAACGTAAAAAAATTTGATAGTAAAAATGAAATAAAATAATAAAGAAAAAAATAATTTATCTGTGTTAAAAATTTTTATCAATGAAAAAAATCTGTGATCGATTTGGCTTCGATAGAGGTTGTTTGTTAATATGATACCTAATTTTTTAACAATATAGAAATATTCACGTTTATCTTATTGATAATTGCATATTATTACGGTGAAAATTTTGTTTCGTATTGAAAAGATATATTTTAAATACAAAAAAATACTTTATAAATTTAATGACATCACTGAATTTACCATATCAAAAATTGCTCACTAGTTGGGTGGTGTAAAAAAATATTCACACTGATAAATATTTATTAATACAACCATTATGTTTAATCTATTTGAGAGTTTTGTTAGTTGGTGTAGTAAATGATTTATTTATTTGACAAATGAAAATATTTTTAGATAAATTTTTCAAATGAATAAAATATCCTCAATACGAATTTTTTATTATTATTATATTGAGGAAATATTGTTATACTAACAAGATAAATTTATTAAGCATTTATCCATCTAAAATTTTTAATAAGATCGAGTTTTTTTTCTGTGTGATCCTATGATAAAATAGCAATATCTGTTTTTGTATATTTTGTATCTTGTAAAACATAGGGAATGTTTCAGAACAAAAAAATATTAGAAAAAAAATCAATTCTAGTTCACTAGCTGTTTAAAGAAGTTTCACTTCAATTAGAACGTGACACCCTTTATATTATAATACCTACATGAATATAACATTACTTTACAAAATTCATAGATATAGTGGAATTGCTATTCTAAACATTACTGATGCAAATTATATTCTGTGTTAAATATATAAACATATTTCGTACATTCTCATATAATTATGGAAGAAGGTGTGCATCATAATAAAGTATAATATGCCCGCTTGTGATGTTAAAACTTGTTAAACTTTTATAACGCACGAATATAAAAATTTAAAGAATTGTTACAAAAATGTACAAAGTCATGATTTAGAGATTATTTATTTTTGTTATGTTGACTGCTTAATTCCTTGCTTCTTTTTATAAATGTTGGTAACTTTGCAAAGATTAACGATATAGTATATTATGGTACTGGCACCAGTCGGATAATTTTTAGTTAAATGTACACTCAGCGTTCTGTAGGACGACCATCCACAAGACAATAATGTTCTAACAGTTCTATAGAACGTCTTTCCCCAACCCCCACCATAATACCATTGTGACTGATATATTTCAACGCGAAATTTAAATTAACAAATTGACGTTAAAGTCTTCTATTTAGATTTTACACACAAAACTTGTGTTTTGGTGTGACTCAATGTGGAAAAAAAATGAAATTCAATACACATTTTCGTTGAAATTGAAAGATAATAAATAGTATAAAAAAATGTGTAAGGTACATTTTATTTAAAATTTGATAATTTGAAAACGATTAAAAAAGGAAATAACAAAAATAAATTATTGGCATATGATTGTATAGAAATCTATACATTTTTCATCCAGTATTAAAACAACGAATAACAATTGTCTAGAGTTCAATTCTATAAAGTCAACAAATCAGGATCTCGTTCATCAACAGCGCCATTTTTATTATTACCTGTCAACTTTTAGGCGTGGTGGTGGGGGCTCCTCTAGCAGTTGTTATGTGGATTTTTTGAATTACCGATGCCGTCGTCCTATAGAACGCTGAGTGTACTGAATTAGAAATATTTGTTGATATTTGATTACTGCCATTATTGGATATTAATCTATATACATTTAACTGTCTTATAACGTGTTTGTTGATTTTATTTAAAAACAGTGGACAAATAATTACCGCAGTTCAGCACACTATCAAGAAAAAAAATTTTTTTTATGTAAATGTTAAACATTGTTTTAATTTTATGGTTTTTTATTTTAAAACGTTTGTGTAGTAATACTTATTATTTTATAATCATTAACAAGTGTTCATTACTGGTTTTACTTTGTCCATTACTGGAGAAGAACATATACAAAATAAAAGATTTAAAAAATAAAAAAATAAACTGTATATTTGCGTATTTTGGTAATTAAATTGATTTAATAAAGAGGTACTTGTTTTATTAGTATCATAGGTTCATGAGAATTAAAAAAAATAACCCACAAATCAAAACTGGTGTCAGTAAGTACTTTAGTTAAGAAACGTAATATTTAAAAATGTAAAAATTCATAGCAAATTTAAGTGTTTTTTTAAAACTTAGTTTAATTTTAAATTCATCATTTTCTACATATATGACAATAATAGAAAACAATGTTTTTTTAATATAATTTATATATATTCTAACAATAAGTTAAAAAAACAAATAGTTGAAAATTTCAATAAATTTTTACATCAAATAAACAGAGTTCTTTCTGGTTTCTCAGTTTAAAAGTTTTTTTTATAGTTATTTTAAATCTACATTTCAATATTTTCTCGCTGTTTTATTTTGTGTCGTTTTGAAGTTTGTTTCGGTAACTTATTATAAATTCAAATGTCTTTGAAGTTAAAAAAAGAAGAATATTTCTTTGCAAAAATCACTTTCATCGTGAAAGAATATTGGAATAATTATAAACTTTTTTGAATTGAACATGTTTTTACTAAGAATTTTTTTATATCCATTTTAATAATTAATATCTATAAAATATAAATACGATACTTTTTCTTTCAAAGTTTACGATTGAATACATAAATACTCAAGCACATAAGTTTTAAATTCAAATTTAACCATACAGAATAAAAAAAAATTCAAACTGTGGCCATTTTGTGAAAAAATTAAAAAAAAAATTCCTCGTTAACCCATACAGAAAAATATTTTTTGGCCGTCACATCGAAGCTCATAAGTTTGTAAATTTTAAATATTTTTCAATAAAAATTGGTAACGAATAAGTTGAATAAATACTTAATAAAATGTCCTTTATTCGATTTTGAAACAATTAGTTATACTTGAAAATATATAAATTTTCCAACCCGTCACAGTGGTTTTCCCCCTCAAGCCTTTATTTTAACCCTTAGTTGCTCCACTTCTCCAGAATAACATACCTGCCACACTGGGGTCACCTCGTACCCCAGACACTAAAATGCTAACTACTCGTAAGCTATTGAGTATTTTAATTCAATAAAATTCCTCTATCATCTTCGAACGATACGGAATTTAAAAGAATATATAATATTTAATATATTTAAAAAAATTGAAACCTTACATTGAAGTTGAAAAAATGTGGGGCGCCTGGTACCCCACAGTGGCAGTTAAGGGTTAAATCCAAATATTTAATGTTTAAATCAATATTTCGAAATGTAATATCTCATATTTGACGAAAAAAAGGTTTCTTGCTCATGATTTTATTCTAATAGTAAAAGCATAGAAATTATAAATATTTAAAAAAACATAAAATAGCATAATTATATTTTTTCTATCTCCAAATTTATTTCATAGACTTTTCGATTACAAATTTTGGGAAAAAGAATAAAGCACACACTCTTTCACCTATCTATAACATAACTTACGTGATAACGAATGATAAAAATCCTAAAAGACGTGTAAATGTAAAGTATAAGGGCTATTTGAACTGACATGTAAGTAAAAAAATATATGAGTTATCCATAAATAACATATTAAAATGATCGAATAACCTTAATAAAATGTCCTCTATTCAATCCAAAAATAATTAGTTATACTTGAAAAAAAAATCAATTTACTGACCCATAACAGTGGCTTTCCCCCTTAAGTCTTTATTTTATATTCAAATATTGAATACTAGCGGCATCCCGCGGCTTCGCTCGCGTAAACTTTGAAACTAATTAGAACCCTCCATACGTGATAGGGGATGACATTACATTTTTTATAGTAATAGTATTTACCTTTGTAGTGATCGCGTATCACAGCTGACTATTTATAAGTATTTAACTTTATTAAGTAAAGCAAGTATGCAGATAAACATATCTAAATCCATCCTCGTCCCCGTCCCATGCTATTAGTGCTTGAATATCAAACTTTCATTTTTAACTGAATATTAATTTGTCAAAATTTACTTTAATATCATGAACAATTATGAAGATAAATATATCAAAATTTTACTCCCCCCCCGCACCGATCTCATAGGGGTTGAATTTTCGTAACTGCTATTTGTCTTGTAGAGTACCTACATTTGCCACGTTTCATTCGTTGAATACAAAAAAAAAATATTTTATAAATTTTTTCCACCCCCCTAACATCTTAAGGGTTAAATTTTGGGAAATGCTGAAATAATTGTTTCATTATTTATATTGTAGAGTACGTTCGATAAGTTTCAATTAAATGTGAACAAAAAAAATATTTTTTTATATAAACTTTGACACCCTGTTTTAACCCCGTAGGGGTTGAATTTCGAAAAATCCTTTCTTAGTGGGTGCTTACATCATAAAAGGAAGGCACCTACGAAATTTCACGTTTCTAGGTCCAGGGGTTTGGGCTGTACGTTGATATATGAGTGAGTGAGTGAGTGAATGAGTGAGTGGTTAAGGACAAACTCTTTTATAGATATAGATTTAAATCAATATTTCGAAATGTAATATCTCATATTTGAAGAAAAAAAGGTTTTTTGCTCATGATTTTATTATAATAGTAAAAGCATAGAAATTATAAATATTTAGAAAACATAAAATAGTAAAGTTATATTTTTTTCTATCTTGGAATTTATTTCATAAATTTTTCGATTACAAATTTTGTGAAACATATATTATTTTACCTACACTATAATCTATAACATAACTTACGTGATAACGAATGATAAAAAACCTAAAAGACGTGTAAATGTAAAGTATTTAAGGGCTATTTGAACTGACATGTAAGTTTCGCTTATTCCTCCACCCGCGCGGACTGGTCCAACTGCATCGATCGCTCACACAGCGGCGCTGTATGCTTCCTGTAGAATTGCCCGTCCCTCCGTTCTCGCCTCACCACCGCACACGCCCTTCGCGACTTCCTCATACTCCAGCAGTACTTCAAATGTGTACTCGGCCAAAATTAAATCCATTGTATGTAGTTTTTACTTATAACGTTCATTGTTTAAATAATTCCAATATAAAATTGAGATACCGCCATTACTGAATCAAAATCTATAGGCATTTAACTGTAAAATAGCTTAATTTGATGACAATCGGCCAATGGTTGTCAAAATGGTGGATATTTAAGGTTGTAGTTTTTACTTATAACGTTTATTGTTCAAATAATACAGTTGTTACAATATAAAAGTGAGATATTGTCATTACTGAATCAAAATCTATAGACACTTAACTGTAAAATAGCTTAATTTGATGACAATGGGTTAATGGTTGTCAAAATGGTGGATATTTAAGGTTGTAGTTTTTACTTATAACGATTATTTTTCTAATAATACAGTTGTTACAATATAAAAGTGAGATATTGTCATTACTGAATCAAACTCTATAGACACGTGGCATATTATAGAATTCTAGAAAGAGACAGGTATTGGCTACATATTCGCTTTGTCTCTGTCACACTTTTTCGCCAGTATTTACTTCACAGTTGGATAGGGAAGGCTCAGTCCATTCTATAAGTCTATGGTATCGGCCAATAGGTGTCAAAAAACGAATTATTAATGTAATCTATTTACTAATTATTGTATTATCATAGCATCTGCTTTACCTACATTGTTTAAATATCACGATTCTTTATTTTATAACTTTTGTGTCGTTGTACAAGTATCCATCACTGGGTGTCCATTACTGGTTTTACTTTGTCCATTACTGAAGAATAAACATAAACAAAATAAAAAGCTACAATTAAAAAATATATTTGCAAACTTTGGTAATTAAATTGATTGAAGGGGGCAGACACAGTTGTGACTTCCAAAAAAAGCTATTTTTAGTTGTTTTTTTTTGTCCACGCATTAAAACAATTAATAACAAATGTGAAAGATATGTATTTACAGAAAATGTTGTAATTTTTTTATGGCAAAATATTAAAAAATAAGTGGGATACAGCAAATTTGGGAGAGGTCCAAAAAAAAGCGTTTTGCCGTGATCACTGCTGTTCGTCACTGGATCATCAGAAATAAAAAAAGGGATCATTAGATAATGACATTATGGTCCGGATGGACGAAGGGATTTGAAAATTTTTGAATTTTCACAAAATGGCGGGTGTTGAAATTCAAATTTCTTTATTTCACTCGCATTTTCGGTTATAAAAACAAAAATAACCGTCCAAAATAAAAATCCTTCGTTCATCCGGAGGACTATTTTACACATATTAAAAAAATTCTATAAGGATAGAGAGGGAAGTCACTCGAAACATTATAAAGGGGGAGGGGTCAAAATTTTTGAAAATAATGGAATCTATCTAATGAAAATTTACGTTGTGTCCGATTTTATGTGATAGAAATTTTTATTAAAATCCATTATTAAAAAATTGTTAAAAATAACCATACAACATAAATAAAATTTGTTGTATACATTATAGATATATGTTCATCGATTTAGCTATTCATATGTTAAGAAAAGATGCATCGTTAAGTTTCATACAAAGTTGATAAATGGAAACATATTTCCACTTCTTTATGCCACATTTTCTTGAAAATTTAAGAATACGTTATATCACATTATTGTGTGCTCTTCTATATCGACTTGATTCTTTTTTTTACCCCATTCAACTAGAATTTCTTTTTGTTTTTTCAATAGCATCCTTTTCAGTTTATATTGTGAACTGGCATGTTGGTAGATAATGAAATATGTAGTAAATATAAGTTTTTGAAGTTTATATCATAACTAGCCAAGTCCGCGGCTTCAGAATTACTGATTAGGATTTATAAAAAAAACATACATCTTTTTATTCTACACAATTCTTTACTATTATCTACATTATATTGTACAATATTTAATAGCTTAGACGCACCTGATTTATTATTATCGTCAATGCTTATTCCTTTTGTTGCCTAACGTGTTAAAATATATAAAACCTGGGTAATTAATTTAAAAAAAAGTTTATTGGATAAATGGTTGTCAAGTGATAAGCGCACTAACTGGCAGACAGAGAGAGAAACAGTGCGTTTTATAATACTTATATAATATACATATATGTATAAGAAATTTTTCTAAATAGGCATGATGACTAATTTAAAAAAAACTATTCTATGATGATCTTACGTGTCTCTTATTTCCAAAAAATACTTATATCTGCAGAAAATAAAGGTTCAATTGCAAAAACTGACTCTTTTAAAACTAATTTTGTATTTTACGCCAAAACGCTCGCAGGTGACATTTCAGAGTTGTGACGTCACACTCCTTGTCAACAATAATCAAACATCCAGAGTTAGAAAATAATTTAATTATTTTGTGTGTTAAAAATAAATTCCAACGTATATTAGGTATGTATCTAATAATTGATATTTGTCTAAAATAAAAGTCAATCACTTTGACGTTTACTGATGCGTGACGTCATTCTCTGTGATTGGTGTTTCATTTAACATGGTAGATTGTTGTATTTTGCAATTTTAGTTTAGCAAAAATTATATTAATTTCGCTTTTAATATAAAAACAAATACATTTTTTAGAATCTATTTCATTATTTAAAATCATAATTTCAATGATACTTTGTTACTGTTGCCTATTATAGTTTAATGATTAAAATGGCAAAATATTCCTTATCATATATGTATAAGTTGAGAAGTAGAGTGTTCCAAAAAAACTCAATAGAATTATTAAAGGCTTTATTTACTTAATTTTTCAAAACCTTCAATAGAATATAACATTCATATACTTAATTAAAAGAAAATTACATTCATACCATCATACCTATAACTTTAACCAACAATAAATATAAATTAAAGTGCCATTAAGAAAATATAAATAAACCGATCTATATTGAGATATTTATAAAAATATTATAAATAGAATATACCGTTAAAAATATATAAATATCAATTTATAAAAACTTTACCACAATTTTAACCCAAACAACGTACAATGTCATTTATATACCGGGTGGACCATTTTAACGTTTAATGGAGAATAACTCGACCGGTAAGTGAAATAATAAAAAAGTTTTTAGATAAAAGTTGTACGGTTTGGAGGGGGACATAGACGTACTTGGATGAATTTTGTTAGGTGGTGTTTTCAAGGTGGTATGAAGGTCAACATAATTTTTTTAAATAGGAACCTATAGTTTTTATCAAGTAATTTTATTTAACGTAAATAGACACGAATATTTCATTGATAACTTTTTTTTAAACAACTTAACCTTTCCAAGATATCTAACAAAATAATTCGAGATTTTGAACATTCAATATTTTTTTACTCAGAAACCATCACGTTAGAGAAAAAGCATAAAATACAAAAAATGTTTATTTTGGTATAATAAAACTTTAAGAATTATTTTTAAAATTTTAAAACTTATTCTAAAATTTTTTTAACATTGTTATTTTTTTGCTAAAATAAAATAAATTAAAGAAGTTTTAAAATTTTTAAAATAATTATTTAGTTTTATTAGATCAAAATAAACATTTTTTGTTTCTTGTACTTTTTCTCTAAAATTTATAGTTTCTAAGTAAAAAAATATCTAAAGTTCAAAATCTTGAATTATTTTGTTAGATATCTTGGAAAGGTTAAGTTGTTAAAAAAAAGTTTTACAATGAAAGATTCGTGTCTCCTATTTAAAAAAATGATGTTGACTTTCATACCACCTTGAAAACACCACCTAAAAAAAATTTCATCCAAGTACGTCTATGTCCCCCTCCAAACCGTACAACTTTTATCTGAAAACTGTTTTTATTATTTCACTTACCGGTCGAGTTATTCTCCATAAAACGTTAAAATGGTCCACCCATATTTCTATGTTAAAACCAATATGTTCTACATACCAATTCATACTTTGAATTTTCAATTGACAGAACACTTTTGCATTGAAGTATTTTTTTTTTAATACATTCCGTTTTGAAATGAATTGCATTGTGTATTATAACTTTTTTCAACACCTCTCGTTCAGAATTTAATTTCACTTTATTGTATCAGGACTTGAATTATTCCACACCGACTCTTTTTTTTAAATTCGTTCACTTGGTCAATGTAATCTGTGTAACAATGGGACTGCATGCAATTGAAGATTTTTACAAAAGCACTCTTGCATTGTAAAAATTTGATTATCTTTATACGAATGAATGTAATGATATATTAGTTTTCTATACCAGCGGTATTGAATATTTTTTAATAGTATAGACATATGCATACATAAAATAATGATAAATAAATAAAGTATACAATTCTTCAGAATCCATATTCATAGTTGCTGGTTGGTTGGTTTTTGAAATATAAAGGAAAAATGTGTTTTTGCAATTTTTCGCAGGCTATAATACGCAAACTATGGGTATTACAAAATGGCGGCTGGAAACAAAAATATTGCAAATTGAGAGTTCTAAAAGGCTGTTTATTTTTTTTTTCAATATAATCGCTTATTTGCGAAAAATATGTAAAAAATCATTTTTGTCAAGTTTTATGTAATATAACTTGATACCAACTGATGGTAGAAAATTGGGCCTGTGAATAAATTTGTATATTCGATCCTGATGAATAAGAAAGGTTATAACAAATTTTATCGTATGATGAACGGTTTACGAGATAATTACGTTTAAAGTTTTCGTGCTTATGGCGGACAACGCTCAAGGTCATAGACCGCGCCAACTTAACGTAATACTCACCCCTTAACAATTTAAAACACAAAAAATGACTCTGTAGAACAATGCAGACCAAAAATACAATTTGATTGGACTATTAATATAATAAAAGCGTAAGTAAATTTGTATGTTCTATTTATTTGTTACCTTTTCACAGCTAAACCGGTAAACCAATCTTGATGAAATTTGGCAAAGACATAGCTTACATCCTGAGAAAGAACAAATATCCTCAAAATTATACCCCGAAAAATGTATTAGATAAAAAATGGATACTGTATGAGTAACCTGTTTTATCGACTATAACAGAAATCAGTTTTACTTACCAAACCTTCTTCTTTTTTTTCTCTATGGGTGACCGTTAACAGCTAGTACTAATATAAATGCAGTAGTAACTTTGTCTGTCTGTCTGTCTGTTATCTTTTCCCGATCAAACCGTTGTACCGATTTTTATGAAATTTGGAAGGAAGATAGCTTGCATCCTGAAAAAAAAAACAAGTAGAAAAATTTTAAAAACAGAAAAATTTATCATCGATCCAAAATAGACTTCTGGAATACTATAGACCCTTTTTTAACTCCCATAAACCCCAAAAGGGGTCCAAATGAACTGCAATAAACAAATGAAATCATTGTTCTATTTTACCCTATCGAAACTTATTTAAATTTTTGTAAAATATAATACAAATCTAATGAAAATAATAAGTGGAAAGTAATACAAATTTTGTTAAAAATTCTCTTATGCGTCAAGAGATTTCGAAAAGTTACTATAAATTTAATAAAATTAATGTCAAAAGTATATTAAAGTAAAAATAGATTCTATAGGAACGAATCTTTTGTATTTTTTATCAGAAGTGAAATATTGAATAACCTCTATGGAAAACAGTTTTTCCAAACTCCATTTGAGAACAGAAAAGTGTCAGAACGTTGTCAAAATCCAGGGAAGTAATTTACTGTTAGTTGCATCATCTTTATGTCGCATCATAATTCATATTTGGCATTTTAATATCGATTTTATACTTACTTCTAAAATAAAAAGTCAATAAATTGCAATTTAAGTGTTTTTAATATACTTAAGAAAGGCAAACATTACTTATGTGTATATGTACCTATATTTACGAAATAATAAAAAGTTATATATATTTTTTAATTTAAAAAGTGAGTAATAATTTTGTTTACAACTTTAAAGAATTTAGATGCAACCCCCAAACTCCCCTGAAGAATCCACAGTAAATAACAAAAAAAATATATCGGGAAGCACAGTCGAAGGATTGACGTGATTACGTTCAAAACCTACGGTCATATTTAATAAATTTTAATTAAAAGATAATATACTTTAATATACTGTTATTTATAATTAAAAATATAAAGTGTTTTACTCATAAAAACTTTTGATTTGTATCTGTACCTCATAGATCTAATCAAGATCTATAACTTGAGATAAAAATCATTGTACTAATTGTTCTGAGTGGCGTGATATACTAATTGTAAATTTACATTAACGCGCAAAATGATCTGAGCGCGTTACATCAAGATTTCTGTAGTATCTGACGTGATACAGAAAACGTCAAAATAATATAATAGATATTTTCCCATAAGAATTATTAGGAAAAAATGCGTTTTTGTACGTTACTTTGGTACTATTTTATCAATGGATTTTTACCAGTTTTTATTTGATTTCATCCCAACTAAAACCCATTAATCAATGAAAATGGCCAAAACTCATTCGTTTATGTCCATATTCATTGACACGTTTGTCATTTATTTTGATGTATTCGATTTTCTCATCAGTAGATTGTATTTGGGACTTCAAAAACGCAAAACAAGCAAAATATTGTATAGATATTAATAAAAAATATAATTTAACTTTGTAGGTATAAAGATGAGGACATACTGATAGTTAATTTTTCAATGTATAAAAAAGTCAATGTTCCTTCGTACAAAAAGTTATTTATTTAATTTAAATAAAATTTTTATTTATTTTTATCGATATATGCTATTTTCCCAGGTTTATTTTGTTACGGTAGGTAACATAAGGAATAAGCAGTGATACCAGTCTGCTCTTTTACAATACGCTGTCTAAACCATTAAATATTGAATAATATAATGTATATAGTATATAGTAAACAACTGAGTAGAATAAAAAGATCTATATTTTTTCAATTATAATTTCAAAAATCCAGGAGTAATCGGTGTAGGGTGCGGGACTGATGATGCGGGGAACAGTGCGGGTAAACGGCTGTAGATAAGCGTAGAGTAAAGGCGAGATGCGTCTCTCTCTGGAGCATGCAAAATGACGTAGATGCGTCTCTCTCTTTTTTTCACACACATAATTTTTTAATTAAAAAACGCAATTCCTAATCATTCAGAAAATTTAGAGATATCTTTGTAAATGAATTAAGAATATATGCTTATATTTTCATCAATTTCTCTCTGAAAAGTCTTTTCATATCTCGAAATTATATTAATTTGTTTATTTAATATCTCTTAAACTATTCTCCTAAAGATCTTGAAATTTTGCTAGGATTTTTTAAATATTAATGTCTTATTATTTTCAATGTTTTATTTATTTTTCTATGGGGTCAACCTCTTTAAAAAAATTGACAATATCTATTAAAAATTATACATTTTTTTTACTAAAAAAATAACAATTTCTAAACGTATTTTAATGAAAAGGCATTGTCGCAGATAGTTTTTAATACATAATTTTAAAAGTGCTCTGATTTATTAAATATTAATTATCTAATTACTAATTACCTACCATATTATGACCTAAAATTCTAAATTATCGTAAACTATAATGGAATTTGAGCATTAATCAAATTGTGAATTAATTATAATTATTTAGTAAAGAATTATCTAGGGATTATTAAAAAACATTTCAACTATGAAATATAAACGCACTACACATTATTGGAAATCCAATAATGAATTTATAAATACGATTATTACAAAATGTGTAATTATGCTTCCCCTGAACGATCTGAACATGCAGATACTGATTTCACATTTTTCATATTTGATACAAACTAAGTATACCTAACATAATATATTTACAACAAAGAAAAATTTCAGTCAGCTCTCGAGTATTTCGTATGTAACATTACTCTTCCTTTTGATGAATTATTTAATATTACGGAACACTCAATGTCCGTCATAGTCTAATTACATCATGGTAATCATTATATACTTACTTTGTAGATAGATTTACTAACAAAATTAGTTTTGATCTTTTCAGTTTAATGTCATTATTTTTATACATAAATATCAAATATCTATACACCTAATTCTGTTTTTACACGATTTTGATTTAACACGGTCTAGAAAAAAAATTGATTCCGTTTTTACGCGATTCCATTCGATTTAACACGATTAAAAAAAGCTATTTGATTTAAATTTCAAAGAAAAATATTTTTATTAACCGTAATCTTCTAGGATTTTTTTTCTATCTGTTATTTATAAAATATGTAGTTAGGGAATTCCCATTTCTAATTTATTTTCATAGCAGCTTAAGTATATATTTTAATCTTGTACGAGTTTTCAGTTCCTAAACTTACTTATGTTACTTTTACTTTAAGAATTGAATTGCCTTTTATTTTTATGAAATAAACTGTGCATGAATGCACATAAAAATTTAATTTATAGTTTTTTTTATATGAATCATTTCATTTTACCTATTTTTACAGGGTTGAAGGATATGGAACTAATCTTCTTTTTTCTATGTACTTCATGTCTTTTTTTATACGTTTTTTTCTGGAACGTATCTACCATGTAAAAACAGAATTAGGTGTATTCTGAACATATATTTATAAAAACTATACGATTATTTTTTTTACTGTACGAAGAAAAATATTTCATAACAATCACCTAATATTATGACATAGTAATCTTGAAACGGTTCAAAATATTGTAATTCTTGCTAGGTCACGTGTTTGTTACTATATAAAGTTACAATATCAATTAGAAATTTTTGTGTGTAGGATCGAAATCTATATTACTGGTATAGTTTAATTTGTTATACCAATAAAAAATATGCTATTAATATAAATCTTTTAATTTACCTAAATGAAATAAATTGTAAAGCACTTAACAAATAATTCAACTTATGGTTGAAATTTCAGAGTTTCTTAAAATTAGAAACGTTTCAAAATTTAAAGAACCATTATGGGGAAAAAATATATCAAGCTTGAATGTTTTCTACTCCAAAATAAATTTCGCTTCCTCTGTATTTTGTATTCTTTAAATATAAAAATAGATAATCTTTAGTTTTGTTCCAAAACTGAATTAGTTTTTAGATCGACATTACTAGGTTAGCTAAAAATTCATAAATAAAACATTACAAATATGGCATAAGGGTGATTTTATTATAAAATATGTATATGTACAATAAATGGATTGCAGTAAATTATAAACATGATGTTATTTTTTAAATAATATAAATGCCAAAAGTTTTGATGTATAAAAAAATCATTGTATTATTAATGATTATATTTGTCTAGTGGAAATATTTAGCGCTGTAGCCAAGAGCTGGAGCGGCGTAACCGTATTTAGTGGTTCCGTAGTTCCATGCGGAGTAGGTAGATGGAGCAACAGTTTCGATAGCTGGAGCGGCGTAACCATAGTTGGTGGTTCCGTAGTTCCATGCGGAGTAGGTAGATGGAGCAACAGTTTCGATAGCTGGAGCAGCGGCATAGGCTAATGGAGCAGCAGCGTAACGAGCAACTGGAGCGGCAGTGTCATAAGTGACTGGAGTGGCAGCGTAGTGAGCAACTGGAGTAGCGGCATATGTTGTCACTGGTGTGTGAGAAACAGTCTGGGTGGAATAAGATGATACAGAGGCTGGGGCAGAGGCGTAATGAGTAACTGGAGCAGCAGCATATTCTACTGGAGCAGCAGCGTATTCTACTGGAGCAGCTATACGTGTATCAACAAAAGCTGGCGCATCTTCAGCGATAATTGGAGCTGGGGCAGCGACGATTGGAGCAGCAGCTACGGTGTGGATGGCTTTGACTTGTGGGTCTTTACGTACGACGGCGTTGAATCCGTTGATTGAATCGGCGGTATAGTCGACGGTACGACGGGTGCCATCGGGTTCATCCAAACTGTATTGTCCTTGGACGAAATCTCCGTTACGGGTTTCGTATTGGCTCTTGGAATCTCCGGTAAGAGCGTCTTCAACACCGTATGAGTAACTGTATTGTGGGTTTGAGTCGTATTCGTCTACTTTAGTGTAGACTGGGGCGGCATAAGCGACTGGGGCGGCGGCGGCATAAGCGATTGGAGCTGGGTGAGCAGCGTAAGTTATTGGAGCTGAGAAGTGTGAAGCACTGGCGATAGCCACACAAGCGGCGAAAAGAACAAACTGTAAAATAAAAATAATATATTTAGCAAATATACACTCGACAAATTAATTAAGGGGACACCTAAAAAATAGCATGTTTTCAAATGCTTGTAACTTGGTCCAAAATTAACTTTTTTCAAAACTTTTTTATTATTAAATTGAGCAAATTTACTCTACTTTATGATGGTCTAATTCGTTCCTCAACATCTTTTCATTTTTTAACTTTTTTATGTAATTATATAAATTAAAAAAAAACTGCATATTTTGACACTTGATGTAGAGTGCATTTATGTAGAAAATGAAATTTTGAAATAACCTTTTTGTAGAGAATTTTAATACCTTCAAATTTATATTCGTGCGGAAAAAATGTGACAAAAATTCGCAAAGGTATTACAGTTTTAGTGAAAATCAGGAAAAAATAATTCAAATGAATATAGCCGGAGTAATTTTGGTGGTACAGAAAATAAATAAAAATAAAAATGAAGCTCAAAGTATCACCTTTCAGATTATGCAATCTAATGAAAGATTTTTTTATGAATTACAAAAAATATTCAAACTTTAAACAGAATAGAAAATATGAGCAATTAGACAGTAAAATTAAAACAAAGAATACTTACCCTAAACATTACATGTTAGGTGGCCCGAGCTAGAGGTCTCATTAACAATACATGTTCTTTATAATTCATTTTTATTTTTTTAAATAGGACCATATTACGCGAAGATATTCAACTTTGATGTCTCAACATCAGAAAACCCAAAAAAATTACAAATTGGAATTTATTGAAATTTTTCTCGAAATAAAGCAGCTTATGAAAAATTTTAAGAAGTCAAAAATGCATTATTTTACTGAAATAATAACCCAAAATGATCCATATGGTTTTAAAATTGTACCTACATATATGTGCTTACTGTATACATGCATTTGTGCATGTAAAAATAAATATTTAGTAAAAATAAGTATTTTTTGACTTCTTAAACATTCCATGACCTGCTTTATTTTACGAAAAAAATTTTACAATTTGCAATTTGTAATTTTTTTGGGTTTTCTGATGTTGAGACATCAAAGTTGAATATCTTCGCGTAATATGGTCCTATTTAAAAAAATAAAAATGAATTATAAAGAACATGTATTGTTAATGAGACCTCTAGCTCGGGCCACCTAAAATGTAATGTTTAGGGTATGTATTCTTTGTTTTAATTTTACTGTCTAATTACTCATATTTTCTATTCTGTTTAAAGTTTGAATATTTTTTGTAATTCATAAAAAAATTTTAACGCTTGTTTATTATTTGAAAATCAACAGTATTTTTGAATGAATATTATAATTATATGAAAAATGAACTTCACGTATTTTTTTTTTAATAATTTTCCGATCAAACACATTTTAAAATGTCACATATCACAATCTTACCTTGAATACCATTTTAAAACACAATTGTAGCAACCAACAAGGTACTGATCAACTGATGCCATCCACTAGTCCACAGGACCTTTATATAGTCGGCACTTGTAGAAAAAAAAAGTACATACGGAAGTTAAATAAAACAATTTAATATAGAGCATTTACCTGTGCGTCACAATCTAATACCAATCCCACATTAAGGACTAGTGAATAATTCTCTTAGACTGGGCAATACGTAAAATAAATTATATTAATTACTGAATTCACTTCCGAAATGATCACAGTCTAAGTAGGGGCTTAAATACATTAGATAGACTGTGAAGTTATATTTGAATAATGTAAAATAAAAATTATGTTGTAATGACAGGCTTAACACATATGTCACCAAAAGGCATTAATTAGTATTTCGATTTATATATTTCATTTGTTTTTAAATAGTAATTACTATGAAAAATAGGTCGTATTTCACATATAAATGTAATATGAAATAATAAAAAGTTATATATTTTTTAATTTAAAAAGTGAGCAATAATTTTGTTTACAAATATATAGAATTTAGACGCAACCCCATAAAAAAAATTGGGAAGCACAGTCGAAAGATTGACGTGAATATGTTCAAAATTTAAGGCCATATTTAATAAAATTTAATCAAATGAGAATATATTTTAATACACTGTTATTTTTGTTTCAATTCAAATAATTAATATGAACTTTTTTTCTCATAAAAACTGGTTTAATGTTTTTTATTTGAGACAAAAACCATTGTGCTAATTGCTCTAAGTGGCGAAATATACTGATTGTAAATTTACGCTAGCGCGCAAAATGATCTGAGCGCGTTACATCTAGATTTCTTCTAGTATCTGGCGTGATATATGTATACACAAGACATCAAATTAATATAATACATATTTTTCCATACGAATTATTAGGAAAAAATGCGTTTTTGTACGTTACTTTGGTACTACGTATTTTATCAATGGATTTTTACCAGTTTTTATTTGATTTCATCCCAACTAAAACCCATTAATCAATGAAAATGGCCGAAACTCATTCGTTTATGTCCATATTCATTGACACGTTTGTCATTTATTTTGATGTATTCGATTTTCTCATCAGTAGATTGTATTTGTGACTTCAAAAACGCAAAACAAGCAAAATATTTTATAGATAATTAATAAAAAATATAATTTAACTTTGTAGGTATAAAGATCAGGACATACTGATAGTCAATTTTTCAATGTATAAAAAAGTCAATGTTTCTTCGTACAAAAAGTTATTTATTTAATTTAAATAAAATTTTTATTTATTTTTATCGATATATGCTCTTTTCCCAGGTTTATTTTGTTAAGGTAGGTAACATAAGGAATAAGCAGTGATACCAGTCTGCTCTTTTGCAATACGCTGTCTAAACCATTAAATATTGAATAATCTTATCTTAATATATATATAAATTACGTGTCACATGTTCCTCCGCGATGGACTCCTAAATTACTTAACCGATTTTAATCAAATTTGTACACCGTGTGCAGTTTGATCTAACTTGAAAGATAGGATAGCTTACATCTCAATTTATGATCGCAATATTATTTAAAGTCTTTTCATATCTCGAAATTATATTAATTTGTTTATTTAATATCTCTTAAACTATTCTCCTAAAAATCTTGAAATTTTGCTAGGATTTTTTAAATATAAATGTCTTGTTATTTTCAATCTTTTATTTATTTTTCTATGGGGTCAACCTCTTTAAAAAAATTGACAATAACTATTAAAAATTATTCATTTTTATTACTAAAAAAATAACAATTTATAAATGTATTTTAATGAAAAGGCAAAGTCGCAGGTAGTTTTTAATACATAATTTTAAAAGTGCTCTAATTTATTAAATATTAATTATCTAATTACTAATTACCATATTATGACCTAAAATTCTAAATTATCGTAAACTATAATGGAATTTGAGCATTAATCAAATTGTGATTTAATTATAATTATTTAGTAAAGAATTATCTAGGGATTATTAAAAAACTTTTCAACTATGAAATATAAACGCACTACACATTATTGGAAATCCAATAATGAATTTATAAATACGATTATTACAAAATGTGTAATTATGCTTCCCCTGAACGATCTGAACATGCAGATACTGATTTCACATTTTTCATATTTGATACAAACTAAGTATACCTAACATAATATATTTACAACAAAGAAAAATTTCAGTCAGCTCTCGAGTATTTCGCATGTAACATTACTCTTCCTTTTGATTAATTATTTAATATTACGGAACACTCGATGTCCGTCATAGTCTAATTACATAATGGTAATCATTATATGTATACTTACTTTGTAGATAGATTTAGTAACAAAATTAGTTTTGATATTTTCTGTTTAATGTCATTATTTTTATACATATCGTCACCTCGGAGCAAGAGTGACACAATTAAAAAATTCTGAGTTTTGGGAAATCAGTTTTTTAAACTTATACAGGATGTTCGCGGAAACCGAGTGATCATTGCTAACTTTGTTATTATTGGAGCTAGAAGATCGGTTAAATAGGCAAAGTATCAGTATTTTTTCCGGGATGAATAATGGCGATGTCAAAAAATCAATTTAATGTCAAATTTCAGAGATATATTGAAAAAAACATTTTTTTAAATGGAAACCCCTGTATAATAGTATTGGATATTATAGCTGAGAATGTACTCTTTATAAAAGTGTTGTACATGTATAATGGTAAAGTTGATAGAAAACAAGTTATAACAATTATAAAATTAATAGAAAATATCTAAAAATAGTGTGCTATGCAGATTTAATAAAATACAAACAAAAGATAAAAAATTTTAAAACAATAATTTCAGGTATTTTTGCCTTATTTCGCAGAGTTTTAACATTTTTGAGCATTATTCATAGCAAAAATAATAAATTATAATAAATATTTTTTTTATTTGTCAATTAAATTAAAAAACATGAAAAATTTGCGAACAAATGACATAGAAACCTGAAACTATTGTTTTTAATAATTTAATCATTTGTTTGCATTTTATTAAATCTGCATAGCACACTATTTTCAGATATTTTCTATTAATTTTATAATTGTTATAACTTGTTTTCTATCAACTTTATCATCATACATGTACAACACTTTTATAAAGAGTACATTCTCAGCTATAATATCCAATACTATTATACAGGGGTTTCCATTTAAAAAAATGTTATATTTCAATATATCTCTGAAATTCGACATTCAATTGTTTTTTTGACACCGCCATTATTCATCCCGGAAAAATACTGATACTTTGCCCATTTAACCGATCTTCTAACTCCAATAATAACAACGTTAGCAATGATCACTCGGTTCTCGCGAACACCCTGTATATAATTGAATGTTACTTTATTTTGATGATTTAGAAAAGCGCTAATGAATCCAACTTTTACATGCTTAATAGTACTAACGTTTGAGCAAATTTTACCTATGTTTCACCACCCTTTAAAGTCCTTAAAGGCTAACTTGTGACAGTTTTTAATAAAAAAATCTGCTCCCTGGTGGCCATACATTGAATTAACGGTTGTGAAACTCTTGCATATAAATCTATACCATCTTACTATTCTTCTAATGAGTTTAGTACAAATTCGATATTTTTGATTTATGCTACTCTTGCTCCGAGGTGACGATATATCAAATATCTATATTCTGAACATATAAGAGCTAACTTTTCGGGCTGTTGTCATATTATTACACTTGACGTTTCGATTCTCATGTCGGAGTCTTTTTCAGGAGTGATTCTTATGGACAACGGCCACGAAAGCCTACAGAAGAAAATTTTGAACATATATTTATAAAAACTACAAAACAATTATTTTATTCACTGTAAAAAGAAAAAATTTTCATAACAATCACACATTTTTTAAAGAACCATTACTATTTGACTTACTAATCTTAAAACTTTCCAAAATATTGTAATTCTTGCTAGGGTAGGACACGTGTTTGTTATACTAAAGTTACAATATCAATTAGTAATTTTTGCGTGCAGGATCTAAATCTATATTTTTGGTATAGTTTAATTTGTTATACCAATAAACAAATATACTCTTAATTAATATAATTAATTTTACACGATCGTAGTATTAACTGTATTGTCTTTTAAGACATTTTATCACATTTATTTGATAGTATAATATCCGCCTATGTTAAATGTGATAAAAAATTTTTGATCAAAGAAATATGATAGTGTAATAAGTCATCTTTTATAATATTCATAAAATTTCTCTGATCATAGATAATGACAGTCTCTTATATTTGATTAAATCTTTGTCAAAGATCTTTGACATATTTATTTGATAGTGTAATAGCCGCCTAATTGAAATGAAATAAATTGTACATCGCTTAACAAATAATTCAACTTAAGGTTCAAACTTCAGTGTTTCTTAAAATTAGAAACATTTTAAAATTTGAAGAACCTTTCTATGAAAAAAATATCAAGTTTGAATGTATTCTACTCCAAAATAAATAGCACTTCGTCTGTTTTTGCAGTTATTTGAAGAATTATTAAAAATATAGAAGGTTAAATTATATATAAACAATATAGAATCTTTAGTTTTGTTGCAAAATGAATAAATAAAAAATCTCTTCAAAACTGATTAGTTTTTTATCGACATTACTAGGTGAGTTAAAAATTCATAAATAAAACATTACATAATATGGCATACGGGTGATTTTATTATAAAATATGTATATGTACAATAAATGGATTGCAGTAAATTATAAACATGATGTTATTTTTTATATAATATAAATGCCAAAAGTTTTGATGTATAAAAAAATCATTGTATTATTAATGATTATATTTGTCTAGTGGAAATATTTAGCACTGTAGCCAAGAGCTGGAGCAGCGTAACCGTAGTTGTTGGTTCCGTAGTTCCATGCGGAGTAGGTAGATGGAGCAACAGTTTTGATAGCTGGAGCGGCGTAACCATAGTTGGTGGTTCCGTAGTTCCATGCGGAGTAGGTAGATGGAGCAACAGTTTCGATAGCTGGAGCAGCAGCGTAACGAGCAACTGGAGCAGCAAGGTCATAAGCAACTGGAGCAGCAAGGTCATAAGCAACTGGAGCAGCGGCGTAGTGAGCAACTGGAGCAGCGGCATATGTTGTCACTGGTGTGTGAGAAACAGTCTGGGTGGAATAAGATGACACAGAGGCTGGAGTAGAAGCGTAGTGAGCAACTGGAGCAGCAGCATATTCTACTGGAGCAGCAGCGTATTCTACTGGAGCAGCTATACGTGTATCAACAAAAGCTGGAGCATCTTCAGCGATAATTGGAGCTGGGGCAGCGACGATTGGAGCAGCAGCTACGGTGTGGATGGCTTTGACTTGTGGGTCTTTACGTACGACGGCGTTGAATCCGTTGATTGAATCGGCGGTATAGTCGACGGTACGACGGGTGCCATCGGGTTCATCCAAACTGTATTGTCCTTGGACGAAATCTCCGTTACGGGTTTCGTATTGGCTCTTGGAATCTCCGGTAAGAGCGTCTTCAACACCGTATGAGTAACTGTATTGTGGGTTTGAGTCGTATTCGTCTACTTTAGTGTAGACTGGGGCGGCATAAGCGACTGGGGCGGCGGCGGCATAAGCGATTGGAGCTGGGCGAGCAGCGTAAGTTATTGGAGCTGAGAAGTGTGAAGCACTGGCGATAGCCACACAAGCGGCGAAAAGAACAAACTGTAAAATAAAAATAATATATTTAGCAAATATGTTCAGATTAATATTAAATTTGAACTAAATTAATAAAAATGTATACAATTTTAACGCTTGTTTATTATTTGAAAATTAACAGTATTTTTGAATGAATATTATAATTATATGAAAAATGAACTTCACGTATTTTTTTTTAATAATTTTCCGATCAAACACATTTTAAAATGTCACATATCACAATCTTACCTTGAATACCATTTTAAAACACAATTGTAGCAACCAACAAGGTACTGATCAACTGATGCCTTCCACTAGTCCACAGGACCTTTATATAGTCGACACTTGTAGAAAAAAAAGTACATACGGAAGTTAAATAAAACAATTTAATATAGAACATTTACCTGTGCGTCACAATCTAATACCAATCCCACATTAAAGACTAGTGAATAATTCTCTTAGACTGGGCAATACGTAAAATAAATTATATTAATTACTGAATTCACTTCCGAAATCATCACAGTCTAAGTAGGGGCTTAAATACATTAGATAGACTGTGAAGTTATATTTTGAATAATGTAAAATAAAAATTATGTTGTAATGACAGGCTTAACACATATGTCACCAAAAGGCATTAATTAGTATTTCGATTTATATATTTCATTTGTTTTTAAATAGTAATTACTTTGAAAAGTAGGTCGTATTTCACATATAAATGTAATATTGAATATGAAATTTAATACCAATTCAAAACTAGAAACGTGTCTTCCGAAAAATTACGATTTGTTGCAGCAAATGATTATTATACGTCTAAAAAATCATTTATACAGAAAATCAATACATGTTTTATTGTAATGAAAAATGAAAATGTACACAAAATAAAAAGGAAATAAATATACAAAAACAACGATACCATCTTACAAATAAATTAAATTAGAAACTCTTGGCAAATAAATTATTTGTACCCATTTTTAATTCAATTACTAACAAAGAAGTAATCTTGCAGATTGGTATCAATTATCATCGATAAAATTGAAAAAAATATTGTTTATTTTATCTGTCTCCATTTTATGTAAAATTGTGTTTTTTTTTCGATAATTAAAATAACATATCAGTTTGTTATATTTTCATTTTATATCATTTCGAAATAATTTAAATATTAGAATCCACAATTATCCTGTTAGTTGTTTATTTTATGAATATTAATTAAATATCAACAAATCATAATTAATTAATTAATGATAATAATATTAAATTATATTTGATGTACAAAATGACATTAATTTATATTAACCTTTATATGCCATATTAAATTTGTTTGCTTTTACTTCCATGTTCGAAGAAATGGAAGTATTGTAATACCGTCGAAATATCGTGTCCGAGATAAGAACAGATTCAGATTGTACTAACTTCAAAACGTAAAGGAAAGTTGATTTCCGCATGATGGCTGTGCTTGTGTATGTGTCTGGATGTAGAATTTTCTTTCGTTCACGATAACTAATGTAAATATGCACCGATTTGAATTTTTTTTGAGAAAAATGTTTGTCTTAGTGAGTACTCCAGATTTATTGATTTTGATGCTAATCGGATATTGTTTCTTTGCTGGTTTAAAAAATATTTCGGCGTCCAAATAATTTCTGATAAGTTTCAAATAAATTCAAATACTTAAAATTCTTTATTTTTTGTGTCAAACTCACTGGCACCATGGTAAAATAGATAAAATTACCTACCCGATACGATTTTGTCGAGCGTTATAACTTTAAATTTGTTGCTGTTGTCGCAGTGTAGCATTTTAAAAAGCAAAATTTGCAAAATGCCCCAGTACGAGAACCGCATATGAGTATTTTTTTTTAAATTACATAAATATCTAGAAATCCTCTACTGAAAAAATTCAGAATATATGACGAATAGATTTAGATAATTACACAGCTCCACAAAAAAATCAAACTTTTGTTTGCGGGGACCTAACCCACTGTACTATATGTAATCGAGCATGTTGAAACCGAATCTGGAGTCCAAATTACCCCATCACGTCAGGTTTTTTTTCTAACCTCAAAAAATAGGTTTAAATTCATAAAATTCAAAACCCCATAATCATATATCCCATCAACCCCACAATCTCAAAACCTTAAAATCCTATAACCCTAAACACTATAACCATATACCCTACAACCCCATAACCCTAAAACCTCATAACACATTAAAAAAGAAACTTAAGCGCGTTCAAGCTGTATCAAACATTTATTTTCACTGCTTGAAAATAAATAATTATCTTTTTCGCTGTATTATGGGGTTTTTGGGTTATAGAGTTGTAGGGTATATGGTTATAGTGTTTAGGGTTATGAGATTTTAAGGTTTTGGGATTGTGGGGTTGATGGGATATATGATTATGGGGTTTTGAATTTTATATTTTTTAGCCTATTTTTTGAGGTTAGAAAAAAAAACTGACGTGATGGGGTAATTTGGACTCCAAATTCGGTTTCAGCATGTTCGATTACATATAGTACAGTGGGTCAGGTCCCCGCAAACAAAAGTTTGATTTTTTTGTGGAGCTGAGTTATCATAGAACCCTAGTTGAACGAAGAGACTGAATATATGCCTCATAAATCATCGGTAGAATAAATTTAAATCGTAATTAGTCTATGAATAACCCTTCCGCGGTACATAATTTTGAAAACACTGCTCTAAACTAACATACCTTTTTTAACAAACCCTAAAATATGCACTCTTTTCAGTCAGTTTGATGTGGTACACCTGTAACGCGCTCTCAATCAGGTTCAATGAAGTTTATAGTGTAATTCAGATATTTTATTTAAAGACATAAAGTACAGTGAGGGAATGTGCGTTTGTCCCGGGATTTAATCGCCCGTGGGACGCTAAAACGGGATAAACTACGCGATGAGATAACACCTGCAGGAGTATTTTGTCCGTCGATAATGTGTTATTCTTGTATGTGTGCACGCCCGTCGTGGTATATTTACTGGTTTGCGCATGGGTACATCGATTTTTAAAACGGATTTATTGTCATTATATCGATTGTTTTCTAACACAGATTTAACATTTTTTAACTCTTTTAGAAACGTTTGTTATATTAATTTTTTTTCTCATAGTCATTAGTTAATTAAATAAGTATTGATTAGGCTATTTATATTTTAGTTCCTTAAGGTTATTCGATCATTAGAGCAATCTATAGATAAAATGTTATTTATGGATAACTCATATATTTTACTAATTTTTATTTTAAATATTGGACGTATGGTTTTTGAGTAATTGGACATTGAAAATAAAGTTTTTAACACGATAAATGAGAGGACTTGCTGAAAGTGCTCTATTTATTGAAATTCTACACAATTGGTTATATAGAGACCAGGGTTGGCTCCCCACTGGGTAACCCAAAAAACCCACCCGGGTTTTTTTGGGCAACTTGACTTAAAAAAACGCACTGGGTTTTTTTAAATTTAATTATTTTAGGGTATATTTGAATGAAATATTTTATTTTGTAACGAAATAATTATAATACAATCATTCCAGACCTATATATATTATTTGTAATTAAAATAACAGTGGTAATAACTAATTGCACCTATACATACAGACTCTGTGATTTGAAAAGTTTAAAACAAATAACTTTTTGTCTAGACCTAAAAAAGTTATCAAATATCACTCGTTTCGACAATATGAAAGAAGATCTAGAATGACGGCAACCCCATTTTTTTTAATACTAACACTCTTTACTACAATTAGGATGGATAATTTTGGATTAATAAAAAAACTGTAATGACAAATGTTTATTTATTTTTCAAAACTAAATTGTCTGTTTTAAAACTCATGATAAATAAATATTTTAAATAATTTCTCTAGAAATAACCAACATTCTCGAATAAAGGATTTAAATATTTTTTACTCTGTAAGAAATGGAAGTATTGTAATACCGTCGAAAAATTGTGTCCGAGAAAAATGCAGATTCTGATTGTACTATACATATAAATTCAATGTAAAGAACTGATATTTCCGTATGGCGGCTATGCATGTGTCTGTCTGGGTGAAGAATTTTCACGATAAATATATTGTAAAAATTTGAATTACTTTTGGGGAAAATGTTTGTCTTAGTAAGTACTTTAGACCTATTGATTTTTGGGATTATCGGATTAGGGGTTTTGGAAATATTTGAAATTTTGTTTTGAAAGCAGCTATTAAAAAGAGAGAAAAACATGCTCAAAATTTAATTTTAAATAATAAAATATTACATTTTCTAATTCACGTTTCCTAATGCAAGTTAATTCAAATTTTCAGATTCTTATTCTACATTTTTGTTTTTTTGTTATTGAGGATATTACAGAACTAATATTTTTAAAAATATTTTAAATAGTATAAGAAAAATATAATGGAACATGAAAGTCATGTATGGTTTTCTTTATTATCTTTTGTCTTCTAGACCCACATTGAATATTAAATTAAAATTAAATTATTTAAATATTTTTACGTATTTATTGCTAAATCTTTTATTCAATAATACTGGGCATTACCAGATAAACATTTAATTATGTTTGTCGAGTTTCAAAATAGGTCTTGAAAAAACCGGAAACCATTTCGAACAGTTAATTAACATATTAAAAATAGTATTTTTTTTTAATTTTGTTACTAGGCAATTCAAAAAAGATATATTATAGAAAACTATATTTGGAAATTCGAAGGACCTTTTTTATATAATGAAAATACTGAGGATAATTTTCCTTTTTAGATGCAACATTTTTTTGTGTTTAAAATATATATTTATGTCTTTACTTAATTTAAAAAAAAACAATAAAACCCAAAAAAAAACCAGCTTTAAAACCCAATAAAACCTGCTGGGCTGGGCTTTTTTAAAAAAACCCGGGTTTTTGCCAACCCTGATAGAGACGTTTTAAAAACTAATTTATTCGAAACTTCAATCCTTTTAAATAACAGAAAAATTATAAAACAAATATATTCACGTGTAATTTATTCAAAATTATGAAAAACTAGCTCTGCCATTACTTTTAGCGAATTAGTAGGTACATGTTACTATTATATACCGTTCTATCTATTTCAAATTTAAATAAAATATTTTTACTTTCAATAATTAACAAAGTAAAATATTCTTAGAAATATGTGTTCTGAATATAAATTAAAATAAAATTTTTCGAAACAAAATTTTTTTTTAGAGTGTGGAGAACCATACATGACTTCCATGTTCTATAATATATTTTAAAATAATTTGTAATATAAAAGAAAAATTTTAATGGGATTTACCAGAAGTAAAACTCACCTTTGTATTATAAATATTACTTTCTAAAATCCTAATATAAATTGTATAATAAATACATAGTAGAATAATTAATCTGACAATTTTGAATTAAATTAATTTAAATTTGAGGATGGTTTTCACCCCTTCAATGACTATTTAGGAACATATAAAAAATAAGTGTCCCTTAGATTCGATTGAACTACAGGTGTACCAAGTCTTATCAAAATTGATGAAATGATACTCGAAACGTTCAATTTTTAGACGATTATAGGTATTCTTTCAAATATTTCCAAAACCCTTAATCCGATTAGCATTTAAATCAATAAATGAGGCAAACATTTTTTCCCAAAAATAACTCAAATCGGTGCATTTTTCAGTAGTTATCGTGAACGAATGAAAATTTTACATCCAGACGCACACACAGAGCGGAAATCGACTTTTCTTTACGTTTTGAATGTAGTACAATCAGAATCAGATCTTATCTTGGTCACGATTTTTCGACTTCTATTATTGTATTTATTAACGATTGATTCTAATAAAAAAATTAACGAATTTGAGCCATATAGCCAACTTTAATAACTGTTCATAATATCTAATGTTCATTAACAAAATTAAATATTGATTTTGATTTGGGGGTAAATAGCGAGAAAGGGGAAAAAGTTATGTCAGTCAGAAAAAGTTTACTGAAGTTTTTCATAGAACTTGTGAAAATACACGAAGATAATAAAATTACATACATCTCGAAAACTGTTCTTGGTATTTATTGGGGAGTAACTTATGTCACTCATGGCAATAAATCTTGTTATACATACTGTAAGAATTTGGAACACTAGTAGCTCATATTTGTCTTAACTGTCTGCTCTGTTCTTACTCAGTTTCATTTATTTTTTATCATTGATAATTTAATATGTGTTATATATTTGCTAGCCCATCTCATAATCAGTGGTAACCAAACGGTGGTTATTTAACTGCAGATCTTTAAACCAAACAATCAGCTATGTGTTGTTAAAATATTTTACTTAATTTTTAATTTTATCACTTATAATTAATCAATCCGAAAAATACAAATATTTTTTTATTGAACACCTCAAGCAAGCTTTGCTTGGTTTGGCTGTGTGTATTACTAGATCATATAATAATCACAAACACATTTCGTTCGCGAGAGTTTGTCATCTATCTTTACATAAACGATGTACCAATGAATATACTATGAATATGACCGTCAGGAAGTTAGCGCGGACTTGTGAAAAACAACAAATATTTTTAGCTCAAAAAATTGTTCCTTAATTGCTCCACATGTATCTGAAATTGCTCCAACTCTAAAAAAATTTAACCAAAAGTTATTAACTATACAAAAATACAAAAAATCCTAAAATGACATTTTTCAAAAACTAATCGCTTTTCGTAATATTTCTTATGGTCAAACAATTGCTCCCTAATTGCTCCAAATTGCTCTCTACTTAGTTTTTCAAAATTATCAATATTTTGAAGTCAAAATTTAAATTTAAATTTCTCACTTTAATTTTTATAAAATTTATAAGTACCTTATTTATAAAATAAGGTACTGGCACCACCTTGACCGCTCATTCTACATTCTCATGAACTCATTCTACTAATAAAATAAGTACCTCTTTATTAAATCAATTTAATTACCAAAGTCCGCAAATATAGTTTTTTTTTTAATTATGTTATTTTGTTTAAGTTTTTTCGTCGGTAATGGATAAAGTAAAACCAGTAATGGGCATTCAGTGATGGACACTTGCTAATGATTATAAAATGATAAGTACTACGACACAAAAGTTATAAAAAAAGAATAATAAAATTTGAAACAATGTAATGAAAATGCTATTATAATAATATAATAATTAATAAATATATTACACTAATAATTAGTTCAGATGTCCACCATTTTGAAATTCATTGACCGATTGTCATCAAATTAGACTGTTTTACAGTTAAGTGTATTTAGATTATGATTTTGTAATAGCAGTAATCAAATATCAACAAATATTTATAATTTTATATATATTAATATTTAATTAAACAAGAGTTAAAAACTAGAGTATGATCCTGGTGCTATTATCTTATAAATATCAATTTAATTGTTTAAATTTAAAGTGAAGTGAAATATAAAATAATTTTATTATAGATAGTTGCAGTTAAATATTGAAAATTGTTATTGGCATTTGTACAGCAAATATTGATAAAGTTTTATGTATCATATATATATGATACAAATGATTTTAATGTTGAATAAATATGTAGATATTTTTTAAACAAAACAATAATATAATGTTTGAAATTAAAATACAAACATTTACCGTTTTGTTATATAAGGTGAAGTTTTCATAACTTAATATTTAATAAGAAAATACGAAAAACTTGTTTTCAGTTTTTACTTTTATATGTGATTTTTTTGTGTTGAATGCCGTAGTCGGTGGTTGTATTTTTTTATTTAATTTTTTATTCCAAACTTTTTTTTACAGTTAATGCATCCATGTTCTCCTTAGGGACTTTTACTTTAAATTGCATAAAATATTTGTGAACACAATTTTGGAAAAGTTTAAAATAAAAACCATATGAAAATTAGATTTTAAAATAGCGTTTGTAAAATATTTAATCAATTATATTTATACATAGTATTGTCTGTCTGTCTGTCTGTCTGTCTGTCTGTGCACGATTTCTCAGTAACTACTGAACGGATTTAACTCCGGTTTTCACTAATAGATAGAGTGATTTACGAAGAAAGTTTAAGGATGTTGGCCACAATAACTGAGACGTTTCGATGAAACTTTGAAAATAACAAGACATTTATATATTAAAAATCCTTGCAAAATTTGGAGAATAGTTAAAGAAATATTAAATAAACAAATTAACATAGATTCTTATGAGAACTGCATATTTTCGAGACATGGCAGGACTTTTCAAAGAGAATTTGATAAAAATTTGAGTATACATTCTTAATTCATTGACAAAGATATCTATAAATTTTCAGAATGATTAGGAATCGCATTTTTTAATTAAAAAGTGTGTGAAAAAAAGATAGAGACGCATCTATGTGATTTTGCATGCGCCAGAGAGAGATACACCTTGCATTCTTCACTCTGTGCTTATCCACAGGCGCTTACCTGCACCGTTCCCCGCAAAGCCAGACCACCACTTTATCTATAGCGTCAATCATATATTCGAACAAAATAAAACATTCGCCGGAAAGGTACTATCTTAGTGCGCTGCTTAAATAGTGAAAACTATAAATGAAAACAATAGGTTTATTACAGATTTAATTTATATCCCCGGGTAATAGGTACAGTGCTTAAGGTTATACGTCTAGCACACTGTAAAAAAAGATTTGGTTTCGAAAAATTTTGTTTTCAATTTATATTCAGAACCAGGCCCGGATTTACCATACAGTCAGTGTAGGCATGTGCTTAAAGCGGCAAAAATTAAAGGGCGGCACATTTTGGTGGAAATAATTAATAATTAATAAACTTTTAACATGAAAACCCAAAAAAGGTCATCGATATCAAAAATCTTAACTTTTTTATTTTTAGTCAATCAAAATTTTTTTAAAAACATCTCGTATCACACGGAGGGGATACCAAGGGGCGGCAAATTTCTAAATCCGGGCCTGTTCAGAACACATGTACCTACATTTAACGGAATATTTTACTTTCTTAATTATAAAAGTAAAAAAAAGTAATTTAATTTAAAAATTGAAATAGGCAGAACGGGATATAATAGTAACATAGTAATGGCAGAGCTAGTTTTTCATTTTTTTGAATAAATTACACGTGAATATATTTGTTTTATAATTTTTATAGTACTTAAAAGGGTTGAAGTTTCGAATAATAAGTTTTTAAAACGTCTCTATATAGCCAATTGTGCAGAATTTCAATAAATAGAGCACTTTCGGCAAGTTCTCTCATTTATCGTGTATGAAAAACTATATTTTAAATATCCAATTACTCAAAAACCATACGTCCAATATTTCAATAAAAATTAGTAAAATATATTAGTTATCCATAAATAACATATTAAAATTTTAGACTTTTATGTATACATTGCTCTAATTTGTTTTATTTGTTCGTTTAAACAGCACTATGTATATTGAATACACGTCATCCACAACCAAGTTGCCACACCCTTTATAAAGCAATTAAATTAAAACGAGTGTTTTGATTTACCTATATTAATTTAAACCAACAAGTGTACAAAACCACATAGATACAGATAGGGGTAAGAAAATACGTAAGGAAAGTACGAACGTTTAGATAAACCTAGATGTGGGTTTCGGGAACGCTAAATGAGAATTATATACCTGCACCTAAACCCTGAGAAAGGTAATATTATTTTCCATTACAGGATTAAGGTTTAGGAGGTAGATTTTACCTGAATATTTCGACTAACCCTTAGCATCCCCTATCTCTCGACTTGGCCTTCTTTGCTGAAAGCGGTCTATTTTAGATAACATGCAAACTCGCACAGATTGAATTACCGGAATTCATGTTTCCCTGTTACGTTTTGTTTGGGAGAAATTGTTTTTGACAACTGCGTGTCACTAATTACTTCTGTTAGAGTTTGAGGATAATCTAGAACCAACTAATAATGTTGACACTATATACGAAGGTACCTTTTTATTCATCAAGCCGTCCATGTTCAGGGATTTCCAACGGGGTCCAAGTGGAAAATTTTGTCGAGTTTTAATGTACTATACAGGTAATTATATAGATTTTGACACGCTGATTTCAAATATGTCACCAAAAATCAAATCCGGCCACACGTTCAAAAGTTACAGCCATTTTTCTTCAGAATATTCAAAAATCGAAAACTTTGAAAGGCCATATCTCGTGAACGCTTTGAGATACTGACCTGCGGTTTAAAAATTTCAACTTTTCACGTCATTTTCTATAAAATAAACATAATTTAAACGAAATCTAAAATTAAAAATTTTTGAGTAATTACCATGCACCAAATTTCAATGTGCCATAGAAATATTGACTTTAAGATAAAAAAATAAAAAGAAAAATCATAAATTATCTAAAAATGTAAGAGAGTCTATAAAAAAATCATTCTTTTAAAAAGGGTCTATGTAGGAAAAAGTTTGGGAACCTTTGGTATACACTATACACTTATACCATATTCTTAATTAATTAATTCAAAATCGATAGAAATGTTGATTTGGATCAAAAAATCTTTGTTTAATATATATCGAAAACAATATTTTCTTAACATTAAAAATAGCTACTTTTAATCCAACTATATTATTGTTTTCTTCCAACAATATTACTTTAAAGAGAAACAATAATATATATAGTTTGATTAAGAGTACATTCTTATATCAAGAAAATATTGTTTTTGTTGTATAAAAAAACAAAGATTTCTTGGACAAAGTCAATATTATACCTGCGTCAAGTAAAAGTGTGTTTTTGTATATTAAATTACATTTTGAATAAATAAGTTATTTCTTTGAAAACATTTACAAAGCTCTTTGAAAGTGCATTTTGTCCATATTTCAAACAAAAGAAACAAGTTTATTCTTTGAAAATTTTCTTTATTGTTGATAATGACAGATTATGTAATATAAAAAAGTCTTTTACTTTAAAATTAATTAAAACAATTTCATTATGCCGTTCATTATCTGCAACAACGTCATAATTCAAAAAAGTTGCCATGGGTGCCACGGGACTTTCTTATACGTAATACTGACAGTGAACAGTGTATATGATTCTTATTTTATTGAAACATTTTTCTGACAAAAACTATAGAAATATTATTTTATATGTATCGAATGAATTTTGTATAACGTAATTACTAAACCGGAAACGGATGTTTATTCTTGTCATTTTTTAAATTTCGAAGTTTTTTTTTAACAATTACAATTTAGTCAAGTAGACTAATAAGCAATATTTTTCTATCCTAAATTAATAATAAATAACTTAATGCTAAGAGTTCACCCTTTAGCGTCTCTTAGTTTCTCTTCGTATATCGTGAACACTTTTTCTTGTGTCTGCATAGCACATATAAACACCTTCTCTGCTTTTACACTAACTAAACTAAACTAGCTCAAATAGCTTCTTCCTTTTGAGTCTGCGAACTATACTTGTGTTGTTCAGGAGTTGGGAGGCCTCCACGTTTTTTGAAATAAGAATAAAATGTTTCAAATAAAAAATGTCAAGTATGTTATCTATAATTTATTCCTCGTACATTTTTTTCAAACTTTAATGATTAAGTCAGAAAGAATTTTTTTTAAATAATTAATTAGAATCACACATACTGTTCACTCTCACTATTACGTATAAGAAAGCCCCATGACACTTATGGCAGATATTTCTTCTCTGTTATGAACCATTTGTAATGTAATTAAAAACAGATACTTAATAAAAAAACATATTTAAAAAAATGAATTATTATTTATAACATGAATTATAAATAATAATAATACCTACATTTTTTAACTATACTATTTTTCTCTAATTCGCACTGTTTCAATGTCATTCGAAAAATTCAAAAATTGATCTCAGTAAATATACGTTTTCGATTGAAAGATCGTTTTCAAAAATAGGAGGTTTTCTTCCCAGACAAAAATTAATGTTTATTAAAAAATTTCACCCTTATACGATTTGTCGTATTTAAGTTACAGCGTCTACAGACAGACATACAGACATCATGGCGAAAATAGTCAGAAAGGATTCAGACACGATCAAAATGGATAATTCCATCAATATCCGGATTTCGAAAAAAATCGGCTTTACAATACTTACTTATATATATTTCATATACATGTGTATAAGAAAGTAATAAAAATATTTTTGAATTGGTTTCAAATATATTGTAGTTAGTTAAATAAGCTCGTGCTGTACAGTTGTACACAGGTAGAAAGGTTTACTTGAGCCAAGTAAACCTTGTTTTGTATATAACGAAAACAATATTTTCTTAAGATAAGCAATAATCTCTTAAACCAACTATAGTATTCTTGAACGAAGGAATAACGTAGTTGGATTAAGAGTATGTTTCTTATATTAAGAAAATATTGTTTTCGTTATATACAAAACAAGATTTTCTTGGTCCAATACAGTTTTTTTTGTGTGTGTGTATTCGCTGGGTGCAAAAAATAACACTTTGGGTGGACTAACTGTCATTTTTAATAGACTCGTTTTTAACTGAAAATAGAAAGGTCAACATAGTTAATCCCACTATAGATTATGTGCAAGGGGGTGGAGTTAGAAATAATATCGATGCGAGTGTTCGTGGTGAGCAATATTGTTAAATTATCGGCGCCAAAATTTGAGGTTATGCTGTCAATGTAAACGAATTAATTATTTCTCTATTATACGTCATAATTAAAGAAAAAAAGGTACCCAAAATAAATAATTTTCACGTACCTTTTATGCTATACTATTATATGCAAACAGCTAAATTAAATGATATTTATTTAATAAAAAATTTCACGGTATTAAACATATTAAACAATGATAAAAATAGAGTTAAATTCATTCAATCCTTTTCTATTACCCGCTATCGGCGCTAATAGACTTCGTGCACATAGCTAATAGTCATAAAAAATCGTCTAAAATATATATATTACGATATTTTATTGAAATTATTTGTTTGTTAGTACATCAAAGTCCACCCAAGTTGCTACTAAAGTCCACCCATTAGTTGGCGCTGTCATCGCGCACGCTGCGAATAAACGGTTTTGCCTGTACAAAAAACTCAAAAATAATGTGATTAAAAAATATATAAATTTGGTTACAGCTGTTGTTATTTTTAACCGTTTTATTTCGTGTTTACCGCAGGATTACATGAAATGTGTTCTGATGCATATGTACGAGTACATATATGTGTACAAATGGCTTCCAGCTATTTATCTATGATTGTTTTGTCCATAATAATTAGTAACGCACGCACTGATAACAAATATGTATGTACATATAATTTCAATTAGGTGTAGGATGAACAGATTTATGTTAAATATTAATTTTAATGCTGAATATGTACCAAAAATTATTATTGTATATGTCATAACATATAGTTTTAGTTAATAAATAATCTTGTATTTTAGGTTTAATATTATATAACAAATTATAGGGTAAAACCAGGATAGATGCCCCACTTTTTGAAAAGTCCTCCTCATTTTAAAATTATGAATTTACCATGAGTAATTCTTATGAATATAGCTACTTTAGTCTTTTATATTACATTATAACTTCTTACTTGAAAAACGGAGAAACTGTGGTTTCTTAGTCACTTAAACTAAAAATACACCTTAACCACAAAATTTATGTCACTCGACACGTGTTTCGACTTCACAAGAAGTCCTCATCAGGAGCCTAACGATTCCAGACTGATATAGTCTTGGTCAGAACCTATATATATACTAAAAGGACTTATCACGCTTCAATGATTCAGACCAATCAACGGCAAGGTCTAGAAGGATTGAAGCCGGGATAGGTCCAGTACCTCCATTAAAAATACTATCCTTATCCCTCAAGATTTCTAAGCTTTCTGCTGCGTCTAATTGATTAGAAATCTTGAGGGATAAGGATAGTATTTTTAATGGAGGTACTGGACCTATCCCGGCTTCAATCCTTCTAGACCTTGCCGTTGATTGGTCTAATCATTGAAGCGTGATAAGTCCTTTTAGTATATATATAGGTTCTGACCAAGACTATATCAGTCTGGAATCGTTAGGCTCCTGATGAGGACTTCTTGTGAAGTCGAAACACGTGTCGAGTGACATAAATTTTGTGGTTAAGGTGTATTTTTAGTTTAAGTGACATTATAACTTGTTTTTGTTGACCTAACAATAACTGATTTTGCAGAAATTGAGTTTTTGCAGAACCATTTTTTTGAGGATAGATGCCTACCTACAGGATAGATGCCCCATCATGAAATTGCTAAGAAGGATAGATGCCTCTAGTGTAGGATAGGTTGAGTTAGGTTAGTTTCAATCCTGCACTTGACATAAAAAAAACCTTTTGTAACATCAAAAATTTTACACTGATGTAAAATAACATTTGCTTTCTATTTACTTATTTTTATTGATTTTAAAATGATTGTTGTAAAAAAAAGTAAGATCGCTAACAATAATATTTTTGACAACAATAACATTAAACATACCTATACCGCCCAAAAGTTTTATAGCGTAAATATCATATGAAAGTACACGGGTATCTATCCATAAAGCAACGTATAAACATTTATCCATTAAATTATCACAACGGTTAAGACATACTATAATACAACATAATATTTTCGATAAGTAGGGTTAACAGCTAGATTCGCGGGTTTCAAATGTCAAAAATGTTAGGTTAGGTAAACATATGAATAACAGCGAATGTTTTGGCTTTACCGATAAGTACCTAATAAAATACTTTTTTAATACACGCTAGGCACTAACAGGATATATGTATGTAGATGGCCCGTAGAACATTGAAATCTGTCAATATGAAACAACTAAAAGAAAAATATAACATTTCAAAATAAGTCATATGTATGTATGGGGATAGATGCCCCAGGGCATCTATACCGCGAAAAATCGGGGCGACTATCCTTTTTGATATGGATATATGTTTTTTATTTTTTAACGAAAATAAATACAAAAGAGCGATTATTAACATCTAGGTGTGTACTTAATGAACCAGTGTATTGATATAATAAAAATAGAACGGAATTTATTACTACTTATAAAGATATGTAACAGTAAATACTTACCTCTCAAACTTTGAAGCACTTGTCGCATTCGTTGCGGAAATAATTAACCGTACAAGTGAGACGTTTTTGTTTCACACAACGGTTTGCGAAGGAATAAGGTATGTGACACTGACGCTTCTTATTTAAACTATTAATTCGATGTTTCGACTTTAGGGGGCTTGGTTCTCGAAAACGAGGCACCTATCCCACTGCGGCATCTATCCTGGTTTTACCCTACATAATGTACAACTAGTCATTACTAGTATTTGCTCATATTATAAGGGTTAAAAGAGCCAAAATGAATTAACTATTTACAAAAGAATCGATTTTTTTTCAAGCTTGTATTCAACTTCACTTGTTAGTTAGTATATTAAGCTCAAATATTGCAATCAAAGTTTCGACTAGTTTTAATTAAGCTAGAGCTTTGAAATTTTGTATACGTGTATGGTATAAGTCCGGTGACAATGCAATATAGTATATCTATTATCTATCTATGGTAGATTTACCTTTTTCTTTACAACCATCTTGATATGGGTATATATCTATAAAGTAGACTATATTCTTCCTCAGGACGTAAACTATCACCCTGCCAAATTTTATCTAGATCGGTTAAGCAGTTTAGCCATGAAAAGGTAACAAACAGAGATACATGGTTACTTTAAGGGGGTTCACCCATGTGACGGCCTGTTTTTTAAGCATTTTTTGGGAAATATTTTTGACGACCAGTAAAAAGATAGAACTTTAATTTTTATATCATTTATTAATATGTATTTTAAGAGTATGTATATAAGTTTTTAGACAAAAATATTCAATGGAATGTGAGTTATAGCGCTCTGAACACACCCGCCTCGAAAAAATGGACGCTCACTTCCTCCACGATTCCGGCTGATTGGCTTATCTGAATTAAAAAAAAATAACGGCGTTTTAATCTGTAAGCTTAAATGCACGGAATGGACTATATTCAATTGAAAATATCTAAAATTGGATTTTTGGTAGACCTCTGAAGAAAAAGTTTTGAATTTCATGTTTTTTTTGTTATATTTTTGTTATAAAAAAAAAAAATATTGGGAATTTTGGAACGATAGTAAACCATTCCGTGCGTCTATATGTGCTGAGTCTACCCTATAAATTTGAAGTCATTCGGTCAAACCGTTCTTGAAATATGATAGAGGAAAGTTTGAAAAACACAGTTTTGAGAAATGATGATGAACATTTCCATAGTCGTACTTCCTTTTCGACCACTCATTGCGAATTCAAAAAAATCACTTTACCACCGTATTCTAGAAATGTTAAGGAAGCAATTTATGAAAAAATAAAAAAATCGATTTTTTGAATCCATCATAAGAATGAACCCCCTTAACATTTATAATATTAGTATGCATTATTAACAAAGGTAGATATAAATACAAATTAATTATTCCTTATTTCATATTAATTCAATTTTGGACGTGTATTATACCTGCCTAATTCTGGATTTCAATAAAATTTGATTATTAAATTATCTTCACGTTATATTTCACGTAGAGCATCTACAATTCTGAATTATTTTTCATTATACATCGTCTGTAAGATATGTAGCATCTACAATTGAATTTAATCATTTAAGGTGAACACAAAATTCAATTGACGGTAAATTATTGTATCCTGAACTGACTCTTCACATTATCTATCTATTGAAAATCCAGACTGCGCAATTTACTTCCCTTTATCGACGGTAGATGTCAGCATTTTACGATTTTAAATGAATCACTAATTTTTATTCCAGTGATTCTAAACATTGGCTTGTATTTCAATGTACTTTTTAGCGTAACCTACGAAGTGATATATACTCGATTTTTCGTCCATCCACCGCAAAATTTCGGCCCCTTGACCATCTAGAGCAGTGTTTCCCAACCTTTTTTGTGCTATGCTCCACCTAAGCCTTTCTAAATCCTCCCCCCTAACATATAAATAAATTTTAATATTCAAAAATTGAAATGGTCACTAAACAAACTTTAAATTATAGGTTTTAGGAAGAAATCACTAGGAAATTATTGAGCATACACAGTAAGTAAATTTTCGAATTGCCCCTCTGTGCGGCGTGGGCCCCACGTTGGGACACACTGATCTAGAGACTTCGGGTTTTCGCTAAATGATAGGTCTGTGGTTCTAGTTAAGCCCGTTTAAGGATTTTTTTTGGTCATACCCCCCCCCTCAAAATTTTTAAATATTGAACAAGATAATGCTGTAAAAAATATAAAAATAAATATAAAATGTATATAAAATCCTAAACAATAATTTCGTAGCCCACACGAGCGAAACCGCGAGCGCAGCTACACAAAAAAAACTGTATTGGACCAAGATAATCTTGTTTTGTATATAACGAAAACAATATTTTCTTAATATAAGAAACATACTCTTAATCCAACTACATTATTTCTTCGTCCAAGAATACTATAGTTGGTTTAAGAATATATTTCTTATCTTAAGAAAATATATTAATATTATTAATATTATTAAGTCTCTAAAAAATAAATCTTCTTCAGGGATTGATGGTGTAACGAATAAGCTGCTTAAAGAATTAAGAAACTTTATTGCTAAACCAATATCTGAATTGGTCAATCGATCACTTTTAAGTGGTATATTCCCTGATCAGTTAAAAATCGCAAAAATCGTCCCAATTTATAAAGAAGGCAATGCATCACTTGTTAAAAACTATAGACCGATAAGTATCCTACCTGCCTTGTCAAAAATTATTGAGAAAGCGATAAAAACCCGCCTGATTAATTACCTTGACCAAATTAACTTCTTCTACAGTGAACAGTATGGCTTCCGGGACAAGAGTAGTACCGAGGCAGCGGTCGCTGATTTGTTAAAGAAATTGGAAGAAACTCTGGACAGAGGTCAGACGGCGGTGGGAGTTTTTATCGACCTACGAAAGGCGTTTGACACAATTGATCATAAACTTTTATTAATTAAGCTTGAAGCTATTGGTATAAGGGGGATTGCCCTTGATTGGTTCAGCAGTTACCTTACCAACCGCTGCCAAGTGGTGACCGATGGTCTCAACCTATCAAGTTCCAAATTGATTACTTATGGTGTCCCACAAGGCTCTGTCTTAGGTCCGGTATTATTCCTAATTTACATAAACGATATCTATCAAGCAGGCCTGAAAGGGAATATTCAACTGTTTGCCGATGACACTAACATTTTTTATAATAATATAGAACAGGATCAACTACAATCGATTATACAGGTGGACATGAACCTCTTAGAGAAATGGCTTACAAGAAACAAACTTACTGTGAACGTCGAGAAGACTAACTATGTTGTCTTTTCGCGTAATAACAATAATATTCACCTTCAGCTTACTTTTGACAGACAAATAATTGCACGACGTACCTGCTCCAAGTACCTAGGCTTAACATTAGACCAGCAATTAAATTGGAAGGAGCACGTGGATGGATTGAAAAAAAAATTAAACCCAGCTGTAGGAATTTTATTCCGATTAAGAGGCATTATACATCGGTCTGTATTAATGTCACTTTATTACTCGTTAGTATATACCCATCTCAGGTACATGATCATAGCATGGGGGCGAGTGGCCAGATTTAAACTCAAAGAGCTGCAAGTTATCCAAAATCGAGCACTAAAAAACATACTTGACCTACCCAGCCTGACTCCCAGTCATGAAATTTACAACCGGAATAAGTTACTAAACCTCGACCAAATACAAAAGTACGAACTAATAATCTATATACATAAATGTGTAACAAAGCAAATTCTATCGAACAGAACTCTATTTTCCAATCAAGACGTACACAACCACACAACGCGAAATAGACAATTAATACGAACTCAAAGACCGATAACAACTAATTACGGGCAAAAATCGCTAGAAACGAGAGCCATAACTTATTATAATTCACTTCCCACGGACATTAAACAAATAAATCCGCCACATATATTTAAAAAATCTGTAAAAACTTGGCTGTCAATCAATTGTGAAGTTTAGTGGTACCAATATCCTGTCCATCTATACATATTGAGATTCATACTGTCATTTAACTATTTCAAATATTAACTATTTATTTATTATTATTGTTATTACCATCCTTGTTACTATTGTTATATTTATATCATTAATATTACTTTTATTATTGTTAATAATTATATTAACTATAATTATTGTTAATGTTATAATTATTATTTTTATTATTATTTCTACCATTTTTACCATTATTATTATTATCACAATCATTAATGTTATTATTACAAATATTTCTATTGTTATTGTTATTATTGTATAATTACTATTATCTGGTTATTGTGATTGTAACATATTATTGAGGTGCATACACTGTCAAATATTTATAAATTATATGTATATATATGTATGAATATGTAAATGATTCTTATATCTTGTCATAGAACACTAATTTTGATGTATATTATATTTATTATATGCTGTATTTATGATAGCCCAAAAAAACGAGCCTAGGCTCATATGGGCAAAATAAAATATTATTATTATTATTATTATTATTGTTTTCGTTATATACAAAACAAGGTTTACTTGGCTCAAGTAAACCTTTCTAACTGTGCAGTATAATATAATATAATAAATATTAACTGGTATAATAGCTCGAGTTTGTACACACTGAAAACTATAATTGCAGAAAGTTGAAGATGTTCTTGAGTTTTTTAATAAAATAAATAAAAATGTAGATACCTAGTTTTTATTGAATTAACAAAGAACTGTAATGAAAAAATAATATTTATCGTTTAAATAAAGACTCCGACACTACGTTTACGATGACATTTCAACTAGATAAATATGTATACTTCACAAATTAATACATTTTACAACTTGCTTCACTCGTTTATTATTCTTTAAGATGTAATTTTTTTTTTGAAAAATATAGATCTTTTTATTCTATACACATATTTTTACTACATTATAATATTCAATATTTAATAGTTAAGGTAGCGTATTTAAAGAGCGACTTGATTTATTACTTTTATCGTCACTGCTTATTTCTTATGTTACCTAACGTAACAAAAATATATATTAAAATCTGGGTAAACAACATATCTATCTTAAAAAAAAACATCGGATAAGTGGTTCTCGAGTGATAAGCGCATTAACGGACAGACAGATAGACAGGCATTGCATTTGATAATATGTTAGGGTGTGAATTTAGTAATAAGTTATGTTTTTTATATTACAGTGGTCAACAAAAAAAAATCCTAGAGATCTGAATAGGTAATTTAGTTTAGAAGGTATTTGCTGAAACCGAATTTGTTGCCTCAGGTTTTTGAGATACCCGAACCTTAAAGGTCCTAAAAATTACGATTTTGGCTATGTTGGGGAATTTATTACAAAGTAGGTAATTTTTTTCTGAAGTTTTCTTTCATGATAATAAATAGTAGGGGAGAGGGGGGCATAGTGGGGTACTTAAGGTTCAAGCATACATACAAGATAAAATATTATGATTAAACAACAAATTTTAACTCAATATCATGGTTTAACTCATTGCGAATGACTATGGATATATATTTCTCGATTACGATAAGAACTCTACGATATGGGAATATATAAATATAAAATGCCATTTGCCCCGCTATGCCCCGTATATGGGGGTAAAGTGGGGTATCTTATTATTAGTAAAAATTCGAAAAGAAAAATAGCTTCCAAACATAATAGTCTTTATTATCAACAATATAATCTTTTAGAACAACATTTGGCATCAATAATATCAATAATAAGATATTTCTTTGACTATCAATAATTTACTTTAGTTGTATAAGGGGCATAGCGGGGCACCTTTTAAACGATACCCCACTATGCCCCACTGTTACTTTTACAACAAAACACAAACTGATGCCAACTTACCTTTTTCGCAAACAATGTTGTATGTTTAATTATGTAATCCAGAAAGCAGTGCTACAAAACGAAATAATAACCACCACAATATACAATAAGACTCGAAAAACAATTGCTGTTTAATTTCACGTATTTTTTTACCGAAAACACTGTTTTTAACACTTTTGTTTATATAGCATAAACGGCTGTCGAAATGGCGTGTCTCACTTATGAAGGTCACGCACCGACTGACGACCAATCAAAACGAGACATTTGAATTTTTGCACGACAATTGATTCGACCTGTATGAGAGATTTCCGCTATGCCCCGCTACCCCACTATGCCCCCCTCTCCCCTACTATCTTTTCTCTTTAAAATGATTTTTTACATTCCACTGCGCGACTTTTCTTCACCGAAATATACTATTTTGAAGATATATGTAGTAAAGTTCATTGTGTCTACTATTCTACACTCTACTATCAAAAATATCTTCAAAACTAGTACCTAATATTGGCTAAAAAATCGTTCAGTAAAAAGTTAAAACTCATTTTAAAGACATAAGATAATACTATTTGTTACCGTGACCAAAAACTTTAGAAAAAAATTACCTAAGTACTTGGTAATAAATTCTTTAACATAACCAATATAGTCATTTTTGGGAATTTTCGTTTAGAATATCTCAAAACCCTGATGTGATGAAACCAATTGGGCAATAAATTCAGTTTCGGTATGCTAAAAGCCTTCAAAATTACTTATTCCGAGATCCATATCAAAATCACTGCGGAAGCCTCAAGACAAAGTATTTTTTTGTAACAAGTGTTACTAGTCCAGTATTAACGGAAACTTTTTTATTTAATATATATTATAAAATTTATTAAATCTCTAGATGTCTAATTAAAAATTCAAACTCAAAATCTTTTATACTATAAAATCCTCTAACTTACAGAAAAAAGCAATTTAAAAAAATACAAATCCCAAAGAACACATATGTAACACAAATGCAATTTTCTCCTAATTGTGTTCTGACCATCAAAGTACATACGATATTTGAGTTAGAACACGTAAAACTTTGATAAAAAAGTATCTATCCACATAAAGAGCTGCCCCTATCTAACGACTTTTGTTAAAAAATTAAACACGAAAATGTTTGTTACTTGCTGAAATACAGAACAGTCTTTTATACGTGTTTTGAGATCAAAATTACTTAATCAGCGAAAACTGAAAAGCACAATTTAGTCCCGTTGCTTTTATTTCGTAATTACAGCAGAGTGGCGTTCGTTTGATAGAAATGAAAAATATACTGACTGAAATATTTTTATGCATGTACCTAGATATTAAAGAATTATTTTGTATATTTATACCATCTGCACTCTGCACTTCGATGTCGCCGATAATACGACATTTAAAACTGTATGAGTTACTAGGTTAGAGTGCAATGGGTTAAGTATATAGGGTAAAACTCGCTAATATGCCCCACTTTTTTTAAACCATAATAAAAATAAATTCATTAAATGTATTTGGAAACTTTTTATTAAAAATTAAACTTAGATACTTCAAGAACAAAATGGCACCGAGTTATCTAATTAGGAACAAAACAAATTGGTGAAAACATTGAGTAATATGCCTCACTCGTGTTATAAAATGCGCCAAGTATCTTAATCACGATTTTTGTTCATTTAAGGTGCAACTAACAGTTATTCATAGACTAATTACGATTTATATTTATTCTACGATGATTTATGAGGCGCATAGTCTTTTCGTTCAACTAGGGATCTATGATAATTATCTAAATAAGGCATTCGTCATGTATTTTAAATATTTTCAGTAGAAAATAATATCACTGGGAGTGTCTGTCTTTCGTATTTTATATTTTTGCAATAAATAAATAAAAATACTCATATGCGGTTATCGTACTGAGTCGTTTTGCAAATTTTGCTTTTTAAAATGCCCCACTGCGACCTCAGCAACAAATTCAAAGATAATAATAACGCTCGAAAAAATCGTATCGGGTAGGTAATTTTATCTATTTTTAGATAGTGCCAGTGAGTGACACAAAAAATAAAGTATTTTAAGTATGTTTTTTTTTAAAGTTACCATAAATTGTTTGGGCGCCAAAAACCAATATATTTCAATATTTTTTAAACCAGCAAAAAAACAAACGCGTGGATATCAGCCATGTTGCCGATTGACCGTTATGTAAACATGAGCGTTATAAGTAGTGCGATAGCTTTGCTTATGTGAGTGCTAGGACCATAGGGCGTTTTGTCATATGGGGCGTATAACCTAGTTTTACCATAGTATAGTCTTAAAAAAATAAAAATTAAAAATAATTCTGAAAATAATCACAGATCATAAAAAACAATTTCATTAACGTCGTGAAAGTTTTTGAATGTAATGAGTAAATCTAGATTGGCTACTTCCCGAAGCTTATGTTCTCAAATTTATATGTACGAAGTGATTTCTGCTTAATAAATTCTTAAACTTGATCTCAAGTCGCAAAGTTTGTTAGCAGAAAAACTGGTTTCCGTAGCACTTTGATTCAATTTGTATTAAATCTGCGAGAGAGTAAGATTTTACAAGTTTATCACAGTGTTTTCTTCGGCCGTTTGATGTAGAACCCATTATCCCGTCTCTAAGGAGCATACATAATTCACGGATGCTGTCGCCAAAACGATGGCCAGACCAACAACTATACTTCTATCTGTCTTTCAGATCGATAAATACTGTTTTGCTTTTATTTTGGAATTTTTATAAAACAGTACAGCATTTTTATGTACATTATCGATTGAAATATTAACGGGGCGCCCCCTTCTCTATCTATTCTTTCTGACTAAAAGGTAAACTATACTTCTATCTGTCTTCAGATCGATAAATACTGTTTTGCTTTTATTTTGGAATTTTTATAAAACTACAACATTTTTATGTACATTATCGATTGAAATATTAACGGGGTGCCCCCTCTTCAATCTATTATTTGTGACTAATAGGTAATGTAGCCGTAAACACAACGTTGACAATTAATAATTAGGCTATGCTCAATGCACTTTAATTTTAAAGTTTATTTTAAATAGCAAATTATACGTTTTTCTAAATACTGAGTTTTCTCTCAATTATTTCCATTTTATTTTACTTCCATGTTGTTCGAAGAAATGAAAGCATTGTAATACCGTTGAAAAATCGTGTCCGAGATAAGAGCAGATTCTGATTGTACTACCTTCAAAACATAAAGAAAAGTTGATTTCCGCATGGCGGCTGTGCGTGTGCCTGTGTGTCCGGATGTAGAATTTTCTTTCGTTCAGGATAATTACTGTAAATATGCGCCGATTTGAATTATTTTTGGAAAAAATGTTTGTCTTAGTGGATACTCCAGACCTATTGATTTTGGTGCTAATCGGGTTAGAGGTTTCTGAAATATTCGACATTTTGTATCAATTATCGTCTAAAAAGTGAGTATTACCTCACCAATTTTGATAAGACTTGGTACTTTTGTAGTTCAATCCAATAAGGGGCACTTATTTTATAAACGTGTTAAAATAGCCACTGATAGGTTAGATTAGTTATTTTACAAATATACATTATACATTATACAACTGACATTAGAATATTAGAAAACTAATACTTATAATACGAAGGTGAGTTTTATATAAAAAATTATTGTAAAAGATATTATAGAACATGGAAGTCATGTATGATATGGTTCTCCATACCGTTTTTTTCATGTATTTTGGTAGCTGACAAATTTAAAAAAAAGGTTCTAGATTTATTTTATTAATTTGTAAATTTCACATAAAATCGATTTTTTAGAATTTTTTTAGTTATACCAATTTTCTGCGGAAAGGAAATTTAAAAATTAATAAAAAAAAAACTATAAAGATTCTCTTCATCACATATCATTACACAAGGCAAATCCTTCCCCCCCACCCCTCTTTTTTGTTTGCAAAAGCCTACTATCATCGAGTAGCTAAAATTATATTTGAACCGGAAAACTGCTCAAGTCGTATTTTTCGTAAAATAAAACTCGAATCATATCGTTAGATTTCAAGGTCAGTGAACCAGTTTGAACTCATTATTTTTAGGGATGTATTACCATCAGAATATGCACACAGTGGTAAAATTTAGAGATCGATATTCGCATATTAATAGACTGCCGGATTTGTTTGACATTTTATGTTTTCCACTTGACTCAATTTAACCATATTTTGTACAATTGAAACATCAGTATAAAGTAAATTTTCATATATTACCTACTCTTCATTATTATTCTTATAGAATATACATTTCAAAATATACAGGATGATTTATTAAAAGGAACTTGCCAAACCTAAAGAAAACAAAAAAATACATTCAGTTATTTTTTTATATATCCTCCAAATAATAACTCGAAAACTACTGAACTGATTTTAATACGGTTTTCACCAATAGTTAGATCACTTTTCAGTGCATGTTTTGAGCTATTGATATTTTATGAAAACCCAAGATTTAACATAAAATGACAAAAAAAAACATTTATAAAGTCGTGTTTTGTTTCCATGATGTCACAGTGGACTATACAAATATCATTTAATATCAATAAAAACATAGTCAGCCATGGAATACAGTTTTCTATAATTTACAGTTTCAATATTTTATTAATTTATGTGTACAATTTGTAGATATTAACCCGGGTAACACCGTGTCCAGTATGCTAGTATTCTATAAGATAAAGAATGATGTATAATATACGCAATGTAGGTAATTATCCTATATTTTTGTACAGAAGTAGTTAAGTCAAACCTTGTGAGGAATAGTTTGCTTTAAATTATTGACAAAGTAATCTCTTCTACCATAGGTAACTTGATCCTGCCCGTATAGCTATTTATTTGTAATTTATGTATGAACTAAATACATATAAGGCACGTATTCAAAACGTTTAATATCCGGTGAGGTTATATTAATCCCGTTAGGGGTTATCTTTGTCTAGATATACTTTTATTGAACCTTTCTGCTGTACGAGTATATTAAAAAAATATTAAACTGAATCCTTATACATTTTTAGATATACAGATATGAAAATAATTTGATCGGATATTATATTATGCTGACTGCATTAATTAAAAAAACTGTCATGGGTGGCACGGGACTTTCTTATACGTAATACTGACAGTGAAATAAGACAAAAATGTATAGATAAAAAATGTCGAGTATGTTATTATCTATAATTTATTCTACATACATTTTTTTCAACTCTTATGATTTAGCCAGAAAGATTTTTTAAAATAATTATTTAGAATAATCTACACTGTAAAAACGGATACTTAAAAAAAAATTCAAAAATTTGTTTTTTCGAAAAAATGAATAGTATACATAAATTATAGATTATAATTTTACTAACAATTTTTAGTCTTATCATTTTTCTCTAATATGCACCGTTTTAAAATAATTCGAATAAATCAAAAATTGGCATCAGTAAACATCCGTTTCCGGTTCAAAGATCGTTTTCAAAAATAGGTTTTCTTCCCAGATAATAATTAATCTCAAGTATAAAATTTCAACCTGTCGTATTTGAGTTAAGGCGTCTATAGACCGACAGACAGACAGACACACAGACATCATGGTGAAAATAGTCAGAATGGATTCAGGGAAGGTCAAAATGGATAAATAATCTATATAGATGAAACTAGTGAAAATTTGAATAGGTTTAAAATATTTCCATGGTAAAAAACTTTTACAAACATTAGTTAATATAAGTAGTATGGGATGCATTATCATAAGAAATAAAAATACTAGATCAGAAAAGTATAAGACTTTCTTTTCTATTATTCAAACTGAAAATATTTCGTGCAAAATAAAAAAATATTTTAAGGTAAATTGAATTTCACGTGTGTATATTTTCGCTTTGGGAAATTTAATCTTTGATGTAAAATTCAACAAACTGTACATTTTATTTTTGTACTCGAATTGAAGTACACAATATGTTACGAAGTAAGTTTGCGATAGATTTTTTTGACAATGATTAATCGAGGTGAACGGAAAACTTTGAGAACTGTATAAAAGTTCATATGTATACATATATCGTTGATACAGGCAACGTTTGTTACATATATGTAACTGTAGTTGCGGATTAAATTATATTGGAGTTAAATTATCATTCACTTTATTTTGATTGATAAATAAAAAAAATAGTTAATACATAATGAAAGAAAATTCATCTGTCGCATGTTGGTGTATTAAATTAAATAATCAATATTAATGGGTCAAAAATTAAACAGCAAGAAAATATTTCTGTTGTGATAGTAGCTATAATATGTATTTAGTTTTGAATTTGCACGCTAAATGTCACTATGTCAAAGAATGTAACTTCTACCGCGTCTACATTAGTATTCACACCAGTGGCGTACGCAGGGGGGTGTTAGGGGGGGTTAGAACCCCCCCCCATGACATCTGTGATCTTTATTTTCAAACCAATATTTGCAACATTTATTTTGGAGACCTTTTGTTTTTTTTAGTCATTAAAAATTTCAATTTCAAAGATAATTTTTTTTTCTCTTTGAACCCCCCCCCCCCCCCCATGACACAATCCTGCGTACGCCACTGATTCACACCGACTGTTTTACTTTATTTTTTTAATGCACGTACGCGGAATAAAAGATACCAAAAAAATTACAGTTTTTCCTTCCGGGAAAAAATTGTAGATCTGCAGAGATTTACTCAGATTTCGACAGATCTCCGTTTGGAGACAACATCATATTTTTCACTGGTTTTTGATCTGTGAAGACTTGCAAAGATCTACAAAAGACCTACAAAGATCTAAAAGGATCTACAAAGATCTCTAAAGATCGTTATAGATCGTAATGGAGATTAAAACATTGAAAATTCATGACTTTTCAACGTTACAATGATCTTCAGAGATCTTTTTAGATCGTTGTAGATCTTTGTAGATCGTTGTAGATCTTTGTAGATCGTTGTAGATATCTTCTGTATATATTTACAGTAAAAAATATTTTATAAAGATATGTTGTCGCCCAATACATATTTCTACACGGAAAAACGAATTCTCCAGGTTTCTTTTTTTCCGTGTAGTAGCTAATTGCTAATTTAAGTTAATTAAACAAATAATAAAACTTTTAAACATATACCTACTTATTTATATGTATATATAATATATACCTAAATATATGTTTTTAATCTAAAAACTTGACATTTGTTTGTATATACAGATGTACAAAAGGTCAAAAGAGAAAAAATGTTCTCTACAGAGTTTATTTGACATTTTTGTACGTATAATTCCCGTATACAGGTTTATTTTATCAAATATAAAAGGATGAAAGTGTACAACATCCAATGTATATTTATATACAGTGGCGTAGCTAAGGGGGGATCAAGGAAATCAATCCCCACCACCCATGAGCCTACGAGAAGATACGATAATTTTTTCAATAATGAATCCCTTGAATATTGCACTATACAGGTTGATTCAGCACTATCGTGCCAAACTAAAACAATAGATTGAGAAAAACATTTTAAGCAAAAAACTTCTAATAAACATGTGTCCGGAAATTTTTCGTAAGGGAACTACAGGCCTCTAAAGATTTTACTAAAAATGAGTTTTAATTTAATATCTAGAGAACCCTTTGTGATAGAATTATGAAATTTAGTATTAGGTAACAAAAACAATACTTTTATAAGATTATATGACACAAAATACACAAAAACATACTTTGCTTGTTTATCATAGGATAAACCGTTTTCGAGAAATATCGATGGAAAAGAAAGCATGCAGAATTAACCTTAATACGGATGCTTTAAAATACAAAAACTAAATTTATATTCTTTTCCTATGATTAACGGTAAGAATAAATTTCATATAAATATACCTCTGAAAATGCATCCATATCAACAAATAGTCACTTTTAGTTTATTTTTTTTAGTCATGTTAATAAAGTACAGTAATAGAACTGGTTATTGGTTATATATCATAGAGGATTCATATAGGGAGGTTTATTTATATGAACTTTATTCTTACCTTTAATCATAGGAAAATAATATAAATTTATTTTTGTAATTTAAAGCATCCGTATTAAGATTAATTCTACATGCTTTCTGTTCCATCGATATTTCTCAAAAACGGCTTATCCTATGATAAACAAGCAAAATATGTTTTTGTGTATTTTGTGTCATATAATCTTATAAAAGTAACAACTCAGGAAAAAAATTAAAGAACAAACAAATACTAGATCAAAATCGATAGGTCCACTGGCCCCATACAATCCTTGTCTAAAATATAATTTGTTTACTAGAAATCGATAACACATATTTTTACTAAATCAAATACTAAATTTCATAATTTTATCACAAAGGGTTCTCTAGATACTAAATTAAAACTCATTTTTAGTAAAATCTTTCGAGGCCTGTAGTTCCCTAAGGAAAAATTTCCGGATACAATATGTTCATTAGAATTTTTTTGCTTAAAATGTTTTTCTCAGTCTACTGTTTTAGTTTGGCACGACAGTACTGAATCAGCCTGTATACATAAAATATGGTTTTCACAAGGAAATATATAACTATATGAGATTTATGTATCCTCTCATTGCAAAAAAACTATTTACGCCATTGTTTATGTAGAATATTTATAAGTATGTGAAGATAATTTCATCCTTTTGCTTCTCTAACATAAGTGCGTGTAATTTGATTTACATGCATAATATAAACATGGAATTATTTAACAAATAAATAGCTCAGACAAGACTTTTCACGAAAAACCTTATCAAAGCTTAGTTGACAGATTCCACACTAACGCTGTTTGTAAACGTAAAAGGGAAAACATGAAAAGAAAAGTCAGCAAAAAATACGTAGGCTGTATAAAATAAATTCTTGACTTGTATGTGCCCATTTTTTCTGAAGCTTATATCTCCGTTTTTATATTTAAGGATATGCCATTTTAATAATCATCATTATTATCTAATACTACTTGAAAATTGTTTAAAATATTCAAATAATTGTAATTAAATAATTTATTCGAGTTAGCTATTTTTTTTCTAATTTCTTTAGCTGACTTGGACAAGAAAAAAAATGAAGAATTACAGTTTTTCCTGTATAGTACACAGGTAGAAAGGTTTACTTGAGCCAAGTAAACCTTGTTTTGTATATAACGAAAACAATATTTTCTTAAGATAAGTAATATATTCTTAAACTAATTATAGTATACTTGGACGAAGAAATAATGTAGTTGGATTAAGGGTACTGTTCTTATATTAAGAAAATATTGTTTTCGTTATATACAAAACAAGATTTTCTTGGTCCAATACAGTTTTTTTGTGTGTAACTGTGTAAGCGACAACCTATTATTATAAAATATTTAGTACAGTCTGAAACTGTATTAATGTTTGCAGATACTCAATATAAATTGATGGATAAACTGCAAATATTACAGCCTAAAAGTATATTATTACAGTTTCAGAGAGTAAAAAATATTTTATTATAATAGATTGTCTATTGATACTATCCGGGATGCAACGTACAGGGAAAAACTGTAATTCTTTAGGTTTATTATTAAAAAAAAACTACTGAATTTTATTGATATATACTTTTTTTTAAATCGGTTAAAGTTTTTTACTTTTCTGTTTTAAGGCGGCTATAACACTACCAAATAAATATGTCAAAGATCTTTAACAAAGATTTGATCATATATTAAATTATAAGTAATTTCATAGCCGAAATCGTCCACGAACACTTTTCAGTCGCCATTTTGATTTATCCGTCAAAAAACATTCATTAAATATAAGAAACTGTCATTATCTATGATAAAAGAAATATTATGAAGGTAAATATTACGTAAATATTATAAAAGTTGACATATTACATTGTCATATTTCTTTGATCAAAGAAATTTTACCACATTTCTTTGATAGTGTAATAGCCACCTAAGAGACGTATCATCAAAGTCCATGGTCAGATTCTGATCAAATTTATATGAGACCATCTCGGAAGTATACCTTTTAAAAAAAATTAAAAATCGTCCAAATCGGGACATATTTATCGGAGATATGCCCAAACATGCATAAAAAAATATGTACTGTCGAATTAGACCCTACGTTATTTTTTTTAATTATTACGATTTATCCTTATATAACGTCTAAATTAATTAGTGGCTCATAGCCAAAATAGATTGTTTCAAGAACATGAATTTAAAATGTTGGATCATATTTTGAAATGATAATTTGTCGCATTTGCGCACCACAAAATCTTCAATTTTAATTTCACTCTTGCATATGATATGCCGACTGCTTTAAAACTTTCTCAAATTATTATTTATACAATTTTTTGTTCATGTAATTATACAAAAACGACACAGTATGGACCACCCTTATTGTTTGATCGTTATTATTTTAATTTTGATAATAATGTAGACTAATTATATTAATTTGGGGTCATAAAAATAGTGGTCTTCTGCCTATTGCTTATTTTATTTAAGTTTGTATTTAAATCAATTTTTTTTAAATAATAAACACTTTTTATTTAATCGTTTTCACTTATTACAAATATACTGCATGAAAAATTAATTATTCAACATTAAACAAATATATTGAACTTAAAATAAATGATATCACTTTAAATAAATAGTTTTCACTAAAAATAAATACTTTACACTAAAAATACTTTGCACTTGACATAAATTTAGATCTGTCAGATTTAAAAATTACATATTTTTGATGTATTTATTGAGATTTTCTATATTTTTACCTAATCTACCTACTATAACCTCTTTCCTTTGGCCCAAATAGATTTGATATTTTTCACGTGTGTAATATGCATAGGTGGGCATTAACTCGTTAATCCGTTAATCGTTAATTAACGAAGTTAAGAAAATGGTTAACGGATTAACTTTTAAGTTAACTCAAAAAAATGTTAACGGTTTTGTTAACTTCAGTTAAATTCAACTTCCGTTAACTTTAGTCCGTTACATTGATTGTTTTATGAAAAGTACATAACAAAGTTGTCGAAATAGCTAAAAAAAATAATCTGCCGTGTGCCACAGGACTTTCTTATACATAATAATGACAATTAATAGTGTAAGTGATTTTTTTTTATTGAAAGATATTACTGACGAACTAATAAAAGATAGAATAAAATGAATTAATTAATTAACTATACTTACTTATACCAATGTATATTTCATATACATTGGTATACGAAAGTAACTTCTTTGTTATGTACCATTTTAAATGTACTTAAAAACGGATACTTATTAAAAAAATATTTTTTTTTTAAAAGTTTTTCGAAAAAATGAATAGAACATAAATTATAGACAATAATGTTAGCTACAATTTTCAACTTAGATATTTTTCTCTAATTCGCACTGTTTCAATGTAATTCGAAAAATTCAAAAATCGATGTAGGTAAACATCCGTTTTCGGTTGAAAGAACGTTTTCAAAAATAGGTTTTCTTCCCAGGCAAAAATTAATCTTAAGTATAATGTTTCACCTTTCTACGATTTGTCGTATTTGAGTTACAGCGTCTACAGACAAACAGACACACAGACATCATGGCGAAAATAGTCAGAATGGATTCAGGGAAGGTCAAAATTGATAATTCCATCAAAATCCGGATTTCGAACAAAATCGCGTTCACTATACTTACTTATAATATATGTATATTTCATATACATTGGTATAAGAAAGTAAAAAGGTCTACAAACATTTTGGATGGTTAACTTTTTAACGGATTAACTTTAACTTCCGTTACATTTTCAGAATTTTAACGCTTTAACGGTTAACGAAGTTAACTTCTTTATTAACGGATTAACGATTAACGAAGTTAACTTTTCGATTAACTGTGCCCACCTATGGTAATATGGATACTATAAAATGATAAGTGCAAAGTACTGAATTTTATGTTCGATGTATAAAGTGAATACTATCTAATATATAGTGCAATTAAATAAAACCCTTTTATTTTATTATTTTTTCATTATTTTAACCAAACAGAACCTGGAATAGAAATTTTATATAGTAATATTTTAAATATAAACCATAATTAAATAATTTAAACAAGAAATAAAAACTGTGTTGAAATTTGTATGAAACACGAGTCTCTTTTAATTTTAAAGGTCACGTTTGAATACTCTTTATTTAAATGACACATCTCCACACACAAATGTTTATTTTTTCTTGTTTTTACTTCCATAACAAAGACACACATTTTCATTATAACAGTAAATAGAGAAGTTAAGCTCTCAAACTCTGGAGCTTAAGCAAGCTTTGTTTACTTGTTAATCTAGTGTCAAAGAGCTTACAAAACAATGTGAGTGTGTGAATAGAATTCCATTTTTGTTTACAAAGTAAACATACAAGTTTGTATGAATACAACGTATAATAATGGCCTACTATTGTATCAATTATTTATTTTCTTTGTTGTATTTAGAAAAGTGAATTTTATTTTTATCTAAAAATGTTAACGTTATTATTTAATTTAAGGTACTTAACAACCTAAAAAATACAACATTTTCAATATTTTTTCAGTCCCTGTATAAGATATTACAATGATTTTTTTAAACTTTTATTTGAAGCTTATAGAAAGAAAAATACTTTTTTGTAATTTCATTTTTAACAACTATCCAGGAGGCGCCAAAGTCGAGGCCTCAAAAATGGTGTCCCACGGCGGACAGTTAATCTCAGGATTGGTGAATTTAAAAAAAATCTTCAAAGGAAGGTCCATTTCGTGACAATTATAAAAAAAATAAAAAATGACGGATGTTTTAAAAAATTTTTGAAAAAACACCCTTGTTTTTCACTATTCTCTACTAAAATAATATTTTTTTTTTGGGCAAAATGTGGTACCTAAATTGCCATACAATACATCTCAACGAACAAAACAAGACCAAAATCATTGAAATCGGCTGAGTAGTTTTGGAGATTAACTGTCCGCCATGTGAAGCCGATTTTTTTTCGAAATCTTGATTTTGATGCAATTATCAATTTACACTTTTCATGAATCCATTCTGAATATTTTTGCCATGATTTCTATGTGTCTGTCTGTCTTATTAGTTTGTCAAAAATTTGTTTTAATAGAATAATAATCACGTACTCTGCTCATTTTAAAGATTACGTATAAGAAAGTCCCGTGGTTTCTATGGCAGATATTTTTTTATTAAATAAATAACTAGAAATTTTCATTAAAAGACGTTATACTTATAGTTAGACTATAACATAGTAGCGCAGTCGTTCGGAAAATTATTCCGATTGAATGTTTTTTTTGGTCGGAACCTTGGTCGGCCATTGTTTAAACCGCAAAAAGACCTTACAAAATAAAAAAATAAAAATTTTGTATCTTATTTAGGTTTTTTCGCATAAAAAAGGTTATTACAAAGTTCAAGAAACCTTGAATATAGGTATTTTTAATCATAAATAAATAATTGTTCAGAATCAAAAATGATTTTAATATTTTCTATTACTGCTTGTTATTTCTTGGTGTGTACTAATAACTTGGGACGCTAGCTAACATTCAAGATTTATATTTTAATTACTCCTTGTAAATAATTCGTACAAGTTTCTCTTAATGTTATTAACAACAAAAGTTTTTCCAAACAATATTCTGCATTGTTTGAATTTTCTTCACGAACTTCTAGTTCAGTATCGAGTTATTAACTAAAGAGTTTTAATTTAATTATTCATCCATAAAAGTATAATCATAATTTTTAAATCTCAAGGGAAAATTTCTTAAATGTAGAGGCACTGATTAATATTCTTAACGATTTAAACCTGCGCTTGGGAGTTTACTTTTTTATGAATTTCAGGTACCTATATACAGATTTTATAAAATCATAATGAAATTTTCTTTAAAGTTTACAGGATATAGCTTATAGATTTAAAAGGACAGATATTTATTTTAAAATAATAAACATAAAAAATATAAAATAATTAACTCCTCCCACCAAAGGACCCCGCAGAATCCTTATGGGAAAGGGGTTTCGGTCAAACTCTTTGAAACTTTGGATTATGATAGTCCTTGATGAGTAGATCAAAAATGTCAATGGGCACTAAAAACTCAAACTTTTAAGATATAGCCCTCTGAAGTTGGGGATCATGATTGTCTTTAATTTGCAATAAAAAAATTTGTAGAACCTTAATTTTCGCACAAATTTTTGTATGTGTTCCCAAAGACATTTATAATCGATTGCCACCATAAAAAAGTCAACTTTTCAATTCATTGAGAAATGACAACACTCAAATCTTATTGTTACGTTTTTTTAATTATAAACAAATCCAATTGTTTTATAATAAAAAATTGGTTTATAATAAAAAAAAACGTAATAATAAGATTTAAGTACTGCCATTGGCTAAATAATTTAAAAGTTTACTTTTTATGGTGACAACCGATTATATAAGTCTTTGGGAACACATACAAATAGTTGTGCAAAAATTAAGGTTCTACAATTTTTTTTATTGCAAATTAAAGGCGAGCATGATCCCCATCTTTAGAGGGCTATATCTTAAAAGTTTGAGTTTTTAGGACTTAGTGCCCATTGACACTTTTAATCTACTCATCAAGGGCTATCAGAATTCAAAGTTTTAAAGAGTTTGACCGAAACCCCTTTCCCATATCAAAATTGTCAAAATTGAATTTATATTTTTATGACATACAAATCAAATATGTACCATTAACATCATAAGTCGTCTACTACCCTAAAGGGGAGAATCGCTTACAACAAATTAAAAATATTAAGATAAACATCATGAGTTATCTTTTTTTAGGGCGGAGCTTATATAGTTACATTATTTTAAATAAAAACACAAATTATGAGTACTATAAACGAAGAGTACTTCTTTATCTAGCAAATGAGTTTCAAAATATCTGTCTTTATTTGGTACATGAAGAAATAATTTAAATATTATAACAAGCATACTAAGTTTGTGATAAGTGAATTTCAATACATACTGAACGATCACTTATGGATGTCACTGTACATACGAGTATAATACGAGCTCTTGAAGTAAATGATATCGTTATGTGTATATGTTCCCCTCTTACAACACAAAAAGAAACAGCTGGATTTTAAACTAGGCACTCTTTGAGTTGAATTTCTATATTGTATAAAGAAGGCTCTGTAATATCATGGCCTACTGAACATTTATATGGATCGTTCTTAAATTCAAGGGACTTTGGTTACAGATTATTAATGTTGTATTTTGAATGTTATTTTACATGTTCAGACTCCAATTGTGTTTGTATAAATTGATACATTTAAATAATTTCGATTTAAATGTATACGGTAGTAGAAAATTTAGCTGCTTTGTGTAACAAAGTAATTTAGATAATAGGTATATGAAATATACTGTTATTTTATGGAAATTGGTTTAATTTTAATCAACGAAATTGACTTTTAGACCAAAAAATTTTTTTTTATACTCATCTAAATGAAATATATAGTAGATATTGTAAATTTGGGCGTGTGAGCAATTTTTGTTTATATTTTTTACACACGTTCGTAACAAAATTTATTATATTATGTTATAATTTTACTCCTAAACTGTACTCGAGTTGATATTTTATTGAAAAATTGAAAATTTTCTATAAAAAGAAATTAGAAAATTAGAATCATGAAATTTGACTAAAATTTTTTGAGTTTTATATCGTTAAAAGTATGTTTATTTTATAGAAAATGATGTCAAAAGTTGAATTTTTTAAACCGCAGGTCTGTATCTCAAACCGTTCTTGAGATATAGCCTCTCAAAGTTTTAGATTTTTTAAAATTTTGGAGAAAAATGGCCGTAACTTTTGAACGTGTGGTCGGATTTGATTTTTGTTGACAAATTTGGATTCAGCGTGTCAAAATAACATGTGTAATACTTCAAAATTCGACAAAAAATTTTTGCGAAAAATCGGAAAAATTCAAAGAGGTATACCTTAAAAAATGTCGATTTTTAGCAAAAAAAAATTTGTCGAGTTTTGTCGTATGATACATGTCATTATATAGATTTTGACACGCTGATTTCAAATTTGTCAACAAAAATCAAATCAGTCCACACATTAAAAAGTTATGGCCATTTTTCTCCAAAATGTTGAATAAACTGAAACTTTGAGAGGCCATAACTCGAGAACGTTATGAGATACAGACTTGCGGTTTGAAAAATTGAACTTTTCACATCATTTTCTATACCGGGTGTCCCAGATAACTTTTCCAGCATGGGGATCTCAGTATCTATAAGAGATACAGGTTTGGTTAAATGAGATGAATTATTTGTAAGAAAGGGGTGAGTATTACTACATCAAAAAATATTCATAATTTTATGTGGTTTAGACGGTATACCCAAAAAACTGATAATTCGGAATTTCTTTAAATGGCTATAACTTTTTTGTTAAAGTAGATAGGTACTTTTTGTTTGCGGTTTCTTAAAGCACTTTTTTGTGGAGAATTGATTGGTGTATTTAGAATTTTTATATCACTTTTAGTTTCCGAGTTACAAGCTCTAACTTTTGTTTTTCTTATGGGCCACTTAGTTGAATATATCATATTTGAACGTGTTTTTTATTCTACTTTACAACGATATGTCACTTGCCATATTTATTATCGAAAAAAAGTCGAAATACTAAATATCAGTGATATTTATGAAGTATTTTATTACTAACTTTTAAGTGAGCCATGAAAAACAAAAATTGTAAACAAAAATCACAATAACAACAATCAAAATAACAAATGAATATTTGAACCAATGAACTATTTGAAAACATATATTATAATTTTTTTTTCGATAATAAATATGGCAAGTGACACATCGTTGTAAAGTAGAGTAAAAAACACGTTCAAATATGCCATAGCCAACATAGCGGCCCATAAGAAAAACTAAAGTTAGGGCTTGTATCTCGGAAACTAAAAGTGATATAAAAAATCTAAATACACCAATCAATTCTACACAAAAAAGTGCTTAAAGAAACCGCAAACAAAAAGTACATATCTACTTTAACAGAAAAGTTATAGCCATTTAAAGAAATTCCAAATTTTCAGTTTTTTGGGTATACCGCTTAAACCACATAGAATTATGAATATTTTTTGGTGTAATAATACTCACCCCTTTCATACATATAATTCATTTCATTTAACCAAAACTGTTTCTCTTATAGATACTGAGATCCCCATGCTGGAAAAGTTATCTGGGACACCCGGTATATTAAACATACTTTTAACTAAATCTAAAACTCAAAAAAAATTTGTCAAATTTCATGGTTCTAATTTTAACTTCCCATAGAAATATCAATTTAAAGATAAGAAAATAAGAAGAAGAATCATCATAATTTATATTATAAATCATAATTTTCATTATTTTTTATGTAATTTTTCATTGAAATTATACTTATTTAAACATTAAAATGTGCTATTAGGCTATATTATTACCAGAAATTATTTTTGATAAAATTGGTAACGTGTACACAATTCACTATCAGTATTACGTATAAGAAAGTCCAGGGTCACTCATTGAAGATATTTTTTACTAATAAAATACAACATTTGTTAACTGTTTTAAAAAAAATAAGACTTATTTAGTTCATTATTTATTTTTAAACTGATAACTATAATTAGGATCACTCAGAAAAAAGGAAAATTAATACCTATATATCAACTTATAAATATAGTAATGAAATTATTAATTCATATTAATAGTTTTTTTTTGTTATTAAAATTCGAGAAATTATTAAATTCAATTAATATTTGTTCAACTATTATAAATTTTTTACCAAAAATATACACTTCAATGCATTTTACATACGATTTAGTCCATTTAGTTCAACCTTTTCGCAATACATAGTTGAATTAGAATTTATAACCTTTGACATTTAGATTAAAACTCGAAAGCAAGTAAAGCAACAGGTCTGCCAGTACAGGGAAAAGAATATATTATTATATGTACTACCTTATATATAAAATCATAATATATGTAGTACCTATACATACTTTTCTATTTCTTATTCATAAATACTGCCATACAGTATGCAAAATAATATTTTATAATAGTTTTGTATTGAAACATTCTTACATTAATTTTGTATTTTAATTATATTCAGTTTTTTTTAATTTACTTTTCGACATGCAGCTTTTTTGAACAATGGTGCTTTTTTTAAATTTTATAATTTAAAGTAAATATTGATGTTAAAACAGTTCATAATTAACTAAAGGCAAAGTTGTGTTATCTTTGTTAAAAGTTATTAGTAATTTTTTTGTTCTGTATTCATTATTTACAGTGGCGTTCTTAGAATTTTTTTAAAATTTTTTGTATCTGATTATATATCATTTTTATTAACAAATTCGGAGAGGGGGGTGGGTTAAACTTTGCCCCTTTTTTTGTTTTATATTCGTTAGTTACAGTAGCCCACCTAGAATTAAAAAAATGTGTAATTAACTCATTATATATAATTTTTATTTTTCATGTATCACAATTGTTAACATAATCAATTCATATTGACAATTTCAGGGAGGGGGGGGGGTTAACTTTACACCCTCCCTTGGGTGTGCCCCTGGTTTTTTTATAGTTAAGAAGAGTTTGACTTCTTTAACAAACTAATAAATTGGATTGTCCTCGACACGTTTTACAATACGACAGGTTTTCAAGTTGAAACGCTAAGGATAATAGCGTTGATATAATACATGAATAGATCATAGACTTACAGAATGGACTAAGCATTCCTATCCATCTGTGAAGTAATTATTGGCGAAAAAGTGTGAGAGAGACAAAGCGATAATGTAGCCTGTAGTCGTCTCTTTCTAGAATTCTAATTGATCACGTCAGAACATACCCACAGGTATTGGCTACATATTCGCTTTGTCTCTTTCAAGTGAGTGGTCAATTTTATGAGACTATTGCTCAGTCCATTTTATAAGTCTTGAAATAGATGTAGAAGAAAAAGATGGATGAATTGCGCATGCGTACATGTCAGTTTACATCGGTTATGCGTGAGAGAGTGATGATTAGATGTATAAGAGAAAAATGGATTGATTCGTATAAAATACAATTCAGTTTAAGTTCAGTTTGATTATTAATTTAATACGTTTAATTTTATTTATTTAATTAATTCGCATGCCTGATGAAAGGAAAAGACATTTCACTTCAACCATGCGGTTAACCCTCCGATGGGCGCGCGTAGAAAATTACATGAATGGGCGCGTATGTATCTCACAGATACATTTCAATATTTTCATATTAAACACCTATTAATTCAAAATACTTTATTTGCATTTAGTTTTATGAAATATCAGGTATATAAAACACTTAAATACATATAAATTAAATAAATGGTATTTCTATAAATTGAAAAATCTGGTTGAAACAAAATTGAAAAATGCATACTTTGGTAAATTTCAACTAAAAAAAATTATTTAGAAATACAATCTGTGCAAATTACTGAACAATGTTCAAGACATAAAAACTTTTTACAATTGATACAACAATACTTTGAAAGACGGGTACGTTTTGCGCTAGTATAGTAGATAGTAGTATAGTAGGCGTGTATCTGTGAGATACAAAACAGCAATATATAAAAACCACTGACTACTTTGTAATGACTTGGCATACTGTTACAAACCACCACGGGAGCTAGGAAGATACATGGGAGGAGGAAGGTCTAACTTTTGAAACGTGTCCGTTAGAACCAATATAAAATCATAATGTATCTGTAGGATACATGCGCCCATCGGAGGGTTAATGCTTGAGGCACTTTAAGGTTACCAAATAATTAGATAGATACTAAGAAATTAGAAAAAAACAGTTTTTTTTATAAATTGTTACAAGTAAAAAAGTCACATATTTAAAAATAAATATCTAGTTAAATATAAAAAAAGCTTATACGAAGCTTTCGGAGGTATTTGAATAAGAATTCTAAGAAAACACCAAACAAAGAATGATTAAAAATAAAATATAAAACTCTCAACTCGTACTATAGAGACGATCAATAAATGTAAAATAAGCAGTTGTTGTCTTTATATGAAAATTGTAACGACAGCCAGACGTGATACTTTGGTTATATAAGAGGAAAACTGACGAGATATAAACAGAGAGTGAGAGAGAAAGAAGAAGGAATACTTCATCCGAACAAGCTTGTACTGGAAAAGTTTTTAATAGATCTATCTATATAAGTTTCAATCAGGGAAATTGCAGGAACGTATTTTGTAATTTATGTATATAAAATAAAAGCAGAAATTTCTCAATACGCACTTGAAAATGTCCACTGTAATGTGAGACGTAACGTTGGTTGATAACACGACGAAATCGACACGGCTTACATCTATAAGCCAAGATTCATGTTTATTATAGTACAGATAGAACCTCAAAATAGGCTTGTATTTAAATGCATTTTTTTTATATTTTTTATGTGATTTTTGTGATTTTATATATCTTAAAACGATTAAATATTCGCCTTTTGCATTAAAAAATAATAAAGAATTTTAAAGCTATGGTATGTTGTTATAGGAAATTGTTCCGAATTTATCGAACAATTCAAAAATGGCATAATACACAGGATTTTCCATTTTAAAAATCAAGGATGACTGCATCTTCTTGAGACACCCTGTATACAATTTTCTTATGTCAAACAATCCGCAACTAAAAATACTAATCGAAGTATCCAATCGTTTTTCCACAAAATTATTACCTGAATTTTAAACGAACTTGTTCGAAATATAACCCATATTGATAAACCTAATAGTATTTAACCCCAAATACTTATTACCTCCTTGTCTTTAAGGATGTATTGTTACGCCACTGTAATAAACAATCACATTCTAACAATCCATTTGTATTACCATAAACATATAGATGTAAGGGTATTACAATTAGTATACACATAATCGTTATTGTATGTTTGTTACAGATATAGAGATGAGAGTGGTTTTGTGAGGGGAGGGGATGCTGGGTCGGGACGAGGTGCAGCGGCATCGGGACCGCCTATTGGCGCTCGCTGATCCAGTGCGGCCACCACATAACATTAAACGTCGGTCAGCGCCAGCCGCCAAGACTTCTGCCCGCCCGGACCTTTCTCTCTTCTCAAGGTATATCAACTAATATACATAGTATACTTGGATGCATTTACTGTTTACTGTTATATATGTTACTTCCTAGGTATTTCTGTACTTGCGTGGAACGTTCGTACGCCTTTCTTGTTCTATTGTTCTATATAATATTGTAGGTGTTTGTATTTATTGCAATCGATGCTATGGTGGATCGCAACCTATATTCATGTTTGCCTAGTCATCTGACAATTAGTTAGATCATAAAAAATAGACACATGAGTGTAAACTCGAGAGGGGGTATGTTGAAAAAACGGAACATAAAGTGTGTGGTTCGCAATTTTCACTGCACAGAAGTAAGAAATTTAATTTGTGCCCAGTCACCACTATACCTTGCGGTACGCACACAACTATATGGTTGCGCAGTCAACTACAGTCCGAGCACATGAGACCACCCACTTCGGGGGTCATATTTTGACACATGAAATTGTATTACAAAGTTATACTCCTGTCTCTATTCTTCATGAGTTAGATGAAGTTTTTAGAGCAGTCCACGAAGTCATAGCGCTTATTAGGGATTGCAATCCCGATCAAAATTTTCAATCCCGGGATTTTGAGATTGGACCATTTTCAAATCCCGGGATCCCTGTATTAGATATTATAAAATACGATATTATAATCTACTGACAAGTTTCCTTCATTTTTAAAAAAACAATGCAGATTAGCCAACATAAAAGATAACTTTCATAAATAGGTACTAAAATAAACAGTGGCTTGAAAAGCAATAATGGAAAATTTTTATCAGATTGCTAATTCTTCTAGTCCACCTTGTTTTCCTTTCTTCTTAACGACATAAGCATTACTACGACGATTTCTCGTACAACCAACCATAACTCATTCCTAATGTCTTGTTACGATATTACCTTGCTAACTTCTTGTGATCTTTTTTATATCTTTCTTGTGATGTATAATTTGGGAATTTTTTATTTGCATAGATATCATTATTTTATTTTATTTGAAAATTAATAATTGTCTTTTGTTTGAAGGGTCGATTTCATTGAGCAAGTTTACTAACTACTAGCCGGCGAATTCACTAGCTGCTATTAAACTCGCTTTCAGTGTAATCATGTTCACTAGCTAACTAGTAGATTGTGAACAATCTGCTGCAAAAGATGAAAGCTACTTTACTCGCTAGTCACTGGCGTGTGGGCTTGTTAGCTAGTAAACTAGCCGTGTGTCATCATAGTTGCTAGTGAACTAGCTGCGAATATCTCGGTAATTCCTATTCACAACACGTGGTTCAAACTGGCTAGTTGGTTACTGAGCGAGTGGAATGTTTTGTGTGTGATCATCACTATCGTACTAGCTGACTCGCCCGCTTCTAAACTCACCGGCTTGTAGCTAGTAAACTCGCTTAATGTAAACGACCCTTTACAAAGATGTATTATTTCAACTTAATTCTGTTGACAACATTTCATGATAAGCACAAATCTTACACTTACTTCTTAGTTTAACTTTACTGTAGCATTCTACATAAGTACCTAATTAATTAGGTATGTTTATGTTCTCTTGAAACTGTGTGTTGTTATACTAATTCAAAATATAATTGTTATTTTGTTCATTGCATGCAAAATAGACTTACCTACTAACAAATGTACATACATAAGGTACTGGCATCAGTCATGGGCACCTTAAGAGCAAGGTATACTTTTTTTTAAGGAAGTCATGTTACTAATAAAACAAGTACATCATTAGTAAATCAATTTAATTATTAAAATCTGTAAATATACGATTTTTTCTAATTAGGCCTTTTATTTTGTTTGTTTTTCTCCAGTAATGGGTACCCAGTGATGGTCACTTGCTAATGATTATAAAATGATAAGTACTACTACACAAACGTTTTTAAATAAAGAGTCATACAATTTAAAACAATGTGAAACATTTAAATAAGAAATTACACTTTTTTTGAGAGCGAACCTAACCGCGATAATTTATCTGTCCAGTATTTTTAAACAAAATAATCAATTATCATTAAATCACGCTGTAAGACAGTTAAATGTATATAGATTAATATTCAGTAATGGCAGTAATCAAATAACAAATATTTCTAATTCAGTACATTAAATTAAAAATTACTCAACACTGGGGTAATGCCAAAGACTTAGAAAATTTGTATCTTTGAAATTTCTCATTTTTTCTACTATTCATAAGCAAGTTTACTATTTTCAACTTAAATTTAGTCAGAAATAACGGAAAAGGTCGTACAAATAATTAACAAATATGTATATACAGTTGCAAATTTAACTAGGTTTACACTTGATTTATAAAGTGCTTACTATACCCCCTCCCCCCTTAAATATACTGCTAGTAATATATATTTATAAAACGACCATATTCTCAAATGATTTATAAGTAAATACAGCCAATTTGACTTTTGATCTTATGATCGAGCTTAAATCTTATAAAATCTATTTATTTAGGTACTAGTTTGCGAAATATGTACAGGATAGCTAATATTTACCACTTATCTAAAATAATGTTTATTTTCCTATGTGCTATACATATTTAACTTTATTCCATATTAATGAATGGAAGTTCAAAAGCCAAATTCACTTACATATTTAACAGTCAATAAAATTAATGTTTTATAACAAAATAATGTAAATTATAACTTGTATCTATGTACTAATGGGGTGCATAAAAATGTATTTCAATTTATTGGCAAAAATATGAAATATTTGGTTCTTGCAAATTGATCAAAAATGACCAAATTTAATACACAAGATATATTAAACTAATATGTCAAATTAAGGACTTTAGTCACGTTAGATACCCATCGTTTATGAAACCAGGCATATTATGTTATACAGTCTAAGCCGGTTATAACGATATCGGTTAATACAACGTATCGGTTTTAACGACTGAATGCTGCATCAAATCTAGTCACGTGACTGATTTTGAATTTTGAATGCTCGCTATTGGTCAGCGTCAAGTGAAAAAGTTCAACATGGTTGAGCTTATACTGCTTGACGCTAGAAATCACGTGACACCAAATGACAATAGTTTTGATATTTTGTGCATTCTTGTTTGTTTTGTGAGTTTACGTCTTTACGAATAGGATAATGAAATGTAAATCAATTTTAATAACTGAACGTAATTTATTGATTGTTTCACAGAAAAACCTCAAACAGTAGTTGTCAACTAAAATTCAAAAATTCAAAATCAGTCACGTGACTAGACTTGACGCAGCGTCGAGCGTCACAAGAAAAGGCACCTATATAATTGCATTTTTTTCGGTTTTTACGACTTAACAAGACTGGTCCCCTCGATGTAGTTATAACCTATATTTGTTTTTCAGGTCGTCGACAAAATCGACGTCCAAGATGACCGTGCAGGATTATGTTCGTGCCGACCCAGGATATACACCCAATATTGAGCATCTTGTGTTCCCAAAACGGGGAGAAGTGCCTCCACCACCGGCTCCCAAACCCAGATCGCGTCTCGCGGAAATGTTTGCCCTCAGTCGACATCTCCAACAACGTTCGGCTGATCGTGATGTTAAACAGACTAAGCCATCTCCGCCTGCGCTTAATGTAAGTTATTTTAGAGTTAACAATCATAAAGAACTAGAAACAGTCTTTAAAGATTTTTCCGAAACTAAATTCTACGAGATGTCGCCACCGTAGAAAACAAAAATTATTTGCACAAGTCTAGCCCTGAGGGGAAATGACAGATACAAGTAATTCAGTGACAATTGACGATCGAATGAAAAATGGGATATTCTCGAAATTAAACAAAGATGAAGCTACAAAGGATAGAACTAGTTCTTATGTTTTTAGGCTTACATTCAATGTTTTCAAATGAAAATTGCAGTATTATTATAAAATTAGAAAGCTTAAACTAATATCTATGTCATGGTATATTTTCTTCTCCGTATTTTTCAAGAATTTTTGTTATATATTGAATTTTATCATATCAAGAAAATACACACATTTTCAGATTTTTTTTTATTAATATATAAAAAAATTAAATTGAAAAATTAAGTATGTCATAACATAGAAAAATTAATCTTGTTTATCACTTATTCTTTAAATTATAACCTTTTATTTTGTTTATATTTTTTCTCCAGTAATTGGCACCCAGTAATGGACACTTGCTAATGATTACAAAACGAAACAAATGTTAAAAAAATGAATCGTAAAATTTGAAACAATGTATAGCAGATGCTATGATAATGTAATAACTAATAAATGTCCACTATTTTGACACTCATTGGTCGATTGTCATCAAATTATGCTATAATGGCAGTTATCAAATATCAACAAAAATTTCTATTTTAGTACATTCAATTAAATAAGTGTCTAACCCTGACGTAAACAGTCCTAGACTGGTTCCTGCACTTTAAAGGCCTATTTATTAATAACAACTAAATATATTTATATCCAACTTAATCAAATATTTTTTTGAAAACTCTAAACAATATGACATTTCAATTATCTAGTACATTTTCGTAATGAACTGTAAACCATTTTAATACGTATATTTTTTTGTTCTACAATAAATAGCTGCTTCCAATTTTCTTTGTTGATCATTTTTTACTGTAAAAACTTCGTTATCAAGTAGGTTTGGAAAAAGAAGAATAACAATACATAGCTTTAAAAGCACAATTGTAATATAAGAGCGTTTTTATAATATATTCAGTAGCTGTCCGTTAAAAATAAAAATTAACTATGGCATAATAATATTTGGGATGTTACCTGCGGTTTTAATTATAAGAGGGGCAATTTAGGTTGAATCATAAATTATTTCTGTTTTTAATTTACCGACCATTTTCACGTATTATTATGTTTGGAATTTGGATGTTTTCTGTTAATTTACTTGCAGGGAAACATGGATTATTATTCTGAATTATGTTTTAATTTATCTTCATAAATATCACATGTACAGTTAACTCCATAAGTGGCCGACCAGTTTTTATTGACTTATTTTTACTAAAATTGTGATACCTTTACGTATTTATTGCAGAAAAATTTCAATGATATTGATTTCAAGGTATTGAAATTCTCTACAAAAAGGTCATATTAAAATTTCATTTTCTACATAAATGCACTCCGCGTCAAGTTTCAAAATATGCAGTTTTTTTCAAATGTTTTTAAATTACATAAAAAAATTGATGTTGATGAACATATTAGACCATCATAAAGAAGAGTAAATTTGCTCCATTTAAGAATAAAAAAAATTTGTAAAAAGTTATTTTTTGACAAAGTTACAAGAATTTGAAAACAGGCTATTTTTAGGTGTATCCTTAATTGATTATCTATGATTCGTACGAAGTTGCGGATAATAACCATGATCCAATAACACAAGGTCTACTTGACAGTTCATTTGTGTTATACTGTGACGTCATCAGCACTAAATTTTTCTAATAGAGCCATTCCACGTCAAGCGGGACAGTTTTTGACCTCATGTTTTCTGATTTGGCTATAATTTTTTTTACAGCTTCTTTGGACCCACTTTATATGTCAAACAATTTTTATTTTATTTTTATCACCCCTAGTTTAGTAGTTACAAGGGGTAATGTTTGGTCAAACTCAATATATGTGGTCTCAATCGATTTGTCTTAGTGTCCCCAATAAAATCAACCATAAAAATACCTTGTTGTCGCTTTGTATTTTGAGATAAATTGCATATCACTTGAAAACGGGGTTTTCTCCCTTCAACCCTATTTTTAAGGGTGTTGCATCACTTTTCACTAGTCCAAGTTATTTTTTCGAATTCTCCGCACTAAAATCTATAATAATCAACCATGACCTTGTCAAAATTCTTCCTTTACTGATCAGTACCGTAACATAAGCCGTGTGGATAAGCACGCGCGCGCGGTTTTTCGTATAAATCAATTTTTTTGACACAGTTGCCATCGGAGTTCCATTCTATAACTCACCAGTTTTGTAGAGAATTGATCAAGGAATACGCTGATATTTTTTTCAAAATTGTCAAAGCGTGTTCTCGCCTTGAAAATCACGTTTAAATAATATAATTGTTTATAACAAATAAATTAAATTGTTTATAACAATAAAATAAATATGTTATTAAAGCGACATTTAAGAGCTTCAAAATGTTTTTTTGTTGAAGTCTGTAGGATAAATAGAACCAGAGTTATAAGCAGTTAAAGGAGAGCATGTTTTCGATTTTTTACCGTTTTTCCGAAATTTCAACCCCTTGTAACTACTAAACTAGGGGTGATAAAAATAAAATAAAAATTGTTTGACATATAAAGTGGGTCCAAAGAAGCTGTAAAAAAAAATATAGCCAAATCAGAAAACATGAGGTCAAAAACTGTCCCGCTTGACGTGGAATGACTCAATAATGAATTTGTGAAAAACTAAATATAAATAAAAAAACGATAAATACAGTTTACATAATTTTTTTTTATTCTTTGATTTTTTTCATTTTTTTAAAATTTATTCAAGCTTCTAATTCTAAAAACCATCCTGCATCTAAAAAATAATGATTTTATATCAAGTGGAATATCTACTTTATCACTTGCATTAACGTGGAATTTTAAATAATCACTTTGTGATTTAATTCCTGTAGTATTTCGCATTCACATTTTCTTTACCACAAGCTTTAATCCACTTTTTTTTATTTCAGGATTTTTTGGAAAACGAAAAAATTTAATATTTGTATTATCTGTCTGTTTCCAGTTGAAACATTTTTTTACAACACAGTACCGCATTTTTTTATAACCAATATAATGTCAACAGTGTCTATTTCACTTCAGACTAAATTTAATAATTCAAACTTAACCCTTAATTACTCGCGTTGGTATATTTTGTACACCAGTAACGCATTTTCTGCGATTACTAAATGCATAAATTTTTGCGGGACTGTACACCCCCATCTAACCTTTGTTTAGTCATTCTAGAGTGTGATAGGAATCCGGCAGTCAAAATTTGAGGATTGTAGCAGTTTGTATTAATTTTTTACTTACTAAATGTAGGTGGTATTAACGCACAATAGCAGCATCCTAAGCGAAGAACCGTGTTTTTGAAGACATTAGTGATGCTGCTGATGGAAGACATCTTGTCAAAAGACTAAAATTAAAAAAAATACCAACAAAAATCAAATTTTTGTTGTCCGATTTATTGCAAGATGAATATTGAACAATTTTGTGTACTTTTTTAGATTTATTTTGGTTAGTTTTTCTTTCTAATCCTTAATTTTTAGTTGGGTTAATTTTAAGAAAATTTTTCTTAGTTCCTCAAAAATAAATAGTACATAATATGAATTGGGCAAAAAAATTAATATAATACCTTCAAAATTCCCAAAAACTAGCTTTTTTATGTGGTGTATAAAATACACCGCGCGAGTAACTGTGTTATGGTATTTCACGCGAGTAATTAAGCGTTAATATGTACAATGTCAATTTTTAATTTGTAAATTTTTGGCCGATGTACTACGTCATCAACGCTATATGCAATAATGGCGGGTGTCAAAATAATCGTAGCAGATATATTAATCAATAGTACTAAAATAGGTATTGATTTTCCATCCATAATGAATATAATTGATGTAAATATATTCAAATCATTTGAGAATGATAATTATGAATCCCCCCATATCTTTTGTTGATAATCCACCACTGTTTCTGTGTACCCGTCTACATTTGCATCATTTGTAATTGTATTAATTTCTCAACCATTACAGTATAATGATGCGTGTACATGAATATGTAAATGGCGAGGCGGCGAGCGAGATCATACCGGCAATGTATGTATGTATGTATGTACTTGTCTAGATATATCCACACATGTCAAAACAGGGGGTACATGTGGAGCTGAAACAGCGTTTCTGTACTTTTTTTTTTTTTTAAACTTCTTTGGTCTCTTCATTTTGAAGATTTATTTCAAGCGCGTGCGCATGGTAAATTAAGGCGGAAAGTCACTGTGATGGAAAAAAAAATGTCTTACATTTTTTTGAAGTATACATTTTCATAAATGTGTATACAAAAAATTAGTTTAAATTCCGAAAATTGACGGAGTTACAGTCAATTTAGTGAGACGAGGTAGCACGGCCGGTTATGACAAAACAAAATGGCATTTTTCGACCTGGTTGACACGATTCCTCAAAGACTAATAAACCTATTTCATATATTTTTTTATAATTTTCGTAATTGTAGTAGCTATCGTTGCGCGTAGCCGATTTTTTAAATTTTGATAATTACTATTTTTAAAACCACTCTAATAAAAAAATAGGTCTTAAAATGAAAAATAATTTCAAACGATCGCCATTTTGTGAAAAAAATAAATAAAAAAAAGGATTGTGTGGTTTTATGAAACCACGGTAAAAGTGAAACTTTTTTTCACATTATAGACATTTAACTAAAAATTTTCGGAATAATAAATTCAAGCACTCAAAATTGAAATAAATCCATAAACAACATCATGCACCAGCAAAAAGTTCTAATAATTCTAATAAATTCTATATAACAACCAAACAATTTCTGTCTCTTTCATTTGACACGGCTCTTTTTTCGAGTCAGATGCACTGTCCATTTCTTTATGTCTATGGCTCTGACGTATTTATCCCTACTCCGCGGCCGAGCGTCACGCGACATGCAACACACAGTCGAAAAAGTTTGAGACGATGTAATAAAAGTTTCACTTTAAAAACGGCTACGTGCAACGATAGCTACATTCATATAAATATTGATAAATTTTTTATATTTTTTTTTCATATAACTCTTCTCGAAATTTCGAGTGAACCATAGAGAAAAATATTTTTTTTGGTCATCACATCGAGGCTCATAACTTTGTAAATTTTTAATATTTTTCAATAAAAATTGGTATTAAATAAGTTGAATATATTCTTAATCACATGTCCTTTACCTGATTCAAAAATAATTAGTTATATCTGTGAAAAAAATTCCCAAACATTGACAATTTTTTGACCCATCACAGTGGCTATGCCCCTTAAGACTTTGACACAAATAGCTCACATGACAGATATTTTTTTACTGACGTTGGTATACTCATAGCCTTTTTGACTGGCATAGCTATATGAATACTTTATTTAATGTGTAATATTGAACTCGATTTTCCAGCAATTTCAACGTTTTTGATTTACTTTTTATTAAGGAAAGTCCCATTCAAACTGGAGAGTGAATATCTTATAAATGAATCAAATGAAATCTTGTTTATTTAATATTTTCTGAAAATGAAATATTCGTCGAACGGAGAAATAAGTTCTGTCATAAATTATCCAACCACGCGAATAGTTAAAACTGGAAAGTTATACGTGGAAATGTTCTTGGGCATAAATATTATCTTTGGATAAAGAGATAAAAAGTACATTAGTACTTTTTATTGGGTCGGGCTATTTATACATATTTAATTTTTAGTTTAAAATTTAGTATGTCAGAATTAAAAAAAAAAAAAAAAAACTTTAGCAATTTATTTTCTTAATTTGAAAATAGTTTACGTTCACGAAAAATATATGGCTCACACCATGTTCTACATTGGATTCAACCATGATTAACCCCCCCCCCCCCCCCCCACCCCCGGGTATTATACAAAAGTCGGCACTTATGAATTCAATTCTTATGAATAAATAAATTACATTTACAACGAAAATTTTTCCCGTAAAATTTTTATTAATTTTATTTTTCAAATTAAAGTCAATCTATTATCTACAAAAAATATATATTTACATCAGAGGTTCCCAAAATGTGCGCCGCGGTGTCCTAGGGATTCGAATGTCTCCATTAACTGAATGTAAATGAATAAATAATAATAAATGAATTAATTTGTTCAATAATATAGTTTTTTTACGTGTTCATTACAAGTTAGTATAGCTTTCACTTAAGGCCCGTTTACACGTATCTAGTCATTTAGTGTTTAGTAAAGTGACAAGTAGTCTTCTAACTAAATCGTTAAGATCGAGCACCTTCGGATTTTGTCGTTTTTCCCGAGACAGCAATTCTCTTTGTTCATTAGAAGGTAGTATAGCTTTGACTAAAGGTCCGTTTACACGTATCCAGTGATTTAGTGTTTAGTAAAGTGACAAGTAGTTAACTAAATCGTTAAGATCGGGCATCTTTTGTCGTATTTCCCGAGACAGCAATTCTCTGCCGTACCGTCTTTATCGAATTAATCTTATCGGTCTGATCTTTACCTGAACCATAAACCAGATCTCTACAAGAAGCAAATTACGAAGCCACACCTATTAAACCGAAAAATAGTACATATTATATTCTACTTGCTCACTTATACACTAATGTCCGGTATTGCAAAGGGGATAGCAATATTAATTTTGTGATAGTATCTATGGATTTTCTACGGAATTTAGAGCAATGATACTTCAACGTATTGTAATACAGTTGGCGACTCTGACCGTACAAAATAATTATCATAATATCACCACTGTTTTAATACCGTTGTTTGTGTTTACATACAACGCATGCGCGTAAGTTGTCAAAGTCATCAGAAAACTACAAGATAACTGTCATATAAGTTTGATATCTCATTTGGGAGTGCTAGCTAGCTTGTAAATTTGCTAGTCCTTTTATAATACCGGACATAAACCGTTTAGTTAATACTTGACTTGACTTACTACTTGCCTAACACTGTTTACACGTATAAAATTACTTGTCACTTGACTAAACTACTAAATCACTGGATATGTGTAAACGGGTCGTTAGGAAGGGACGCCATGGAAGAAACGTCAGTTCAAAAAAGATTTGAAAACGTTTGAGAACTTCTGATTTACATAGGTAAATACTCAACATTGAAATGTTTCTTCCCAAGATTTTTTGTCACGACCACGACAACAGTTTTACCATAAAACATATACGAACAACGTAATGATAAAGTAGATACAGCTCAAAAACCGTTTTAAAAGCAGAAGTTTGTTTACAAGATAAACATATATAAACTACTTACTTGCCGATAAAATCCAGTTGAGTAACCAGCTTGAGGGAGTTTTTGCTTCGGTAAAGGGTTCCTGCAGGATAAATATATACATACACACATGTGGCCATCCTTTGAACTGAATGACGATAAAATATTAGTTACCTTTGAAAGCAGGACACAATGCATTGTTAGAATAGTTGTCCAAGTGACCGCATTTAGTCGATATGTTCTGTGGTATATAATGTCAAATTGGTACTATCGGTATCAAAAGTTGTCTGCCACCCTAAAGGTGAGAACCGCTTACAATAAATTCAAAACATCATCGGTTATCTTTTTATAGGGCGGAGTTATATAGTTAAATCATTTAAAGCAAATTACTTCCATTTCATTAATTAATTATATATCTACACTCAGCGTTCTGTAAGACGTCCATCCACAAGACGACCGTTCCATAAAACAATGTTCTAACAGTTCTATAGAACGTCTTTCCCTAACCCCCACCATAATACCATTGTGACTGCTATATTTCAGCGCGAAATTTAAATTAACAAATTGACGTTAAAGTCTTCTATGTAGTTGTAGATTTTACACACAAAACTTGTGTTTTGGTGTGACTCAATGTGGAAAAAAAATTAAATTCAATACAAAATTTCGTTGAAATTGAAATATAATAAATAGTGTAAAAAAAATGTGTAAGGTACATTTTATTAAAATTTGATAATTCGAAAACGATTAAAAAAGGAAATAACAAAAATAAATTATTGGCTTATGATTGTATAGAAATCTATACATTTTTCATCCAGTATTAAAGCAACGAATAACAATTGTCTAGAGTTCAATTCTAAAAAGTCAACAAACCAGGATCTCGTTCACCAACAGCGCCATTTTTATTATTATGTATCTGTCAACTTTTAGGCGTGGTGGTGGGGGCTCCTCTAGCCGACGTCTTGTGGAATTATTGAATTACCGATGGCGACGTATTATAAAACGCTGAGTGTAGTTTTAACATATTTAAATACTGAAATTCGGAATATCAAATATTTATTTCCTCAATATAATTTTCAATAGATTACATAATAATTTAGTCGCACAAATATATACGAGTACTATAAACGAAGAGTAGTTCTTTATCTAGCAAATGAGTTTCAAAATATCTGTCTTTGTTTGGTACATGGAGAAGTGATTTAATAATTATAAATCAAAAGGGAGGAGCCTAATATGTTTATGATAAGCGAATTTCAATAAAAACTGGACGACTACTTATGGAGTTTACTGTACCTATAAATATATTATATTAATTTCATGATTTATTTTTAATGTCAACCGTTTTATTAACATCTAAAATATTCTGTAGTTAACTATGTATGTATGTATATTTAACATTACAATCTGAATTAAAATTTTCATCTCACCATTATTTTTAATGATTTTAATTTCAGATTTACAATTTGAGTGTTTCTGCATTTGAAATTTAATTAACTGTAATTAATGAAATTTTAATCAGCAGTCACTAAATTAACATAACAAATAATAAATATTTATGCCAACTGTATTACCAAAATATGACATCAAACAATTTCAACAAATTGTCATCAATATCCTGGCATTGCTTTTTGATGGAATTTAAAAAAATAGTCATTTAATATAGCTTATACTGTAGTACTTCGAAATAATGGTGTAATTGGGACAGGAATCTCGCGTTAAGTGAATAATTTTTTTTGGTGAAAATGCCTGCAAGCAAAGTTACAGTATGATCCAAATTTAGAGTATTTTTTTAGTTTAACTCACGATTTCCAAAGAAGTTGTTCATTAAAATAGTATTATTTTAATACCAGTGGAATGCAAAAAAAATTGTCTTTCTTTTTTATACGAAGTGAAACAGTGATATTGGGCACGATAAAAAAGTTATATAACAATTAAGTTTGTAAGAAAAGTGAAATTTTCAGATTTTTGAAAATTATCGGTGACCCTTAAGATTTAGAGAAAAATGAATAATTATAGAAAATAATCTTCTCTATAAGAACTTTAAAATAAACAAAAGAAAATTGAAATCGGATGAATAGGAGCTGAGATAAAGCTAAAAACCTTTTTTGCACATAGACCCCTTTTGAAATTTATAAAATTATCATTTTACATGTTGTTAAAAAAGTACAAGTAGAAAAAAAGGTTATTTGAGGTAATTATATTTTGTACCTATATGTACAATATTGTACAAGTATAATTGTAATGACCTTTTTTGCTTTTGAAATTTTGAACGCAGTTTAAATACAAAAAAAATCGATTTTTAAAACATCAAAATTTTTCAAAGACTCGTTGGAATACTATAGTCTCCTTTTAAACTTCCATAGACCTCCAGGGTGTCCACTTAAAACTTGTTGGGAATCCCTGTTCTAAAACTACATAAACCAAATATAGTTTTTACTGCAAATCTAAGTATTTACAATAAAACGACAGTACTAGAAAAACAATCTACAGTTATTCGAATTCCAAAGCAAAGAAACAATAAAAAGTATTATTTTATTCATTCAGAATCCAGATTATGTTCATTATTATTTATGAAGGCATTTCTTTTTAATAAGCACTTATGTAAAGTTTTACGATCAAGCAGGAATTGTCCTTGTACCTTTTTATGTCATTTAATATAGTGGAATCATATTTAGTTCCTATTTTCTAACCTTTTTAAATTATTATTACATCATAACATTTATACGATTTAGATATATCACTATTTGAACTATAGTAAAAATATTTAAATATATTTGAAAGTACGCTTAGTAATTTAGCAATCTTTAGTTAATTTAAACTGATCTGATTTCAAAATGTATCACAAATGTAAATCGTAGTCACGTTCAATGCATTCATAAAAAAACGAGGCTGCAGGAAATGTCGATGACCATAAATTATGCCTTTTTAGTATAGGTATGTCGATAATATCAACAAAATGTGATCTTGATATTATGTATAGTGTTATTCAATTACTTTTTATAACAGTAGGAACCAAATATTTCATATACACCTGCATATATCAATTTAAATTATGAATAAAATCGAAAACAAGTTTTGTATCAATAGAAAAATTTCATTAGTGTTCGCGGGAACCGAGTGATCATTGCTAACTTTGTTATTATTGGAGCTAGAAGATCGGTTAAATGGGCAAAGTATCAGTATTTTTTCCGGGATGAATAATGGCGGTGTCAAAAAAACAATTGAATGTCAAATTTCAGAGATATATTGAAATATAACATTTTTTTAAATGGAACATCCTATATATTATTATTGAATTTTGTAGCTGAGGATGTTCTCTTTATAAAAGTGTAATACATATATGATGGTAAAATTGATAGAAAACAAGTTATAACAAGTATAAAATTAATAAAAAATATCGAAAAATAGTGTGCTATGAAGTTTTAATAAATTGAGAACAAATGATTAAAACATTTAAAACAATAGTTTAAGGTTTTTATGTCATTTGTTCGCAAATTTTAAATGTTTTTGATTTTAACTGATAACGAAAAAAATTATTTATTATAATTAATTATATTTTTTTATGAATAATGCTCAAAAATGTTAAAAATCTGCGAAATAAGGGACAAATATCTGAAATTATTGTTTTAAATTTTTTTATCATTTGTTTGTATTTTATTAAATCTTCATAGCACACTATTTTTCGATATTTTCTATTAATTTTACACTTGTTATAACTTGTTTTCTATCAATTTTACCATCATACATGTATTACACTTTTATAAAGAGAACATCCTCAGCTACAAAATTCAATAATAATATACAGGGTGTTCCATTAAAAAAAATGTTATATTTCAATATATCTCTGAAATTTGACATTCAATTGTTATTTTGACACCGCCATTATTCATCCCGGAAAAAATACTGATACTTTGCCCATTTAACCGATCTTCTAGCTCCAATAATAACAAAGTTAGCAATGATCACTCGGTTCCCGCGAACACCCTGTATACTTTACATATTTTTATCAAATAATTATTCCAAATTTTTAATGTTACGTTTTATTATCCGCACTAATTCACTGGACCTGGTATTATAGTTCAATCAAATAAGACTTTTTCCCGGAACTAATTCGGACCAAAATGATTTTTGGTGGAAACGTTCTACTAGTGTCCCTGATCATCCCACAAAAAGTCCGAGCTGATCCGAGTTGTGCTACCGCCGCCATCTTGAAAAAATGGCGGACGGGTCACGTTTTTCCATAGTTTTTCGTGTTTTTCTCTGAAACCATTCATTTTACGAATACGGTGCACTGGACTTTTTTTGTAGAGTATAAAATTTTCTTTAAAATAAGGTTTATAAATAACACAAGGAGTGCCGGTTTTTAAAATCACAATAAACGGAGAAAATAATATTTCGCATTTTATTTCAATTTTACTTGACTCTTAATGCTACAATGATAATTTTATATAGAATCTTTATGAAATATCATAAATTTGTGCATATAATAAGACCAAAAACATGAAGATTAACATAATGGTAACGGAAAGAGGGTTAATATTCTTAACCCCTACATTAGTGTGTACCAGAATAAGATATATGTCTACTACAGAACTGATGTAAAATGTTCAAATTATAATGATATTTTATTAAATATTGAAAATATAATACTTTAACACCATTAAATAGGTATTTGATGTTTTCAGAGACGGCTTAAGGAGATGTCTCAATCCAGGTGTTTTTATGAAAATTTGGCCCATTTAGTGCAAATATATGTAATTTATATATGCTGAGTATTTAATTTCCAGTTAAATAACATATGTAAGTCAATTTTCATAGGGACTTACCTAGGCAACTACAATAAATGGATACAAACACATGGCGCAAAAATTATATTTATAATATTATTTCATATTCATACATATTTTCTCAATTATTTCAAATTTGTTTCTCAAAAAATTTGCATAGCTAAGGATTTTGTATTAATTTACTTGAATTTTATAACCCTGATCATTATATAATTATATTATAAAGCCGTCAAGTCTTCATTTGATGTTTTTAATAAATATAAGTGAGTATACAGAAAAAATCGATTTTAGTTCAACCATGTCTATCTAACTACAGCGAAGTCAAAAATTGTATTAATCTCATTTGGAATGAGAAAAAGATAAAAATTTGATATCACTCATATTCCAGCCTATTTATAATTCCATCGTACTTACTTACTTAAAAAAATCATGTGAAAATTGACTAACATACATATATTATTCAGCTGGAAATTAAATACATAACATGTAATAAATTACATATTACACTAAAATTCAAAATTTAAGGATCATTAAATTTTTCAATATTTTTAGGAATTTTTTAATAACTGCATCTCCGCGAAAAATGGTCGCAGAACAGTTTAAAAAAATGGGATCATTAAAGTGTCGATGTTTTTTTTAAGTTAAAAGTATTCCTAAATTATCTGTGAAACCCTGAATCGCACAGATTTTTTTCTTTGTACCGTAAGCGATCAAACATGCCATATTGCTATTAGAGAGATAAAGGGTCACTCTAATTTTCCAACGTTTTAAAGATATCTTTGAATGGCTGTTTCTCCGTGAAAAATGTTCATAAAACAGTTTTCAAAATAAGGTTTTAAAACTTAAGCGTTTTTGTTTCCAATCATTACTTAATTTTTTTTGTCTTCAGAATAATAAAATATAATTAATTATATTTGTACATTAGACATTTCTCTTACCTTCTCTTCAATTTAATTTTTATTTGTATTACTATACGACCATAATTTTGATCGATTTATTTGCGTCCAAACTTTGTTATTTCTCATCGTTCTGCATTAAAATTATAAAAGTTTATTTTTTATCAGAAAAATACATTGTCATTTTGAAATAAAATGTTATTTGCAAAAGAAATAAAAGTATATTTGCACTAAATGGGCCAAATTTTCATAGAAACACCTGGATTGAGACATCTCCTTAAGGCGTCTCTGAAAACATCAAATACCTATTTAATGGTGTTAAAGTATTATATTTTCAATATTTAATAAAATATCATTATAATTTGAACATTTTACATCAGTTCTGTAGTAGACATATATCTTATTCTGGTACACACTAATGTAGGGGTTAAGAATATTAACCCTCTTTCCGTTACCATTATGTTAATCTTCATGTTTTTGGTCTTATTATATGCACAAATTTATGATATTTCATAAAGATTCTATATAAAATTATCATTGTAGCATTAAGAGTCAAGTAAAATTGAAATAAAATGCGAAATATTATTTTCTCCGTTTATTGTAATTTTAAAAACCGGCACTCCTTGTGTTATTTATAAACCGATCTTAACGACCTTGGACTTATTTTAAAGAAAATTTTATACTCTACAAAAAAAGTCCAGTGTACCGTATTCGTAAAATGAACGGTTTCAGAGAAAAATACGAAAAACTATGGAAAAACGTGACCCGTCCGCCATTTTTTCAAGATGGCGGCGGTAGCACAACTCGGATCAGCTCGGACTTTTTGTGGGATGATCAGGGACACTAGTAGAACGTTTCCACCAAAAATCATTTTGGTCCGAATTAGTTCCCGATATGGGCTATATTTCTGCTTTCCTTACTGGACTAATTACACGCGTTAATATCCACAACATGCTCACTCTACATACCTACCCAACATGCCCACAAAGAGATCAAAAAATATTTTTTTTTTAGTTTTGATATTAAATTTTTTTTTAATATTAATATTTACGATTAGTCCAATCAAATTATCAAAAAAATGTAGTTCGTAAGACATTGTTCTACAGAGTCATTTTTAGGGTTCCGAAGAAACCCTATTAATCTCACTTTGTCGTCCGTCCGTCCGTCCGTCCTTTTCACTCAAAGCTCAATAGCTCGTAAACTATATAAGCTAGAACTTTGAAATTTTTACTGAATATGTAAAATGACACCCTCTAGTAAAATATGTACAAATATTTTGGAAAAATATTTTTTTAGGGGGGGTGCTAAGAAGCTAAAGACAGCCAAAAAAAAGATTTTTTTTATACCAAGGCAAGTGGCACATCAAAATGTGTAACCAAGCTAGTGTAATTTGATCCATATTCTTATTTTTTTATAAATCAAAAATGGCGCCTACAGGGGGCTTTAAAGCAAATTCAAAAAAACAAAAAAAATGTATTCCAAATCGTGTGGGATGTCAAAATGTAGATCTCAGTGAGTAGAATATGACACTATTTTTTATTTTTTTTTAAAATTAAAAATGGCGCCTACAGGAGCCTCCAAGCAATAATTTTGTCTGTCCCCCCCCCTCTAACTCGGTAACTACTGGCTCGAAAAATCTGAAAAAAATTAGGTAATGAGGCTTTGGTAAGACTACCAACGACAAATACTAAAGTCACCAATATCATTTTAAATTTTGGAGAAAAAGGGAGGGGTGTCATACATTTTATTATTTTTATTTTTTTATCTGGGCATGTGGGGTGTCGAAATATAGATCTCAGTGAGTAGAATATGAAAGTATTTTTTATTTTTTTTATAAATCAAAAATGGCGCATACAGGGGGCTCAAAGCAATAATTTTGTCTGTCCCCCCCCCCCTCTAACTCGGTTACTACTGACTCGAAAAATCTGAAAAAAATTAGGTAATGAGGCTTTGGTGAGACTACCAACGACAAATACTAAAGTCACCAATATCATTTCAAATTTTGGAGAAAAGGGGTGGAGTGTCATACATTTTTTTATTTTTATTTTTTTATCTGGGCATGTGGGGTGTCGAAATGTAGATCTCAGTGAGTAGAATATAACAGTATTTTTTATTTTTTTTATAAATCAAAAATGTCGCCTACAGTGGGCTCCAAGCAAAAAAAAATTGTCCCCCCCCCCCTCTAACTCGGTAACTACTGACTCGAAAAATCTGAAAAAAATTGGTAATGGGGTTTTTATAATACTAGTAACGACAAATACTAAAATCAACAATATCATTTCAAATTTTGAAAAAATAGGAAGGGGCGTCATGGATTTTTTTTTATTTTCATATCTAGTCAAAATGTAGATCTGAATTAATAGAATATGATCCTATTTTTTATATTTATTTTTAACTCAAATATGCACCTGTAAATGGCTCTAAACAGTCCACGTAGTATATACTTCGGAACCCTTATGGCATACACTGGTGTATGTCTTGACAAATTTTTTTTAATTCAAATTGTTAAGGGGTGTATTCTGAGTACTACATTAAGTTGGCGTGGTCTATGACCTTGAGCGTTGTCCGCCATAAGCACGAAAACTTTAAACGTCATTATCTCGTAAACCGCTCATTCTACGATAAAATTTGTCATAACCTTTCTTATTCGCCAGGGTTGAATCTACAATTTTATTCACAGGCTCAATTCTCTATTGTCAGTTGGTGACGAGATATATTGTAAAAAAGTTCACAAAAAAATGATTTTTTGCATTTATTTCGTAAAGAAGCGATTGTATTGAAAAAATTTAAATCACAATCTTTTAGAACTCTCAATTTGAAATATTTTTGTTATTAGATGCCATTTTACAAAATCGATAGTTTGCGTGTTATAGCCCGCAAAGCATTGCAAAAACTAATTTTTTCATTATATTTCAAAAACTATAATAAAACCTACAAAATGTGTAATGACAAAAGTGTAGATAATCAAATTTTATACTTTCTTTGTTTAATGAAAAAAAAAACTTTTTTTCGTTAAAATTTTTTTTTTGTTTATTTACAAAAAAATAATCTGCCGTGTGCCACAGGACTTTCTTATACATAATAATGACAGTGAACAGTGTACGTGATAAAATTATAGATAATAATATTACCTACAATTTTCAACTTGGCTATTTTCTCTAATTTGCACTGTTTCAGTGTAATTCGAAAAATTCAAAACGATGACCACTGCAAACTAAATGAAATAGAGTATACAGTGTTTATTCTCAGTATTACGTATAAGAAAGACCCATGGTACCTATGGCAAACACGTACAGTCTCTGTAATACGTATAAGAAAGTCCCATGACACTCATGGCAGATATTTCTTCTCTATTATGAACCATTTGAAATGTACTTAAAAACAAATACTTGGTAAAAAAAAAAAAAAAATTAAATTTGTTTTTTCGAAAAAAATGAATAGAACATAAATTATAGATAATAATATTACCTACAATTTTTAACTTGGCCATTTTTCTCTAATTCGCACTGTTTCAGTGTAATTCGAAAAATTCAAAAATCGATGTAGGTAAACATCCGTTTCCGGTTGAATGATCGTTTTCAAAAATAGGAGGTTTTCTTCCCAGGCAAAAATCAATTTTAAGTATAAAATTCCACCTTTCTACGATTTGTCGTATTTGAGTTACAGCGTCTACAGACAGACAGACCGACCGACCGACAGACAGACCGACCGACAGACAGACAGACACACAGACATCATGGCGAAAATAGTCAGAATGGATTCAGGGAAGGTCAAAATTGATAATTCCATCAAAAACCGGATTTCGAAAAAAATCGCGTTTACTATACTTACTTATACTATATGTATATTTCATATACATTGGTATAAGAAAGTAAAAATACTCTTACTCCCAAACGACTAATGACGGAAAGCTAAAATTATATATTTGAGATAAACTTTCATCTGGGAAGACAACCACCTTATTTTTATAACAATCACTAAACCGGGAACGGATGTTTACTCTTGTAATTTTTTAAATTTTTTTAAATAAGACAAAAATGTTTTGGATAAAAATGTCGAGTATGTTATTATCTATGATTTATTCCCCATACATTTTTTTCCAACACTTATGATTTAGCCAAAAATATTTTTTTTAAAATCATTATTTAGAATAATCTATACTGGTTGCTGGGTGCTTTGACCGTACGGATCACGACTCATACCGTCATGTCGCACGATGACCACTGCAAACTAAATGAAATAGAGTATACAGTGTTTATTCTCAGTATTACGTATAAGAAAGACCCATGGTACCTATGGCAAACACGTACAGTCTCTGTAATACGTATAAGAAAGTCCCATGACACTCATGGCAGATATTTCTTCTCTATTATGAACCATTTGAAATGTACTTAAAAACAAATACTTGGTAAAAAAAAAAAAAAATTAAATTTGTTTTTTCGAAAAAAATGAATAGAACATAAATTATAGATAATAATATTACCTACAATTTTCAACTTGGCCATTTTTCTCTAATTCGCACTGTTTCAGTGTAATTCGAAAAATTCAAAAATCGATGTAGGTAAACATCCGTTTCCGGTTGAATGATCATTTTCAAAAATAGGAGGTTTTCTTCCCAGGCAAAAATCAATTTTAAGTATAAAATTCCACCTTTCTACGATTTGTCGTATTTGAGTTACAGCGTCTACAGACAGACAGACCGACCGACCGACAGACAGACCGACCGACCGACAGACAGACAGACACACAGACATCATGGCGAAAATAGTCAGAATGGATTCAGGGAAGGTCAAAATTGATAATTCCATCAAAAACCGGATTTCGAAAAAAATCGCGTTTACTATACTTACTTATACTATATGTATATTTCATATACATTGGTATAAGAAAGTAAAAATTTCTCTGAACAAAAAAAGTGTAGAATTTTGTGATTTTGACTTTTGTTATTACACATTTTGTAGGTTTTATTATAGTTTTTGAAATATAATGAAAAAATGTGTTTTTGCAATGCTTTGCGGGCTATAACACGCAAACTATCGATTTTGCAAAATGGAATCTAATAACAAAAATATTGCAAATTGAGAGTTCTAAAAGATTGTGATTTAAATTTTTTCAATACAATCGCTTTTTTACGAAATAAATGCAAAAAATCATTTTTTTGTGAACTTTTTTACAATATATCTCGTCACCAACTGACAATAGAGAATTGAGCCTGTGAATAAAATTGTAGATTCAACCTTGGCGAATAAGAAAGGTTATGACAAATTTTATCGTAGAATGAGCGGTTTACGAGATAATTACGTTTAAAGTTTTCGTGCTTATGGCGGACAACGCTCAAGGTCATAGACCACGCCAACTTAATGTAGTACTTAGAATACACCCCTTAACATTTTAAAACAAAAAAAATGACTCTGTACAACAATGCAGACCAAAAATACAAATTGATTGGACTAGATACTGTACAGAAAAATTAGTATTGGTGAAAACTGCATTAAAATCAGTTCAGTTCCCAAGTCTATAAGCCTTCAATTTTTATACAGATTAATTAATAGCTCGGAAACATAGGTTGGCATTAACTCGTTAATCCGTTAATCATTAATTAACGAAGTTAACAAAAAGGCTAACGGATTAACTTTTAAGTTAACTCAAAAAAATGTTAACGCTTTTGTTAACTTCCGTTAAATTCAACTTTCGTTAACTTAGTCCGTTACAATGGTTGTTTGATATGAAAAATACATAAGAAAGTTGTCGAAAAAGCAAAAAACAAAAAAAAAAGGTCTTCAAACATTTTGGATGGTTAACTTTTTAACGATTAACTTTAACTTTCGTTAAATTTTCGGTTAACTGTTACTTACGTTACTTTTTCGGTATTTTAACGCTTTAACGGTTAACGAAGTTAACCTTTTTATTAATGGATTAACGATTAACGAAGTTAACTTTTCGATTAACTGTACCCACCTTTGCTCGGAAATATATATTTGAGAATTGGAGACATATTAATATGGAATTTTTTTGTTTATTTTAACCTATTTTATGCAAATTTAAACACTTTTATCGGGCAATATAAAGAATTAACTCTATTTAGAGTAAATGTTATTTGAGCAATGGTAATAAATAATAAATGTATAACAATGTTACTTTTATGAGGTACACTTATCTCTACTGCTTTTAGCATCGTATCATTCAATAGAACTGTCAATGGGCTGTCATTTATATTTAATACTACTTGAGGGCAAATTCTTTATAATACTGGACATTTGTTATAATCTATTATACAGTGGCGTAGTTAGGGGGTGGGGGGAATGAAGGAGATCAATTATGAATACATCTTAGTGAAGAATATAACCAATTTTTGTATTTTGCACTACATAAAAGATGATTTTTATAATAAACATTTATAACATAACATTATGAGATATAATACTGTCATATCCCCCCCCCCCCCCATCGCAAAAAGCTATCTACGCCATTGATACTATGCAACTATAGTCTGTCAAAAAAAAAAAAAAAAAAACACGAAAATTCCATTTCCTTATTAACAAATGTATCACTGCTCAACAATATAACTACGAATTGAACATTTGCCAATAGTAGAATACTACATACTTTTTAGTAAAAGGGAAACCATTTCGTCTGTATACAGGGTCCTCCAATAGTGCGTCCGGCATTCCTAGCACACTTCCCGTAGGAGATAGAAAAAAAAGTTTGGTACATAATATTATTGGTTTGAAAAGGTCGACGTCGTAAAATTATTTTCAATAATACAGGGTGTCCCATTTTTGCGCTGTAACAAAAACAAACATTTTTTTAAATGGAACCCCCTATAAATTTTTCAGTATTCTGATGTCATATTCTAACCTCCACATTATCATCTATTCATTTTTTGATTTAGTGACAGTGTTGCCAAATTATAATTTTTTTTCCGAAAAATAATCCATAAACAGGGTCAACTTTAAAAAATCGTAGCGACGTCGTTTTTTTGAAGCGATTGATTTTTTTAATAATAATATTAGTCATGATAAAGAGTAACATTTTGATAATAACCAGTTTAAATTTAATTGTACAGGTTGTCCATAAAAAAATGTCAAAATTTGCAAACTTAAAAATGATAAAACTCATTTTTTTCAAATGTGACTACCCTTTTTTTATTTCGTTATTCGATGGGTTTTTTCTCCTTTTCAATTTGTATAGGGGATATCCTATGTCTAAACCCCTATAGTTTCTCAGATATTCAATACTTATAATAAAATTAAACTTTTTATTACACTTTTATGCACTGAAGTAGGCCGTGCTGATGAAAAACAAATGACAAAATGTAGTACTTAAGTATCAATGAAATATTTTATTAAAATTAATCGTTAAAACGGATTATACTTATGGAATAAAATTATTTCTTTTATTTAAAAAAATATGAAAAGTTACAAAATTTTAAAAACATAAAAGATAAAAGACCAAAATAAATGTTCTAAATGTCTTCTATTTTCATCCAGGCTCAAATCAATTCGCCAGCATGTGTTTTTCAACAGCACGGCCTACTTCGGTGCATAAAAGTGTAATAAAAAGGTTAATTTTATTATAAATATTGAATATCTGAGAAACTATGGGGTTTAGACATAGGATATCCCCTATACAAATTGAAAAGGAGAAAAAAAACCATCGAATAACGAAATAAAAAAAGGGTAGTCACATTTGAAAAAAATGAGTTTTATCATTTTTAAGTTTGCAAATTTTGACATTTTTTTATGGACAACCTGTACAATTAAATTTAAACTGGTTATTATCAAAATGTTACTCTTTATCATGACTAATATTATTATTAAAAAAATCAATCGCTTCAAAAAAACGACGTCGCTACGATTTTTTAAAGTTGACCCTGTTTATGGATTATTTTTCGGAAAAAAAATTATAATTTGGCAACACTGTCACTAAATCAAAAAATGAATAGATGATAATGTGGAGGTTAGAATATGACATCAGAATACTGAAAAATTTATAGGGGGTTCCATTTAAAAAAATGTTTGTTTTTGTTACAGCGCAAAAATGGGACACCCTGTATTATTGAAAATAATTTTACGACGTCGATCTTTTCAAACCAATAATATTATGTACCAAACTTTTTTTTCTATCTCCTACGGGAAGTGTGCTAAGAATGCCGGACGCACTATTGGAGGACCCTGTATATGTATGTAAGTAAAATTCATCCCACATTTACATTTGAAACATTTTGCCATCAGCTTGCTGTTTGTGAATTAACGGCATACAAATGCCCACATGAATTTAGACACTGTGTTCAAATGCCGACGATTTCTATGATGTGTCTAGCTAACGCACTTCTGGGATATTATCAGTGGTATTAAACATGTGTAACGCAAAATATGTGGTACATATACACTGGTAGAAAGGATTTCTCAAACCAAGTAAACCTTGTTTTGTATATAACGAAAACAATATTTTCTTAAGATAAGCAATAATCTCTTAAACCAACTATAGTATTCTTGAACGAAGGAATAACGTAGTTGGATTAAGAGTATGTTTCTTATTTAATAAAATATTGTTTTCGTTATATACAAAATAAGGTTTTCTTGGTCCAATACAGTTTTTTTTCTGTGTATAAATAAAATATGAAATTTTTTTTAGTAATTTCTTAAGAAAGTTAACACATTAGGATGTGGGGCCGGATTTTTGGGGAACGGTGTTAACCCATTAACGCCCTTAAAACAAACACATGTATAAGATTTTTTTTAATGAAATTAAGTTCATATTCAATACAGGGTGATTCAGCACTGTCGTGCCAAACTTGAACAATAGATTGAGAAAAATATTTTAAGCAAAAAACTTCCAATAAACATGTGTCCGGAAATTTATCCTTAGGGAACTACAGGCTTCCAAAGATTTTACTAAAAATGAGTTTTAATTTAATATCTAGAGAACCCGTTATGATAGAATTATGAAATTTAGTATTTGGTTTAGTAATAATATGTGTTATTGATTTCTAATATTAACCAATTATATTTTAGGCCAGGGCTGTATGGGGCCAGTGGGCCCATCGATTTTGATCTTGTAATTGTTTGTTCCTTCATTATTTTCCTGAGTTGGTAATTTTATAAGATTATATGACACACAATACACAAAAAAATACTTTGCTTGTTTATCATAGGATAAACCGTTTTCGAGAAATATCGATGGAAAAGAAAGCATGCAGAATTTAACTTAATACGGATGCTTGAAATTACAAAAAATAAATTTATATTCTTTTTCTATGATTAAAGGTAAGAATAAAGTTCATTTAAATAAACCTCCTAATATGAATCCTGTAAGATCTACAGCCAGTTCTTTTACTGTTACATTAACATGACTAAAAAAACAAACTAAAAATGGCAATTTGTTGATATGGATGCATTTTCGGAGGTATATTTATATTAACTTTTTGTTTTATTTGTTATTATGAAATAAGAATATAAATTAATTTTTATAATTTCAAACATCCGTATTAAGGTTAATTCTGCATGCTTTCTTTTCCATCGATATTTCTCGAAAACGGTTTATCCTATGATAAACAAGCAAAGTATTTTTTTGTGTATTGTGTGTCATTTAATCTTATAAAATTACCAACTCAGGAAAAAAATGAAGGAACAAACAATTACAAGATCAAAATCGATAGGCCCACTGGCCCCATACAGCCCTGGCCTAAAATATAATTGGTTAATATTAGAAATCGATAACACATATTATTACTAAACCAAATACTAAATTTCATAATTCTATCACAACGGGTTCTCTAGATATTAAATTAAACTCATTTTTAGTAAAATCTTTGGAAGCCTGTAGTTCCCTAAGGATAAATTTCCGGACACATGTTTATTGGAAGTTTTTTGCTTAAAATATTTTTCTCAATCTACTGTTCAAGTTTGGCACGACAGTGCTGAATCACCCTGTATATTTAACTAAATATCCAACACAAACTTTTTTTTAATATTTAGAAAAAAAATAACAGTGTGTACTCAAGCGAGTAAATTGGGCAGATATGAATTCTATTTTGTGTGAGACTACTTTTCTGATATATTTTAATTAAAAGTCATGTTATATGTATAATGTATACATATTTGAGTTATTTCATAGATTTGAACAAAATTCAAAATCACATGCTCTAGTTGGATAAAATATATTAGCATACCACGTATGCTAATATATTTTTCATATAAAAATTATTAAGAACAATTAAAACACGTTTAAACACTTATAAAACTAATAACGTTAACAGATTTTGTTTGTTGCACTTCTATCAACTGATTTTTAAGGAAATATTGTTAATCAATATCCATAGACAGCAGCACTAATTATATAATGAGGTGTACACAAATGTGTACGGCGGGCGTTAATGGGTTAATAATTGCCTGTGGATAAACATAGAATGAAGGCAATGTGTGTCTCTCTTTGGAGCATGCTAAATCACATAGATGCGTCTTTCTCCTAATCATTTACAGATATCTTTGTAAATGAAATTTTCATCAAATTATCTCTGCCACATCACTTTGAAAAGTTCTGTCATGTCTCGAAATTTTCGAAAAAAGAATGCATATTAATTTGTTTATTTAATATATTTTAAACTATTCTCCTAATGGCACTGAAATTTTGCAAATTTTTTTTAAATATAAATGTCTTGTTATTTTCAAAGTTTTATCGAAATCTGTATGATAATTTTTTATGGTGTCTTCCACCTTAATGTCCGTTTTAAATTTTAAAATAAGATTTAAATTCAAAAAAATAAAATTACTTACAAGAGTATCATAATAAAAAATGTTAAAATTTATCTTTTTGTTTTAACCCATTACTTACTTTATGCTTTATTTACACCTTCATAGGTAATATTATATATATATATAGTTTTGTCAATTTAAAAACGCTTTATTAAGTGAAAATAATGTAACTATAAATGTCGGCTAGCTGGAATAATTACACGGTTACTTTAAAAGTGTTATAATTTGTCATTGAATGAAGTTCGTTTAAAAATTATTGTAAGTAGAGAGACTCAAAAACATATTAATAATGTAAATCAAATTAACAACGTTATTATGCCAGAGAAAAAAAATTGAAAAATATGATGTCCTATAAATAGTACACTGGGAAATAATGGGTTAATTTCCTACCTCATATACAAAAAAAAATAACTTCCATGTTTTAGACTGGAATGTCAATTTTACACTTATTTAATATCAAAAGGATATAAAATACATATACCTATATGAGAATACTGTAATAAGAATGCTTTACAAATGTATGTATTCGTAACTCGTTTGAAGGGTTGTTATAAATATCAAACAAACGTTAATGAGCAACTTTTCAGGTTTAACTAGTGTAAATAACTATAGAAGAAGAAATAAAATAGGTCAACTCTGTAATATCTGTTAACCACGTGACTGCCATGATAATTTATTGTGTCCAAATTGTCAGGCGCGGATCTAGACCTACAATTGAAAGGAGGATCTTGGACTATGAAATGACAGTTTGAGGAGGGGGGGTCATGGTCTGTAAAATGGACAAAAAATGTTATTTTAGTACATATATATGTAATAAACATTTTTCTGTTTAATTTGCTATTACTTGGGGGGGAGGGTCATGTCCTCCATGACCCCCCCCCTTTCTGGATTAGAGCTTGCAAATTACTAAAATTAAAATAATTTGTTATTTTGACCAAACATATAATTTTTGACGTTTCGTTCGCAAATTTGTATATGTTATATTCAAAATAAAAATAATAAATTTATCGCTTCACAATCTAATGTACTTTAGGCCTTTAGGACTTTCAATTTAACAAAACGGTATATATTTATTATTTATAAATAGCTGTAATGACAAAATAGTCAACAAATGCTTAACATTTTCAGTAACAGTTTTGTGGAACCGTGAAAAGGTTATATGGTTTCATTGAAACCCATTGTGTACAAGTTTTCAGATAATCCGAATGTTCATGTAAAAAAGGTTGAGGGTTAACATGGATTTGTAGTCATCAGTTAGCTGTTAGATGGGCCGTACTCATTTTAAAGGACAATTACTGTTAAAATACTTTAGATTGTCAACAAAAGGGAATTATTATGTTATTTTAATATATTTAACCTTTCAATATTTTGGCGTACCAGAAAATTTTCAATTTTTGTTTTTAGATTAAAATATTCATTTTTCCGTTATTATTATTTATTTTTAATACAAATAAATAAAAAACGTTCACGCGAGAGAAAGGGGTAGTTTTTACCCTATTATAGGGCTTGTTTTTAGATTTACTGTATTTTTGATATCAGATTTGTATTCAGCGTCGAAAAATACATCGAAAACGTATATTTGTATAATGAAAAAAAGTTATGTACTATTTAAAATAATATTTTTTCGAATTTGAAATTTTTAACACGCGCTGTTCCCTTTCGGGACGGAAAGCCAATATATTGGCTCGCCCCGTGATTGACACTTTGCCTATGAACAATCAATGATATAAGATACCTTTTATACCAGTTTTCTGGGGGTGAAACGCCCCCTGAAATCCCGGCCCTCTAAAAATTAATATAATACATCAAATAATATTTTTCATCTAACATATTTTTTACTTTCTTATACACATGCATGTATATGAAATATACATATATTTAGTATAACTAAATATATATTGTAAAGCCGATTTTTTTCGAAATCCGGATTTTAATGGAATTATCAATTTTGATGTCTGTGCGTCGGTCTGTCTATCTGTAAGCGCTGTATCTCAAATACGACAAATCGTAGAAGGGTGAAATTTTATATTTAAGATACATTTTTATCTGGGACGAAAACCTCCTATGTTTACTGAGATCGATTTTTGAATTCTTCGAATTACATTGAAACAGTGCAAAATTAGAGAAAAATGGTCATTTTAAAAACGAATACTGTTAAAAATATTTTGAATCCCCCTTCTATAAAGTGAACTCAAATTTCACAAATCCAGAATATATATTTTAATTTGATACTTTAAAAAAAATTGTTTTAATTTCGAAATGGTGCATGCCCAGCACGCACTTATTGTTAGTCGTTTCATTCAAATATCGAATCAGTAGATATTAATTTATGAGAACATATTAAAGCTGTTTAATATCAATGTAAATACAAATATTCGTACACAACATACAAATATCCAAGTATATTGAGTAAATACTGGTTTCCATAATATTCCTATCGTTCAAATAAAGCACTGCCAATATTTATGATTGAAAAAAAAAACGTCAACAAGCTTCTCGCATTTTCATATGCAGATAATACGTAACAAAATAAAATTGTATTTCCTAGAAACAAGAGAACTGTTTATGCAAGCTTAAAGCATCAACATAATCAATATGGTAGCTAATATGACCTATATATACTTATATAATATTTATGTATATTTGTATACATATTATATAGCTTCAAGCAAGTCTCAGAAAGACAGCTGTATTTTGTAAATTTATAATAGTTTAATCCTAATCACTGTAACTCCGCACGGTTGAAAACTTTATAATTATTAATGTTACGCCAAAAAGTTATTTAAATTAACTGTAGAGAATTTGATTACCTATATAAATGCTTTTTATATATTTTTTGTCTTACGATTACGGAGATAAATAAAAAAAACTAATTGCAATCTTATTTTCAAAATGACAGAAAAATAACGACGCTCTCTGTCCCAGAAACTGAAACGAAATATATTCCTATCCCCAAAAAATCACTGTCTACCAAAAATGCACAATTGCTATTTTATTTACGCCCTGTATTGAGGTATTATATAAAAAATGCTCGTAAGTAAAACCTAACCAAAATATTTTTAGCAGGGTTCTACATTGTGTATATTGTCTATGAATTTGAACAATACACAATTACTATAGATGCCAATCGCATTGGAAATAACTGTTAAAAAATATCTCCTTTGCTTGAAGATAATTATTGGCCACTGATAATATAATCATTAAAGAAATGGTTAGTCATTATACTTTTTTGAGACATTTTCTATTTTATGCAGGTTTTCGTTTTTCCTTATAGATGATATACATATACCAATAATAAAATACTAAATTATGAACATATTGAACATATAGAGAATATTCTTTTAAAAATTAACAGAAAATGCTGTAAACCTGAGGACAGAATCAACTTCTGAAAAAAATGTACAGAAAAGTAGATAGAATTTAAAATAAAGTAAATGAAAAATTACAATGACATACTGGTAAATTTTAACATAGTACCTATTAAAATTTATTTACTCTGAAAAATGTATACACGCTATTCTTTAATTTAATTTCATGCATATGAAAATTTCACGTACATTCTCTACAATTTTACTATGTTTCTATATTACTTTTCATATCTGGCCTATCGCCATCATAGAAACTGCTATACAGTATATTCAATTATAGTAGACGTTCTTTTAAATTTTACCATGTCGGGTGTTAAAAATTTCTAGGATCAAATTTTTTTTCATCAATCTATGCAATTTTTTATTTTTTCCCATTCCTACGCATCGTTAATAAATAAAAATGATAATGTAATTTTTTCATCTGACCATTAATAACTTGTTAAAATAATTATTTAAGTTGTATAATAAATAAATAAATAAATAATAAAATATAGCAGTGCATTTACTATCCTTTCACATACGGTATAGTAATTTTTGATACTGTTGGTATGAAATATTACTACGTTACCGATTAATTTTTCACAGAATGAAATTCCATCCTCCCGCTAATAACATGAATTTTATGTTAAAAATTAACATAACATTTTTTCAGTGTATTTATATTTATTATATTTATCACTTTAAAGGAATAACATTTGTTTCTTTCGAGTTTTTTTTCTCAAGTAGTCAATATTTATACATTTTACCCGACATAGGTACATATAGACCAGAACATAAAAGCGCAATCGTTCTGAAAATTCTTCCGATTGAATTTTTTGTTTTTATCTTATTTTCAACTAATGTTTTTGAGCTTATATTGGATACAGTATAATTATTAATCATTTTTTTCATACAGAAGGTTAGTAATAGGTATTATATCAAATGGTATATGAAGTACAAATAATTATATTAATTTCCATAAGGTAAAGTTAGACATACAATTTGTATATCTAGTAGGTAAGGGAAATTCATTTTCTCTGGGCGATAGAGTTTTTCTTTGTATCCTTGTGTCAATTTACATGTTTTCCCTTTGTGCTTTGCAATCCTGTGATTTTATCCTCTCCCAGGTGAGCTAATCTGGTCACGTGACTTATAATGAAGTACTGCATTATTGCCGCATTGAAGGTAAAAGAAACCTTTTCTTTTATAAAAAATAACTACTTTTTATTTTTCTTTATATAATTTTTTTATAACATCAAACATTATAATCCATACTAATATTATAAATGCGAAAGTGTGTTTGTCTCTCTGTCTGTTTGTTACCCTTTCACGGGTTAACCACTGTACCGATCTTGATGAATATTAGAAGAGAGATAGCTTGTATCTCGAGATAGAATATAGGCTATCTTATCAAAATAACCGAAAAGAGCTTGAGTCTTTAGTAGTTCAGTCGCCAGGCAATTTCGTATAGGGCTGGCGCATACGAAATAATTTTCCATAAATTTTTATAATAGGTACCTAGAACTTTGAGTGCTTATAACTCAAACATTTTACGAGATTTTGACATTGGGTTCAGAGTACTATTTAGGGCACTCTTTTCTCTATTATAACATAAAATTTCATTTTGAAATTCAATAAAAGACATATTAAACACAGCGGTCGAACGTAACTCTACATTTTAGGCGTGATTACCAAACTCGAAACATTAATTATTAATGTTTTTGACGACTACAGAGAAGACCTTCTACACCGAATAAAATAAATTCCAGCTAGGAGTTCATAGAAAATTTAATGCCCTAAATAATGGTTTTTGTCCGACCACGATTACTTAAAAGTTGTTCAAGTTATAGGTAAATATATGAAGACTAATTTCCATATCAAAAACTTTTAATATAAACTGTTTTTGAATATGATTGTGATAATTATAATTTAAATTATCAGTTTTGTATATTTATACCTATAACTTGTTAAATGATTTTTTCACGGGCTCTATTTCGATATTTATTTATGGTACATAATTTTTAAAAACACCATTTTATTCGAAATTTTATCAGCTTAAAGATTTATCAGACCTATTTTATCTTAAAACTTATAGCCCCGGTGTTGCTCCCAAATAACTGATTTTAGACAGCTTTGTAAGCCCCTAGAAAGTTATGCACCCCACTTCGAATGGGGGGGGGGGAAGCTATCACCATGTTCTATACATCGAAATCTACCAATTTCTTGAAAAAAAATGTACTCCGTAATTTTTTTTAACTCAAATTTTATAATGTCTGGACTATAGATTGGACCTATGAATTAGGGGTGGTAAAAGGACAAAAATCATTTTTCTTTGAACTTTACGACAAAAACAACAGTATCTTGACCTGTTCTTCAGTAATAATAATATTAATATTATTATAACCTTTGGTTTATTTACAACCTAGACAACAAGTTAAATCCTAGGCTTTGGTGTTTTGAATAAGGATGAAATATCGATTCCCTATTCAACGTCAGAAGCTGTGTTTGTCCAGAACCTTCCCGTATATTTCAATTAAATCTGGTGTTTCCCTAATGCCTGATAATAAACACATTTGCATAAATGCTTTTGGATTTCGTGATGAGGATTGCTGAATTATTTTATAGAATTGTTAGAATTAGTTCTACATTTTTAACTTTATACTTGAAAGGAAGTTATTATTATATAAAAAAAGTTTCATATTTTGAAAAGGATCAACAAGTTTTTAGCGCAATGCTTGATTTTCTGTTCATCCATCCGTTTGGCTTCCACCGCGTAATCTCGGCCCCCTGACCATCTAGAGACCTCGAGTTTTCGCTAAATGGTACGTCTGTGGTTCTAGTTTAGCCCATTTTAGGAATTTTACGGTCATGACCCCCTATTTAGTAAATGCATAGTGCTTCCTTGTGCTAAATTCAGTAAATTTAGTTAATTATTAAACAATTTCATAAGTTAAGCGTTTGAAAAAGATTCAGGAGACATACAGACAGACACACAGACATGGAAAGTTAAAAATTTTAAATGGAAGAATAGTTTATTTTTCTTCTTAAAAAGATCACAAAGCTTCTCGTATCTTCGATATGGTGAAGCAATAAATATTTTTTGAATATGTAATGAACATCATTTTGTAGACAAAAACACACATCGATTATCTAGAGCAGGTAATATACAAAAAACCACTTATTTTAACGTAAATATAAAAGTAGAAAAATAAATCCAATGAATTGAAATTGCCTGCAGAAAAATTTAAATGCTTGCCGAGATAAAAATATATGATCAGCTTACGTAAGAAAATATACATACAAACAATTACATAACGACAAAATATTATGAGCGTATTAAAAAAATAAAATAAAGAAGATTTCCTTTATTCCATTATTTTTAAGACTTCTTCTTTTTCTCCTCCACGCGTGCATAATACCACATAAAACATAAACAAATGCCATGTTGCAACGTTGGGAATAAACATATAATAATCTCAACAATTAATTGAAAGTGAATTATATATTTTGTGTAGACAATGCATCAAATTGCGTAATATGGGAACGAAATTTGTATAATGTGTGTAACGTGTTTTTATTCTATTTTAATTAAATAGCAGTCAAGCGGAATTTTTGTCCAAAACTCACATATATATCATTGACTTTCAGATTTGTTATTGAAGGTTGAAATATTACCACTCTATACAATTAAAATATATTAATTATATATCAGTATTTGCATTCCATTCTTAATATGTAGTATACAGTAGAAACCGGTTATAACGACATCGAAGGGACCGGTCATATTATATAGTTCGTAAAAAAGGATAGGCGTAATAACCGGTAAAAATATCGCGGTCGTATTAACCGATGTCGCTATAACATGTTTCTACTGTATTTGTAAGTCTAATTCCATAGATTTATATAACACAGGCCGACAAAAAAAATTTTTTTGTTTGTTGCAGGGTATACAATAACTTTTTAAGGGTAATTTGGACGCGCTGAATCCAAAAATGACCACCATTTTGCTCAATCAGCTCTAGTTTTTGCAATATTGCAAAAAAACATGTTTTTTTCGATATGAAAACATTAAAATTCGTATATATATTTTGTAAATCAATGACTTCAACCAAATATCATTCAGGATAAAGCTATGGATCCTAATTGAACTAAAAAGCCTGAAATTATATACATCCATAAAGTTATCGAAAAAAATCGATTTTTTAGCAAAAATTCAGCAATTTTCAAAATTCAAAACGCTGTAACACAAACAATTTTTGTTCAATTTTAATGTTATTCACTAAATTTGTAGCTTTATCTATCTTCTTTATTGTGTTAAAATTTCAACGTAATCGAACGTAAATTGGCGAAATGGTACTCAAATCAACTGCGCGTGTCAAAATTTAGTAGTTCGGTCAAATATTTTTTAAATCAAATGCTTCAACTAAAGATCATTCGGAATGTAACTATGGGTTCTACTCTGTAGGTCTGTAATGACTGCAAACATGTTACGTGACCAATTAGAATTCTAGAAAGAGACAGGTATTGGCTAAATATTCGCTTTGTCTCTGTTACACTTGTTCACCAGTATTTACTTCATAATTGGATAGGGAATACTCAGTCTATTATAATACTAGAGGACCCCCCCCCCCGGCGTTAATATTTCACCCCCTGTCACGTATGGAGGGTTGTAATTAGTTTCATTAGATCCGATGGGAAAAATAGTATAGTTTTGGGGGGGGGGGGAAATCCCCTATCTCACATAGAAGCTAAGGTATGATTTGTTTCAACTTGATTTACTATTATCGTCACTGCTTATTCCTTATGTTACCTTACGTTATAAAATATATACTAAAATCTGGGTAAAGATAACATTAAAAAAGGTTCTCGAGTGAAAAGCACAATAACGGACAGACAGACAGGCAGAGAAACTACTTTTATATAAATTTATAGTACTGGGATCCGTCAGATGGGAGGAGCCTAAAAAACATGGCGCAGGTAAGGGCAAATTAAAAAAAATTACAAGACAGCGTCAATAGTTAAAATATAAGTATTATAATGTACCTACACATATTTTAAATTCATTTATTATAATTACAGATAATATCACGCAATAACATCAAATACAATACGCATACGTTATTTATTTTTGATTGTTTACAATTTTTCAACATACATCTTTTAAATACATATTTATATTATAATAAATCAATTATATATAGGAAAAATTGTAAAATTCTTTCTTGGTACTTACTGTCCTTTCATTCATTTTATTTTTGGATGATTTAAAACATAATATTGTGATTTAATCGTAAGTTTTACTATAAACCGTAGGTTCATCTGTCAGTTAATGCTTGAGATTATTTATTTTTTCATTATTAAATTCTATTACCATAGAAACTGTACCCCCAGTCTAGTTACAAGTTTTGCCACCAGGTGGTGTACGCTCATTTGACGGATCCCAATAGATGTATAAAGAAGGATCACACGTTTCGAATTATAACTTATCTTGCAATAATAACCGTATCAGTAGTGTAACCATAGAGGGGGAAATGGGATAACCCCCCTCCTTCCTCCCCCTCCTCCCAAAGCTAGCAGTATTGTAACCAATAAGAAGCTAGATGGTTATACCATTTTATAATATGTATTTAATATATGTGTAATATATCAATTTCCTCCCCCCTAAAAAATTCTGGTTACGGTACTGAGCCTTACTCGATTTTTTTTTATGGTATAATTATGTATACAATACATTTCATGAACCTAAGCATATAGAAATATAACAAAAACAACATTAAAAACCGTAAACAAAGAAATACCAGATTCCAAACTAAAGTTTTTATTTTCTGCAAAAAATCATACAAAACAAATACACGAGAGAAAACCTGCAACCGAATGTCTGGTTTGGTTCAGTTGAACTATTTCTTTGACAATAAGTGAGATTCGTTGTTACTCTTTTAGACTATAGTCGAGTTTGTATGTATATAAACTCACAGCGAAAGTTCTTAAAATTTATGTAAAGAGACCTTATGCAAATATTAACACAAGACGATTTTATTACACTTCCGTTTTATGTTACCTACCTTCTACTGAAAAATTACAGGACACTGCGTAAAGTGTTTTAAATGAACGATCGATTAAAAATGATTAGAACTAAAATACAATGGCAAAACTAACATATTATTTTATAACTTTATGCAAATTTGTTAAATTATACAGGTTGTTCCAGTCCACTATGTTTTACAGCCAAACTATTGGAGATAGAGTTTAAGGATAAAATATTTACTATATATATCGATTCTCTCTTCCTTGGGGGTAATTTGATGGGTACATGTCCGTTTCTCAGTAAAATCAAATGGAATGGTATGTCAAAAAGTACATATTTATAAAAATCATAAAAAAAAACAAGAAACTTTCATAAAACAAAAATTTTCTTACTTTCAATTGTTTAAAAAATATGGCGATTTGTTCTCAAATTTTAGGGTTTCACTAAAAGTGCTCTAATTTCGTTAAATATTAATGGAATTTATAGATTTTTTTTAATTCTGAAAATAGAAATAATAAACTTTGATAAGATGTATGATTATTTGAGATTTTGATAGTTTTAAGTATCATACGCGATATATCAAAAATTCAAAAGTTCAACTAGAGATAATTCAAATTTTTATATCAATTAGTACCTACTTTATCTTAAAAAAGATATGTAAATAAACAACTTTTGTTAAACTAAATTATAATTTTAAAATTGAAAACTGGGGTGGTCTGAAACATCTTGTATACATACCTATGTATAATAGGTATAGGAACTAGGTATTTGTGACTTATTTCGGAGATTTATTACGTTTTTGAGTATTATTTATAAAAAATATAATTAACTATAATAAATATTTTTTCTTTATCAATTAAATTTAAAAACATTAAAAATTAACGAACAAATTACAAAAAAAAACTAAAATTATTGTTTTAAATATCATTTGTTTGCATTTTATTAAATCTTCATTGCACACCATAATTTTTCGATATTTTCTATCTATTTTATACTTGTTATAACTTATAACCTATTTTCTATCAATTTTACTACCATGCATGGATCACATTTTTATAAAGAGAACATTCTCAGCTATAAAATCTGATAATAATATACAGAATATTCCATTCAATATATACAGGGTCCTCCAATAGTGCGTCCGGCATTGTTTTACGCCCAAACTATTGAAGATAGAGAGTTAGGATAAAAATTTTACTATATATATCAACCCTAAAGAATTTCAAGAAAATATTTTCAACCCCCTAAAACCGCTCCTTGGGGGGTAGTTTGAGGGGTACATGCCCGTTTCTCAGTAAAATCAAATGGAATGGTATATTAAAAAGTACATATTTGTAAAGATAATAAAAAAATAAGAAACTTTTGTAAAACAAAAATTTTCATACTTTCAATTGTTTAAAAAATATGGCGACTTGTTATCAAATTTTAGAGTTTTACTCAAAGTGCTCTAATTTCGTTAAATATTTATGGAATTTTATTATTATTTTAAATTTAGAAAGTTGAAATAATGAACATTGTAAAGATGTATGATTATTTGAGATTTTAATAGTTTAAAGTGTCATACTCGACATACCAAAAATTGAAAAGTTCAATTAGGGATAATTCAAAATTTTTAAATACAATGGTATATCAATTAGTACTTTTTCTTAAAGAAGATATGTAAATAAACAGTTTCTGATAAAAAAAAATTTAAATTAAAAATTTAAATTTTCAGTTTTCAATTTTAAAATTATAGTTTTAAATTTTAAATTTTCTTAACAAAAGTTGTTTATTTACATATCCTTTTTAAGAAGTAGTACTAATTGATATACCGTTGTATTTGAAAATTTCGAATTATCCCTAGTTGAACTTTTGAATTTTTGATATATCACGTATGACACTTTAAACTATCAAAATCACAAATAGTCATACATCTTTACAAAGTACATTATTTCTACTTTCTAAATTTGAAAAAATAATAAAATTCCATTAATTTTTAACGAAATTAGAGCACTTTTAGTGAAACCCTCAAATTTGAGAACAAGTCGCCATATTTTTTAAACAATTGAAAGTATGAAAATTTTTGTTTTACAAAAGTTTCTTATTTTTTTATGATCTTTACAAATATGTACTTTTTGATATACCATTCCATTTGATTTAACTGAGAAACGGGTATGTACCCCTCAAACTACCCCCCAAGGAGTGATTTTGGGGGGCTGAAAATATTTTCCTGAAATTCTTTAGGGTCAATATATATAGTAAATTTTTTATCCTAAAACTCTATCTTCAATAGTTTGGGCGTAAAACAATGCCGGACACACTATTGGAGGACCCTGTATATTAAATTCGACATTCAATTGTTTTTTTTGACACCGCATTATTCATCCCGGAAAAAATACTGATACTTTACACATTTAATCGATCTTCTAGCTCCAATAATAACAAAGTTAGCAATGCACACATCCTGTATATACATATCTGTTTACAAGTGTACATTTAGGTCACTATAAAGCAAATTAAATAAAGTTAAAACAACTACCTTAATATGATTGTATGTGGCGACAAGTGTTTAATAATTTATAAAGTTTGCCTGACCCAGAGCACGTACCTCAAAAGCAATTTGTGTTTTATGGAAATCCAACAACCAACTCAAGAAGATGTGGTGTTGTTATTCCAAATCTGTACATGCACGACCCCAATAAAATATCTTTGTAATATATCTCAAGCGTTAAGGTGTTTAAATAAATAAACATAAGATTATACATAGACATTAATAGGGACATAGTAGTGATGTAACGAATATTCGCATTCTCATTCGCGAATATTCGCACATTTTTAAACATTCGTATTCGCATTCTCATTCGCGAATATTCGCACATTTTTAAACATTCGTATTCGCATTCGCAATGCTGTTACGAATATAATATGATTTATTTACAAATAAAAATATCGTTTTTTAATCAGATAGCTTTTTTTCAAATAGTCAATATTCGCATTCGCATCTGCGAATATCTACCAGCCAATATTCGCATTCGCATTCGCGCAAATATCGACAGCTAATATTCGCATTCGCGAATGTTTAAAATCATACATTCGTTACAACTCTAGTACATATTAGTGATGTAACGAATATTCGCATTCGCATTCTCATTCGCGAATATTCGCACATTTTTAAACATTCGTATTCGCATTCTCATTCGCGAATATTCGCACATTTTTAAACATTCGTATTCGCATTCGCATTCGCAATGCTGTTACGAATATAATATGATTTATTTACAAATAAAAATATCGTTTTTTAATCAGATAGCTTTTTTTCAAATAGTCAATATTCGCATTCGCATCTGCGAATATCTACCAGCCAATATTCGCATTCGCATTCGCGCAAATATCGACAGCTAATATTCGCATTCGCGAATGTTTAAAATCATACATTCGTTACATCACTAGTACATAGTAAATAATTAGGGGAGGGGCCACCCGGGGCGGAAATCAAGTGTCACCCCCCTCCCCTCAAAAAAAATTGTAGGTTTTATTTTTTGCACATTAAGCGAGTGTCACCTCCTGTTATCACCCTTAATAGAATTTCAATGATCAAAATAAGTTTATTGGCTCAATCTCTAACACGTTTTACTCCATAGGAACTTAAAATAGCCCAAAAAATGAAATATACAGGCTTAGTTATTTAACATATGAGAAAGGTGTCAACCCTTTGAGGATGTCAATAAAAAATATATTAAAAAATTGTATGAAGAACCATACATGACTTCCATGTTCTATAATATATTTTACAATAATTTTTAAAATATATACTCATTTGTATGATAAATATTAGTTTTTTAATATTCTGTCAGTTCTATAATACACATTTTTGTAGAATAATTTCCGAAACTACTAATCCGATTAGCACCAAAATCAATAGGTCTGAAGTACTCACTAAGCCAAACATTTTACCCCAAAAATAATTCAAATCGGTGCATATTTACAGTAGTTATCGTGAATGAAAAAAATTCTACATCCAGACACACACACGCACATCCGCTATGCGGAAATCAACTTTTCTTTACGTTTTGAAGTTAGTACAATCAGAATCTGCTCTTATCTCGGACACGATTTTTCGACGGTAAAATCATCATGATGGGTATCAAATTAAAGAGGTTCAAAAAACGAATTCAAAAATATTTTTATTTGTCAAAACATCAAACATGTTTTAATCTTAATAAAAATGGTATGATTTGTCTTTTAAAACAATGCTTCATTTTAAATTAAATATTATAAATTTATTCAACTAAAAAGTGAAATATATTATTCTCGTATCAAAGAAACGTCAAAAATTTCATTTGCTTTGTTTTTGTTAAACAGCTTTCATAAAAATTAATACTGTGAAATATGCTTGGATTATTTTTACCATCATAAGTTATTTTATTTTATATTTGAATTGAAAGAGTTCGTTAGAACTTTATTCCTATATTTTTAATTTCATATTCTGAAAGAAATGGAAGTATTGTAATACCGTCGAAAATTTGTGTCCGAGATAAAAGCTGATCTGATTGTAGGTACTACCTTCAAAACGTAAAGAAAAGTTTTTTTTTGCATGACGGTCTGTGTATCTGGATGTAGAATTATCTTTCGTTCACGATAACTACTGTAAAAATTAATCAATTTGAATTATTTTTTTGGGAAAATGTTTGCTTTAGTGAGTACTCCAGACCTATTGATTTTGATACTAATCGGATTAGAGGTTTTGGAAATATTTGAAATTTTGTATCAAAAGAACTTTGCGATATGTATCTCACCTATTTTGAACTCATAGTTCAATCGAACCTTTAGATGCCAAAGTAGTCATTAAAAGGGTGAAAAACACCCTCAAAATGTTATTTTAACTAATAAATAACTACGTTTTCTAATAAATTCAAATTGTCAGGTTCTTACTGTATTATTTTGTTTTAGGATATTAAAAATTATGATCCAGAAAAGATATGCTCGACAGTTCATTTGTTCTATACTGTGACGTCATCGTCATGAAATTTTTCGAATAAAGAATTTGTGAAAAACGGAATATAAAGAAATTTATTTACATAATAGTTTTTTTTTTTTAATTTAATTTTTTACCAGTTATTTTGAAGCACAACATACCTACATAAATTTCTTGTCGATGAAATACGTAATCGACACGAAATTTATATAAAATGGCGGCTGTCAAAATATCCATAGCACACCTTGTTTTATTGGATCATGTTACAGAACTAATATACAGGGTGTCCCAGGACTGTGTCAAAGCTCAATATTTCATTTGTTATAAGAATTGAAAGAAAACTTTAAATGCACAAGTTGTCAGGCTAGAGGAGCGGCATAATTTAAAAATAGTTACATTTATACAGAGTGTCCCATAACTGCGGTACAAACCAAAGTTATGTTTTTTTAAATACAAACTATATATTTTTATTTGATAATCTAAAAGCATTCATTTTTCTGAGTATTTTGATGTATTAAGTATGGGATTATACAGAGGGGTTTAGAAATAATGACCAATTTTGTAAGAAAATAGGAACATTTTCAACACCTTGTAATTTTCTAATTACAACAAAAAAGATTTGTTTTCTGTTTGAAGTAGTTTTGGCATATTCTCTATTATTGCGATATTATGTCAAACATTTAAAAAATTGTATTATTTGTACAGGGTGTATCAAAACACTGAAATTTTCAAATAGAACACCCTATATATTTTTACATTTTCGAATTGCCTGTTCAATTCTCAACACATTTTACAAAACATGTTCTATACCTAAATCCAGCCGTTAATAAGGTATTAATTTTATATTAAAATCTTAAGATTTTTTTAAAAACAATACAACTTTATTATATTCCATAAAATAATTAATTTTTTATGTTGTTAAAGTTTGTACATTCTATTTAGTCCAATCAATTTATCAAAAAAATGTAGTTCGTAAGACATTGTTCTACAGAGTCATTTTTTTTTGTTGAAATTGTTGAGGGGTGTGTTCTGAGTACTACATTAAGTTCGCGTGGTCTATGACCTTGAGCGTTGTCCGCTATAAGCGCGAAAACTTTAGACGTAATTATTTAGTAAACCGTTCATCCTACTATAAAACTTGTCATAACCTTTTTTATTCGCGAGAGTCGAATCTACAAATTTATTCACAGGCCTAATGCTCTATCGTCAATTGGTGATGAGATATATTACAAAAGAGTTGACAAAAAATGATTTTATGCATTTATTTCGTAAAGTAGCGATTGTACTGAAAAAAATTAAATTGCAATCTTATAGAACTCTTAATTTGCAATATTTTTGTTACCAGCCACCATTTTGTAAAACCTATAGTTTGCGTGTTATAGCACGCGAAGAATTGCAAAAACACATTTTTTCATTATATTTTAAAAACCATAATGAAACCTACAAAATGTGTAATGACAAAACTGTAGATCACAAAATTATACACTTTTTTTGTTCAGAGAAAAAAATTTTTTTTTGTTAATAAACAAACAAAAAAAAATTACGAAAAAAAAATATTTTTTTTTAAACAAAGAAAGTGCAGAATTATATTATCTACACTTTTGTCATCACACATTTTGTAGGTTCCATTATGGTTTTTGAAATATAATGAAAAAATGTTTTTTTGCAATGTTTCACAGGCTATAACTCGTAAACTATAGGTTCTAAAAAATGGCGGCTGGAAACAAAAATATTGCAAATTGGGTGTTCTAAAAGACTGTCATTTAATTTTTTTTAATTTAATTGCTTGTTTACGAAATAAATGCAAAAAATCATTTTTTTTCAACTCTTTTGTAATATATCTCATCACCAATTGACGATAGAGCATTGGGCCTATAAATAAATTTGTAGATTCGGCTCTCGTGAATAAAAAAGGTTATGACAAGTTTTATCGTGGGATAAACGGTTTACGAGATAATTACGTTTAAAGTTTTCTCGCTTATAACGGACAACGCTCAAGGTCATAGACCACGCGAACTTAATGTAGTACTCAGAACACACCCCTCAACAATTTCAACAAAAAAAATGACTCTGTAGAACAATGCAGCCCAAAAATACAAATTGATTGGACTAATTAGTTTGTTAAATTATTTTTAAGCGAACTGTTTTATTGCAATTATAATAAAGTTGTATTGTTTTTATGAAACATCTTAAGATTTTAAAATAAAATTAATAACTTATTAACGGCTGGATTTAGGTATAGAACATGGTTTGTAAAATGTGTTGAGAATTAAACAGAAAATTCGAAACTGTAAAAATATATAGGGTGTTCCATTTGAAAATTTTGAAAAAAACTAAGTTCAGTTTTTTGATACACCCTGTACAAATAATACAATTTTTTAAATGTTTGACATAATATCGATATAATAGAGAATATGCCAAAACTACTTCAAACAGAAAACAAATTTTTTTTGTTGTAATTAGAAAATTACTAGGTGTTGAAAATGTTCCTATTTTCTTACAAAATTGGTCATTATTTCTAAACCCCTCTGTATAATTCCATACTTGATACATCAAAATACTCAGAAAAATGAATGCTTTTAGATTATCAAATAAAAATATATAGTTTGTATTAAAAAAAAAACATAACTTTGGTTTGTAACGCAGTTATGGGACACTCTGTATAAATGTAACTATTTTTAAATTATGCCGCTCCTCTAGCCTGACAACTTTTGCATTTAAAGTTTTCTTTCAATTCTTATAACAAATGAAATATTGAGCTTTGACACAGTCCTGGGACACCCTGTATTTTGAATATAAGAAAAATATTATGGAATAATATGTCATGTATGGTTCTCCATATCATTATTTTATAATAATATGTAGTATTTATTTTGAAATATTTGTTCTGATGCTCAATTCATATATGTACATATGTGACATGCTTCATTCTATATAAAGTATTTTACTTTTTACCATCTAAATGTAATACTCTATTAACTCACAAATATGTATTTATTAATAATAGTTATTAATTTGTTTGATTAAAAAAATTAGATTATGTGTATTTCATCAGTCGAATCAAGGTTTTCATATTATATTTAGGAAACGATATTTTTTAATTAACATAGGATAATATAATTCCGAACGCCTAGCTTTTACATTTATATTTTACGCGTAATAATTTTAATAATTGAAAACTTTTTTGGAAGGAAATTTAAAATTTCGTTTGCATTTCATTAAAACCACAAAATGGAGGTAGAATGTAATTGAATGTATGAAAAATAAATATTAGTAAAATTATTTTTAGCTTATTTTTAATTTTTAAATTAATTAGTTTTCTAATTTTACTTTTTGCTTGGTACGGGACTTTTAATACACCACTGATATTTTTTAAAGTTAAGTAACTACAGTGGGGCTTTTAAGGGGGAGTTTTAGGGTTAAGAACCCCCTCCTTCCCAATTTGTCAACATGCATTATTAAATTTAACATTGTGATGCATAAAAAAATAAAAATTATTTATAATTACGAAAAAAATTTACCCTCCCCGACTTTTTCCATTGATCATTCATATTTACTTTGAGAAAATATATATGTGTTTATATCTGCAACAAAATATACTGAAAGAAATACTTGGGTAAAATTTGTTTGCAGATTTTTTTTAAATATACGTCTAAAATTTTTATATCACTGCAAGAAAAAAATATTTCCAATAAAAGTTTTAATGACATTATAACTTTAAAGTCCTGAAAAAGAAGAAACAAATGATTGCCTGGAATTATTTATTTAGATTTTTAACTAACTTCAAAAAAAGGAGGTTGTAAATTTTGCTGCAGGTATATATTTTTTTTGTATGTTCGGGCATAACTCAATATAACGACAAATATGCACTAATTTGGATGATTTTTTTTTGTTTGAAAGAGTATACTTCCGAGGTATTTCATCAGAATCTTACCATGGACTTAAAAAAGGAGGGTATTTTCAATTCGAATGTATGTATTTTTTTATGTATGTTCGGGCATCTATTTGGATGTTTTCTTTTTTGTTTGAAAGTGTATATATGCCCGTGGTCGTCCCCTATAAAATTCATCAGAATCTGACGATAGACTTCGAATATACGCCACTCAAAAGAAAAATTAAAACAACTTTTAAAAAATGGATCATGGTTTCTGAGTGTAAAACGCGTTCTCATTTTAAAACGATCACAAAGCTTCTCGTATCTTCGATATTGCGAGGAAGCAAAAGTTACTTTTTTTCATAGGCTGTAAAAAAAGACTATTATTAATCACAAATAAAATCAAAATGTTGTCTATAAAGTTTGGTTTATTTATTTCAACACATCCTTTATACTACTAATGAAAATTAATTTTACACTCAGCGTTCTATAAGACGACGGCATCGGTAATTCAAAAATTCCACAACACGACGGCTAGAGGAGCCCCCACCACCACGCCTAAAAGTTGACAAGTAATAATAAAAATGGGGCTGTTCGTGAACGAGATCCTGGTTAGTTGACTTTTTAGAATTGAACTCTAGACCATAGGTGTCCAACCTTTTGACCCTCGTAGGCCGCAGAGCGCAAAAATATAGCGAAAAAATTTGTTAACGGCCGCAAAAAAATTTGAAGACCTTTTTTTACTTGATATCGTTAATTATTTTCATATTTTACTTTTTTTTATCTTTATACATTCTATTTTTTATCTTTATATTTTATATTAGATCTTATGCGGGCCGCACGAAATGTGCTCGGGGGCCGCGGGTTGGACAAGCCTGCTCTAGACAATTGTTATTCGTTGCTTTAATACTGGATGAAAAATGTATAGATTTCTATACAATCATATGCTAATAATTTATTTTTGTTATTTCCTTTTTTAATCGTTTTCAAACTATCAAATTTTAAATAAAATGTACCTTACACATTTTTTTATACTATGTATTTATTATATTTCAATTTCAACGAAAATTTGTATTGAATTTAATTTTTTTCCACATTGAGTCACACCAAAACACAAGTTTTGTTTGTAAAATCTACATAGAAGACTTTAACGTCAATTTGTTAATTTAAATTTCGCGCTGAAATATAGCAGTCACAATGGTATTATGGTGGGGGTTGCGGAAAGACGTTCTATAGAACTTGTGGATGGTCGTCCTACAGAACGCTGAGTGTACTAAGCTGTCATAAAAAAACAGGCTCTAGAACTTTTGGTCCCGTACGCGGGTATATGTTATTCTATTTGACACAGCCAGAGCTGTCAATACTTCAAGTAAAATACTTGAAAAAGTACTTCAAGTACCAAAAAGTACTTGAAGTACTTTTGAAAATACCAAAAAGTACTTGATACTTGAAATATTTTTTCATAATACTTGAATTTAGTACTTGATTTTGCAAGTAAAATACTTGAAGTATTTTACTTCAAGTACATTTTTAAATACATCATGATGGTTTTTCAAGTACTTACTTTAATAAACTGATTTTCCATAAGAAAAGTTTTTTTAAACAAAATAATTAATTTTATCACTTATAAAAACATGGAAAGACATTTATAAAGCCTTTTAAATAGGTATTTTAAAGATATCAAAGAATATATTCTTTGATTATTTACGATATACCTTCTTACTGCCTACCCGAGTAAAAATAATTATATATAATTGTATATAATTATATATAATTATATACAATTATATCGGAGATTTGGCCCGATATATTTGTATATAATTATATACAATTATATATAATTGTATATAATTATATAGAAATGTATATAATTGTATATAATTATATATAATTATATATATATATATATATATATATATATATCTATATAATTATATAAAATTGTATATAAATATTTTTTAATCGATTATACATCCTGGAGTCCCCCCCCCCTAAACGGGAATGTATTAATTACACAGTAAATCACAGCTCTTTTTAGCAGATAGTATATATAACTATTACATATATAAAGTACTCGGATATTATTGAATCATTTAAAAAAAAATAATCTAGATGCGTATTAAGTAATATTTGAGGCCCATATTGTTGAAATAAAAATTTACAATAATTGACCGTTTAGGGGGGGGGGACTCCAGGATGTATAATAGATTAAAAAATATTTATATACAATTTTATATAATTATATAGATATATATATAATTATATACAATATATATATTTATTATATATATACAATTATATATAATTGTATATAATTATATACAATTATATATAATTATTTTTACTCGGGTATAGTCTGTTTTATTTAAGTTTGCAGCGGTTGCCGGGGATTTGACAGTAGGAATCGTGAGTCGGTATACACCCTCGCCCTTAAAACTTTTTTTTGTTATTCTCTCATTTATATACCTTTTAAGATGAAAATTGGGATTAATGACGTAGATTGATGGTCCAAAAACAGAAATTATGCGATTTAAAAAAAATATTTTTTTGATAGACGAAGTGTTCAATTTTTTTAGTTACCCCATTGACCAGAATGTTATAAGATAGGTCTCCTAAAATGCAACAAAACATTTTTTGGAACCTTTTGATTTTAACACTTCAGTCACGAGATATTTGCTTTCAAAGTTTTATTCAAGTGCCCCCTAGCCCTCTAATTTCTAATACGGATAATTCAAATTACACAACATAATAAATGGATTCTAATTGGCCTCATTCGATCAAAAATTCTTATTTTCTATTATAAAAAATAGTTTTAACAATTAAAAATTTTAATTGAGTGACATAAAAAAAACAATATTTTAAAATTTATTTTTAAGAAACAATAAGAAATTAAAATCAGTTTCATACATTCTGAAATATCCAATACTTAAAAAACACATAATAAAAACATAATTTATTAATAATATGTGGCCGCGGCCCGCAAACAAAAGCTCAGCTGATTTTCACGTGTTATAAGTATTTTTTTTATCCGAATACTTGACACTCCCCTTCTTAGGTTATGAAGATAATATGTATATAAATATTTAGAATTTCCATTTTTTATGTATTTTAATGATTCTAACAATTAAAATGTACTTGAAATAAGTTACTTGATATTTCAAGTACTTGAAGTACTTTACTTCAAGTACTTTTAAATATTGCGCAATGTACTTGATACTTGAAGTACTGTCACTTGGTACTTGTACTTGAAGTACTTTGACTAAGTACTTTTGACAGCTCTGGACGCAGCTATAGGAAGGTTAAACAATGCATATTATAAAAATAACAATAACTTTCTTTTTTACAGAGAAGCATTGACAGCGTTGGCCTGTTACGTACAAGTAGTGGTTATAGCGGTTCCGGTAGCGGCGGCGGGATCTCTTCAATTAGTGGCGTTTGTAGCGGAGGTGGGGCGAGTCTTGACAACGGGCCTAGGTGTTGGTCCAGTGTTGGTGGAGGTGGCTGTCCTAGACCTCGGGCCCCCATGCCGGCCCCGTCTGTTGACAGTGAGCGCCTGGCCGCCTCCAGGTGAGTCTCTGTGAGTGTTGGACGTTTTTATTTTTTATTTTTGTTATGTTTATATTTCGGTTTTGTTTTCGCGTGTTTTGTTTTATTGTGTGCGTTTAGTTATTTGTGCTTTTGTGTTGTTTTAATTGTAATTTATTTATTATTTAATGGTTTACATTTAAGTGCACCTTATATTTGATAGTATTTACTTTGTACATCGAACATAAATTTTAATTCTTTTTTAATGCATAAGGCGAATATTTAATCGTTTTAAAATATAGAAAATCACATTGAAAATATCAAAACTATTGGGGCAAAAGGAGGTGGGTTTGTTTTTACATTAGGTCAAAATATAGAAAATTAAAATGATCATAATAAATACATCAAAAATCTGACAGGTCCAAAGTATTATTTTTTTTAGTGGAAACTATTTATTTAGAGCAGTGATTCTCAACCTTTTTTTGACCAGGGACCACCTTGATTTCATTATTATTAGTAGGTATCACAAGGTTAAAAAATAAATTGTATCAATAAAAAAATGAAACCCGAAAGTTGGTCTTCACATTTCATTTTTATATTTTTTAAAGATTTGAAATAAAAAACTTAAAAAAGGTCACCGATAAACGGGGATCATATTTTAGCTCTTGTGGACCACTGATTTAAAGTGATATAATTTGTTTTAAGTTCGATATATTTGTTTAATGTTGAATAATTAATTTTTCGTGCAGTATATTTGTTATATGTGAAAAATGATGAAATTAAAAGTGTTTATTATTAAAAAAAAGTGCATTTAAATATAAGCCTTATTTATTTAATCATCATATAGCTTCTTTATTTTCATTAATCATTATTTGAGTAATAGTTAGTTTTAATAAATTATTTTATACCATTCATTCTATACAAAAATTAATGTAATATATTTTATAAAATATGCTTTACTTTTCAAACTTTAATTGAATCGGTGAGTGAAAGAACAATACAAGTGTCAAAAATGGCAATTTTAACTGAGATAGGCAAAATGTTTAAAATTCATAGCTCTATCACATAGCAAAATAATAATACATCGACCAACATCGTACGTGCGACGGGGGGTAGTTCAATTTTTTTTACAATTACTTTTATATTACTTTTCTGACGTAATCCTCGAATTTTACTACTATATTATTTCTTGGAAAGTCAAAAATGAAGATTCTGAGTAAAAATTACAAATATTTTTTTTTGTAAAATAATAAAGCCGAAAATAAAGCAATAAAAAAAAATTTGCAATTTTTTTTAATTGAGTGAAAGAACAGTATAACTGCCGGTCATTTCTTTTCAAATATCTTTTTTTGCAATTTTTTTTAAATTTATTTATGGACGTATTATTATCGGTTAACATAAGTTCTATAATGTCACAATACATAATTAGACCAAATAACCCATAGTTCTCCTTTAAAACAGTTTTTTTCGTTTTTCTCAAAATGGTCATTTTGGAGATATATCGTTCTTTCACTCACCGATTCAATTATATATATCAGATATAATATAAATATATATGGCTATTTCTTCATGCAATTACTTTTTTATTAAATATTTCAAAACATATCTACATAATTAAACGTTTTCGTTAAAAATAAAAATTGTTTTTATACAAAACGTGAATAATCAGAAATCGAAAATTATTTCTGTATAAATATTAACATTAAATCAATTTTAATGCCGATAACCAGTGGTTCTATAACTGTGGGTCGCAATTAATAAATATATATATTTTCTATTAACAAAAGGTCATTAAAAATGTTGTTTCAAAAAAAATAAAATCTGTGCACTAAATTTAAACGTCATTAGTTCAAGAAAAATACTCGAAAATGTAACTTTAAGTACTTTTTTAACGTAATACTTGAATTGGATAAGTACTTGAAGTACTAAACAATTGTTTCACATTTAAAAATAATTTAAAGTACTTAATACTTTTTCATAATACATAATTTAATTTAACAAAATAAAGTACTTACTGCTAGTATATTTGAAAATAGCAAAAATTACTTGTTACTTCAAGTAATTTCATTTAGTACTTCAAAAGTATTTGAAACAGCTGTGTTCCTCTTGATTTAAATTACTAAATTCGAAACTCTTTCTTTCGTTGAATATAAATTTTACAATAATAAATATTTATATGTTTATTAATTTAAAAACGAACCAATACTAAAAGTTCAAGACCTTTGATTGGATATGCAATAGAACCATTATCTTAAGCAGATGTTAATATTATGTAGAAAACAATAATATTCGTCTAAATACACTCTCTAAATTTCACTTTTATAAGAAAAATGAATAATAAAAAATAACAATAACGAAGAGAAAATTATAATTTTAAAATATCTTTCACAAATTCACAACAAAATAATGTAAAAATCTGTTTGTTCTTGCACAAAAAAAAAACTGATTTACATTATATAATATTTATAAAGGTGCGCCAGTAATTTTTTTACGCCTTCGCCCAATTTCCTTAATAGTAGTTTGCAGTTCAATACTTTATTAATTAAAATTCAATTCACTAAACGAACAATGTGTAGGCCGATACTAAACTTGACATTAACTAACTATCATATTATTTTTGTCTTGTTAAGATTTGTTACTTGAGAATCCGGAAGATTTTCATACTGTTGTATATTTAATATTTATATTACAACGTACTATACATACATATACTTTACATATTATTATATAGTAATAGATAAGTGTATACATGCATGTATAAAACATATACAGGGTGTCCCATTTTAATCTATCACCCCCCTAATTTTTTTTATCTATCAATTAAATCAAAAAATGCTTCAAATAAAAGTTGTTTGGTTTTGAGGGGGACCCAAAATGGCGTTATTAATTTTTTATTTTTTGGGCGTCTTCATGGTCAAATAGGCCCAACTTTTTTTTTTCAAATGGAAACCTATATTTTTTATTACAATATTTTATTGTTTGGAAAAAAACAAGTAGCTTTTGTTTCAAAAAATTTTTTGTATGACTTCATTTTTTTTAATATTCAACAAAATAATTTTAGGTTTTAGAATTTTACTAATTTTTTACTCGAAACCCATTAACTTTAGAGGAAAAGTGTAAAAACAAAAAATGTTTATTTTAATATGATATAACTAGGAAAATTATTTCAGATTTTTTATTTTATTTTTTATTTGCTTTAATATTTTGAAGAGCAAAAGTTAACAAAAAATCCTGATATAATTTTCCTAGTTATATCTGATTAAAATAAACATTTTTTGTTTTTTACATTTTTCCTCTAAAGTTAATGGGTTTCGAGTAAAAAATTAGTAAAATTCTAAAATCTAATAATTTTTTGTTTAATATTAAAAAAAATGAAGTCATACAAAAATTTTTTTGAAACAAAAGCTACTTGTTTTTTTCCAAACAATAAGATATTGTAATAAAAAATATAGGTTTCCATTTGAAAAAATAAAGTTGGGCCTATTTGACCATGAAGACGTCCAAAAAATAAAAAAATTAATAACGCCATTTTGGGTCCCCCTCAAAACCAAACAACTTTTATTTGAAGCATTTTTTGATTTAATTGATAGATAAAAAAAATTAGGGGGGTGATAGATTAAAATGGGACATCCTGTATATTGTAAGTAATATAATAAGAAATTAGAGATGTAACTAAGGAAATAATTTCTCTTCCGTTTTCTTTAAACACAATATGCCTGTAAAAATACAGATATAAATAAAGTTAGCATTGTTTTTATTATACTTAAATGTACAGTAAAAGTTTTTGGGTCAGTCCGCGGTGACGGGTGTGACATTTCAACTCGGATTGGAGTTCATAATTTCTAAATAATAATATATGTATAATTACATGGTTTTACCATTTTTCTGTAGATCTTAATGAAATACATGTATATTGAAAGAATGAAAGGTCTACGGTTATTTTACTAAAAAATACCAGCGTTCAAAGCCCTGTGACGGGTGTGATGCCAACTATTGCAAGTCTTGCAACCTATATTCAAAATCTCAAAAATTTACCGAAAAGATTGAAGTTACTTTATAATAATCATACTTTAATATGTTACGAATAAATTATTTTTTAGTAACACAATAACATCACATAAATACATAATCTATTTAACTGGTTATTTCTCAATAAACATGGTGACGGGTGTGATACTTTGAATAAAAGGATACAATGAGTACTATTTGTGTGTTTATTTGCTTTTTGATATTATTAACTAATACTTATAACAATTATTTATCAAATACATCAATAGACTCATTAAATTTATAATAAATGCGGTCACCCTTAGTCATTATTGTTGGTGAGGGTAATTTTTTTTTAATTTGGTCAAACGTCACGTTTGATATGTAATTGTCAAAGAATTTTAATAGTTTGCCACGATCATCACTTATTCTTAAGTAAGTTATTGTGATTTCACCTTATTTGTTGTCTTTTTGGAATTTTTTTGTAAATTTTTTGAAATATTTTGAAAATTAATCAACATTTTTCAAATTTTCTTTTGGTTTATGAAAATTGATGTTAAATAGCCTGTTAATTTTATATTTTAGTATTTATTTTCGTAAAATATTTTTTTGACTATCTGGTATCGATTACCGCGGACTGACCCTTTTGTAATAAATATGGGTTAATTTTTTAAATATAATAAATTTGCTAGTAAGCTCTCTCAAATAAGGTATCAAACTTATATGACAGTTCCATAGATTTATAGAAAACATTCTCTATCTAACTCTGGTGAAAAAGTGTGACAGAGACAAAGCGAATATGTAGTCAATACCTGTCTCTTTCTAGAATTCTAATTAGTCACGTCACAGGTTTGCAGTCATTACAGACTTACAGAAAAGATACAGGTATTGGCTACATATTCGCTTTGTCTCTCTTTAAAGAGAGTGCTCAATTTTGTGATGCTATTACTCAGTCATTCTATAAGTCTATGGACAGTTCTTTTGGAGTTTAATGAAGACTTTGACAAGTTTCGCACACGTGTTGTATGTATATAAACACCAACGGTATTAAAACAATGGTGATATTATGAAAATTATTTTGTACGGTCAGAGTTTGCACCAACTGCACTGGTAGAAAGGATTTCTCAAACCAAGTAAACCTTGTTTTGTGTATAACGAAAACAATATTTTCTTAAGATAAACAATAATCTCTTAAACCAACTATAGTATTCTTAAACGAAGGAATAACGTAGTTGGATTAAGAGTATGTTTCTTATATTAAGAAAATATTGTTTTCGTTATATACAAAACAAGGTTTTCTTGGTCCAATACAGTTTTTTCTGTGTGTGTTACGATACTGCTATAATTTCCAAAGCAAATCCATAGATACTATCACAAAATTTGAGAATGCTTGCTAAATAGCAATTTATTTGATCCCTTTATTGATATCTAATTGAAATTGGGTAGTGGGGGGGGGTCATTTAAATATAAATATATTTAGAGTTCTGCAATTTATAAAAAGTTTGAGGACCACTGCAATGATTTAATTCAATATATTAAAACAGTAACTAAAATAATAAATCATAGGCTGTATTCGCAGATTACATTACGAAAATTTTGTAAAGTTATCACATCACAATGCAAACTAAAATGACAGTAAACATAAACCGGACGACAATTTTATCGAAGCGCGAAGGCACGTCTCATAGCGAGATTCGTTACCCTCTACTTTAGTGACGTCACACGCTCGAGCGCCGCACTGAAAGCGGATATTATTTAAACTATATCAGACCTTTCTCTAAAATAATATGCTAAATATAAAAAAAAACTTGGTTTTGATTTGTAAAAAGTTTGGGGTACCTAACGTAAATTAAAGAATTTTCGTGAAGCCGACAGTAAATTTTTTATTAAAAATATGTTTGTCATACAACGCATGAAGGAAGCTATAATGACTGCTCAAAATTTCACGATAAAAGTGTAACTCATTTTTACACAAATAAACATCAATTTCATAAAAGAAAAGTATTGTATTTGCATATTATGATAATTATTAATCTCTCTTAATATGATTGTGAATTTAATATTTCTAATTGCATGTTTCTGAAATTATTCTGCGTTGGTGACCGACCAAGGGACTGTGTTTTACGATTTAAAAATACTATTAAATAAGTGACAGTATTTTTATTGTAACTTTTTATATTACGCACAATTAGAAATCATTATTAATTTTCAACTTTTATAATAATTACAACGAAGTGAAAATAAAATAATAAAAAAATTATTGTGACACGAAGATGCCTAATTTGCGGAGAAATACCCATATATGTAGTTCAAAAATAAAAAGCAACTTATTAATCTCTAGAGGGCCAGAAATTCAATATTTTGGCGCACCAGAAAATCTTCATTTTTTGTTTTTAAATTAAAATATATCGAAAACGTATACCTATTTGCACTTCCAAATAAATAAGGCAAGGAGGTATTTTTACCGTATTATAGCGATTGTTTTTTGGTTAACTGTATTTTTAACGTCAGATTTGGATTCAGCGTCGAAAAATACATCGAAAACGTATATTTGTATAATGAAAAACGGTTATGTACTATTTAAAATAATATTTTTCGTATTTGAAATTTTTAACACGGGCTGTTCCCTTCCGGACCGGAAAGCCAATATATTGGCTCACTCCATATTCGACACTTTGCCTATGATCAATCAATGATATAAGATACCTTTTATACCAGTTTTCTAAGGGCGAAATACCCCCTGAAATCCTGGCCCTATAAAGGTTAATATTAAACTTTTTTTTAATTGTTAAAACTAAAAATAGTTTTATATAGTTTAACATATTACTAACAAAATTATAACCTTGCATTATTGTTTAATATTAACTAACACTCATTTCAATCTAACAAAAAATAATATTTCAATGCCACATTTCAGTCTCCATCCGTGTTTTATCAAGTGTATCAATTTTAACATTGTTAAATTTGTGACATTTAAAATAAGTATGTGATGAAAATGATGTGAAGTTATTTTGTTGTAATGTGTTTACGTTAATAAAGGAAAATATGACACTTTATACTAGGTAAGTTCAAAATAAGATTCAGTTTATTATTTGTTTTTATCTTGTCAGTCTTAAATATAATATTGTGCTTCCTGTCATATCTAAAGCATTTCTGAAAGCAGGCAAATATTTGATCTCCTATTTCAAAATTGCATTTGTCTTTGTCACACACATAACCTGTTAAATACTGACGGATTTTTTTATTATTCTATCATTGCAATTTAAGTATTTTCTTTAAAAAATTATCTACAATAAAAAAACCGTAAAAAAATTATACTTTCATCGTTGATCTTATTAGTATTAGTTTAGAAATATTATTCTATAGTCTGTTTCATTACGTTTTAAGGGGATTTAACGGTAGAACTCGTGAATTGTACCTTCAAATCCCTTAGCAACCACTGCAAACTTTATAGTATGTTTCATTTAAGTTTGCAGTGGTTATTTAGATACTAGTATGTTTCATTTGTGTCTAAATAATAAGCTCTGAATTGATCTATTTGGATTTTTTCTAGGCTACTAGAAATAACTATGATTAGAACGTATTTCCGGCTTAAAAAAAACTAAGAACACTGAAAATCATATAAAAATTAAAGTTAAAAGTTGTTGAAGATTTTCTTTTTTTTAAGTTTTTTACTAACGTGACACCTACTTCAAAAATTGTTAAATTTAATTATCATTAAATTTTTAAGTGCTTTCAGTTTTTTAATTTTTCTTTTTTGAGAGGCATACCTATTTGAAATACATGGTCAGATTTTGATGAAATTTATATGTGACCATCTCGAATATATACTCTTTTAAACAAACAAAAATTTCACCGAATAGGTGCATATTTGTCGGAGTTATACCATACCCGAAAATAAATAAAAAAATATTTACACCAAAATAGAAAATCCTCTCCTTTCTTGAATTTTGAAAAAAATATATGGGGGTTAAATTGTATTTATGCCCGCACAGATTTAAGTCAATAATAATCCCCAAAATAGCGAAAAGAATATGTTTACTCGCAGTAAAAATAGTAAAAAAAAACAATATCTCATTAGCTTGAAAGACACTGTACGTCAATACTTTCAACTTGAGTAAACCTGACCTTTCAGTCATATAAATCAAAAATTTTCCTTAACAAGGAAAATTGCAAATGCTGTATTTTAGATATGCTAGGAATATTACGAAAGTCGTAATTAAGTACTCTTATCAAAATTTAAAATTTTTTATCAACCATTTTTATATTTACAATACGCAAATAATGAGTGTCCAAAGACTTTTGCATGGCAGTGTACATAAAAAGTCATACAGACGAATTGAAAACCTTCCTGCTATTTTTGATGTTATTAAAAGAATAAAATCATATACGATGACTTTTTATTATACAAAATGTGATCTCATACTTTTACCATATGCAGACAGAGGACTAAGGAGGCGAGTGTTCGTCTATGTAACGGTGGTCTAAAGCTAAAGCAACCTACACAACCTAAATATCCATCTGATTTACGAGGTAACTTGCAACCAATACTCTCCGCTGTAAATTTCAAGCCAGGGGTTTTCAGAAACACCCAAGGGAACACTTCGAGTGCTTTTTTAATGACTTTTTTCACGCTGAATAAATGGGTTATAAAATTACAATTTTTCTTGATAAATTTTGAACACTACTTTTTTAAAGGTCGCTAATATTTATGAATGGATTTACAAAGAAAAAATTATAATATGTATTTTTCATGTATATCCAAACTGCTTGTTATAACCATAAACATATAATGGAATAAGCATTCCTTATCCATCTGTGAAGTAAATATTGGTGAAAAAGTGTGAGAGAGACAAAGCGATAAAGTAGCCTATAGTTGTCTCTTTCTAGAATTCTAATTGGTCACGTCATGCATGATCGTATGAACTGCTGTATTAAGGAGCATATACAGGACAGTCCAAAGAAAAGAGACAGGTATTGGCTACACATTCGCTTTGTCTCTGTCTGGAGAAAGGTCAATTTTGTGAGACTATTGCTCAGTCCATTATATAAGTCTATGGTTATAACTAATTAGTGCAGGGGTTGGCAAATAATTTTAAATATAATTATATCGGTGGATATTTTTTAGTTTTAGTTTGCCACCTCAGGAAGTTAAAAATTCAAAATATATATTCTAATTCTTATTTTTTAATTTTAATTTAAAAAAGGTATATAGTATTGAAAGGGTCTCTGATAATTATTGATTGCTTTTAATTTATATTTTTCGAAATACAATTGCCTGTATGGTATTTGCTTGTACTTTTTCGACAAGATTGTTGTATATATTTATGTTTCTTAAAACCAAAAAATTAAGGGGTTTATAAAGAAAATCATTATTTTTAAAGGAGTCTATGAAGGATACACCTGATTTATATAGTAATTTATGATTTTATTTTAATTTTCTTATCTTAAAGTCGATATTTCTATGACAAATTGATAATTTGGTGCTTGAAAATTACTAAAAAAATTCGAATTTTAGATTTCGTTTAAATTATGTTTATTTTATAGAAAATGATGTGAAAAGTTGAATTTTTTAAACCGCAGGTATGTATCTCAAGCCGTTCTCGAGATATGGCCTTTTAAAGTTTTCGATTTTTGAAAATTTTGAAGAAAAATGGCCGTAACTTTTAAACGTGTGGTCTTATTTGATTTTTGTTGACAGATTTGAAATCAGCGTGTCAAAATCTATATAATGACATGTATAATACTTTAAAATTCGACAAAAAAATTTTTGCTAAAAAATCGACATTTTTTAAGGTATACCCCTTTGAATTTTTTCGATTTTCGACAAAAAATTTTTTGTCAAATTTTCAAGTATTATATATGTCATTATATAGATTTTGACACGCTGATTTCAAATCTGTCAACAATAATCAAATCCGACAACACGTTCAAAAGTTACGGCCATTTTTCTCCAAAATTTTCAAAATTCGAAAACTTTAAAAGGCCATATCTCGAGAACGGTTAAAGATACAGACCTGCGGTTTGAAAATTTCAACTTTTCACGTCATTTTCTATAAAGTAAACATAATTTAAACGAAATCTAAGATTCAAAATTTTATAGTAATTTTCATGCACCAAATATTAATTTGTCAAAGAAATATCGACTTTAAGATGAGAAAATAATATAGAAAATCATTCTTTTAAAAGCGGTCTATGTAAAAAAAAGGTTGGTTATGGTATTCCGAACATTCGATATTAATAGGTATACTTAATTGTATAAACTAAATATTTTTTTGCAAGTTGAATAGGATTAGAGTGTAGCTGAAACTACTGCTAAAATTGTCAGTATTAAATGCTTATTGTTAAAAAATTAAAAAGAAATTGATTGAATTAATAATCTCAATTTAAAACTTAAATAAATTAAGTTCAATGCAAAAGTTTAATAGTTTACATAGCAAAGTCTTGCGTAATCTTTATTTTTATTTGTCAGGCATATTAATTAATAAATAATGATAAACATTTATGTTCATTAAAAAAAATAAAGAAATTAAAAAATCAATAGTAATTAAATAAAATACATCTCAACAATTAGCCATAAATTTCACCGTTTCATTATTTAACTGTTCAACATCAAACATTAAGAAAACATATTAATTTTTTAATTAATTCAAATGACACAAGTATTCCGTCTGTAGCGGTTTTTGTTTATTTCGCGTCAAAGACCCGGGTCTTTATGTACATAATATTGCTAGTTCATTCACCAGACCTTACAGCCCACACTTGATCCACGATGTTGCCGTAGATGGCTATGAATACTCGTGACGTCACAAGAATGGGTGGTTCTATATTTGTGTATTGGATTTAAGTCATCTTCATTACGAAATTACATATCAAAGGTGCCAATGTTTAACTTGTTTATTATATGTAATTTGCAGTATTGAATGATTTTAATCAAATAATGATATTATTTAATTAAATTGTTGATTGGAATTTTCAAAAATTATGTTTTATTTTTAATTTACAAGAAATTGAATTTTAGATTTCATTTAAAGTATGTTTTTTTTTATAGAAAATAAAGTGAAAAGTTGAATTTTTCAAACCGCAGGTCTGTATCTCAAAGGGTTCTCGAGATATGGCCTTTCAAAGTTTTCGATTTTTGAAAATTATGGAAATAAATGACCGTAACTTTTGAACTTGTAATTTTTGTCGACGGATTTGAAATCAGCGTGTCAAAATCTATACAATGACATGTAGAAAGGCTGGTTTACACGCAACGATAAATCGTAACAATTTATCGTAACGATCGAATCGTTACGATTTATCGTAGCGTGTAAACAGGACATTGTAGCGATTTATTGGAATTGGAATTGGATTGGATGATTGGTGCCGGCCGGCATCCATTTCTGCAAATCGTAACGACAAGTTGGAACGTGTAAACAAGTAGCAGCCATTCATTGCTACGATTTGACTCAGTTTGCATTAGCTGTTCACGGGAAAGGTTGTTAACAACTCAACATAAGTCTCTTCATACATTCTTAAATAATTCCGCCAGTGATTGGGTTCATTTTGTAATTTTTTCAATAATTTTATATGAGAAAATACCCTTTTCTTCAGTAACCACTGGCAGCTCCACGTTCTTCTAGGTCTTCGTGACCTTTTCACTTTTCTTGCTAAACAAACGATCACAACAGTACTTCCTCCATGACAAAAACTGACTGAGTATACTGCGGTCGACAATGAATATTGGACAAGAAATCGTTACATGTAAACAGTACACACTCTTTCGATTTATTGTAACAATGTATCGTAACGATCGAATTGTTACGATTTATCGTAGCGTGTAAACCAGCCTTAAGACCAGTACGGTAAGGTCCATAGGCGTAGTCAAACACAAAAACATTTATAGAATATATGAATGTTAGATTCCCATTAAAAATTAAGAATAAAAATTAAATTAATAAATAATTATTGAGCTATCCGTCACTGCCTTGATTTAGTGGGCTAGTCCAGTTCATTACTCAATAGAACACTGCACATCTAACACTACAACTTAAGCGGTCGACTATAGCATTTAGTATAAAGAGAGCGGCACACATAAATACTCTATATTTTAACAGACTATATAACATTTCGAGTAATAAGCTTCATATGCATAGTGACATGTGATTACATTCTTAAGCCCGATCTTTTTTCATGGTACTTTCATGTTACTTTCTTATGCAATTATCAATTTTGACCTTTCTATTTTCGTTATGATGTCTATATGTCCGTCTGTCTGTCTTATTATATTTATTTATATTTAAAATTAATGTTTATCTGGGAAGAAAACTTCCAATTTTTTAAAAACGATCTTTCAACCGGATACGGATGTTTACTGACAATGAGATCGATTTTTGAATTTTTCGATTTATATTAAAACAGTGCTAGAGAAAAATGATTAAGTTAAAAACTGTAGGTAATATCGTTATCTATAATTTATATTCTATACATTTTTTCGAAAAATTTATTTTTAAAATAAAATTCATTACACCATGCGTTTTTTTAGCATATCAGCAACAAAAAATACAGCTGCTAAAGCAAAGTAGTATTCAGATAAGATTATTTTCAACTGCGTTCGCTAACAACCACAAGTTATAATTAATTGATAGTAATCGTGCTTAGATTGTAATTAGCATTTTATCAGAGATTCTCGATTGCATTCCACTTGCCTGCAATCTGGAGCACGCAGGATTACATCAGACCTATGTAGGTTGTTTTGTATACTACGCAATATACTCTCTTTGTTAATGATCTAGAATGATCTAGATCTATGGAAAACAGGAGCGTCCGGTGAGTCAAATCACCAATTCTAATTTATCAATTGTTTTTTTGTGTAATGAGACATTAATACAACTAATTTATTGCTGTATTGTTAACAGTTTGAAATAGTAATCTATAAGTGGGCTCTCACACCGGAGCAATATAGAAATATAGCAACACAGCAATAAAGTAACTACCAATTAGAAACTAGCAATATAGCGATATTATATTGCTTTGATGTGAGACAATATGTCTGATTCAATGTATATTGACAGATAGCAATGATATCGCTAGTTATAAGTTGCTAGTTACTATATTGCTATATTGCTATATTGCTCCGGTGTGAGAGCCCACTAAATGATTAAAAATATTGTAATTCTTACTAGGCCACGTGTTTATTACTAAAGTTACTATGTGAATTAGTAATTTTAGTGTGCAGGATCGAAATCTATATTTGGTATAGCTTAATTCAGCGTTTCTCAACCTTTTTCAATCACAATTCTCATCGCCCCCCTCCCATGCTCATACAAAAATGTTCACTGAAAAATAAATCTCAACTAAATATTTAAAAAAATGCTTAGTGTCAATTTCTAATATTAAACCTTCTTTCGAAAAACTTTGCTCTGCAGCAAGATAGGCCCAAGGGAGTCACTAATAGTTATTTATCTTATTTTTAATTTAATATTGATAAGTTAATTATTAAATACATTGCGCAGTTCTGAAATAATCATATTTATAAGTGTATTATATCAGTATAAATGTGAACGTGTATTTTATTTTTTTGCTTTTCTTTCAGTAAATTAAATATATTTTTTTAAATATTTTTTATAATTTTTTTCTTGATATGCTCGTTGGGGGCACGATTCAGTTTTATCACGCCCCCCTAGGAGAGTACACCCCACCGGTTGAAAATCGCTGGCTTAATTTGTTATACTTACTTATAAAAAATATACATATTTTAATAAAATTAATTTTACACAATCGTATTGTTTTTAATAGAAATGAAATAATTTGTATAGCACCTTATTAATAAATAAGTCAACTTAAGAATAATTAGTTGAATAAATCATAAATGATACAAACGAATATAGTAAAAATTTCGTATTATAAAAATTATAATGGATATTGTAGAAATTACTCAACAGTACATTTAAAAACTGATAGTACTAAAAAAAAAAATTTTTTTCTGTGTGTGGCAATTTTTTTTAATTTAATTTAGAAAACCCTTTTAATTCGGATTCTAGTGGCCCTTAAAAGTAAAATTGAACTGTCATTTTTCGACAAAACGTGATGAAAATAAAAAATATTTTTATTAACCAAACTGATCTTTACGTTTCAAATTATAAAATCGACTTGCAGACACGTTAACTTTTGAATGGGTTAAATATTATAGGTACCTACGTATACTTACCTAGATCAAGCACGTTTGGCTTTTATCGTTTGGTCTAATTACATAGACTATAACAGTGATGTTATACTTACATGTTGCCAAGAACTTTCAAGTTGTGAAGCTATTTAAATTTGTTTTATATGTTTTACTACATGCATATTAAAGTTTATTATATAGCAATCACCATTTTAATTAAGTATTAAAATAAAAATAGTTCCTAATTTATTATATACTAGCGGGATCCCGCGGCTTCGCTCGCGTAAACTTCGAAACTAATTAGAATCCTCCATACGTGATAGGGGATGACATATTTTTTATATTGATTTTTATCCATTACCTATAAAAAACGTAAATATCTCGGATTTTAGTTAAAAGTTGTAAAAATTAACCCCCGCCATTAGGGGTTGAATATCGAATTTTTTTATTGCAGATTATTTTGCCTGAATCCACCACTATAACGTAAGCAGCTATACAGATAAACATATCAAAAACACTGACCCTATCTACCCCCGCCATTAGGGGTTGATTGTCGAAATTTTTATTTTCTATATGGCTATTTTGCTCAAATTTACCTTTATAAGTAAAGCAGGTATACATACAAACATCTAAATCCATCCTCGTCCCCGTCCCATGCTATTAGGGCTTGAATATGGAACTTTCAATTTTAATTAAATATTAATTTGTCCGAATTTACTTTAATATCATCAAAAGTTATGAAGATAAATATATCAAAATTTTACCCTCCCCCCATTCCCATAAGATGTTTGTTTGTATAGTACCTACTGTGCCATGTTTCATTTGGTGAATACAAAAAAAATATATTTTACAAAATTCCCCCCCCCCCTAACACCTTAGGGGTTGAATTTTGGGAAATGCTGAAATTATTGTTTCATTATTTATATTGTAGAGTATGTTCGATATGTTTCAATGCGAACAAAAAAAATATTTTTTTATATAAACTTTGACACCCTGTTTTAACCCCGTAGGGGTTGAATTTCGAAAAATCCTTTCTTAGTGGGTGCTTACATAATAAAAGGAAGACACCTACGAAATTTCACGTTTCTAGGTCTAGGGGTTTGGGCTGTACGTTGATATATGAGTGAAAGAGTGAATGAGTGAGTGAGTGGTTAAGGACAAACTCTTTTATAGATATAGATTAATTAATATTCTTTCAAAAATAAAATCAAACAGTAAAATGGTTTTTACGTAGATGCTATAAGAAACATAAATAAAACGGGCAAGTGCGTGTTAGGCAAGCACATGATAGGGTTCCGTAGTCATTCTCACTACGATTTATAAAAAAAAGTTACTTCAAAATTTTCATGACTAAAGGGTTAAAATCAAAAAGTTATTTGACTTTTACTATTACAGACCTATCAAATGACACCCCACTCAATGGGGTAAGTGGAAAAAAAAATTCAGTCTATAGAAAGCGGGATCCAAAATATTTCTGACAATGTTCGTTATAATTTTCAGTGAAAGTATATACTAATCAAAAGCTACATTCTGGAAAATTTTCAGATTTTTTTAAGTGATAGTTTAGAAAATAGAGGGGGGAACGCTTTTATAATGACTTTGGGGAGAAGATACATCGTGATTGAAGGGTTAAAATCAAAAAGTTCTAATACATTTTTTGTTGCATTTTAGGAAACCTTTCTAATGACACCCCGCTAATGGGACAGGTGAAATTTTTTTTAAAACACTTTTCATTTTATGGAAGGGGGGTCTAAAATTTTTTTTATAATATTATCATTTTTGTTTTTGGGTCATCAATCTACGACCGTGTACCAAATTTCATCTTATTATGCCAAATTTTTTACCAGACGGACGGACGGACAGACGGACATAGAGAAACTATGTATAACGGTTCCTAGTTTACTACGGAACCCTAAAAAGCATATAGAAGTCTGTCTGTATCAAAATACGATCTAAAAGGCCGTATTTCTTCACGTTGGTATAACAGAAAAATTTCGATTTTGATTGAAATTGTCAAAAAATTAAAAATATACGAAAAAATAATAAGGGGAGTAATTTTAAATAAAATTATATAAACATTAAACGGTTAACCAATTGCAGGTAGTTTATATAAATTATATTATTAAAATTATTCAATAAATAACTACCTTTGGTGAATTTAGCACGAGGAAGCACCGTGCAGATGTTTTTTTTGTAGTAACCTGCTATTTAAATGTCACTCTAAATGTTCATAAAAACTGATCTACATTATGTATGTATGTGTGTCTTTCTCTGTGTGTGTGTGTGTGTGTGTGTGTGTGTGTGTGTGTGTGTGTGTGTGTGTGTGTGTGTGTGTGTGTGTGTGTGTTTATACAATATCAAACTCTCCCCTGAATATGAATACATACATATGGAAATTTTAAAGTGTGTTGATATATTTCATAAGAGAAAATATATAAATATTCAACATTGAAATTTTTGACACGATTTACTAATCATATAAAAGCAGTCAGATACATAATACTTGTATTTGCATATTTCTGTTATACTTATGTATGCCTACATTACTTTGACGAATTAATTATCATATATACTGTAGATATATGATATGTAGTATTATATTATTTACTATACAAGTAAAAGCAATATTTTTGTAAGGTATTATATTTTAATTGAAATATATTTGTTTAAAATAAGTATAGAATTTATTTCGAAAATAAATATCTAATAAATTTCATGTACTGTTGACATCAGCAATTAAAAAATATATATTTTGTATTTTTTGAAAGTATATTAATACTAACCTGTCATTCTAAAATAAATTATTAAGTTTTCTTTGTTATGAGATATACATAAATGACTACATGAAATATATAAACCATAAATATTCTGAATTTATTGAAACGAATAAAAAATGTTTTTATTATTTTAAATAACATTTATCAACACTATTGTTATAAATAATTAATGTTTTTTTTCTCAATTAGCTGTCTTCTATCTCGATTCTGAATAATTTTGAAACTGTTCCGCGAAAAAAATTACATACACATCGTGATATTTATATTCTTTTTAATGACTTTGGTTCAAAATTCTTTTCTTGAATTCTGTAATACTTTTTAATCTATATACATATAATAGTTGTCAATAAATGAAAAAAACGACGCATCCTAAGATTTAGAATAAAAATATTTTGAGATATTCTAACCTAAAAGTCCCAAAAATGACTATATTGGCAATGTTAAAGAATTTATTATCAAGTAGGTAATTTTTTTCTAAAGTTTTCGGTCACGGTAACAAATAGTATTATCTTCCCTCTCTTTAAAATGAGTTTTAAGTTTTTACTGTACGATTTTTTTTAGCCGAGATGTACTAGTTTGAAGATATGATATTTTTGTTAATAGAGTGTAGTATAGTAGATCCAATGAACTTTACTACATAAATCTTCAAAGTAGTATATTTCGGTAAAGAAAAATCGCATAGTAAAATGTAAAAATCATTTTAAAGAGAAAAGATAGTACTATTCGAAATCATGAAAAAAAACTTCAGAAAAAAATTACCTACTTAGTAATAAATTCCCCAACATTAACAAAATCTTCATTTTTGGGACTTTTAGGTTCGGATATCTAAAAAACCTGACGTGATGGAACCGTCAGGAAGTTTGCAGGAAGTTATCAGGAATTTTATTAGGTAAATGAAATAGATAATATCCTGTGGAAACACACATATATGTAAAAGAAAAGAATGTCAAATGCAAAGTTTGAATTTTGTCACCTTTTATATAGACAACGTTGCCAAATTACTTATAACGGAGTAAAAGTAATAATGAAATATTTTTGATTTAAAATAATGAATAATTTCGAAAAACTAAGTAGAGAGCATTTTGGAGCAATTAGGGAGCAATTGATTGACCATAAAAATTATTACAAAAAACGGTTAGTTTTTGAAAAATACCATATAGTCCAATCAATTTGTATTTTTGGTCTGCATTGTTCTACAGAGTCATTTTTTTTAATTCAAATTGTTAAGGGGTATGTTCTGAGTACTACATTAAGTTGGCGTGGTCTATGACCTTGAGCGTTGTCCGCCATAAGCGCGAAAACTTTAAACGTAATTATCTCGTAAACCGCTCATTCTACTATAAAATTTTTCATAACCTTTCTTATTCATCAGGGTTGAATCTACAATTTTATATACAGGGTCAATTCTCTATCGTCAGTTGGTGACGAGATATATTGGAAAAAAGTACACAAAAAATGATTTTTTGCATTTATTTCGTAAAAAAGCGATTATATTGAAAAAAATTAAATGATAATCTTTTAGAACTCTCAATTTGCAATATTTTTGTTATTAGGTGCCATTTTGCAAAACCCATAGTTTGCGTGTTATAGCCCGCAAAGCATTGCAAAAACACATTTTTTCATTATATTTCAAAAACAATAATAAAACCTACAAAATGTGTAATGACAAAAGTGTAGATAATACAATTTTACACTTTCTTTGTTTAAAGAAAAAGAAAATTTTTTTCGTTAAAAAATTTTTTTTGTTTATTTACAAAAAAAAAAATTTTTTTCTCTGAACAAAAAAAGTGTAGAATTTTGTGATATTGACTTTTGTCATTACACATTTTGTAGCTTTTATTATTGTTTTTGAAATATAATGAAAAAATGTGTTTTTGCAATGCTTTGCGGGCTATAACACGCAAACTATGGGTTTTGCAAAATGGCACCTAATTACAAAAATATTGCAAATTGAGAGTTCTAAAAGATTATCATTTAATTTTTTTCAATATAATCGCTTTTTTACGAAATAAATGCAAAAAATCATTTTTTGTGTACTTTTTTCCAATATATCTCGTCACCAACTGACGATAGAGAATTGACCCTGTAAATAAAATTGTAGATTCAACCCTGATGAATAAGAAAGGTTATGAAAAATTTTATAGTAGAATGAGCGGTTTACGAGATAATTACGTTTAAATTTTTTGAGCTAAAAATGTTTGTTGTTTTTCACAAGTCCGCGCTAACTTCCTGACGGTCGTGATGGAATCATTTGGCAACGAATTCGGTTTCGGCATGACAAATACCTTCTAAAATCTAAATCATCTATTCAAATTTCTGTGAAATTTTTTTGTTGCAGAGTGATTATTGATACGAATTTTGATATATTTAATTTTTCTCATAGGTACCTTGATTATTACCTATATTGTAAACCAGATTCTGTTCATAATTACATTATAGAGTATCTTTGAGAACAATAGTTGTACAAGTATATATTCAACAACTGGTAAACGAACTGTAGCAGATGAAACGGACCCCTTTCTTTCGTTCAATTACACGAATTGAGTTGATTCCGGAGTCAAAGTTACGGGTTAAATTACTGTTTAAATTTATAATGTTAATGCCGCCCACTAGATTCCATTTTCAAATGTTAAAGGACATTAACTCGCTTTACAGTGGGGTAGCACATTAAATATATGAAAAAAGAGATTATTTTAATTTTTAAACATTTTTCTTCCTCGCAATGTCGAAGATACGAGAAGCTTTGTGATCGTTTTAAAATGAGAAAAAAAAATTGTTCTCCGATTTTAAAATTTTTACTTGATTTATCCGTTTCAGGTCAAGACAAACACTTTTTTTCCGTGTCTGTCTGTCCGTCTGTTTTGCTCTGGTTTGAGGACGGTCCCATTTCAAAATTATTAAAATCGTGTTTAAGAGGGAGGGGTGACATCCCAATAGATTTTTTTTTAAATATCACAGGAAAGATATTTACGTGGTATATGTTTTTTGATTATTTACATTTACAAAAAAAAAAAATCATACGCATGTTGTAATATGACAAAGAATTTTTTTAATATATCTATACTTGAGGCTTCCGCGGCCGTCCGCGGGGATCTTGATATAGATCTTGACTTCTGGGTGTTAGCTTTGTCGTTTTGAATAAACTGACGCGGTTTACACCTAGAAGCCAGGATCTATAGTTTGTATATGTAAATAGAAACATTATTTTTGTTCAGTGTGAATTTTCAATTTGATTTACCGTACCGATTTAATGAGACAATGAGACTTTCACTGTCCGAAAGCTTAAGAACTTAAGACCCTGGAATTAGTTTAGGCTATAATATATGCTAATTATAAATTGTTTAAAATAATTTAATGAATAACCAAATAAATAAATAATATATAGGCGATAGACCTGACTGTGACTAGCTTGCACGGTTATTTTCCAATGAATTTTCTTCACGGACCGCTACTGTCCTCGTGCCATGCCCGCTTGCACCAATTGCCCGTTTCTATGTTTCTCGGTGTCCTTGTTTGGTTACACGCCTGTGGTTTTTGTTTAAACAAAACTCGCGGAATTTAAATTACATGCATATATCAATTGATATAATTAAATTTATTATTGATGCATATATTTTGATATTTCCATTAATTTTTTATGTACATATAATTATAACCAAACGCATTGGACCCGGTGTTACCCGGGGATATAAATTTAATCTGTAATGAACCTACACTGCCGTGCAAAAGTCTTTGGACATTTTTTTTTGCGTATTGTAAATATAAAACTGCAAAAATGGTTGATAAAAAATCTTAAATGTTGATAAGAGTAGGTACCTACTTAATTACAATTTTTGTAATAATCCTAACATATCTAAAATACAGCATTTACAATTTTCCATGTTAAGGAAAAATTTTGAATTATATGCCTGAAAGGTCAGACCGATACCAACTCGATAGTATGGATCGACCCTAACTTTCCACAATGACACCCTGTATATACGAATATATGTACTTTATTGATCAATGCTTAGATGTTACATAATTCGTGCGATACCGCCTCCTATCTTTACATTTCAAAATTCGCTGACTGTTTATATCAATATATAAGCTATGTAGACTTTAGATTTAACTAATGTATATGATGAATAAGTTAGCATATAAATGGTCATAAAGAAGAAATACATATTTAATATTATTTAATATAAAATGTATTAAATTAAAGCCTACATTGAATACTAAATATTTCATTTTTATCACAAATATATTTTTGATCGCAATGGAAATTGAATATTGAAGTGAAACTTCTTTAACGAGTAAGTTAATTGATATGGCCTTGATACATTTTAATTTACTGTAGTTTTTTTGTATGAATCATTTCATTTTACCTATTTTTTACAGGGTTGAAGGATATGGAACTAATCTCTTTTTTTCTATGTACTTCATGTCTTTTTTACACGTTTTTTTCTGGAACGTATCTACCATGTAAAAACAGAATTAGGTGTACCTATATCTAAAGCAACTAAAAATCAATAATAAATACGTCATTTTACCTTAACTTTCATGAAATAAAAAAAAAATGTGGGCATAATATAAAATGAAACATTTTCATAAATAACACGCGCAACCTACAGAGTTCGTATACATACTGTATATGTGCTATGTATGTTATATAAAACATTTTACTTTGTATTTGATGAGATGTCATAAACATATATGTACACCTACGTCCGAACGTCATTTATTATGTAGCTTCATTGGTGGAAAACACAGTTAGAATATTGTGGTGATGCCGATGAAATGAAAGAGAGAGAGAGAGAGAAAACATTGTACAAAAATAAAAGTGAATACTCACTATCGAAATCTGAATTAAACAGTTTTCTATCTCAACCGGTTAATTTGATAGATACGTATCGCGGTTTTGAATTTTGATACATTAATGCTAATTTCACATATGCATGATAGCTTCTAGTAACCATCTGTTGTTTATTGGTTGAAATATTTCTGTTTAATTATGTAAAACTAAAAAAAAATTTAAGTACCTACATAAAAACAGTTTTTTATGATTAAATAACCTTAATCTTATAGCAATAAAAGATCAAATAAAGTAGCAATATATTTTTTTATTTAAGGAGATCGATACTATAGGGTGTGGGGTTGGTGATGCGGGAAAAGCGCCTCTGGAGCATGCGAAATCGTAGAAGCGTCTCTCTTTCTATTTTTTTCACACACATAATTTTTTAATTAAAAGACGCAGTTCCTAATCAATCTGAAAATTTGCAGATATCTTTGTAGATGAATAAAGAATGTATGCTCAAATTTTTATTATATTCTATCTGTTACATCATTTTGAAAAGTCCTGTCATGTCTCGAAATTGTAATTCTCATAAGAATGCATTTGTTTGTTTAATATATAATATATCTTAAACTATTCTCCAAATGAAATTTTGCAAGGTTTTTCTTAAATATAAATGTCTTGTAATTTTTATATTTAAGTTTATACAAAATCTCTGTTATTTTTCGATGGTATAAACTTCCTTATATTAATATAGGGTCAACTGGGGTAAAAGTTAAACAAAATACAAATCTTTCATTTTTTTTGGCAGTTAACGATACAAATTCATATTTTAATTTTTTCTACTAGATGTGCCTATGAATAACCCTTTCAAATACCTACGTCATTTGAACTGTACCATACAACACAGATTTAAAAAATGAAAAATGTGTGTTTCATTTTTAACCTCTAGTTTGGGAAAAAGTGAAACAGGTAAGGGTAAAAATGAAACAGGCTTCTAACTTTCATATAATGCGTTATATTTATATTTGCTGGGTAAAAATGAAATAAGTGGGAAAAACTGCATAGGAAACATGTGTCGCACCTTACTAGGTTATAAATGTCTAACCAGCAGGTAATGAAATATATTTAAAGGTTATGGAAATTACAATAAAACTTAGAATATGCTTGCGAATAATGTATTTTTTTTAAAAGAATATTCGTTCTTGCTAATATATCACATACAATGTGTACTCTTAATATCATCCTAAATACATCTGCAAAGTTTGAAAAATATCAGATAAATATTTAAACCGAAAATGATTTTTTTTAAAATAATGGGGTAAAAGTGAAACATTTTTTTGTGCTCTTTTAACTGTATTTAAACTCTTGCATTGCATAAAAAACATCGATTTTCAAAACATACAAATTGTTCCATAGACCCCTGATGTACTATTGACTATTGACCCCTTTCAAACTTCCATAGGACCGGAATTCCGGTACAGCCTTATTTAGGACCTTTTTAACATAATTTCGTGGCATTTTGAAGACTGCAACCAAAATGATGCGTCCACTCTGAAATCTGCACTCAAACTGACTTGAACTGTAACATGTGTGACTTGTCCAGACTTGCAAAAACTGGTTCAGATTATCCCCGGCTGTGTTTCATATTTTCCCATATTTCTGTTTCACTTTTTCCCGAATTTTTAAATCTTAATTATATGGAAAAAACTTATCGAAAAATTAAAAGAAAAACTACAAAGACAACTTTGATTTATTTTCTTTGTGGCATATCAATGTGAAATTTGTAACTTTAATTTATACCTGAGTTATGCAGAAAGTTATGTGCAAAGAATTAAAATTTAATTCACACGTTTTGCCATCGTCTAACAGAAAAGTCTGTAGGGGGGACATATCACTTACTAGGCGATTTATATTTTCAGATCGCTTTAACAAATCTTTAAAGATCATGTCAGTTTTTATAATTCTTCTGTAAAGAAATTAGTTTTTTAGTTAGAAGCTTGTTTCACTTTTACCCCTTTTTTTTCGTGTTTCATATTTACCCCAGTTGACCCTACAAGCAAAAATCATATTGAAATATTATTCAAGGGCGCCAACACCTAAAAAAGTTGTAGACTATCGTTTCAAATTTGTAAAATATTTTTTATTTAGACGCGCAAGGACAATTGGGTCGTTAATAATATTTTAGTCCTGGTGTCTAATTTAGACATAAGACATTATCGAAAAAAAATACTTATCTAAGTTTTTTTTTAGAAGTAGGAGCAATAAGAAATAGTTAACGCCTTTATATTGGGTGGATAGTAAATTTTAATAGCTTCATATAAATATAAAAACTTTAGCTTAATGTACACAGGTACTCTATTTTATAGAAATTTTCTTGATAGTAATTATATATGTAAAATGTTAGTTAATTTTTTTATAATTTATAATTTGTAATACCTATCAGAAAAATAGCAAATCCAACCGCATTTTCACCATCAATATTTAATGCAGTTGTAATAAATTTTAATGCATGTTGAGGAATATGTAGAGAAGAGTACATACATTTCTTTTTATCGAGTATATATTGAATAAGATACCAAAAACGCGATATCTATTCCTGGGTTTTAAATAAATTATGAAACACTTGAAAACTCTGTCATCGCGTTCCCTCTCTATAAAATATTTAATTCGACGCGCCTGTGCATTATGAACAATGTGTTGTAGGTATAAGTGCACAACCAAGTGAGATAGAACAGAGCTTCTAAAACATTTTTGTGCAACAGTACCTACGCGAACAAATTACTTATAACATCTGTGCAGAAGAATCGTTATTTGTATATCAAAATATACTTTTAACACGTTGTAGGGTGCCAATAATATATATATATATATATATATATATATATATATATATATATATATATATGAATTCATATAAATGACCATTATTATATATTAATATATATATATATATATATATATATATATATATATATATATATATATATATATATATATATTGGGGAAGAACCTTTTTGAAGTTACACTTCTCTAAGCGAAGTGCATTCATATTTCTCCTGGGCAGTAAATAAGTCAAATGAGTGAAGCTCGGAGGTGAAAAATGCTCCTTCGGTAATAGGATTTAAACGAGAAAGATAAAACTGTCTTAAAAAATACATAACGCTCTCACTCTCTCACGTATGCTTGTCTCTGTCAGATTCGCTCGAAGTGCGTTATATGTTTGTTTGTGTGTGCAACGTTTTCACACTCTGTGATATACTTGTCTCTGTAAGATTCGTTCAATGTGCGTTATATTTTTGGTTGCGTGTGAAATGCTTACAATGGTTATTATTTCGTTTAGGCTTATGAGATATCAACTAATAGAATTTGACCCTAGTTTTTCTAACTTAAAAATGATACCAGCAAGGGGCTTTAGCAGTAATTAATTTCTCCTTCTTTCTAGCTCGGTAACTATACTAACAACTTCTTTCTTTGGATAGTAAATTTTCAACATATTACAGTGTTATGTATAGTTTAGGGGCTAGCAAAATTTGAGGTATTAATTTTGTGATAGTATCTTTAATTTGCTATGGAATTTAGAACAGTGATACTTCAATGTATTGTAACACAGTTGGCGACTCTGACTGTCTAAAATTATTATCATAATATCATCACTGTTTTAATACTGTTATTAGTGTTTACATACAACGCGTACACGAAACTTGTCAGTCTTCATGAAACTTTAAGAAAACTGTCATATAAGTTTGATAGTGCTTACTAGCTAGCAAATTTGCTAGCTCCTTTATGATACCGGAAATTAGTTTATATTTATGCCCAAATAGATTCCTACAATAAATTTTGTTATTTTATGATCCAAAAATATATTTATATTATAGTTATTGTTGGTTCTCTTGAATATTGAATTTCAAAAACGTTTTTCTACATTTCTGTACTTTAAAAAAAATCTAAAATGACTTTACTTCCAACAAGAATATTTGTAATTTACTACCACTGCAAAATTTTTATTATACTAGAATAATACGGTACACCCCTGTACTGTCGTTACCCATGTGTGTGTGTTTGTATGTAAGTGGGTGTATATGTATTGCACACATCGATAGGAAAATGGCAATTCTACAGTCTGACATGTCTGCTGTATACCTCAAGAGATGCGGAACCAAGTTGGCGTTGGAAATTGTGTTACGTGTTCACGTCTGTAACTCCAACTGAACTTTAGTATAAATTTGGGAACAAAGATGGTAATGAGGGTGTCTTGAATATATGTAAATCTTATTCTTATTTCCCGTTCTATTGTTTCGTAGATTTACCGCGTTGTGTCCGTGTTTTAAAATCGGACTTATTTGTTTGTCTCTTCTCTAAGTTATTTAGATCTGATAAACCCCATTATAATGCATTAGGCATGATGAAATTTGTACTCACATAAACTTCGTTAACACTAAATTATTCTTCATGTTATTGGATCAGAATAAAAACATAAAAAAAGATAAACTGCCTTGGCAGGCACGAGACTTTTTTATACATCATGACACCGAAGTATTAATATGTGATTACTTTTATAATTTAATATTTGATTTTAAAATTTTTTACTTACAAAATGATTTTCAGTTAATGAAATTGATACATTCTATTTAATATTGACATTAAATATTAAACGAAATCAATTAAGATTAGTGATTATTGTATTAACAAGTATTTATTTTGCTAGATTTCAATTTTGACACTTCTAATAATAAATGCTAAAATTTACATAGATAACTAGATTTTTTGTATTATTCAAATCATTTTAAAATTAAATTGTTAATTCATAAGATACAAAAAAAAGAATAGAACATAAATTATAGAAAATAATATTCTCTACAACTTGTATCTCAAACATTTTTATCTAATACCTACCGTTTAGAAAATAAATCGAAAAATTTAATTTTTTTAGAAAATCGATTATTTTCTAAAACAATTTTTTTGGGGGGGAAATGGATAGAACATAAATTATAGATAAAAGTACCTTCTACAACTTTGATCTAAAACATTTTTTTCTACTGTGCACCGTTTCAAAAATAATTCGAAAAGTTCAAAAATTGACACCAGTAAACATCCGTTTCCGGTTTAGTGATGGTTTTCAAAAATAGGAGGTGCACATCTAGAGTATAAAAGAACCTTAAGTTTAAAATTCCACGTTCGTAAGTCTTACAGTTTTGGCTGTAGAGCGTTCACAGACATACAGACAGACACACAGACGTCATTGAGTTAATGGTTGTATACGATTCAGGGACGCTCAAAACGTGTAATTCCGTTAAAATCTCGAGTTCGAATTTTTTCGTGATCACTATACTTTATTTATACATTACATTTCATGTATGTATAAAAAAGTAATTAACCATTTTTATAATTTAAAAAAAAATGTACTTAGAAACGCAAAAAGTTATATATTTACTATGTATATTTTTGTGTATATTGTGGCACATGACCTTATTAAATTGCCAAATATAGGAAAAAATTAAAGCCAAAAATCGGTGGGCTCACTAGCCCCATACATCCCTAGTCTAAATAATCATTATTTTAAAAAATCTTTTATCAAATAGTGTTTTGTTTCCATGATGTCAAATAGCATACAAATATAATTTATTTATATAAAAACATAGTAGCCATTGAATAAAGAATTCTATAATCTACGGTTTCAATATTCAGGTGTAGATTTGGAAGATATTAACCCGGGTAACACCAGGTCCTTATTATATATATAAAAATTCATACTTAAAAAACATTTTTAAAATTTAAACTGAACATATTAATTGTCGTAGTTAAAACTTGAAAATTTTCGTTTTGCTTTAATGAGTTTTCAGAAATAGGGGCAAAATAGTAAACATTTATTATTAAACTACTATAACTTGTGTGTACATAGTCATGAATTTTGAAAGCTATATACATTATTTCAACTTTATATGACACCTTAAATCTGCTTGTTCTAATTCTCAAGGAAACTTTACAACTTATTAGAAACTTAATATAATATCCATCTGTCATAAGCACCTACTTTAAGAACACTGATTTATAATGCTCACATAGTAATACCTCCATTTACGTGGTTAGTTGGTTCTGCAAAAATAGCACGTAAATTGAAGCAATAGAAACTCCATTACGTTATGTTTTTTTTAATTCTTTTCACACTTTTTTCACGTAAATGGAGGAATTACTGTATTTCAATATTACGGGAAGGGGGGGGGGGGCATGTAGAACATGGAAGTATAATAATATTTATTTTTGTATATTAATCTTGTAAAATAAAGTACATATTTGTTAATAATATGATTATTTTATCAAATTGTAGATTCGAACCGCATCTGTCCCACGAGTTGCAAAAGTAACTAGAAAACCCGACCCACTAGATAATTAGCTTTGTAACCCGCATTGCGGATAACCCGCGGGTATTAGTCGTTATGTAACCATATAATGTAGAAGAACTGTAAACGTAGATATAATAATCATTATGGAAATACCAAAAAATATTATATTGTCACTGGCACTCACTGGGTACAAATTAATTATTGTTTGTTCAGTTAATTGAAGCCATTAACGAACTTGACAAGAAATTGTCAAACTAACTATTTGTAGATTTTTTATTTGATGCTACTATGAATTTTAAAAGGGATATATGTCTCATTCATTGCTTAGTTAGAAGCCAATAATATCTTATTTTTTTATTAAGTACCTACTGTTAGATTGTATAAATGATTTCCTACAAGAAAATCTAGTAAAAATAGTAATATGAGTCATATCAGGTGGAACAAACTTAAACGGTTGATCGAGAAACATATTTCAAGCATAAAGTTCATATGAACATGTGTCCAGAAATTTTTCGTGAGGGAGTTACAGGCTCCCAAAGATTTTGTTTTTTATTAATATCTGGAGACCCTATTGTGATACAGTTATGAAATTTGATTCTTGGTTTAGTATGATTACGTGTAATCGATTTCCAATATCAAATTTGTGACAATCACATTAAAATCGGTTCAGTAGTTTTTGAGTTTTAATGGTAGAGATGTTAATATTTAATTTTTTTTGTTCCAGACATCAAAATGTCTCCATCTTGCACCTGAGGAGTACATCTGAACCTTGGGAACGGGATCAGTCCCGTCAAATAGGGACCAAGGTGTATTCCTCGACAAGGTGTAGTCCATCAGGACACCAGATGCTGGGAACATCATCTAAACCACCATCTGGAGAGCTGTATGTAGATACAACTGGTCAGTATGGTAGGGAACTATCTCCTGTGCGATGGTGTGATAGAGAAGTCGATGGCGTCTACCTCGGAAAGTCTGGTTGGGTACAGGTCAGTCGATTCAAATTCATTTATGTATTTTATTGCTTATAGATAATCGATGATGTCCTTAAAGCTACACCAGTATCTATAACCTAATCGAATAAAATCTATTTCAATATTTCAAAATAGATCAAAAATCTAGAATATTTTTATATAAATTTGTGAATCAGAATTATTTAATAAGAAAATTTTCGTATTAAATTTTGAAATAGCCATATCAAAGTTACCACAAATTTATTTTATGGGATGTAGAATCCATAAAATGCAAGCCGCGAAAGTAAATTAGATTTGTATAGAGAATAAGTAGAAAGGCATTGTTAAAATATACGAATATGGAATAACAGGAATGTTGCTAATTTAATTGTAATATGAAATAGTAATTTATATACCTACTGTATATTTAATTAATTTTATTACATAACAATATCTTTAAATAAGTATCTCTGTAGAAATTATGACTAAATAAATTTTCTTTATTTTCATGATTCAATTAGGATTTTTAGAGAATTGTTTTTAAGGAGGTTGACACCATAGAAAAATAGCAAATAGATTTCGATAAAATTTTTAAAATAATAAGACATACATATTTAAAAAATCTTTACAAAATTTCAAGGTCATAAGGAGAGTAATTTAAGCGATATTAAATAAACAAATTAACAACATTTCGAGACATGACAGGACTTTTCAAAGTGATGTGGCAGAGAATTTGATCAAAATTTAAGTATACATTCTTTATTCATTTACAAAGATATCTGTAAATTTTCAGAATGATTAAAAATAGCATTTTTTAATTAAAAAATGATAAGTGTGTGAAAAAAATAGAGATAGAGATGTATTTAAGTAATTTCGCATGCTCCAGAGAGAGACCCGCCTTGCCTTTACTCTATGCTTACCCACAGGCGCATTGCCAACCCATCAACCTTTAGTGACACACTGTCAACCTACTTATTGTCTAAATCTATTTATTTTTTTGGATACCATTACATTTACAACTTTAAGAAATTATAGCCATTTTCACAACTGTAGTTGTATTGAAAGACCTCATACGCCATTACAAAATTTACAAAAGTACATTATTTTGCTTGATCGTTTTCTTTTAAGCGAAATACGATTTACTTGAAATTACAATATTATACACTGCCGTGCAAAAGCCTTTGGGCACTCATATTTTGGATATTGTAAATATAAAACTGCAAAAATAGTTGGTAAAAAATCTTAAATGTTGATAAGTACTTTATTCCAACTTTTGTAATAATCCTTGCATATCTTAAATACAGCATTTACAATTTTCCATGTTAAGGAAAATTTTTGAATTATATGCCTGAAACGTCAGGTTAACTCAAGTTGAAAGTATTGACGCACAGTGTCTTTCAAGCTAACGAGAAATTGTTTTTTTTTTACTATTTTCACTGCAAGTAAACATATTCTTTTCGCTATTTTAAGGATTTTTATTGACTGAAATCTGTATATTTACATACATTCAAAATCACAGGTGTCCAAAGACTTTTGCACGACAGTGTATAAAATAGTTAAAAAGTGAACTAAACATAACCTATAAATATTTCATAAACTGATATAATACTTCAGGTTCAACAGAGATCTTTAGATGAGAATAGGCGTGTCTATGAGATCCCAAAGACTGTTGTAACATTACCACAAGCTCGTCGAGTTGGAATAAAACTAGCCGATTACCACTGTAACAGTGAACCAGCTCGATATATGGAGCCAGTGACCAGACCGGCTTACCTTGCTCTTCACAATCAAGTGCCGCGTATACCATCGCCTCAAAGTGTACCCGAATCGTATTCACCACCTTCACTTACTCCGATTATTTCACCACCTCCTGCCTTCCAAGATAAGAATAGCAAAAGTAATTCTAGATCTAGGTAAGAAGTTAATTAAGAGATAAAACAAGTATACATAGTTTGTAACATGAAAGATGACTGGTTGGATATGTAATTTCAATGTTTAGCCCGGGCTTCATTCATGTTACAGACTATATGTTTAGTGACAAACAAAAACTTTGAAATACTCTCAAAATATTTGTTTTGTGATTTTTCAATCTAGATTACCTATTATTACTTTTATCTATATAATCTGTATTAAAAATTCTTTTAATGGAATTATAAAATGTGTTCGACTATGAAAATTTGATTTTGAGCCATGAAATATGACCTTAAAATTTTGTGTTTTTGATTTCAAAGTACGTTTTTTATATAGAAAATGTCGTGAAAAGTTGAATTTTTCAAACCGCAGGTCTGTACCTCAAACCGTTCTCAAGATATGGACTGTCAAAGTTTTAGATTAAAAAAAAAATTGGAGAAAAATGGTCGTAACTTTTGAACGTGTAGTCGGATTTTTGTTGACAGATTTGAAATCAGCATGTCAAAATCTATATAATGACATGTATGACACTTGAAAATTCGACAAAAAATTTTTGGTCGAAAATTGAAAAAATTCAAACCTTAAAAAATGTTGATTTTTGAAAAAAAAAATTGTCGAATTTTAAAGTATTACACATGTTATTATATAGATTTTGACACGCTAATTTCAAATCTGTGAACAAAAATCAAATCCGATCTCACGTTCAAAAGTTACGGCCATTTTTCTCCAAAATTTTTAAAACTATGAAACTTTGAGAGGCCATATCTCAAGAACAGTTTGAGATACAGACCTGCGGTTTAAAAATTTTAACTTTTCACGTAATTTTCTATAAAATTAACATAATTTAAACGAAATTTAAAATTCAAAATTTTTCCGTAAAATTTCATGTATCAAACTTCAATTTACCAATGAAAAATCAACTGAAATATAAGAAATTGGGAATAAAAACCTCGAATCACTAAATAAACAACAAGTTTCATTATTTATTTTTAACAAAATCGAAAACATAATTTTTCATGGCTTAAAATTAATATTTTCAGTCAAACACATTTTAAAATTTAATTTACAGCATAACTTATTATAATTTATATTTGTTTTCAAGTTAAATTCGTATCGTTTGTTAACATAAAACACAATAATTGAATTAATAAATATTTAAATGATTGGAAATTCACTCTGTCAATTTTGTTCAGTTAAAAAAATGCCAATAATAACTTCGACATACTATATTAATCAATAGCTCTTTTGATCGGTGTTTTTGATGTCATTAATTTAAAAGGTTGTAATCTGTAAACAATGTGCTTAAAAATTGCAATTGCTTTTATTTTATATAAAATATTTAAAACTATTATATCGAAGTTGTATTAGTTTTGTAAATAATATTTAAAAATATTACAGGTATTATTATGGGACCAAGCCGTTCCTACCAAGATCAAACGCAATTGATACCGATATAATTAGTCCCCCTGCATCACCCCCACCTCCGCCAATAAATTGGTCAACATTACCACGTACCCCTCCCCAACAATTACTAAATCCGAAACCTCGTCAGAAATTAACCCCTTCACCTGTATCGAATGCTGCACTTCTCAATAAACATAGGTTACCTCAAACTAAGTCACTTGAAGATACAACCCCTAGTCGAAGAACGCAATTTCTTCAAAAATATATTGAATCATCTTCTTCATCTAGCTCTACATCCTTTGGATTTAGGTACTTTTGTTATAATATGGTATAATATATGTATATTACTTAATGTCAATAACGTTTTCAGAAGCCTCGATAGCTGTGTTAGTCGTCCTGCTATGCCAAGATTAGCAGAAAACACAGATTCCTCTATTGAAGGTTACGAAGATGGTGATGAAGACGATATAAGTTCATCGATAAACTTAAGTATGGTGTCTGCTTTAGTAAATTCCTCTCCTGATTCAATGAACGGTCTTTGGCCTAGAGAAAGAGAAAAAATATCACCCTCTGGTAGACAAACACGAAATTCATACTACAGAGGCCAATCCAGAAAATCTCCAGGATCTTCTGATAAAAGTTTAATGTGTTCTTCTCCATCGTCTTCTTCCTCTTGTAGTCCTCCAGGTAGATCTCCTTCTGGGACAATGTTATTAAGAAGAGGAGTATCTAATAGACAGCATCCGTCAGTTAGACAAGTACCTCCACCAGTAGATCCAAATGCGCAACGAGTTAAACGGTCTAGAAGCTTACAACTTCCCGAAAAAAGATCACCAGGTATTTCTATCACATACAGAACCATTATTTTTGTATAATTGATTCAATTATTTATCAGGTTCGTCTGGTGGTAGTAGAGATGGTAGCTATCCAATGAGAGTCTCTCCAATGCAAGGAGTTGAACCTCCTAAAATGACATCAACGAAATCAACTAGTACTGAAACACGTCGAAGACAAAACGTTCAACACAGTGGCAGTCAAACTCATAGCTTCGAACCAGATTTAGATGAAGATTTATTACGAGAAGCTGAAGTCATAACGGAATATTTAAATAGCAATAGAAGTCGTGCAGCTGCTCAAGCTCTACTTTTTCATAGGTATTCAGTTATAATTTTTAAATAAAAATATTTCTTAAATACATTTATCCGTGCAGATATTATGAAAAAAAAGAAGAAATGCCTAAAGAGCCACCTCGAGTTCCCGTTGATAATGGATACAGTGTTGTATTTGTTCCTCCTGCTGGTTATCAAAGACAAAAAGTTCTTCAGCGAGGATCAACTGCACCTACAATATCAACTACTGCAGGAGGTTATATAATAAGCCCAACTAAAGAAACTGTAACACCTCCAAGTACAATTATGAATCCTTGCAACTCGACAACATGCGATTTTTGGCCACATTGTGCTCACCGTGAAACTCTTAATTCTAATATAAAGATCCCAGTAAATTATCAACGACTGTCACCGAGTGATATGAGAGCAAATGAATCAAGGAGCAACAGGTAAATAATATATTTTTAATATTCCCTGCCAAATGGAATACTAATGGAATTATTTCGGTGGCCTTCCTTCTATCACAGGCAATATTCTTTGAAACTATTCGAGTACAGTGGCTCTAATATATGCGTGAAGTATAAAAACTGAATTTTGATTCTGGGGGTAGATTGGGAAATGGAAAAAAATTCAAGGGCGTCATATCAACAATATATATAACTAATTGTATGCATTTTTTAATAGACTCTTCGGGAAAATGCTTAAAAATTGCTGTCTCCATTCATTGTGCAAAGTATGACTTGCACTTGTCTTATTTTATTTTTTAAGTAGTCCATAAAGCACAAACATTAATTTAGGTCATAATTGCTGTGTATTTTTTAATAGATCAACTCCTGAAGATCAAGATATATACAAGAAAAACCGACTCGGAAATAGTTACTCTATTTCCGGATCAAGAACTCCTGAACCTCGTAGCGGTAGTAGACGAGGAATTATATCAGAAAACGGCTTCGAAAAAACTATCGAACGTGATCGTTGTGGTGATGTAATAGTGATAAATGACCGTGAGTGTATCCCACGTATACCGGAACCACCGCGTGTAACAGAACCACGAAGACAGACATCCACAAAACGTGAAGTGGGTGTCGATCGCGGTCCAAGTTTAAAAACATCACCTGTTAATATTAAAAGCGTATCTCCCGTTCCGATGAAAAATGTGTCACCCGTAAATGTAAAAAATATTTCTCCTGTAAATATGAAAAGTGTTTCCCCGATTAAAACTTCAGTGTCGCCTTCTGCTGTGGGTAATTCAATATCGACATCGTCTTCAAGCAGTGATGTGTGGGTGACTACTTCAGATAGAACTGCAACTAAAAGTCCTAGGAATCCTAAAAGTTCTGGAACATCGACTCCACTAGATGTAAGCACGCATTGAAAGCTTCTTCAATATAAACAATATAAAATATTTTGTTTTAGTTGGAAGATACTACTACATCTTCACAAAGATCTATCGTTGAACCTCAAGTTCGTGAAATGATTTTAACAAGACCAGGAAGTGCTCCAGCTGACGCAAAAGTCCTTGCACATACTTCTACTTCAGGAGATCTTCAACAGAGATCTATGTCTTTACCTAAATCATTCCTCTCCAGAGCCTATAGACAAGGGTAAGTACTTTTACATATACTACAAGATTTTCAATCTGTAAATATTTTTATATCTAAAATATAAAAAATAATAAAACTTAAGGGTCAGTCCGCAGTGACATTTCAACTCAGATTAGAGTTCATAATTTCTAAATAATACTAGTTAATAACATGGTTTTACCATTTTCCTGTAAATCTTAATGTAATACATGTATATTGAAAGAATGAAAGGTCTATGGTTATTTTACAAAAAAAAATGCCAACGTTCGAAACCTTGTGTTGGGCATGATGCCAACTATAACTAAGTCTTGCAACTTCTATCCAAAATCCCAAAAGTTTAGCGAAAATATTGAAGTTACTTTATAATAATCAAACATTAATATGTTACGAATACATTATTTTTTAGTAACACAATAGCATCAGGTAAATACGTAATCCATTTAGCTGGTTATTACTCAACAAGACAAGTTGAATAAAAGGATACAATAAGCGGTCACCCTTAGTCATTAATGTTGGTGAGGGTAACTTTTTTTTAATTTGGTTAAGCGTCACGTCTGATTGTCAAAGACTTTAAATACTTTACCACGATCCTCACTTATTAAGTAAGTTATTGTAATTTCACCTTCTTCGTTGTCTATTTTGAGATAGTTTTGAATAATTTTTTAAATTTTCTTTGGTTTATTAAAATTAAAGGTAAATAGCCTGTTAATTTTATATTTTTCTATTCATTTTCGTAAAATATTTTTTTAACTATCTGGTATCGATTACCGCAGATCGATCCTAAAGTCAATTTTACGCTATATTTTATCGATAGTTTTAAGACATATTTTTCAAACAGTATAGTATTAAATATGTTTATATATATATTGAAGGAATGCAGATACTGAATAATTTTAACTCCAGAAACGATTTGACCAATGGATATTATAGAAGATGGATAATATAGAACTGCTGGTAGGATCAATGTATTTCTATCCGGTACACACCATGAATAGTTTTTGATCCTTAGCAGGTATCATTTATTGTAATTATTTTTCCTTCGATATAGTGGACCATGTCTTATACAGACAAATAAATATCAACACAAACACTTTAAATTACACTATATATTTGTGAAATAATATACAACTTTTGTGAATAATTTGCAATAATAACAAATAATAATAATGAATGCTTCACTCAACTGCCATGTGTGAAAAACTTCTATCACTCCTTTGTTTTTTATAACAAACGTAATAATAATAATTGTTTCCAACGCCGCCGCTAACATATAGGCTAGCGTTGGAAATAAAACTATAGCAACATAAAAAAAAACATAACAGAACAGAGACATTTGAAATCGCACATACACCCCCCGTTGAAACCACGGTTTCAACTAAAATCACATTTATTGACTGGGCAGCACATCTGCCCTATCAGGTAATGCAACTATAGAATCGTTTATTAAAAAATGTGCGGGGGTAATAACATTATAATCATTTAAATGGATCACTAGATAATGAAGTGAGATGTCTGGAGTTTACTATTCCTTCAATCTGAATTAAAAGAGTATTAAGCTCTGTAAATGTAAGATGGGCGTTACCCATAATACGGGTCAAATGGTGTTTAACTAATTTCACACCATTTTCCCATAAACCACCCCAATGAGGTGAATAACTAGGAATAAAATTCCAGTCTACTCCTTCTAGTGACATTAAATCAAGTACACTATCATTATTTTCTGAATGAAACATCTTATACAAAGCATTTAACTCATTTTTTGCACCTTTAAAGGTAGTGCCATTATCACTGTATACCTTTAAAACTTTTCCGCGACGGGAAACAAAGCGTTTAAAAGCAGCAATAAAATTTTTAGTAGTCATATCAGATACAAGCTCGACGTGAATAGCCTTAGTCGACATGCATATAAATAAACATATATAACCCTTAGTCAAAATAGATCTACGAATTCGAGACTGTTTTATTTCAATAGGTCCAGCATAATCTACACCTACCGAAAGAAAAGGTCTGGTAGGGGTTACACGAACTTTAGGCAAATTTGCCATTATTTGATTCTCTGTAGAAGCACGATAATGGTAACATAAATTACATTTATGATTATTCATAAATGTAATTTATGTTACCAAATCTAACGGCATTTCGTCCACTTATTATCCAGAATTTCTGTCTTAGCGATGACAGTGTAGATTGTGCCCCGGCATGTAACAATCTTTCGTGTTCACGACGAATTATTAAATTAGTTACATGTGATGCATACGGCAAAACCAAAGGATGTCTTTGAGCTTCCGTAATATGAGGTGCATTTTTAAGCCTTCCTCCTACTCTCAAGAGACCATCGTCATCAAGGAAAGGCGATAAAAATTTCAATTTCGATTTAGAAAAATTTTCTTTGGAAATTATATTTTCCTTAATAACTTTGATTTCGCTCTCGAAATGTACCTGTTGATACGTTCGAACAATCAAACCCAAAGCTAAATTCAATTCGTCAGGTGTTATATAACCTTTTCTTTTGGCGTCGTTTCGACAATTAAACGTAAATCTTTGTAAATACGCAACTGTCCGCAACAATTTTGAAAACGAAGAAAACCTTTCAAATAAATCATATAATTCGTTTGAATTTTTGCTTTGAACATTAACAGCGTTCGAGACTATTTTACATTCAGGTAAATTATTTTCTAAAGAAACGTCATTTATACTCCACTCTTCGTCACTTCGGTTCAGAAATTCAGGGCCGTTAAACCATAAAGTTGAATCTATTAACAACTGAGGTTCCATACCCCTAGAGACAATATCAGCTGGATTTTCAGCAGATTTTACATGATTCCAACCTTCCCTTGGAGACAATTCCTGAATTTCAGCAACACGATTTGCAACAAACATATTCCATTTACTCGCGTCGGATTTAATCCAGGCGATAGTAATCATTGAATCGGTCCAATAATAACATTTTTCGAAAGTTATATCGCATGTTCGCTGAACACAAGACATAAATCTAGCTAAAAGTAACGCGGCACATAATTCCAGGCGTGGCAATGTTACAGTTTTGATAGGTGCCACCCTAGATTTAGAACAAATCAAATTAACAGTATAATTATCATAGCGGTCTTTTGATCGTAAATAAATTGCACAACCGTAAGCTTTTAAAGAACTATCAGCAAACCCGTGTAACTGAAAACTTAAGGCATCATTCCCTATTAAACAACGAGGAACAAACATTCCTTCTATATATTTCATATTTTCCTTAAATAACAACCAAGCATCCAAAATGTGAGAGGAAACAACATTATCCCAATCTAAATTTTCTTTCCATATCATTTGCATAATCAATTTGCCTATAATACAAACTGGAGAAATTATACCTAATGGATCAAAAATCTTGGCTATTTCTGACAAAATCGTACGCTTCGTATTTGACTCACTGCTTGATTTCGAGTACGATATCAAAAATGAATCTCTTTTTGGATCCCAAATCATTCCGAGGGCTTTTAAAGAGTCGCTGCCATCACTAAGCTTAAAACTACATTTCTCGCGCTTATCTACAGGGATATCCTGAAGTAAAGCTTCATTGTTTGAATACCACTTGTGCAAATCAAATTTGCCTTTACCAAGTAATTCTATTAATTCGTCTCGCAAACGCATTGCTGACGCATAATCAGACGCACCAGTTATAATATCATCCATATATGTGTTACATTTTAACGCACGACAAGCTAACGGGTAATGTATACCTTCGTCTTTAACTAATTCTAATAAACTTCGAGTCGCAAGATAACTTGCGGAAGCAGTTCCGTATGTAACGCGATTTAACTGAAGACATTTTATTTCTTCCTGAGGAGAATTTCTCCACAAAATCTTTTGCAATGGTTGATATTTTTCTTTGATCTTTATCATACGGTACATCATCGTAATGTCTGTTATAATAGCATATTTATAACAGCGAAATCTTATTAAAACTGAAAATAAATCTGGTTGAACTATCGGCCCTACCAGCATTATTTCGTTTAATGATACACCCGTGTTTGATGGCGCAGACGCATTAAATACAACTCTTAACTTTGTTGATGTCTTATCCTCCCTCACGACTGCGTGATGAGGCATATAATACTCCAATGGCTGAATAAGCTCACTTGAAGAAATACGAGGAACTTCGTATGCATGACCAAGATCCACAAATTCTTGGATAAATTTTTTGTAACGTTCAAAAAATTCTAGATTATTTTTAAACTTTCTTTCTAAACTCAAAAAACACCTCAGTGCATATGAGTAAGAACCGCCTAAACTAGGTAATTTCTCTTCAACGATAGGGAGATCGACTTCATATCTACCCTCACTATCTCTTGACACCGTGTCAAGATATATCTTTTCACAACGCATTTCCTCGGCAGAGAGAAAACTTTTGGACGAATACTCTTCTAATCGCCAAAAATTCGTTATTAAATCATTTATATCTTCACCGCATGAAGTGACTGTAACCGCATTACAGACTAAACTCTCTGTCAGGTTTATATCTCCTTTCAAACTACCACCAAATACCCATCCCAAACGAGTATTGTGTAGTACAGGTTTTTCATCTCCTAATTCAATTTTACCTGCTAGTAATAATGAATAATATACCTCTGCCCCTATGAGCATATCAATATCCCCATGAACATTAAATTGAGGGTCTGCTAATTTGACAAATCTTGGCCATCTCAATAATTTGTTACTAAAATTGACTTTTGGAAGGCCATTTGTTATACATTTTATAACCCCAAAATTATTTTTAAAACAGAAATCGTTAACTCGCGATCCCACCGTTAGCGATAATACCATATCAACTGGAGATGTGAGACCACCAACTCCAGAAACTTGCCAATTAGCTTGAGTACCGTTGATATTAAGTTTTGTCGCAAAGTTAGAAGTAATGAAATTACGCTCGCTAGCGCTATCAAGCAATGCTCGACAAGAATGCCTATTTCCCTTTTCATCTATGACATTAACAATTGCAGTACTCATAAGTACTAAATTGCATTCACCGCTAAATTTGGAAATAGAAGTATTCATCTTTTCCGCATTGAAAGAAGATGACGCATTTGCTACAACGCTCACCTCTTGAGCGCTAGTTTCATTTTCATTAATTACACTAGCAGTCTGCGAACTTTGTTTATGACCGCCATTGGTTTCATAACTAGCATGTAACATCTTATGATGTTTCTGATTACATTTACTGCATAGATTAGCTGAACATTTTGAATACATGTGCCCTGTACCAAGGCATATAAAACATAACTTATTGCTCTCAACAAATTTGCGTTTCTCAATAACAGATAGCTTGTAAAACTTTCCGCAATTGGAAAGACGATGATTATTATTGCACAACGGACAGTTATGAATCTTATTTGCGACTTCCGCAGCGTTACAATGTACATTTCGCCTATCGGGCTTAGCACTACTAACCGAATCGCTATGATGTAATATTTCCCACGCTTGACATCTATGGTTCAAATAATCAATATATTCCTTGAGAGTAGGAAATTCTCCAGCCTTCCACTGAAGCTCAAACTCTTTACGAGTGTCAAAATCTAATTTTTGAGATATAAAAAATATTAAAAAACTATCAAGTAAATTTGGTAAATGGAGCGCCTCTAAAGAATTATAATGTTGCGTAAATGAATTCAACATAGCTCTCAAACTGTTTCCAGAATTTTTAGTTACTTTAGGCAACTCAAAAATTGCGTTTAAATGACTGTTTGATATTAATGTTTTATTGTCAAAACGTTCAACTAGAATACGCCACGCTATATCGTAATTTTCTTCTGATGATTGAATGCTTTCTATTAATGACAGAGCACTTCCCTTTACAACACTTTTAAGATAGTAAAATTTTTGTATTTTACCTAATTCATTGTTATTGTGAATTAAGTTCTCAAAAACATCCTTAAAATTAAGCCAACAGCTTATATCTCCTGAAAACTCAGATAACTTTATTATCGGCAGTGAAAGATGAGCACTTGGTTCAACTTGTTTAACATTTTCACTTTTGATAAGAGCATTTTCTGCTTTTTTCAATCTAATTATATTACGCTTTATATTATTAGTTAAGTCCAAGTACTGATCGTCCACTGCGAGACCTTCAGCTTGGTATTTACTCTCATCAATTATCTCCAATTCTACTTGACTTTCTTCAAATCTTGTATAAATGTCACTAAGTCTATTCAACGCACCTTCTAAATCAGTAACCTGCGTACATAACTCAATGTCACCTAACGAATCTGATATATGTGTTATCCTACTCTGATAATATTTCCTCTTATTGACTAGCTTTTCTACATTTTTCGCCATTTTATACAATATTTATATAAATAAAAATAAGAGTAATAATAACTAATAACTGAAATTAAAGTAGTTTTGATTTTACACAGTAATACAAAACTAACCTAACAATATATAATTTCTCCACAGAGAACTCTAATGATCCAACGATTGACGTAAAATATATAAAATATATCTAATACATACATATACTAAATTTATAAAATCAATTGTTGTCAATTTATAATTTGACAGCACAACAATAACAAACACCATGTGTTTCATAAACAAGGTTGATTGTACTCACTTTGTCACACAGCAACGTTTGTTAATTGTTTATTTCATGAATTTTCTTATCACCCAGCATACATTTATACACTTGTATATGTTGGCGACGTTGATCTTGTAAAATAATGATTTATCATTATAATCTTCAATACTTGATAATCCACTTGCTTTCTGGCTTTCTTTATCCCGGTAGAAGGACCATGAATAATTTTAACTCCAGAAACGATTTGACCAATGGATATTATAGAAGATGGATAATATAGAACTGCTGGTAGGATCAATGTATTTCTATCCGGTACACACCATGAATAGTTTTTGATCCTTAGCAGGTATCATTTATTGTAATTATTTTTCCTTCGATATAGTGGACCATGTCTTATACAGACAAATAAATATCAACACAAACACTTTAAATTACACTATATATTTGTGAAATAATATACAACTTTTGTGAATAATTTGCAATAATAACAAATAATAATAATGAATGCTTCACTCAACTGCCATGTGTGAAAAACTTCTATCACTCCTTTGTTTTTTATAACAAACGTAATAATAATAATTGTTTCCAACGCCGCCGCTAACATATAGGCTAGCGTTGGAAATAAAACTATAGCAACATAAAAAAAACATAACAGAACAGAGACATTTGAAATCGCACAGATACAAAAAAATAAAATCGATTGAAACAAGTTCAATGCAGCATATATTGCAAGTGCTTTATTAAAATAAGGTTTGGCTCATCGACCTTGGCTAAGGTGATGGCCGCGAAATGAAAGTGGAATAATCTAACTGTGAACAAAGCAAATACAACATGGTTTTTCTGTGCATTATAATATCTGTAACTACATTCCAAACATTCATCACTGCTCTGAAAATTCTATCGAAACTCCTGATATTATTTCAAACAAATTTACACATTTTAATTAGTCAGGGAAGTAAAAAATAATCCGAAAATTAATAACAGAAACTTCACTTCAGTTCGTTAATTAAAGTACCTTGTAGTAAATTAATTTAAAGAGATTATCCATTAAGTAAATATTACTTCCTAAACTAATTAAAACATTGTTTATTTAAAAATGTGGATGAAAAGAATAAAGAGATTATATTAAAATTATATTTGAAATTTCATTACAAAATTGATACAATGAACATCCGTAATCCAACTGGAAGGATACAAATAAAAATGACTTGTTTTTGTGTATTTTCTACTGCACAGTTTTTCGTTTTCAGTTAACAGAATTTTAATTTTAATTTTCTCGATAGTATCGTATCTATGGGCTGCTGTTTTGTATTTATAAATTATTCATTCTCTATGGTTTTGTTGCTATTCGTAATTCAATTATAAAATTGAAAAGGTCCAGAAATTAAAAACAAAAGAACACGAAATACATGTACGATATTTTTTATAATTGAATTTGTTCTAACGAAACTTTTAACGATCTCAATTTTTAATTTACTAAACATTACAAATCATTTATTCTTTACAAATGCGAATATTTTAACTAAATCTAAGTAACAAACATCTGTCAAGTAAATGCACAATGCTTCCTCGTGCTAAATTCATCAAAGGTAGTTAATTATTGAACAATTTAAATAAAAACCGATAAAGTATTTATGTCGTACATTTTTAATTTTTTGACAATTTCAATCTAAACCTAAATATATCTGATATACAAATGTCATTTAAAGCGTCAAAATAACATTTAACATGTCAAAGTATGTAAATAGCAGTTTAAAAAAAACAAATGGCGATCAGACACATAACAAAAAGTGTTTGTCTTAACCTGAAACTAATAGATCAAGTCATTTTTTTAATCGGAGAAAATTTTTTTTCTCATTTTAAAACAATTACAAAGCTTCTCGTATCTTCGATATTGCGTGGAAACAATAAGCAATAAAAGTGATATCTAGCGTGCAAATATTAACCTATTTTACCAACTATCATAACAGAAAATCTTTATTATTTACGGTTATTTTCATTGCATGCAACGCACTTTACATTTCTAATATATCACCATGAATAAGTATATGTTCTACTAAATGTTTTAAACTAAAGAAATATATGTAACTTCCAAAAATCCAGAATTGGAAATTATAATAGAGAAATTTCATTTTTCAATTATCTAATGAACTATAGTTAAGATAATATAAGATAATTTGATGTCACCAAAATGGATTGTTTACAGTTTTCATGAAGATATAAACCAAATGACATGGTTTTCAACAAGATGTCCTTTTCAACTAATAAAGATAAAATCTGTGAACTCTGAAACTCTAACAAGTATTCTAAATTAATCTCCATAATGTTTCGCAGTTACTGGCATGGGAATTTTCGAACACTTTATTTTAGGATCATCAATTTTAGACGCAATCTTTTGAAAATTTGAATAACAACGAATGAATTGTGTTGATAGAGATTGTGTCAAAAAAATAATGTATCAATAGCAATGAAAACTATTCATAAAATATTAAATTTTATATTTAATTAATCAATTGCGCTATTCCATGGAATTTTATTCATATTTGCAATTAATGAATACTTTTTCATTTTTTTATTTTTGCAAATTTCCAACGAGGTAACGAGGTAATAGAGTATAGGCTTTTATCTTAAATTCTGCTCATGCTAATTTTGCAATGCATTTGTTTTGCAAATGTATCTACCGCATAAAAAGAGACACTACCGTACAATTATTCGCGTGTATTTTTTTTCTAATTTATTTGGTTAGAATTTTTAAATTAATTTGCTACTTAACGTCTTGCCAGTCTACTATCTCCCCTAGTTAACTTTAATTTTTTTCATAGACTCACAAAATTGACCACTCTCTTTAAAAACAAAGCGAATATGTAGCCAATACCTGCCTCTTTTCTGTATGTCTGTAATGCCTGCAAATCTGTGACATGACCAATTAGAATTCTAGAAAGAGACAACTACAGGCTACTTTATCGCTTTGTCTCTCTCACACTTTTTCGCCAATATTTACTCCACATGCTCAGTTGATTCTATAAGTCTATGATTTTTTCCATAAAAATAGCTCAAAATGAATTACAATATACCTGCGTATTTTCCTATTAATTATAAATGAATTCTAATTACATTTCAACTAAAATTAATATGAGTTTATGTTGTATACAACTATATACAGTGTTGTTGTCATTTGATTCCTTAGCAAGCATGTCCGTATAAACAATGCTCCGTTGTTTATTCTACTCAAAATACAACACACTTTGTAACAACTTAATTATACATGTTGAAACTATCGTGTGGCTTTTCAGAGGAAATGTGATATTGTTATTTTACGTTTGTCTATGGTAAACTACTCGAATTTTAGTTTTGATTGTAGTATCTGGCTATTCTTTACATCTATTAACGATGTTTGTTCACAATTATTAACAATATGTAACAATATATGTATGAGCATATAATAATAATACTGTAAATATTAAATATATAGGTTTCAAAAAGACAACATATCGCACCCCCGCAAAAAATGTAATTTTGAGGAAATATGAATAAATGAAATTATAACAATTTAGGTAAACAAAATTGTAAACGTAGTATAGGAAAAGGACTGATACACTGTATTTAACTTAAATATTTCAGTATTCCTGTGATGTTTGAAAAATGGTAACTATTAAAACGCTTAGTGATTAAGTATTTAAATAAAAAAATAAAAAATGTACTGTATTAAGGGGCTATACCAGTGTGAACACTGGAAATTTGGGTGATTTTCGGAAATTTTTTTGAAGAAAAATACTCAATGAAATATTTTGGAAAATTGAAAATATATTTAGCTATATTAGAGGTGTATTCCATAATTTTTTCACGTAAAAATATCGATATCTAAGCGACTTATACGCTGTTTTCAAAGGCGTAAAAAAAAATCTCCTCCACTGCGGCCATGATTCCGGACGGTGGAGTAGCTGAAATTGAAAAATGAAATGATGTCGTTAAACTGGAAGGTATTTCCTGTACGATGAACTAAGATTTTTGAAAAATATCAAAATCTAACAAAATGGCGTAGTTATGAAAAAAAAGTCTGTTTTATTGCCTATAAAATGGTCGTATTTTTAATGCCAAATCGTCAATTTTCATCCAATCAAAAATATCCTAATTCATCGTAGAGTAAGCCCGGGCGCACATTGAGACGTAGGCGACGCAGCGCAGCGCAGGGCAGCGCAGCACAGTTTTTTACTGCGTGACTTGGGTGTCCGCACATTGAGACGTAGGTGACGCAGCGCAGCACAGTTTTTGCTGCGTTGTGACAGTTGTAGAAAACAATATGGCCGAACTAAACAAACTAGACCTAAGTTCTGAGTCTGATTCAGACAAAGAAATGGACGAACTTTTACTTTTATATTCATTATCAAAACGAAATAAGTCTATTTGGAAAAAAAGCGTATATGAAAAAAAGAAAAAGTCACGGTGAATTCATTCTAACATCGGAATTTTCGATAAACGATTATATATTATATCTTATATATGAAAGAGGTTGAAATATATATATTTTCATTTGTTTTGGTTTATATTCATTATACAAAATCGTTAATAGCTCGGTTCTTATGGGAAATAGGGGGTTTCCCTCCTAAAAGCTCCCACTCCCGTAGTATTTTTCCCGCCGGATCGAATGAAAATAATTACAGCCCTTCATATGTGACAGGGGGTGAAATATTAAAAAAATGCCCATACAAACATTTCCACCCCCTTGAAATTTCTTAGGGGATGAATTTTTGGGATTCGAAATAGTCTATGTCCTTTCTCAGGATGTAAGCTATCTCCCTCAAGATCGGTTCAAACACACTTTCGCATTTATAATATTAGTATGGATAAAAATGAATAGTAATAAAAACTGCGTGACACGTTTGCAGAAAACTGTGTCATAAACACTGCGCGACGCAGGTTCACGCAGGCACTGAACTGCGCTGCCCTGCCCTGCCTCTCAATTATGTGAAATATACACATACAATGATACATCGTATACCCCAAATAATTATTTTTCATCTCTTTCTTTTAACACGACTCTGTTTTCGAGTTAATGCTCTATGTCGATTATCGCAGTGTTTAACTTTTGAAACACCTGTATGCACATGAATATATAATGCTTACAACACATGGCGGTGCTGGTACAACATTGGCGTCTCTACAAATATGGCAAAGATGACGGTGAAAGTGTTGAGATTATGCTTCTTGGTTATTACGTTATATTACACACAGAAACACACACACGCACACATATTAAAGGAATTTGTGTTTGTAATAAATGTATATATATGTACATGTGAAGCAATTTGGAATTGTTTTAGTCGCATGCAATTCTATAAATCACAAATAATGGAATGGTTGAATATAGTTTATGCATGCCTCTTCAAACTATTTCAATTTGTGAAAGTACTTTGATATTGATATTTATATGGTTTCTATGTATTTTCCAATACTAAACGTGTAAAGTACGTTTTGAAATAAAGTATTTTCGTAGGGAGGTTTTTTTCTTTCTGATACAAAGAACGGTTTAAGTATTTTTAGTATATACTAGCATATATACATCTAGAATTGGATTATAGTATAATTTAAAATGTGAAGTATAATAGTCCCAGAGGTGAGCGCGAAATTTTGTAACTACTTTCTAAAGGCTGATTTTTTGATATTACGTTTCATTTGTGGTGTAAACAGTCTGCCGTCAGTCAGCTAGTTTCGTGAGCGTTTGGCGCGGGGGTGGTGTATCGGCTGCTGACGGCATTTGTTAAGGTAAAATTCGGACTGACTATTTTTTTAATAATAATAATATTCTTAACTTTTATACCGAATTTCATATTTTAGAAAATACTTTCACGATGTATGGATTTTTTAAGATTTAAACGCGCTGCTGACGCGCCCGGTTGCAAGATTTTGATGACTGACTATGATAAAAGGGATTCTTACTTAGTATATTGTTTATAAATTAATTTTCAGATTTTAGAGAGTAGTTGCAACGTGTATTTTTTTTATAAAGATAAAGCCACCCCCGCACCAAACGCAAATGAAACTAGCTGACTAGAGTGAAAGTAGTTGCAATTTTCTTCTTATATGCATATATTATGCATTATTTGTGCATAATGTTAAATATATGTAATTGTAAAAGGATAAAGGCTATATGTAAATGACAAACAGTGGGTTGCGATGAATATTGACGTCAGTTAACTTATATTAATGAATTATTTATCTCATAAGTACCTACATTTTAGTACATATGTAAATCAGTTACATTTAATATGGCTATTTCAATAAATGGAAATATTATTTCTTGTTTTTTTTTTAATTCATGAGATAATATTGTCGCATTTTTCTACAGCTGTATGTTTTGAGCTTCTATTGCATTGGAAGAGAGGTTGCTAATGGGCCGATAATAGCAGGATGTTGACAAAATTAGTGGGAATATAGGATAAATGATGAATTATGTACTTACGTATATTTTATTTTAATATTTATACAAAAAATAATTATCAGAAATAGAAAGTAAATTAATATTAATGTATTTTACTTCACTATTTTTTCTAAATAGCTTAAGTCACATTAGTATGTATTATAAGTATATAGGTAATTACATTTAAATAATATATACAGGGTGTTGAAAAAATATGGATACACCTGCGTAAGTCGAGGAAGGAATTATCAGGAAAAATCTCCAGACAAAAATGTTATCATTTTTTTCCAATTTGATGCCAGTTGTGGTGGAGGATCTGCCTTTCGGGAGGAAAGCTCCCACCATCGTATTTTTTAAATAGGAAACCCCTATTTTATCACGGATTTCGATTCTCTGGCTCAAAATATTTCAGATAAACTCCCCCCCCCCCTCTACTCCTACTTTTTGTAAATACACTACATGATTTTCTCGCAAATATCGATTTTTCTATCAAAAACTTCATCATCTGTCGACTTACGCAGGTGTATCCATTTTTTTTTCAACATCCTATATATACAAAAATGACTACATTTGTATGTACTGATAAAAATATCAAAATATGTATAAATTGCTCTTTTTTTAATTCCATTCTACCTCAATAAATAAATTAGTTATCTTCAATAAGCAAAAGATTATTATAATTAGTCAACAAATTAAATTATGGAAATGTTTTTCATAAAAATTGAAAAAAATAAATACATGTCAGATATTTCATTACAAAGATTCGATATTTATAAACTTTTGAAGACAAAAAATGTATACCTTACTCCTCATTAAAAAATATGTAAAGGTAGTTATTATAACATAAAAGAAACTTGTTTTTAAAATGACATTTCCATCGAAAAAAAAACCATTTTATTTCTCTTTATTATAATATCTGATTTAAAAAATGTGAATAATTTTATGCATTCAATTTTAACTCTTATTATATAATATTTTAATATAGATAAAAATAAATCAAAGATTAACTGGTAATACATCAAAGTTTATAAGAAATAATAAAAAAAGTGTAGAAAATTTAATGTAAGATAAAAAAAAAACGAAAAGTCAACTTCAAGTAATGAAATGTTTTTCAAGTTTAAAATTGATAAACATCGTGTTTAATAAAAAAAACATCTTCTATGTCTGTGACAAGGATACTTGAAATATAATTAAATTTATATAAGTACAATGTAGTTTATTTAAAAATCTAAAAATATACCTATCACAATAAATGAAAACTTTCTTATACATTACACTGTGTTTACATTATACACATATAATTTATAACTGTTAATTGTTATGAGATATAAAAAATTAAACGTAATTTTTTATAGAGAAATCGATTGTTTCCTCAATTTTCTGTATATGTGTATTTATTTTTGACTTTTTAATATACAGCCAGTAACTAAATATTGATAAAAAAAGCAATCAATTAAAAAAAGGATTGAGGAATAGTAAAAAATCGGTATTTCCATTAAAACCTCGATTTTGATATATTTTAGCATAACTTTACTGTTAGATTGTATAGTTAGTAATTCTATTAAATTGTGTTTTAAATAAAATGGCCAAGTGCGTGTTGGGTATGGACATGATAGGGTTCTGTAGACATTCTCACTACGATTTATAAAAAAGAGTTATTTAAAAAAATTCACAAACTATTTATCAGTAAAAGTACTAACTAAAATTCAATAGTTTAGAAAACAGAGGGGGGACGCTCTAATAATGCCTTTGAATGCATATAAATATATATCGTGACTGAACGATTAAAATCAAAATATCATTGAACATTTTTTGTTGTATTTTAGAAGATATATCTAAAGACACCTCACTCAACGGATACCTAACTGAAAAAAAATTGAATATACTTTTCAGTCGATGAAAAGGTGGTCCAAAAAAATGTGATTTCAATAATCTAATAATTTCCATTTTTGGGTTATCAATCTACTTCTATATACCAAATTTCATCTTAATCGGTTTATAATTTATATAGACAGACAGAAGGACGGACATAGCGAAAATATAAGGGTTCCTAGTTTTCTACGGAACCCTAAAACATGTAAAAATTTTACTAGAATCTATACAAATAATTTTAAAAATATATTTTCTGTCCCTCATTTTAATAATTTAAATGAAAAATAAAATCAATACGTTTTGGTATACGCTTTATATATGTATGTACCAGTGGCGTAGATAGGGGGGATTAAGGGGAACAATACTCCCCCCTGAGCAGAATTTTTGTACTTTGCACCAGATAGAAGATGATTTTCATAATGAAAAATATAACTTTATGAGATTTAATACTGTCATATCCCCCCCCCCTCACCCATCGCAAAAAGCTATCTACGCCACTGGTATGTACTGTACCAACTTATGTACTACCTATATTTATATTAAACGGATTTTGTGTTTCAATATAAATTATGTTTATTGCAGCATTAAGGATTAGTGAGGGTAATAAAAAAGTGTGTAACGTAGTGCGAAATCGTCCATACATAGAACGCACCTGGTTTTTCAAGAAATAGTTTTAAACGAAGTGTTTGATAACGATTCAAGCATTTGTTTTAAAACGATTCCAATAAAATTTTATTTCGTTATTTAAAATCAATAAATTCTTATTTATTTTCCTAATTAATCTCAAATAACTAACTAGGGGAGTTCACATTCAAGGGATGAGGGATTTCAGTAAGCTTTTCAAAATTAAATATCTTTATTAATAATACCCATTAGATTGAATGCTCGGATACGTGTATTTTAATTTTTACTCTAGTTTCACCTCCCTAAAGCTGACTGAAATCCCTCATCCCTTGAGTGTGAACTCCCCTTTTAAGATACTTATTTATGTCATATTTATAATACTTATAATAATACAAAATAATTTCATTTTGATTTCTTATAAAATTAAAGTAAATTTCAATCGTCAAAAAATGTCAATCTATATCTATAAAAGAGTTTGTCCTTAACCACTCACTCACTCACTCATATATCAACGTACATCCCAAACCCCTGGACCTAGAAACGTGAAATTTCGTAGGTGCCTTCCTTTTATGATGTAAGGATAAGAAAGGATTTTTCGAAATTCAACCCCTACGGGGTTAAAACAGGGTATCAAAGTTTATATAATTTTTTTTTTGTTCGCATTTAATTGAACCTTATCGAACATACTCTACAATATAAAAAATGAAACAATTATTTCAGCATTTCGCAAAATTTAATCCTAAAGTGTTTAACAAATTAATATTCAATTAAAAATGAAAGTTTGATATTCAAGCCCTAATAGAATGGGACGGGGACGAGGATGGATTTAGATATGGTTATCTGCATACCTGCTTTATCAAGGTAAATTTGGGAAAAATAGTAATCTATTAAAATAAAAATTTCGACATTCAACCCTTAATGGCGGGGGTAGACAGAGTCTGTGTTTTTGATATGTTTATCTGTATAGCTGCTTACGTTATAATGGTGGAGTCGGGCAAAATTTTGCAATAAAAAAATTCTATATTCAGCCCCTAATGGCGAGGGTAGTCAGGGGGTTAGTTTTTACAATTTTTAACGAAGATCCGAGATATTAACGTTTTTTTAAAGGTAATGAATAAAAATCATCCCCTATCACGTATGGTGGGTTCGAATTAGTTTCAAAGTTTACGCGAGCGAAGCCGCGGGATTCCGCTAGTATTATATGTAATATACATATATAAATTTTTATTATACCATGTTCAAACTTGTGAAATGCAAAATGGCTGAAAATAAAGAGCCTATTTAGCCAGAACAATAAACTTAAGTTTTATATTACACACTTCATGAAAAATGATGAAAATCTTGAACAAACTCGATGACCTAGTTTTTCTCATATAAAAGATTATCTATATAGAAGTACCTTAGTGTAAATTTCTGAAGCTTCTTGATATACTTGAACCTTGCAAGGTCTTCTTTATTCTGTTATCAGATTGAACAAACTTTTCTTAAGATTTATATTGTAAAAACCATTATTATTGACCGCATACCTACTATTGTTAAATAATGCCCTCACTTTTTCATCTAACTATATTCATTATATCAATTTTTATAGAAATATTATTAAATACTATATATATACGGTCCAAAATATTGTACCTAATTCTTGCTTGGCCACGTGTTTGTTACTTGTTATTAAAGTAACAATATGAATTAGTAATTTTTACGTGCAGGGCCTCTATTCTCGAGTGAGCTAGACTCTAGCTAGGCTTGTCCAACCCGCGGCCTTCGAGCAGTCTTCGTGTGGCCCGCATAAGATTAAAAAAAAAGTTAAATATGAAAATCAGATTTTTTGTCATAAAAAGTAGAAATATAAAGTACGAGAATAGATATAGAGATATAAATAATTATATAAATTAATTAAGTCAGCAACGAAAAAAAGGTCTTCAAATTTTTGTGCGGCCCTTAACAAATTTTTTCGCATTTTTTTGTGCTCTGCGGCCCACAAAGCTCAAAAGGTTGGACACCTATGAGCTAGAGAATATGTCGATTCGAATATTTCGTTCGAGATTTCTAGTAAATAACTTAGTGACTTTTAGTTTTAGTTTAGTAATCTCGAGAAAAAGTCAAACGAACTCGAGAATTGGGGTCCAGGATCGAAATCTATATTATTAGTAGGGGAGAGTGGTACAAAATGATCCCCTTAAGGAAAACAGATATTAAAAATATACTTAGACAACAAATTTTGTGAAATTTGTAATTTTTCTGGTAGCTTAGTCCAGCGGTTCTCAACCTTTTTTAGCTTGCGTACCCCTTGGCAGTCCATTATCCTAAATTGTACCCCTTATATTAGAAAAATGTTTATAATTTAAATACTCGTACTTGTTATTATTTTAAACTTGTTCTAACACTAAAGAAATAACAATAACGTGTCAAGGAGTGTGCCCAAAATGTTTATTAATGAAAACTAAAAGATTTTTATAGATACATAATTTTTTAATAAAAAAACACAATAAATATAAACTATTATAAATATAAAGTTAAATATTCGCAATTTTACATTAATTTTAACTTAACTTATTATATTCAGTGAGATCCTTGTGCTTGCTTTGAGGCAAATAGTTTTTTGAAACCAGGTTCGATTGATGCAAGGTACAATCTTAAATCTGGAGCTGCATTCAACTTATTACGGTATTTGTTTTTAATAAAGAGATACGAAGAAAATGTTCTTTCCACCAGCACTGTATTTATAAATGGTAACAAAACGTTAAGCGCTTTAGCAGAAAGCTGTTCATATTCGGTGCTGATATGTGACCAAAAGTGAATAAGACATTTTCCTTTAAATTGGACTTTCAAAACAGAGTCATTTGAAAGATCAATTACGTTCTCTTTTTCTTTGATAGATAATTTAGCTACTCGAAAGTATTCTACATTGAAAGGATTTGAAATACAATTGTTGAGTGTCGCTTCTGTATATTTATTATTCTGTAATTTAATGTGAAAAGTTACGTAACAGCGGGAAACTGAATCGAGACGAGAGGAGAATGGTTATATTTTTAACATCGGCCATTACTCATTTTTTTCGCGTACCCCCAAGTCATGAAACGCGTACCCCTAGGGGTACGCGTACCACGAGTTGAGAATCGCTGGCTTAGTCTATTGGCCTATAATTTAGTAAGCGTAGAATAATATTATATTAATAAGATTTTTTTATACATTTATATACATTTTTATCAAGGTGTAGTAAAGGGATCATTTTATACACCCGGGTGTCTAAAATGATCCCTCGTCTTTTTAAAGCCATAATCGGCACACATAATTGTTTACTGGCTGTTTTATACTGCATGTCACGATTACACAATCGTATTGTCTTCAAATTGAAATGAAATGGTTTATATAGCACTTTATTAATAAATAATTCAACTTATGAATAATTAGTTGAATAAAAACATGCAGATGATATTTACGAATATAGTAAAAATTGCGTATTATAAAAATTACAATGGAGATTATTATATAATTTACTAAATTGACAGTACATGTTAAAACTGATAGTATTTTTTGATACAAAATTGAAAGTTTTAATCGGCAACTGTAATTTTATTATAATAAAAAATCGACTCCATTTTTTTTTCGTGTGTACTTATGTATATCGTACTATATACAATATACTAGTATGATACAAATTCTCGTATAAGTTTTATACATTACATAACGCCACTATGAAAATCATATGGTAAAGTTATGGATTTACTTAAGAAACAATGGAGTATTTTCTGTTGACAAATATTGTTTTTTGTTTCTAAATTAAACGAATTAATATTAACCAGTATAAATTTTGGGTTTATTCTCAAGAGACATTTATGAAGAACATTTTAGCTTTGTTTCTAAATTTCACTGTTTTTGTAGAGGGGCGTTTATATAATAAGAAATAATGGATTGTTCTACTTTGTTATTTTTTTATTTGGAAGCTTGTATGTTCAATATTTGTTTCTAGCCATTACTGCAGAGAAAATAGAAAATATGTAACATATGGTATAAAAATAAATATTGGAGCTTTTACTTACTTTAATGAGATACTATCCTTTATATTTTATTTTTATTATAATGAAATATATTTAAAAAATAATTCAGATAAGAAACTTGAATAAAATCTTATGTACAGAAATATAGCGATACATGAGGATTTATTGATTATATTGTATATTTTTATTCAATTTTCTTTTCGTTGTTCCTTCTACTTTTATGTCGAAACTTGTTTTAATAATATATTGGAAATGTTATAAAAAACAATCGTGTTTCCAATATTTTTTCAATGATATATTTTTTAAGATTCAGTCAGAACGAAAAACTATTCGACTATCTTTCTGTCTACAACATAATTTTAAAACTTTTGAATAGTTTTCCCTACTCACTGGGTATTTAAGTGTGTTCCCGATCCCCCCCCCCCTCAAGATTTTTATAATTAAGTAAATAAGTGACCCGCGTGTACTCATTGTGTACGTACATTATTTAGTTCCGGAGATTTCGAGAAAAATATTCAAAATTTGCGTATTCTGTCAATACCAAAAGCACAGGATGGCCAAATACTCATGTCACTCATGCAGCAAGGTCATTTGTAGGTTAAAAATACTGTTTTAATTTGCAATGAGTGGAAATAATTACTTGAATTAGCTTTAGAATCGTTTTTAGGTAGATTTAACACTAGAAAGACGGGAAAATCTACCTACAAAGACGGCGACCGGTCAAATGACTACAAATTTACTAAATATATTTTTTATGAGTAATTAATAAATGTCAAGTAAAGAAATAAAAGTAGATGTAATGTATGTTTAATTTTAATATTTATACACAATTTTTACATGTTACAAGAGCCGCAAAGCGGTTTTTTACAAGTATAAGTATCGCATACTTTATTAGTTTTATTTTTACATTCTCGCCTTCTTCGAATTTCCTGGGCTTTTTCACAAATTACTCACAATAATATCGATACACAATTACAGGCTTATTTGACTGACAATTCATATACGTATTTATTGTTGTACCCTCTCATACAATAATTAAAAACATATTTATCAGATCATAGCCGTCAAAAGACCGCCGCCGTCTTTGTCGGTATATCAACAATTCAAACAATAAAGAAAATAGATGTGAATTATTTTGATACATAGTTTCATTTAACTACTAGTATTAATAAAAGTCACAAAGTCTCATTACGGTAAGTCAAATAGTTTTTGAATTATTCAATATTGAAATTGAAATTACCGTCAAATGACTGCTCCCGTCTTTCTAGTGTTAAGTACATTTTATTTAATATAAGCATAGGTGGGCATTAACTCGTTAATCCGTTAATCGTTAATTAACGAAGTTAACAAAATGGTTAACGGATTAACTTTTAAGTTAACTCAAAAAAATGTTAACGCTTTTGTTAACTTGCGTTAACTTTAGTCCGTTACATTGGTTGTTTGATGAAAAGTATATAAGAAAGTTGTCGAAATAGCACAAAAAAAACGTTTTCAAAAATTTTGGATGGTTAACTTTTTAACGATTAACTTAACTTTCGTTAAATTTTCAAATTTTCGGTTAACTTTAACTTCCGTTACATTTTCGGAATGTTAACGGTTTAACGGTTAACGAAGTTAACTTTTTTATTAACGGATTAACGATTAACGAAGTTAACTTTTCGATTAACTGTGCCCACCTATGAATATAAGGCACTATTTTACTACTAAATATTGATCTTTCATTTCTTTAGTATGTCAGACTAATATTTAGTGACACTGTAACTTGAAAATATCTTTAATGATAGTAAAGTATATGTATGTCTAAAACAACACAATTCAATTTTCGTAAAAATGTATTTTTTCGGCTAGTATTACGTAAAACATGATATTCTATTTATTAAAGTAATAATATTTTAAGATCATTTTTATTTTTTCAACGTACAAAACCTTACACCAGATATCTATTTGTATGTTACATAGTTATCCTTTTTCCAGTCACGATTTATGTTTATCCTGGGGGGATTATAAGGAATTGAGTCAGTTATGTTATGCCGTTTCAGTAACTAGGTCAATGTAAAACAGTTCTGTTCAACCTTTTTTTATTAAAACTCATTTTGTATCAAATCTTCCTCATCTGTGTATATGTACAGTAAAAACCGGTTATAACGACATCGGTTATACAACATATCGGTTTGTGAGTAAGAAATTGTGCGGGAAGAGGGGTATATCTTTAACACCCTCTGAGCTACAGGCTGTTTTAAAAAATTTCCTTCAGAGTAGTTCTTACAACATAGATTATCTCATAACTTCCAAAGTAACGTATCTAGAGCAATCAATATGAGCCAGTTTCATAGGTAATTAACTAACATATTTTCAGTGTTACGGTTATTGCTATCCGTGTTTTTAGTTCCGAGTTATAGCTCATCAAAGTCGAAAAATATCTTTTTATTTTTAAATTTTTTATGAAAATGTCATTTTTATCCAAACGTCATAATGTTACCTACAAATTCACTACACAAAATTTGGACCTGGGTCTTACAGTTTTTCGGTAAATAATTATTGTTATGGTAAATAAAAAATAATAAATTTATGTAGTTATAAAGAAATAAATTATATGACTGTTTCATTTCATAGGGCAGGTAGCAAAATAGTTACTTTGGGGATTACTTTATAACTCAAAAACTGTAAGACCCAGGTCAAAACTTTCTGTAGTAAATTTGTAGATAACATTATGACGTACCAAAATAATGATAAACTAGCTGTCGGATCCAATTTTACCCGGGGATATAAAATTAAACTATATAACGTATAATGCTGTGGGGTGCGATCCTTTAGGTCCACACAATCAACTTCCCAACATGGTATGACTTACAATACTTGAATACTGATTACTTATTGTTTCCATAATTAATATTACTATGTTATAGTTTGTAAATATTTGTTTTTTTAATATGTATATGATAAATTTTAATGGAATTTATCAGAAATAAAACTCACCTTTGTATTATGAATATTAGTTTTCTAATATCCCAATAATGTCAATAATATAAAGCACATTTTTAGAATAACTAATCTGACAGTTTAAATTTTGAATTGTGTTGTTTCCAAGGCAACATGAATTATTAAATGTATTTATTAGTATGAAATTCAAATTTTGATGGTGGTTTTCATCCCTTTAATGGCTATCTGGACCCATATAAAAAATAAATACTGAAATACACGTTTCATTATTTGTATTGTATAGTATTTATTCTAAGTTCCGACTAAATTCGATCAAGAAAAAAAATAAAAATGAAACAAACACCCTTTTTACCCCCATAGGGGTTGAATTTCGAAAAATCCTTTCTTTCAGATCATATTCACGTCAAGACGCTTCGATTAGCACCCCAACGAAGTCAATAGCATTTTTTGTTCGCGAGATTTCGTCCCGGAAAAAAAGGACACGTACGTACGTACGTACGTACATACACACACACACACACACAGACATTTTTCTGAAAATAGTGTAAATATACTCTAATGCCCTTGAAACATGAAAATATGTTAAAATTTTTGATTTCGATTTTCGGACCAATTACAATAACTTCCTATTGGGAAGTTAATAAATACTGAAATACACGTTTCATTATTTGTATTGTATAGTATTTATTCTAAGTTCCGACTAAATTCGACCAAGAAAAAAAATAAAAATGAAAAAAAACACCCTTTTTACCCCCGTAGGGGTTAAATTTCGAAAAATCCTTTCTTTCAGATCATATTTACGTCAAGACGCTTCGATTAGCACCCCAACGAAGTCAATAGCATTTTTTGTTCGCGAGATTTCGTCCCGGAAAAAAATGACACGTACGTACGTACATACACACACACACACACACACACACACACACACACACAGACATTTTTCTAAAAATAGTGTCAATATACTCTAATGCCCTTGAAACATGAAAATATGTTAAAATTTTTGATTTCGATTTTCGGACCAATTACAATAACTCCCTATTGGGAAGTTAATTAAAAAAAACACCCTTTTTACCCCCGTAGGGGTTAAATTTCGAAAAATCCTTTCTTTCAGATCATATTTACGTCAAGACGCTTCGATTAGCACCCCAACGAAGTCAATAGCATTTTTTGTTCGCGAGATTTCGTCCCGGAAAAAAATAACACGTACGTACGTACGTACATACACACACACACAGACATTTTTCTAAAAATAGTGTCAATATACTCTAATGCCCTTGAAACATGAAAATATGTTAAAATTTTTGATTTCGATTTTCGGACCAATTACAATAACTCCCTATTGGGAAGTTAAAAATACCCCATATTTAAGGTACTTTTGGAGAAAAATGATATTTTCATAAAAAATTTCTAAAAAAGAAGATATTTTTCGACTTTGATAAGCTATAACTCGGAACTAAAAACACGGATAGCAATAACCGTAATACTGAAAATATGTTAGTTAATTACCTATGAAATTGGCTCATTTTGGGTGCTCTAGATATGTTACTTTGGAAGTTATGAGATAATCTTTATTGTAAGAACTACTCTGAAGGATTTTTTTTTAAAACACCCTGTAGCTCAGACCCCCCCTTCCCGCACAATTTCTTACTCATAATGAGTCAGGAAATCAGCTCCTAGAATATCTGTATCCCAAACCGGACCATCCTGTATATTATTTTCATTTTTTTTATCTATCACATTAATTAAATAAAATAATGTACCTTCGGGGAGGGTTTCTGGCCCTTGTAACCCCTATATAGATGCGCTACTGGTATTCACATAGTAACTGTAGCAAAGTGTAAATTGAATCTGAATTAATCATCACTTACCTAAATGACAATTAGCGAAAACTTGATTATCGGCTTTTACTGCTGCGTTTGTGAAAATCGAAAACGATTGATGGGATCATGTTAAATGATTTTAAACATACAATTTCAACTTCAAACAAAAGTTGTATCACCCTCGTAGTTTTCATTATACAGTTAACAATTTTAATAAAATTAACGTCGATTTTTTTCTATAGAAAATTGTGTACAGGTAAATTCAAATGTCGATATTTTATAATCATTATTTAGAGAAATTTAATTAAAATTTTGAATATCGCAAATACATTTAAGGACTATATTTATTATAAAGCTTATAGCACGACCAAATTATAAAAAACATCTGCCAAATAAATGAACAGTGCTTCCTCATGCAAAATTCATCAAAGGTAGTTAATTATTGAACAATTTAAAAAAAAAATTAAAAAGTTTTCAGATGAACTGCCTGTCATTGGTTAACCATTTAATTTTCATACAATTTTAATAAAAAATATTAATTCGTTTTTTTTCTTTATACGTTATTGTGTCGTATATTTTTAATTTTTTGACAAATTTAATCAAAATCATTATTTTTCTGGTATAAAAATGTCAAAATGATATTTAATATGTCAAAGTAAATAGCAATTTTAAAAAACAAATGGTTTTTTATAGCAAATTTTTTTCTCATTTTAAAACGATCACAAAGCTTCTCGTATCTTCGATATTGCGAGGAAGCAATTGTCTTTATTTTAATAAATGCCTTTTTAAACCTAAGCTCGGCCAGTCTAATATACTTTTTTTATATGATCAAGGTCCGATATTATCAACCGATTTAAAGCTCCTTTAGTGCTAAATGCTCCTTTAAATTAAACCTGGTGTATTACAATTGTGATTTAAATCAATATTTAAGCTCCCAATGAAAAATTTACATAATATATGTAAGTTGTAAAGAAATACTGCAGAAAATTCAAAATCTATTTAATTAAATGTATTATGCTTGGATCTGTTCATAATACGACAGTTAGTTAAAGGAGCATTTAGTTAAACTTGATAATACTGGGCGCAAACCTCATATTTAATTAATTTCTATTTGAAGAATAATTAAAATATCATCTAAAAACAAAAGATGCGTATATTATGTACCTTTATTCGCGATAGCCATCCTTTTCATAAAAAAAAACTATCGGCTTTTGTTTCTGGCATCAACAAAAAAATTCAATTATACTTGGCTATGGAAAAAAATATCTAAACATCACTTGAGTGAACTCGTTTAAAAATAAGGCTCTCTCTTGCAAAAGCACAAGCTGTATCTAATGTATAATCTATATGGATTATTTATCTCCGTATCTTGAATAAAAACACATCTCTTAAAGGTGACATCTTGTGGGTTGCATAGGACGCGTACTACATAAAAAATAAATACGCAATTTATACTATCTCTTCTTCTTCTTTTAACGTGTACTTTATAAACATGGCAACGTTTATTAAGTAATATATTACTTAGAAGGTAATTTTCAGTGTTTTTTTACAAATAAATTATCATGTTGTTAAAATTTATAAGCTATATATCGACATTTTGAATTGCATTTTTTAATAAATATACTACCTACAAATAAAAAGTTATGCCCGATATCATAAAGAAGCTAGCAAATTTGCTAGCTAGCAAGCACTCTCAAATGAGGTATGAAACTTATATGACAGTTATTTTGAAGTTTCATGAAGAATTTGACAAGTTTTGTGCACGCGTTATATGCGGTATTAAAACAGTGGTGATATTATTATAATTATTAGGTATGTACGGTTAGAGTCACCAACTGTGTTGCAATAAGAAGAAGTATCACTGCTTTAAATTCCATAGCAAATCCATAGATACTATTACAAAATTAATACCTCATTTTAGAGTGCTTGCTAGCTAGCAAATTTTGATAGCCCCTTTATTATACTAGACATATGCCCGGTATTATAAAGAAATTGCATGCAACAAATTTGTTTCCATGGAAATTTGCGATATGCAAACGCTATCTACTAGGAGTCAAATGTAAATGACAGCCAATCACAGATTGTAGCTTTAAAATATCAAGACAATTTGACTCCTAGTAGATAGCGTTTGCTTTGCATGGAAACAAATTGCTTGCATGCAATTTTTTTATAATACCGGGCAATAGTGAATTTCTATTATCCATGCAAAGGTGAATTTCTATTATCCATGCAAAGTTTATGTGGTGACTTAAGCCACAGTATACATTAAAAATTATATATTTATATAATAAGCAATAACGTACGGAAAATTGAATATGCAGTGAAACTTCTTAAGTGGAGGTACTACCTTGTGAGTGCAAAATCAAGGGTCATTTTCTCGATTTTTTCAAAGAAAGGTATCAAAATATGTTATATAGGTCACATTTTTTATCTGAAACAAAAAACTTAAGTGAAGAGCGTAGGATTTTCTCATAATATTTAATAAAAAAGAATATTCGCAAAACGGTATTGACTTCGTTCAGAAAATTGACTTTTAGACCCTTTAAAAAAATTTCCTCCATATAAGACCTTTTGTACATCATTCTTGAATAGTTAAGAAATCATTCAAACCAATTTGCTTTTATAAAAGATAGTACCCCCTCTTTAAAACCGACTATCATTGTAGCTTTTGAAAAACAAAAAGATACTGATCGTTCAAGAAAGAGCTACTTAGTATACTCGTACGATAAGAAGGGGTAAATTCAATTTTGGGGAAATAGTATCTATGTATATATCTTTTAGTAAAACAAAATATTATTTTTTTTAATAAATATTTTTAAAATTATGACCTTTATCATTGGTAGCAATAATAAATTTAAATTTTTATTTATTTATTTTTTAATATATTCAATTTTCTACCAAAAATCATATAATATTCTAAATCAAACCTACACAAAGATATGATATTACATTTTAACTAAATCGTATTCTATACAATATAGAATAATACATAATACATACCTTTATATATGAAAGTACCGCCATCTTTAGCAAAAAGTTCATATCTAAATACAAATCTACAATTTATACATACATACATAGCATATACTTATACATGTATATGACACATTCACACACACAGACACACATACATAGACACATATACTCATAGCCGCCGTCTATTGTTATCTTTCATATAATATTTACCTGTATCCAGACAGGTAAACTGCATCGTGTATTGGACTGTATTTGTAAACAAGGATATCTAGATGGAATATACAGTGAACATGATATTGAAGTCTTTTTCTTCGATATGCATGGTTGATTTTGATTCAGTTAACTATAAAATCATTAGGGGTGTGTAATGTTACTTTATTTTATACGTTTTTTATGTATAAATAATGTATAAGTATATTTTTGATTGAGAAAATATGATTATACCATTTTTATTTAGTTGAAAAAATTTTTTTTATAAAAAATCCATTTGGATATCATTGCTTTCTGTTTTGTTGTAAAAAATTTTAATAAAAAAATTTTTTTTTTTGAAGTTATACTTCTTCAAACGCGTTCAAGGTACGATTTAAAAAATGTAACGAAATCATAGAGATAATATTTCATAAAGTCAGCGAGCCATAGCACTTTATTTAAGTGGACGTGATTCGTAAATAATAAGAGAAAGAAAAATGTGTACCTACTTGTCTCTTTGTCTTTTGACGCTTTCGTAAGACTTTATGAACCACCATCTCTACAGAAACTGATTTGTTTAACAAAGATAGATAGCAGTTCACTTTTTTTTCTCTTTCTACTGACAGTTAGTATTTCCGGCTGGCTTACTGTCTCTATGTAATATTATCTCTATGAACGAAATGCGTATGCAACAAGCTACGAGTAATAAGTTATATCCATAGACTTATAAAATTGACTGAGCATTCCCTATCCAACTGTGAAGTAAATATTGCCAGAAAGTGTGACAGAGACAAAGCGAATATGTAGCCAATACCTGTCTCTTTCTAGAATTCTAATTGGTCACGCCATAGGTTTGTTTGCAGTCATTACAGACCTACAGAAAAGAGACAGGTAATGGCTACATATTCGCTTTGTCTCATTAAAGAGAGTGGTCAATTTTGTGAGGCTACTGCTCAGTCCATTATATAAGTCTATGGTTATATCTTATACATGCATTCACTCTTGTAGATAATACAGATTTCTGTTATGATGGTCAGTAACCCATCTATTTACAGTTTTCTTGTTATATGTTGATATACTTTGTATAGATCGTTGAAATTAAACTATAATTATTAAAATCCTTTCAATTTATTTTAATGAAAAGTTCACAATAATTTCAATAGATATGAATGAAATTTCAATTTATAATTTAATTATTATAAGTACTTACAACAAATGCAATATCAATTAAAATTCAATATTGCAAACAACATAAACATTTTATTTCTATGAAATATACATTTAACTAAAATTCTCAGTATAGATTTATATAGTTCATATTTTAATTAAAATTTTCTATTATCTACGTCATTTTAATATACTACATGATTACGTAAAAAATGCAATTAGTATAATATTCATTTGATTCGATTTATTTGGTTAAAGAGATTTGCATTCCAGTTATTAAAAATTAATATAGTTTAGTTTTGAACCGGTAAAAAAAATTTGTATGAATGAATCATAATAATCAGATTCGTTTTTTTAATTGTATGCAATGTACAGTAAACTCCATAAATGGTCATTCACTTTATTTTCAAATTCGCTTATAACGAACTTAGTATAGGCTCCAACTATTTGATTATTATAATATTTAAATCATTTCTCTATGTACTAATCAAAGACAGATATTTTGTAACTCATTTGATAGATAAAGAAGTACTCTTTGTTTATAGTACTCATATATATTTGTGTGATTAAATTATTATGTAATCTATTGAAAATTGTATTGTGGGAAGAAATATTTGATATTCCGAATTTTTGTATTTAAATATGTTAAACTTAATACAAAAAAGACAAAAACTAGGTAAGCTCCACCCTATAAAAAAATTTGTATTAAATTTTCCAATTTGTTTTAAGCGATTCTTACGCTTAAAGGTGGCAGATGACTTATGATGCTGATAGTACAGTAACTTATGTTAAAACTTACGTATAGTCCAGAGCATTTAGACGAAAAATAGCTGTATCTAGGAAAAAATTCGCATAGAGCTGAATTTTTGTATACACTTTCTTTTTGTCTTTATACATAAAATGCCAAAAGTCCCCATCGATCCCTTGTGAGCATACTTTTTTATAGCCCTCAAAAGGTGCTAATAATTAGTTTTATGTAAATATCTCTGTATTTATAGATTTTACGATAGTGAAAGTCATATAACAATGGGAAGACTAGAAAATTCTCTACAAAAAAGGTCATTCATAGTTTTTCATACGAACTATAATTTTCACGGAAACTGGATGCAAAGGTGACGACTTAAGCAAATACTATTAACACAAGAAATGTAGAATGTTTGACTAATGTAAATATTATGCCGAATGTGCGAGGTTCCAAATTTTGTCAATAGTTAGAGTATACCGACATGTGTATTTCCTGAAAACTACCTAGCAAAGTAGGCCCCGGAACATCCCCATCGAAGGCCCCAAATTTTCGTTATATACGGATTTTGTGAACAGCTGTATCTAGTGAACGGAATGTCCGATCAACATCTTTTTTCACATTTTAGACAGATAATTTAATCTTCTACAACCTTTTTATTAATATTTTATCCAAAATAAATTGTATGCCTTTCAAAATTGCGGTGAAACTAAAAAAAATATTTTTTTTAAGAAAAATTTAGAGTTTGGCCGCCATTTTGAAAACAATTCGTTAATTTTTAGTTAAAATACTATAAAAATGTTTCTAAAAAATAATTAACTGTCTTATATGTGAAAGACGATGTTGATCGGACATTCCGTTTATTAGATACAGTCTGTTTATAAAATCCTTATACAACGATATTTTGGGTTATTCGATGAGGGTGTTCCGGGGCGTACTTTACTAGGTAGTTTGCAGAAAATATACATCTTTGTATGTTCTAACTACTGACAAAATATTGCACCTCACACATTTGTCATAATATTTACAATAGCCAAAAAGTATATGTTATATTAATATAATATAGGAATGAATTTTGATTAAGATTTTTTTGGGAATTTTTTGACAAAAAAGTATAAAACTTTTTACTATAGATTTTTTGTATTTACGTTATATTAAGTTTAGACAAGCTATACAAATTTAAAAAAATAATAATAATAAGTAATTATTACGCTTGTACAGAAACCACGTACAACGTGAAAAAAACGTCACCAAATGATTGCCATGATTATAGCTTTTCTGTTCATCCGAAAAAATAAAACCAATAAATATCTTTATCTATATAAGTGTAGCTATAGCGGGTGGCAAAAAATTAAAAAAAAATTGAAAATTAAAAAAATGGCGGTGTTTAGAAAAGTGTCTATAGAATTTTCGTTACTATTTTGTTCAATCTTTCATTGCCCGTAAAACAAAAATATTTGATTTACTCAATTATGTTACAGATAGTAATAGCTTGTGTACACAGAAAATTTGAAGTCAATCGGTTCAGTAGATCTTGAGTTATTATGCCAGCCAATTTCAGTTTTTAGTTTCGAGAAAAACGCGTTCAAAGTTTACGTATAGTTGGCTATTCAATGTTACATATCTCTTTCAATCCACTATAACTTCGTCAATTTTGGGAATTTGGGCTTAGGGTTTTGTACATATCTTTTTTGAACTCCTATTTATTAAAAAAATGCAAAAAAATAAAATCGATATTTTACATTTTTAGACTAGAATACCCCCATACTACGTGAAAACAATTACTTGTACGAAAAAAGGTATCAGATCTTTGTTGTAGATAATTTTCTAATCTTTCTATTTGATAATAACTATTTTAGTCATAGAGACAATATATACAGATATATTTAGCTAAAACTAATTGTTAGCACCTTGTGTGGGCTGTAAAAAAGTATGCTCACAGGGGATCGATGGGGACTTTTGGTAACTTATTTATAAAGACAAAACGAAGGTGTATACAAAAATTCAGCTCTATGCGAATTTATTCCTAGTGAAAACCTAAAGTTACTGGACTAGTATGTTAATCTTAAATATCGACTACAAAAAGTAGAAATATTTCGGAAGTTAAATCAGAGTAATTTTACAATTTTCTTAAGACCTTTAATGTGGCAGATGACTTATGATGCTGATTGTACAGCAATTTATGTTAAAACTTACGTATGTTAATCTTAAATATCGACTACAAAAAGTAGAAATATTTTTGAAATTAAATCAGAGTCATTTTACAATTATTTTCTTAAAACCTTTATGATGGCAGATGACTAAAACTTACGTAGGTATGTTAATCCTAAATATCGACTATAAAATGTATAAACATTTCGGAAGTTAAAACAGAGTAATTTTACAATTTTCTTAAGACCTTTATGGTGGCAGATGACTTATGATGCTGATAGTACATTAACTTATGTTAAGGCTGAACATGCTATTTGAATTGCCATAAGAATTACTATAGAGAAATTGTGGTTTTGTATTCTATGTTCAGCTATGACCAGTATTAATAAATCATTTAGGAAAAAATACAGTGATAAACTAGATTAATTTTTCTGTCATGACATACATAATTTTTCAATTTAATTTTTTTATATATTAATAAAAAAAATCTGAAAATTTTGTGTATATTTCTTGATATGATAAAACTCAATATATAACAAAAAATCTTGAAATATATGAAGAAAAAAATATACCACGGCATAGATATTTGTTTAAGCTTTCTAATTTTATAATAATTCTGCAATTTTCATTTGAAAATATTGAATGTAAGCCATAAAACATAAAAACTATTTCTATCCTTTGTAGCTTCATCTCTTTTTAATTTCGAGAATATCCCATTCCTTATATCTGACAGTTTGAATCTGTATTTGTTTCTATGGTAATATTTTCCCCTCAGGGCTAGACTTGTGCAAACGATTTTTGTTTTCTACGGTGGCGACATCTCGTAGAATTTAGTTTCGGAAAAATCGGCATGAACAGCCTTAAAACTTACGTATATTAATCCTAAATATCGACTATAAAATGTATAAATATTTCAATATAGTAATTTTACAATTTTCTTAAGACCCATCTAGAAATCTGCACGAATGTGTCACAATGTCACATTGTCTAAAATAAATCTCACTATAAAGGAAGTCGAATGCTTCCTGGATAAATTCGTCTTTGAGGTAAATCGTATCATTCCCGTATTCAAAACAATTGGTTTCATAATGAAGCTTTGAAGTGATGTCGTTATTTCCCTTTGCCATCTATTATTCCATGCGTATTCAATGTACTGCATACATATCTAATTTATTTTAATCATATTCTTTTTATACTCTCCAAGTTCAACAAAATATCATAAAAGCTCAATCTATTTTTTTCATTCATGATTCTCTGCAATAGCGATTTCAAAAGTACCATTTTTATTTTATTTTTTCATATGGGACCATTGTAGTTTATGGTATATAATCTTCATTTATTTTCAAATTTTGGTATTTTGTAAATAATAATTTCAGGATGTCTTTGAATATGTACATATTCAATAAAAAATATAAATTATGTATATCACTCTTACTAGAAAGCAAACACTCTCAAATAACGTATCAGTCTTATATGCCAGTTCTCTTGGAGTTTCATGAAGACATTGACAAGTTTCACACACGCGTTGTATGTAAACACCAACAATAGTATTAAAACAGTGGTGATATTATGATAATTATTTTATACGGTCAGAGTCTGCACCAACTGTGTTACAATACTGTAGTCAAGTATCACTGCTCTAAATTCCGTACCAAATCCATAGATACTATTACAAAATTGAAACCTCATTTGATAATGCAAACTTTGCTAGCTCCTTTCTGGTACCGGACATAACATTTTCAAAATTTACGACAATTCGGTGAAAACCAATATTTCCTTACTGGTTAAGCGAGTTTGGGCATGATCAAAGAACCCATTTTGAAAGCTTTTACAAAGTCTGTCTGTCTGTCTGTTTGTTTATTCCGAGTCAACTCGAAAACTACTAAAACCATAGACATAAAAAGCATGGATCGCATATTCTGTACTAACAGAATGATGTAACATTTCTTTAAAACAGTGATAGAAATGCGGCAATGTTTAGGATACTATATCTATCTCTTTTTCTAAGAAGAATGAAATAGACACTCCTCTTTAAATAAGGACAAGTATATCCGTAACTATTTTCCATCTCTTTCCTTTGATACGATTCTGTTTTCGAGTCAGATACGCAGTTTTCCATCCGGAAATTCTAGGTTATCGAAATTCGAACGAAGACCTAAAATTATACAAGTGAGTCAGTCCGCGGTGACGGATGTGACATTTCAACTCGGATTGGAGTTCATAATTCCTAAATAATACTAGTTAATAACATGGTTTTACCATTTTAATGTAGATTTTAATGTAATACATGTATATTTAAAGAATAAAAGGTCTACGGTTATTTAACAAAAAAAAAAGTCAGCGTTCAAAGCTCTGTGACGGTCGTGACGCCAACTATTGCAAGTCTTGCAACCTATATTCAAAATCTCAAAATATTAGCGAAAATATTGAAGTTACTTTATAATAATCATACTTTAATATGTTACGAATAAATTATTTTTAGTAACACAAAAGCATCAGGTAAATACGTAATCTGATTATTACTCAACAAACATTGTGACGGGTGTGACAAGTTGAATAAATGGATACAATTAGAGTACTATTTGTGTGTTTAATTGCTTATTGATATTATTAACTAATACTTATAACAATTATTTATCAAATACATCAATAGACTCATTAAATTTATAATAAATGCGGTCACCCTTAGTCATTATTGTTGGTGAGGGTAATTTTTTTTAGTTTGGTCAAACGTCACGTTTGATATGTAACTGTCAAAGACTTTTAATAGTTTGCCACGATCGTCACTTAATCTTAAGTAAGTTATTGTGATTTCTCCTTATTTGTTGTCTTTTTTTAAATTTTTTGGAAATTTTTTGAAATATTTTGAAAATTAACTAAAATTTTTCTTATTTTCTTTTTGTTTATGAAAATTGATGTTAAATAGCCTGTTAATTTTATATTTTAGTATTCATTTTCGTAAAATATTTTTTGAACTATCTGGTATCGATTACCGCGGACTGACCCAAGTATAAAATAAAAAATATTAGCACTATTATGACTATATTTAACCATCAAAATTTTAATAATAAATAATGCCTTTCGATAACATTTTGCTATGTAGAGCGTAGTAGGTACATAGTACGGCATCATATAATATTAAAACTAATGTAAAGTTGGCAGCCCTTGACAACCGGTGTTGCAAGCCGTCACATGCGGCTGTTTTGTATATGTGGAGAAAGGGAAGGCGCTCAGTAGGTAAATAGTTGAGTGCTGGTGATCACATAGCAACGGTCGTAGCGTCTGCACAACCACCTGCAGAACGGTTTCGGCGTAATGTTACCGATGAATTTATAATTGACCTGTATTACATATGGATCGATATTTAATTATGAAGAAGAATAAATCATTAAGTCTTTGAGGAAGAAATATTACCATTGCGACTGTCAAAATTGAAATAAAAAAATTGTCAATGAGTAAATTTTAAATTTACGTCGAGTTTGCAATTATTTGTGCTAGATCAATATTTAAGTCCAATGTTTTTGCTGGCAAATGTAATAATTATTTAATGTGTCCAGTTCTCGGTAAATATTTGGTGGTGAAAAATTAATTAGCGAGTATGTCATTTGGATATTAATCTTGCGCGTGTGCGTATATGTGTTTTTGTGAAAGTTGGGGGGAGGGGGTTACAGCATTGTATAGTTTATTTTGGTGTTTGTTTTACTGTTAATTTGTGAACTGTGTCCATGTGTTTATGGGGTTTTTAATAAAAATAGTGATATTAATTTTGATGTGTTATTTGTGCGGGAGTTAGTTTTTATATTTGATAGTTCTTAAAATTTTTGTCTGTTTCTGAGCACGGAACTACTGAGCTGATTTTAATGAGACTTGCACTATTCGAAAGACGCTGAATCTAAAATTAGTGTAAGTTAGGTTAGGTTAAGAAAAAGACATCGGTGTTAAAAAAAAGAATAAAACTTTTGAGGGAAGTCGGATAGCATAAAGAATAAAGTTCTTTAAATTTTTGTCTGTTTCTGAGCACGGAAACTACTGAACTGATTTTAATGAGACTTGCACTATTCGAAAGACGCTGAATCTAAAATTTGTGTAAGTTAGGTTAGATTAAGAAAAAGTTGTCGGTATTAAAAAAAAATAATCAATAAACTTTTGAGGGAACTCGGATAACATAAAGAAAATTAGCAATAATAGGGTGAAAGTAGGTAATTTTTTTAAACTGTAAAATATTTCATATTTTTTAATTTTTGTTCGTTTTCGAGCACAGAAACTACTGAACCGATTTTAATGAAATTTTCACTATTCGAAAACCTATGACCCTAAAATTACTGTAGGCTCGGTTAGGAGAAAAATATCAGTGTTAAAATAAAAAATCGGTAAACTTTTGCGGGGAGGTTGAATAACATACAAAAAATGGGCAATAATAGGGTCACTTCGTCTGTTTTCGACCAATTAGTGAGGTTGTCAACTTTGGGAAGCAAAAAAATGTTTTTATAATAATTTTGATCCAAAAATATAATTAGAATATACTTTAAATAACTCTATACTAATTCCCTCTAACTGTTTTGGTTGTCTGATTTTTTTAAATTTGATAAAAAGCTTAAAAAGCTTTTTTTCGACCAAAGAATCTAATTTTCTTATATGTGTGTGTGTCAAAGAATAGTTTTTTTTATATAAATGTATCCTATCTTGCCATTTTTTTTAAAGAATGATTCGTCAAGTGGTCGAAAACATTCACTGATCGAAATACATACGAAATTACCCTATCTATAGATAATAATGATAATAAAAAACATAATTTTACTACCATATTCTGAGTATATTACAGTAAACATTATTATTATATATTGATATTAAATATATTCAAGAAGATATTCATATAAAACCCATATGACATATGTCTTCAATTTTTATCGAGTTTACGAACTTTATAAGTCATATTTTAACATATAGGATGTATAATAAACTCAATTTTTTGTTGAAATAAAGTATGTATGAGATAATATTTCACAAGCCATTATATTCCATCGAATATTATGAAGTAGAAGTAGACATTAAATAAAGCTTATAATGATTTATCATAGTACAAACTCAAAATTGAACCTTACTTCGATTTCTGATATTCTTGTAGATTTTTTAATATTAAAAAAAATATATACAAAGAATTTTAATGACCTCAACTATGTATGTATTTCTTTAAAAAATGAAGTAATTAATTTAAAATAAGAACTGAAAAATATTTAATTCTATAGATATAAATTATTAACACTGTGTTGTCAATAAGAATAAAGTAAGGTTTAATATAATAACATTTGATATATTGTTATGTAGGTACTAGCTAGGGTGTTAAATATTTGTCAAATTAGAATTTTTTACTCATATCGTTAAAATAGACACTTTTTTAACACCTTGTGGGATGCTATTAAAATATTTTAATACATTATTATGTATTATAATATTATCATCATTCATCTTTTAGACGTTTAACATAACACCATTTATAACTTTGAAATTCAAGTCTAAATATAACACAGATATATTATATATAATTAATAATTTAGGAGAATAATCTATGTTACTAACAACTATAACCCAACTAAAGTTTATTTCGAGATTTATCATGGAAACAATTGTATCTATGTAGAATGTTAATGTATTAATAACTATGCAGCTACAGAAATAGGTATATTTTTTTGAGAATTTTTTTTTGAGGTACTGAATCCGAATTTGGGGCCAAAATAGCACATTTTTTCAAAATGAATAAGATAAAGTTATATTTTGACGTCAGATACGAATTCAGAGATCAAAATAGCACCTTATTCGATTCATTTTGAAAATAAATTTGAAAAATCAAATTTTCGGAAATAAAAATTATGTTATCCGAGGTAATTTTCAAAATTAACTAAAAATGATTCTATTTTGACCTTAAATTCGAATTCAGAAATCAAAATAGCACCTTATCCGATTCATTTTGAAAATAAATTTGAAAAATCAAATTTTCGGAAATAAAAATTACGTTTCTCAAGGTTATTTTAAAAAATAAATTTTATATGGTTCTATTTTGACCTCATTTCGAATTCAGAGGTCAAAATAACACCTATTCTGATTCATTTTGAAAGTAACTTCGTAAATCCAAATTTTCAAAAAAAAAACTCTTTTTCAAATTATTTTCAAAATGAATTTATAATGTTCTATTTCGACCTAAAATTCGAATTCAGAGGTGAAAATAGCACCTTATCCGATTCATTTTGAAAATAACTTCGTAAAACCAAATTTCTTGATCTAAAAATTTTTTCATGGTTATTTTCAAAATGAATTAAATAAGGTACTATTTTGATTTCAAATTTGAATTCAGTGCCTCAAAATACATATAAATACAATTCCGTACCTTTTTTATGTGGTTGTGTAAATATTAAATTTAATTTCAAATGAAAATTCAACCATTTTTTCATCGAATAAATTTTTTCTTACAATAAAAATTTTAATTCAAAGAAATTTATTCAATTACCAAACATCCTTTATTATATACAATGAAGCAATACATAACAATGCTGACATAGATATTTTATAATACATTTTTAGAAAACTATTATTTTTATAGATACTTATACCTAATTAATACAATTGACCTAATTTTATAAAATAATCTAATCGTATTACAAAATTAAGTCGGAACGTATTTCGAATTGTGTTAAACATACCATATTTCCAAGAATAACGAATGGAAATATTTTTTTTCATTATTTCAATATTTTACATACATATGCTAATTAAATGAAATTTTAATTAAAAATACCTACTCTTTTTGGTACCTATACGATTTTTTATAGGAATAAAATATTACATTTTTTAATTTATTTTCAAAAACAGTGTACTAGTCCAATCAATTTATCAAAAAAATGTAGTTCGTAAGACATTGTTCTACAGAGTCATTTTTTTTATTTTAAAATGTTAAGGGGTGTGTTCTGAGTACTACATTAAGTTGGCGTGGTCTATGACCTTGAGCGTTGTCCGCCATAAGCGCGAAAACTTTAAACGAAATTTTCTCGTAAACCGTTGATCTAACGATAAAATTTGTCATAACCTTTTTTATTCATCAGGGTCGATTCTATAATTTTATTCACATACACAATTCTCTATCGTCACTTGGTGACGAGATATATTATAAAAAAGTTGGCAAAAAATGATTTTTTGCATTTATTTTGTAAACTAGCGATTATACTGAAAAAATTTAAATGACATTATTTTTGAACTCATAATTTGCAATATTTTTCTTACCAGCCGCTATTTTGTAAAATGTATAGTTGTAATGACAAAAGTGTAGATAATATAATTCTGCATTTTCTTTGTCAAAAAAAAAGAAATTTTTTTTCGTATTTTTTTTTTTTTTTTTGTTTATTAACAAAAAAATATTTTTTTTCTCTGAACAAAAAAAGTGTATAATTTTGTGATCCACACTTTTGTCATTACACATTTTGTAGGTTCCATTATGGTTTTTGAAATATAATGAAAAAATGTGTTTTTGCAATTCTTCGCGGGCTATAACACGCAAACTGTAGGTTTTAAAAAATGGCGTCTGATAACAAATATATTGCAAATTGTGAGTTCTAAAAGATTGTCATTTAATTTTTTTCAATATAATCGCTACTTTACAAAGTAAATGCAAAAAATCATTTTTTGCCAACTTTTTTATAATATATCTCGTCACCAAGTGACAATAGAGAATTGTGCCTGTGAATAAAATTATAGAATCGACCCTGATGAATAAAAAAGGTTATGACAAATTTTATCGTAAGATTAACGGTTTACGAGAAAATTTTGTTTAAAGTTTTCGCGCTTATGGCGGACAACGCTCAAGGTCATAGACCACGCCAACTTAATGTAGTACTCAGAACACACCCCTTAACATTTTAAAATAAAAAAAATGACTCTGTAGAACAATGCAGACCAAAAATACAAATTGATTGGACTATACGGAGAAAAATATTTCATAACAATCACTCAATTTTTAAAGAAATATTATTTGAAACCGTTTAAAATATTGTTATTGCTAGGCCACATGTTGGTTACTAAAGTTACAGTATCTAAATTTTAACCCTTTCATTACGAGGAGCGTATGCTTACATTTTTACTTTGTTATATAATTTCAATTGATCGCATATCGCACCCCCGCAAAAAAGTGTTACAACTCAAAGAATGTCATATTTGAGATAAATATGTAAAATGATTCCAATTTACTATGTATTTCTACTAAAAATTGTCATTAATGTACTTCGTTTACCTACCGTCAACAAAACTAGCATATTCTAAAAAATATAACATTTTTTATTTTTATTTTTAAATACTTAAACACTATTAGTACAGTAAAAATAGATAATTTGAACAAAAAAATTCCTTCATCAACGAAATTTGGTACATACGTAGTTTTATACATATACTTTAAGAAACCGTTGAGCGTAGTCGACTAAGGGGTGCAGGGGTAGTTTGGTAGGGTGTGAAAGGGGTAAAAATGTGGTTGCTGGGTGATTTGACCGTACGGATCCCCACTCATACGGTCAAATCACCTGGCAATCACTGCAAACTTAAATGAATTAGAATATAAGCGTTTTAATAGTAACTATTTTTTAAACATCACAGGAATACTGAAATATTTAAATTAAATACTGTGTATCAGTCCTTTTCCTATACTATCTTTACAATTTTGATTTACCTAAATTGTTATAATTTCATTTATTCCTATTTCCTCAAAACTACGTTTTTTGAGCTGCGACACTTTTTTGCGGGGGTACGATATATATTTGTTATAAAAAAAAACGTAACGAAAGGGTTAAATATTTAATACATACACACAAAAAACTGTATTGGTCCAAGAAAATCTTGTTTTGTATATAAAGAAAACAATATTTTCTTAATATATGTAAGAGAAGTACACTTAATCCAACTAGGTACATTATTTCTTCGTCCAAGAATACTATAGTTGGATTAAGAATATATTTCTTATCTTAAGAAAATATTGTTTTCGTTATATACAAAACAAGGTTTACTTGGCTCAAGTAAACCTTTCTTCCTGTGTACATATGAAAAATAAAAAATAAAAATCATTTTTAAATAATGACTTAACTAATTTTTTAAAAGTGTATAAACGAGGAAGAAAAAAAATAGCGATCATTAAAATTAATTTTTATTTCACGTTGATAATTATTTTAAACGAATTGTAGAACGAAATCAAATGAGAGGGCGTTAAACAGTAATGAAGAGAACAGTTATAATTTGTCTGTTGCGTACAACTACACCCAATCAATTCTGAACACTCGTTTAGAATCGAATTAGCGTTCCAGTTCCCCATCCGGTCGTTCACAAAACTTCCAAAACAGCCAACCCCACCTGAGGCATATACAATAAAGAATATTATTTCCACATTGCTTGAAACATACCTACCTACCCTCTACTATCTCCCTCTCTCTTTCTCCCAGGCAAAAATTAACGTTCTATATACCTACCTAAAACTTTATTAATTCGAAATTAAAAAGGTCATACATACCTATACCTATTTTTAACATAAAATATATAAAAAATAGGCTTAAGCCACTAGATGTATCGAAACCATATTCACACCATATGTTGCGTAAGGTTTATCTTTTTTTACCCACTAGGTGGCGCTGGGTCGAGAATTTTTATTTATGGTCCGATTTGGATTATATTCAGAATATATGTTCTTATTTTTGTGAATTTTTAGAAACATTTTTTACGTAATTTTTGGCCGTTTTTTTTATTAATTGATTTGGTTTAGCGCGATTTTAAACATTTATGGAACGTATCTACCGCATAAAAAAAGACCGTATTTTATATATGTAAGTACCACGGTTTTGGTCATTTAAAATAAGATTTTGAAAAAACGCTCGAACACGTTGATTTTGCTTTATAGGGGGACATCTTTTGCTATAAAATTTTTGCAAGAATCTTTTCAACCCTCAGTGCTATAAGCACAACCCTTAAAATTTTGAATATTTATTGAATTAATTTAAGTTTTGGATGTTAGTAAATTTTTTTGAATTATTTAATAATAAAATAAGCCATTTTTGTTTTGAATTTTAGTTGTAAATGTTTATTTTGTTGATCAAAAAATCAATGCATTCATGGAATTAAAAATGTAAATAACTTGACTAAAACTAAACAGATTTAAAAAAAACCATCTTGTTTAGAATGAAAAAACCTTTCAAATGAGGTATCACTTGCCCTATCATGCTATTTAAAATTATAAGAGTTGTGCTCATAGCGCTGAGGGTTGAAAAGATTCTTGCAAAAATTTTATAGGAAAATATGTCCCCCTTGAAAGCAAAATCGATGGTACGTGCATTTTTTCTAAATCTTATTTTAACTGACCAAAAGCGCGGCCATTTAGTTTTAGTTGGGCCACCCTGTATGCATATTTAGAACGGATATAACATTTATTTATTCAACATTATCTAACATGTTTATATTATTTTAATCATAAATAAATGCACTTGATAGAAGCAAGCGATAATTATTATTGAATTTATATTTAGTCATTCAAAGACATTAAGCCTCCCACTTCGTTTTAATCTAGATTAGTACGTTTCATTACATCAGGGGAATGTTCGCATAAATTAAATGAAAAGTTATCAGACATATCTGGATTTTATTCTTTAAGCTTGGAATTATTAAATATTAATAGAACTTATTTTTATATTTAAAATTTTTAATAATACATATTAATAACCTTAAAAGTGCATACTGTATTTGTTACCTACCTTTTTTATTTAAAAAAGGTAAATTCAATTTTAAAGTTATATACAGTGGTACCTCGCATAACGAACTTAATTCGTTCCGGGAGTATGTTCGTTATGCGAAAAGTTCGTTATGTGAAACGCGTTTTCCCATAACAATACATGTTAAAAATTTTAATTCATTCTGTAGCATAAAATATGGTAGGTACTGTAACATAAAAAAAATTGTACACACGTTTTTTATTTTTTTAGTCAGAATCGGATTTAGGAGAGTCTACCGAGGCTTGCAGGGTCAAATCCTCTTTCTAATTATTTCTTGTTTCATTTCAACAGAAATCACCTTCCTGCTTTTTTTAGAACTCATAATATAGACACACAAAATTACATTTATTAAAACAAACGTGTGTGAGTTAAGCACAGAAAAGAACGACTGACGCGCGTTGATGCATGTTCATGCAAGTTTGAGCATCGACTGCGTGCGACCTTGGAAGTTCGGGCGACTTCGTGGTATGTAGGAGCGTTCGGGCGGCAAAATTAAACACGATAAAGTTCATTATGCGAGTCGCGCAATGAACGAACAGAAAGTTCGTTGTGCGCAGCGTTCGTTATGCGAGGCACCACTGTATATGATTCTCTAATATATGATTCTTAATCAAAAAACACCCTGTATATTTAAAAAAATGTTATGACGTCATATATTTGATATCAGAGTTTATTTAAGACTGTAGAATCAACGCCCTTTTCTTTTTATTCATACTGTATATAAATAAACATATTTATTAAATGTATAAAAAAAGTTATGATTAAAAAATTAAACAACAGTGCTACTTGAATGATGCAGTTTCACATCAACGAACGTATCCTTAATGAAGTTAATGGAGTGTTCTCAACGAACAGATCCGTAATTTAAACGAATCACACTTCAGAAACATTAGCAGTTGTGTGAATGATTTGTTTTAATAATATCTGTTTTAGTTTAAATGAGAATTATTTATTAATTTGCATGGTACATTAATATTTAGCATACGTAATGATCTAAAAGTTATTTTAGTATTTCTCAAGTACCTATCTACTACTACCCACTGGGTGTAAAATTATCATTAATAATAATTTAAGTAACTTTGAAAGTATTTTGTAAATTCATTATATTTATATCATTTGTCCATAATTATTTATTTGAATATATTTAAAAGTAATTAAAAAAAACTTATTAAAAATAACTATAAATAATAAAAAGTTATTAATTTTAAATACAAAAATTCAAAAATATAAACGGAGAAAAATTAAGACGATTTTTTTAATAATAAAAATTACAGTTGCCGGTTAAAAATTTCAATTTTGTATAAAAAAATACTGTCAGTTTTAACATATACTATCAATTGAGTAACTTCTACAATCTTCATTGTAATTTTTACTATATTCGTAAATATCATTTACATGATTTATTCAAATAATTATTCTTAATTCTGTTCGATCATTAGAGCAATGTATAGATAAAAGTCTAAAATTTAATATGTTATTTATGGATAACTCATATATTTTACTAATTTATATTTAAAATATTGGATGTATCGTTTTTGAGTAATTCGATATTAAAAATAGTTTTTAACACACGATAAATGAGAGAACTTGCCGAAAGTGCTCTATTTATTGAAATTCTACACAATTGGCTATACAGAGACCTTTTAAAAACTAATTATTCGAAACTATCAACTCTTTTAAAAACTAGAAAAATTATAAAACAAATATATTCACGTGTAATTTATTCAAAATAATGAAAAACTAGCTCTGCCATTACAGCAAATTAGTACATGTTACTATTATACAGGGTGGGGCAATAGTGCTCGGTTGTTCGATAGCTCGTAGACCGTAACAGATAAAAAAAAAATTTTAATGCAAATGTAAACTGTTGGTAAATGCGCATACAGAGAAATTATTTTCAAATATATAGGGTGTTCGATAAAAGTGTGGCACACTTCAAGTTCATTTTTTTAAATGGAATGCCCCAAATATTTTTGCATATTTAACACTTCTCTTGGGATGTTTATTCATATATAAAATATTAGCCCCATCTAATGTCCGATTTAGAAGTAATAATATATTTTTCAAAAAAAATGGTGTTTATATTACTCCACATAACAATTCACCACTACCGCGGCCGCAGCTTTGAAGACGAAATTAAGTGAGAACCTTATTGTAGGAGGTTGCAGGGTGCTCTTGTTTAAATATCGTAAAGCCACCATGTTCAAAATTAATTTTCAAATTTTGATAATTTCAAAGTTATTTTTCTCAACTTTTTCAAATGGAACACCCTATATATTTTTTAACGATGATATGTAAAATTAAATAGTGAACATTTTTTATACGGACATTCTCATGGCTTTTTTTAACCCCTCTTGATTTATTGAGAAAAATGTACAAAATTCGACAATATTTACTAGAAAAATATTGTTTTTCTTAAATAAAACAAAACACCATCCGCAGGGTGTTAATGTTATTTAAATTAAACTTTTTGTACTTTTAATAACTAACAAAGTAAAATATTCTATTAAATGTAGGTACATGTGTTTTGAATATAAATTAAAAACAACATTTTTCGAAAACAAACCTTTTTTTACAGTGTGCTAGACGTATAACCTTAAGTTGAATTATTTGTTAATAAAGTACTACACAAATTATTTCATTTCTATTAAAAGACAATATGATTGTGTAAAATTAATTTTATTAATAGTATATTTTTTATTGGTATAACAAATTAAACTATTGGGATCCGTCAAATCAGCGTACACCACCTGGTGGCAAAACTTGTAACTAGACTGAGGGTACAGTTTCTATGGTAAAGAATTGTTTTAAATCATCCAAAAATAAACGAATGAAAGGACATTAAGTACTAAGTACCAAGAAAGAATTTTACAATTTTTCCTATATATAATTGATTTATTATAATGTAAATATGTATTTAAAAGATTTGTTTGTTGAAAAATTGTAAACAATCAAAAATAAATAACGTATGCGTATTGTATTTGATGTTATTGCGTGATATTATCTGTAATTATAATGAGTGAATTTAAAATATGTGTACATTATTGACGCTGTCTTGTAATTTTTTTTAATTTGCTCTTACCTGGCCATGTTTTTTTAGGCTCCTCCCATCTGACGGATCCCAATACCAATAATATAGAATTCGATCCCGCACGCAAAAATTACTAATTCATATTGTATGTTTAGTAACAAACACGTGGCCTAGCAAGTATTACCTACAATAATTTGGACCGTTACAAGATTACTACGTCAAATAGTATTACAACATTTCTTTAAAAATTCAGTGATTGTTATGATATATTTCTCTCCCTGTACTTTATTAATAAAGAAGACAGTCGGAATATCAGATTTACTCAAAATACAACAAAATATCAAATCCTAGATCAACAACAACAAATCTTAATTAACTTTGAAGTTATTTACTTAAACTTAATTGTTTAAATTATTGAGAATACACCCCCTCTATAAGTAGATTTCAATGCTTAACTTAACAGCTTATAAATAGAGGATTATAAAGGTTTTGATAATGTCTGTTGTGTGTTCTCTGACCTGGAAAATTATAGATATCAGCTTTGAATATCTATAAATGAATAAACATTTATATTTGCTGAACTGAAACTGAGTTTTATCGGTTAATTTATTCGTTATATCAGATATCATATATGATAAAAAATACAGCTAAACATATATTTTGTTATCATTGAAAAATATTTTGGTATATTAACCCATTAACGCCTGCCTTACCTCATTTTATAATTAGTGCTGTTGTCTACACAGGTAGAAAGGTTACTTGAGCCAAGTAAACCTTGTTTTATATATAACGAAAACAATATTTTCTTAAGATAAGAAATATATTCTTAAACCAACTATAGTATTCTTGGACGAAGAAATGATCTAGTTGGATTAAGAGTACTTTCTTATATTAAGAAAATATTGTTTTCGTTATATAAAAAAAAAGATTTTCTTGGTCCAATACAGTTTTTTTTTGTGTGTATGGATATATTAAATCTGTTAACGTTATTAGTTTCATAAGTGTTTTAATTGTCCTGAATAATTTTTTATATGAAAAGAGGTACGTGGTATGCTAATATATTTTATCCAACTAGAGCATTTGATTTCAAATTTTGTTCAAATCATATGAAATAACTTAAATATACATATAACATGACTTTTCAATGAAATTTATCTAAAAAAAAATGATATTAGAAAAGCAGTCTCACACAAAATTGGCTTCATATCTGCCCAATTTACTCGCATGAATACACACGATTTTTTTTTCTAAATATTAAAAAATAGTTTGTATTGTAAATTTAGTTAAATATATTGAATAAGTACTTAATTTCATTAAAAAAATCTTTTGCGTGTTTTTGTTTTCTTTTGGGCGTTAATGAGTTAAAATAATTAATATGTACTGGCACCAATATTGGGCAATTTTTAATTAAATGTACTGAATTAGAAATATTGGTTGATATTTGATTAATGCCATTACTGAATATTAATCTATATACATTTAACTGTCTTACAACGTGATTTGATGATAATTGATCATTTTGTTTAAAAACAATGGATAAATAATTATCGTGGATCGGCTACACCAGTGGTCCCCAACCTTTTTGTACCTAAGAGCACATTCTTGACTACTGGTCGAGCGGCGGGCACCATTTATTTTTTCAAGGTGCCCACATCAAAATCGCGATTTTGATTCAGTCACTCAGGCATATGTTCTCGCTGACTTTTTGATGGAAAATTTTGTTATCTACAAAAAGGTTCAGAGGCATATTTTCATATATGTATTTCTTAATTCCTACGTAAGTCGTGACTGGTAAAAAATGCTATTCTTAAGACTGATCATTGTTTATATATTACTGAATGAATTTGTGCAATGTTTGATATATGCTCAAATGTTTTATATTAACAAATCTGCATCTACAAAATATTTTTAATTTATCTTTGGAATTAATATAAGTGATTTTTGTAATTGCGTACAGCCAGAAAATGATTCAAATAAATACGCTTATATTTCTCTAATGAGTTACTAAAAATAAAAAATAAACAATAATAACAATAAATATCATGTAATTGAAAACTTAATTTTTTTTATCGTTCACAGTCAGCGGGCACACGTAAAACGGTTGGCGGGCACAATGGTGCCCGCGGGAATACGGTTGGGGACCACTGGGCTACACTATCAAGAAAAGTGTATTTTTTGATGTAAATGCTTTACATTCTTTTAAATTTTATGATTCTTTATTTTATAACTTTTGTTTCGTATTATCATTTTGTAATCATTAAGTGTTCATCACTTTTTAGACAAAATAAAAGGCTATAATTAAAAAAAATGGTTTAATAAAGAGGTACTTGTTTTATTAGTAAAATGAGTTCATGAAAATTACGAAAATTTAACCCATCAATTAAAAAAAAAAACTGTTTACCTACCTTGCTCTTAAAGTACCTATAACTAGTGTCACTACCTTATGGTATACAAGATTAATTTTCAATGTCATATTTGTCAATATTTTTACTTAAGGCTGTTCATGCCGATTTTTCCTAAACTAAATTCTACGAGATGTCGCCACCGTAGAAAACAAAAATTATTTGCACAAGTCTAGCCCTGAGGGTAAATGACAGATACAAGTAATTCAGTGACAATTGACGATCGAATCAAAAATGGGATATTCTCGAAATTAAACAGAGATGAAGCAACAAAGGATAGAACTAGTTCTTATGTTTTTAGGCTTACATTCAATATTTTCGAATGAAAATTGCAGAATTATTATAAAATTAGAAAGTTTAAACAAATATCTATGTCGTGGTATATTTTTTTCTCTGTATTTTTCAAGAATTTTTGTTATATATTGAGTTTTATCATATCAAGAAAAATACACACATTTTCAGATTTTTTTATTAATATATAAAAAAATTAAATTAAAAAATTAAGTATGTCATAACAGAAAAATTAATCTAGTTTATCAATGTATTTTTTCCTAAATGATTTATTAATACTGGTCAGAGCTGAACTTAAAATACAAAACCTTAATTTCTCTATAGTAATTCTTATGGTAAATCAAATAGCATGTTCAGCCTTAAAGAACAATATTTTAATGTAATAGCATTGTTCAATAATAATAATTCATTAATGTAATAAAATTCAAAAGAACGATGATAAAAAGTCAAAGAACGTATTTTCTAAATTAAAATATGAAATTAAGAAATCCATTTAAAAATTATACGAAACACACAGCTTATCCTTTTAAATTAATTACTGGAAAATTCTACTCAAAAAATTCCGGAAGAAAAATGTCTTGTCAAGTAATGAATTAATTTATTATAAATGAAAAATATCTAGAGTGCCGATATTATTATATATTCCGATTATTAATAAACTCGAGGAATTTTCAAACATTCGTTTAGTTTTTAGTACATTGAACTTATATCGAGAAAATTTTATTGAGTACGAATAAAGACGTAAAAATAATATTTTGCCTTAAACTTACACTTTATAATAACTATAATATAATATTTGATATACAGTAGAAACCGGTTATAACGACATCGAAGGGACCGGTCATATTGGTCGTTAAAAGCGGATAGTCGTAATAACCGGTAAAAATGCAATTATATAGGATTCAGTTGAACTTTTATTTTGAGACGTTAAAACCGATACGTTGTATTAACCGATGTCGTTATAACCGGTTTCTACTGTATTTAATACTAGCACATTAGTCCCAATTTTAGTTGGGGATATAAATATAATCTGTTAACAACCTATTAAACATTTTACGTATCGCTAAATTTTGTACACACTGAACAAATTGACTGTTAATTTTTAACATAAAAAACATGTTAACATTAAGGACGAAATTTCATTCTGTGAAAAATTAATCGGTAACGTAGTAATATTTCATACCAACAGTATATCAAAAATTACTATACCTTATGTTAAAATAATTATAAAACAAATTATTTTAACAAGTTATTAATAATCAGATGAAAAAATTTAATAAACATTTTTATTTATTTGCGATGCGTAGGAATGGGAAAAAATAAAAAATTGCATACATTGATGAAAAATTTTTTTTACCAACCGGCATGGTAAAATTTAAAAGAACGTCTACTACAATTCAATATACTGTATAGCAGTTTCTATGACGGTGATAGGCCAGATATGAAAAGTAATATAGAAACATAGTAAAATTATAGAGAGTGGACGTGAAATTTTCATATGCAAGAAATTAAATTAAAGAATAGCGAATATTACTTTTTCAGAGTAAATAAATTTTAATAGGTCCTATATGCTAAAATTTACCAGTATGTCATTGTAATTTTTCATTTACTTTATTTTAAATTCTATCGACTTTTCTGTTAATTTTTTTCAGAAGTTGATTCTGCCCTCAGGTTCACAGCATTTTCTGTTAATTTTTAAAAGAATATTCTCTCCGTTCACCAAAATCATCGCTCTGAAACAATTTATCTATTAGTGAAAACCGGAATAAAATCTGTTCAGTAGTTATTTAGAATATTGTGCACAAACAGACAGACGAGAGATTTTGTTTTATACTATGTATAAATAAATAAATAAAAAATACTTTTACAAAATAAATATTGAGAACCTAAAAATAAATAATTAGAAAGGGTACTTTAGAGAATTCTAGATACATTTAAATGTAATTTTTAAATATTTTAATTATTAAACAACAATTTCATCATCTATAACGTTGAACATTTTTATTGAAACCTATTGGGAATTTATTGTTGGATTAAAATGTATTCATGAAAAGTATATAAATTCCTTATGGATTCATATACTTTATTTAAAATTTAAACCATTAAATACAGAGATATTTCTCATGAAAATACTTAAAAAAATAAAATATTAAATTTAAATATTGATCTCATAGCCTAACTAAAATGAACTGTTTAAAATATATTAAAAAATGACAAACAGTACAATGATGTGCCCATTCGTAAAAAAACAATCAAGATCTAGTGACAGAAGCACAGAATCAAGTAGCAGTAGTAGTGTAGTTCCAATTCTCACCACTGACTTGAGTCGTGGCGGTACTGACTATAGACACAGCTGGCATTTTCCTGATAATGAAGAAAACGTGTTGAGTGAAAGTGAAACGTTTGTTAGAGTGAGAGGAAACGTGTCCTGCAGTAAGATAAATGAAATATCACGAAGATCGAAAAATGAGACGTAAGTTCAACTAATTAATTGATGATGGAAATAATAATTTATAAAATGTGATAATTAACATTTATTGATAATTATTTTTTGTGTATTTCATTGGGACATTTAAAAAATTTCAATTAAGATAATTCTGATATCAATAATTATGTAGTAAAAATATATACAATAATTTTTTAACTAATTAGACCGAAAAAACCCATCTGTACCTATTATTTCACAATATTTTTTTTATATCTGGTATCATGAAGGAGCTAGCAAATTCACTAGTTAGTAAATAAGGTATCAAACTTATATGATAGTTCTTTTGGTGTTTCATGAAGATTTTGACAAGTTTCACGCACGTGTTGTATGTAAAAGTAAACACCAATGATATTAAATCAATGGTGATATTATGAAAATTATTTTGTACAGTCAGAGTCGCCAATTCTCTTACAATATGTTGAAGTATCACTGCTCAAAATTCTATAGCAGATTCATAGATACTATCACAAAATTAATACCTTATTTGTGAGTGTTTGCTATTCGCTGGGTGCAAAGTAGGTAGTGGGGGAAACGAAATCGATCACAGCGCACGACGTGGTGAAAAATAACACTTTGGGTGGACTAACTGTCATTTTTAAAAGGCTCGTTTTTAACTGAAAATAGAAAGATCAACATGGTTAACCCCACTATAGACTATGTGTAAGGGGGTGGAGTTAGAAATAATGTCGATGCGAGTATTCGTGGTGAGCAACATTGTAAAATCATCGGCACCATAGTTTGAGGTTATGCTGTCAATGTAAACGAATTAATTATTTCTCTATTATACGTCATAATTAAAGAGAGAAAAATACCCAAAATAAATAATTTTCACGTACCTTTTATGCTATACTATTTATTTTATATGCAAACAGCTAAATTAAATGATATTTGTTTAATAAAAAATTTCACGGTATTAAACATATTAAACAATGATAAAAAGAGAGTTCAAACCTTCTCTATTACCTGCTAGCAGCGCTAGTAGACCTCGTGCACATAGTGAATTAGTTTAAATAATCGTCTAAAATGTATATATTACGATATTTTATTTAAATTATTTGATTGTTAATATGTCAAAGTCCACCCTAGTTGCAACCGCTAGTTGGAGCTGTCATCGCACACGCTGCGAATATAGCTAGCAAATTTTGTCAACCGTCATATGATTGTGACAGTTCTTATGGTTATTATATTGAGAATCATTTATTTTGACATAAAACAAAATTGGTTCCACCATATTAGAATTGTTCAAATTTATTAAAAAAAAATTTCACCAATTTCCCATTAAAAATCTTTAACATTTTTAGCTAATGGTCATTATTTTAATACTAATGAACTTAATATTTTGAAAAGTAGAGCACGGAGTTGTAATAAAATTAAGCATATATATATTATATGTTTTTGCATCAGCTTGGAACAATGTTTCAAACATGCCGTACGTAACGTGTTTGAAATTCATTATGCCCTATTGAATTATTAATATGATGGATTGACACAAAGTAGGAGATTTCCCAATGCAATGCACCAATTAAATTATAAGATAATGTTGCCTGAATACGAATTATTTATAAGCATTTTCAGAGTCAAGTTAGAGCATAATTAGATAATTTTCTTCGTTCTGTTCTTAACATCGTGTTTTATTTTTTTAATGGCTTTAATATTTCATTTTGGACTTTTGTATTACTATTACCTATACCTATTTTTTTAAATATTTTGTTTAAAAGAAATAAATATAGAAAAATACTAATTTTTATGTTTCAATTTTGCTATAGGAAAGTGCGCGGAGTTATAAATAACTCTTTATCATTCATGGACGGTTTCTCCTACATAAAAACCCGTTTTACATTTTTGTAGTAAATTATCTCAGCTACAAATTAGTAAGATACATTTTTTTCGAAAAGGTCACCGTTTTTGTGATATTTGAAAAATACGTTTTCGTGAACTTTGACCCCACAAAATTGACACTTCACGTCAAATCGATGAGGAACTTTCACACATTATTAAGTACCCTTATACTAAGGTGTAGCCAGTTACAAAATTTTTTCTATGTATTGTATACGCATGTAATTTTATAATCTTTTAAATGTTTGTTATTTTTTACGGATAAACTGCTGAACCGATCTTGATGAAATTTGGCAGGAAGATAGCTTGCATTCTGAAGAAAGACATAAGCTACATAGTATTACGAAAAATTGATAAGATTAAAAAAAAAATACAGATTCCATGCGCACGATATTGCGGATAGCGCAGTTATTCGTAATTACTATTTAATACAATCTGAAATTCCATTGAAGGAATTATCTTGACCAGTGAACAATTATCAGTAATTTATTAAAGCATGACAAGGGTCATGTTAGCTGGTTTTGAAATAGTTATTAATAAACTAAAATCATAGACTCTAAACAAACTAAAGCAGCAATCGCCTAAAATTTGAGTAGAACTTTTAGCTACATTGGTTTACATAATTGATAATATTTATGAACTGCGAAGTTTCTCACTAATAATTTATATCCGTAGACCATTAATCTTGAGAAATATTAATTATAACTTTGTTATACTGTTCATGTAAAACATTTTAATTTACAAAATTACTTTGTATCCACTATCAGAGAAAATGGGAGCATGGAACATGGTCTATGAAGTTCAACAGTTTCAATATTAATTAAGTAGGTATGGCTTACGTATTTGAATGCATTTTTTATTTAATCGTTTTCACTTATAACAAATATACTACACAAAAAATTAATTATTAAATATTATACATATATTAATTTATATCACTTTAAATAAATACAGTCACAGAAAAAAATTAAAGGAACACTTGATTTTATCGAAAAAATTGCTCATTTTCAGAGTAGTGCCAATAGGTCAAATATGATCATTTTTTTACTTATAGGGTGTTAATAACACAAAAATACTCATGAACTCAAAAATAATATACAATTTCCTTAAATTTTCACACCCTATAAGTAAAAAAATGATTATATTTGACCTATTGGCACTACTCTGAAAATGAGCAATTTTTTCGATAAAATCAAGTGATCTTTAATTTTTTCTGAATGCAGTTTCCACTAAAAATAAATACTTTGTACTATAAAAAATTATACTTTGCACTTGACCCACACTTGACCTAAATTTTGACCTGCCAGAATTAAAAATTACATATTTTTTATGTATTTATTCTAATTTTTGTGATTTTCTATATTTTAAAACGATTCAATTTTCACCTTATACATTAAAAAAATAAACTAGTATTAATGTTTATATGGTCGATGTACAAATTTTATAGTTTTTATCGTTTTTTTTAATTAGGTATATTTCTGTCAATTGAACTAACCAAAACTATTAATTATGATCTTTAAACTTTTTAAACTATAAACGCGATTTTCTCGAAACGATTTTTTTCGGTCCTGTCCCAACGATTCCTCAAATACGAATTAACCGATTTAAAAAAAATGTATTTTTTTTTTGTAATTGCAGTGGCTAAGTAGGTGCGTAATCTGTTTTTTAAATTTTAACTGTACAATTTTTTTATGATATTGATAAAATATTTATTTTTTCCGATCACCAATCCTGAAATTTCAATTGAAAAATGGATACAAAAAATGCTCATCACATCGAATCTCATAACTTTATAAAATTTTAATATTTTTCAATAAAAATTGGTATTAAAAAAGTTAAATATATACTTAATAAAATGGCCTCTATCTAATCCAAAATAATTAGTTATACCCGTGAAAAAAAATCCCAAAACATTGTCAATTTTTTGACCCATCACAATGACTTTCCCTTTATAAGTAACATCTTATGAAAATGTTGACCACTTCTGTATAAGTTTAATTGTTCTAAAATAAGGCAAATTAATGCTTACCAGTGTATACCGAGTGTAACTGACAGTTTATAACAACATCGAGCAAATTAGATTTGAAGCTGTCACACTGGGTACAAACATACACAATAGACGATTTATGTTTTGAACAATTCCATTTAGTATTAACTAATTAAACCGGGTTGGACAACTGTATAGGCCCCTCAACACGATCCCGGTGGACGGACCTGGATAATTAACCAACACTAAAGTTTGTATACATTTATATATGTTGTATACGTATTCTATTTGTTTGAGTAATTATGTAGGTATATGTATTGTTTTAAACATTGTTATTTCGATCCGATCAAGATTTCGTTCGTTTTGTATTGAATTATTTGTAGTTGAGTCTTTCATATATTGTTCTATATCAGAGGTTCTTTAAATAGGGTTCCCGGACCCCCGGGGGTCCGGGAACTTTTGTTGGGGACCCGTGAAACATATTTGGCATAAGCTTAAGTAAGTACTTTTACGTTTCTATTTATGTAAGTGATTAAATAGTATCTAACGACAGAGCCTCAATTCGTAGTGATGATTTATAAAATCATTTTAATAGATTTTTTTTAAAGCGCTCTACTATACAGTAGAAATATTTATTATTTTGGTGGGTTAGTATTGGTTCTCCTTTTGTTTTTTCTTGTATTTGAGTTAAATTTCTATGGAAAGTTGAAATTTTAAACTTGAAATTTTACTGAAAAATTTTGTGTTTTCGATTTCGTTTATGTATGTTTATTGTATAGAAAATGATGTGAAAAGTTGAATTTTTTAAACCGCAGGTCTGTATCTCAAACCGTTCTTGAGATATGGCCTCTCAAAATTTTATTTTTTTCGAAATTTTTCAGAAAAATGGTCGTAACTTTTGAACGTGTGTTCGGATTTGATTTTTGTCAACGAATTTGAAATCAGCGTGTCAAAATCTACCTAATGACATGTATAATACTTTAAAATTCGACAAAAAATTTTTGGTCTAAAATCGAAATTTTTCCAAGGGGTATACCTTAAAAAAATGTCGATTTTTCACAAAAAATTTTTTCGAAGTATTATATAGATTTTAACATGCTGATTTCAAATTCGTCAACAAAAATCAATTCCGACCACCCGTTCAAAAGTTACGGCCATTTTTCTCTAAAATTAAAAAAAAACTAAAACTTTAAGAGGCCATATCTTGAGAACGGTTAAAGATACAGACCTGCGGTATAAAAATTTCGACTTTTCACAACATTTTCTATATAATAAATGTATTTTAAACCAAATCAAAATCACAAAATTTTTTAGTAAATATTTCACGTATCAAACTTTAATTTGTCATAAAAATAACAAATTATTTCAAAAAATTTATAACTAGAATCATAACTAACTATACAAATGATAATTTTCACTTTTTTATATAATATATACTGACATTTATTGCATTTTAATTATTAAAATAAAAAAAGAAACCATACTTTTTCATGAAATTTCAGCGTAGTTTAAAAATTAAAAAAAATTATATGTATTTAGGTGAAATAAATAATTTCCACGTGTTTACTTTAGCAGAATGTTACATTAAAGAGTATTTAGAGCAATACAATGTAATTCTGTGAAAACGAAGATGTCTGAAGAAAATAAATACCCTGGTTTCATTGGTGATATTTTCTTATTATATATACAATGCCTTTCCTGCCGTTTGGAGAGGTAGATATAGTAGAAATAATATTTCATTCTCGTCTCTACTTCTTATATAATATTTGTCCCTTTCTGTTGTGAATGAATGGAAAATACTTCAAATATAGGCGACTTATTTTTATTAAATTGTTATGTTATATATACTGGGATGCATTTAATTATTTTATCAATTTAAAAAGATACATTGTATCTATTTCGATATTTGATGTATGAAATCAATGTTTTTATTGTATTTAAAAGGAGGTTAGGTAGTTATTAGTTACGTCAAACCAGTAGGAATAAAGCCTGGTTTACACGCTACGATAAATCGTAACAATTTATCGTAACTATCGAATTGTTACGATTTTTCGTTGCATGAAAACAGGACATTGTAGCGATTTATTGGAATTGTAATTGGATTGGATGGTTGATGCTGGCCGGCATCAATTTCTGCGAATCGTAACGACAAGTTGGAACATGTAAACAAGTAGCTCCATCCATTGCTATGATTTGGCTCAGTTTGCATTAGCTGTTCACGGGAAAGGTTGTTAACAACTCAACATAAATCTCTTCATCCATTCTTAAATAATTGCGCCAGCGATTGGGTTCATTTCGCAATTCTTTCAATAATTTTATATGAGAAAATACTCCTTTCTTCAACAACCACTGACGGTTCCACTTTCTTCTTGGCCTTCGTGACCTTTTCAGTTTTCTTGCTAAACAAACGATATATAACTACCACAACAGTACTTCCTCCATGGCAAAAGCTAACTGAGTGTACCGCGGTCTACAATGAATATTGGACAAGAAATCATTGCATGTAAACAGTACACACTCTTTCGATTTATCGTAACAATTAATCATAACGATCGAATTGTTACGATTTATCGTAGCGTGTAAACCAACCTTAAGTTAAAATTTCTTATAATTGTTTCAACACTCAAGATTTTTTGACCAACTCGTTTTTATGGAAATAAATTTTAAAGTTCAGTTGTATTCATAAAATGACTGAATATTCCCTATCCAACTGTGAAGTAAATACTGACGAAGAAGGGTGACAGAGACAAAGTTAATATGTAGCCAGTACCTAATTGGTCACGTCACAGGTTTGCAGTCATTATAGACCTACAGAAAAAAGACAGATATTGGCTACATATTCGCTTTGTCTCTATAAAGAGAGTGGTTAATTTTGTGAGGCTATTGTTCAGTCCATTATATAAGTTTATGGTTGTAATAAATGGTGTCAAATGGCAATTGATGTAAATGCGTTGATAAAAGATAGAAAAATGATAAAAATCAATTTAAAAAATAGTAATATTGATTTGAAAATTATATATATTGTAAAATATGCATTTTTGTAACTATCTGAACAAAAATTACACGTTTCGACCATACCAATATTAAGAAAATAATTTAAGAAACTCAAAAAATATGCGAAATAATATATAAATATTTTAAACAAGGCGACAAGTAATGACAAATACATGAGTGCAAGTGAGAAAGACAAGTCGTAGTTTTGGCAACAGTGAACACTACGTCCTACCTCATTGCATCCCCCCTCAAAATAAAATTTCCAACCTCCTTTCAGAGTATAAATATTTGAAACTAATAACAAGGTGACAAGAAATGACAATACATAAGTGCAAGTGGGAAAGACAAGTCGTATTTTGGCAACAACAAATACTGCGTCCTACCCGACTGCCCCATCATCAAAATTAAATTCACAACCTCCTTCCAGACAGAACGTTTTTTCTACAAAACACAAATTTATATGTACAAAAAATAATTCCATTTAAAAAAAAATAACTAACCTCAAGATGACCTTAAATCCTCCACTCAAGATCATTGGTTTTGCCGCTCCAAATCCTGAAACTTTTCTAACAAACATTTTCTATAATAATAATCCATAGTTTTCACAAGATAAAAAACTCACCCTGTATATTTTCTAAATAAAAAAAATATATATAAAGCTTCTTATATCTTCAATATAAGGCAAGTAAACAAAAAAAAATATTGAATAATAAAAATAGAAAGACTTAGCTATTTTCATAAAAAATTAAATAAAATGAAATCCATCAATAAATTCTTCAAATACTTCTCACGTAGGTAGTAACAATCGTATTTCTCTCCATCATATTATTAAATATGCTTTTAAAACGGTTCAAACAGTGTATACAACATATAATCCATCAATTATAACTGTTTACAATTCCTATATTTGCATTCTATAGAAGACATTAATATCAATAATAACACTGCTACATATAATGCAAACGTCTCAAAATAAAGAACTAAAGAATGAAAATATACCATCAGTAATCATGATTCATCAATACCTTCTTATATTATTATTTATTTTCAATCTTTTCGTTGCTACCATTCATCTTTCTTGAACCAACATTTTATCTTATTCTACTTTTTTTCTCGTGAGTTTTTTTTCATTGTCAAAAAGTATAATTTGATATGTAGTATGTACTGCGGAATCTCTAAGTATGTTATGTTTTTTTTCTTTGAGAGAACGTTGCTAATTGTAACATATATACGAACAGACAAAGATGAAAGGATATTACATTTATGCTGTCCTTTTTTACCAATTTTCTTGATTTTGGTTTCTTGTCTTCTGATCTTATTATTTTAGTCACCATTTTATTTTCTGTATGTAAAATAACTGTATGGGAATTAATTAGATAGTTTGAAGTTTCATGAAGTGTTTGACAAGTTTCTCGTATCTCTATTTTTTACAGTACAAGTAATAAAATACTATATGTATATGAAATATACATATAGTATATGAAATATATATGTATATGAAATATACATATAGTATTTATAAGTAAATATTTTAAAGCCGATTTATTTCGAAATCCGGATTTTGATGGAATTATCCCTTTTGATCTTTTCCGAATTCATTCTGACTATTTTCGGTCTGTCTATCTGTCTGTAAGCGCTGTAACTCAAATACGACAAATCATAGAAGGGTGAAATTTTATACTTAAGATTAATTTTTGTCTGGGATGAAAACCTCCTACTTTTGAAAACAATCTTTTAACCGGCAACGAAATTTACTGAGATCGATTTTTGAATTTTTCGAATTACATTGAAACGAATTAGAGGAAAATGGTCAATTTGAAAATTGTATAGGTAATATTATTATCTATAATTTATGTTCTATTCATTTTTTTTAAATTAAATTTTTTTTTATAAGTATCTGTTTTTAATTACATTTCAAATGGTTCATAACAGAGAAGAAATATCTTCCATGAGTATCATGGGACTTTCTTATACGTATTACTGAGAGTAAACAGTGTGGGTTATTCTAAATAATTATTTAAAAAAAAAATTCTGGCTAAATTATACGTCTTTGAAAAAAATGTACGGAAAATAAATTATAGACAATAACATACTCGACAAGAGTAAACATCCGTTTCCGTCTTAATAATTACGTTAAACAAAATTCGTTCGATACGTAATGTATAAAATAATATTTCTTTAGTTTCTGTCCCATTCATTTTATTCTATCTTTTATTAGTTTGGCAGAAATTTGCTATAATAAAATAAATCACGTACACTGTTCACTGTCAGTATTACGTATAAGAAAGTCCCATGGCACCCATGGCAGCTTTTTAAAGTGTTTTTTAATATACTCCATTTGCGGTAAAAAAATGCTCCTACTGTATTAATTAACTTGTGACCTCCAACAAAATAAAGTACGTACGCCACTGTATATTACTTTATACACTCTTGAGTTCTATACAGCTTTATATTGATCTTACATTATTTTTCGATGCCAGGAAACATTAGTGTTTTCATAAAAAATACTGGTATATTTTGAACATTATTTACTTTTTATTAGAAATTTTGAATTGAAAATACATTACGAATATATATATTTTTTATTCATTGAATTTTTACATATTTTATATACTACGTATATTTTTATTTTCTTGATTTTTCAATAAGAAAAATATTTAGATAAAAAAAGAAACGAATTAATTATCATAATTTGTATTTTCTGCTTTGTTATTTTACCCCCGTTGATTTTTAAAGCCCAGTTTATAAAAAAAAATAGTGGGTGTAAAAATTAAAACCCTGTTTTACCGACTACCATAACAGAAATCTGTATTATCTACACATAACCTAATTTCACCCTGTTAAATTATTTCCGTTACAACGCATTTAATTTTTGGTTGCATTACTAATTTTTTTTTTTATACATATTGATTTTGATAAAATACATATACTAATAATAACATTTTATGAACGCCTTTGACCTTCTATCATTGTTTAACAAAGACGTTTGAAGTATTGCAGAATATAAGAAAATGGCTTCATAATAAAATAAATATAAAATGTCAAAGAGTATTGAAAATGCATGCGCTACATTTCTTCCCAATGTTTATGTAACATAATGTATTGAATTAAAGTTACATTGACTATAAATTTCTAGCTGAATGCAGCTTGTTTGATATGTAGTACTAATGTATGTATTTATACATCTGCAAACATTGCAGTAATCAATACTGCATGGACTTAATGGCAACATGAATTACTGTGGTGCAATATAGTGGAAAACACTTTTTTGTAGGTTTCTATAGGGAAAAATAATACTTAATGATGTAAAAATTTATAGTATTGATTTTATAAATAACATATAAATTCGTGCAATACTCATAGGTGGGCACAGTTAATCGAAAAGTTAACTTCGTTAATCGTTAATCCGTTAATAAAAAAGTTAACTTCGTTAACCGTTAAAGCGTTAAAATTCCGAAAATGTAACGGATGTTAAAAGTTAACCGAAAATTTGAAAATTTAACGAAAGTTAAAGTTAATCCAAAATGTTTGAAGACCTTTTTTTAGCTATTTTGACAACATTGTTATGTACTTTTCATCAAACAACCAATGTAACGGGCTAAAGTTAACGGAAGTTGAATTTAACGGAAGTTAACAAAAGCGTTAACATTTTTTTGAGTTAACTTAAAAGTTAATCCGTTAACCATTTTGTTAACTTCGTTAATTAACGATTAACGGATTAACGAGTTAATGCCCACCTATGGCAATACTTTTACCCATTATCGCCCGCCATACACATTTATGTACACCTCATTTTATAAATTAGTGCTGCTGTCTATGAATATTAATTCACAATATTTCCTTAAAAATCAGTTGGTAGAAGTGCAACAAACAAAATCTATTAACGTTATTAGTTTCATAAGTGTTTTAATTGTTCTAAATAATTTTTATATGAAAAGAGGTACGTGGTATGCTAATATGTATATTTTATCCAACTAGAGCATGTGATTTCGAATTTTGTTCAAATCATATGAAATAACTTAAATATACATATAACATGATTTTTAAATGAAATTTATCTAAATAAAAATGATATCAGAAAAGCAGTCTCACACAAAATATCTGCCCATTTTACTCGCTTGAGTACACACTGTTCTTTTCTTTCTAAATATTAAAAAAAAGTTTTTAAATATATTGAATATGTACTTCATTTCATTTAAAAAAATCTTTTGCATGTTTTTGTTATCTTTTGAGCATTAATGGGCTAATTAAACGATTTTCTCATTAACTACTGAACGGATTTTATCCCGGTTTTTACTAATAGATAGGGTGTTTCACGAGGAAGGTTTGAATGTATAATTTGTTGATATTTTCGAAAAAAAAAACCTTTGCGTCCGCTGTATAAATAATTAGCAATATTAAATAGGTTTAATATAGATTAAATTTATATCCCCCCTGCTATTTTAAATGATCGAATAATAACTAATGGTACAACATTGATTTCAGTTTCTTGCGATGAATTTTTAAAGCATGCTACTAGATCTTCTAAAGATTAATGTCCGTTCATTTTTCTATTCGAAAAGAAAGGGCTATATTTTCTCTACACTATTCGATTTGTCTTCTTCTTCTTTTTCCGCAGATTTATATCATGTCAATTGTTTATTTATTTTTATGCAGGATAATATAACATGGTATATATTTTTAATTCTGAGAATTTAGTTTGAAAATTATATTTCATTGTATTTGTATAAGGTTACCATGTAAGATTATTTGAGGTATCTTTCGGAGAATTGATAATATTTTTGATAAAATGAGATAAATAATATATATGTCTGTACCAGGTGAATAAAAGTAAATTATTTTATTTTTAGAAATAAAACACCTATACATAAAATATGGTACTGTAACATAAAAAAGATTGTACACACGTTTTTTATCAGAATCAGATTTAGGAGAGTCTACCGAGGCTTGCAGGGTCAAATCCTCTTTCTAATTATTTCTTGTTTCATTTCAACAAAAATCACCTTCCTGCTTTTTTAGAACTCATAATATAGACCCACAAAATTACATTTATTAAAACAAACAGGTGTGTGAGTTAAGCACAGAAAAGAACGACTGACGCGCGTTGATGCATGTTCATGCAAGTTTGAGCATCGACTGCGTGCGACCTTAGATGTTCGGGCGACTTCGTGATACGTAGGAGTGTTCGGGCGGCAAAATTAAACACGATGCAGTTCGTTGTCGTTGCAATGAACGAATAGAAAGTTCGTTGTGCGCAGCGTTTGTTAAGCGAGGAGTTCGTTATGCGAGGCACCACTGTATTTACTTCACAGTTGGATAGAGAATGCTCAGTCCACTTTAGAAGTCTATGGTTTTGTATTATGTATCTACAGATTTACACTGAAAAAAATATGTTAAACTTTAAAGTTAGTAACAAGACTTTCCACTCGAAATGCACGTCTTCTGAAAAATTCAATTACAGCACTTCCCCGAGCTGTATTACATTACAAGAGCATTGAATTCACAAATGTCCTTGAGCCCGTTTGTCCTTACGGCAGGTGGTGAAATCTTCAGTAGTTGTAACAGCTGTCGCCGCTGTAACATCTGCACCACTTCTCTTTAGAACAACGATGTAAACAAATCCTTGTACAGCCAGATTTTCATTATTTCCGAGCGAAATAGTTTTATTCAAGTAATTAAATGTCTTAATTAAGAACAGTACTTTTTATAATTCATTTAACGTATTTTCTGAATTGGAGTTTATATGTTCTTCCGCCTCACGCATACGAAATTTTTGTCGCAATTTAAATTGTTTTTTTTTTATAAAACTTATTCCCTCTAAAATTAACATAATATTTGTTTTTTGATAATTATAATGCAAATAATTTTATTTAATGCTTCCTTTCGTACGGGGGGAGGACGATTCCCCTCCTCCAGTTTTAAAAAAAACGTATGTTTTAAGAAAACATCAATTCAAAATACCTTCCAAAATTTATCACATATGTATTTCTCCCCTCAATCTTTTTTCTTACTACGCCACACAAAACGCAACGTTTCTCTGTCTGTTTGTCTGTCTGTCCGTTAGTGCGTTAATCACTCGAGAACCACTTATCCGATTTACGTGTTTTTTTTTAAATTCATATATGTTCTTTACCCTAGTTTTAGTATATATTTTGTTATTGTAGGTAACATAAGGAATAAGCAGTGACGATAATAGTAAATCAAGTCGGAAAAATGCACTCTTTTGCAATATGCTGCCTAAACCATTAAATATTGAACAATATTAGAATGTAGTAAAGTATTGTGTACTTCCGTAGTCTACGCGAGCGAAGCCGCGGTTACAGCTAGTTTATTATAAAAATATTTACTGGACCAAAATAATTTTCAAAACGTACAGTTATTGACATCTATTACGTTATAACCAATACTCAATTTACTTTTTGACGTCTTCTCTAAAACCTATATTAAAGATAATGTGTTTCGATGTATTTTTACCGAATCTGTAAAAAATGCAATAAAAACTTTCTCTTTGCTTCTGTATTGAAAAAGGGTTTTGTTATATAGTTTTCTAGATATATACCTTACAGAATATATTTCTTATTTTCAATTCATCCTTATATATTGAATTTATAATAGGCACATATAAAATAAACTATTATACCGGGTGTCCCAGATAACTTTTCCAGCATGGGGATCTCAGTATCTATAAGAGATACAGGTTTGGTTAAATGAGATGAATTATTTGTAAGAAAGGGGTGAGTATTACTACACAAAAAAATATTCATAATTCTATGTGGTTTAGGCGGTATACCCAAAAAACTGAAAATTCGGAATTTCTTTAAATGGCTATAACTTTTTTGTCAAAGTAGATAGGTACTTTTTGTAGACGGTTTCTCAAAGCACTTTTTTGTGTAGAATCGATTGGTGTATTTAGATTTTTTATATCACTTTTAGTTTCCGAGTTATGAGCCCTAACTTTAGTTTTTCTTATGGGCCGCTAAGTTGGCTATGGCATATTTGAACGTGTTTTTTACTCTACTTTACAACGATATGTCACATGCCATACTTATTATCGAAAATAAGTCGATGTACTAAATGCCAGTGATATTTATTAAGTATTTTATTACAAACATTTAAGTGAGCCATGAAAAACAAAAATTGTAAACAAAAATCACAATAACAACAATTAAAATAACAAATGACTATTTGAAAACAATTAACTTTTAAAAAAATACATTATAATTTATTTTTTTACAATAAGTATGGCATGTGACATATCGTTGTAAAGTAGAGTAAAAAACACGTTCAAATATGCCATAGCCAACTTAGCGGCCCATAAGAAAAACTAAAGTTAAGGCTCATAACTCGGAAACTAAAAGTGATATAAAAAATCTAAATACACCAATCGATTCTACACAAAAAAGTGCTTTGAGAAACCGTCTACAAAAAGTACCTATCTATTTTGACAAAAAAGTTATAGCTATTTAAAGAAATTCCGAATTTTCAGTTTTGTGGGTATACCGCCTAAACCACATAGAATTATGAATATTTTTTTGTGTAGTAATACTCACCCCTTTCTTACAAATAATTCATCTCATTTAACCAAACCTGTATCTCTTATAGATACTGAGATCCCCATGCTGGAAAAGTTATCTGGGACACCCGGTATATTATTTATTTATTTAATTCTACATGATATCGTTAAAAAATATACATTTGAAAAAGTTGAGAAGAAAAACTTTGAAAATTAATTATTTATGAACATCCTGTACATGGTGATTTTACAATATTTAAATAAGAACATCCTACAACCTTACACAATAAGGTCCTTACTTAATTATGTCTTCAAAACTGCGACCGCGGAAGTTGTGAATTGTAAAGTGGAGTAATGTCAAAATCATTTTTTTTAAATTATTTCTTCTAAACCGGACATTAGAAGGCCCTAACAATTTAGATAAGACTAAACATCCCAAGAAAAGTGTTAAATATGCAAAAATATTCAATTAAGCATGCAACACTTTTAATTCCATGTTCGAAGAAATGGAAGTATTGTAATACCGTCAAAAAATCGTGTCCGAGATAAGAGCAGATTCTGATTGTACTAACTTCAAAACGTAAAGAAAAGTTAATTTCCGCATGGCGGCTATACGTGTGTGTGCCTGGATGTAGATTTTTTTCCATTCACGATAACTACTGTAAATATGCACCGATTTGAATTATTTTTGGGGAAAATGTTTGCCTCAGTAAGTACTCCAGACCTATTGATTTTAGTGCTAATCGGATTAGGGGTTTCAGAAATATTCGAAATTTTGTACCAATTATCGTCTATAAAGTGAGTATTACCTCATCAATTTCGATAAGACTTGGTACATTTGTAGTTCAATCCAATCTAAAGGGCACTTATTTCATAAACGTGCCAAAATAGCCACTGAAGGGGTGAAAACCTCCCTCAAAATTTTAATTTTAAATACTAATAAATTCATGTTGCCACGGAAACAAGCGCAGTTAAATTCAAATGTCAAATAATTATTATTCTGTGTATTATAAAACTGACATTAGAATATTAGAAAACTATTATTTATAATACAAAGGTGAGTTTTATATTAAAAATTATTGTAAAAGATATTACAGAAACAGTAACTAGTAGAAATATGTACTTTTTTACTTGTTACAGTTTACGAGACTATTGCCCCAACCTGTATATAAAACAAGGATTTCTAGACCCAAATCAATTTTTTACCTGTGTATACCTATACCCACACATACATTACATTTAAACATATGTATATTATGATTCCAGTAGACATTTAAGTAAATCGTATGTTACATTCACACGATACAATATTTTTAAAACGTAACGACCCATATCTTTCGCACTTGAATATATGTCCTGTTAAACCCAGATAGCTCAGTGCATTTGTCTCATCAGGTGGAACACATCGTGTATATGTGTGTGACAGAGCCAGAGAATAGGTCGCAGGGTCCCGAGGGAATATACACATATGTTCCAGACAGCTCTAAGCAAAAAGTCCACTACGATGTGACGGTGCCTCCATCTATCCGGTACTGTAGATACTTACATATGTATATACTTACGGTTGTATTTACTCATACATAAAATACTTTGAACGATAAGCAAAGGACATTATTTAACGGTTGTGTATGCATTATGTGTTCAGAGATTCGATTTATTTTAAGACCAACAGCCGATTTTTTTTCTAAATCCGGATTTTGATGGAATTATCCATTTTGACCTTCCATGAATCCAATCTGACTATTTTCGTTATGATGTCTGTCAATCGGTATGTCTGTCAATCGGTATGTCTGTCTGCCTGTAGACGCTGTAATTCAAATACTACAAATCGTAGAAGGGTGTTTTATAAGTATCCGTTTTTAAGTACATTTCAAATGGTTCATAACAGAGAATAAATATCTGCCATGAGTGTCATGGGACTTTCTTATACGTATTACAGAAATTGTACAGTGTACGTGTTTGCCATAGGTACTATGGGTCTTTCTTTTACATAATACAAAGAATAAACAATGTGGATTAATATTCTAAAAAAAAAAACTTTTTTAAATTCTTTCTGGCTAAAATATAAGTGTTGGAAAAAAATATATGAGGAATAAATTATAGATAATAATATAATTGACGTTTTTTATTTGAAAAATTTTTGTCTTATTTCAAAACTAAATCGAAAATTACAAAATTTACAAGAGTGCACATCCTTTTCTGGTTTAGTAATTTTGTTAATCAAAATTCATTCGATATATTATGTATAGAATCACGTACACTGTTCACTGTCAGTAACACGTATAAGAAAGTCCCGTAGCACCCATGGCAACTCTTTTACTTTTGGTATATTACAACTAATTTTTATAATCTTAGGTAGATTTTCTAACAGTGAAAGTTACATCAAGATCGGTTCTGTAATTTTTAAAACTACATAGATTTAAATTTTTCTAACAAAAACATTTATTTCCGATATAATGAATTTTATCTAAAGTGAAATGTTTTGTTAATACAGTACATTTAAAAGGTAAAATTTATTAACATTCAAGTATTAATATTTCTAAAGAAATTTAGCATCAAACGCGCCAGTTAGTAACAAAAGATTGTAGAAATTTAATGCTACGCTAGTTTTAAAACAGTAGTATTATATTTTACCTTATAATATTGTTCTAGCTTTTTACGTAAAAGGTAATAGCGTTGTAAAAAGTAACATGTTATGAAGTAGGTAGTTACAAGCACTCAACTCATATGCTTGGAATTATTTATTATAAATATGTGTATGTTTATTTATTACTAACAATATATTTTTTAACGTACCGTCGAAAAATTGTGTCCAAAATAAAAGCAGTTAATTATTTGTACTAACTTCAAAATGTAAAGAAAAGTTGTCTTCCGCATGGCGGCTGTGCAACTGTGCATGTGTCTCGTGAATGTAGAATTTTCTATCGTTCACGATAATTACTTGAACTATTTTTCAAAGAAAATGTTTGCCTTAGTAAGTACTCTACACCTACCTACTGATTTTGATGCTAATCGGATTAGGGGTTTTGGAAATATTCGAAATTTTGTACCTATTATCGTCTAACAAGGAAACTTTGCAAAGTGTATCTCACCAATTTTGAACTCATAATTTTTGAACCTACGGGACACATATTTATTTATAGATGCCAAAGGGTGAAAAATATCCTCAAAATTTTATTTTAAATAATAAATTAATATATTTTTTAATTCACGTTACCTTCGAAACAAATACAACTAAACTCAATTATGTCTGGTATCGTAAATGAGCTAATAAAATTTGCTAACTAGCAAGCACTTTCAAATGGGGTACCAAACTTATATGACAGTTCTCTTTGAGTTTTTAATAGATATTTTCATATGCAGTATGTTGGTTTTTATAGCTTTTACTCAAGGTTAGTAAATATACTCTACATACTTGTTTTTACTTCATATGCATGAAACTATATGTAAAAATCTCCAAGAGAACTGTCATATAAGTTCGATATCCTATTTGAAAGTGCTTGCAATCTAGCAAATTTGTTTGCTCATTTATAATACCGGGCATTATTATATTCGCTCGCGCAAATTTCGAAACTAATTACAACCCTTCATACGTGATAGGGGATGACATATTTTTTATATTGTTTTTTATTCATTACCTATAAAAACCGTAAATATCTCGGATCTCAGTTAAAAATAGCAAAAACCCACCCTCTGCCTACCCCTGTAGAGTATTTCTGATAAGTTTCAATTAAATAGATACGAACAAAAAAATATGTTTATACAAACTTTGACACTCCGTTTTAACCCCGTAGGAGTTGAATTTCGAAAAATCCTTTCTTAATGGGTGCTTACATCATAAAAGGAAGGTGCCTAGGAAATTTCACGTTTCTAGGTCCAGAGGTTTTGGTTGTACGTTGATATATGAGTGAGTGGTTAAGGACAAACTCTTTTATAGATATAGATTTTCGTATTTTAAGCGATTTCATCGTACGAAAAAAATATATAAATGTCAACTAAAAAAAAATCACTTCAAAGGATTACACATCGTAATCTGTTGCTCTTACATCATAGTTCAAAGTTTAAAGCCGCTTAAACAACGATGCGGTGAATCCTAGATACAGGAGCAATGACTCTGCGGTACGAAAAAAAGGTAAATAAATCACACAATCTCGTTCAAATGCCGCCTGTTTGCTTTCGTCCTGGTAATAAATCTTTTCGTGCTATAACTACGAGTCACGGGGTTGAGGTACTGTAGAGACGGGGATGAGACGGAATGCAGCGCTCTTGCGGTGAGCCAGTTTCCGGTGGTGGTTGTAAAACAGGTGGTACCAACTGTACGAGACTGAATGTATGCATGTGTATGTATTTTACAGGGGTGTAATTTTTATTTTATTTAAAAAAACGTGCTGGGAAATTGCCTATTGAATTTTGTTTGTATGGAAAATCTAAGAAACAATAAAATTTTGATATCATTTACAGCGATAAACGTGGTAAATAAAGCCAAAACGCTGCACATTTTGATTGTTATATGCCACTTTCTGTGGTCATACATAAGGTCAAAAGAAAGATTTTCAAATACGGAGCCACTTTAAATGGGCTTTCAAAGATAACCCCCACCGGTGTTATAAAATGAGCATTATCTCAGCTCCTAGTAATCCGATTTCAGTTTTCTTTTGTTTATTTTAAAGTTTTTATTAAGAAGATTATTTTTTGTCATTATCCATTTTTCTTTAAATCTTAAGGGTCTTCCACAATTTTTGAAAATCTGAAAATTTAACTTTTATTACGAACTTATTGTTATATAACTTTTTTATCGTGCCCAATTACATTTCTTTTACTTCATATAAAAAAGAAAGACATTGATATCAAGATAATACTGTTTTAATTAGCAACTTCTATGGAAATCGCGAGTTAAACTAATTGTAAGAAAAATAGACTATTGGAAATAAAGAATGTCTGCTCCTGTTTGTTTGTAACCTTTTCACAACTAAACCACCGAACCGATCTTGATGAAATTTGGCTGGGAGATAGCTAACATCTTGAAGAAGAACATAGGCTACTTTTCAACCCGAAAAAGTCATTAACTATACAATTACTTTAGTTAAAAAAATGTGTATCTGACATTTATACGTGCGATCTGTTTTATCGACTACCATTAAAGAAATCTGTATTATCTAATGCTCGTCTTCTTCTTCTTCTTCATGGGTGACAGTTTATACCTAACCTAACTTCCACGCGAACCATATACAACTTATTATACATATGTATATATGACGTGAACTAAGTTGCGGGTAACAGCTATTTATGTAATAAGTATTTTAAGCTTCTACATATTTCAAGATTTTACCCACTTTTGACATCCCTAGTTGATGTATGTATATAGATACATACATATACTATACATGTGTTCATTTCTACCAACATGAGAACATTTGAATTTTTAGTTACGAATGTTGTGTTGCATATATTTGACTTTCAGCAGGGAAAATATTAAGTGTCCTTTTTGTTTCATTTTACTCCATGGTATTTTTTGGTGTTGTTTTTTGATATACATTTATCATACTTCGTTGATATATTTATTTGCAAATTTTGCGTTGTTTATTTTTCACGTTAAATGAATTTATCATAGTTAAATTAATATTATCATTGCCTTGTGGCTTTCAACTAGTATAGATAATATATGTAATTAATTTGTATTTCATATAAAAAAAGATTTGAAAAACTTTATTGTTGATTAAAATATGCGAAATCACTCTCTCTTTTTTTCTATATAGGGTCAACTGGGGTAAATATGAAACACGAAAAAAAAGGGGTAAAAGTGAAACAAGCTTCTAACTAAAAAACTAATTTCTTTACAGAAGAATTATAAAAACTGACATGATCTTTAAAGATTTGTTAAAGCGATCTGAAAATATAAATCGCCTAGTAAGTGATATGTCCCCCCTACAGACTTTTCTGTTAGACGATGGCAAAACGTGTGAATTAAATTTTAATTCTTTGCACATAACTTTCTGCATAACTCAGGTATAAATTAAAGTTACAAATTTCACATTGATATGCCACAAAGAAAATAAATCAAAGTTGCCTTTGTAGTTTTTCTTTTAATTTTTCGATAAGTTTTTTCCATATAATTAAGATTTAAAAATTCGGGAAAAAGTGAAACAGAAATATGGGAAAATATGAAACACAGCCGGGGATAATCTGAACCAGTTTTTGCAAGTCTGGACAAGTCACACATGTTACAGTTAAAGTCAGTTTGAGTGCAGATTTCAGAGTGGACGCATCATTTTGGTTGCAGTCTTCAAAATGCCACGAAATTATGTTAAAAAGGTCCTAAATAAGGCTGTACCGGAATTCCGGTCCTATGGAAGTTTGAAAGGGGTCAATAGTCAATAGTACATCAGGGGTCTATGGAACAATTTGTATGTTTTGAAAATCGATGTTTTTTATGCAATGCAAGAGTTAAAAAACAGTTAAAAGAGCACAAAAAAATGTTTCACTTTTACCCCATTATTTTTAAAAAATTCATTTTCGGTTTAAATATTTATCTGATATTTTTCAAACTTTGCAGATGTATTTAGGATGATATTAAGAGTACACATTGTATGTGATATATTAGCAAGAACGAATATTCTTTTTAGAAAAATACATTATTCGCAAGCATATTCTAAGTTTTATTGTAATTTCCATAACCTTTAAATATATTTCATTACCTGCTGGTTAGACATTTATAACCTAGCAAGGTGCGACACATGTTTCCTATGCAGTTTTTCCCACTTATTTCATTTTTACCCAGCAAATATAAATATAACGCATTATATGAAAGTTAGAAGCCTGTTTCATTTTTACCCTTGCCTGTTTCACTTTTTCCCAAACTAGAGGTTAAAAATGAAACACACATTTTTCATTTTTTAAATCTGTGTTGTATGGTACAGTTCAAATGACGTAGGTATTTGGAAGGGTTATTCATAGGCACATCTAGTAGAAAAAATTAAAATATGAATTTGTATCGTTAACTGCCAAAAAAATGAAAGATTTGTATTTTGTTTCACTTTTACCCCAGTTGACCCTACGTCATTTTTTAATTAAAAATAGATAATATAATTAATTTGTATTTCATATAAAAAAAGATTTGAAAAACTTTATTGTTGATTAAAATATGCGAAATCACTCTCTCTTTTTTTCTATATACGTCATTTTTTAATTAAAAAACGCGGTTGCTAATCATTCTGAAAATTAACTGATGTCTTTATAAATGAATAAAGAATGTATACTCAAATTTTCATCAAATTCTTTCTGCCGCATCAATTTGAAAAGTCCTGTCATGTTTTGAAATTATGCAATTCTCATAAGAATGCATGTTAATTTGTATATTTAAAGGGTTACATACTGTTAGGATTTTTTAAAATTCGGCAGCGCGTTTTTCTCAAATCTGTGTTTTTAAAGTCGGTGACCACGATTCCTTGGAAACGGCTGAACCGATCAGTCTCAAATTTTAACACAAGTTTTTTAAGTATATGTTTTAGTAATTAATCGAAGGTTTTTTCTCACCGATAAATATTTTGTTTTTTATAAACAATTTAAGGTCAAAATTTTTGTCAAAAATCGTTTTTTTTTAAAAGCCGCCATTTTGTAAAAAAAAATTATTTTGCTTATTCCTTCGATTAAGTACAAGATTATACATTACTTTCACGAAATCCGTTTGGGTTTTTTATTTTAAATGATCCAGCCCGGAGATATCGTGGTCACCGCAAAGCGCCTTTTTTGAGAGGACCTCCTGGAGAACAGCTGTAGCCGCTTTCGAAATTATTATTTTTACAAATAAAAAATGTTAAAATACAACTAAAAGTTACCATAATATGTTTACAAATTTTTACATTAATAAATTAATAAATCTTCTCTCAAAAAAATCTTGAAAAAACATTTTTTTGGCCTTCTGATTGTATGTAACCCCTTAATATTATCTCTTATACTATTCTCCTAATGACTTTGAAATTTTTCATGGATTTTTTAAATATAAATGCCTTTATTTTCAAAGTTTCATCAAAATCTCTCTGTAATTTTTTCTGGGATTTCACCTTCTTAATGTTCTTCATACAGTTGAGTTTTTACCAGAAAGATACATGTATATTACAAAAAATCGAATTTAAATTCAAGAGGGTGAACGGCTATTTGCATTAAAATCTAAAATTCATTTTATACTATACAATACATCTTTTGTAAGAAACTAAAAACAGGTATTATAACATAAAAAGAATACGACAATAAAAAGAAAAAGAAGGGATGATTTCCTGCTTCTTGTACAAGGGATCAATTCACATAGCATGAGTTTGAGTACCAGAGAAGAAGAAGAACACTCTCTAATTGCTTTCTCATTCAGTAGAAGCGTTCTGGTGTAAAATGGAATCAATTGATTTCTGTTTCTATCGGTCCGAAGCACACTTGATTCAATTGACAAGGAGGCATATAGAGGGGTCGAAGGGACGATATCTTTATCCAGTTATGTTGATTCTTGCTATGGCATTTTGTTTTACCTATACATCTACTACAAATAATATTATTGGCCTAATTGAAAAACTGGTGTATGGAAAATATCTTATACAATTAAGTTTTGTGTTGGTATAGGTTCTTGGCAGGAGCGGGCAGATAATTTTGATTGAAGGCTTGATTAAATAATATAAAGGACCCCGCATAATCCTTATGGGAAAGAGGTTTCGGTCAAACTCTTTGAAACTTTGGATTATGATAGTCCTTGATGAGTAGATCAAAAGTGTTAATGGGCACTAAGTCCTAAAAATTCAAACTTTTAAGATATCGCCCTCTGAAGTTGAGAATCATGATTGTCTTTAATTTACAATTTTTTTTTGTAGAACTTTAAATTTCGCTCAACTTTTTGTATGTGTTCCCAAAGACATCTTTAATCAATTGTCATCATAAAAAAGTCAACTTTTCAATTCATTGAGAAATGACAACACTTAAATCTTGTTGTTACGTTTTTTTTAATTATAAACAAATCCAATTGTTTTATAGTAAAAAAATGGTTTATAATAAAAAAACCTAACTAATAATAAGATTTAAGTACTGCCATTGGATAAGAATTTAAAAGTTTACTTTTTTATGGTGACAATCGATTATATAAGTCTTTGGGAACACATACAAATAGTTGTGCGAAAATTAAGGTTCTACAAATTTTTTTATTGTAAATTAAAGGCGAGCGTGATCCCCAACTTTAGAGGGCTATATCTTAAATGTTTGAGTTTTTAAGACTTAGTGCCCATTGACACTTTTAATCTACTCATCAAGGACTATCAGAATTCAAAGTTTCAAAGAGTTTGACCGAAACCCCATTCCCATAAGGATTCTGCATTACAAATTTAGAAAAGTTTATTTTGATAAAAATTGATATGTAGGTCTTGTAGGTATTAAACGATGTATTTTATTTCTAATGAGATTAAAGGTACTGGTACCATTTTTGGAGCTTAGCTCATGTACTAAATTATAAAAATTTGTTGATATTTGATTACTGTCATTACTGAATCATAATTTATAGAGACTGAACTGTAAAATAGCTTAATTTGATGACAATCGGTAAATGGGTGTCAAAATAAAAAATCTATTTATTATCTTATATATTATCATAGCAATTTTATGATTCTTTATTTCATAACATATGTGTAATAGTTCTTATCATTAGCAAGTATCCATTACTGGTTTTACTTTATCCATTACTGGAGAAAAAAACAAACAAAAATTGCGGACTTTGGTAATTAATTTTTTTTATAATAAAGATATTCATATAAATTACAAAAAGAAGCACATTAATCTCAAAAAATAGTATACCTTGCTCTTACAGCGACTAAAACTGTATCAACCTTATATCAAAGTAATATTTAATATTAAAATGGCATAAAATATTTACTTCTTAAGAAATATTATTATTTTGGTATACTTAATGAAAGGTGTTTTATATAAATATTCTTAGAACCAAAACTAATTTATTACCTATATAGAAATCCTACCTATATACCAATGACATTTGATTGAAGTGGTAAATTATGTTTACATGAAAAACTATAGTCAAAGAATTAATTGGAAAAGTTTTTCCATTTTTTTTACTTTTATATAAGATGATACTCTAATTTAATCTTCTAAATTACATTTAAGTTAAAGTTATTTATTTATATGACGCCCTCTAGAATGAGATGAAATGAAAACCTTATACTCAATATAAAACTTTTTGTTATATTCGAGAAATATGATATGCCCCTCATGAGAATTGAAAACTATTTTGATTTTATCAGTGCCTTAAATGTTTTATTTATTATTTTACGTTGTTCAAAAACGAATATTGATTTATACAAAATATATACTTTTGAATTGAAGATACAGAAATACAATCTTATTTATTGGCAATTAAAAAAATATATATACAGGATGATCCAGACCACCCGTCCACTATGTTTTACGCCCAAACTATTGAAGAAAGAGTTTTATAAAAAAAAATTTACTATGTATATCGACCCTAAAGAATTTCAAGAAAATATTTTCAACCCCCTAAAACTGCGCCTTAGGGGGTAGTTTGGGGGGTACATGCCCGTTTCTCAGTAAAATCAAATGGAACGGTGTATTCAAAAGTACATAATTGTAAAGACCATAAAAAGGTAAGAAACTTTTGTAAAACAAAAATGTTCATACTTTCAATTGTTTAGAAAATATGGCGACTTGATCTCAAATTTTAGGGTTTTACTAAAAGTGCTCTAATTTCGTTAAATGCTAATGAAATTTTATTCTTTTTTTAAATTTAGAAAGTAGAAATAATGACTTTTGTAATGATCTATGAATATTTAAGATTTTGATAGTTTAAAGTGACAAAAGCGACATATAAAAAATGCAAAAGTTCAATTAGCGATAATTCAAAAAATTTAAATACAATGGTACATCAATTAGTACTTTATCTGAAAAAAGACATGTAAATAAACAACTTTTGTTAAGAAAATTAAAAATTAAAAATCAAATTTTTAAAATGTAAAATTGAAAATTATAATTTTTAATTAAAAATTTTATTATCAAAAGTTGTTTATTTACGTATCTTTTTTAAGATAAAGTATTAATTGATATACCATTGTATTTAAATTTTTTGAATTATCGCTAATTGAACTTTTCCATTTTTGATATGTCGCGTATGTCACTTTAAACTATCAATATCTTAAATATTCATAGATCATTACAAAAGTCATTATTTCTATTTTCTAAATTTAAAAAAAGAATAAAATTTCATTAATATTTAACGAAATTAGAGCACTTTTAGTAAAACCCTAAAATTTGAGATCAAGTCGCCATATTTTCTAAACAATTGAAAGTATGAACATTTTTGTTTTACAAAAGTTTCTTACTTTTTTATGGTCTTTACAATTATGTACTTTTGAATATACCGTTCCATTTTATTTTACTGAGAAACGGGCATGTACCCCCCAAACTACCCCCTAAGGCGCAGTTTTAGGGGGTTGAAAATATTTTCTTGAAATTCTTTAGGGTCGATATACAAAGTAAATTTTTTTTTATAAAACTCTATCTTCAATAGCTTGGGCGTAAAACATAGTGGACGGGTGGTCTGGATCATCCCGTATATATATATATATATTAGGGTGTTCCAAAAAAAGTCGATAATTTTTTTTTTTCGATTGCATGTGAAATTCTTGTTATATATGCTATAAAAAAAATTCTGTAAAAATTTGAGCCCTTAATATCAACTTGAAGAACTCCATCACCGAATTTGAAGATTTACCATTGATTTAACATGGAAAAATGATTTTTTAACGTTCATTTCTCCTGCAAACTATGTAGAACATTATTTTTCGGAAAAACCATGACTGATCCTTCTTCAGTATTAAATTCTGTAAAAAAAAGCTCTTAGGGTCCAGTCTCTAACGTCAACCCTCTCGTTTTTATTTGCGTTAAAAAATACAGATTTTTTGAAATTTAAAAACGAGAGGGTTGACGTTAGAGACTGGACCCTAAGAGCTTTTTTTTACAGAATTTAATACTGAAGAAGGATCAGTCATGGTTTTTCCGAAAAATAATGTTCTACATAGTTTGCAGGAGAAATGAACGTTAAAAAATCATTTTTCCATGTTAAATCAATGGTAAATCTTCAAATTCGGTGATGGAGTTCTTCAAGTTGATATTAAGGGCTCAAATTTTTACAGAATTTTTTTTATAGCATATATAACAAGAATTTCACATGCAATCGAAAAAAAAAAATTATCGACTTTTTTTGGAACACCCTAATATATATATATATATATATATATATATATATATATATATATATATATATATATATATATATATATATATATATATATATATATGCAAAAATCATTTTTTTTAATATTTGCTCAATCGCACCCCCGCAAAAAGTATCACAACTCAGAAAATGTATTTTTGAAGAAATGGGAATAAATGAAATTATAACAATTTTGATAAATCAAAATTATAAAGGTAGAATAGGAAAAGGACTGATACACAGTATTTATTTTAAATATTTCAGTATTCTTGTGATGTTTGAAAAATAGTAACTATTAAAACACTTATGTCCGGTATTATAAACGACCTAGCAAATTTGCAAGCTAGCAAGCACTCTCAAACGAGATACCAAACTTATATGACAGTTCTGTTGATGACTTTGACAGATTTCGCGCAAGCGTTGTATGTAAAAACCAACGGTATTAAAACAGTAATGATATTATTAAAATTATTTTATACGGTCAGAGTCGCCAACTGTGTTACAATACGTTGAAGTGTCACTGCTCTAAATTCCATAACTAATCCATAGATACTATAACAGTGCTTGCAAGCTAACAAATTTTGCTAGGTCGTTTATAATACCGGACTTTAGTGATTAAGTATTAATAATTTTTTTAATATTTGCTCATATTGTACCCCCGCAAAAAGTGTCACAACTCAAAAAATGTATATTTGAGGAAAAAGGAATAAATGAAATTATAACAATTTAGATAAACCAAAATTGTAAAGGTAGTATAGGAAAAGGACTGATACACAGTATTTAATTTAAATATTTCAGTATTCCTGCGTGATGTTTGAAAAATAGTAACTATTAAAACACGTGATTAAGTTTAAAAAAAATGTGACATTTTTTTAGAATATGATAGTTTTGACGGTAGGTACACGAAGTACATTAATGACCATTTTTTAGTAGAAATATATAGTAATTTGGAATCATTCTACATATGTATTTATCTCAAATATGAAATTTTTTGAGTTGTGACATTTTTTTGCGGGAGTGCGACATGCTGTTATTTAATAATTTTGTTGCAAACAATGTTCAAACTATCTCTAAAATAGATATCATAATTTACATTTATAAAAAATATTAACAAGTTCTTTCTCTTATAAATGTATTTATTGTACCTACTTTAGGTATAAGTAATTGATTTCTAAATCCCAGTTGTAGTGGGTAAAAACTAATCTAGATTTACGACAAAAACAATACAAATCGACGCCATTAGAACGATTCATGCTTGACTTACAACTGATAACGATTGGTTGGAAAGGATTACTTATTGGAAATATAATATGGCATTACGTTACAGATTTCATGGTTACTGACCTTTTTCCTTTCTTCTTTTATTGACTGTTAGAAAACCAGGAAAGATTATATTCCTTTTATAACAATATATTGATTTCTATCATTTTAATTTCAGTTAAGGGGGATGGCCACTGTGACGGGTCAAAAAATTGTCAATGTTTGGGAATTTTTTTCACATAATTATTTTTTAATCAGCTAAAAGACGTTTTATTAAGTATATATTCAACTTATTTAATATCGATTTTTATTGAAAAATATTAAATATTTACAAAGTTATGAGCCTCGATGTGACGACCAAATAAAATATTTTCTCTATGGTTTACTCGAAATTTCGAGAAGGGTTATATGAAAAAAATAAATAAAAATTTTATCAATATCTATATGAATGTAGCTATCGTTGCATGTAGCTGTTTTTTTTTTTATTTTTTCACAAAATGGCGATCGTTTGAAATTTTTTGTCACTTTTAAGACCTATTTTTTTTAATTGGAGCGGTTTTAAAACTAATAATTATCAAAATTTCAAAAATCGGCTACGTGCAACGATAGCTACTACAATTACGAAAATTACAAAAAAAAAAAAAATTAAATCGGTTCACTAGTCTTTGAGGAATCGTGTCGACCAGGTCGAAAAATGTAATTCCGAGATAAACGTGTTTAATGTTTTTGTTATGTCATAACCGGCCGTGCTACATCGTCTCACTAAACTAACTGTAAGGCGGCCCATAGACGATCAATTTTATTGTGCAATCACACGGATTGTCCAATATTATTGACCGTTTAGGAATCATATTGAAGATTGTACAATGCTTTTAGAAAAGTTTGAGCGAGTTTAAATTTTATTGCGCCATATTTTTTCATTGTGTCGTCTGTAGGGCTTATTGTACAATATTTTTTAGTCTACTGTTCGAAGCGGTCCCGTACGCACGCACGCACGAATATTTATAAATTTATTTTAAAAGACGTTCATGAGTGTACACTGGCCTTCTTTCGTTGTTATTTTGTTTTGCCAGCAAAATCATCAGCATAGCTGCAGCCAAATCTTCATCATCACACATGTTGCTCCGACGAAAATATTGACGCGAATAATTCAAGATTCAATATTATTGAACGTGTAGGCGTAAGGTATATTTCAATAAAATTGTGTAACAATAATATTGCACAGTTATATTGTAGGTGTATGGGCCGCCTAACTCCGTCAATTTTCAAAATTTAAACTCAATTTTTTGTATACATATTTATGAATATGTAAACTTAAAAAAAATCTAAGAAAAACAAAATTTTCCGTCACAGTGGCCATCCCCTTTAACAAATTAATAAATATTATTAAATTGTTTAAAAGAAAAATTAGATCCTATATATGTACATAAATATTAATATCTGATATCATAAATTTAGCTAGAAAACACTCTCAAATGAGGTATCAAACTTATATGACAGTTCTCTTTGAGTTTCATGAAGACTTTGACAAGTTGTATGTAAACACCAACGGTATTAAAACAGTGGTGATATTATGAACATTATTTTATACGATTAGAGTCGCCAACTGTTTTTACAATACATTGAAGTATCGCTGTTCTAAATTCTATAGATACGATCACAAAATTAATACCTCATTTGAATGTGCTTGCTAGCTAGAAAATTATGCTAGCCCCTTTATGAGACCGGATATAAGTATTCATCGTGTTCATGAAAGATATTTGGTAAATCTTGTGTTGACATTGCGGTTATTAGTGTTAAATCTTAGTTAATTCAAGTGTCTCTAAAGTTAGGGGTATTAACACTAGAAAGACGGGAAAATCTACCTACCTACAAAGACGACGACTGGTCAAATGACTACAAATTTACTAAATATCTTTTTTATGAGTAATTAATAAATGTCAAGTAAAGAAATAAAAGTAGATGTAATGTATGTTTAATTTTAATATTTATACACAATTTTTACATGTTACAAGAGCCGCAAAGCGGTTTTTTACAAGTATAAGTATCGCATACTTTATTAGTTTTATTTTTACATTCTCGCCTTCTTCGAATTTCCTGGGCTTTTTCACAAATTACTCACAATAATATCGATACACAATTACAGGTTTATTTGACTGACAATTTATATACGTATTTATTGTTGTACCCTCTCATACAACAATTAAAAACATATTTATCAGATCATAGCCGTCAAAAGACCGCCGTCGTCTTTGTCGGTATATCAATATTTCAAAAAATAAAGAAAATAGATGTGAATTATTTTGATACATAGTTTCATTTAACTACTAGTATTAATAAAAGTCACAAAGTCTCATTACGGTAACTCAAATAATTTTTGAATTATTCAATATTGAAATTGCAATTACCGTCAAATGACTGCTCCCGTCTTTCTAGTGTTAAATCGTGGATGGCCGAAACAAACATATAGTAACACTTATTTATATGTACATACTACATTTTTTATAATAAAATTATAAAAACATTTTTGTTTGACAAAATGGCAACAAAATTTATACATTTTAAATACGAATTATCAAAAAAAAAGGTCTACAATCATATGAACTATATAAATCAAAATTTTGGAGATGAACTAAAGCACAAAATCATATTACAGAAAAATGCCTATAGCTATTATAAAATCTGAGATACATTTAGCTATAATAATTGTTTCGGTGTAAGTTTGATCAAAACATTCTGGTATCAAATACATAATATGTACAATGTACATTATACATACATTATGTAGTAATATATTTGTAATACACAATCCTACACAAATATGTTTTACTGTTCATAAATAGCCTTTGCAATGTTATTAACTCTGTAGGGTATTTGATAGCATATATACATATATTTATTTAATTATAAATATGTAAATACACATGACTGAAGTTAAAATAACACATGTATAATATAAAAATATTCAGTATTTTGATAAATGTGAATATAAACATGCAAAATCCCATTGGTCGGATCAAAGAGTAATTTGAACGTTATAATCAATAAAAAATACATTTTACAAACAAGCTTTTATTATTTAGAGACATGATATTGGGTTTAGAATGACGTCATAGCGCTTATCGTATTCTACTCGTCAAATACTTTCATTTGATACCCATGAAGATGGGGTTATGAAGAAAAAGGTACATTTTTTTTAAATGTCTCTGATATATTTTAAATACCTTTTGCTTCCTCGCAATATCGAAGATACGAGAAGCTTTGTGATCGTTTTAAAACGAGAAAAAAAATTTGTTCTCCGATTTTAAAAATTTAACCGGATCTATTCGTTTCAGGTCAAGACAAACACTTTTTGTTCCGTGTCTGTCTGTCTTCCAATCCTTGTCACACGCTTAACTCATGAACCACTGAACCGATATTAATGAAACTTGGTTAGTTGGTTGGGTCTGGTTTGAGGACGGTCCCATTTCAAAAGTATTAAAATCGTGTGTAAGGGGGAGAGGTGACATCCCAAAATATTTATTTTTTGATTTGAAGATATCTCAAGAAAGACACATTTTACGTGAAAATTTTATAGAACCTTTTTTTGTAGAATATTCAATTCTCTATAATATAGGTCACCTACTTTTGTCGTTAAATATATTCCCTTACAAAGATCTATCTCAATTTGCTTTAAGAAAATCGTCATTTGTTTTTTAAAATTGTTATTTAGTTTGACATATTAAATGTCATTTTGACGTTTTAAATGTCATTTTGACATTTGTATAGTAGAAAAATAATGATTTTGATTGAAATTGTCAAAAAATTCAAAATATACGACATAATAACCAGGCGTGTATTAAGAAAAATATCGAATTAATATTTTGAATTAAAATTGTATGAAAATTAAATAGTTAACCAATGACAGGCAGTTGATCTGAATACTTTATTGGTTTTTATTTAAATTGTTCTATAAATAACTACCTTTGATGAATTTAGCACGAGGAAGCTCTGTGCATTTACTTGGCAGCTGTATTTCTAGTATGTTTATACCTTTAGAACTTCAAATTAAGACTAATCAATTTCAAATTGAGACTAAACAATTTCAAATTGGGAATAAACAATTTCAAATTGAGACTAATTTGAAATTGATTAGTCTCAATTTGAAATTATTTATTCCCAATTTGAAATTGTTTAGTCTCAATTTGAAATTGTTTAATCCCAATTTGAAATTGTTTAGTCTCAATTTGAAATTGATTAGTCTCAATTTGAAGTTGTAAAGGTATAGTTTAATCTCATAAAAACAAAATACTATTGAATAATTTAAAATAATATTTCAAAATTTACCTTTTTCTTCACAACTCCTTCTTCATGGGTATCAAATGAAATTTTATTCACTCAATGATAAATTCCTTATTATTTTCTACCCTATCAGGAAGGCTATGGTTAAATCTATATGTAACAATTATTTATTTTTATTACAGAAGTTTGCTTGTACCACGACGTCAGAATACAGAATGTAGTACTAGCGCTACCCCTAGTCCCGCTCGTCGAAGACGTCTCTTCCGTCACGACGCAGCCGTTCACACAGCCCCTGTTACGGTAAGTGTGTTACTAGTTACTTAAGTATATAATTCTTTAAGTAGGGTTTCATTTATATATTTATCTAAATTGGACATTGAGTGATTTGTGTTTTTAAATGCTAGAAACCGCAGTCACCGAACTTTAGATGAAATTGTAATAAGATTTTTTTTAGAATCACTTCTTTCTTCATGCGTATATTTGTAAAAAGGAAATCATTTTATCGATAGTTTAAAATATTTTTACTGTTGGATATTTTTTTACACATTAAAAGTATTTCGAAGTTTAGATGAAATTGTAATAAGATTTTTTTTTTTAGAATCACTTATTTTTTCATGCATATGTTTTTAAAAAAGAAATAATTTTATCGATAGCTTATACATATCTAATATTTTTACTGTTGGATATTTTTTTTACACATTCAAAGTATTATATGTCAACATGAACTTAATACAGAATTCTGTTATTTGTTATACTTTTCTCTAGGGTAATTTAAATTTTGTTCTACTTTATAAGTAACATAAAGTTCCACCATCTTTTCCTTTCTTAACTTTCTTATTTATTAAAATTTATAAGAGGAAATTTAATTTTGAAGTTATTTTTAACTAACTTTTACAAAAATTTATTTTAATCAAATAGGAAATAATAACACTGATCAAGAAAAAAAAATTCTATAGATATGAATAGGTGATTTAGAAGTTATTTGTCATACCAAAACCGAATTCGTTGTCAAAATGGTTCCATCACATCAGATTTTTTAAATATTCGAAAATAGTCTCAAAAATGACTATTTTCGCAGTGTTAGGGGAATTTATTAATAAGTAGGTAATTTTTTTCTGAAATTTTCTTTCATTCTCTTTAAAATGATTTTTTACATTTCAATGTGCGACTTTTCTTCACCGAAATAAACTACTTTGAAGATATATGTAGTAAAGTTCATTGTGTCTGCTATACTACACTCTATTAACAAAAATATTATATTTTCAAACTAGTACATCGCGGCTAAAAAAAATCGTAGAGTAAAAAGTCAGAACTCATTTTAAAGAGGAAAGATAATACTATTTAGTACCGTGACCGAAAACTTTAGAAAAAAATTGCCTACTTGGTAAAAAATTCTTTAATATTGTCAATATGTAGAGGCCTTTTTAAGGACTTTTAGGTTAGAATATCTCAAAAACCCTGACGTGATGAAACCAATTGGGCAACAAATTCAGTTTCGGCATACTAAAAGCCTCCTAAATTACCTATACAGATCTCTGTTACTTTACAAAAGTATTTTTTTCATCAGTGTAATTTTTCGAATCTTCAAGAATGGCAACTAATAGTTTCAAATTAAAATTTATTTTATTACATTGAATATTTTTACTAAACGAAGATAAACATGTGAGAAATACAAAACCAAAATACATCCAATAAGATTGGAAATAGAAAATCCAAGTTTTGAAACGTATTGTATTGTATTATCTGTGTTGAAACTTCAATATCTAATATACATAAATCATAAAACGGTCAAATTTAATTTGCATATACAATATTAATATCGTTTCAGTATAGTATAAGTTCAAATCATAGCACCCTACAAACTATTATTAAATTATTTATAGAATTGCGATATGGTTAACGATGTATCCCAGTAACTTTGTTTCTAATACAAATTTTATTTTATTATTATTTTACCACCATTCATATATTTTATAAAGAGAACATTCTCAGCTATAATAATATATGTACATGATATTCCTTTACATTTCCTTACATTTTTTTCATTTCGGAAAAAAGTTATCAATGATCACTAGGTTGCGGTGAACAGCCTGTAATTTATACATACATATATTATAAATATAATATATAAATACACAGGAGAGACTGGGTTTAATATGTTACAATTAATTCTAACGTAGGTCAATTGTAACATGTCAAATTTCTAACTATTATAATTATAGTATTTTAGCTAAAAGCCGGTAGAATTTTGTAAATCAAATTAACCGATTTAATGGAGTCTTTTATAATATTGTATTTCATTAGGAAATTTTGAATTATTTAAATTAATTTTTTTTAAATTCTAGTGTGCCCCATCCACATAATTAACTATGCGAATTAAATAAATTACCCCCGAAGTGGGTGGTCTCTCGTGCTCGGTTCTCTGCGCAAAAGTTGACTGCGCAATCTACCGCAATCAAATGAACAGAGTGATAACTGCGCACAAATTAAATTTCTTACTTTTGCGCAGAGGTCCGAAAAATGCGGACTGCCCACTCCAGGTTCCGCTTTTCGGCCTACCCCTTGAACTCGAGTTTACTCTTCTATCTTTAGCCTTCATGGTTGTATAGAGAGTCGATTCACGCTGGCTATTAGCCAATCAGAGCTCGTTAGACAAGGAAGTACAGTACCCGAGTATAAGCTATCTCTACTGAGTTACTCATAACATTGAGTTATCTCCATAGACTTATAGAAGAGACAGCATTTCCTATCCATCTGTGAAGTAAATACTGGCGAAAAAGAGTGAGAGAGACAAAGCGATAAAGTAGCCTATAGCTACCTCTTTCTAGAATTCTAAATGGTCACATCACATCATGCAAGAGCGCATAAGCTACTGTAAGGAGCGTATACAGGACATAGAGACAGTAAACCAGCCGAAAATCACAACTGTCAGTAAAAAGAGGAAAAAAAATGTCAACCGCTATCTATCTTTGTCAAACAAATCAGTTTCCGTAGAGATGGTGGTTCATAAATACTTACAAAAGCGTCAAAAGACAAAGACACAAGTAGGTACACACTTTTCTTTCTCTTATTATTTACGATTAACGCCCACTTACAGAAAGTGCTATGGCTCACTGACTCTATGTTATATTATCTCTATGATACAGAAGAGACCAATAAAAAAGAGACAGATATTAGCTACATAATCGTTTTGCCTCTTTCAAGAGACTATTGCTTAGTCCATTTTATAAGCATAGGTGGGCATTAACTCGTTAATCCGTTAATCGTTAATTAACGAAGTTAACAAAATGCTTAACGGATTAACTTTTAAGTTAACTCAAACAAATGTTAACGTTCTCGTTAACTTCCGTTAACTTTAGTCCGTTACATTGGTTGTTTGATGACAAGTACATAAGAAAGTTGTCGAAATAGCGAAAAAAAGGTCTTCAAACATTTTGGATGGTTAACTTTTAACTTTCGTTAAATTTTCAGAATTTTAACGCTTTAACGATTAATGAAGTTAACTTTTCGATTAACTGTGCCCATCTATGTCTATAAGTCTATGGTTATCTCTCACATCTATGGATGGAAATCATTTAATACTAATGGAACTATTTATTTGTTAAAACAGTTGATTGAATAATACATAATGTATGAAAACTTTCAACAAGTTAAAATTGACTCCAGTCTCCCCTACATACATAAATGTAAAGTTATTGTTTCCACAATCGTGGTTAAAACAAATTTACCCGCAGGTATTTCACATATAAATGTAGGTATTTAAACCTACTCATCATGTCTTTCACATACAGGCAGGCCTACACATTTGCTGACTACTTTGTATTATCATTGAGTAAAGAATAACAAGAGAAACAACGTATATGGGAGACTTGAAACGCAGTAGGTATATGAACCATGCACTTTTTGGACACCAGGAAGTGCTGGTACCTATTGGAGAAAAGATTAATTCTTACATAATTTTTTTTGGTTTTTAACACCGCTAAATGAAGATTCTTAAAATTTAAGCCCCGCCTTATCTGAAATAATTTATGAGTGTTTTAAACACACTAGTGTCTCAAGGTCGTTTTTTGTTAAGCCGCTAAACTAAATCAAAAAACGGCATCGACGGCATATTCTATTCGTTATGTATTATCTCTTTTCTTATAATGATGAACGGCAAATACAATTATATTGTTGCATTTATTATTTCATGATCTTGTTTTAAAATTGGTATGTTAATTAAGTTTGAAATTTTTACGATTTTAATTTGATTAGGTATAGATATGAAGTTAATATTAAATAAAAATTAAGTCATTATACATACATACATATTATACAAAATAATTTTGTTTTAAAAATTAGATCGTACAATTACCTATTATAGGTACATATTATTATTATTCAGGGGCGTATACAGCTTAACCTCTCGGGGGGGTCATACAGAATTTTTTTTTCAATGCACGTTTTTACTCTCAGAAACAGCACTGATTTTAATGTTTTTTTTTTTTTTTTAACTTCGTTGTATCAAAAATGATTACATTAATTAATAATAGTTTTTAATATTGTTTAATAAATCAACGATGCTATTTTAACGGAAAAAATTATAAATTAATATACATACATATGTACATATTTAGATTTTATTGAATATTGATAAAATTTTGCAAAATTGATCGAAATACCTTTATTTAAGGGTAGAAAATTTTAGAGCACATTACGTGCACTAATTTTGATTTTACACGTTTTGCTCCGAAATTTCGTATCCGCTTGCGAGCGCGCTTATAAATTAATAAACGTTTGCCGTTTTGCAAATAATTATTCAATTTTGACAAAAAAATATGCTTTCATATTTTTATATAAAATATATTTCATATTTTTATATAAAATATATTTCATATTTTTATATAAAATATATTTTATATTTTCACCCTCAAGGTTCTTTTTTAGGGTTCCGTAGAAAACTAGGAACCCTTATAGTTTCTCCATGTCCGTCCGTCCGTCTTCAAAAAATTTGAGATAATAAGATGAAAATTGGTATACAATCGTAGATTAATGACCCAAAATAGAAATGATAAGATTTTTGAAAACAAACAATTTTTTGACTCCCCTTTCATAAAATGAAAAGTGTTTTAAAAAAAAAAAATTCACGTACCCCGTTGAGCGAGGTGTCGTTAGAAAGGTCTCCTAAAATGCAACAAAAAATGTAACAGAACCTTTTGATTTTAACCCTTCAATCACGATGTATTTTCCCTCCAAAGTCGTTAGAAAAGCGTCCCCCCTCTATTTTCTAAACTATCAATTCGAAAAATCTGAAAAAATTCAAGAATGTAGATTTTAATTAGTACTTTTACTGAAAATTATAACGAACATTGTCAAAAATATTTTGGGGCCCCCTTTCATAGACTGAAAAGTGAACTCACATTTTTTTCCCCACTTACCCCATTGAGTGGGATGTCATTTGATAGGTCTCCTAAAATGCAATGAAAAATGTCAAATAACTTTTTGATTTTAACCCTTCAGTCACGATATATTTGCTTTTTAATGTCGTTGTCAGAGCGTCCCCCCCCCCTCTATTTTCTAAACTATTGATTCAAAAAATCTGAAAAAAATTCAGAATGTAGCTTTTAATTAGTACTTTCACTGAAAATTATAACGAACATTGTCAAAAATATTTTGGGCCCCCCTTTCATAGACTGAAAAGTGAAAAAATTTTGTTTTCATTTACCCCATTGAGTGGGGTGTCATTTGATAGGTCTCCTAAAATCTTATAATAAAAGTCCAATGACTTTATGATTTTAACCCTTCAGTCTCGAAAATTTTGAAATAACTCTTTTTTATAAATCGTAGTGAGAATGACTACGGAACCCTATCATGTGCGTGCCCAACATGCACTTGCCTGTTTTATTGTTTTGATCAGCTGTGAAAAAACCTAAAGATTATTATTAGTATTATATCATTGGATTTTGTTGTTTATATGTAGGTACCTATAATAAATTGTAATTATTGCCCTAATAAAATAAATATCTAAATTTTAAGGTATTTTCATTCCCACACAGATAAAATTATGTATATTGTCAGTGGCGTATACAAGGGGGGGGGGCACGGGGTCATAACCCCCCCCCCCAAGAATAAAAAAGATACACTAGATATTATGAAGAAATATGAAACTTAGGTATTTAAAGCAGTTAGATGGACAGATTTATTATGAGTTTAAATCACTATCTATTAATAAATTTTCAACTACAATATCATTTGAATAAAAATTGTGTTACCATATTGAGGCATATTGTGTATCTTTCACTCAGGGCCGGATTTAAAAATTTGCCGCCCTTTTCGATTGAAAAGTGAATTTTTTTTAGGAATTTTACCAATCAAAATCTGAAGACCTTATTTTTTTAGCCTTTTTAGTAAAAAATGTTAGTACTAATCCTGAAGAGCTTTTTTTTGTTTTCTTTTTTTCAGCTCTCCCAGGTACAATTTCTGACTTTTTTTTCCATACCAAAATTTGCCGCCCCTAAAAATTTGCCGCTATAGGCAGCTGCCTACATTGCCTGTATGGTAAATCCGGGCCAGCTTTCACTACTACCTTTTATTGCAAAATTCTAATTTTTAAGTTATTAATGTTTTTTTTTTTTAATTTCATTACTGATTATTAAAATTTAAATTATTGTTTGTTAACTAATATCTTGCAAACAACAGCTTTAAATAAATTTTGATTTACAGATTATTAAGTCAGCGAATTTTTTTAATAAGTGAAATCATGTTCTGGAACAGTCTGTATATTATATTTTTTTGAAACAAAAGCTACTTGTTTTTTTCCAAACAATAAGATACCGTAATAAAAAATATAGGTTTCCATTTGAAAAAAAAAGTTGGGCCTATTTGACCATGAAGACGTCCAAAAAATCAAAAATTAATAATGCCATTTTAGGTCCCCCTCCAAACCAAACATCTTTTATTTGAAGAATTTTTTGATTTCATTAATAGATAATAAAATTAGGGGGGTGATAGATTAAAATGGGACACTCTGTATACATTTAATTAAAAATATACCCCGCGGGTATAAAGTTGGTATATTGTTATTGGTTAAAACTTTTTTGTTTTGATCAGCTGTTAAAAAACCTAAAGATTATTATTAGTATTATATCATTGGATTTTGTTGTTTATATGTAGGTACCCATAATAAATTGTAATTATTGCCCTAATAATGTATATTGTATATGTATGTAACTTTTAAAAGTTTCCACGATCGTCGAATTATTTCTTATATTTTAGATAATTAATTAATATGCGTGTATCAACCATTTACTTATTGAAAAATAAAATTTTAGTACAAATCACAACGTGTGAAATAGTACAAAAACCGTGCGTCGAACGAGTAGAAAATAACAATAAATTATAATGTTGGTTTGGGTAAGGGCGGGGCTTATGCAATGACAGTTGTCAAGTGCGGGGTGCGGGACACATAATTTTGTATCCCGGCTAAGTGAGTACTTCAGGTTCCGGCCGCTAGATGGCTTTAGTGCTGCCACCTGGTGTCTGGAACCGCGTCCTCGCTTCAACAAAATGCATTACGTTGATTCTCTTGTTATTCTTTACTCAATGGTATTATCTATTAATCAATACGGTATAAAGTACAGATGTTTATAAATGTAAAGGAAAACACGTACGATGGATGGGTTAACATTAAAGTTTCAATTATTTAATCGGGTTCTGTAATATATGTTACATATTAGTGAACTTGAAAAGGATTATCTATAAATAGGTAAATGTGTTCGTTTCAAACAATGCGTTATTTAGAAGATAGTTATATATTAGTTTATTGAATTGCGATCAAAAATATATAAATATCTATTAAAAAAATTAAGATTTTGGTTCTTGATATTTAAATTTATCAACTTTTCTACACGTTTTGAAGGTAATACAATCGAAATCTGTTTTTATCTCGAACACGATTTTTCGATAGTATTGCAATAGTAGTTCTACTTCTTTCAGAACATGAAAGTAAAAATGAAAACGACATAAATTAAGGGTAATAATAATACACTTACTTTTTTTTCAATTTTTTTCGAAATATATCGACCCCAACGCCATCTCTCGTGTCAAAAAAAATCTACAAATTTATCGGACCACCAAACGAACATATGGTGTGAATATGGTTTCGATACAACCAGTGGTTTAGGCGTGATGTTGTTATATACACATGCACCAACGTTTTTACATATTGAGAAGATAATCTCGTTATTAATTTTTGATTAATATTTAAATAGCGAACTGCAAACGAAAATGTATTAAAATTCTGATAGGTTCATGTAAACCAGATTAACAAATATAATATTTAAATTAAAATCGATTTAATTTTGTGATACATTAAAATACAGCATATAGTTTTTGACATAGCTTATACATTTGGTTAAATAAAGAGTTATATTAAATTGCACTATATATTAAATAGTATTTACTTTGTACATCGAACATAAATTTTAATACTTTGCACTTAGGTCAAGTTAAAATATAGAAAATCACAAAAATAACATTAAAAATATCAAATCTATTTGGGTCAAAGAAAGGAGGTTAGGTAAAAATATATAAAATCACAAAAAAGTGCAAAGTATTATTTTTTTAGTGCAATGTATTTATTTTTAGTAAATTTAAGGTTATTCGATCATTAGAGCAATCTATAAAGTCTACAATTTTAATATATTATTTATGGATAACTCATATATTTTACTAATTTTTATTTAAAATATTGGACGTATAGTTTTTGAGTAATTGGATATTAAAAATAGAGTTTTTAACACACGATAAATGAAAGAACTTGCCGAAAGTGATCTATTTATTGAAATTTTACACAATTGGCTATATATAGACGTTTTAAGAACTAATTATTTGAAACTTCAACCCTTTTAAATAATAGAAAAATTATAAAACAAATATATTCACGTGTAATTTATTCAAAATAATGAAAAACCAGCTCTGCCATTACAGCAAATTAGTACATGTTACTAGGTATTATATACCGTTCTGTCTATTTCAATTTTCAAATTAAATTAAACTTTTTTACTTTTAATAACTAACAAAGTAAAATATTCCATTAAATGTAAGTACATGTATTCTGAATATAAATTAAAAACCAAATTTTTGTGTGTTAGACGTATAACCTTAAATAATATGACTATTGAACTAATTAAAAACTAGATAATTTTACAGCTTATATGATTAGGTATTCACAACAAAAATATTTCATTCCGAACCTGCCATATTTTTAAAAGAAATCAGTTTTAACATGTCATAATATATTTATATATAGCATTTTCAAATGCTATTATAATTTATCATAAAAATATTCATACATCTAAAGTGCAATATTTATTTTTATCAAGTGTGCTGTGATGTTCACATTTTAATAAATATTTTTATATACTTTTATCTCACAATTTATGGATCAGTTTTCAACAGGAATCGAATATATTCTAACATGTATTTATGTAAGTTAATAACTGCGAAATATTTTAAAGTAAATGTTTGTTTTTATTCCCCAACAAATCGTCATTATATTTGTGTCATTATATTCCAAATGTGATTTGAAATATACGTTGGAATGTGAGTTTTTTTCGTATTTGATGTTATAGATTATATATTATATTACATTTACTATAAATAACGATATTTCAGCATGTTTAAAAGGTATGGTATTATTTATTTATATGTTTGTTTGGAGATTATTTGGTGTTATTTCTATGATGATGTATTTTAATTATTTTGATCATTCAAGTATTCAACAAGATTTCTTTATATGTCAAATTAATTTTTATTATATTTATGTACTGCGAGGTATTTTTTTAATATTTGTGTTTTAGTAGTCAGTGTTATTTTTTTTATTTAATATTGATATGTGATGTTATTTATGAAGATAAAAATCATTTAATATAATTTTTATGACCGGTATTATAATATTTGCTAGCTTACAAGTACTTTCAAATGGGGTATCAAGGGTAAAGCAGTAACTATTACCACCTTAAATATCTTCGAATCTATAAGGCCCAGAGAAAAATTAGTTTAACCAAAATTGTACGGTACGAAGGGGGCTATCATATAGCGATAATAATTTTTATCCAGGGGGAGGCGCTTCGGAGATATCAAGGCCATCTTCATTTTTTTAAATTGATTCGGTACAGTTTTTTCCAAAATATGATAGAGGAACTAAAAACAAGTTCAGAACTCATCACACAAGATCATTGGACAAGATTTAAAATTAAGAAAAAATGATTAAAAAATACATTTTTTTATTAAATGACATTTACATTTAAAGAAGATGTTCGAAGTGTTAATAAAATATGATAGAGGAGCTGAAAACAAGTTCAGAACTCATCACACAACATGATTGAACAAGATTTAAAGTGAAGAAAAAACGATTAAAAAATAAAAAAAAATTATTAAATGAAATTTACCAGTGTTACATCGATAATGATGGCCACCACTTCAAACATCTTTAAATGTAAATTTCATTTAATAAAAAAATGTATTTTTTAATCGTTTTTTCTTAATTTTAAATCTTGTTCAATGATCTTGTGTGATGAGTTCTGAACTTGTTTTCAGTTTCTCTATCATATTATGGAAAAAAATGTACCGAATCAATTTAAAAAAATGACCTTGATATCTCCGAAGTGCCTCCTCCTGATAGCCCCCTTCGTACCGTACAATTTTGGTTCCACTAATTTTTCTCTGGGCCTTATAGATTTGAAGATATTTAAGGTGGTAATAGTTACTGCCTCATCCTGTATATGACAGTTTCACGCACGCGTGGTAAGTAAACACCAACGGTATTAAAACAGTGGTGATCATAGATATAGAACCATGGATCGCGTATTCTGTGTTTGAAACAGTGAAAGAGATAGATGCGATGGAGTTTGGGATAGGTATATCTTTTTTTTTCTAAGAAGAAATAAATAGACACGTCTCCTGTTTAAATAAAGACAAGTATATATTCCAGATTATTTTTTATCTCTTTCTTTTGGGATGGCTCTTTTTTCGAGTCAGATCTGCCCATGCTTTATATCTATAGCAAATCCATAGATAATATCACAAAATCTATACCCCATTTGAAAGTGTTTGCAAGGTAGTTTTGTTTAATTTATCATTGTTTATTTTAAATAAATGTTTAATGTTACTTTATTTCAGTAAAATACCCTCAAAGTATTGAATTTGCGTCACAATTGATTGGAGTAATTATATTTTTTTCATTTTTCAGCACTGTTTTTTTTTGCAAGAGAAATATTTCTTTTATGAAAATATTTTCGTTTTCAGTAATAACATTTATTTTTAACATTTAATGCAAAAATGTTCAGTAAAATTTGATTGGTGTGGTTTAAAAAAATATGCGAATATGGTTATCGATTTACAAAAAGCAAAATTTCATTTGAATTTTTCCTGACAAAAAAAAAAAACTTAATCAAACTTGTTTTTATTACATGTGAGTTTCTTCAAATATCCTTAGATGTTTTTCTGTTAATCGAAGTGGATTTCTTTATCGGAAAATGTGAACTGAATAAATTTTAATAATTTTATTCGATAGATATAGAAAAATTTTATACGAATTCTAGTATAAAGAAACTATTGCTAGTTCAATGGATATTGACTTCTGGAGATAAGCCGCGTCAAATTGATTCTGTTATCTGGTCAACATTTTGTCACACGTTGCAGTTGACATCTTCAGGTCTCATTTAAAAGTGCACCTTTAGAAAAAACCTGAAATAAATAAAAAATTAAATAAATGGGCATTTCTATTTCTCTACTAACAGGGTTACTTTCACGGGTAGTTTTCCAATGATATTTTTGCTTGATTAATGCAATTTAGTGTTTTAGATTGAAAATAAAAATAAGACAAATACATCCCATCATGGAACTCAAAGCAAATTGTAGTGCTATACGGTATTATTAATTTTCATCTATAATAAATTACAGAGAAATTAAGTAGTTTTTTAAATAAAATTAGTATGAGATACCATTTGCCCAATTAGTGGAGAAATACCCAAATACCCTATATTTTAAAAGGAAATTATATATTTAAAAAAAAAATTATTATTACTATTGGGATCCGTCAGTTGGGAGGAGCCTAAAAAAACATGGTGCAGCTAGGGTAAATTAAAAAAAATTACAATACAGCGTCAATAGTTAAAATATAAGTATTATAATGTACACATATTTTAAATTCACTCATTATAATTACAGATAATATCACGCAATAACATCAAATACAATACGCATACGTTATTTATTTTTGATTGTTTACAATTTTTCAACAAACAAATCTTTTAAATACATATTTATATTATAATAAATCAATTATATATAGGAAAAATTGTAAAATTCTTTCATGGTACTTACTGTCCTTTCATTCATTTTATTTTTGGATGATTTAAAACATAATATTGTGATTTAATCGTAAGTTTCCGTATAAACCGTAGGTTCATCTGTCAGTTTTATGATTGAGATTATTTATTTTTTCATTATTAAATTCTATTACCATAGAAATTGTACCCCCAGTCTAGTTACAAGTTTTGCCACCAGGTGGTGTACGCTCATTTGACGGATCCCAATAGCTAAAAGAATTTTAATTCAATTACATACTTCGAAAAACTAAATTTATATATTTACCTACATAAAAATTATTCACCTGTAAATTTCTTTTAACTGAAAATATTATCGAGTAACTTTTAAAATTATTTTTTTTTAATTGCCTGTTAAACAATTTAAAAGAGTTCACTACATCAGCAATAAAATCGAAAACTACGCAAAAACGTTTGGTATATATAATGTAACTCAAAGAAAGTACGTGCTGATTATAGATAACAAATTAAATAAAGATATTTATTTTTACAGCCATCGCACGAACATGCTGGAGTGCAAAGTAGCAGTGGGTCTACAAGAACGTCTCGGCGTTCTTTGAAGGCATCGTCGACACCTCACTTGACTGAAGACAATCAAGATATCCAAGATCAAGCGCTTAGAAATAGGTATCTAATTAATATAATCAATTTTCATTAGGTCGCAATCTATATGGTTCATATTTCTTAAATGCCAGTAACAAAGTATCATTGAAATTAGAATTTTAAATAATGAAATAGGTTCAAAAGATTCTAAAAATTATATTTATTTTTATATTAAAGGAGAGATTAATATAATTTTTGTTAAAATAAAAAAAAATTAAAATTCACCAATCAGAGCGAATGACGTCACGCATCAGTAAATGTCAAAGGTGATTGACTTATATTTTAGACAAATATCAATTTCTCTTACAAGATTATTAGGTACATAACTTATTTAAGAACTTGTATACTTTGCAATTCATTTTTAACACACAAAATAATTAAATTATTGTCTAACTCTGAATGTTTGATTATTGTTGACAAGGAGTGTGACGTCACAACTCTGAAATGTCACCTGCGAACGTTTTGGCGTCTAATTCAAAATTAGTTTTAAAAGAGTCAATTTTTACGATAAAATCTTTATTTTCTGCAGAAATTAGTATTTTTTTGGAAATAGGAGGCACGTAAGATCATCATAGATTAGGTTATATAAAAATAAGTCATCATGTCTATTAGTGCGAGTAATAATTCCACATATAATTAGAAATTAATGATTTTTGTATTTTTTCCTTTACTTGTATTATGAGACCTTTTTTCATGCCAAATTACAAAATTCTAGATCAACGGGAAGTACCCTAAAAGTTTTGGTGATCGGTCAGTGAGTCTATCAATATCAAAGTCCGCTTTGAAAGGCTGTATCTTTTTATTGCATTAGGTTAGAAATTTGAATTTTTCACAGGACTATAAGGCTGCAAACCTTAGTATTTGATATTAATTTCAATATGATAACTCAAACCGTTCCTGAGAAAAAAATCTTGACTCTTGACGGACTCACAGCCAGACAAAATTGATCCTATAAGGGTTTCATAAAAAGAATAATCAAATTATCATATAATTGCCCCTATATTATATGTTACCATTTATTCAAATAAATGTCAAGCAAAACATATACATAATATATTAGAGAATTATTTATACATGTGAATGTTTAATTCATTCTAATTACCAAATCAAATGTAACCTATCAGAATACTCTAGTGCCCGGTATTATAAAGAATTTGCTTGCATGCAAAAGCAAATTGGTTTCCAGCTAACGCTATCTACTACGTGTCAAATTGTTATAAAATTTAAAGATTTTAAATCAATGGTAAAAAATGTATAGTAATGTAAATGCTATACATTTTATGCGGTACACTTGGCAGTACTCATTTTAAGTCGCTGATTTCTACTTATTAAGGTTTTCACATTTACGATTTCATTCTCTACATCTGTGATTGCTTATCATTTATATTTAATACCTATATCAGATAGCATTAGCTGGAAGTTAACTTGATTTTACACTCAAACAAATTCTTTATAATACTGAGCATATGACGTTGAACATATGCTCATGAAGTAACAATAAATTGAATCTTATGTAAGTTTTTTTTTCATATCATTAAGCTAACCCAATTGTTTCAGGTCCCAAGTACCAACTCTGGAGCATGTGGACAGCGCAATAGAAGCATCCCCTCTACACACCCGTTTAGCATCACACTATCAGCAATCCCATAGAACTAACATAGGTAAATTGCAAATTGCAACATTATAATTTAAAACATTCAACCGCACTGGAAACGTTCTGTCTTGGCTAGCGGATTGTATCGTTACTATACCCTGTGTCTTCTCCTGAAAGCCTTATTTACATACAGCCAGTAATTTTAGTACTCGACCTGTGTAAACATAGAGATTTCGTTTAGAAGTTGGCATAGCCGAGTCGTTGTCGAGTAAATTATGAAACCTACTAATAGTAGGCTACTTTAAAATGCAATTGTTTTCATGAAAATATCTTGGGTGTAGTTTTTGTATATTAATTCTCAGTATAGAGCTAAGATTGGAGTTCATATTTGATTACTCTGTCATTACTGAATCATAATCTATAGATACTTAACTTTAAGACAAGTTAATTTGATGAAAATTGGCTAATGGGTGTCAAAATGGTGTATATTTAAACTAATTATTATATTATCATAGCATCTCCTTTATATTGTTTCAAATTTTACTATTCTTTATTTTATAACTTATGCATCGAAATACTTATCATTTTGTAAACTTTAGCAAGAATTCATCACTAGGTGCCCATTACTGGAGAAAAAATATAAACAAAATAAAAAGCTGTATTTAAAAAATATATTATTGCGGACTTTTCTTCTTTAACTTATTTTTCATCCATTATTCTCAATAATAATATCTTGATTCTATCAGATACAAGATTGGCTATAACCCACGTAGGAAATTACAGCCTTCACGATGGGTCTAAGCTTGACCCAATATTAGGTTGCCAAGTGTGGTTTTTTGTGATATTGGCCTTAGTTTAGACCAACTTTGATAAACCGAGCCTTGAATGAAGTTATCATTTGTATCTTGGCCCAGTGTTAGCAATAATTGGCGCAAGCTTGGGCCAACCTTGGCCCCTTTGTAGTTCCTATACGGGAAACTGCAATCTAGCGGTTGAATTTTATCTTTGTACCTCTATCAACATTTGAACGATATATCAAATACGTTGTAATTCGCTTCGTGCATAAGTCAAATTCAATTAGTTACAGCTTTCAATCTAATTGCAGTTACATATCTAATAATAATTTGCATTCAAATGTACTTATTAATATACCCAATCATATATATTTTTAAGGAGCCTATGCTATAGGAAAATTGTGATTTTAATAATAAAAACTATTCATATTGTATAATTACCTCAAAATCATCTGACAAACTAACTATTAAAATTGGAAGTATTATAAATTCATCATCGCCAACGTATTTGGAAACTTAGTAGTTCACGTATTCAAGAATTTCATGATTAAATCCATGACAACGTTAATTTACAACTAATTAACCAACTAAACGAAACTTTGTTATATTATATCAAGTTCTATTTTGAGAATTAGAGACATTGTTTCAACTGAAGAATATTGCTCTAAGTATTATAATACTTTAAAGAGTTTTCAATTGGAATTTAGTAATAGATTCTAATTAATTAATCACTTTATTTGACACTTTTAACTATAATTTAACTATTAAAAGTAGTTTTAGAAACATAAAAATAGTTATAACTAGCGGTGTTACCCATATTAATATTCGTTACTATAGAATTCTGTTTTCAATCGAAGATTGATGCATGAAAAATATTTGTGTTTTCAATTTCGTTAAAATTATATTTATTTTATAGAAAATGATGTGAAAAGTTGAAATTTTTAAACCGCAGGTCTGTATCTCAAACCGTTCTTGAGATACGGCCTCTCAAAGTTTTAGTTTTTTCAATTTTTTTGAGAAAAAAGGCCGTAACTTTTGAACGTGTTTTCGGATTTGAGTTTTGTCGACGGATTTGAAGTCAGCGTACAAAAATCAGGGAGTCCAAGATAAGCGTGCAATACATGGGGATATCCTAAACGGTAAGAGATACAGATGTGGTTAAATGAGATGAATTATTTGTAAGAAAGGGGTGAGTATTACATCAAAAAATATTAATAATTTTGTGTGGTTCAGGCGGTATATCCAAAAAACTGAAAATTCAGAATTTCTTTAAATGACTATAACTTTTTTGGCAAAGTAGATAGGTACTTTTTGTTTGCGGTTTCTTAAAGTACTTTTTTGAGTAGAATTGTTTGGTGTATATTTTAATTTTTATATCACTTTTAGTTTCCTAGTTACAAGCCCTAATTTTATTTTTTCTTATGGGCCGCCAAGTTGGCTATATCATATTTGAACGTGTTTTTTACTCTACTTTACAACGATATGTCACATGACATACTTATTATAGAAAATAAGTCGAAGTACTAAATATTGGTGATATTTATAAAGTATTTTATTACAAACATTTAAGTACCTAAGCCATGAAAAACAAAAATTGTTAAACAAAAATCGCAATAACAACAATGAAAATAACAAATGCATATTTAAAGACAATAAACTATTACAAAAAAAAGGTTTTTACTTTTTTTTAATAATAAGTATGACATGTGACATATCATTGTAAAGTAGAGTAAAAAACACGTTCGAATATGATATAGCCAACTTGGCGGCCCATAAGAAAAACTAAAGTTAGGGATTGTAACTCGGAAATTAAGAGTGATATAAAAATTCTAAATACACCAAACAATTCTACTCAAAAAAGTGCTTTAAGAAACCGCAAACAAAAATTACCTCTCTACTTTGCCAAAAAAGTTATAGTCATTTAAAGAAATTTTGAATTTTCAGTTTTTTGGGTATACCGCCTGAACCACATAAAATTATTATTTTTTTTTGATGTTGTAATACTCACTCCTTTCTTACAAATAATTCATTTCATTTAACCACATCTGTATCTCTTACCGTTTAGGATATCCCCATGCATTGCACGCTTATCTTGGACACCCTGTATAATGACATGTATTATATTTAAAAATTAAATAAAAAAATTTTACGAAAAATCGAAAAAATTAAAAAAATGACGATTTTTCACCAATTTTTTTTTGTCGTATTTTCAAGTATTATATATCTCATTATAAAGATTTTGACTCGCTGATTTCAAATCTCTTTGAGAGGCCATATCTCGAGAACGGTTTAAGGTACAGACCTGCGGTTTGAAAATTTCAACTTTTTACAATATTTTCTATACAGGATGTCCCATTTTAATCTATCACCCCCCTAATTTTTTTATCTATCAATTAAATCAAAAAATGCTTCAAATAAAAGTTGTTTGGTTTTGAGGGGGACCCAAAATGGCGTTATTATTTTTTTATATTTTGGGCGTCTTCATGGTTAAATAGGTCCAACTTTTTTTTTTCAAATGGAAACCTATATTTTTTATTACAATATCTTATTGTTTGGAAAAAAACGAGTAGCTTTTGTTTCAAAAAAATTTCTGTATGACTTCATTTTTTTTAATATTCAACAAAATAATTTTAGATTTTAGAAATTTACTAATTTTTTACTCGAAAGCCATTAACTTTAGAGGAAAAGTGTAAAAAACAAAAAATGTTTATTTTAATATGATATAACTAGGAAAATTATTTCAGATTTTTTATTTTATTTTTTATTTGCTTTAATATTTTGAAGAACAAAAGTTAACAAAAAATCCTGATATAATTTTCCTAGTTATATCTGATTAAAATAAACATTTTTTGTTTTAAACATTTTCCCTGTAAAGTTAATGGGTTTCGAGTAAAAAATTAGTAAATTTCTAAAATCTAAATTTTTTTTGTTTAATATTAAAAAAAAATGAAGTCATACAAAATTTTTTTTGAAACAAAAGCTACTTGTTTTTTTCCAAACAATAAGATATTGTAATAAAAAATATAGGTTTCCATTTGAAAAAAAAAAGTTGGGCCTATTTGACCATGAAGACGTCCAAAAAATTAAAAATTAATAACGCCATTTTGGGTCCCCCTCAAAACCAAACAACTTTTATTTCAAGCATTTTTTGATATAATTGATAGATAAAAAAAATTAGGGGGGTGATAGATTAAAATGGGACACCCTGTATAATAAAAATACTTTTAACGAACTTTAAACCACAAATTTTTGGGGTAATATTTCATGCATTAAATTAAAATTTTGAAATATCAACTTAAGGATTAGTAAAAGTATAATTATAATACTTTAAAATTAGAAGAAAAAAAATACCATCCAAATTTCCGATTTTCAATAAATAGAGCATTTCCGGCGAGTTTTCTCATTTACTGTGTATTAAAAACTCTATTTTTAATATCTAATTACTCAAAAAATGTTTTTTAATTTGTAAAAAATTTTGTACTCAAAGAACGAATAACCTTAAAATGTAGGTATTATTAAAGAAAAACTTAAAACAGTTAAAATTTAAATACATACTTACATCAACTTTTTCTTGTACATATTTGATAATCCTACTTTAAGTTTCAAAACTTTCTTTAAGCTTTTCCATACTTCCCAAATCAATTAAATAAATAAAAACGTATGTTTTATAGGCTCAAACACATCAGAAAGCGTTTTAGCAAAGTTCCGTAAAACGTTTTCACTGAAATTCCAAAAGAAAAGTAGCAAAGAATGCAGTGCGCAGTCTTCTTTGGAATGCGACAATCCTATGATATTCAGCATTGATGACACCGTGTCCAACGAGCCGCAGGGTGTCGCTATCGCATCAGAAAAAGATGAAACCGGTGACCAGAAATATAGGTAAGTTAATTTATTTCACTTAAAAATTTTAACATTAGTTACGATACCATCGGTATCATAAGTTATCTACCACCCTAAAGGTAAAAATCTCTTTGAACAAATTTGAAAATATATAAAACAAAATTCATCAGATATCTTTTTCTATGGTGAAGCTTACATAATTTTTATCAATATTATGTCAAGTTAAACATATTTAAATACAAAAATTTGGAGTATCAAATCTTTATTGCCTCAAAAAACTGATACAATTTTCATTAAATTACATAATAATTTAAGCGCACAAATATATATGAGTACTATAAAAGAAGAGTACTTCTTTATCTAGCAAATTAATTTCAAAATATCTGTTTTTATTTGGTACATAGAGAAATAATTTAAATATTATAATAATCAAATGGGGGAGTTTACTAAGTTTGTAATAAGTGAATTTCAATACAAACTGGACGACCACTTATGGAGTTAATTGTACATATAGATGAAAATTAGAACTAATCTATTTTCGGCCAAAAAAAGTTTTCACTAACCAAACATTTTCAATTTAATGCATCCCCTTTGAAAATATCTTGGCACGCACATGTTCAAATAGGATTGAATTCAACTACTATACAAACTTTCCTAATTATTATTAATGATAGGTATTAATCTTGTTTGCTATGTGTTGAAGTGAAAATACGGCATTTATGGGGAAATAAAATTAGCCATTACACTTTTTTTCTCTTCCTTATTCTTTCTCTACATATATTCTCAATAACAAACTGTTCTTATGAAGTTTATGACTGATTCAAAATAAACATGTACCTGCTTATAATTTTCAGGTAATTAAAATGACTTAAAACTACTAAAATATTATATTATTATTGTTTGGAAAAAAATAAAAAAGTTATTACAAAAATTAAGAGGGGAAACCCAGTTAGAATTTTGAAAAAAATTGTTAAATCTGCATTTTCTCAAAGTAGAATATTTCAAAAGTATTCTCTGAAAATTTCAGACAATATTAATAAAAAAAAATCTGAAAATGTGTGTATTTTTCTTGATATGATAAAACTCAATATATAACAAAAATTCTTGAAAAATACGGAGAAAAAAATATACCACGACATAGATATTTGTTTAAGCTTTCTAATTTTATAATAGTTCTGCAATTTTCATTTGAAAATATTGAATGTAAGCCTAAAAACATAAGAACTAGTATATCCTTTGTAGCTTCATCTCTGTTTAATTTCGAGAATATCCCATTTTTCATTCGATCGTCAATTGTCACTGAATTACTGTCATTTCCCCTTAGGGCTAGACTTGTGCAAATAATTTTTGTTTTCTACGGTGGCGACATCTCGTAGAATTTAGTTTCGGAAAAATCGGCATGAACATCCTTAAGACTACTCTATCTAATGTTAATTATATTATTATTGATTGAAAAAAAATGTTATTGCATAAAAAAAATATGTTTTTAATATATTAATTATTTTGACAGATTCGGGCCGTTAACTTGGCGTGGCAGTCGCGAGCGTAGGCGTAAGGGAAGCAGTAAAGTGGCGCGCGAGGCGAAGTGTAACAGCGGTGATAGCGGCATCCACGTGGAGGTAAGGGCCCTACCCGGGGCATGACATCGCATCTCAATCACAAAAAACACATACATATCTAGAATGCCATGACTGAATAATATATAAAATTATATTGACAAAAAAAACTAAATTAATAACCGAGGTTTGGTACAAATATATTTTTTTTAAACAAAAATTCTTACATTTATATGTTTTTTCTTGCAAATTTTGATTGGAAAGGACTTTCTGGTGTACATCATTTTTTTCAAATAGTAGTATTTTGTAATATCTTAAGAACATCCAAATAAAACATGAGTGTTTAAAAAAAGCAGTTGAAAATTTTAATAAAATATATCATTTAATATCGTATTTTTTTCTGTAGGCTTTCGTGGCCGTTGTCCATAGTAGCTAACTTTTCGGGCTGTTGTCCACGTTGTCGTATTCTTGTACTTGACGTTTCGACTCTAATGTCGGAGTCTTCATCAGAATTGATTCTGAAACTGAGTGATTCTGAGTTTCCGAATTACTTCTGAAGAAGACTCTGACATTAGAGTCGAAACGTCAAATTTGAGAATACGACAACGTAGACAACAGCCCAAAAAGTTAGCTTCTATAATGTCGTATTGATTTCTATATTCAATAAATTATAATGGCTTTCATTTTTTATTAGGATGCTATATAAAATACACAAATTTGAACAAAAAAGTGTGCGTAGTATTTTTTTTTTAATAAAAAAAAACACCAAACTATTTATATTGTTCTATACATTTTAGAGCCTTATATAGACAATACAAATCAAATTTTTCTTTCAGATAATAATATTTATTGTATATAAATAAAATACAGATATTTTATAAATATTCATAATAATAAATAATCTTATGTTTAGTATTTCAGACACGCTAGCAAAATTTTCTAGCTTACAAGTGCGGGGTATTAAATATGAATGGCAGTTTTTTCGAAGTTTTTGACAGATAGTTGCATGTATGACAAAGTAAAAATCAAGATATATAAAGTATATTTGGAAATTTCTCTACTAATAGTGTCACTTTCATGGGTAGTGTCCCAATGATATTTTTGCCTGATTGATGCAATTTAGTGCTTTAGATTGAAGATAAAAATTAGAAAAATACAGTCCATCATGGAAATCAGAGCAATTTGTAGTATAATACGATAAATTACATATTTAAAAAAAAAACGACACAGAGGACTTGCTTAAAATTTCACGACAAAAATGGAACTCATTTTTACACAAATAAACATAAATTTGACAAAAGAAAAGTATAATAATTGCATATGATAATTATTAATCTGTGAAAATATGATAGTGAATTTAATATTTCTAATTACGTGTTTCTGAAATTAAGTTATTTTGGGTTGGTGACCGACCAGGGGACTGTGTTTTCCAATTTCAAAATAATATTAAATAAGTGACACTATTTTTATTGTATTTTTTTTATATTACGTACAAGTAGAATTCATTATTAATTTTCATCTTTCATAATAATTACAGCAAAATGAAAAGAAAATAATAAAATTGGTGTGAGACACCTAGTTGCCCAATTAGTGGAGAAATGAGAGGTTTGCAGCAACAAGGGGTTATCTCCATTTTTAGGCCAAACTGAGTTAACAACCGTTTCTGGGGGGAAAAATTCATTCTTTCGTTTGGTTCAACTAAGAATTACCTAACGTTGATAGTTTTTAAGGTATCCGCTAGAATGAGTTAGCTGCTTCATTCGCTTGGGTCAACATGGAGTTAACTCCAGGAGCTGACTCTTTGTTTTTGGGCTTAGAATTTAGTTAGTAGTGTGAGTACATTTGTTACTGTGTTCTTTCTTGGAACAAACAAATTTTCTTGAAAATTGTTCTAATTCAATGCTTCCTTACTTTAAAAAGAAAATAATTTTCAACTATTTGGGGCAAAAATGAGTTAACTCCAGAATAAAATTGACTCTAGAATTACGAATTTGACGAATTTCTCAATGGAATTTGGCCAAAATATGTGGTCGGTGACAAATAATAATTAGACGAAGACAAAGGCAATTTAAATACATTCCCAATTTTTTAAACAGTTTTTTTCCCACAAACTATAAAAATTGGAGATAACCCCTTGTTGCTGCAGACCCCTCAAATACTAATTTACTTAAGTTTATTTACAAACCTTGAGTAAAAACAGCGCATGCAGCTATCTGTCAAAAACTCTCATATAAATTTGATACCCCGTTTGAAAGTGCTTACAATTTTTACTAGCTATAGTCTGTTTCAAATTTGCAGTGGTTACTTGATGATTTGACCGTAGGATTCACGATCCATACCGTCAAATCACCTTAAATGAAATAGACTATAGTCTGTAATACTTGACATGAATAAAATCGTGTATAAAAAATACCGAACCTCGGTTGATATTGGCCATGCTATACTTGACTTATACACAATGTGTTTCTGTTGCCCGTTGGTTCCATAGAGTGCTGCAACCGGCAATGCTTGGTGGTAAGAACGCCCATTTTTAAAAATATTTTCTTTCTTCTACAGATTTTGCGAATATTAAAGATTTTGTACGTGGACATGGGCGCCGACTCTATTAGGGTTTAAGGGGCTCAAGCTCCCTCCCAAGAAGTCGGCGCCCCTGTACGTGGATATTGAGACTTAAATGTAGTTTTAGATTTTTAACTATCCTAGTTATTGAATGTTAGTTTTATCAAACCTCCTATATACCTTTTGTTCAATTTGGCTTTAAATTTTAACTTAGATTTTTAAAGCAATAGTATCTAGTTATGTTCACCTTTCCAATAAATGTCCTGACTTCAAAATACTTAGGTAATGTTTCCCTAGGGAGTTGATACAAGGATTGTTTACTAACAAGGGGGCCTTCAGGAGTTTGGAATGAGGATTTTAGTCAGCTTTTGGAAAGTAAAACTAAAGATAAAAACAAAACAAAGATAATAATGTGTTCGAGCATTTATTTGAATGTTCGTTATTAATAAAGCCATTTAATTCTGAACAATGGTTCAAATCCTTAAAAAAAAATCCTGGCTAAATCATCGAAGATGTAAGGCCAAAAAAATGGCTCGAATGGTTACATCTCATATAAACGTTTTTAATTTTTAATCGATATTAATTGTTTTTACTTAAAAAATCAACGTTTGAATGAGATTTAACCAAAATATGTATACGAAAATAATAAAAAGTTAAATTCCTATTCCGAGATTCGAACTATTGTTCACAACGTTGGTATTACATTATATGAAATATAACAATTTTGAAAATTAAATATTTTTATTAATAATAATCATTCAAATAATTGCTCGAATACGTTTTATTTTTAATCTAGTTTCACCTTCCAAAAACTGACTAAACTCCTCCATCCAAACCCTAGTTGCCCCCTTGCAAATACCATAATTTTCCCTGCTTTTGATGACGCATTAATTTTTTAAATTTACATTGTACTTAGAATCTTTTTAATACTTACCACGCGTACGTGAAACTTATCAAACATTTCATGAAACATTCATATAAATAGGTTGGATTCCATATTCAAAAGTGCAAATTTTTGTTAGCTCTTTTATAATACCTACCGGACATAATATACTAAAGGTTTTTTCAAATTTATTAAGATCAATTTTGATTTTCAATGACATACATAATGTTCTTAACCCTTATACAGGGTGGGCCAAGTAAAACGAAACGGGCGCGGTTTTGGTCATTTAAAATAAATAAAAAAAGCTCGAACACGTCGATTTTGCTTTCAAGGGGGACATCTTTCGGTATCAAATTTTTGCAAGAATCTTTTCAACCCTCAGCGCTATGAGCGCAACCCTTAAAATTTTAAATAGCATGATAGGGTAAGTGATACCTCATTTGAAAGGTTTTTTCATTCTGAATACGGTGCTTTTTGATTTTTTCAAATCTGTTTAGTTTTAGTCAAGTTATTGACATTTTGTTAATTCCATAAATGTAGTGATTTTCTGATCAAAAAACAAATATTTACAACTAAAATTTAAAACAAAATAGGTTTATTTTATTATCAAATAGTTCAAAAACATCCAGTTTGGACATTTATTGAATTAATTAAAATTTTGGATGTAGATAAATTTTTTTTAATAATTTTTTTTTATTTTTTAATTAATTCAATAAATGTCCAAATTGGATGTTTTTGAATTATTTGATAAGAAAATAAACCTACTTTGTTTTGAATTTTAGTTGTAAATTTTTGTTTTTTGATTAGAAAATCATTGCATTTATGGAATTCAAAATGTCAATAACTTGACTAAAACTAAACAGATTTGAAAAAATCAAAAAGCACCGTATTCAGAATAAAAAAACCTTTCAAATGAGGTATCACTTGCCCTATCATGCTATTTAAAATTTTAAGGGTTGCGCTCGTAGCGCTTAGGGTTGAAAAGATTTTTGCAAAAATTTCATAGCAAAAGATGTCCCCCTTGAAAGCAAAATCGACGTGTTCGAGCTTTTTCTCAAAATCTTATTTTAAATGACCAAAACCGCGCCCGTTTCGTTTTACTTGGCCCACCCTGTATACTTATTGTTACAAAAAATATTCATATCGCACTCCCAAAAAAAAGTGTCACAATTCAAAAAATGTAGTTTCGATGAAATAGGAATAAATGAAATTATAACAATTTAGGTAAATCATAATTGTAAAGGTAGTATAGGAAAAGGACTGATACACAGTATTTAATTTAAATATATCAGTATTCCTGTGATGTTTGAAAAATAGTAACTATTAAAACGCTTAGTGATTAAGTAATTAAATAAAAAAATAAAAAATTTACTGTATTAAGGAGCTATACTAGTGTGAACGCTATAAGTATTTAAAAAATAAAACAAAATTTTAGAATATGCTAGTTTTGACGGTAGGTATATTAATGACAATTTTTAGTAGAAATATATAGTAATTTGGAATCATTCTACATATCAATCTTAAATATGACATTTTTGTGGGGGTGCGATATGCGTTACATTCCGTTATCAAGCACAGGGAAAAAAATCAAGAAAATTGCATTTGTTTCAAATCTTAAGCTAGTCGTTTTCGAACTAAAAAAAATTACTGAATGTTTGGAGCTGGGACATCCTTTATATTAAGTTATAGCCGAAATTGCTTTATTGTCGTATATTTTAAATAAAATTCGTTGATTTGAAATATAATACGTAAATAGAACTTTATGGTTTAAAAGTTTTAACACAAGTAATATCACTGGGTACGATGTACTACGTACAATACATAGAACTCAACTTTTCAACGTTGCATAATTGTTTTACATTCTTGGGGTAATTTCACCGTCTTCTACATTTCCTGTATACGCAATGTATTTGTCTCTTTGTCTGAATATGTCATGTTATTATTATATGTATAATTGAATTTGTTTTTGTAATAATATATGAAACAAATATCATAATAATTGTTTATTTCAAAAATTTAATGTAATGTTTCGCTTCAAAAATACAGCCATACCCCGCTTTACGTACCTTCCGAGAATACATTGTTATAAGGTAAATAATCAAAATTATTTTTTATTATTGACATTTTGTATTTTCAAATCATTTTTTTTGTTAATTGTTATAAATAAACAAAACAGCATCTATGTTGTCTGAAACTTTAATAATTTATTTTAATACTTAACCGATTATCAAAAATAATTCATCACAATGGGTTTCCGGGATACCAGTTGTAAATAAAATTTGAGGGCTGCAATTTCTCACTATGAATTTTTTGACACATCTTCTGTTAATTTTTTTTATACAATCATTGTAAATCATCCTGTATATGTGTTTAAATGTTTTTGTATATATTTAAAAAGTACGATACATGCCATATATATTATGTATGTTTACGAAATTTTCGAATTGTCGAAAATATGTAATATTATTTATGGGGTTACATACAGTCAGAAGACCAAAAAAAGGGTTTTTCAAGATTTTTTTAAGAGAAGACTTTTATAATTTATTAATGTAAAAAATTGTACACGTACTTATTATGGTAACTTTTAGTTGTATTTTAACATTTTTTATTTGTAAAAATAATAATTTCGAAAGCTGATACAGCTGGTCCTCTCAAAAAGGCGCCTTGCGGTGACCACGATATCTCTGGACTGCATCTTTTAAAATAAAAACCCCAAACGGATTTCTTTAAAGTAATGTATAATCTTGTACTCAATCGAAGGAATAAGCAAAACATTTTTTTTAACAAAATGGCGGCTTCTCAAAAAAAAAATATCGATTTTCGACATAAATTTTGACCTTAAATTGTTTATAAACAAAAACAGTATTTATCGGTGAGAAAAAACCTTCGATTAATTACTAAAAAATATTTTTAAGAAACTTGTGTTAAAATTTGAGATTGATCGGTTCAACCGTTTCCGAGGAAAAGTGGTCACCGATATAAAAAACACAGATTTAAGAAAAAAGCGCTGCCGCTCCGACCTCCTACATTCAAACGCTCTGAGACGACTTTACAAATTTGCGTATAACTTTGAAAATAATCGCCGGATTGACTTGAAATTTTCTGTGTGTGTATTTAAATATATGTACATTACGAAAATGAAATAATTTTTTTTTTAATTCTAACTGTATGTAACCCTAAATATAATACTAAATAGTATTTATATAGAATATAGCTATTTTTTAGTTCTTATATTTAGATATCTCTACCAAAAATGATCAACCCCCCCTCCCTCTTATTTTTAATAAAACAATACTTTTATTGCATAGTTGATAATTAATAAACAAAAACATTTTAGAAAATACAATTCCACTGTAAGATAAATGTAAAAACATTTTAGTCCCTTTTAGTACGTGGCAAATAAAGCCAAAACGCTGCACTTTTTGATTGAGGTATGCCACTTTCTGTGCTCATACACAAGATCAAAAGGAATATTTTCAGATAGGGAGCCACTTTAAAATCCTTATAGAACACTGTTAGTCGGGCTTTTATTTTTTTGTCGTTAAAACCAATTTCGACTGTAGTTAATTTAAAACATGTCAGCAGATTCTACTGATTAAAATAACAAAGACAAAAACCTATTATTTCTTAATAAATATTTAAATCAGTACACGAAAAAAGAAAATAAAGTGGTCAAAATTAAATTCTGTACAATTTAAACAAAACATTTTTTGTTTATGCTGGAGTTTCAATTACTTTGATGTTGCATTCATTCATTTTAAATGCATTGAAGATATACAGATATTCATACATACATACATTCGAAATTTATCGATGATAAAAAAGCTTTTAATGAATTTCAATAAGTAAAAAAAAGTATGGTATGTTTTGTCTCGATTTTCGAATTGAAATCTAGTCTAATTCCCAAATTTTATAACTGATGAAAATTGAAGCCATCTTCTCGTACACGTAACCGATATAAAAATCGAAAAAAGTTCCTTTCAAAGTTCAACGTAAGAAACTTTTTCCTTTAAATTAATATTGATTTAAAAATTAATATCAACGAGTAAATTTTTCTTATAATCGATAATCTATTAAAACCAGAAGTTAATAGGTATCACTTAGGTTAATACCATATCTATTTTGCGTTTCATCAAACTTAACCTTTTCATCCCTGGATTTTTACTAGTTGTAAGCAAAAAAAAAATCGTTGCATCAATTATTCATTGGAATGCCTGCAAAAACACCCCCATCAATTTTGAGCTAGTTTTTTTTGGGTGTAAAAACGGTAAAAACTAGAAAATCGTAGAAAAAGCCACCACTAGATCTTTAAGATAAAAAATAAATAAAAACAAATAAATTTTTTATTAATCTGAAACGATATATTTTATATAAAATAAAATACAAACCAATTGATTTATCCGGTGGAAAATGCCGAAAGGGTTAAGTAATGTTTATTAAGTTGTAAAAAGAATGTACAGTGAAACTTGTTTAAGTGGGACTTGGATAAGTGGGAAACTTCTATAACTAGAATTCATACTGAATTCCCATCATGGTACTTCCAAATTTGCATCTCTATAACTGGGTAAAAGGGACACATCTTTAAGTGGGATTAAATAACTGGTGCCTTTAGATTCCAGTTATCCAGGTTTCACTTATATATACATACAAAAATGGTAATGATAAAGGTACATTATTTATAACAAATAGATATTCTCTATATTAATTTAGTAAATATATTTAACATTTATGTGATAATACAAATATTTCCTTTCTACGTAAAAGTCAGTGCACATTTTGTTTCAGAAAACAATTACAGTTTATATCATGAAAAATGACCGGGCTTAAGAATGTAATCAAATGTCACTATGCATATGAAGCTTCTTACTCGAAAAGTTAAAATGAGTGCCGCTCTCTTTATAGTAAATACTATAGTCGACCGCTTAAGTTGTAGTGTTAGATGTGCGGCGTTCTATTGTGTAATGAATTGGACGAGCCCACAGAATCAAATCAGTAGTGGATAGTCTAATAATTATTTTTAATTTTTCATGGTAATCTAACATTCGTATATTCTATAAATGTATTTGTGATTGACTACGCACATGGACTGACGTCAGTTCGAATTTCCTTCCCTTACCGCTCCGGTCATTTTTCATGATATAATAATACTTACAATTAGCTCTTATGTGTTCTATATTTAACAATTAAAATGTTTAAACTGTTTAGTATAAAATCTCAAAACTTAATTAATAAATAATATTTATTTCACAGTAAGAAATAATATATATGTATAAATAATAAAAGTAAATATTCGAACATGTTAATTAACATAAACTTTTGTTCCTTTCTTTGCTTTAGTATTATAGATAAGTTCCACGTCCTTTTGTCTCTTTAATAACTTCGCAAAATCATTTTATTTATGTCTTGTTTAAATATTATAGCATGGATATATTTTGCTTCGCTTTACTAGATAAAAAATGCATTGTGAAATTTTTCTATTAGTTTCTTATAGGTATATTTTATTTTATCAATGTTGATGTTCATAATATCTATTATATACATATACCGATATGAATTTCAAAAAGTTATGAATAGAAATAAGAAAATTTCAATATTTTTATTAGTTCATGAATATATTTTTATACAGGTAAATGTAATAGTTTGGAGGTCAGGTGGCTTATGAAGTCCTTGAATAATATCCCTAATATCTCGGCCCCCTGACCACCTAGAGATCTCAGGTTTCCGCTTAATGGTAGGTCAGTGGTTCTAGTCTAGCTCATTTTAGGAATTTTTCCAGTCACGACTCCCCCCCCCTCAAAAATTTTCATAAATGGTTTCATGTACCTCGTTGGACTCGGGATTGATTCACGAATCGATTGGCAAGGGTATTTTTTGAGTTGTGTCAAATGGGTTGCGCAGCAAATTTTTATTGCCCCAGAGAACTTTAATGACGATTTTCACGCGTCAGACTGGAAAATCGGAAAATAGTAACTATTGGGTTTAAGACAATTTCATTAAAAAATCAGCTGATATTATCAATACATTTTCAGAAGTTATTATTTTGACAGGTTTAAGGTGGTAGACACCCTAAACTTTCCAATTAAATTTCTCGTACTTTTATCAAATTATCTTACTCCTATTTCGGGTTGCACAAAGCAAATTAATTCACGATTAGTTCATTTTCGCAGAGGAAAAAATTAGTAGACTAGCCATAATTAAGCTACACAAAAAGTTAAAAAGAGATATTAGGTTATTTCGACAGCATTAGAAGAAAAATATCGGTATATTTATAACGCATGCTTAAATTATTTTATGTAACTGCACGTTTTTTTTATTTTATATAAAAAAACTAACAATAATATACTTATTTTAAGTCTGACATAAGGAAGAGGTAAAATCATGTATAAATAATCAAAACTGAGTCATTTTACATCATTTATTGTGTTTTGTAATATAATATTCGATTTTTATTTTATTTTTAAATTTATTTTTTCATTGAATGTGCCATATCTTATACATATTTGATGTTTAAAACGAAATAGGTATATACAAATAAAGTTTAGAATTTTATTAGGTATGTATTATACTGAAAATGAGCATGATATGAAACAATAAAATATAGTTTAGATGTTAGACGGTGTTATAATATATTCTATACAGGGTGTTCGCGGGAACCGAGTGATCATTGCTAACTTTGTTATTATTGGAGCTAGAAGATCGGTTAAATGGGCAAAGTATCAGTATTTTTTCCGGGATGAATAATGGCGGTGTAAAAAAAAAACAATTGGATGTCAAATTTCAGAGATATATTGAAATAGAATTTTTTTTAAATGGAATATCCTGTATATTATTATTGAATTTTATAGCTGAGAATATTTTCTTTATAAAGGTGTGATGTATGATGGTAAAATTGATAGAAAATAAGTTATAACAAGTATAAAATTCATAGAAAATATCGAAAAATAGTGTGCTTTGAAGATTTAATAAAATACAAACAAATGATAAAAAGTTCAGGTATTTGTGCCTTATTTCGCAGATTTTAAACGTTTTTGAGTTTTATTCATAAAAAAATATAATTAATTATAATAAATAATTTTTTGCATTATCAATTAAATTCAAAAACATTAAAAATTTGAGAACAACTGACATAAAACCCTGAAACTATTGTTTTCAATGTTTCAATTATTTGTTTGCATTTTATTAAATCTTCATAGCACACTGTTTTTCGATATTTTCTATTAATTTTATACCTCTTATAACTAGTTTTCTATCAATTTTACCATCATACATGTGCAACACTTTTATAAAGAAAACATTCTCAGCTATAAAATTCAATAATAATATACAGGGTATTCTATTTAAAAAAAAGTTGTATTTCAATATATCTGTGAAATTTGTCACTCAATTTTTTTTTTTGATGATGCCATTATTCATCCCGGAAAAAAATACTGATACTTTGTCTATTTAACCGATTTTCCAGCCCCAATAATAACAAAGTTAGCAATGATCACTCGGTTCTCGCGAACATCCTGTATATACAAAATATACACATTTGTGTGAAAATGTTTAAAATGAAACATTTTATTGGTTTTCATGATATTTGAATATTAAAACAACTATTGTTTTAATTGAATCCATATATGTGATAATATTTAACTGTACATATATAATAAATTATTATTAATAAATTTACATTTATTCCCAGTACTGCAAATAGTTTTAATTTAATCAAAAATGATATGTTTATTCAAGTAAAATTTTATTTGCATATATTTAAATTTGATTATTGATTTTACAGGTCTGATGGAATCTGAATATTAATTCTATGTTATATTAAATTAATTTCGATTTATTCGATAATATTAATACATATTTAGTTTTTGAAGCTATGATATGCATTTAGCTTTATTTTTAGTATAGAAGCTAAGAATGAATTAATATATTTTGCAATTTATTATAGAATATTAAAGTTCCTAAGGCTATATTATATTTAATTCTTAATTTACCTACATAATATTATGATATACATTTATACATATTAGGTACCGATACATATTTATGATTTTATTGTCATTTATTTAAGAATCCAATCATATTTAATTATTTTAATAATTGTGGTCACTTCCAAATATAGTCATCTTTAAAAAATTAATGATTAAGTAACCTATTAATTATTTCAATAATTAGAATTATTATAAAAACAATTAAGTTTAAATTTAAAATCAGATGCATTTTGTAAATCTACATACATATAAGTGGTTCTTAAACGTTGTTGATTCATCAAAAATGATAAAAGTTACTTTTCTTAACACTTACTTAAGGGGCTATACCAGTGTGAACGCCAGAAATTTGGGTGATTTTCGGAAATTTTTTGGAAGAAAAATACTCAATGAAATATTTTTGAAAATTGAGAATATATTTAGCTATATTAGAGGTGTATTCCATAATTTTTTCACGTAAAAATATCGATATCTAAGCGTCTTCGGAGGCGCCAAAAAAAAATCTCCTCCACTGCGGCCATGATTTTGACGATGAAGTAGTTGAAATTGAAAAAAGTAAAAATGTCGTTAAACTGGAAAGTATTGTACGATGACCTACGATTTTCGAAAAATATCAAAATCTAACAAAATGGCGTAGTTATGAAAAAAAGTATTTTTAATGCCAAAAACGTCAATTTTCATCCAATCAAAAATATCCTAGTTCATCGTAGAGTAAATATATTCAAGAGTACTCAGTTCAAATTTCAAGTAAAGCGGATAATTGCTCTTTGAGTTACAATGTCAGCAAATTTGAAAAATCTCATTTCGAGAAACACGCATTTAAAGATTTAACTATCGATTTCAAATCTGCGAGCGGTCGCTCTTTAGAAGGTTGCTGTTTGGAGAGTATTAGAGATACGGCTTTGAAGTTTTCACAGAATATTCTTGAAACTATAAACTCTCCAAAAAGGTAAAAAAAATGTTTTTTTTGGAAATTTCATACTGGTATGGCCCCTGAACTTAATGGGGCAAGCCACTGTGTGTTTTTTTTATTGTGTACATATTATTCAATAATATGTATAAAAAAATTAAATTAAAATTTTGAAAATTGTCAATTTATGAGACTAGATAGCACGGCCGGTTATCACCCATTTTTTTAATTTTGAATTTTCATAATCGCAGTGGCTAAATTTAACGTAGCCGATTTTTGAAATTTTGATATGTACTATTTGCTTGTATGAAAGATATGACTTCAAACAAGTTTTTGAACCACTGGTTGAGATAATAATAAATACTAAATATTATCTTCGTGTCAACTTTACTACGGTACCTATTAAAGATTACAAACATAAAGAAATAATATTTGCTGAGATATCGGTTAACACGTAACGATAATATCGTTTGATATCAATTAAAAGTATATGTAATGTTTACAGATGGGGGGCAGCGGTAACGGGGTTGGTTGCGGGGGTGGAGACAGCTCGGACACGGCGCACGACACGGACCCACTGGGCGATGAGGCCGACAGTTCCCCGCAAGTGGTACGACGTCGCAGACACACGGGCCAAACGCCCGGCTCCAGGCCGCATTCGGACCTCATCAACCAGATCCTCATCGATAAATTTAAGGTAACTTATTATTAGTGTACTCAATAGTATCTTAATATCCCAGTGTTGGACACTTGTTTAATTTTATATACTAAATTATAAATATTTTATTGTTGCCATTACATCATAAGTTATAGACACTTAACTGAAAACCAGCTTAATTTTATAAGAGCTAACTTTTCAGGCTGTTGTCCACATTGTCGTATTCTTACACTTGACGTTTCGACTCTCATGTCGGAGTCTTCTTTAGAAATGATTCTGAAATTCAGTTTCATGAGAGTCGGAACATCAAGTGTAACAATACGGCAACGTGGACAACAGTCCGAAAAGTTAGCTCTTATGAACAACGGCCAAACTTTAAGAAGAAATGTTTATTTTGATGCCAATCGGCCAATGGGTGTTAGAATTGTGAATATTTAAACTATTAATTATAATTATTAATTATACAGGGTTACACATTAGGAGTGGATATCGACTTTATTTTCGAAACTATAAAAGTTAGAACAATATTTCAAATCGTAACTACCCTTCAATTAGCATTTGGAAGAATAATAAAAAATCATGCTACCCCCATCCACACTCGCATCGCCCACAGGCCTCCCAACTTTGAAATTTCAAATGGTTCCCCCCATATTTTATTTCAGAATTTGAAACATCAATTTTATTAATGAACATTTTACTTCAAACAATTTTTTCTATGATGGACCATTTCGGAAATATTGGGTAATATTTCTATTTTTTATTGTATAGTATTTTGGTCACATTAGGAGTGGATATCGACTTTATTTTCGAAACTATAAAAGTTAGAACAATATTTCAAATTGTAACTACCCTTCAATTAGCATTTGGAAGAATAATAAAAAGTCATGCAACCCCCATCCATACTCGCATCGCCTATACGCCTCTCAACTTTGAATTTTTAAATGGGAACCCTCATATTTTATTTCAGAATTAGAAAGATCTATTTTATTAATGAACTTCTTACTTCAAGAAATTTTTTCTATGATGGACCATTTAAGAAATATTGGGCAAAATATGTATTTTTTAGGGTATAGTATTTTTGTCACATTAAGAGTGGATTAATTTCGGAACTCAGAGTTAGAGTAATATTTCGAATTATTACTGCCTCCACCCATATTCGCATCGTCCACACAAATAAAAATACTGTTATAATGTCGATGTCCACCCTAATGTGACAAAAATACTATACCCTAAAAAAATAGAAATATTGCCTAATATTTCTTAAATGGTCCATGATATAAAAAATTGCTTTTTGTAAAATGTTCATTAATAAAATTAATCTTTCAAAATCTGAAATAAAATATGGGGGGTTCTATTTGAAATTTCAAAGTTGAGAGGCGTGTGGGCGATGCGAGTATGGATGGGGGTTGCATGATTTTTAATTATTCTTCCAAATGCTAATTGAAGGGTAGTTACGATTTGAAATATTGTTCTAACTCTTAAAGTTTCGAAAATAATGTCGATATCCACCCTAATGTGACCAAAATACTATACAATAAAAAATAGAAATATTACCCAATATTTTCGAAATGGTCCATCATAGAAAAAATTGTTTGAAGTAAAATGTTCATTAATAAAATTGATCTTTCAAATTCTGAAATAAAATATGGGGGGTTCCATTTGAAATTTCAAAGTTGGGAGGCCTGTGGGCGATGCGAGTGTGGATGGGGGTGGCATGATTTTTTATTATTCTTCCAAATGCTAATTGAAGGGTAGTTACGATTTGAAATATTGTTCTAACTTTTATAGTTTCGAAAATAAGGTCGATATCCACTCCTAATGTGTAACCCTGTATTATTATAAATATTTAAATTTAGTTCAGGAAACAAAAACACAGCTCCATATAAACTTGTAACTAATTCCAATAGAAATGATACTTATACATATTGTTCCCAATACTTAGATGCATCTTTTCAGAAATATCCCAATATGTAGGTGTTGAGCAAAAAAAGTTACACTTGTTTTAATTTGAGTTTTTTTGTAATTTTTTTTTAATGATGCGTTTTCTTAAAATGGCTGTATCTTTTGAAATAAAGAACTTAAAAAATATTTCTGCTGACCAAAATTGTTTAAAATAAAATATTATTATTATTAGTGTAATATAATTATTAATTATTATATTATCGTAACATCTGTTTTACATTCTTTCAAATTTTCACGATTTTTTATTTTATAACTTTTGTGTCGTAGTACTTATCATTAGGAAGTGTCCATCACTGGGTGCCCATTACTAAAGAGAAAAACAAAGAAAAGATAATACTTACAGACTTTGGTAATAAAATTGATTTAATAAAGAGTTACTTATTTTATTAGTAACATGAATTCATGAGAATTACAAAAAATATGCCTACCAATCCCAAAAAACTATATAATATTGTTCTTAAAGTGTCCAGGACTGATGCTAGTACGTTTTTCACTTGTGTTTTAATTTTTTGATCTAAACATAATTAAACGCAAAAATTTTACCAATTTAATACACCAATATATGTAAATATCGATCATTTATGTTAGTTGGACATTTCTAATTTGATTAGATAACTTTATGGTACATTATGGTCCATACATTATACATTCATGTCTAATTTGCCAAACCTATGTTGATAAGTTTAATATGACACACAAATACAAAAGCCTTCTTGTGTGTAAACTTCACGCCACGGCATTGAAGCTATTCATAGTAGATTTGATGCTCTGTCAATGTCTTTGTTAGGCGACTCCTTCGATCATGGGTATATATGTAGGTCTATATCTAGTGTGCTTGGAAATAGTTGTGCAGTAGAAAGTATTTTGTATATTGCTCAATTATAACCTGATCTTTGAACTGTGCGTTAGCTATTAATGTAAGAAATGTTATATACAGAAGGCCAAAAAAAAGGTTTTTTCAAGAATTTCTTTGAAGAGAAGACTTTTTTTTTATTAATGTAAAAATTTGTACACATATTACGGTAACTTTTAATTGTATTTTAACATTTTTTATTTGTGAAAATAATAATTTCGAAAGCTGCTATAGCTGTTCTCCAGGAGATCCTCATAAAAAAGCCGCCTTGCGGTGAGCACGATATCTCTAAATTGGATCATTTAAAAAAAATAAAAAAACCCAAACGGATTTCGTTAAAGTATTGTATAATCTTGTACTTAATCGAAGGAATAAGTAACAATTTTTTGACAAAATGGCGGCTTCTTAAAAAAAAACTATTTTTAACAAAAATTTTGACCTTAAATTGTTTATAAAAAAAAATATATTTATCAGTGAAAGAAAACCTTCGATTAATTACTAAAAATATACTTAAGAAACTTGTGTTAAAATTTGACGTCCTGGAAGTTGCACCAGCCAAATCAGCACAATCAAATAAAAGTAGTATGGGTTTTTCTTACTTTTTTATTACTAATTTATTACCACTAACAGGATTTTATTACCCTTGCCAGTATCGAGTTACAGCCATATGATCCAGCTTACCGTTGAAGCTGCACCAACCATTACGTAACTTTGGTTCGTTTTATGCATTCGGAATGAAACCTATGTCATTTTTTATTACTTTTTTATTACTCTCGAATGATACCAAAAAAATTAAAAAAAAAAAAAATTTCAACCCTTAAACCAAAAAATTAAAATTTATGAAATAAAATCACGAGAAAACGATAAAAAAACAACTACATAACATATTTATTAAATCAATCGTCTAAAAGAGTGCTTCTCAAACTTCTTTAATCGCGAAACCCCAACAGAATTTTTCAAAATTTGAGGGGCCCTTATCCAAAAAACTAATCAATACTTTTTTAAACCAACCCAATAATTAAAAATATATTAACATTTGTCTAATGGAAAGAAATATCTTTAAAAATTCGAAAATAATTTTTTACCCCCCGCCCAATCAACTAAAATGTATTCATAAATATAGTTTAATGTCTAATAAATAATATTATGATAAAACAAACAGTTTAACGAAGGCCAATAATTAAAAATATATTAACTTTTTCCTAATGAAAAGAAATATCCTTAAAAATTCGAAAATAATTTTTTACCCCCAGCACAATCAACTAAAATGTATTCATAAATATTGTTTAATGTCTAATAAATAATATAATGATAAAACAAACAGTTTAACGAAGGCCAATAATTAAAAATATATTAACTTTTTTCTAATGAAAAAAAAAATCCTTAAAAATTCGAAAATAATTTTTTACCCCCAGCACAATCAACTAAAATGTATTCATAAATATTGTTTAATGTCTAATAAATAATATAATGATAAAACAAACAGTTTAACGAAGGCCAATAATTAAAAATATATTAACTTTTTTCTAATGAAAAAAAAAATCCTTAAAAATTCGAAAATAATTTTTTACCCCCAGCACAATCAACTAAAATGTATTCATAAATATTGTTTAATGTCTAATAAATAATATTATGATAAAACAAACAGTTTAACGAAGGCCAATAATTAAAAATATATTAACTTTTTTCTAATGAAAAAAAAAATCCTTAAAAATTCGAAAATAATTTTTTACCCCCAGCACAATCCACTAAAATGTATTCATAAATATTGTTTAATGTCTAATAAATAATATTATAATAAAACAAACAGTTTAACGAAGGCCAATAATTAAAAATATATTAACTTTTTTCTAATGAAAAGAAATATCCTTAAAAATTCGAAAATAATTTTTTACCCCCAGCACAATCAACTAAAATGTATTCATAAATATTGATAATATAATGATAAAACAAACAGTTTAACGAAGTCCAATAATTAAAAAAAAAAACTTTTTTCTAATGAAAAGAAATATCCTTAAAAATTCGAAAATATTTTTTTACCCCCAGCACAATCAACTAAAATGTCTTCATAAATATTGTTTAATGTCTAATAAATAATATAATGATAAAACAAACAGTTTAACGAAGTCCAATAATTAAAAAAAAAAACTTTTTTCTAATGAAAAGAAATATCCCTAAAAAATTTTCTAATGGATAAAAATATCCTTAAAAATTCGAAAATAATTTTTACCCTCAGCCCCCAATCAACTAAAATGTATTTTTTAACAACAATGCTGAATTATTTGAAATAATATCAAACATTTATTTGAAATAATATGCTAACAATTAAAAATATCTACTTTCCCCACTACTTGAAAATACGGTTGAGAGTATTGTATATACAGATATGTATTTCTGTTACATATTTTTTAACGGCACAACAGTATTTCTACTTTAAACGAGAGAATTTTATATTAATTTAAATATGTGCATCGAAATGCAGTAAATGGATAAATAAAAATTTTATATAGTTGTTACAACACGTGTTTAGTTACGAGATTTGCACTAGTGTATTTTAATTTTTATTAAAAATGAGTTTGCAACGTGGACGCAAGCGTTATATTGACACTCAAAAATTCGTAGACGTTATTTTATCTTTTAAAAACGATTTAATTGACTTTCATCATGGTACTGTAGTATCAAAAAAAAATTGTGTTTGGAAGAAAATTTCTGAAAAATTAGATGGAGTTTATTCTGATACTTCTTTGTATCCTATGGTAATGGGTAATAAATATGGTGTTTTGGATTTGTTGATAGGCAAAGAAAAAGTAGTAGATAATGAATATGCATATAGTGAAGAACAAGAAATAAGTATTAATAGTGGGAATATCAGTTATGACAGTAATGATTCAAACATAGTTGAAGATAATATAAAATTTGATTTTTATATTTCTATGGAAGAAATGGATAGCATTGTTGAAAAAAAATACTATGCTCGATCCACTTCGACTCATGGAAAAAAAAAACAATCTAAATTATGGAATGTTTTTCGTCCCGGAATTTATCAATATTTATATGACATTATTTGAGAGATCTTGGTCACCGACTTTAAAAACACAGATTTGAGGAAAACGCTCTGAGACGTCTTTACAAATATGCGTGTAACTTCGAAAATAATCGTCGGATTGAGTTGAAATTTTCTGTGTGTGTACTTAAATATATGTACATTACGAAAATAAAATAAAAAAATCGATTTTTTGAAAATTCTAACTGTATATAACTCCTTTTAATATAGGTTTTTATGCCCAATTTGATTTAAGCCGAAACCAAACCGAACGATACTGAAAAAAATCTCAATATGTTCATATGTATAACAGATAAAAGCAAAAATATGTTGAAAATAAACCTCACAAATAAATCATGTTGGCCGCCAATGTTTCTATTGTGATATAGTGCAGCAAGACCGGCTAGATGATAAACTTATTTTTGAAACTAATCTGATCATATCGAACTCTCAGCTGACTGAGACATTTTGAGATGAATTCGTGCAATGACCTGAGAAGTTTGAATGATAAATATCATCACTGTTTCTCTTCACGAAGTAATCCTTTGTGTCTGGATTAATCCGAAATCGATACAGTCCATTTTCATTGTTACAGAGGTCTGTAAAATGTTTTTGTGTTGAAAACTTTCTGATACATAATGTCAGGTATCATAAATGATCTAACCAGCAAACATTCACAAATTAGGTATTAATTTTGTTATAGTATCTATAAATTTGCTATGGTATTTAGAGCAGTGATACTTCAACGTATTGTAACACAGTTGGCGACTCTGATCGTACAAAATAATTATCATAATATCACCACTGTTTTAATACCGTTGTTGGTGTTTACATACAACGCGTGTGTGAAACTTGTCAAAGTCTTCATAAAACTCCAAGAGTTTGATACCTTATTTGAGAATGCTTGCTAGCTTGCAAATGACCCCGCAGAATCCTTATGGGAAAGGGGTTTCGGTCAAACTCTTTGAAACTTTAGATTATGATAGTCCTTGATGAGTAGATCAAAAGTGTCAATGGGCACTAAGTCCTAAAAACTCAAACTTTTAAAATATAGCCCATTGAAGTTGAGGATCATGACAATAAAAAAATTTATAGAACCTTAATTTTCACACAACTCTTTGTATGTGTTCCCAAAGACATCTATAATAATCGATTGCCACCATAAAAAAGTCAACTTTTCAATTCATTGAGAAATGACAACACTTAAATCTTATTGTTACGTTTTTTTTAATTATAAACAAATCCAATTGTTATATAATAAAACATTGGTTTATAATAAAAAAAACGTAATAATAAGATGTAAGTACTGCCATTGGCTAAAGAATTTAAAAGTTTACTTTTTTATGGTGACAATCGATTATATAAGTCTTTGGGAACACATACAAATAGTTGTGCGAAAATTAATTTTTATTGCAAATTAAAGACAATCATGATCCCCAACTTCAGAGGGCTATATCTTAAAAGTTTGAGTTTTTAGTACCCATTGACACTTTTGATCTACTCATCAATCCAAAAGTTTCAAAGAGTTTGATTGAAACCCCTTTCCCATAAGGGTTCTGAAGGTCATTTGCTAGCTCCTCTATAATACAGGACATGAGTGTTTTTATTTTATAAAAATTATTTTCGAATGCAATTTTTTGTGAAGCCTTTTTAGCGCTGGGAGAGGTGGACTCTCTTAGATAGAATTTAGTGACCCGTGTATGATTGTAAGTTTGATACCACTGTTCTAAATGTTTAAAAGCATGCCTAGTTATTACTATAGATCAATATTGTACAATAGAATATACAGTTTATAACGATTGTCTAGTTTTACTACATAAAATAGCAATTAGTCGACATACGGGATCGAAAATACCTACACTTTATAAGCGTGCATTTATTTCTAAACAGTCTGCCAAACTTTTACGAAACTCTTCTTGTTTTTGGTCTATTAATACTCGCGAACATTAAATTGAAAACTGTATTTATATCGTATTGCAGTGGATTTCATTTTGGCTTCAATTCTGTTAAATTGATATTTTTCCAATAAATAAAACGAAAATACTTTTTGATGAAACCCTTCAAATCTAAAAATAAAAGGAGACTGTATATTTTTACCCATGAAATACTTTTTGTCTATTCAATTGTTTTTATTTTATAAGTATTGCTTTGTTTTATTGAAGTGAAACTTCTTTAGCGAGCTTGTGAATTGAAATTACCTCTACATGTCTTAAAATTCGACAGATTTTCAGGATGAAACGTTAGTGAGAGAGCGATGAGTATATGTATAAAAGAAAGATGGATAAATGCGTCGTACAAGTTAGTTTAAGTCGGTGTCAAGCTACGAGTTTTGTATACGGCTTATCCGTCAAAAAATACGTTTGATTATTAATTTAATGACAGCTCTTATACTCAGAATTATACTTTATGATTCCTTATTACACATTACTCATATTTTTATTTTTTATAAATACAATATACAGTAAAACATCTACAAATCGACTTAGATATATTAGTATTTGGTTTACAAAATTCCAGAGTATATTTATAACTAAAGAAACATGATTTACTTTACTTTCTTTTAATAGGTACATATAATTTTCTTGAAGTTGTAATTTTATGACTTAATTAATTTTTTCATTGAATTCAAATTCATTCTAAAAAAATGTACCGTGACGTAATGACGTCTATAAAGGAAGTGGTTATCATTCCGGATGTAGATTATGACAGTTTGTAAAAGTGGGGATAATTGTTATATATATTTTTAATTAATTATTACACATAAATTCCAAATATATTAGTTTTTGTTTGTGAATAACTATCAGTTTTATAATTTTGTTCTTAACCGATTTTTGTTTATATACCTGTACATAAATTTTTTATTTATAATTCAGATATAATAATTTATTGTGAAGTGTTGAAAGTTATCATGAAAAGCAGCTTTATAGGTAATTAAATATTTATACTTAATTATTCATAATAATTTGAGTGTTAAAAAAACATATTTTTTTATAAAGGGCAAAAATCAATATCCTTTGACGAAAATTAAAATTTATAAAACTGGTTGAATTTCGGGCGGGGAGTATTTCTCTCGTAAGAAAAAGTTAATTGCAACAAATGCACGTAAAGGGATCAAATGCAAACTGAAATTTCACATAATTAATCTTAATGTCTAATAAAATTTTGATTACTTTATACAGAACTTAATTTATTTGAATTTAGGGGACTATTATAATTAAAAATTTAAATTCAAGCAACTCGAGTAAAATTAATATATCAAAATAAAAGTTATATGTTTTGGGGGTCGAAGAGAATTTCCATAAACCACGAGGGGGGTGTCGTTCTATTGTCTACATGTTGTTTACGTAACATTCTTTAATGCAAATAAAAACAAAATATTCATGCACGAATAGTTTTTTTATGATAAAAGGGTGTGTATACTTTTGTGCATGCATTAGAAGTTAAAGAAAACAAATGCGTGTGTAGTGACATCTAACGAGCAAATAAAAAACTAATAACTGTTTTACCGACTTTATATCTAACCTAACTTTATAGTGTTACTTTCGCGCATGTGTTTCTTTTCACCTTAAACGCACCAAAAGAAGTACAACTTCAAAATAAAACAAAATATATTATTTTATAATACATTTTATTACGTTATTTTATATAAGGGAAAACGATCGTCTAAAATTTTTAGAAAAAAGTATTATGTACCTTAACCCATTACTTCCCAACTTTTTATTTCTTCAAATTTTTTGATCAAGTTCTCAATTCTTGTTGAAAATATGTATTACCAAAAAGATCAATTCAATACAAGACATAATAATTATCAATCGCAGACTAGATTATTATCATGAGAACCCAATGTCATATTTATAGGACATTACTTTTTTTAACGACGATAGTCTGTACCTGGATTTATTTTTGAAATTATTGATATTATGCTTCATTTACACTCTCATAATTAATATCAATTTAAAATAATAATAATAATAATAATAATAATAAGTAATATCAATATAATAATAATAATAAGTAATATCAATTTAAAAACGCTTTACTAACTGAAAAAAATGTAACTATAAATTTCAGCTAGCTGGAATAATTACACTGTTATAATTTTTCATTGAATGGACTTGAGAATTCATTTTAAAAATTATTGTAAGTAGAGAGACTTAAAAAACACATTAATTATGTAAATAAAACTAGTAATATTATTACGTCAGAGAAAAAAATTAGAAAATATAATGTCCTATAAATAGGACACTGTGAAGCAATGGGTTAATACGCACCAGTACTAGAAAATATGTTCATTAAGGGGGATAGCCACTGTGACGGAAGTTTACATATTCATAAATATGTATACAAAAAATTGAGTTTACATTTTGAAAATTGACGGAGTTACAGTCAATTTAGTGAGACGATGTAGCACGGCCGGTTATGATATAACAAAAACATTAAACACGTTTATCTCGGAATGACATTTTTCGACCTGGTCGACACGATTCCTCAAAGACTAATGAACCGATTTCAATTTTTTTTTATAATTTTCGGAACTGTAGTAGCTATCGTTGCACGTAGCCGATTTTTGAAATTTTGATAATTACTATTTTTAAAACCGCTCTAATGAAGAAAAATATGTCTTAAAAATGAAAAAAAAATTCAAACGAACGCCATTTTGTGAAAAAATAAAATAAAAAAAACGGCTACGTGCAACGATAGCTACATTCATATAGATATTGAATAAAATTTTTATTTATTTTTTTCATATAACCCTTCTCGAAATTTCGTGTCGATCATAGAGAAAAATATTTTTTTTGGTCGTCACATCGAGGCTCATAACTTTGTAAATATTTAATATTTTTCAATAAAAATTGATATTAAATAAGTTGAATATATACTTAACAAAACGTCCTATACCTGATTCAAAAATAATTAGTAATATCTGTGAAAAAATTCCCAAACATTGACAATTTTTTGACCTATCACAGTGGCTATCTATTAAGATATCTATCCAACAGTTTTAGACTAAAATTAAACCACGCATACTTTCTGCCACTTTAAACCCATAAATTAGTACGAGAATTAACATTCCTACAATGCACGCTGCTGTGATTTTAATTAATATTTACTGCAGCGCGCTGTAAAACCCGTGACGTCATCGGTAGCGCCAGTCCTAGAAAGTGACGCGGATTTCCACGTTTGTTGCGGGAAAAATCAATACGCACCCGTCTACGAGAAGGAATGAATCAGGTGTGTGTGTGTGTCTGTGTGTCTGTTGTGACGGACGAGTCAGTCGACGAACTTTCAACTGATACGAACACGGAAATAGAAATGTTTACTAGAAATATTTTAACATTTTTGTCAAACGTGAAAAATTGGATGACATAGTACATGTACGTGGTGATATATATGTATAGTTATTTGTGTGTGTGTATGTTTGTTTGTGTTTATTTTATTGTTAGTTAAGGTTCGAAGTGTTCACGTGTTTTTCGATATAACGTCATTTTTAATACAACTTGTATATTTTTAAGGGTTATATTTATTTGTACTATATTTTATTAGATAGTATTCATTTTATACATCGAACATAAATTTTAATACTTTGCACTTAAAATTTTATATATATTATATTTATATAAGGTGAATAATCGTTTTGAAATATAGAAAATCACAAAAATCACATTTAAAATATTAAATCTATTCGGGCCAAAGGAAGGGTGTTAGTAGGTAGGTTAGGTAAAAATATAGAAAATCACAATAAATGCATCAAAATTATACCATTTTTAAATCTGACAGGTCCAAATTTAGGTCAAGTGCAAAGTATTATTTTTTTTTAGTGCAAAGTATTTATTTTTTGTGGAAGCTATTTATTTAAAGAGTTTGTGGTATTTTTTTAATGTTGTATAATTAATTTTTCATGCAGTATATTTGTTATAAGTGAAAATGATTAAATGAAATGTTTTTATTATTTAAAAAAAAGGTGCATTTTAATATTAGCCTCTTATTAATGATCAAATAATAATTCATTGAATTTATAAAATATAACATAAGTAGGTACCTATATTACTTAATAGTGAAAAAATGTTAAAAAAGAAATAATGTAAAAAATTATTGAAAATCCAGAAATATCTGTTTTGTTTGCTCCATATAATAAAAAAAAGACATTTTCCGAAAAATTTTTTTGAAACAAAGACTATTTATTTTTTTCTCATAAATAACGAATCTGCAACAAAAATATGGGTTTAGATTTAAAAGAGTTGAACCTGAAAACCTTTTCAAGGTCATCCCACAATGGCAATATTAGCGTCCTCAAAACCATGAAACTATAATATTTTTTTTTGTAGGCTGACTTGCAGGCGCTGAACGCCCGTCGCGAGCGTACTCACGTCCGGCGAGCTCATTCCGACCTCGGCGCCGGTAGACGGCTGCAGAGACGCGGCGCTGCGTTAGTCGCCGCGCAACAACGTGTCGCTGCTTCCGCAAACAGCACGTCAATGGCCGACGACGACGTGACACGACGTGCGCAACTGCGTACAGCCAGACCTACACGTGTCGCCGGCCATAGGCTGCGCAGATCGCTCAGTCAACCAGTGGACATAGATAAATTGTCACCGTTAATGAGATTAAAAAATAATAGTAAGTTGATAATGCAGTCTTACATTTTGATGTAGCCCTAGCATATACAGTGGTGTCTCGCATAACGAACGCCTCGCATAACGAACGCTGCGCACAACGAACTTTCTGTTTGTTCATTGCGCGACTCGCACAATGAACCTCGCTTCGCACAACGAACTGCATCGTGTTTAATTTTGCCGCCCGAATGCTCCTACGTATCACTGCCAAGGTCGCATGCAGTCGATGCTCAAACTTGCATGAACATGCATCAACGCGCGTCAGTTGTTCTTTTCTGCGCTTAACTCACACACCTGTTTGTTTTAATAAATGTAATTTTGTGTGTCTATATTATGAGTTCTAAAAAAACAGGAAGGTGATTTCTGTTGAAATGAAACAAGAAATAATTAGAAAGAGGATTTGACCCTGCAAGCCTCGGTAGACTCTCCTAAATCTGATTCTGATTAAAAAATTAAAAACATGTTTACAATCTTTTTTATGTTACAGTACCACATTTTATGCTACAGAACGAATTAAAATTTTCAACATGTATTGTTATGGGAAAACGCGTTTCACATAACGAACTTTTCGCATAATGAACTTGGTCCCGGAACGAATTAAGTTCGTTATGCGAGGCACCACTGTACTTATAAAATGGACTGAGCATTCCCTATCCATCTGTGAAGTAAATATTGGGGAAAAATGTATGAGAGACAAAGCGATAAAGTAGCCTGTAGTTGTTTCTTTCTAGAATTCTAATTCACGTCACAGGTTTTCAGGAGCGTGTACAGGACAAAACCAAGGACAGACCTACAGAAAAGAGACAGGCATTGGCTACACATTCGCTTTGTCTCTTTTAAGAGAGTGGTCAATTTTGTGAGACTATTGCTCAATCCATCCTATAATTTTATGAGCCCTTGACATTAATTTTAATAGCGTTTAAAAAAGACTGGAAGTTATTGTTACACGCTCCTGAGTTACTAATATTTCTAAAGAAGTATCTATTTTTCCCAGTGTGTTATTTCTATAAATTAATTATTTAATGTTTTTGCTAGAATTCCGCACACAAGGACCGCAAGTATTCAGTGAAGATGAGCATGAAGGTACGGGAGCTATCGCGGATGATGGATCAGATTCAGAATGTGGATCGCTCGGTAGCACTACAGGTGTTCTTGCAGAGGCTGTATGGGACCACGTTGCTATGGAGAGTGAAGAACTTGCATTCCGTGCCGGAGATGTTATAGAAGTATTAGAAACAGTTGATAAAAATTGGTGGTGGGGTACTACAACAGATGGTAGAGTCGGCTGGTTTCCTTCGGCATTTGTTAGAGTAAGTTTAAGGGTTTACTTAAAGAGGAAAAGCCGCTGTGACGGAAAAAAATGGTTAAAGTATACATATTCGAAAATATGCAAAAAAAATAAGATAAAATTCCGAAAATTGCCTGAGATACATATAATTTAGTGAACTTTAAACACATTTCGAAATTTCGATGGAACCATGAAGACTCATAACTTTGTTAATTTAAAAAATAATAATAAAAATTGGTATTAAATAAGTTGAATATATACTTAAAAAAATGTCCTCTACTCGATCTTAAAATAATTAATTATATATATGAAAAAAATTCCCAAACATTAACAGTTTTTTGACGCGTCACAATAGCTTTCCTCTTCAAACATATGTTATACAATTTCACCAGATCGTTGCCTAAAATACAACATTGAATTTATAGTTACGCGTGAATCAAGAAGAAGATGGGGAAGATGAAGATGAAGCTGTTGATAAAGTTCCATCACCACGCCGATCTCCTGAACCTTCGAAAGCCGTCATCAACAAACGGATATCAATACGACGGAGAAGCGGTTTCGCTGACTCCGACCAAATCCGAACTCGGGTTGTAGCTGAACTAGTCCAAACCGAACGTGACTTTGTACGACTTTTAGGTGACGTACGTGATGGTTATCTAGTCGAATGTTGTCGACGCACTGATTTATTTACTGACGACCAAGTTCAAGCCATATTCGCTAACTTAGAGCAGCTATTAGAATTCCAAACAATATTTTTGAATGACTTAGAAACTTGTATAGACTGGGATCATCCTCAAAAAAGTTGCGTTGCAGAATGCTTTTTAAAACATGTAAGTATAAAGAAATCATCTTTACAAGCAATGAATTTAATATGTATCTATTTTTCAGCGTTCTGGATTTAGATTATACTCAGATTATTGTAATGGGCAACCATTGGCAGTAGCTACCTTACAAAATCTAATTCGTGGACCAGGAGGTGTTAGATATGTAAGATTTCTTGAAGCATGTCGACTTATGCGTGGTTTACCACCTCTTCCTTTAGATGGATACCTTCTAACACCAGTACAAAGAATTTGCAAGTACCCTCTTCAACTTGCTGAACTACTTAAACATACAACGAATCAAGTATGAAATATCAAATTTAGCAGCCAAATGCAGTAAACTATATGTATTGACTTTTATTTATAGCATCCAGATCGAGAGAATCTAGTATCTGCTTTAGAAGCTATGCGAGGAGTTGCTTTATTAGTGAATGAAAGAAAGCGTCGACTTGAAAGTATAGAGAAGCTAGCTTTGTGGCAGAATCGTGTTGAAAACTGGGTGGGACCAGATCTTACTGAAATCAGCTCACATTTAGTACACAGTGGTGAAGCTATAAGGATCACTCCAACAAAATCCACTTCAGTTACATTATTCCTTTTCGACCATCAACTTGTATATTGCAAAAAGGTATTTCTTATACATAAAATTATAACTCAAATATGCTAACTTTTTGCTTCTTTTAGGACATTCTTAAACGGAATGTTTATATCTACAAAGGAAGAATCTGTCTTGACACAAGTGAAGTCGTTGACATACCAGATGGAAAAGGTAGTTAAATTTAAAATAATTGTTTTGTTTCCTGGTATAAAACTATCGACATTTTTTAGAACCACAATTAGGCTCAACTGTACGAAATGCAATACGAATACAACCCGTAGAAAAAGAGGAAGAAGAAAACAGTGGTGAAGATAGAATCATTTCAATTGTATTCTGTTGTCGAACTGCTGAGGATAAAGTTAGATGGTTATCTGCACTGGAAGAGGAAAGACGATTGGTAGCTCGAGATATACGTGATGGATTAGATTTACCACCTGCTGCCAGACAATTGGCACGTTTAGCTGCTAGAAGTCACCCAAGACCTCCTGAATCTCATTGTGGAAACTTCTACGGTAAACCGCGATCAGGTTAGTTTTTAACTAAATTTTACGACTAAACCGCTCAACTGATTTTGATGAAATTTGGAAGAGAGATAGCTTACATCTTGAGGAAGAACATAGGCTACTTTTTAATTTGTTAAATACGCGCGACCTGTTTTATCGACTATCATAACAGAAATCTGTATTACCTAACCTTTTTCATGGGTTTTATGGCAAGTGGATTTTCTCCTTTTTGTTGATTTTAATGAATTACATTTCCAGATGGTAAAAGTTACAACAAACAAAGGTATGGAAGTTCAGCTACACATCAAGAACATACATCTGTTGGTCGGAAAGTAGGAGGTTGGTGGTTCACATCTTTCGGAGGACATAAGAAAACCAGAGCTCAACCTTCTTGAGATCCAACAACATTACTCTAACGCTTTGAAAACTAGATTATTGTTAGAGTCTATCAATGAAATGGTGATATTTACTTACACTGCCAAAGACAAGGCGAAATATAAAAAAAAAAAATAACAATGAACGAACTTAATTTAATTTAAAAAAATACGATTTTACATTATTCTTTCCATCTACAGATTTTAATATATTATATTATACTTAATTAATTTTCCTTGTAACACGTCTGGGAAGGGTGAAGTAGATTAGATCTCAATTCATGTTCCTGTAAGAAAAATACGAAAAAAAAGTTATGAAGCTTTAGAATTTGATTTTGTTTTCAATATATTGTAGAGGTCGCCATCTTAGAAAACAATATCTCGTTGTAAAGTTGATTTTATTCTAATTTTATGCATGTTTTAAAAAATTTAAATCTAATGTTGTAATTAAAAAAGTATTCAATTTTAACAAAGAAGGAACAATTTAGATGTGATATACATAGATAATTATTGATAACGATCAATTTGTGTGTGTGGAAACAAAAAATTGTATTATTATTACATAAAAATATTGATATTAAAAAAATAAATAAAAAATCTCTAACTACAATAATAACGACAGCACAATTTTAATAAATCATATCATTATAATTTTATTCGTAATGACATGTTATAGTTTAAGACAGTATTGCGGTATGACGACTTAAAATTTTAATGTTATATTTAACCTATTTGTCACGTGATCGCAAACGAGTCTAGCAGAACTACCACTGGTATGACGTAGTTACTTACTAAAAACGTCAGATTACTCGATCCCTATTGGTTGATTTCAGTTTGTATGAGTAAACAGTTACGTCACATTGCATACCACGTGATTTTGAATGCGCATTTTGGCGGGGATTTTTCCATTTGCATAGAAAAATATTAATTTCTCTTTTATACATATGCACAATTTAGAATATATTTTAAAATTTAGTCAAATACACTACTCTGCCATTTTGTATTTATAATACCATAAAGGCATAGGTGGGCATTAACTCGTTAATCCGTTAATCGTTAATTAACGAAGTTAACAAAATGGTTAACGGATTAACTTTTAAGTAAACTCAAAAAAATGTTAACGCTTTTGTTAACTTCCGTTAACTTAGTACGTTACAATGGTTGTTTGATATGAAAAATACATAAGAAAGTTGTCGAAAAAGCAAAAAAAAAAGTCTTCAAACATTTTGGATGGTTAACTTTTTAACGATTAACTTTAACTTTCGTTAAATTTACGAATTTTCGGTTAACTGTAACTTCCGTTACTTTTTCGGAATTTTAACGGTTTAACGAAGTTAACTTTTTTATTAACGGATTAACGATTAACGAAGTTAACTTTTCGATTAACTGTGCCCACCTATGGATAAAGGCAAGTCTATAAAATGAAAATATTTTTGAGTTTTTTTATTTCAAATCAGTACAAGTAAAAATGTGACTCCCACCACCCATTTTGACTACAATAAATTTTTTTTGTATCATTTAAGATGCAAATAAAAATATAAAAAGACTGAAAAGATTTTATTTTATTTTGTTACGAAAAAACATTTTGAAAAAAATAAAAATTTTAGGAGTCACACCGCAATACTGCCTTAATACATATATAATATTAGATAAAATATAAATATAATATATTAACTAAATGTAACTTGTTCCAATTAATATTTTTTTATATTTGACAATTTTACATGTGATATAAATATAATAATTTTAAATATATTATTTTTATTTTTAAGTATGAGAGCAATATGAGTTTAAAAATAATATTGTTGCCAGTGTTAGTATAATTTAATATGTTAAAAATTATGGTTACTCAGTGACGCATCTAGAAAAAAATACGAGAGGGGAGAGTAAATTTTTTTGTAATTTTTTTTTATGTACCACATTCTATCACCTTTAAAAAATCTAGACCGCGCCACTGTGGTTAATTGTCGCTTTTATGTGTTATATTTAGTAAGAAAATACGCATGTCAAATTATATTTGTTTTTTTTTTATCCAACTCAATACGAAATTATACGAAAAATATTATTTGATTATTTATATATAATATATAGTTATGTATATGAAACCCCGTTATTAGGATTTAAAAAAAATTGTCATTATATAACTGACTGACTACATATAGTAGTGTAGGTACATATGTATAGTATTTATTAAATACTTATGTAAAAAAAATACACACTTGAATTTTTTATTATAATTCTTTAATTGTAAATTTTGCAATGTATGTATAGGTAGGTATGACATGTAATATTTATTTTATATATAAACTATAAAATTTGATTGATTTTCCCCTAATTTCTTACAAAGAAATATTTAAATTTTCAAGATATTTCTTACTATAGTCTGTTTGATTTAAGATTGCAGCGGTATAAGATAACATAGGAAGCATAATACGCGCTCCTGATTGGTCAAAACGTCAACCAGATTCACAGTAACACAATTTTGGTTAAAATATTACAAATAATACATCTCTAAACGTCAGATGACGTCATAATATCCATAGAGTGTATGTAAAAACGATTGTCAGTTTTTTACATAGATTAGGAAAGACTATATGAATATATAACAACCAATCAAGGTTAATAAATACACAGGATGTACCATAACTCTGTTGGGGTGAGGCATGAGAGGGGAAACCGCGTCATCATGAGGAATCCTCTAACGTTAAAAATAGTTTTTTTTTACTATATAAAGGTTCCTCAGGATGACGCGTTTCGCGCGGCCGCTGATTGGTCAAAAGTTATGATACAACCTGTTAATTTACTAACTTTAACAACCAATGCTGGTCCGTATATGAAACTGTTACCAAAATTTTACGGCGGCCATCTTAATTTCAATGTCAGATTCGTCATTTCCAGTTGAAAATTAATAATATACCAAATATGCTTCTTAAATTATGTTATGAGGGGTGATAGTTCCAAATAGACGTCCTCTGTTAATCAATTATCACTTAAATACCTTTAAAGACAATATAAAACATTTATTTTATAATTCAAAACAATTGATATTTATTTTAAAATCCGAATGATTTGTGGAGCGATATGGTATCAACGCTAGGTAATGTGTTATGGGTCCTATATCTTTCCTTGTCTAACAAGGGGAAGCTAAGAACTCGAAATTGAAGTTTGAGATCAGACTTCGTGTGGTGGTAGTGTACCCTTAAGTTGTTAACATACTACAATATAGGCTCTAGTTACCGAGCCAATTTCGAGAAAAAAGGCTCTAAAGTTTTAATAGCACCTTATATACAAAAAAACATTAACCGTTTGTAACTAGTCAGTTGGGTAAGGTGATAGCACGTCGGCTCCGCATGTACGAGGTTTCAAGTTCGATTCTCGTTGCGGGCGCGGTTTATTTTTTATTTTTATTTTTTACCTAAATTATTATTTTATACATTTTTATTAAACAATTTGTTGAAATGGTGAAAAAATATCAAGTTTTTAACCTTTTTTCTTCAACAATTTTTTTTTTAGTTTTAATTTTTGTTTTTTCGAAAAATGATTTTTTTACAAATTCTTTTCAATTATTTTACAAACATATATGTATATATTTTAAAGTACTTACGTAGTATTTTCAATTATTGTGTAAAGCGATAGATATACAATTTTTTTCATGCAAATGATCAAGAAATACAATACTAGAATTATAATTACAAATAATGCCTTTAATACTTTATAATTATAATAAAAATAATAATACATTTACATTCACTTTGATGATATACATGAACCGGAATGATAGTTATCAATTATCATAGAAACATGAAAAACAAAATATATTGTTGCAATTTGCACAACATATAAATGATGATTTTTTTACAGGAACAGGGTGTTTTAAGAAGATCTGTTGGAAATTAGACCTCATTAACATTTAAAATTCTTAATATTTTTGTATATTATTTTTTCTTGTAAAAAATCATCAAAAAAGGGAAAAAACTTGATATTTTTTCACCATTTCAACAAATTGTTTAATAAAAATGCATAAAATAATAATTTAGGTAAAAAATAAAAATAAAAATAAACCGCGCCCGCAACGAGAATCGAACTTGAAACATCGTACATGCGGAGCCGACGTGCTATCACCTTACCCAACTGACTAGTTGCAAACGGTTAACGTTTTTTGGTATATAAGGTGCTATTAAAACTTTAGAGCCTTTTTTCTCGAAATTGGCTCGGTAACTAGAGCCTATATTGTAGTATGTTAACAACTTAAGGGTACACTACCACCACACGAAGTCTGATCTCAAACTTCAATTTCGAGTTCTTAGCTTCCCCTTGTAAGGTTATTTTAACGTGTCTAGTGCTAGAATAGTGCCTGTGTGAATCGTACTGTCTAATTCCCGCCCATCTTAAATGAAACAGACTATACATATTATGTCTAATATACCTACTAACATATTTTGAATTATAATAAAAATATTAGCATTGTTATTGTAAAGAATTGTTCTTATTGACTATATAATGCTATTGCATTGTTATAATGATAAATATTTGATGTTTAAAGATAAATTTTGTAGGGTAAACAAATTGTTGCTAATAAGGTGATGTTTTAAAAACACAATGTTTCTTTCTCTGTTATTAAAAGTTTATTATGCATGATTTTTTTCCAATAAATATTTCTACTGTGAGTATATTATACATTATATCTAATCAGAGAAGACTTTCCTATGTTTTATTATTTTGTTTTTATTTAGGTGTTTCCTTAATAATGAAAAATAATACATACAAATACAGTTATTCCTCTAAATACGCAGTTTGAAAAAATTCAATTGCTTCATTATGATTTTTTTAACACGCTGTTTTCAAGTAACAAAATAACCGTGTAAAAAGAAGGATTACATATATTACACAATTGATTGTTAAAGTTTTGCCAATCATTCACTACACATGTCCAGAAGACATGACTTAAACACAGAAGCACAGATAAATTTAAAAATAACATATTATAATTCAATTTACCAACTAACTGCTTTGATAAAAAAATGAATTTTAAATAAATACATGTATTTATTGATATCCTTTTTAGGTATTATGAAAATATACATAGGTATATATCAAATTTAATAATAGTCATTTTAAGTAAACACGTAAGTAAGAATAAAGTATCATAAAGGAGCTAGTAAACACTCTCAAATGGGGTATCAAACTTATATGACAGTTCTCTTGGAGTTTTTGACAGATAATTTCATACATATCCAGTAAAAACAAATATATGTATAGAGTTAAAAATATCTGTTAAAAACTTGAAGAGGACTGTCATATAAGTTTGATACTTAATTTGAGAGTGCTTGTTAGCTAGCAAATTTGCTAGCTACTTTATGATATCGAATATTATATTTATTAATTTCTTGATCCTTAAGGGGGTTAGCAAGTCTAGCGCCTCTGAAAATACTCAATATTTGGGAATTTACTGTGGTCAAATGAAACAACGAATTAAAGCTAAATCAACACAGCTGTTGTTTATTTAAAGTACATTTTAATTTATTTTTATGAATGAAAATTATTAATTTCTGGCCGATGGTAGGTTTTCATCAAAATTTGGAGTTGACACCTTTCGTACTTGCTTTTAGCCAAATGGTCAGATCTGGAACAATTTTACAAAGTGAGTTTTTGAAACTATCCTCTATAGAATGAACCACCTTTACAACTCAGAGTTATATATTTCAATAATTATAGGTAAGTTTATACTCTAAAATTTTAGGCTTTATTTCAACTGTAATTTTCATTGGCCATAAAAATCTATAGGATTTTTTGTTTCCAACGAAAGTGGTTCAATCCATAGAGGCAGGCCCGGATTTACCATGCAGGCAGTGTAGGCACGTGCATATAGCGGCAAAAATTTAGGGGCGGCAGATTTGGAAAAAATAACCCAAAAATGTTATTTGACAACGAAAAAAAAAGGTAATTTATATGAAAAATATCCACTTTTTTTTTTTTTATTCAATGAAAAGGGCGGCAATTTTCGTAACTGCCTACGGGCGGCAAATTTGTAAATCCGGCCCTGCATAGAGGATAGTTTCAAAAACTAAAGTCACTTTGTAAAATTGTTCCAGATCTGACCATTTGGTTAAAAGCAAGTACAGAAGGTGTCAACTCCAAATTTTGATGAAAACCTACCATCGGACAAAGATTAATAATTTTCATTCATTAAAATCTGAAAAATAATTTAAAATGTACTTTAAATAGTAATTAAACAGTTGTGATAATTTTGCTTTAATTCGTTGTTTCATTTGACCAGAGTAAATTCCCAAATGTTGAGTATTTTCAGAAGCGCTAGACTTGCTAACCCCCTTAATCAAACTTATAATATTAATCATTCAAATGCCTGATAAATTTAGATTCAATATAATATCCATGTGTTCTTTAATCCTTGTATCAATAGGACATTGAATTTTGGCGCACAAAAATCGTTTTTGAATATGTACTTTATGAACTTTACCAACAGGGTATAAAACAGATAGATATGTATTTATTCAAAAAGACAGCTGATATTCGCACAAAAGAAATAAAAAAACAATCAAACATGTTGTAGGTTGTAACTTGTAAGTACCTTCTAAATATGATTATCACAAAACTAAATTTTTGATAGAAGAAAATTAAAGGTCTCGGCAAAAAATTGTAGATCTGCAGAGATCTACACAGATCTCGACAGGTCTGCATTTTGGGAAATCATATTTTTCAATGGTTTTTGATCTGTGGAGACTTGCAGAGATCTAAAACGATCTTTGTAGATCGTGGTATAAAGATTAAAACGTTTAAAACCCATTAATTTTCAACGTTTCATTGATCTTTGTAGATCATTGGAGACTACTATAGATCTTTGCAAGTCTCCACAGATCAAAAACCAGTGAAAAATATTACTCAAAATGCAGATCTGTTGAGATCTGAGTAAATCTCTGCAGATTTACAATTTTTTCCCGGGGTGTTACATTTTTATGTAAAATTCTTCTGATAAAAAATAGTTAAATGATAGAAATTCAAATTATAATAAACAGTTGAACGCCGCAATTTTCTTGTTATACTCGTATTGCTGTTAAAAATATTGAATAAAATAGGGTTTTTTTACGCAGATTTGAAGGTAGATTTCAAGCAATTTTGATATTATTAAAATCTGAGATTAACAAAATTTTAAGTTGTATTTTCAAATTGTGGCGATAATTATTATTAATTATAAAACTAAACAATTAAAATTGAAAAACAAACTAATTTTATTTCAAATTTTACATCAATTTTCTAATTTTCAGACTATCTTACTTTTGTGAATTTTCAGAAACTGTTTTTACACGATTTTTAATTAATTGATTTGGTTTGACGCATTTTTGAAAATTTTAGAAAATACAATAGCAATTTTTTATACGCGATTTGCTGTGAAACGTATCTACTGCGTAAAAAGAGACCCTAGTGTATTTTATGTAAATCCTAGAATTAATTACATATAGATCACTATTTTTCAAATCTACGAATATCAGAAATCGTTATATTACAATAACATTTATTAAAAACTATATTAAATTTAGTGTGACCAACGTTGTTTCAAAATATAAATATAATATATAATGTTTCTAAAGGACATAAGCGTAATTTTTAAAATAAATAACTGATTTTTAGACATTTAACTATCTTATGACTACTCTTTATGACATATTAATTATTCTATATATAATATTATATTGATTATTATTTATTAACTATTAATTTTGAAAAGTATTCGAAATACTTATAGCTATTTTTTTTTACTATATAATCTTCTATCTTTCAGACTTTATGCCTTTTAATCCTATCTTTCCAATTCGAAAAGTGGATTTTAGTGTTCAATTTTCATCTAGAGTTGAAATGAAATATTATATACATACATATATAGCTATTAAAGAAACTTACACGCTTAGATTTAAAGTATTGTAATCAATAACAAATTATTTACTTACATTACCAGTGGCGTAGTAGGAAAAATTTTCTGATGAGGATAAATACATAAAAAATAAAAATATTTTTTCGAAAATATTTTGAACTAATGTTTTCTCAAAACATACGTTTTTTAGACACCCCCATCCCCCGTTACTATGCCACTGTATATTGCATACACTTATAAACTGAAGATAATATATCACATATACGATACCTTATTATATAAATATTAATCAATCTTTTTTTTATAGAGTTGGAGATCGACATAAAGGTAAAATAAAATAATTAAAAAAAATTAAAAAATAACGTTTTATTATTTTTTTTCAATACGTAAACGATATTTCTGCATCATTTGATAGTAACGAAACAGGAGGGGGGGGGGGTAGAGGGAAATCTCCCACTTTGCTCCTATGTAAACATAAAATACGAAAAAAATCGTATTTTATTTAATAAAATTTAATGTATACTACAATAAAGCGGTTTTTAAACTTATTTGATCTAGAGACACCTTTTTAAACTATTATTTTTTCACCTCCCCCCCCACTCCCGCCCAGCTGACATAAAAACAAAAAAGTTTGTTAAATATTTATTAATCACTGGTAAATATAAATATGTAAAAGTATTTTAATTAATAAGAATTTTTTCGAACCCCCAGAAAAGTTCAGTGGACCCTAGTTCAAGAACCGCTGCTATAATACATTTATATTATTATACAGAGGTCTCACAAGTACTCAGTTGAAACCTGAAATTATCAAGTACACTAAAAAAATTTAATGTTAATTTTTAACATAAAAAACATGTTAACGGGAGGACGAAATTTCATTCTGTGAAAAATTAATCGGTAACGTAGTAACATTTTATACCAACAGTATCATAAATTACTATACCGTATGTGAAAAGATAGTAAATGAACTGCTATATTTTATGAATGTCGATTTTTATTATTTTAACAAGTTATTAATAGTCAGATGAAAAAATTTCATTTATTTGTAGGAATGGGAAAAAAAATAAAAAATTGCATAGATTGATGAAAAAAGTTTTGATCCTAGAAATTTTTAACACCCGACATGGTAAAATTTTTAAAAAACGTCTACTACAATTCAATATACTGTATAGCAGTTTCTATGACGGCGATAGGCCAGATATGAAAAGTAATATAGAAACATAGTAAAATTATAGAGAATGTACGTGAAATTTTCATATGCAAGAAATTAAATTAAAGAATAGCGTATATATTACTTTTTCAGAGTAAATAAATTTTAATAGGTACTATGTTAAAATTAATCAGTATGTCATTGTAATTTTTCATTTACTTTATTTTAAATTCTACCGACTTTTCGGTTAATTTTTTTCAGAAGTTGATTTTGTCCTCAGGTTCACAGCATTTTCTGTTAATTTTTAAAAGAATATTCTCTCCGAGTAATTTTCGCTATTTTTAAATGTAATTTAAGTAAAGTACTTCAAGTACCAAAAAGGACTTGAAGTACTTTTTCAAGTACTACAGTACTTCAAGTACCAAAAAGAACTTAAAGTATTTTACTTGAAGTGGGGGTTATTTTAAAGGAAATAGTCACTTATGCAAGTTGTATAATTAAAGTAAAGTGCTTTAAGTACTTTTTCAAGTATTTGACTTAATGTTTTGACAATTTTGTTGGTATGTAAAATGATTTAAGAAAGACAGGGGTTATTTTAATGTAAGGAAATAGTCATTTATACTAGTTATTGGTTTTTAATATAAAAATACATATCTGTATTTATGAAAAAGTATTTAGAATTGTTGAACTAAATATGTACATTATATATGATAATCAAAAAAGTAATAGTTCTTATTTGGAGTGCAACGTGTTAAATTTGTTGTGTATCGTTAAATGTATGTTAAATTATTTACAATATCATAAGTAACAATAATTATTTATGTCGACGATTTTCATCGCGAGATTTCTACACGCTTTCTGACTTCTGTCACTTTAATGAATAAATATATATTAAATTAGTATATAATATTATAAATAGTTATGTAAACAATACTATCTACTAAATTTCACAATGAAAATATACTATAAATAAACATAGTTGTGGATTTAAATAAAGTGCTGTCAAATTATAATTATTTATTTACTTAAAATTTGTGAAGAAATTAAAGAAACCATATTTTTTATTGTTTTACTTATAACTTAAAAGAGTATATTTTCATTGTAATTTATTCAATTTTGAATATATAGGCATAATATTGATGTAAATTTTTACCCATCTAGGATGATACAAATAAGTAATTTATTGTGTATAGTAGTATTTTTGATGTGAATTTTTGTATTCAAAAATAATAACAAACTACTAAAAAATATATAAAATTTGTAATATAAGGATTTTATTATTTTTGAATGCAAATATTATTATTTTTATATTTCGTGTTGTAGATATTAGAAGTACGTTGTTTTGTTTGAACTATATTTTTATATGCTTCCTATCTGGTTACTTATGTAAATAATTGTTATAACCATTGTTGTATATTTCAAACATACGTTTAACTCTCGACTTGGTTAAGTTTAATGTAAAAAAAATTAAATAAAAATTTCGTAACAGTATTGATTATTTGTTTTACCCAATTTTTAAACAATAGGTATTTTATTAATTAAAAAAATAAAAATTTATCATATAAATAACATATTTTCATGTGTATTCAAAAAATGAACCGCAAAGTGTATTATTATTATTATTAATCAATATATTAAAGATTATTAGTTGATATAGCTAATATAAGTAATGAACTTTCGAAACAACTCAATATGTACATTGTACAGTGCACGGGGGTCCAACTGTTACCGACTGAGAATGAGGAAATTTTTCTTTATGTAAACGTCGTTTTTAGTAAGGTTCAACAGGTGCTAGATGGCAGCACTAGTATTAAAAAGTCATAGCATTATGATGAGGAGGGCGAGCGGTAAGAGGAACATTTCAGAATTATTGTCGCCATTTGCAAATTGCAAATGTATTTTTGTGCTAAAAACTATTTTAACTGTGTTTCGACAGTATTTTCTGTGGTTTCGACTTTAAATTGAATAAGTATGTCTGATCAGTTTAGTGCTAATAAAAATAAACATTTATGCTAACAATAAGTGTGTATAATTAATCAAGAACAAATTGGAGTAAAATGTCATACATTACGTCGTAATTTGGATATCAGTAAGTAAAACTTTATTTTGAATTTTAATTGATTATGTATATTGAAATAAAAAAAAAACATAAGTTGAAAATAACTGAATTTCATTGAAATAGTTTTATATTTAATTTAATATGATTGTTTCTTATGTATGAAGCATAAAGATTTAGGGGCACGAAACAAAAAAGTAAAGGAAATAAAACAAATAAGATAGTTTATGGTGCAAATAAATTCCACAAATTAAAATTAATATGATTTTTACCATTATTTTGAATATACCTACATATAATCATAAAAAAAAGTATAAGTACTAATAAAAATTATGAAATACAATTTCATTTTGAAATATATTTTTTTGTATTTACACATTATACTTAAATGTTAATGATGTGTTTTATTTATAATATAAATATATAATCATATATACCTATTCATTGTATGATTACAGTGCCACCCGCTGAATTTGTGAAGATGATGAATGATCTGTTCGACAGTATAAACTGCAGAGAAAAGACTCCAAAGTGGCAGAATGTTCTATCTTGTTTTGTTACAGAAGAATCCGAACATTGAAGGTATGTTAACATAAAATAATATATCGAAATAATAGATATTTCTTATAAAAACATTTTAAAACAACAATATTTATGGTTCACTAATTTTAAATTTTATTTTATATGAACAGATTCTGGACACAGATAGAACAGAATCTTCTAAATTGGAGTTTTAACTGGAATGACAGTTCCTATCGATCACTTTCACTCAAAGGATGGTGGGGCAACGATTCAAGCTGTGAAGAACGTTTGGCAAGAGATTAAATCGTCAGGTGTCAGGATAATGAAAACGCTTTAATCAGGACCCATCATCAGAATGATGTACCGGACAACAATAATTCTGAGAAAACTATAATATCTGGACCAGTGTTATTAGTAATGACAGACATTGTATGTGTACATTTTGTACACAATGTTTGTTACCAAGATTAAGCATATTTTATTATCTCATATTTCGCTTTCAATGTTGATTAAAATCTGAACAATATCCAGTTTTGATTAAATCTGATTTCCATTAAATCTTTTTGTGGCCTTACACCCAGTATTATCAGCTTTAACTAAATGCTCCTTTAACTAACTGTCATATTATCAACAGATTGAAGCATAACACATTTAATTAAATAGATTTTAAATTATCTGCAGTATTTCTTTACAACGTATATTATGTCTATTTTTCATTGAGAGCTTAAATATTGATTTAAATCACGTTTGTAATACACCAAATTTACTTTAAAGGAGCATTTAGTGCTAAAGGAGCTTTAAATTGAAGAGTAAGTCCAAATTTTGTAAATAAATAACAGAAGAGTAAAAGAAGCTCCAAATAAAATCCTCAAATGATATAATACCTACGAGCAAAAGATATCAAAATAAAATAAATGTATTTAACAATGCAACTATAGAAATTGTACTCGCAATGTTTTCAGAATTTTTAATGGAACTTCTTTTACTCTGTTATTTATTTATAAAATCTGAGCTCACTGTTGATTTTTTTCAATTTTCTGAGAAATTTTACAAATCATGCAATATTTATCTTTTTCTATCATTTATCAAACCTTGTTGCTTCCAGAGAAATACCTTAATTAAATATGATAGATATTGTATTAATTATAGTTAATCTTTTAATTAATTTAACATTTTTTTTTGTTTTTCCAATTTATATAATATATTTATGTTTGCATGCTTTCTAGAAAAAAATGATAATAAATATTTGTAAAAATATTTTGTTTTATTTCAATTATTTGCATTACAGATTTACAGTTTAAATGCAAAATATTGTAATTACAATAAATTATATCATATTTGGTGATATATTTTATTGTAGTTGCAATATTTTGCATCTAAACTGTTGAGTATAATACAAAATATATATTGGAATGAAAAGGGATTTGAATTTCGCGCTACGGAATGGTATAGTTAGTTCAACAGTCGCCAGGCGGCAGCACATATAGCGATCAAAATTTTTTAACGTTGAGTTGAACACCCGTGGTACAGTGCATTACTATTACATCAGCTGATTTTGACAGTAGCCACCTAGCGGTAAATTAGCAAACCTATGGAATGACGTCATAAAATCGTCATTGTTGCTAGGAGAGGAAGCAAGAGCGGCATAGAGCGCGAAAGTGGGACAGTGCGATAATGGCCGCGAGTTGCTGTGGGACGAAAAAACAGAAATTGAACAATTCATCTAGTGTACCATCTTCACATAATGGTACATCCGCGATGAATGGAACGAGTAACAACGGGACTGTGGCATTGCCAGAAATGTGTTTTTTCTGTTTTGATGTACTTTATTGTCAACTGCATAGTCTGGATCCTCCAAAAACACCAAACTTCTGCAACGATGCATAGTAAGAGAAATCCTTTGTTCATTTACATTTCTACACAAAGACCAGTTACCATTAAAAATACCAATACTTTTATATTTTATTAATACTTTACTGGTCTTAAAGTTAAATTTAATACCGCACATTTATAGCTTAAAATATTTTAAAAGATTGGCATGGTTAATATAAAATAGTTTTACAAAAAATTTATATTATACTTCCTCCTCAATTTTCCATATTATAATAATAAATAGATACCACATATTATTGTATTTTACTTGATATATTTAATGATTTGACTTTTTTTCTGATTAACCTTCAAAAGCGTTCTTGACCTAATTGCAGACAATGTAACCTTATTTAGAATTTTTTATATTTTTAATTAACTCTAATATTTATGTCAAATCATAAAGAAACTTTAGATTACATCAAAACGTTATGGTTAATTTATAAAATTCATATTCCCCCATTTGGTATAAGAAGTTTGACTTTAAAAATAGTTCAAATTATGAAATTATTTTTATTATATTTTGTATTTGTATTATATTTGTCTGCTCTAACTAATTTAATTGACTTCAAATAATTTTTTGTAAGATAAAAAGAAGAAAATAATTATATTGTAGCATTTTATATTTTATGTAACCAAATCTAAGGTAAGTATTAAAATTCATAAAATATATGTTTCTGATTTCCATAGAAGCTACATTTTTATGGATAACTAAAGAAGAAAATATTTTATTGTTCAAATACTATAAATAAACTAAATTTCTAATTAAGAGGAATTTTAAAAAAGGCATATTTATGAACAAAAAATATTTCAGCCCGTTGTTCGTGACATGGAAAATTGGCAAGGAACGGCGACTCCGCGGCTGTATCGGCACATTTAATGCTCTGAATTTGCAAGCGGGATTACGAGAATATGCAATCACCTCGGCATTGAAGGATTCTCGTTTCTCCCCTATCTCTCGTGATGAGTTACCACGTTTGACTGTATCTGTGTCTATTTTAAGACATTTCGAAGATGCTGCCGACTATCTCGACTGGGAAGTTGGCTTACATGGAATCCGTATTGAATTCCTTAATGAAAAGGGCAGTAAACGTACTGCTACTTACCTTCCTGAAGTTGCACCAGAACAAGGTTTGAATTATTATGTATAAACACATCATTTGTTATTTTTTAAAATATATTAACTGTGCCTATAACAATTCCTTTAAATAACAACTCCCTGTTTTAGAATTTATTAACTAATATACAGTAGAAACCAGTTATAACGACTCAGAATAAGTCCCGGCTGAATCCTATATAACTGCCTGTAATAATATACCATTTATAACGACATCGCTTACAACGAAGTACCACTTTTAAGGTAGTTGGTCAATCATAATGTGATTACATTAGGCAGGGGTCAAAACTGGTCAGTAAAAGTCAGTTTTTTGTAACCCGGTCAGTTAAAGTCAGTTTTTTGGAAAAATGGTCAGTTTTTTTGGGTTTTGCACTCAAAGTTTTCACATCGGAGCCCAATTTATCGTGAAAAAACTCTCTGTTTGACTTCAAAACGATACAATACCGTGAAAAATATATTCAAATTATTAATAATGTTTTGATTGTAAATTCACAACAATGATTTACTTATTTAAAATTTAAATAAACAATTGTTATGAATTCACAAAACTCAATACATATTTGTTAAATATGCACTTGATTGGCTGAATAAAAATGTATCTGATTGGGGAAAAGGGATGGTGAAAGTGACTTTTTTGTTGTGTGCTTAAAAAAAATTCTATGACTTGGGGCTTCGAGGCAATTGAGCCTCATGCATAATCTCAAGACTCAAAAAAACATAAAGAACAATCAAAAGTAAAGTTGTCTGTTTCTCAGTTGCATCTCTCATTCATTTTTTTAACTCGGTTCAGATAGTCAGTAAAAGTCAGTATTTTTAGATTTCTGTGTCAGTAAAATCAGTATTTTTGAACACTGAACTTGTTTCGACCCCTGCATTAGGCCATGAGTACATATTTATAATTTAGAGAAATGATCATGGCAACGCTGTACATTATCTACTATTAACTACTTGTCAAATGATTATATTTTATCATCTAAGCTACCACAGAATATATTAATAATTAATGAAATCGATTATAATTCCCTTCAATCCACTTATCATATTTTGTAAAAAATTATTTCATTATTTCGCGTATTTTTTACTATAATCAAATGAATACGTTGTTGCCACATTGTCAACAATACTGTAATTTATGTGATGGTTTGGTAGTTAAATCTGGTTAAATATTAATAACGGGATGGTCAATAATTTTAATTTTTTGTATAATCTTTTCATTCATATAAATATACAACATGTCAGTTTTTTATGGAAAACTGACGATTCGTTTAAATTTGATCTAATAAAACGTTACGTTGGTGTACGGTTAGTCCATATAAGCTGTGTTAAAAATGTAAACTTTGAGATCATTTTTCATGACTTTGAGATGGTCAATTTTTATAAAAATTGGCTATTTTTCAGATATTAATCTAGAGAATATTCCTGTGCAATTTAAACAAAATCTGACTTAAACAATGTTTATGGACCAACTACCTTAACATCTTTCTGTTTACAATATTTACAGAGAATTTTATCGGTTTAACAACTGACTTGTTTCCATTTTTTTTTAATATAGTATTTTTAATATAGGCAATACTCTTTGCACTTGTGTTATTTAACATTAATTAAAACAATTTTGTATTTTTATTTCATTAATCTTAACGTAAGAATATTATGTTTATCCTTTAATAATCCGTGATGTTTTATTGTGTCTGACATAATTTGTGCATTTAATTTTTTGTACAATAAAAAATATTGTTTGACATAATATGTAATAGTTCAAGTATTACATAACGCAATTTTTGGAGATTTTTGACCCCCCTCTTCCCTAGTAAAACGTTACGTAACCACCAAGTGACTATTTTTACCTGAAAGTCACAATCATGTGGCGGTAAGTACCAGAAAGTCGCTAAAATACCTTTGTAATTGTTTTAATCGCGTTAATATTGTTTATTAACATAACCGTTCTGAAGGGTTAAAAAAAACAATGTTACGTAACGCGTAGTTCAAACCCCCCTCCCGCCCCTGTAACGCATCGTAACGTTTTACAAGACCCCCTCCTACCCCCAAATTCATTACGTAATACTTGAACGCTCCCATACATACATCGTGGACTGTGAAAGTTAGGTTTAATTCTAATAAACAGAAAACAAATGTGGATTTCAAATATTCATATACTGGTACATGATTGGTTGAGAGTTAATAACGTTAAAGTTAAATAACGTTGAATGTCGCTTCTGTATATCGTATATAAATATTAAATATTTATTATTCTGTGCATAAAATTTTGAATTTATTTTGATGATATCTTCGCTCACGGACATTCACAAAATTTCAGCAGACTTATGAAATTTTTAGTTTTTCTGATAAATACCTTACAAAAATCAAATTATTCGATGTCGTTATAACAGGTTTCTACTGTATATGTATTTATTGTATTTTTAGTAGAATGTAAGTTTATTATATGTGTATATATTTGGTGATTTCTAAAGGTTGGGACCAAATACAAACAATCGACTCTCTTCTCCGCAAAGGTGGTTACAAGGCAACTATCTCCAACGAGTTCCGGCGCAGTATCAAGTTGACACGTTACCAAAGTGAGAAAGTATCAGTGTCTTATAACGAGTACATGAACTACTGGAATAGCCAGCGGTGCTAGCAGCTAGTTTGGGGGGCGGCACAGTCCCCGTACGTTACTGCCGCACCCCCACACCATGCCCGTCGAGTGTACCCCCCTGCCCCGTTACATTTAGCCCCGTTACCTCTGCCCGTTTTACCACCGTTGCCCCCGCCGGGTGCCGTTCACTGGTGGGAACACTCAGAACCGTCTACACCCACTACGTCGGGCTATCGTCCAGCGATATATCCTCCTGTTTATTACAGAAAGCGCAAGTGACACGAGGCGGCTATTCGTTTCACAGACCTTCTCAGAAGATCTTATTATTAGTGCGTTTTGACACCAACGTAAAATCGTGACACATAGATCCAAAATATGATATAATGACACGTAGTTTTTAACTTCAACGTAAATATTTTTTTATCGACGGTTGATATATGCAAATATCTCAGAAGATAACGATGTACATCACGTACTATTTGTCAAATAAAAACAACATTTCATTGAAAACATTACCCTTACGTACAGACTGTGTTTCGATATGCACTGCGACCACTGTAACTTCTGACGTCACTACTGTATTCTGAAAACAATGGTGAATTTTCTATAATGGAATAATCTGCAGTATACTGTTTACCGCCATTTTGAAATTTACGTCAAAATGAAGACCAGATATATTTATAAGGAATTTTTATGTGGGATATCATTTATTTTTAATACCCCTCCGCCCATAAAAAGTAAAATAATAAATAAATAATTCAAATATTATTTTCAATAATGAAAATAATAGCAATTCATAAAAATTTTATTGTTGCATCATTTTATTTAACTTTAAGAGCGTGTTATTTAACTTTATTAAAGTGTTCTTCTTTACAACAAGCTGACCCGACAGACATTGTCCTGTCTTAACTATGAATATTGAATTCGAATTGGTATAATCTATATATATAAAAATGAATCCCTATTTCCCTTGGTCACGCCATCACGCGTGAACGGCCTACATACAAACGGTATATACAAACCGAAACTGTAATATGGTTTGTGTCTAAGATAGCGCGTATACAAACCACCATTAATGGTTTGTATCATTGGTTTTCTCTGTTTTTCTAATTTTCCGCGCAATTTTTTTAATTTTTTCTCTTATAAGAACCTTCTCCTGACAATAACAAACACAACAACAACAAAATATTGAAATCGGTCGAGCCGTTCACGCGTGATGTCGTGACCAAGGGAAATAGGGATTCATTTATATATATATATATATATATATAGATTATTCTTGATTGTTTGTATCATAAATGTTATTAATTAATCTTTAAATAACTTGATAATAACAAATACATCTAAAGTTAACCTTAAATTCATCTGCTTCTGTCAGTTGCTTTCAAATTTAAAATGGCGGCAATCATTGATGTTGCTAGGATAAAATAATAACATTGCACTGGAAGCCATAACGGAACGCAAAATTCAGTGCTCACCGTGTATATCGGAACATACTTGTTATATTATTTGACAAATGAAATACTCTTCTGAGAAATTATGTACATTGATATCCAGTGATAAGTGGTGTGAAATTTAAAACATAAATAACGTCATAATATAATAATAATTTAATCGAATATAATATTTACTCGAGTGATTTTTTAATAGATTAACCACCATTGGAAAATGTATTTTGTGTAATTATCAAATCAAGAACTTATAATTGAACTCGTATAAGTGCAAGACGGTGAATTTACAGATTACTGTAAGATATGACCGAATACATAAGTGTAAAAACCTTTAACAATTTGGCTATGGAAATTATTAGAATGAGTGTTCTTTTATAGCATGTGAGAATGTAACAAATTGTTCCGTTCTGTTAATCCCATTTTATAATTAATTATTTGTAGATGGTGAAACATGGAAATTTACAATAATTATATACGAAAAAACCACTTTGTATTTTCATATAATTCTAGGTTAAATTTTACTAAACAAGCTGCTTTTTTTTTGTTTACTTATTTTATTTATTTATAATATTTTAAAGTGGTTTTGAGTAAGAGAATCGATAGTTAGTTTGTACAAGGGATATTAATTATTTTTTTCTTTAATATAAAAATGTCATGATCAAATTTTTTTTTATTATTCCTTTATAACAATAGGGTATTTGATTAAATTTTAAAATATATTGTGAATTGTGCGTATGTATATAATAGATACTTCCTTAGTATTTTTTTCCAAAATAATGTCGAAAAAACGCTGAAAATAATATTTTTTTATTCAAATAGAAAAATTCCCGCCAAAACGCCCTGTGACGCAATGAACAAACTTAAATCAACCAATAGGGATCGAGTATTCTGACGTTTTTATGTAGTAAGTAACTACGCCATGCTACCAGTGGCAGTTCTGCTAGACGCGTTTGCTATCACGTGACAAATAGGTTAAATATTACATTTTTAAATTTGGTTTATTAAAATACTGACTTATTTCACGTAAAAAAACAAATTATAGTAATATATACTACACATTTTAGTCTTTATTATTAATAGTGTCAAATATCCTATTAACTATTTAAAATATTAATATTCTGAAATACTAAGTAATAATTAGGTGTAAAAATAATAATTCATCTTATTTCAAAATGTAAATAATACATTTGAAAAAATTAAAAGAACTGATCATATTAGATTATTTCTAGCATTTATTATAATTTGGGCGAAAAATGTCTTCCCGCCAAAAAAAAAAAAAAAGCAAAAATTCTTTAGTCACCTGTGTATGTGTCATCTTTTTAAACAGAACGGAACATAATAAAACACTGAACCTAAATGATAATGCAACGCTGTGATAAAGGACATCGTAGCATAGGTGATCTCTTTTTAAGAGGGCTTAACTCCACACCGCTGCGTTTTTGATTTCCAAAGGGTTTCTTCACAATGGTGCCTATCGTAATGTGTAAAAGGTTCCGTCAGAGCTTCGGTTGGGTTTTGTATCCAATACGAATTAGTAATTCTTAAAAAAACTGACCCATAAGAGTTATTGATTGCATATATATTAGGGTGATTCATTTCCGCAAAACATTTTTTTCAAGGTCCTCAAGCAAAATTTTAATCTACATATAGAAAAAAAAATTCTCACCAAGATTGAGCTCTTAATTCCTATTTTAAGTACTTGCAATTTAAATATGAAGTTTTCCCATTTAAAATGCATGTTAAAAAAAATTGTTTTTTTTAAATTTCTAATGCTTAGACACCTTTTATCATATTGGGAATCAGTTTGATGGACCTTACGGGAAATTTCACGCTCTTTAAAATTAGTGTTTTTTTCTGTAACTCACACTGGTTCGCCAGTAGGAGTCATCTAAATATAGTTTTTGGAATAAATTTTTTTTTCAATTTTTTTTTAGCAAACCGCAAAAATTAGGGAGAAAAAAGAGCTGACTCGTAAAAAATAGTTTTTTTTTTTACCAATATTTAATGAATTTACAGCCATTTTTAGGCCTTAAAACGCAAGAAATTGATAAATACTAACTAATAATGCTGCATTATTAGTTAGTATTTAGATGACTCCTACTGGCGAACCAGTGTGAGTTACAGAAAAAAACACTAAGGCAATTTTAAAGAGCGTGAAATTTCCCGTAAGGTCCATCAAACCGATTCCCAATATGATAAAAGGTATCTAAGCATTAGAAATTTGAAAAATGCGGAAATGAATCACCCTAATATATATGTTTTAAACACTACATATCCTATTTATTAAATGAACACACCTTAGAGCATTTACTACTAGAGCCAGCCTTGCCGCTCGACCGTACAAAACAAGCGTGCGAGAGAGAAAGCGTAAGAGTGTTACATCCTTTCTCTCTTGCTCCGCGTGCTGATTGGTACCGGTAATAGTGGGAAGCACTTGCCTCTCCCCACCGACCAATAAGCACGCGGAGCGAGAGAGAAAGGATGTAGCACTCGTACGCTTTCTCTCTCGCACGCTTATTTTTTACGGCCGAGCGGCAAGGATGGCTCTAGTAGTATATGGTCTAAGGCCACAACAATTAAGAGATCTATTTTAAATATCGATTCAATATTAATTGACCCTTGTTAATATAATAAGTACCATAACAAACAAATAATAAGATATATTTTTAGCCACCAATAATTTGCATGTTTCATTTTATTTAAAAATTACTAATTGTAAGATCAACACACGAAAAATTAAAACTACTGTGTATTATTTTCAAATGTATATCTGTCAACAATCAAAAATTTACGAAATTGCCGATAAAGTCGATACCTACTTAATATATAAAATAAAATGACAGTTTGTATGTAATTTAACCCTTAGAGCATATACTACTAGAGCCGGCCGTGCGAACAAGCGTGCGAGAGAGAAAACGCTATAACGCTACATCATTTTTCTCGCTCCGCAGCATAAGCACGCGGAGTGAGAGAGAAAAAATGTAGACTTATTGCGTTTTCTCTCTCGCACGACGGACGGAAAGGCTGCCTCTAGTAGGTACATGCTCGAAGATTATAACTGATAGTATGTCGTTAGATGTCGCTATCACTGAGTTTGACTGTACAAATTATTAATACTTTGATACAATAATAAGAAAATGTTAAACATTGTATAAATTAATTGTACAATGTTTCCATAATACACAGTTTGACTTTAAATCAATTTATTATTTATGGGCCCATTTTTAAATGCAGCTTTATTTAAAAAAATAAATAGTTGAATTGTTTGTTTTTAATTTATTATTATTGAATTTATTATGTTATATTCGTAAGATTTTATATGTTTATATACAAATTCTATCAAATATATTATTTTAAAATGATGTATTATTGATGTAAACAAAAATTAAGGTATGTACTTGTCTATTATAACCTCCATAGTTTGAAAAAACTAAAATCACTAGGAACATAACATAATCAGGTCTACAGATAGGCAAGTGTCATGTATTATTTGAGATAATCAGCGCTAATGTGAGTAAAGTTTGTACTATTAAATTCAATATTCATATGAAATTAATAGTACAAACTTTACTCACATTGGCGCTGATTTCATCATGACACTTGCCTATCTACAGACTGATTATTTCTTGTTCCTAGTGATTTTAGTTATTTTTTTTCAAACTGAGGAGGTTATAATAGACAAGTACCAAAATTAATATTCTATAATTGATATTAAATATAATATTTTTAATAATATTATAAGTTAAGAATTGTATAACTGGAAATTAATTGTTAGGTTAAAAAGTTTGCATTTCGATATTATCTAGAATAGGTCTTTTAACGTATTTTTAATTTATAAAAATAATTTTCGATTATTACATTAAGCTAACATTTTTAAAATTATTTTTGCACCATAGATATATCATCCTTTATGAAAATTTAAAAAGTAAGTAAAGGATTATAATCTTCTCAATATGCCCCCTAGATGTCTGGTTTTATTAATAAATAAACTTAATACTCCGCACAAGTTCAATTGAATCTTACATAACCTAGCTTTTAAATCATAGAGTCATAGACATAAAGAAATGGACAGCGCATCTGACTCGTAAAAAGAGCCGTGTCAAATGAGAGAGACAGAAGATGTTTGGAAATCATATATGTTATTTTCCAAACGACATGCATCTCTCTCTCACTTACAGAACATATGTTACACCCATATTACACCATTATGTTAAATACGAATGCGCTGTCTATATCTCTATGTCTATGCATAGAGTCACTTTCCATTGTTACAAAATTTTTCCATTGTTAGTTTTTTGACAGTTAATTCACATTATTATATCGAACATACAAACTTTTCGACCTGCCTTCATAAATTTTATGTAAATGCAAAAAAAAATCAGATTAAGCTCTATAATAAAAACGATCATATTGTTATTGTTATAATTTTATTAAAACTAAATTTATTTAAATATCTCAAAACTAGCACATTTACTACCAAAAATATTGGATGCCTAATATCACGAATTGGTTGAAAATGTGTTATGAAATTAATTAATTTAATGGTTTTCCATTTATTTATTTTTTCTCAAATATATTTTACTAATAGTAATTAGTAATGAATAAAACCTGCCTTAGCTCAAAACAAATTTAAATCATTCACGATCCATTATGCTTAATCTGTGAACATGTTTATATTACGATTCAAATTTAATTGCATGCTAATCATAATAAATATTTTTTATTTATTCTACATTATATTACTTTGTTTTATACGCTTATATAATGCGTTCGAATCAAAGTAATATAAAGTATCACGTTGTGTTTCAGAATTTATGTAAAGTATATATATATATATATATATATATATTACTATTTTAAAAAACGGTAATGCCTTTGCTATGCCACAAAAAAAAACGCATTATATAACGGTGAGTTTGGATTTTATGTAAATATGAATTATATATGAATTGATAGAATCCTGTAAAGTGAATCGTATTATGATGATGTAATACTTCACCGAGGGAAGTAAAATAATTGATTTTCATGTTTCAAGTTGTAAATGCACTCATCAATTTAATTTTATACAAAAAAAAAGCTTTCCACACATTTATCAATGAATGTCGTACAAAAATTTAATAATTTTATTTCAATGTTGAATAACTTTATGAAAAAAATTGAATTTTTGGCAAAAAAAAATTTTTAACGTCATTTTTTTTAACTACATAACCTCACAAAAAATAAATCAAATTTCAATCTGCTAATGTCAATGTGATGTAATAATTTAACTATGGGTGTCATAAGTAAACAACAAAATATAACTTTCTACTATAGGTATTGTTCATTTGAATTTAGTATCCGAGCTGTTGGAAAAAATCGAATTTTTACCTAAAAAATTTTTCTAACCTCAAATTTTTTAACTACATAACCTCACAAAAAATAAATAAAATTTCAATCTGCTAATGTCAATGTGATGTAATAATTTACTTTATTAACCCTTTAACTACGGGTGTCATCAGTAAACAACAAAATATAACTTTCTTCTGAGCTGTTATCACATTTATTTCAAAAACATTTCTGTAGAACATTGAAACATAACCTAAAAAATACGGACGACAGTTTGGAAACCAAGTTTGTATGGTGAAATGAAATTTTATGAAATATCTGCCGTCATCACGCGATTTTATTGGGACCCATAGATAAAGGGTAGAAGTAATAACGATAATAAGCAAAGGATTCTATCATACGATCATGATTCCGATTGATGCATTACATTTTTAATGTGATTTGTCAAAAGGAAATGTGTTGTAGAATTTGTTGTAGTACGTGCCAGCTTAGTTGACGAAGTGTTGCGAGAAGATATACAAATATAATAAATATATATAAAGTGTTCACTGCCATTTAATTTAAATCATTTCATCAAAATTATAATTACGTCAATTTTATCAATGTTATGAATCAAATAAAATGAAATTTTTACAAATAATAAAATGTTTATTTTATACAAACCTTTGTAGATAGATAGATGAAAAAACTGATTTACTAATTTAGTCTTTATTTTTAAAATCACTAATATTCTGTACATTTTTAATATTTAGCAAATATCTAACTAAAATACATCATACATGATTTGATTCTATATACATTAATCGTTAAATATTTTGAAACTAAACTACGTAATTTCATTATCTTCTGGTTGCTTTTCTAAATCCATTAATTTTTCCTGAATTCGATAAAACGCTTTCGCTTCAAAATGCGTAACTCCAATCGCCATGATAGATTGTGTTACTAAAATTGCTAAGAATGCATTTTTTATAGGTTTCGTAAATCGTAGCCATAATTTAAACACTTCTTTTGGTTCTTTCGTGATTATAGGTAAATTGTAAGTATTATATCTCATTGCGTACTAAAAAAAAAATACAAATGTTTAAACGCGTGTAATAAATTAAAAAGATTATCATAAACGTACATTAAAACTGGATAATGGTGCTAAAAGCGCTGGGTATAACGTACTTAATGATATTTGTAAAAATGCTGATCGTAATTCGATACATATAGGGCAATCGTTTTGTAAAAGAATTTTAGAAGCGATAAACTGAAAAGTGAAAAATCATTTTTATGCTATTTAAAAATATGTTATTCGTAAAGTAAATAGGTACTTCTTGATGGAAAAATGCAGATAAAACAGTAGGCATAGCAACTATTGGTAAGTACGAAGATAGTCGACCGTATTCAAGTAAACGTAATTTTGTACGGTAATGGTTATTGATAAATAATCCTGATAAACCAGAAGCAACAGCTAATAACCCGGGTCCATAACTGAATGACCAACTAAAAAGAGGATAATCAATTATTATTTTCGTGATTTAAAATATGTATTTCATTTGACATACACGTCACTTTTAGGAGTCCAACCACGAATTATTTTCCACTGATATATTTTGGCTTCAAATTCACTTAACAAAACTGCATCTTTCGGTAAATCATGCTTTGGTCTCATCAAAGCCATATTTTTGTCAGTAAATTACATTTTATTCCTTAAAATCTAAAATAAATATCTAACCTCAAATAACATAACCTCAAACAACATAAAAAATAAAATACGTAAAAAGTTTGTAATCTAATACAAAGTTACAAAGATGTCAGCACTGTATAAATGGAAAGCTGTTTTTGAATTATTGTAGATACCTAATAATAATTTGAAGAAATATTATATAAGATTATAACTAAGTACCTACATATGTTTAAGTAATTTTATATTTATTATATTTCTGAAAAGAACTAGTTTAGGTACCTATACATATATGAAACACATAATAACCTTAGTAGTTTTAATAGTAAAATATATTACAATTGGTAATTAAGGTACAATTCACCTGTTGTACATTGCATTTATTATTTATTCATTTTCATCGACACAAATAGTGTGTTATTCATCGCGGTAGAGAAAACATTTATAGTGAAACGATCTCTTTGTATTTTATTTTTAATTTTATAAAACAGCAAGTGATAATAATTAATTTTACTTTTTAATCATTTTTATAATTTCAAATATTATAATGGGTAATTCTGCATCATTAAAGTGTCGTGACAAGGGTGAAATCGTCTCAAAATATCAAGAAAATGATTACACGTATGTAATGTTTTATTTATTTATCAAATTTTAATATATAAAACGTAAATTTATTTTATTGAAAATAATAATCGAAATTTTGTATTTTTAAAATATGTGGTAACAATCGGTAGATAATATAAATATTTTAGCTTTTATGTACGTTATAGGAATATAAGGTATCTGTTAAAAGGTCGATACAATAATTATTTATTGATTCTTTTATCGATTTAAAATATCGTAATAGGAACAGACATACTATTTTATTAATAGGTCGACATTTTTAATTGAATTTTTATTAATGTACCTACTATACATTCATTTTTTTTTGTTAAAACTTTTTTTTATAGTATAAAAAATATTATTAAGGTCTTATATGAAAAAATATATAGTACATAAAAACCCTATATAGTGTTCAAAAAACTTTTGTTAACATTATATGTGATAGTAGGCATTCTTTACGAAGTTTAATTTCCACCTAACAGGGATATCCAAAAGTTTAATTTTCATAGAATGAATTGACTTTTTTGTGTTAAATAGCACATTCAAGGCTTTTATTTAAAAATGTTTACAATTTTATTTTTAAAGGCCTCAAATTCCTTTTTGTTATCCGATTTCCATGCGAACTTGAAATTAAGACCAGGGCCCCTATTCTCGAGTGAGCTCGAGAATATGTCAATTCGAGTTTTTCTTTCGAGATCTCGCATGCCCAGGAGCAGTCGAGATTTTTCATTCGACATTTCTAGTAAAACAAGTCGTATACGGTATAATTTACACAATCGAGAATCTAGTAAATAACTTAGTGACTTAGGGGCTCCTATTCTCGAGTTCGTTCGACTTTTCTCAACTAAAACTAACAGTCGCTCAATAAATTATTTACTAGAATCTCGATTGTGTAAATTATACCGTATTCTCGAATCTCAATGCAACTTTTTTTCTAGAAATCTCGAATAAAAAATCTCGACTGCTCCTGGGCATGCGAGATTTAAAATCTCGAACGAAAAACTTGAATCGACGTTTTCTCGAGTGAGCTATTTTTAATATGATTTTTTTCGGGCCCTGGGAGCCCTTGTTCGTTACATCCATTGTATAGGTACTAACAGCAAAATCGATCGTGTTATTTTATGAAAGAAATGGTTTCTATCAGAGCAATATTAATTGTGCTACTTTTATGCCAATGCATATAAAATATGTATTGTTCGCTTTTATGCTAAACATTTAATATGTTATAATACTTATTCCTACTTATTTTCAATTATATTGAATTTGATTAAATTACTGTTTGATAATGAAACTATTAATTAATATCTGAAAGTAGTTATTAAATTATACATATAATTAAATATTATTATTACAAAAAAAATAATTCTATTTATTTATAGGTTTTGATTTATATTTTTTTTTACTTGGGTGTAATTAAGGGTTGACCAAACCAACCCCCGCTAAGGGGGTGGACAAATAATACCATAAATGAAAGTGAAATAAAATACTTTTTAAATATAGTGGCGCATAGATCCCTAATTCGAATTATTAAATTTAAAAAAATAAACATATTTTTGAGATTTTGATTTTTTTTGGGTAGAGAATAATAAATTAGCTAAAATGACTACGTATTTAACAATGTATAGGGTTTATTGCTTTTTTGTCACAAAAACACCGTGTTTCTGTTTTGTTTTCTCGGTGTAAACACCGCATGAGAGTTTATAATTCAAGAATATTAATACAAACCTAAAACCATAGATTTAAAAAAATGTGGATATCTAAAATTTTATTCAATAAGTAATTTATATGTTTTTGCTATTATCACTTAATTTAATTAATGTTTTAAGTAGATCTATAATAATTAATGTTTATGTAAGTAATGTATAAGGTCAGTCATTCTTACGGATTTTAATTACTGTTTATATAAATGAATCACATATAAACGCGGTAACTTTGAAGGTAGCAACAATTGTTTCTTTTATATTAGTGACATTGAATGAATCCGCTTTCTAAAACTGGAGCAAGTTAATTGTACGAGTAAGTAATTACAGAAAAGTGAACGTTATAGTAAATAGGTACAGAATACTGAGTTTCAATTTTATATACAATAAAATTATGCATTTATGTATTTATTTTATAAACGCTAATTTTTATCATATGTGTAAAAACTTTCTTTATTTTTATTTATGTTTACTTAAACGCAGAGCCGGCCTTTGCAATCTCGGCGCCCCGGGCGAATTATTTTTTTGCCGCCCTTTTTTAATGAAGACTTTGACAAGTTTCACGCACGCGTTGTATGTAAACGCCAACAACGGTATTAAAACAGTGGTGATATTATGAAAAATTATATTGTACGGTTCCCTTTTGCAACATCATAGGGGTTAAATTTTTTATAAAAAGCTTCTATCATATCTACCTTTTTTAACCTTCATCTCATCCTCAGAAAAACTTACGTTGTCTACCCTCATGTGTAGATTTCTACACATATGGAATTTCAGTGTAGGTATTTTCAATGGTTAAATATATTTTTTTTATGTTTTTAATTGTTAATATCTGATATGCGATAGGCTTATTGCAAAATTAGATCAACGAAGTCAAATATATAATGTAAGTTTAAGAATATTTCGAAGGAAATGGATGTATCAACCGATTTTTATGCATTTTTTTAAATATCAAAATTGATTTCCCTGCTTAGTTGCATTTTAATTTTAATTTTTTTGTATTTGTGTTAATATTATTATGAAAAATTGAATATGAAATGAAATACAACTAAAAAATTTTGAATTTTAGATTTCGTTCAAAGTATGTTTATTTTATAGAAAATGACGTGAAAAGTTGAAATTTTCAAACCGCAGGTCTGTATCTCAACCCGTTCTCAAGATATGACCTTTCAAAGTTTTTTTCAAAAAAATTGAGAAAAATGGCTGTAACTTTTGAACGTGTGGTCGGATTTGATTTTTGTCGACGAATTTGAAATCAGCGTGTCAAAATCTATATAATTACATATATAACATGTAAATATTCGACAAAAAATTTTTGTCAAAAATCGGCATTTTTTTAAGGTATACCCCTTGGAAAAAATTCAATTTTCAGCAAAAATTTTTTTTTTCTAATTTTAAGTGTTATACGTGTCATTATATAGATTTTGACACGCTGATTCCAAATTCGTCAACAAAAATCAAATCCGACCTCATGTTCAAAAGTTATAGCCATTTTTCTACAAAATTTTGAAAAAACTAAAACTTTGAGAGGCCACATCTCGAGATTGGATAGAGATGAATTTCGTAAGAGGGGTGGAACCGAGGCTCCGGCACTTAGGCCACTAAGGCCCATTGTGCTCCCCTGGGTTTCTAAGACTCGTTGAAAAGGTCCGTTGCTTCAGCGAAGCATAGGATCCTTTTCCTCGACATGTCCTGAATATCTTTTGACTCGAGAAAAGGGGAGCCAAGGTATTTGCTCCTTAGTGCTGCAAGTGCTATGCAGTCACATAGGATGTGTTCTGAGGTTTCTTCCTCTGTGTGGCATTTCCTGCACTGTGGGTTAGGCGCTATGCCTATAGTGTGGAGATGGATAGAGATACAGACCTGCGGTTTGAAAATTTCAACTTTTCACGTCATTTTCTATATAATTAACACACTTTTAACTAAATCTAAAACACAAAAATGTACACCAATACCTCACTTTGCGTTGTGGTTACGTTCCAAAAAAACACGACGCAAATTGAAACGACGCAAAATGAATTATGATTTTCTATAGTAAACCATGTAAAAATCGAAGATAGGTTCCAAGGTTACAAAAATACTACTTTTTGAAAAGAAAATTGAACAAAGTAAACATTTAAAAAACAAAAATAATACAATATTTTATTACAAAAAACAAAAAAAAAAAAAAAATATTCAATTAATTTAAAAAAACAAAATACAAATTAATCACTGTCTGATGAGTCCATAGTGGCTGTTGTCGTAACGTAAAATAAATTTCCTTGTAGCAATTGATATTCGTAGCCATTTGATTCGAACCCAAAACAACGCAACTTCGAAAATCTAACGACGCACAGTGAAAATTAGTACTAATTCAGCAGCGACGCAACTTCAAAAAAACGCAATACGATTCGACGCAAAGCGAGGTATTGGTGTATAGGGAGTTATAATTAGTTTCAAAATTCACGCTAGTATCAGCTAGTATTATAATTATAAGATAGAAAAGAAAATTTTATTTTTTAAATATTAATTTTAATCTATGCATACCACATTTTGAGAAGCTCTGTATTAATATCTGTATACATATACCAATATATACTTATTAAATAAATAAAAAACAATTATTACTAAAATAATGTATTTAATACTTTTAACAATAAAATGCATTTGATTTTAAATATTTTACACTTTAAAATATAATAGATACAACGATCCCCAGCAATTAAAAAAGTAATCAAAACAAATCAAATTTTGACGTTTCATTCCGGATTTTGTAAAATACCGTATTCACCGCCAAAGTTTATTACGTCAAAGCAGTCTAAAGAAGTTTGCAGTACTACCTAAGCCAATCTACATTGCCAACCTATTTTTTAGTTATCAATTTTCATTATTGATTCCGCCTGAATCCGATAAACGTAATTCAGATTGAATTATGTTCAGATTCCAGAATAAAACAGAATGGTATTTCATTCCATTTGATTCTTTTCTCAATTACTGGGTCATTTATAAAGATACAAATATTCTCTTAAAAATACTGCTTCGGTAACTCGTTTAACTAAAATGTGGAATACTATTACGTCAGATTTTAATGTAGACTATTTGTGTTTCTCGAACAGTGTCGGATTTACACATTTTCCGCCAGTAGGCTACTTAAATTTTGTCGCCCCTACCGGCCTCTACAATTCGATACTCTAGTTCAGCGGTTCTTAAACTTATGTGGGTTAGGGACCCCTTTTTTGAACAATTATTTTTCGGGGACCCCCATCCCTGATAGAAAAACAAAAAAGGTCGTTATAAAGTAATTATTCACTGATAAATAGAAATATAAAAGTACTTTATGTAAATTAAATTTTGCCAAAAATGTTTCACGGTCCCCCGTAAAAGTTTGGCGGCCCCCCGGGGGTCCGCGGACCCCAGTTTAAGAACCGCTGCTCTAGTTCACTATCATATTAATTACATTTTTTTTGTCAATGACATTGTAACTTTATGATTTGTGCACTATCGTCCTAATTACACCACCTTTTTCCCGTAATTAGTATATGATTGTGAACTAGGGCTAGGGGATCAATGTGTCAGTTTCTAGATTATTTTTAGTTAAGATTGCACAAAAAATAGTTTTTGGGTATATTTCAGAACTAATAAAAGCTCAATCATGTAAAGAATTGTGTAAAATCAATAGATTTACAATAAAGTCCGCGACACCATATATCTATAACATTTGTATTTAAGCCACAATGACTGATTTTTATGTTACAAAGAAAATTAAAAATATTTGGGTTCTGTTTACGTGGACTTATTACCTGCAAAACATTAATCCTTATCGAAATAAATGATTTCATCGTCATAAGTACTTAATGTAGATATAATTTGCCCTTTACAGCATCCAATTTGGTCGTATAGTTTAGAAAATATAAATACAATTAAATATACCCTTAAATAAGAACTTTAAATAAAACTCACTGGGTTTAATTTCTGTAAGATATAAACAAAATTTGGCCCCAAATTTGCCGCCCTTAAAATCTGCCGTCCTAGGCTCCAACCTACTCAGCCTGCTGGTAAATCCACCACTGTTCTCGAACGTACCAATTTAACAATACCTATAACTAAAAATACAAGTCCAAGAATGACGTTATAACTTGCATAAATATAATACTGCCCTCGTGGTTGAATAGCTAATCCGTCATCACTTACAACTATTATAGTTAATATGGTTTGGAATAGAAGAGCTAGAAGGGTGTTGATACCGAATATCAATCCGTAGCTATCTTCACAAAGCTTCTTTGCTACTTCAGAATTGGCTACTGTTATCATGAACTGGTACAGAATACCGAATACTACGTAACCCATATAGCAAATCTGGAAAAAAATAAACACACTTTAATATACAGGATGATTATTGGTTGATATTAAAAATAATTAACCATGTCCATTCTTGTATCACAATTTGACAGGATAAATAAATAACAAAAGGTACTAGCACCAATTTTGGACATTTTAAGAAATTTTCTAGCTAGCATGCTTTCACAAATGAAGTATCAAACTTATATGACACTTTTCTTGTGTCTATAGACTTATAAAATGGACTGGGCATTCCCAATCTATCTGTGAAGTAAATATTGGCGAAAAAGTGTGAGAGAGACAAAGCGATAAAGTAGCCTGTAGTTGTCTCTTTTGATCACGTGACAGGTTTGCAGTCATTATAGACCTACAAAAAAGAAACAGGTTATGGGTATCATAAAGGAGCTAGCAAAAATTTCTAGCTTAAACTAAGCTAAAACTTTTAAATGGGGTATTAATTTTGTGATAGTATCTATGGATTTGCTATGGAATTTAGAGCAGTGATACTTCAACTTATTGTAATACAGTTGGCGACTCTGACTGTACAAAATAATTACCATAATATCACCACTATTTTAATACCGTTGTTAGTGTTTACATACAACGCGTGCGTGAAACTTGTCAAAGTCTTTATGAAACTTCAAGAAAACTGTCATATACACTGCCGTGCAAAAGTCTTTGGACACCTGTGATTTTGAATGTAAATATACAGATTTCAGTCAATAAAAATCCCCAAAATAGCGAAAAGAATATGTTTACTCGCAGTCAAAATAGTAAAAAAACAATTTCTCGTTAGCTTGAAAGACACTGTGCGTCAATACTTTCAGCTTGAGTAAACCTGACCTTTCAGGCATATAATTCAAAAATTTTCCTTAACATGGAAAATTGTAAATGCTGTATTTTATATAGATATGCAAGGATTATTACAAAAGTTGTAATTAAGTACTCTTATCAACATTTAAGATTTTTTATCAACCATTTTGCAGTTTCATATTTGAATCGTCCAGATTCCAGATGCAAAACCTGCTATCCACATATTTTAAGATTTTGAGGTTTTTGTATCTTTGGATTCTACTCGTCTCAGGCTACAAGTATTATACTAAATTGGGCTGCAAACTCGGCAAAAATCTCTTAAAATTAAATTTGAAAGATTAAGTCGGTTGCAGAAATTGCTATATTTTTGGTGAACTAACATAAAAATTATTTTAATAAAAGTAATACATTTTGTATCGAATTGAGACAAGAAAAAAACATGACAGGTTTTGCATCCAGACTCATGAAAAAGGCACAAGGATATTTTACCTAGAAGCTGCAAAAACAATTTATGTAATTTCGCTAAAATGTGTACAAATACACATGGCAGGTTTTGCATCTGGACTACTCATTTACAATACGCATAAAAATAAATGTCCAAAGACTTTTGCATGGCAGTGTAAGTTTGATACCTCATTTGATAGTGTTTGCAAGCTAACAGTTTGTGTTGCAATATCATTATACATAGTATAATTTTATGGTCAAATTGCATATAAAATTATAATAAAATGGAATGACTGTTATTATCGAATTATTACTAATAAACTGTTACAATATATTTACCATTTATCAATAAAAACAATCAAAGTAATTAACAATAAATGCATTCAAATTATGAAATAGTTAATTATACTTGTTACAGATAAATATAAAATTTATGGATGTAAAATATACGGTGCGTAGAGGAAGTGAATCTAGTCTGTCAAAATAAGAATTGGAGGAACAAGTTTTAAAATATATGTTTTATTATATTGCGTAGGTATATCTTCGAAATAGATCACTGCACACGCACGATTATTTCAAAATTGTAACGTGTGTGTTGGTAAAGATAATTGGTTAATTTTCGTTTATAAGACCACACAAGATAAATTAAAAAAATGTCTTGTGGGAAATTGGGCAAGTTTAAAAAAAACTGTTATTTAAATTTTAATAAAAATATTAGGTTATACAGTAATATTTCGTCAGTCTTGCAATTGTTTGTATTTCGTAGTAATTACTATTTATATCTGTCTGTATGTCTGTCCGTTCGTGCGCTTATCACTCGAGAACTACTTATCCGATTTACGTGTTTTTTTAAATTCATAAATATGTTCATTTAGGCAAAATAAGGAATAAGTAGTGACGATGAAAGTAAATTAAATCGGAAAAAGTTAGCTACTGACGCAGTACGTTCTTTTAAAATATATACGCTGCTTAAACAGTTAAATATTGAACAATATAATGAAGTAAAGAACCGTGTAGGGTAAAAATATCTACATTTTTCAAAAATCCTAAACGATAATTCCGTAGTACATGCGAACGAAGCCGCAGGCACAGCCTGTATATTAAAAATTGATATATTACTTTTACTATACTTACCCGGAATTTTTTTAGACCTGCAGTGATCAAATCAGATCTCGATAGATCTGAATTTTGAGACGTCATATTTTTCACTGGTTTTTGATCTGTGGAACCTTGTAAAGATCTACAAAGGCCTAAAAAGATCTACAACGATCTACAAAGATCTCTAAAGATCGTTGTAGATCGTGATAGAGATTGAAACTCCTGAGAGATCATTGTAGATCGTTGTAGATCTTTACAACTCTCCACAGATCAAAAACCAGTGAACAAATTTGATGTTGTCTCAAAATACAGATTTATCGAGATTTGGTTTAATCACTGCAGATCTAAAAAAAATTCTAGGTAATCAACATTGTTCTATGTCTATTTTGGATATTATCTATCTATTATTATTAAAAAACAATTGTTAAAAAATACATATTTATACGAATATATCTAAAAACATTAATTTTTTTTTTATCTCAAAAGCAGTTACAACAAAATTATAAATCTAAGTTCTCTATTTATTTTCATACATAAAAAGATTTTTTTATGTTATACATATGTATTCGAGTATTTGAATACACATTCGCTCACGTAAATTTCGAATTTTTATTCATAACCTATAAAACATCGTAAATATCTCGGATCTTAGTTAAAAATAACTGTTAGGGGTTGAATGTCAAGCTTTCATTTTTTAATTGAATATTAATATGTCCGAATTTACCTTAAAATCATAAACAGTTATGAATAATAAATACATCAAAATTTTACCCCTCCCCCATTCCCATAGGGGTTGAATTTTCGTAAATGCTATTTGTCTTGTAGAGTACCTACTTATGTCATGTATCATTCGGTGAATACAAAAAAAATTATCTTACAAATTTTTCCAGCCCCCTAACACACTAGGGGTTAAATTTTGGGAAGTGCTGAAATAACTGTTTCATTATTTGTGTTATAGAGTATTTATGAAAAGTTTCAATTAAATACGAACAAAAAAAAATTTTTTTTTATACAAATTTTGACACCCCGTTTTAACCCCGTAGAGGTTGAATTTCGAAAAATCCTTTCTTAGTGTGTGCTTACATCATAAAAGGAAGGCACCTACGAAATTTCACGTTTCTAGGTCCAGGGGTTTGGGCTGTATGTTGATATATGAGTGAGTGAGTGGTTAAGGACAAACTCTTTTATAGATATAGATTTGCAATTAAAATACATACCCAAATATTTTTAGTACTTGCCGAAGCAAACAAAAAACATCCTCCAATGACTGAACATACAGCCATCGTTAATTCACCGTATGCAGCCCAATTGATTCTCAAAGCTCCGGCAATTAAAGCCATAGCTGCTCCAAGTAGGGTCAATGTGGCTTCTACCGCCCCATTCCAAATCTTCGGATCGTCTGCCGTAGTATTTGAGTATAGATGTTGGTATGGAATGTCGGTATATTCTATTAAATTGAACAATGCTGATTGAATTTCTATGCACGAATATTGTCTTCGTATTACGCAATGTGGAAATAAATATATTAAAAAGGTAGTGGCACCAGTCTTGGATCATACCCCAGTGTTTTTTTTTTAAATTAAAAGTACTGAATTAGAAATATTTGTTAATAATTGATTACTGCAATTATTGAATATTAATCTTTACCTATGAATTTAACTGTCTTACAGCGTGATTTGATAATAATTGATTATTTTGTTTAACCCTCGGAGCCTCTTGTGGGTCAATTTGACCCATAAACTGACTTTGATCTTGAATAGCGCTCAGGTATTTTAAACTTTTCGCGATTTTTTTAAGTATGTTGAATACTTCAAAGGTATTTGTAACACTTATAAATTCATTTACCATGAATCAATGTATACCTTTGAATTTTGGTAAGTCAAAAGGTTTCGTAGTTGCGGAATTATAGGCGATCAAAAATAAGCAGGGTCAAATTGACCCAGAGTGTACTAGTAGGTTGAAAAAATAGGTGTGTACTCCGAGGGTTAAAAACAGTGGACAAATAATTATCATGGTTCGCCAGAATATCAAGAAAAGTGTATTTTCTTATGTGAATGCTTTACATTGTTTAAAATTTTACAACTCTTTATTTTATAACGTTTATTTTCTTGTACTTATCATTTTGTAATCTTTAACAAGTGATCGTCACAGGGTGATGTTGACTGGTTTTAATAATGCCATTACTGGAGAAAAAACTATATAATAAATAAAGACTATAAATTAAAAAAATACTTTAGTAATTAAATTAATTTAATAAACAGACAGACACGGAACAAAAAGTGTTTGTCTTGACAAAAAACGAAGGACAATATTTTTCTTCTCATTTTAAAACGATCACAAAGCATCTCGTGTCTTCGATATTGCGAGGAAGCAAAAGTTACTTGTTTTATTAGTAACATAAGATAAGTTCATGAGAATTACGAAAAAAAGGTTAAGCCTTATAAATTTACGATTTTTTGTACATTAAAAAAATTATTTATAAATACTGGAAAATTTTTTGCATAAAGCTGAAGCATATTATTAAAATTTCCTATTTCTTTTCTTATCGGAAGTTAAACTAGCATTTAAATACTTTTCCATATCATTATTCAAACTTCCTATATCTAGTTAATCAAGTTTCTTTTTTACTACATTTATATTTCCACTTTCATTGCATCTATAAACTGTATAATATGTTAAATGTTAATACTTTACTTCTATTTGGATTATTTTCATCCAATATCAATCCCCACAATGGCTGCATATAATTCACTACTTGAATAAAACCACAAGTTGCTAATGCCCACCAAAACGACCACTTGATAACATGAAGAGACGAGTACGCAGATATAAAATGTTTCCAGAGAAGTTTTATAGCATTCACGTAAGCATCTGATGACTTAAGTGACATTCCAGGTGATTGGTTGAAATAAATACTTTGTTTCACAGGCGGAATAGCTATTGACCAGATTGTAGCAAGTATCATAACTGTAGAACAAATATAAGGTTAATATTAATGCATCTTAAAAAATGGACGATTGCGAGTAAATCTCGCGCCCTGAGAGTTCCTTATTGTCATATAAAATTGAATTATTATTGATAATAGTTACGAAAATAATGGATACGATTCCAAAAACGCAGATGTTGTATGAAAGAAACCGCAAAACTAAGTTTTTCACGTAATAATTGAAGTTATTAGAATTAGAAATTAATGATTTTGGGGTTTTTCTCTTAAGGGGCTATACCAGTGTGAACGCTGGAAATTTGGGTGATTTTCGGAAATTTTTTGGAAGAAAAATACTCAATGAAATATTTTGGAAAATTTAGAATATATTTATTTATATTAGAGGTGTATTCCATAATTTGTTCACGTAAAAATATCGATATTTAAGCGACTTATGCGCTGTCTTCGAAGGCGCCAAAAAAAAATCTCCTCCACTGTGGCCATGATTCCGGACGATGGAATAGTTGAAATTGAAAAATGGAATAATGCTATTAAACTGGAAGGTATTTCCTGTACGATGAACTAAGATTTTCGAAAAATATCAAAATCTAACAAAATGGCGTAGTTATGAAAAAAATTGCCTATAAAATGGTCGTACTTTTAATGCCAAATCATCAATTTTCATCCAATCAAAAATATCCTAGTTCATCGTAGAGTAAATATATTCAAGAGTACTCAGTTCAAAGTTCAAGTACATCGGATAATTGCTCTTTGAGTTACAATGTCAGCAAGTTTGCAAAATCTAATTTCGAGAAAAACGCATTTAACGTCAGCTCCTGGGCATTTCATATCTGCGAGCGGTCGCTCTTTAGAAGGCTGCTGTTTAGAGAATATTAGAGATACGGCCTTGAAATTTTCACAGAATATTCTTGAAACTATAAACTCTCCAAAAAGGCAAAACAAAATTAATTGATTTTTTGAAAATTTCACACTGGTATGGCTCCTTAACTTGTGTTATGAGACCTTCCTTCGTGCCAAATTTCTGGATTCTAAATCAACGGGAAGTACCCTATAATCAATCAGTTTTTCAGTATCAAAACACGCTTTGAAATAACGTATCATTTTACGTTTAAAGCCCTAAACATAAATTAAGTAAGCTTACATGTATGTACCTATAATAAAATATAAACTTACCTCCAAAAGTAATATAATTAAGATCAGCTATGTTCATTAAATTAAAACTAATCAAAAGTTGAGCTGTAAGAGAAGCAGAAAATCTTCCAAATAGTGCTGCAGCTCTGGTATGAGAAGTAACAGCTTGATATTTATCTTTAGGAACTTTTGCATATATGTAAGTGTAATATGCTACTTCGCAAGCCATAAATAATCCATAGAACACCTAAAAATAGGAGGAACATTAGTAAAACAGGTTTTCTTTTTGATGTCTGTTAAAGAATACGTACTTCCATAGTTTGAAGTGCAGGGACACTTGAAGTCCAAAGTAACAAAGACCAAATAATAATACCACAGCATCCTAGGATGACTATAAGAGGCTTATATCTACACAGATCTGTGATAAGAAAAACAATGACTAAAAGACCTAAATAGGCGTAAGTCCCCACTGGATAAATTTGTTGTGTTGTTTCTACCAAAGTCAAATTCTTCCATCCTGTTAAGTATTCAAATACGTACGGCTCTGAAGGACGAAATTCTTTAAGGAAACCAAACACCGATAGCATTAAGGATATTTTGAGCCACATTGGAATCGTTATCTTCATTTTGAAGACTGCAAGAATAATAATTATTATAATAATAAGTTATACGTTTAGCACACTGTAAAAAAAGATTTGGTAAATTTGCTGTAATGATAGAGCTAGTTTTTCATTATTTTTAATAAATTACATGTGAATATATTTGTTTTAAAATTTTCTAGTATTTAAAAGGGTTGAAGTTTCGAATAATTAGTTTTTAAAACGTCTCTACACTGTCGTGCCAAACTTGAACACTAGATTAAAAAAAATATTTTAAGCAAAAAACTCCCAATAAACAAGTGTCCGGAAATTATTCCTTAGGGAACTACAGGCTTCCAAAGATTTTACTAAAAATGAGTTTTAATTTAATATCTAGAGAACCCTTTGTGATAGAATTATGAAATTTAGTATTTAGTTTAGTAATAATATGTGTTATCGATTTCTAATATTAACCAATTATATTTTAGGCCAGGGCTGTATGGGGCCAGTGGACCCATCGATTTCGATCTAGTAATTATTTGTTCCTTAATTTTTTTCCTGAGTTGGTACTTTTATAAGATTATATGTTACAAAATACATAAAAATATACTTTGCTTGTTTATCATAGGATGAACCGTTTTCGAGATATATCGATGGAAAAGAAAGCATGCAGAATTAACCTTAATACGGATGCTTGAAATTATAAAAAATAAATTTATATTCTTATTTCATGATAAAAAATAAGACAAAAAGTTAATATAAATATACTTCCGAAAATGCATCCATATCAACAAATAACCATTTTTAGTTTGTTTTTTAGTCATGTTAATAAAGTACATGTAACAGTAATAGAACTGGCTATAGATCTTAGAGGATTCATATTAGGAGGTTTATTAAAAACTTTATTCTTACCTTTAATCATAGAAAAAGAATATAAATTTATTTTTTATAATTTCAAGCATCCGTATTAAGGTTAATTCTGCATGCTTTCTTTTCCATCGATATATCTCGAAAACGGTTCATCCTATGATAAACAAGCAAAGTATGTTTTTGTGTATTTTGTGTCATATAATCTTATAAAAGTACCAACTCAGGAAAAAAATTAAGGAACAAATAATTACTAGATCAAAATCGATGGGCCCACTGGCCCCATACAGCCCTGGCCTAAAATATAATTGGTTAATATTAGAAATCGATAACACATATTATTACTAAACTAAATACTAAATTTCATAATTCCATCACAAAGGGTTCTCTAGATATTAAATTAAAACTCATTTTTAGTAAAATCTTTGGAAGCCTGTAGTTCCCTAATGAATAATTTCCGGACACATGTTTATTGGGAGTTTTTTGCTTAAAATATTTTTTTCAATCTAGTGTTCAAGTTTGGCACGACAGTGCTGAATCATCCTGTATAACCAATTGTGTAGAATTTCAATAAATAGAGCACTTTCGGCAAGTTCTCTCATTTTCGTGTTTTAAAAACTCTATTTTTAATATCCAATTACTCAAAAACCATACGTCCAATATTTTGAATAAAAATTAGTAAAATATATGAGTTATCCATAAATAACATATTCAAATTTATACATTGCTCTAATGATCAAATAACCTTAATGAAGTGAGACTTCTTTAGCAAGCTCGACACTTTTTAAAACTTGAAAAGGTTTTCAAGATGAGTGTGTCCATATGCATGAGAGAGCGATGAGTATATGTACACAATAAACATGAATAAATAACTCATACGTTCAAGTCAATTTACGGTTATGCGTAAAATAGCGATAATTAGATGTATAAAAGAAAGATGGATGAATGCATTATACAAGTCGTGTTTTATGCGACAAATTAATACGTTTAGCTTTATTAATTTAATTCGTATGGTTAATGAAAAAAGTTTCACTTTTGTGGTGTTTACACCGAAAAAACAAAACAGAAACATCGTGTCTTTAAAATACTTCGTATTTAAAAATGTAGGTATAGGGTTTGTTGCTTTTTTGTCATAAAAACACCGTGTTTCTGTTTTGTTTTCTCGGTGTAAACACTGCATTAACTGTGAGGTACACGTCACTTTAATTATTTATGTATGTATGTATATAAAACATAATATTTTACCTTTTTTTATTACGTTTTCTTAAACTATGTATAACAATTTTTTTTAACAAGAACTGTTCACATATGTATGTATGTAGATCACAATTTTTTATGGGTAGTAGGTACTGAAAGATAACGAATCTATCTTTTGTATAAACATGATAATATTTTTTAAATAATCGATTTTATTTGTAGGTATATGAGATATTGTAATATACTTTCACACATATTTATTATTCATTTGATTACTTTATAATTTAATTTGATAATAACTGTTTTAAAATATTTATTTTAAAATAATACTCATGTATAAATAATATTAATAATGTTTGGGTATATAAATTTATTATTAATTATTTATTAGTACATTTTTTTTAGTTAAAATTTTTAAAACTGACTCAACAATTATTATTTTAACCATTTACATATTTATTTATGTTATTATGATATGTTTAGACTGATATTATTCATGTGTGTATACATTTTTATGACGAATACTTTTTTTTATGAATATTATCAAACATAGATAAGGTACATTGTAATCCCAACTATTTTAATACAGGTACACATATACTGATACTTAATGTAGGTATGTTATTAATTATAGTCTGCAAATTATTGTCAGCAGTGGCGTGTATAAAAAGCGTAATATTAAATTAATATTATTTATTTACTTCTCTGCTTATTGGTTCACTTATTGTTAATTGAAATGTAAGTACATGAAAAATATACTGTAAGAATTACAGTTTTTCCTGTATATCCCGTATAGTAAGACAAAATCTATACTATGAAACTATAATAATATAATTTTAGGTTGTATTTTTGCAGTTTATTCATTAATTTATATTGAGTACCTCATAAAATTTCTAAATTATAGGATTATACGACAATTTTCCCTGATTATTTTGCTTTTTTTTTCAAAAATCACGCGTTTTTTCTCGCAAATTACTTTTTTCCGTGTACGCTACTGAATTTGATAACTCGAATTGCACTAATTACTTCACTTTTCTTGACACAAAAGTGTTTATTTTTTGTATACGTAGTTGAATTTAGTTTTAATTCAATATTACTTACATTTTTTGCAGTGAAAATTAATTTTGTAAAAAAATTAATTAAATGCACTTTATAATTGTTTTTAAATGTTCAAAAACACGTAGAAAAATAAAGAGTATTTTAAATACATCTCTAATTATTTTGAGACCCGGTTTCAATAACAACAGGTATCTTCAGTTTTACGGTAAACTGTTTGGTAACTATGGATTTGATTTTTTTATTTAAATTGTAGTTAGTTATTTGAATGGTTATACCAATATGTAGTTACCGACAGTTTTTTTAGATAAATATTACCATAGAGCATGGAGCGTGCATCTGACTCGAAAACACAGTCGTCTCAAAAGAAAGAGATGGAAAATAGTTTAGGATATACTTGCCTCTATTTAAATAGGAGTGTCTATATTTTTCTTCTTAAAAAAAGAGATAGACATATCCTAAACATACCGCATCTCTCTCTCACTGTTGTAAAGAAATTATGTTAATATAAAATGCGCGATCCATGCTCTATGTATGCATATCTATGAATATTGTTAGGTTATACTATTTTCACTACAAGTGCGTTTGCGGGCTTTTCTTATCGAACTAAACAAAAAATATAATTCTGTGTTCTGAAATAGTAGAATTAATAATAAAAAAATAAATTAATAATACATACAAAAGTAACTAACAATAAGCATCAGAATTAATCAATCCATAACTAAAAAAACACGCACAAAAGACAGTGGCGTGTTATTAAGTTTTCAGCTAACAATAAAACAGTCATTTTTACTTCAAGAGTTTCTATACAAATTAAATAAATTTCGATACCACCCTGGATTAAGTTGGGCATCTGGGTAATTTTTACTCACGATTTGAGTTTTTTTTTACAAACACCCGGTCACGAACGTGACACAACTTAATATATTATGTTATAAATTAAATTTCCAAATGCATATTTTTATAAATTATTTTTTTATTTTCGATTTCGTTAAAAGTATATAGATCTAGGCTTCCAGGTGTAAGTCAAGATCCATATCCAGATTATCGTACAGCCTCAAAAATTAAAAGTATATTTATTTATTGTACAGAAAATGACGTGCAAAGTTGAAATTAAAACCGTATTCTATGTACCTACATATTTTTATTTCACACAATTTATAAAAATACTTACATACATTATTTTCATTTAAAAAGTATAATTAACATATTATTTTTTTATATTATCGATCATACTTATTATTAACTAAATTATTTAAAAACATTAAATATTAATACGAGATTTATCAAATTAGCTGTTCTCATATTGAACTAAATTTATAACTAACGCATGGCTCCTATACAATATACAACGACCTATGCTGTGATAGCAAAAAGAACAAAATGCTACTTCACAAGTTTTTTTTGTATTTTTTTGTACACATATATAGTATACGAATACATACACACACATTTTATGTTTTTTTTTTTTAATGAATGTTCATACAGTATTATACTAGTGGTTTGAAAATACTTTTATTATATAACAGCAAAACAGTGATTTTAAACCTGTGGACCTCAAAAGTTTTGTACAAATTTATTTATAAAAATTAAAAATAATATTTACGTGATTCGATTTTATTTTTCAGATGCAAAACTCATCCCCCCTCCCCCCTCTTTCAGAATTTGTCAATATAGATTATTTAATTTAACATGACAAAAAATATATAACAAAAAATTACCCCCCCACCGTTTTTTTCTGAAAAAAAAACAGTCGAGAAATCATCAGTTTTTAATCATTGCGACATTTAAATTGATTCGATTTTATTTTTACAGATGTAAAACTCCCCCCCCTCTCCGAATTTTTCACAATACATTATTTAATTTAACATGACAAAAAATATATTAAAGAGAATTACCCCCCTCCCCCCGACGTTTTTTTTTCTGAAAAAAAACAATCGAGAATTAATCAGTTTTCAATTATTGTGACTTTCATAATTCTATACGTACCCTAATATATTCCATTTTACATATAGTGTTTTTTTTTTGGCACATTAACTCACAATTTGAATACTGATTATTTTCTTACTTATATTAGTTACACAGCACGATTGTTATAGGGTATAAATGTAAGTTAAATTTGTTTGTTGTAAGATCGAGAACAGTATTGAAATTAGCACATCAGTCATTGATTTCTGATAGTGACATTGAGTTTGACCAATGATCAACAAGATATATTACAGAGTTTATTTAAATCATTTAAATCAATCAACCATATGTTTTATTGATTGATTTCATACATATTCATATGATACGTATGTTTGATACACATACATTGATTGATGTATTGTTTTATATACAAAGATTATATGAATATAAGTTTATTCCTATATCACTGACCACTGATAATTTTTGGCACTGGTGTTAAGGAAGGTCATTTGCTTAACGTATTAAAAATTTTGTACGTCCGCGTCGAGACTATATTTTTCTGTATCTATTAATCCTTTTTAGGTATATATTATAAACCGAAACGTTTTCTGTCTGTCTGTCTGTCCGTTAGTGTCCTGATCACTCTAGAACCACTTATCCGATTTACGTGTTTTTTTTTAATTCATAGATATGTTTTTTGTCCAGATTTTAGTATGAATTTTGTTATGTTAGGTAACATAAGGAATAAGCATTGGTAATATTAAATAAAATCGAAAAAAAGTTTGCCACCAGCTGCAGCGTGCTCTTTTGCTATACCCTGCCTAAACTGTAAAATATTGAACAATATAATATAGTATACAATAAAAAATCTATATTTTTTCAACTGCACACAAAAAACTGTATTGGACCAAGAAAATCTTGTTTCGTATATAACGAAAACAATATTTTCTTAATATAACAAAAGTACTCTTAATCCAACTACATTATTTCTTCGTCCAAGAATACTATAGTTGGATTAAGTATATATTACTTATCTTAAGAAAATATTGTTTTCGTTATATACAAAACAAGGTTTACTTGGCTGAAGTAAACCTTTCTAACTGTGTAGTACCTACATTTTTCCATAATTCTAAACAATATTTCCGTAATCCACGCGAGCAAAACCGTTACCACAGCTAGTTAAATTTGTTTGAAAGGTTTTAAAATGGCGATTCAATTATAAATCTAACTATTAGCATTACTGTTCCATTTAATTTTCCCTACGTTTAAAAATAATCATCCTGTATTCAATACACACCACTGATTTTTAACGATAACTATTAAATTCCAATAAAAAAGTGTGCGTGTACTTATGTACGCGCGGTAGAAGTTATACTTCTTTGACGTAGTGACATCTAGCGTAAAAATGCAAAACTAAAAACAAATTTTACCGACTATCATAACAAAAATCTGTATTATTTACACCGAATCTGGTTGTATTACTAAAACTTCTAAAGAAGCATAACTTAAAAAATGTAGTAAGTAAAAAGGCGCCAAACTTAACCCACCTAAGGGTAACTTAACAAAGTGAATAGTTTGAAATATCGTACAGTACCCGAGGGTTAAAGCTAAAGCGAACTGAGCTTTTGTATTACTAAAACTTCACCCTGAACGCGTCTAAAGAAACATAACCTAAAAAATGCAGTAAGTAAAAAGCACGCTTAAGGGTTAACAAAGTGTATATTTAAAATATCGTACAGTACCTGAGAGTTAAAGCCAAAGCGAACCGAGCCAAGTTTAAAATGTCAAAGTTGACTATTACCTTTATAGAGACGTCTTAGGGTGACAAAGTGAATTAAGCCAAAACTGCAGTACATACTTATCAGTGTAAGGCTGTAAGGCATCGATGAGTTTGATTTGTTAGGTTATATACTATATAAAAAATTGATAGGCCCTTTTGAAGGTTTGTGAGGTGTGCGGTATTGCTTAGGTCCAGGTGTCTTCTGGAGGTCAAAGGTCATTTTTTTGTCGTTGCTTTAATGTGTCACTTAGACGTTTTCTTATGTAGCGATTGTGACGTAATTATTATTTTTTTGTTAGAAAAATATCTGTGTATAAATTTTGTGCAATTTTTATTGATCAGGATTTTATGACAAATAATAATTCTAAATAATTTTTTATCTATATTTTGAGTTGGAATTAATAAATGCAAAATAATCTGCAAAAATAAATATTTTATTTATAAAAAAGGGGTATGTGTTACTTCCTAAAACTTTAATAAAAAATTGTTTCAATGCATTTATTGAACTTAAAATTATTTTTTTAAATCTTTACTTTTTCTCTTAGTAGACAGAATTTTATTATGTAAAAGTTAGTAAAGATATCAACTCGTGATTATTTTTAATCAAGAAAAATATTAATTTTTATATTTATCACTATGTATAATGTATATTCATAAAATTTATGTAGAACAAAAAAAATTAAGTGTTACAAGTTACAATAGATAACTATAATTTCATTTTTCAACTCGTTTGCATAAATAGTTGTCGCAAAACGTCAGTGGTATGTGTTAAGTTTTTATTTTAGTCGATGAAGAAAAATTAGTTAAAATTTGGAAGATGAAGCAATATAATAATAAAATTGTCAAAATTTTAAATGTACATAAATATTAATTGATATAATTTAATAATGTCTAATTGTAAGTCCTGAATTTATTAAATATTTTTAAAAATGGTTTGAAGTATAAAATTGCACGCGTACATTACCTTGTCATATTATTAGACCCAAGCTGAAAAATTTTAATTTTCACTTTTTTTGTTATGATTATTATCTTATTGAAAGTTATTTGTACTTGTGTTTTCAATTTCATAGATACTTTTGTTGTTTTTATAATACTGATGCAACAGACATTGTCGTGCAAAACAATAGTTTGACGAGTTAAAAAAGTTAAAGTGCATTCAAATCGTGTGAGGTATGTAAGCTCTGTTGACTATTTAATTTTTTCGATGTACGAGTATATGTATGAAATCCGGCATTGTATAGAATTCCTAGGTATTCTATATAGAATGCCTAAGAATCACCAGGCAATGTATGAAACGAATTTAATTATATAGGTACATTTCCTAGGCATTTCATAGACTAGAAATATAAACATAAATAGGGTGAATCAACCAATTTTGGTTCAGGCATAGATATTGGCTTTATTTATGTAATAAAATACTAAAATACTAATTATTTATCTTACTTAATACTGGCCAAAAATGTTATTAAATGACTAAATAAGAACTATTATTTTTGTATGTTTTTTATTTTAACAATTTTAAATCATATACTTAATATTCGTCTGAACTAATTTTATTTATTATAACAATAAATAAAAATTATTTCGTACATTGCCTGAAATCGTTAGAAATTGTATAGAATTCCTAGGAATTATATAGAATGCCTGAATTACATACTTTGTCGATGACATATATGTATATTAAAAATTATTGAGATTTCTGACTAAGATATAATTTTCAGAATGGGAAAACGTCGGCAATTAAAGTTGGTCAAAATTCCGTTAAATGAAAGCTAAAAACATGACGCAATATCGAATAACTGAAATTGAGTGAAAAAAAATTATAAAAATAGAACTTGGTGATGATTAATCAGCACACAAAAGTTCGTACTTTTATTTTTTAGTTTGGGTCTAATAATATGGCAAGGTACTTACTGTATGCAAGTAAATCTAAAAATTTCACTTGGGTATATATAGGGTGTCCTGTAAACATACCTACAAACTTTCAAGAGTTGTCGAACGCATTATTTATATTTACGGAACATCCTGTATAATTTTAATGTCAAAATTTCTTTTAAAAGTAACCAATGACAACAGTAAATAAAAAAATATTATATTTGACGTTACATATATTAGAAATAAAATCTTTAAAGGAATTATTATTTAGAAGTAAATATGACCCAAATATGACCTATCCACAATATTATCAATGATTTTTATGAGACTTTAGAATTAATGTTTGTCAGTCTAGCTATTTGAATTAATTTTCTATGATTGATGTAAGAAGGATATGAAAAAAGTCAATTGTTTTGTGCCAACTTTGACAGTTAATATGAAGTTAATAAATTATTTTGGAAATACCGTTGAGTTATCGTGGAGGAATATTCTAAGTTTAAGGTAAATTTTATGTTATAACATTTATTTATAAGTATTGTATTTTTTTATTAGTATTGATTTTTTTGGTTAGAATAATTATATTTTTTATAGCAGCATGTATTTATTTACTTTTAATATAAAATATATTAAAAATATTATTTTATAATCGTTACCTCTTCTGTAACTGTAGTTAAGATTATGCGAAACCTTTATCATTTTGATAACTTTTTATTAAGTTAATAAAATAAATAAAGTTTACTTCTTACACCAGCATTTCTCAACCTTTTAGTACTTGCGACCCAATTTTCAATCACAATTCTCATCGCGCCCCCCTTCCCCCCACCCTCATGCAATAATTTTTACTGAAAAATAGATCTCAGTTAAATATAAAAAAATGCTTTAAATTGTAAATTTCTAATATTAAACTTTCTTTCGAAAAACTTCGCTCTGCAAGATAGGTCCAAAGAAGTCACTAATAATTATTAATCTTGTTTTTAATTTAATACTGATAATATGATAAGTTAATTAATAAATACATTGTATACTACTGATACAATCCTATTTATAAGTATATTATATCAGTGTATATGTGAACGTGTAATTTTTTTTTTTTTTTTATTCATGTCAGGATGTATTTTATTGCTTTTCATTCAGTAAATTAAATAATTTTTTTAATAATATTTTTTCTCAATTATGCTTGCGCCCCCCATTCAGTTTTATCACGCCCCCCTAGGGGGGCGCGCCCCACAGGTTGAGAATCTCTGTCTTACACTGTTCACTATTACTACAAATATCAATTTTAGTTTTTCAACTTTTTTAGCATTTAATAATATTTTTTTAATGAAAAAGCAACAAAACTACTTTCGCTTTATTTGATCTACATTATATATTTTTAATAGTCATTTCTGACAAGACAATATCAGAATTATCATATTTGTAATTATTTATCAACATCTAGGACAGGAATATATCATATAATCACGGTATGAGTAATGTATTACCTACAGTATATTTTAATAAAAAAATCTTCTAGGGCATTACAACCTTGTTGTAATGTAACATTTGTATATAGTAACGTAATAAATAACAATGTCGTTTTACTTAAAGGTTGGTACGCCTTAGTTACAATTATTGCAAGTCCCTATTGCATTTTTTAATGCATATAAATGCATTTTTAGATTTAATTGATAAGTAGCTACGTGTAGGGGATAGTAGGGTAAATGTAACATATTTTCTTTTTTTTTTGTAAATTATTACTTTTTTTTATTATACATGTTACGATATATTATTGATTATTTTCTTAAATGTTATCTGACCTCCCTCAAAAGTTTAGCGATTTTTTTTATACCGATGTCTTTAATGTTTTTTTAAAGATTCCCAACGGGGTGCAGGTGAACCCCCATGGGGTCAATGGAAGTTTAAAAAGAATCTATAGTATTTCAGGGGTCCATGGTAAATTTTTCTGTTTTAAAATGTTGAATTGCAATTACTTTTTTTTTGCTTTCTGCTTGTACTTTTCCGACAAGATTGAAGTATATTTATGTATTAATTTAAGGGGGTCTATAAAGATAATCATTCTTTTAAAAAGGGTCTATGTAACCCCTGTTTTAAATAATAAAGAATATAATTATAAAATAAATTAATTAAAAATAATTGTTTTAAATATTACTGCTGAACAGTAGTGAATTTTTAATTTTGGGGTTTTATGTAAAATTAAATTTAAATACCTCTTAAATTACATATTTTTGTATAGCCTTATGTATTATACCCAAATAAAAATTTCAGTCAGTAAAAAAATGCAAGAAAAACAAACAATTAGCAAAAAAATATGTTTTTAGTTATTTAGAAACCCTTGAGCAATTACCTTTTTTTATACAATTGTAAAAATAAAATTTTCTTTGTGATGCCCGCTATCATAAAGGAGCTAGCAAATTTGCTAGCTAGAAGACACTCAAATGAGGTATCAAACTTATATGACAGTTCTCTTGGAGTTTTATGAAGAATTTGACAAGTTTCACGCACGCGTTGTATGTAAACACAAACAACGGTATTAAAACAGTGGTGATATTATGTTAATTATTTTATACGGTCAGAGTCTGCACCAACTGTGTTACAATACGCTGAAGTATCACTGCTCTAAATTCCATAACAAATCCATAGATAATCACAAAATTAATACCTCATTTGAGAGTGCAAATTTTGCTAGCCCCTTTAAGATATCGGATATATGTATATCTTAAAATTTCGCGGTCATCATCACCACGTGACTAATATCATAACTACCATTTAACAGAAATTTTGTGTGATAAAAACATGCATTTATTGCAATAGGTTTATTCTAATAATTACTACTTTCTGTAGGTATTTTTAATTTAACTTACATGGAAACCCCGTATTAAAATAACAATTCACAAGAACTTGCGAGGATACATTTTGACCATCAATATTATCTATATTCTCCATTCGATTTTAATTTTCTATATAGTAATACTTTTTCAAAACCTGTATCTCGATACATCATCGTACTTATTCAGCTTTTTCCCTTTCGTTGTGATTTTTCCGGCATGAGTGCATTTGTTCTTTAGTTCATGGTTATAATACATGTCGTGTGAAAGTGCTGGCAACGAGAAAATCAGCTGATCGCGAGATGCAGCCATCACGCATGTGCTAGATATTATTTTGTACTTGTGTGTGTGTGTGTGTCTGTGACGTCACATGTAAAATATCGAACGGTTCGAAATGAGTGAGATAGAAAATATTTTGTAGATATGTATACACTCAGCACTCTGCTATACGACCGTCCACTACACGACCGCTCCGTTAGGGAGCGTTCAAGTATTACGTAACGCAATTTTTGGAGATTTTTGACCCCCCCCCCTCCCCCCATGTAACGCGCCGTAACGTTTTCTGTACCCCCCTCCCCCTAGTTTTTACCTTAAAACTGTTACGTAACGCGTAGTTCAAAACCCCCCTCCCGCCTCTGTAACGCATCGTAACGTTTTACAAGACCCCCCCCCTCCCCCCAAATTCGTTACGTAATACTTGAACGCTCCCTTATACAATGTGTCGACAGTTCTAACCAACGTCCTTCCCCCATCCCCACCATGATACCACCGTGACTGCTATATTTCTGCGCGTTTAAATTCACCAATCAACGTTAAAGTTGGCGCGGTGGTGGGTGCCCCTCTAGCCGTCGTGTAGTGGAATTTTTGAATTACCGATGCCGTCGTATAGCAGAATGCTGAGTGTATGTAGATAACATTAAAAACCAGGGTCTTATAAAGATTTTTTAAGCTAATATGAATAGGGCTATGGAGGTTATTTTAGGTTAAAAAGGATTGAACAAGTTATAGGGCGTATATGATGAGATTTTATCTATACACAAGTAGAAAGGTTTACTTGAACCAAGTAAACCTTGTTTTGTATATAACGAAAACAGTATTTACTTAAGATAAGAAATATATTCTTAAACCAACTATAGTATTCTTGGACGAAGAAATAATGTAGTTGGATTAAGAGTACTTTTCTTATATTAAGTAAATATTGTTTTCGTTATATACGAAACAAGATTTTCTTAGTCCAGTACAGTTTTTTTTTGTGTAGGAAAGTGGATTATTAATTTATTTATTTAATTAAAAATAAATAATATAATTAATTTAATAATATTTTGTACTACAGTGATAATTATATCTAATAGTAAATAAAAATTGTAGTAAACATTTTTATCAGCTTAAAAAAAAACGTAATGTGTTAATATTTAATGAATGACTGACATTTATTAATAATAAAATAAGACGAAATAAGTTATGATGCATTTACAGTTAAATATGATAAATATAAACATATAGTGTGTTTCTCTCTGGAGCTTGCGAAATCACATAGATGTGTCTCTTTCTCTTTTTTTCCACACACTTTTTTAATAAAAAATCGTGGATCCTAATCATTCTGAAAATTGACAGATATCTTTGCAAATGAATAAAGAATGTATGCTCAAATTTTTTCACTTTGAAAAGTCCTGTCATATCTCATGAAATCATACAGTTTTCATAAAAATACATGTTAATTTGTTTATTTAATATATCTTAAACCAGCGGTTCTTAATCTTATATGGTGTAGGGACCCCTATTTTTCAGGGACCCCCTCTCTCTGATAGAAAAACAAAGAAGGTCGTTAGATACTAATTAATCACTGGTAAATAGAAATATAAAAAATACTTTATGTAAAGTAATTCATGCCAAAAATGTTTCACGGACCCCCTTAAAATTTTAGCGGAAAGTTTCATCAAAATCTTTGTTATTTTTTATGGTATCAACTTCCTTAAACTTAAAAATCTACAAATTGATATGTTTTTTTATAATTTTAATTAATGTTTTATATATTATATTTCTTTGTTAATAAAATAGGTGTGTTTTCTTTTCAAAGTACTTTTAAACTTGACCCTTTATCATGTAAATTGTTTGAAAAATATAACATTTTTTACAAATATAATTTTTATTGTTTCAATTAATAATATCAGCAAAAATTTCCACACTGTCATTAGCGATAAGAATATAAGATATATCTATCACGTTTTGCTACGACATTCAGCATAAATGTACTTGACTTTTTGGAAAAATCAAATGACATTCAATTTATAATCCACGTGTCTCTTTTATTGTCTCTATAGGAAATCTATATTTTGAAGTAAGTAATATTTTATTATTTCTCATTTCATTGCCAGGGAATCGATAAAACAAGTGTAGGGTTTAAATCTGTTAAGAGATTGACATCATAGAAAATAATTAATCTTTGAAAACAACATTGCATTTGTAATTAAAAAAAATCTTACAAAATTTCAATGTTCTTAGGAGAATAGTTTAAGAGATATTAAATAAACAAATTAACATGCATTCTTATGAGAATTGTATAATTTCATGAGACATGACAGGACTTTTTAAAGTGATGTGACAGAGAGAATTTGATGAAAATTTGAGCATATAAATTCTTTATTACTTTACAAAGATATCTCTAAGTTTTCAGAATTATTAGGAACCGTGTTTTTTAATTAAAGTGTATGAAAAAAGATTATGGCCTTTGCCTTTAAGCCTTTAGTCTCAACCTTCTTAACCTTTAGAGGACCGGGATTTCAGGGGGTATTTCGCCCTCAGAAAACTGGTATTACAACATTGATTGATCAAAGGCAAAGTGTCGATCACGGGGTGAGCCAACATATTGGATTTCCGGCCCGGAAGAGAACAAACAGCCCATGTTAAAAATTTCAAATTCGAAAAAATATTATTTTAAATAGTACATAACCTTTTTCATTGTACAAATATACGTTTTCGATGTATTTTTCGACGCTGGATACAAATCTGACGTCAAAAATACAGTTTACCCAAAAACAACCCCGATAATAGGGTAAAAACTACCCCGTTGCCTCGCGTAAACGATTTTTATTTATTTGTATTAAAAATAAGTGATAATATTGGAAAAATGAATATTTTAATCGAAAAACAAAAATTGAAGATTTTCTGGTGCGCCGAAATATTTGTTTTCCGGTCCTCTAGAGCAGTGCTTCTTAAACTTTTTGACGTCGCGGCCCCCTTGCAGCTCATATTTATAACTCACGGCCCCCCTATTTTTTTAAAACAAAGAAGTTTATTGTTTCATTTATATAATTTTAGCAAGTGAGTATTTGAACTTATTTAACGACAAAAAAATTGTTTGTTATATTCGTGGTTCTTCGCGGCCCCCTTGTGAGAAGGCCAAAGCCCCCTAAGGGGCCGCGGCCACCACTTTAAGAAGCTCTGCTCTAGAGGTTAAACGATTACAATAAACGATATCAAAAATAATAAAATTATTAGGATAAGAAGCCGTGTGATCGTTTTGAATGTAAAAAAATTAAACGAAAATAGACCTATTAACTTTTAATTGAATTATGAAGTTCCTTTTCTAAAAATAATTTTATGTATGTACGTTCTAAATTTTATGATATAATCTATCTATTTTACTGACAAAAATAATTATTTGGAAGATGCCATTTATAATGATAGAGAAATAATAGGTGGGTACTATTATGTATGACATAACTTTCATAGGAAGTTATTAAAATAATTAATAGTTTCCACATTAAATATTTTATTTTTACTTTAACTTTTAATATGTCACTGTATATACATATGTTGAAGATTTATAGTTATTAATATATTATTATGATAGTTTATGTAAGCTGTCTTATTTATTATTACCTTTTAATTACTATAAAAATGTGCATTTTATAAATTATTCTATAAGAAATTATATTATTAGAAAAAATGGATATATTTATTTTTTGATTACTGTTTATTTTATCAGTTGAAACTTTTGATTGTTATAAATACTGTTCAAATAAAAATAAATTATTAATAGATTAAAGTGTTTCATATCTAAACAAAATTAGATCTCGAAGTTTTGTTTTATTGTAATTTTTTTTGTATACGTAATAATTCATTTCTAGGTACGTATCAGATCTGTATGTAATATTGACACATTAAAAAACAAATATTTTGAAATATTAAATTCCGAAAGGTGAGGGCGAGGGCTATTTTGACAAAAAAAAATTTGGAGGGGAAAAAAGTGTTTTAACTACAATTTGTTGTATGTGTAATAATGTGTATATAAGTGTATATAATTATATTTATTTACGTTCATGGCAGGGGATATCCCCCTATTCATCCGGGTTATTCTCTGGATTCAACTATAGCAGTGATTGTAGAATCTGACCTCCGTTTTAATTTTACTAAATATAATATAATTTAATTTAATTTTTAAAATTAATTTTGAATTTATTTCAGTTATTTTTTTTGTTAAAATTTCACAAGCACAAGCATTTGTGGGTTTTTACAAAAAACTTATGTTTAAACATGAATCAGCCCTAATTAAATCAATTGATAAATACTATAGACGCTATGTGTAGAGAAATTAACTAAATATGGTTATGACTTATAAATTAAGTTCAACATAAGTAATTCTACTTAACTTGTATTATACTTATCATTTATTCATATAAAGAATATGTAATGGTTATTTAAAAATGCACAAAAGGTTTTAGTTAAAAAAATCATTTCCTTATTATAAAATAGTGCATTAAGATGTTTAAAATAATAAATTAAAAATAAAACAAAAATAACAACACGAACAGCTGATATCTGCATATGATAATTATATTTAACAAACTTTAAGCATTCAATACGTAGGTATGTTCTATTTTTATAATACATAACTTTATAATTGCATAACATTGTATGATTTAAACTTTTCTAATTTTGAAAATATTAATACATATATGTGTTGGGATATATTTAAATAAAAAATAGTAAATATGTTTTTCATTTCCTACATATGTATTAGTGTCTACTAAAATGTGGCACGCAAAATTTCAAAGAGTTTTGCGCAGTTAAATTTTTGTATCCGCAGTATTTGGTTACTTATCTTTATTTTATACCTAGTTATTTAGGTACTTATATAGGATATTTTATCGGACTGATAAATACTTTTTCTATTGACGTACTTATTTATGATGAAAATTAATACTTTTGATTATTTTTAAATGGTAAAATGTAGGTATATACTGATATTTTTTTTTTGTATTTTATTGTAAGTAAATGCTCACTTTTATAATAAACTTATTATATAAGTTTAAAAAATTTTCTATGTTTTATTTCTTAAGAAAATGTATTCTATATTTGCTTTTAAATTTTATTTACTTTTATTATTACATTTCAACAAAAGAAAATTAATAATCTTAAAAAACCGCGAAAGCCTTAAAGCATACATCCCAAAGTCCTTTTAATATTTTAATCAATCATTGAATTTTATAGATATCAGAAATTTTCAAAAAATTCCATTAATAATGCGTACTATACGATCTTCAAAAATGAAGGTATAATATATAAAAATAAATATCCACTCGAATAATGATTAAAATCTGAAACAGGGACGCATCCATAAAAAATCGGGGGGCGAGAAGTATTTTTTTATATAATTTTTTTTAAATAAAATAATTATTGGTATATTATTGGAAGTAGGGGTTTAGGGGTTGGTCCCTAAAAACCCCCACATAAGTGCATCATTGTTTTTGTATATTAACAATTTAACCAATTTTTTTTAAATAAAATAATGTATATTATTGGAGAGGGAGAGGGTTCCTAAAACCCCCTAAATAGGTATGTCATTGTTTTTAGGGTTCCGTAGAAAACTAGGAACCCTTATAGTTTCTCCATGTCCGTCTTGTAAAAATTTTGACATAATAAGATGAAATTTGGTATGCGGTCGTAGATTGATGACCCAAAAACAGAAATGATAAGATTTTTGAAAAAATAAATTTTTTAGACCCCCCTTCATAAAATGAAGTGTTTTAAAAAAAAAAAAATTCACCTACCCCATTAAGTTGGGTGTCGCTAGAAAGGTCTCCTAAAATTCAACAAAAATGTAACAGAACCTTTTGATTTTAACCCTTCAATCACGACCCCCCCCCCTCTATTTACTAAACTATTAATTCAAAAAATCTGAAAAAATTCCAGAATGTAGATTTCAATTAGTACTTTCACTGAAAATTATAACGAACATTGTCAAAAATATTTTGGACCCCTCTTTCATAGACTGAAAAGTGTACTCACATTTTTTTTATTTGCCCCATAGAGTGGGGTGTCATTTGATATGTCTCCTAAAATGCAATAGTAAAAGTCAAATGACTTTTTTATTTTAACCCTTCAGTCACGAACATTTTGAAATAACTCTTTTTTTTATTAATCGTAGTGAGAATGACTACGGAACCCTATCATGTGCGTGCCCAACATGCACTTACCCGTTTTATTTTTGTATGTTATTGGAGGAGGGGGTCCTTTAAACCCCCCACATAAGTGCGTGATTGTTTTTGTATATATTAACAACATCACCAATTTATACTAGCACATGACGATCAGCTGATATCAGAGTGCGCGCGCGTCCCTTTATCCCCCCTCCCACCACCCCATTGAGCCGGCACTGGATCACGACGCGTGTGCACTCTGAATGACAGCCGGTGTGTTATTCTTGACGCAGGAACCGTCCGGCCTATAGACAGAACGTCCCGCGCCACCTTAGCGTCAATACAGCCGATAAACAGCACCAGCAGAATTGCAACGCCGCCGCTGCTGAGACGATGGCGTCCACGAACAACAATTGCGAGAAGACGTACGACAGGATTGGTGTGCGATCGCAGAACGTGCATCCGCCGAGCACGTTGCGGGGGATCGATCATCTTCGCGATCCACGGTATAATAAGGTAAGTCCAGAGATATTGTTTTTTTTTTTTTTGACATATGCGTTATTCACTATTTTTTTTTGTCTGAAAAATTTTTGCGCTTTATATATTTGTTTTGGTAAATTATACATTCGAAAAAAAATATTGTTTTGATATTATGAAAATAAAGAAATAATTAAAACTAGCCTTTTAACAACTTTTTAAAGTAGATATTAGTTAAATATTAGGTTCTCACAGAAAAATCTATGTATTTATATATGAGTTGTACAGTAAATTCCTTTAAACTTTTGTTTATGGTTGGTTTTGTTGATAATGCAATACATTTAAATGCAGATAAATGGCAGTTAGTTAAAGGAGGATTTATAGTTAAATTTGATAATACTGGATTTATGTTTTATGTTATATGATATAAAACATTAATAATAAAAATAAATTTTATTTTAGCAAATAAATTTTTGCTGAGAATGCGTTTAAAAAATGGTATAAACATAGTATTTGTAAATGAAACTTTGTCAAAGTAATCACATTTTTTTAATTCATTTACATGTATCAATAAAAATATAGTACCTACATATGTATATATGTACTTAAATTTTATAATTTTTCTGATTGTAATATTGCGCTTTTTTTAAATTTTACCCATGGCTTATTTTCCTTGAGATATCTATTCTAGCAACCATCTGATAATTTAAATGATGCATTTTTTAAAGAGATCAATTTATAATGAAATGTAAAAATAATATATTGAGAAATTTAAACGAAATTAAAAAAATACATAATGAATATTAATTAACCCCTTATTATAAGAACTACTGTTTCATTAGGTAGATATACATAAATTGAGAATGTATAGGAGGGTTAACAGCGTTTTAAAAAATTATTATTTCCGGAAAAATATAAAATTTTATATAAAAATCTAAGGACAATGAAGGTTATACTTAATATTAAAATGAATATTTAAATCAAAAATATGTAGTAGGAATTTAAAACACATAATGTACATTTGTATATTATGTAGGTACATAATAGTTTATGAATGTGTTAATTTTGTGTTTTTTACCTATATTAAATTTTGTATAAAAAATACTACTGATATAAATTATTTATATGTACATACCTATATATATTTATTTACGTCACATTTTTTATTAATTTTTAATAAATATTATCAAACATTATACATACATATTCTTTTTATAAACAGTTTCCTTTTAATGCCCTTCAGATAACTTACTATAGATTGGCATAGTATTTGAAATTATAATAACATAGTTTATACATACTCGTACGTACATAATATGTATGTAGTTATGTACATATATTATATTAGAAATCGATACGTTTTTTATTATTGTATACTTTAAACATATATATTATTATTTTTACTTTACAAAAAATTTTATCTAAAAAAATATGTATATATATACCTACCTAATATCTAATATTAAAAGTCATAGGTATATACTCATGTTAAATATTTCTATGAAGGGAAAATGTATTTTAAAAATATTAAAATAAACGAACGCCACTGTAATCGAACCTTAAAGTATTGATCTATGTTTTAAGGAAATTCCAAAAGATAATTTGTTATTGGAAGTTGTAGATATATACCTACTTACATTATGTGATGTAATATTTAGAATATAAGAAGTAAATTATAAATTTATTAAAATTATAAATATGCAGTACAAAATCTATATTTCTAATAGAAAATGGATTTTTTGTGACATATATTTTACCCTAACTACGTGCCCTTTGAGCTGTTTTTAGTTGAAATGTTTTTGATTGCAAGCATAAATTAAGGTTATTCGATTATTAAAGCAATGTATATATAGGTAAAAGTCTAAAATTTTAATATGTTATTTATAGATAACTCATTTATATATTTTACCAATTTTTATTTAAAATATTGGACGCATGGTTTTTTGGATAATTGGATATTAAAAATAGAGTTTTTAACACACGATAAATGAGAGAACTTGCCGAAAGTGCTCTATTTATTGAAATTCTACACAATTGGCTATATAGAGACGTTTTAAAAATTAATGATTCGAAACTTCAACCCTTTTAAATACTATAAAAATTATAAAACAAATATATTCACGTGTAATTTATTTAAAATAATGAAAAACTAGCTCTGCAATTACAGTAAATTAGTACATGTTATTATTATATACCGTTCTGTCTATTTCATTTTTCAAATTAAATTAAACCTTTTTTTACTTTAAATAATTAACAAAGTAAAATATCCCATTAAATGTAGGTACATGTGTTCTGAATATAAATAAAAAACAAATTTTTTCGAAACAAATCTTTTTTACTGTGTGCTAGACGTATAACTTTAAAAATAAAAAAAATAAAACGTAAAAAAATTTTATTACTAAAATAATAACAAATTTTTATATTTATTAGTTACTGTAAAAATCATAAACAATTCGTTTGAATTATTATTAAAACGGTTCTTATATTTACTAACAAAAAATAAACTTGTTATATTTCAATCAAAAAACCAATCGCAGAGTATTTTACCAGAAAATTACACCACAATTCGTAATGGTGAGAAATACATTTAAAAAAAGTTAATGGTAAAAACTGATTGATCATTTCGTAGAAAAATTTAATAACATGTGTATGGAAACTGACGCATGAGAAAAATATATTCACGCATTTATGTTCAGAAGGTATTTCCTGTCATATATGTATGTATGCCCCTATATTTTTATATCGTTGATTTGCTTACTATACTAGAAAATATATACGAGATAATATGTGGTCACTTTTAATTAATCACTAGGTATAAAGTCACAATAAACTGTGTCACTTATGACACGTGTTCAATTATGTTTTTAGATATGTTTTGATTAAGGAGGTTGAGATTATAGGGTACGGGGCTGGATATGTAGCAGGGTTGGCAAAAACCCGTGTTTTTTTAAAAAAGCCCAGCCCAGCGGGTTTTATTGGGTTTTTTAAAATTATGTAAAGACATATAATATATATTTTAAACACAAAATAATGTATTCAAATGATGTTGATTGATGTAATTGCGTCTAAAAAAGGAAAATTATCCTCAGTATTTTCGTTATATAAAAAAGGTCCTTGGAATTTCCAAATATAGTTTTCTATAATATATCTTTTTTGAATTGCCTAGTAACAAAATTAAAAAAATCCATTTTAGTATGTTAATTAACTGTTCGAAATGGTTTCTGGTTTTTTCAAGACCTATTTTGAAACTCGACAAACATAATTAAATGTTTATCTGCGGTAATGCCCAGTATTAATGAATAAAAGATTTAACAATAAATACATAAAAATATTTAAATTTAATTATAATTTAATATTCAAAGTGGGTCTGGAAGACAAAAGATAATAACGAAAACCATACATGACTCATGTTCCATAATATTTTTCTTATACTATTTAAAATATTTTTTTAAATATTAGTTCTGTAATATCCTCAATAACAAAAAAACAAAAATGTAGAATAAGAATCTGAAAATTTGAATTAACTTGCATTAGGAAACGTGAATTAGAAAATGTAATATTTTATTATTTAAAATTAAATTTTGAGCATGTTTTTCTCTCTTTTTAATAGCTGCTTTCGATCAATAAATAAATAAATGTCCTTTAGGTTCAATTGAACTATCAGTTTAATATTAGGTACAAAATTTCAAATATTTCCAAAACCCCTAATCCGATAATTCCAAAAATCAATAGGTCTAAAGTACAAACATTGTCCCCAAAAGGAATTCAAATTTTTACAATATACTTATCGTGAAAATTCTTCACCCAAACAGACACATGTATAGCCGCCATACGGAAATATCAGATCTTTACATTGAATTTATATGTATAATACAATCAGAATCTGCATTTATCTCGGACAAAATTTTTCGACGGTATTACAAAACTTCCATTTCTTACAGAGTAAAAAATATTTAAATCCTTTATTCGAGAATGTTGGTTATTTCTAGAGAAATTATTTAAAATATTTATCATGAGTTTTAAAAAACACTGTTTATTTTTGAGAAATAAATGAACATTTGTCATTACAGTTTTTTTATTAATCCAAAATTATCCATCCTAATTGTAGTAAAGAGGGTTAGTATTAAAAAATGGGGTTGCCGTCATTCTAGATCTTCTCTCATATTGTCGAAACGAGTGATATTTGATAACATTTTTAGGTCTAGACAAAAAGTTATTTGTTTTAAACTTTTCAAATCACAGAGTCTGTATGTATAGGTACAATTAGTTATTACCACTGTTATTGTAATTAGAAAATAAAATATATAGGTCTGGAATGATTGTATTACAATTATTTCGTTACAAAATAAAATATTTCATTCAAATATACTGTAAAATACTGAAATTTAAAAAAACCCACTGGGTTTTTTTAAGTCAAGTTACCCAAAAACCCAGTTACCCAGTGGGGAGCCAACCCTGATATGTAGGGAACAGTGCGGATAAACGCATGTGGATAAACATAAAGCGAAGGCAAGGTGTCTTTTTTTCACACACTTATCATTAGGGTTCCGTAGAAAACTAGGACCCCTATAGTTTCTCAATGCCCGTCTTGAAAAATTTTGACATAATAAGATGAAATTTGGTATACGGTCGTAGATTGGTGACCCAAAAACAGAAATGATAAGATTTTTGAAAAAACAATTTTTTTAGCCCCCTATTCTATAAAATGAAAAGTGTTTTCAAACAAAAAATTTCCCCTACCCCATTGAGTGGGGTGTCATTAGAAAGGTCTCCTAAAATGCATCAAAATTGTATCAGAACTTTTTGATTTTAACCCTTCAATCACGATGTGTTCGCTCTCCAAAGTCAGTATAAAAGCGCCCCCCCCACCCTTCTATTTTCTAAACTATCAATTCAAAAATTCAGAATGTAGTTTTTAATTAGTACTTTCACTGAAAATTATAACGAACATTGTCAAAAATATTTTGGACCCCCTTTTCATAGACTGAAAAGTGAATTCACATTTTTTTTCATTTACTCTATTGAGTGGGGTTTCACAATTATTGCATTTCAAAATGCAATAATAAAAGTCTAATGACTTTTTGATTTTAACACTTGAGTCACGAAAATTTTGAAATAGCTCTTTTTATAAATCGTAGTGAGAATGACTACGGAACCCAATAATGTGCGTGCCCAACACGCACTTGTATGTTTTATTTTTTAATTAAAAACGCAGATCCTAATCGTTCTCAAAATTTACAGATATCTTTGTAAATGAGTAAGGAATGTATGCTCAAATTTTCATCAAATTATTTCTGTCACATCACTTTGAAAAATCCTGTCATGTCTCATGAAATTATGCAGTTCTTATAAGAATGAATGTTAATTTGTTTATTTAATATCTCTTAAACAATTCTCCTAATTTTGCAAGGATTTTTTTTAAATGTAAACGTCTTATTATTTTCAAAGTTTCATCGAAATCTTTTTATTTATTTTTCTATGGTATCAACTATCAACATCCTTAAAGAAATTACAAGTTTGTTTTTGATGAAAATATAACTAGGTACTATGTACCGCAATTACCTTTTTCCGAATATTATAAAACAATTCTAATTCTTAGAAATGTATGTATAATTATATTAAATGTACTTTTTGTTGTGATAATTCATTAAAAAATAATATTGCAACATCCTGTTGCTTTTTGTTAAACGATAAAGTTTTCAATTTGTTTATTAAATATCGGTATTAATGTGAAAACTATATAAGATAGGTACTAAAATATTTGTATAAATGGTTACCTCTAATCAATTTATTATTTATTTTGTCAAGTCATTCTTAATAAACCTACTAAGTATCTATTTAAATAAACTTTGGACTGTGTATATTAATTCAATATTATGAAATATATCATAAAGGTAGTTACAAAGTTACAATAATGTATTTTCTGTAAATATAATTTTTTATGTAGTATTAATCAATTTATTTGATGGAAATATTTTTTTTTCAAATGAACTTTGGTTGACTTTGAATTGATGTAGGTATATGTAAGTTACCTAGGCGTACATTTATTTTATTTTATAAGGTCTTCGTATTCTTTTTTATTATAAGCATAGATTGCATATTTGCTGATTCTATAGTAAATTCATTGTTATGTTCAATCAGAATTATTTTATAATTTATAACGAAAATTTTCAAAAGTGAAAATAATTGCATTTTTGAATTGAGACTTCTTTAGCTAGTTAATGAATTGAAATGACCTCGACACGTTTTAAAACACGATAGATTTTCAAGATGAAACCACAATGAGAGATTTGGTTTCGAAAAATTTTGTTTTTTAATTTATATTCAGAACACATGTACCTACATTTAATGGAATATTTTACTTTGTTAATTATTAAATAAAAAAAAGTTTAATTTAATTTGAAAATTGAAATAGACAGAACGGTATATAATAGTAACATGTACTAATTTGTTGTAATAGTGCTAGTTTTTCATTATTTTGAATAAATTACACGTGAATATATTTGTTTTATAATTTTTATAGTATTTAAAAGGGTTGAAGTTTCGAATAATTAGTTTTTAAAACGTCTCTAAATAGCCATTTATCGTGTGTTAAAAACTCTATTTTTAATATCCAATTACTCAAAAACCATACGTCTAATATATTTTAAATAGAAATTAGTAAAATATATGAGTTATCCATAAATAACATATTACAATTTTATACATTGCTCTAATGATCGAATAACCTTAAGTTTAAAATGTTCAACACTAGAGTATTGCCTGTCCATGACTGGTGCCATTACTTTATTCTGATATAATTAAATTTCACCTACTACTAATTAATGCATTAATTTACGGGATTCAACCGTGACCTTCGGGTCCGCCGGTTTGCAATAAGTGACCTAAGCGAACGTAAAACTCCATCACCCTGAATTTACTACGGTTAAAAAAAATTGTACACGTCACTGAAACCGCGAGACACCAAGGCCGGAGTTTCTGACGTATAGTTTGTGAGGTGAATGGTATCCTTTTAACTATAGGTGGTTATAAAGTATATGCAGCGTTTTGTTAATTCATTCTTAATGAACATTAATTAATCAATGTTTATGAAATCTAAAAAATACTGATATATCGCTAGTTTGTGAGGTGAATGATATCCTTTTAACTATAGGTGGTTATAAAGTCTATGCAGCGTTTTGTTTATTAATTCTTAATGAACATTAATCAATCTTCTATGAAATCGAAAAAATACTTATATTTCGCACCCCTGCAAAAAAAGTGTCATAACTTAAAAAATGTAGTTTAAAGGAAATAAAGGAATAAATGAAATTATAACAATTTAGGTAAATCAAAATTGTAAAGGTAGTATAGGAAAAGGACTGATACACAGTATTTAATTTAAATATTTCAGTATTCCTGTGATGTTTGAAAAATAGTAACTATTAAAACGTTTAGTGATTAAATTTAAAAAAATAAATAAAAATGTAATTTTTTTTTAGAATATGCTGTAGGTACATGAAGTACATTAATGACAATTTTTAATAGAAATATATAGATATTTGGAATCATTCTACATATTTATCTCAAATATGACATTTTTTGAGTTGTGACACTTTTTTTGCGGGGGTACGATATGTATTAGGGCTTTTTAATAAAAGCAACACTTTGTTTTCTTTTATATAAAATAGCAGCACTGTTTTGTCTTTTTGGTATAAGGTAATTGGCCTAACAGCCCTTTAGTTTTTAACTATCAATTTTTTTAATAAAAAAAAGATTTCGAAAAACATCTAATTACTCAAAAACCATACCTACTTCCAATATTAAAAAAAAAATAGTGAAAAATATAAATAATATATCCATAAATAACATATAACATTTTTTATGTCCGCGGTATCATAAAGAACCTAGCAAATTTGCAAGTTAGCTAACACTCTCAAATGAGATATCAAACTTATATGACAGTTCTCTTGGAGTTTTCTGATGACTAACATCTTCCGCGCACGTGTTGTATGTAAACATCAACAATGGTATTAAAACAGTGGTGATATTATGAAAATTATTTTAAATGGTCAGATTCGTCAACTGTGTTACAATACGTTGATGTATCACTGCTCTAAATTCCGTAGCAAATCCATAGATACTATAACAAAATTAATAACCTCATTTGTGAGTGCTACCTAGCTTGCAAATTTGTTAGCCCCTTTATACTACCGGACATTAGACTTTTATCTATACATTAGTATATCTGCCTAAAACCGCATCTGTGCTTTATATTAACCGTGACGTATTAAGTGCATATATACTATTTTGATGGTCTAATTATTGACATTTGTTTAATTTTATTCATTAAAACTCTGATAGAAAATCAATGTCATAGTCGTGTCATGAATTACGTAATAATACTTCCTGGACTGTTTAGTTGAATTCATTTTTTAACAATCATTACTTTTAAAGAATTAGAAAAAAAAGGTGCTAAGTTATTTATTTTATTTGCTGCTTGTACCTCCGTGATCTCTATTCCATTTTCTTGTCGACTTTTTTATTTAGAATGAAAAGAAAACCAATTTGCACAATTCATGTAATGATTAAACAATTTTACAAAGATTGTAGTTATTTTTAAAAATAAAAGTAAATACATACTTACATTATTATAAACTATCGTATGATGCATGCAATGAAATAGTGTAACAAATAGATACTAATAATAGATAACATATAATTATAACTATTATGTATATATGTAAAATAATGTACATATATAGGAATTTTAATTAAGTCATGTGTAATATTACAAAATTAAATAAAAATGGAAAATATGCAATAGTTATAGAAAATTAAAAAATTGAAAATTACTCATTTTATCATGAGAGGGAGAGGGGGTTCTGGCAAGGTTCTGATTTGAGGGCTCGGCGTGACGGATACAAGTTTTTTTTATGTCATCGTTAAAAAAATTTTTAGATTTCTTTTCGATATTTGGGGTCCATGCATTTTAAATATGTTATGCCTATTCGACGTAAATGTTTATACATATAATAATAATCTGATGGTAATGTTTTATCTTTAAAGAATGAAACCTACAATCGCTGCATGAGTGTATAGGTATATAGGTATATTTAAAATACAATAGAGTTTTATTGTTACTAGAAACTCAAAGGTCAAAACCTTTGTACATTATTTCTCATAACAAAAAAAAGAGTATTTATTTATTTTAGTAACATGTATTTAAAATTATTTAATTCTTATGCGAAAAAACAAAGCAGAAACATCGTGTCTTTAAAATACTTCGTATTTAAAAATATATAGGGTTTATTGCTTTTTAGTCAAAAAAACACTATGTTTCTGTTTTGTTTTTTCGGTGTTAACACCGCATTTATATAAATAAACACTTTTTCGGTATTTTATTATGAATTTTGTTTTTGTAACTTCCCAAATTAGGGGTTTAAAATGAGATAAGTAGCCTCACTTACGAAACCCTATTAAATTTTGAAGGGATGAAATCGAGGCAATATTAATTATTTTTTATGCCTCAAAAGAATTAGATTTTTAAATTTGATCTTTCAAAAAAAAAACAAACTATTATAATATGATTCAAAAGTCCTTGATAACTGTAAGATACAATAAAAACAATTTTCATATTTTTAGTCTAAAATTATTTATATAAAATAAAATATGAAATTTCGCAAGAAACAGGAACTTTTTCGACGAGACTGGCTTAATTAATTTTTTATATTAAGCCAGACCCCCCCTCCCCTTCGAGATGGTCAATATGCATTATTTAATTCAACAATAGTGATACATAAAAAAATGACAATAAAAAAATTAGCTCTCCCATGAATTTTTTCTGGGTGCACCACTGCTATAACATTAAAATCATGCAGGCTAGTGTGAAGCTAGTAAACATGACGCACGATTTACATTTAAATGTATTTGTATATGTGTTGGTAGCGACATCTATTAGCACTAACACAAACATAAATGATTTATGTCTATTATGGTTTGTATCCTGAATAATTATAAATATATATTTTATTTTTCAGGGTTTGGGATTTAGTATAGAAGAAAGACAGAAACTTGGAATCCATGGACTTTTACCGGCACAAGTAAGGACTCAAGATGAAGAAGCTGAGCTATGTCTTCGTGATATTGATAAAATGCAACAGCCTATTAATAAATATGTTTACCTCACCGATCTCTTGGACAGAAACGAAAGATTATTTTATAAATTGCTAAGCGAGAATGTGGAAAAACTGATGCCGTTTGTCTATACCCCTACAGTTGGCGAGGTATGCGAGAAATATGGGATGCTCTTCCACAGACCTCATGGGATTTTCATAACGATCCATGATGCTGGAAGGGTTTATGACATTATCAAAAATTGGTAAATACTAGTTTGTTATCTCCATCCCGGAAAAAATTGTAAATCTGCAGAGATCGACAGATATTATATTTTTCACTGGTTTTTTAATCTGTGGAGACTTACAAAGATCTGCAACGTTCTAGAAAGATCTAAGTTATGAATTATCAAAGTTTTAATCTCTATCACGATCTACAACGATCTTTAGAGATCACTGTAGATCGTTTTAAATCTTTGTTAGTTATTGTAGACCTTTGCAAATCTCCACAGATCAAAAACCAGTGAAAATATTATGTTGTCCCAAAATGTAGATTTGTCTAGATCTGAGTACCTACCTAGATCTCTGCAGATTTATACATTTTTCCCGGGCAATTGTTATTTTAAGAATAGGAAACAGGTTTTTTTCTTGTGATTTATGCCAAATACTGCACTAGATACTGAGGAAGTGTACTTGAGAAATATTGATGTAACGCGCAGAGATCAATTTACGCGCTAGCGTAAATTTTTAATCAGTATATCTCGACCCTCAGACCAGCTAGCACGCTGGTTTCGGTCTCAAATAAGAAATCTCGATTAGATCTTCAAAGAAAAAGTAAAAAATAAAACATTTAACCAGTTTTACTGACGTGAGTGAAAAACTTAATTTAATAAAACAAATTTATCTTCACGATTTCGCTTGTAATTGAAATGAATCAAAAATAACAGTATATTAGAATATATTCTCTAAGCAATAACGTGTTTCCTTTTTGTATTTGGCACGTATGCACGTCAATCCCTCGACTATGTATTGTGAAAAATAATGATTGAACTCACTTTATGAGGTGAGCCAGTGAGTTAAAATTGTGTTGTATGATTTTCAGGCCAGAATCTGACGTACGGGCTATTGTCGTTACAGACGGAGAAAGGATTTTAGGTTTAGGTGATCTTGGTGCTCACGGAATGGGAATTCCAGTTGGAAAACTCGCACTCTACACAGCCTTGGGCGGTGTTGACCCTCAGTATTGTTTACCTGTGACAATAGATGTAGGAACGAACAATCAAAAACTCCTCAAGGATCCTCATTACATAGGATTACGTCATACTCGCGTTCAGGGTGAAGCCTATGATAATTTGATCGATGAATTTATGGAAGCGGTTGTGAGGAGATTTGGACCAAACACACTCATTCAAGTAAGGATTATAAATTATTTATTAACGAACTTCAAAAAAGTATGTTCGAGGCATTCCTTATCCAACTGCGTAGTAAATATTGGCGAAGAGACAAAGTGATAAAGTAGTCAACACCTGTCTCTTTCTAGAATTCTAATTGGTCACGTCATAGGTTTGTAGTTATTACAGACCTACAGAAAAGAGATAGGTATTGGCTACTTTATCGATTTGTCTCTTTAAAGAGAGTGGTCAATTTTGTGAGGCTATTGCTCAGTCCATCCTATAAGTCTATGGTTCGAGTATTACTCTGATAAATATGCACCAATTTGAATGATTTTTTTTTTGAAAGAGTATATTTCCGAAATGGTCCCATATAAGTTTTATCAGAATCTGACCAAGGACTTCGAAGTTAAAGGGAAAATTAAAAAAAAACTATTTAATAGAAAACAAAAAATTAAGTGGCAGTTCAGAGGCTACCTTATATCATATATCCTAATAAAGATAGTCCTATTTAGAACATATCATGTCTTATGTATGCGTCTAAAATTATGTATGTTTATAATGGCGTTGTGATTTCAGTTTGAAGACTTTGGGAACAAAAACGCATTTAGATTTTTGGAAAAATATCGAAATGACTATTGTACTTACAACGATGATATTCAAGGAACTGCATCAGTGGCTGTAGCTGGGTTATTAGCTTCATTAAGGATTACGGGCAAGCCTCTGTCAGAGACTAAGATTGTATTCCAAGGTGCAGGAGAAGCTGCCCTTGGTATTGCACAACTTTGCTGCATGGCGATGCAGGCAGAGAGTGGAATGTCGATAGAGGTATGTACATAAATGATTAAAAAAAGAGGTGCGTGACTCATTCACATAACGGTTGAAGTGAAACTTCTTTTGTTTTTCGTTAGAATATGCGAATAGAATAAATCAACTCGTGGTTGATTTGTATGCATGCATCTTTCTCTGATACTTATGGCACTGATCTTTTACTTTCTTTATCTCCTTTAAAAACGTGTTGGGGTCATTCCAATTTACTAGTCTCGCTAAAGGAGTTTCACTTTAAAAAATATAAATGAAGAAATTCGTGTATTTTTTGACGTTTGTTTTTGACAATTTTCAATATTTAAATTTAATATTGTAATTATTGTTTTTCAGCAAGCTCGTGAGAATATTTGGATGGTAGATTCGAAAGGTTTGATTGTTAGTGACCGACCGGATGGAGGCGTCACTGGTCACAAGGTTTATTATGCTAAAAAGCATGAGCCAATCAAAACGCTCACAGAAGTGGTACAGACGGTTAAACCTAATGTTTTAATTGGTAAGTGTCCTTACCGACGTCACAATGAGCTAGAATAGAATATAATGTACTCAATGCAAAAGATTGCAAATTGAGATTTTGTTATAGACATTAAAAATATTATATCTTTGACAGGTGCTGCAGCTATTGGTGGAGCTTTCACGGAAGAAATCTTGCAAGAAATGGCGAAGAACAATAATCGGCCGGTGATTTTTGCGTTGAGTAATCCAACAAGCAAAGCGGAATGTACAGCGGAAAGCGCTTACAAGAACACAGAGGGTCGTGCGATCTTTGCAAGTGGATCGCCTTTCGATCCTGTCACAATCAATGGAAAGACATTCCATCCGGGGCAAGGGAATAACTCGTATATCTTCCCGGGAATTGGACTCGGTGTTATTTGTGTCGGAGTGAAAGTTATCAAGGAAGAAGTGTTTTTACGTGCAGCAGAGGTAATTAATGAATATTTATTGAAATATGATTTTCGAAATTTCAACACACTGTTAATTTTTATGGTTTACATGAAAAATAATGAAAATTATTGTTTGTTTAGTGATTTAAGAGTTTTTCTTCTCATTTTCTTGTATTTAAAATTGATATTTATTTTGTAAATTGAGGAAGGTGCATGAAATTTTACGAAAAAATGTTGAATTTTAGATTTGGTTAAAAGTATGTTTTTTATAAAGAAAACGATGTGAAAAGTCGAAATTTTCAAACCGCAGGTCTGTATCTTAAACCGTTCTTGAGATATGGTCTTTTAAAGTTTAAATTTTTTCAAAATTTTGGAGAAAAATGATTATAACTTTTGAACGTGTTGTCGGATTTGATTTTTGTTGACAGATTTGAAATCAGCGTGTCGAAATCTATATAAAGGCATGTATAATACTTGGAAAATGGACAAAAAAAAGTTTGTCAAAAATCGACATTTTTTTAAGGTTGAATTTTTTCGATTTTTCACGAAAAATTTTTTTGTCGGATTTCTAAGTATTATACATGTCATTATATAGATTTTAACACGCTGATTTCAAATCTGTCAACAAAAATCAAATCCGACCACACGTTCAAAAGTTATGGTCATTTTCCCCCAAAATTTTGAAAAAATGAAAACTTTAGGAGGCTGTATCTCGAGAACGGTTTGAAATACAGGCCTGCGGTTTGAAAAATTCAACTTTTCACGTCTTTTTATATATAAAAAACATACTTTTAACCAAATCTAAAATTCAAATTTTTTTCATAAAATTTCATGCATCAAACTTCAATTAACTAAAGAAATATTAACTAAAATACAAGAAATTGTGAATTAAAATCTAAAAATCATTAAATAAACAAAAATTTACATTATTTCATATCATATATAACAAAAAAAATCATCCCCTATCACGTATGGAAAGGGTTGTAATTAGTTCCATTCGATCCGGTTGGAAATAATACTACAGGAGACGTGGTTAAAGAGGAAACCCCCTATCTCGCATAAGAGCCGAGTTATTTACGATTTTGTATAAATAATAAATAAAAGCAAAAAAAAAATTTCATCCCCAGTCTTAAAATATGTATTAGTTGTGCTGCCAACATAAAAATAAAACGCAGGTGAAGCCGCAGGCAGATTCGCTATAGTTAATAACATTCCTTTTAAAAAATTGGATGTCCTATTTAATTGCATGTAAATTAATTTATAAATTATTAGATATATGGGCTTAGCTCATTATTAGGGTGCTATATGATGGATATTTTTTTTAGGTTTTATCATGCATGGTAACAGATGAAGATTTAGAAAATGGAACTGTCTATCCACCTTTACAATCGTTGATGGATTGTTCAGTTGCGATTGCTACAAGAATCGCTGAAGACGCTTATAAAGATGGTACAAATATATATTATTTGATAATGGGTCAGTCTGCGGTAATCGATACCAGATAGTTAAAAAAATATTTTACGAAAATGAATACTAAAATATAAAATTAACAGGCTATTTAACATCAATTTTCGTAAAGCAAAAGAAAATTAAAAATTTTTTAATTAATTTTCAAAATATTACAAAAAACATTAATTTTTTTTTCGAAAAATACAACAATTAATGTGAAATCGCAATAACTTACTTGACAATAAATGACGCTCGTGGCAAACTATTAAAAGTCTTTGACAATTACATATCAAACGTGACGTTTGACCGAATTAAAAAAAAATTACCCTCACCAACAATAATGACTAAGGGCAACCGCATTTATTATAAATTTAATGAGTCTATTGATGTATTTGATAAATAATTGTTATAAGTATTAGTTCATAATTTCAATAAGCATTTAAACACACAAATAGTACTCTTATTGTATCCTTTTATTCAACGTGTCACAACCGTCAAAATTTTCTGTCACAACCGTCACAATGTTTATTGGGTAATAACCAGTTAAATAGATTACATATTTACCTGATGCTCTTGTGTAACTAAAAAATAATTTATTCGTAACATATTAAAGTATGATTATTATAAAGTAACTTCAATATTTTTGTTAATCTTTCGGGTTTTTGGATAGAGGTTGCAAAACTTGCAATAGTTGGCGTCACAACCGTCACAGAGCTTTGAACGCTGACAATTTTTTGTAAAATAACTGTAGACTTTTTATTCTTTCAATATACATGTATTGCATTAAAATCTACATAAAAAAGGTAAAACAATGTTATTTACTAGTATTATTTAGAAATTATGAACTCCCATCCGAGTTGAAATGTCACGACCGTCATCGCAGACTGACCCTAAAGCAAATAATTCGTTTATTATAAAATTATTAGAATATAATAATAAATTAATATATTGTTGTAGGTACTGCGACATTTTTCCCAGAACCAAAAGATAAGGAGAGTTTTATCAGAAAACAAAAATACAGTTATGAATACACACCATCATTTCCAGCTGTTTATGGTTGGCCAATATTTTAATGTAGATAAATTTTTAAGTGTTTATATCATGACGGGTAAGTTAACCTATTTAAAAAACCATAGACATACAGCATATGCACCGCGCATATGTGTGAGAGAGATGCAGTGGAGTTTGGGATATATCTGTCTCTTTTTATCAGAAGAATGAAATGGACACTTTTGTTTGAAAAAGGACGAGTATATTCCCAAATCATTTTCCATCTCTTTCCTTTGACACGCTTTGTTTTCGAGTCAGATGCGCGTTCATGTATTATGTCTATGGTATAATTGATTTTTTTTCGAAATAATATTTGTATAATATATTTTTTAGATGGAGAGAATTAACATGTCAAAAACCACAAAAAGATATTTATAAATAAATATTATTTATTTAATGTTAGATAATATATTTTGTAATTATTTATGTATAAATGAAAAATTAATATTATAAACTCTATTTTTATGGTCTGGATGTAAAAAGGTGTAATATTTATTAGACGATTATTTATTTGTTTCTAATATTTTGTTTTATTTTAAAACTTTTTTTTTATTCAATAAATTTTTAGTGTATGTTCTTCCACAGAATGCAAGCTATCTATCAATAAAATTTCATCAAGATCTGTTCAGCAGTTTAGTCGTTTAAAGGTAACAAACAAACATTTAAATATTAGGAAATATATCCAGAAAACGTGAACAAAATGCCACGCAACCCACTTGACACAACTCAAAAAATTCCATTGCCAATCCATTCGTAAATCTATCCTGAGTCTAACGAGATACATGAAGCAATATATGAACAATTTTGACGGGGGAGGTCATGACAGGAAAAATTCTTAACATGGGCTAAACTAGAAACACAGACCTACCCTTTAGCGAAAACCCGAGGTCTCTAGGTGGTCAGGGGGCCGAGATTTTGCGGTGGAAAACAGACGGACGGACGGACGGAAAATCGAGCATATAAGCGCTAAAAATGTCAGATATAATTAAACATTCTACTATGAAATGCATACGTATGTACTATGTACCATTGGCTTCAGAAGTCGTCTACCACCCTAAATGTAAGAATCGCTTACAACAAATTCGGAAATATTAAGACAAACATCATCGGTTATCTTTTTCTAGGGCGGAGCTTATATAGTTACATCATTTTAAACAAAAAAACACAAATGACACCCATTTATTTAATTAATTTTATATCAAATTCAACATATTTAAATACCAAAATTCGGAACATCAAATTTTTAATAGATTACATAATAATTTAATCCCACAAATATATATGAGTACTATAAACGAAGAGTACTTCTTTATCTAGCAAATGAGTTTCAAAATATCTGTCTTTGTTTGGTACATGGAGAAATGATTTAAATGGGAGAAACTTACTAATTTTGTGATAAGCAAATCTCAATACAAACTGAACGACCACTTATGAAGTCCACTGTATTTTATAATTTAATAGCTTTTGTTTATACGAATTCGAACTAGTGTCGGTATAATAGACAAGTACCCACAAACAAAAGACATTTAATTAAGCATGCATGACTGACATTAAATAGACAAAGCATGAAGTATTAGGAAGGAGAATACAGTAGAGTTGAGGAGTATGTCGAAAAACGGACGACGGGACTAGGCTGTCTTTCGTGCATAGGTCTTGGACCCCTCTGTTCCTTTGACTAATCAAATTCATTCACCCCTCTTGCAGCCACGTGGGAATACTAGAGAGAGAAGTACTGCAAGAGGGGTGAATGAATTTGATTGGTCAAAGGAACAGAGGGGTCCAAGACCTATGCACGAAAGACAGTCATTGGACGTCATATTCTGACACATAAAATTGTATTACAGATATACAGAGAGTCATCTCCTGGTTCTATTCTTCATGAGACAAAGCTTTGACTTCACAATTAACTTACGCAGATGTACATTTTGACATGCACTGGTATAGACTAGTATCATTGTTTCTATTGAATCAAATTTAACCTCCATCAAAACATAATTCACTTACACTGGATAGACATTGCTATTAATGTATTAATTTAAATGAACTCGAGCCCCCCTTCATAGAAGATATGTCAAGAGTTTCTAACAGAGAAACAACGGAATATAACGCTAAAGTTATATTTCACGTATGAAAATGAGTGGAATATTTATGGTTTTATTATTATTTAACAGTGTTTCTGGTAGTAGGTATATTTATTCTGAAAATATGTTGTGGAATAGTTTAAATGTAAACGAATTATATAAAAAATATGCTGATTTTTATAAAGCAAAAAGGGTTAGTACGGAAACGAATATTTGTTTAAAATATATAGATATTTATAGAAAAGGATTTGAAAATAAAGAAGAATGGGCATTGAAATGTAAGTAATTTAATTTTTTTAAGTTATACTTCTTTAGGTGCATTAAGAGTAAAATTTTAGTAATGTAACGGAAATTAAAAATGCAAAACAATTGAACAAAGTGTAAGTTAGGGATTCCCAAATATTTTCCTACATAGATCCCTTTTGAAAAAATGATTTTCTTTATAGACCCCTTTACATTTTCTGGATTCTAGAAAAAAGGAAAATTTTAAATACAAAAATATATCATATACCCTTTTTAAACTTCCATTGAACCCCAAAGAGTCCACCCTGGTGTAGATAATATAGATTTCTGTTATGATAATCGGTAAAACAGGTTTTTAGTTTTGAATTTGCACGCTAGATGTCACTATACAGTTTTTCTAATTCGCGTACACTGCTGTGCAAAAGTCTTTGGAGACTCATTTTTTTGCGTATTGTAAATAGGTACCTATAAAACTGTAAAAAGGGTTGATAAAAAATCTTAAATGTTGATAAGACAGGGTGGCCAGTTTCTGGAAAACCGGGAAAAGTCAGGGAATTTGGTTGGAAGTGAGGGAATTTTTATAAAAATGCAAAATCACACAAATTATCGCAAATATTTAAAGAGTGACGTTTTTTTTAGGTTTTTTATCAAAATTTTTGAAATAAAAAACGGTAAAAATTCTCCTGGAAAACCGGAAAAAATCAGGAAAATTTGTTCCAGAGAAATACTGGTCACCCTGTAAGAGTACTTAATTACAACTTTTGTAATAATCCTAGCATATTTAAAATACAGCATTTACAATTTTGAATTATATGCCTGAAAGGTCAGGTTTACTCAAGTTGAAAGTATTGACACACAGTGTCTTTGACCTTTGAAGCTAACGAAAAATTGTTTTTTTTACTATTTTTACTGAGTATATCCACTTTTTATTTATTTTAGTATACGATTCTTCATCAAAACCCCAAACAGGATTTTTAACTGGAAATATACAAAATCTTGGAAATTTTGACGAATGTTTATCTATAACTTTTGCAACAAATGAACGTATTGTAACCAAATATTGTCAAATGGTTATACATATACAAGAATTGAATATTCCTGATGAAATTAATTTAATCTGGTCTATTTGTATGCTGGAAGCATGCAATCTAGAAAAAGTACTTAAAGTTATAAACGAAGATGTTGCAACTTTAGGTTTTACAATTTCTGTAGAGGATTCAACATGCATTTTAAACAAGGGTGATAAGTTAGGGAATGGAGATTATCTAGTCATGTAAAGTTTTAGCATAAAGTATAAGTTAATTTGAAAATTATAAATGACATTAATTTTTTTTTCAGATTTCTTTTGATTTCATACACTGTCTTCATTTTAACAATTACTACCATTGATATATTTAGAAGTTAGTATTTGTATTTAAGGAGGTTGACACTATATAGTACGGGGATGGATTTGCGGGGAACGGTGCGGGTAAGCACCTGTGGATAGACATAGAGTTATCATTTTTTTCCTAATTCTGAAAATTTACAGATAACTTTGTAAATGAATAAAGAATGTATGCTGAAATTTTCATCAAAGTTTCTCTGTCACATATTTTTGAAAAGTCATGTCATGTCTCATGTCATTATGCATAGTTCTCATAAGAATGCATGTTAATTTGTTTATATGTAATATCTTTTAAACTATTCTAATGCAAGGATTTTTAAATATAAATGTTTTGTTATTTTCAAAGTTTCATCGAAATGTTATTTTTCTATGGTGCCAACCTTCATAAAGATCTTTCATTTAAAATTTGTTTTTTATTCATTTCGTATACTTTGATATTTCAGATGATCATAATCATTGGATGTTTAATATGTCATTGAAAAGAAATGCACTGATATTATTTAAAATAAATAATGATACAAATTCGGAGTATCTCCAATGTATAAATGGATTGAGATCTTTAAGTACTTTGTGGATTATTTTGATACATCGATATGAAAGACCTCACCAGAATCCATTAATTAATAAAAACGACTTTGAAGAGGTATATAAGAAATTTGATTGTAAAAATAGATAGTCAATACTTCGAAACATGATGTAAAGTATCAAAATATTTTAAAGGGTGTCATTATTATTTTTATTTTTACTGTTTATTGTAAAAGCTACAAATTTTGTTTATATAAATAAGAAAATACTATTATTTACTTGTTTTAAAATCATGGAAGGAATTTTTTTTACAAAATGGTATTCAAGTGCTTAAAGAAGTAGTTTTCAGCTTTTTAATGATACCAAGCCGATTATTTTGCGATCATTATTTCACGAAATACAGGAGTTTAAAGTCAAAAGTTTTAATTTTATTTTCATATATAGTGAATAACGCGGTAAAAAAAATCGAACGGGGATGAAAAAAATAGCAATTTTAAGAAAAAAGAAAAAGCTTTCGAACGCTTGTATTGAATTTCTCACTAAAAAAATTGTTGCGCATCATATTGAAAATTCATAAAAAATTAATTGATAATTTTTCAAACTCTTTTAACCCTTGGGAAAAAGTGACAAAATATAATACAATTTTTTGAGCCATTGATCATTTTTCGCGGTGATATACATAACTTTTTGAATACATTTTAATTTTTAAACTATCCATTATTTTTTTGAGGACTATACTATAAATACATTAATACATTAATTGTAGCGTTAGCCTTTTTCTTTTCAGTGGACTCATTCTTTTAAAGGAGCATTGATTCTAGGAAGCAATGTTGTCGTAGATACATTTTTAGTAATGGGTGGACTTCTAACCATTTATAAAACCTTAATAAGACTTGAAAAATATAAACATTTAAACGTTTTTAAATTTTATATGCATCGATACATCAGGTTAACAATTATAAATCTAAGCACGTTTCTAATTACATTATTTAAATAACTGTTTTAACTTTAGACTCACTCCAATGCTGGTTGTAATGATTTTGTTCCAAGTAACCTTATTCCGACATATGGGAAATGGTCCACTTTGGTCACAAACTGTAGAAGAGTTTGTAAAGCCATGCAAAATTAACTGGTGGTCTGCATTGCTGTATCTACAAAATTATGTAAATCCAGTTGACACGGTAACTATTTAATATATAAGAGTTATAAAATGTAGGTGACAAGTGCGAGTAGAACTAGCGCTCTAAAAGTTTCGTACCGATGTATAGTACTTAATTATTATTGAGATATATAGATAATGAACCCGATTTCTAAGACGTCTTCATGTGTAGGCGTTTTTGGGTAAAAGTTGTATGAAGGAAACTACAAAATTTAGTTTGTCTCGTAATTACTCCACATAGAAATAGAAATTAATGATTTTCGGATTTTTTCCTTTACTTGTGTTATGAGACCTTCCTTACTGCCAAATTTCAAGATTCTAGGTCAACGAGAAGTACCGTATAAATTTTTAAGATCAAAATCAATATATGTACCAAATATGATTTGAAAGACCATATCTTTTTATTGTATTGAGTTAAAAACTTAAATTTTTCACAAAACTATGAGGTTATAAACATTAGTATTTGTTATAAATTTCAAATTGATAACTCTAACCGTTTCTATGTCAGATGGACAACAAAGAAAGTGATCAATTAAAGTTTCAGCTTTTTTTAAAATCATACATAATTTTTTTTGTACATTGTTTCATAATAATTTATAAATTAATTTTATAATTCTTCACTATTTTTTTAGTGTCTGGGGCACACATGGTATCTTTGTGTAGATATGCATTTGTATTTATTTTCACCGTTGATAATATATCCTATGTGGAAATGCAGGAGAAAAACTGTAACTGTAATTTTAATGTTTCTAATAACAATGTGCATTTTATGTGTTGCAACTAAAGCTTTTATAAAACGGTATCCAGTTGGTGCTTTAGTTGGAACGTAAGTGTCAAATGTATATTTTAATTAATTAGCTAAAATGTAAACTTTAACTAGAGTGATAACTCTAATGATAGTTTTCGATCATCGATTTATAGAATGGACTAATCCATTCCCTATCCAACTGTGAAGTAAATACTGACAAAAAAGTGTGACAGAGACAAAGCGAATATGTAGCCAATACCTGTCTCTTTCTAGAATTCTAATTGGTCATGTGACAGGTTTGCAGTCATTACAGACCTACAGAAAAGAGACAGGTATTGGCTACATATTCACTTTGTCTCTTTAAAGAGAGTGCTCAATTTTGTGAGGCTATTGCTCAATCCATTTTATAAGTCTATGGTTACCACCATTTCAATGTTTTTAGTATAGAGAGTCGGTTCACACTATTATCTGCCAATCAGAGCCCGTTAGACAAGGATGTACAGTACCTGAGTATAAGCTATCTCTACTGACATAGTCATAATATTGAGTTATCACTCCAGTATTACATCTCTATGTTAAGAATAAATATTAAATGGCAGGCTTGATCATGAATAATTTAAAAAATATATAAAATTGTTTCACATCAGAGAAGAAGAAATTGAAGAAAAAGAAAATGATATATATTATCCCAGTTATATGAGAGCGTCTTCATGGTTTCTTGGTGCAAGTTGTGGATATATACTTTATAAAAATAGAAGTAATAAAATTATTATAAAATCGGTACGAGTTTTTATATAATACATATCTACACTGTCGTGCAAACGTCTTTGGACACTTAGGCCATCCGCACACGGGTCGACTGTTTTGCAACGAGAATCTCAAACCAGTTGCGCAAGCGACTGTTTGGTAACTTTGCACGTGTAGTGTAATGGCCCTCCGCACACGGCGCAACCGAAACAAAACTGATTTGAAATCAGTTTCCAACTGGTCTCATGCGACTGTGCTTGCAGGTCGAATTTCAGTTTCAGTTGCGTGGTTGCATACTGTTTGAATTTTCATTATTGTAAAAATAATGTTTATTAACAATTAAAATTATTATTATTCATTGTTGTCACTTATTTACTTCATTCAAAATGAATGAACAGCTATTGAACATTAAATTCGTCGAGGAGGTGTAGAATCATGCAGTTTTATAAAATTATAACCTATCTGGATATTCGAGAAAAGAAAAAACAGAAAAAGGATGGCACGAGGTAGCAGCCCAAGTAAACATGACAGGTATATTGTACCTATATATAAACTGTATATATTTATTATGTAATATAACATGTTTGACTTTATTTATACATAATAGTATTTAAATATCAAGATTCAGTCGCGCTCGTGTGCGGTGCGAGGAAATAAATCGATTGCAAACCAGTTACAAAATAGTCGCTAGCGCAACTGGTTTGAGATTTTCATTGCTAAACAGTCGACCCGTGTGCGGAGGGCCTAATTGTTTTGCGTATTGTAAATATAAAAAACTGCAAAAACGGTTGATAAAAAAATTTAAGTGTTAATAAGAGTACTTAATTACAACTTTTGTAATAATTAATAATCTTAGCATATTTAAAATATAGCATTTACAATTTCCATGTTGAGGAAAATTTTTGAATTATATGCCTGAAAGGTCAGGTTTACTTAAGTTGAAAGTATTGATTGACGAGAAATTGTGTTTTTTTACTATTTTGATTGCGAGTAAACATATTATTTCGCTATATTGGGGATTTTCTGTATATTTACATTCAAAACCTCAGGTGTCCAAAGACTTTTGCACGGCAGTGTATATATAGTTGTCGTATGCGGTCTACAGCGGTTGATTTGATAAGTTAAGTTATAGCAATAAAAAATGGGAATTTAATTTATTTTAGACTGCATACGACATGTTTATTTGATTTATTAATTGATAAGTATATAGTAAATAATTTTTTTTTTGTTTTGGTTGGATGTAAAGAAATTAGTAGTGACATTTTGGATTCTTTCCGTATCTTCTATGATAGCTGTGATATTTGGGATGTACTATTTCATAAGAAATACTTATAAATATAATCGAATTGTTGATACGATTTACATAGCACTGCATAGACCAATTTGGGCAATGGCAATCTGTTGGATTATTTTTGCATCTTCTCAAAATTATGGAGGTAAGATTATTTATATATATACAGGGTGTCCAAGATAAGCGTAAAATGCATGGGAATATTCGAAACGGTAAGAGATACAGATGTGGTTGAATGAGATATATTATTTGTAAAAAATAGGTGAGTATTACTACATCAAAAAATATTAATAATTTTATGTGGTTTAGGCGGATAGGTAGTTTTTGTTTGTGGTTTCTTAAAGAATTTTTTGTGTAGAATTGATTGGTGTATTTAGAATTTTTATATCAATTTTAGTTTCCGAGTTACAAGCCCTAACTTTAGTTTTTCTTATGGGCCACTAAGTTGGCTATAGCATATTAGAACGTGTTTATTTTTTTTTTTACAATTTGCCATATTTTGGACATCGTGTAAATAAAAATACTAAAAATTGTAATATGAATTTTTTTTCAGGTTGTTGGATAAGTAAGATCCTATCGATGCATATTTGGGAACTTTTTGCAAGATTAACTTATTGTATTTATTTAGTACATTATCCATTACAAATATTTATTGATGGAAATATAAGAACTAATGAATACTTTAGTGACTTAAATATGGTAATAAGATGTATTTATATGAAATAGAATTTTCGAATTTTTAAATTTTTACATATTTTTTTTAGATACATAAATATGCCGGCGATGCCATCTTATCAATAATTTTATCAATTCCATTAGCGTTATTATTTGAATATCCTTTTTTGCAGTTATTTCAAAAGAAAATAAATATAAAAAATATTTAAATAAAATTTTTAAAAATTAATATTTTAATTTTATTTATTTTTTCCTTAAATTGAAATAACATCGTATCTGTTAAATCAGTGATTTCCAAAATTTTTCGACTCGCAGCGCCTTTTTCTAAATAGACGCCGTGGCTCTTCATGGCTCAACGGCGTACATTTTGGGAACCACTGTGTTATTTTTGTGATTATGAAATGTGTTAACGATTGAGGTACTAGCCAGAAAATATAAAAATAAACGAGAATTTGCGGTAATAAATTTTTAATGTTTTATAGAAGTGAAAAAAGAATAATAAAGAGAAAAACGATACCATTTTAATCGTTATGTTCACATAAAACTGTTCGCTATCTTATTATCAGTAAGATTTTTTTTATTGATATATTTAATAAAGATTATCACCCCTTTTTTACATCAAAATTAAAAAATATATATTTTATACATAATAACATTTTAGTAGTTTTCTAATAAAAATTAATATTAAAAAAATCAAAGTAATAATGTAAAAAAAACTATCGTGACCCACCAGTTGAGAAATACAGGCATAATACGAATACATATCATTCAAGAATTCATTGACGTTCTAAAATTTAATACAGAATCATTGACATAGTTAAACACGTTCATGTGTTCCACGATCTCACGCTAGATGGCAGCACACAACTGCCATTGCAGTGTAGGGGGAATCGACGCAAAGGTGAGGGACGAAGAAATAGTGACGTAGTACATCGACCAATCGCACCAGTTGTTTCGCGGTCGCCTTCACGTTTTAACGCGTCGGCCTGCGCCATATTTGTCGACGTCTTCGTGACGATAAATATCCTTACAACAATCTAAAACCTCTAGGTGTTGTGGTAGATACGTTGGACGTGTCGTGCGTGCGTGTGAGTGTAGTTGTGGTTATCTAGTGTCTCTGTTGACCCCCGGGTCCTATTTATTCACGCCTGACGACGTTTTCACGTCGTCGGCGTCAAACTGACGGCTCTACTTTTGCACCTGCAGGTCGTCTCCGAAGCCCTGCAAACAATGCCTGTTCGAAAACAAGGTATTGTACTAAATTATACTCATTTGATGTTACCTCAAGCTTATACAATTCTCCTCACTGAGGGCGCGCATGTATTAGTGTATTTTGAGGTTATGTTCTCATGTTGACAGTTATGCATTATTAGGTTATGTATTGTTGGATAAACAGGTATTTGGGATATTCATGACACATAATATTTATATTATGTATGTATTCTTGACCTAATTATTTTTATATAATATAATTTATATTTATATTAATAGTTTAGAAAATCAAATTTCAATACAATTATTTTTATTAAAATGTAGGTAACGATTTATGATGACCTTTAAAGAAATGTCATATTATTATGTACCTATGCCATATTGTATGTAGTACAATATATTTAAAATAATTAATTTTAATGCATTTAAACAATAAATAATAATTTGAAAGTATATGTACAATTTGTACATACCTGTTTTTTTAATGTCAATAATTACTTTATAATTTGTTTTCTAGTTTGATATTAAAAAAATCTTTATTAAAATAATGAACACGTTTATTTATAAACACTATAGCTTCGAGTTTATTTTTTTTAAGTTTATAATTACTTTCATCTATTTTTAATTTTTGTGATGCTATACTATGACGAAAAAGTTTACATAATTTGTTTTTACGATTATGTTATACGAGATTTTGGCATGTTCAGCTGATAGGTCCGTATTAAGGCAACATTTCTTATGCATTTAGATTATTAAATATACACGTAATGAATATTTTTTATATACACAAAATGGGACATCACATCCTTTTATATTGTTAATAGAGGTTTTTGTTTACATAGCTAAGTAACCTTAATTTCCAATTGAGTACGTCCTCATTTATATATAATATAAGCACCCCCTTTACCCTTTGCTTCAAACATTTATGTGGGAGACAAAAACCATGCAGTGGTGAATTCAAGGTACAAGTTCCAATTAATTTGGTTCCATATCGAGTATGTTACCTCAAACCAATGGTATTTGATAAGGTAGAAGAGAAGAGATATACCTACATATATGCTTAGGTAGTACAGGATGGTCCAAAAGTCACAACACCATTTTAAAATGGAATAACTTTTATTCTTTCATAAACAGAAAATACACTTATTGGAAATAAATTTTATTTATTTTTGAAAATTACATCCTATTTTGCGCTTCGCGATTTTTCTAAAGCGTGGATCATCACCTGTCGTTATGTTTCTTGGCTTATTTCTTCATAGTGCTGGCCTTCAATTGCTGAGTATTACGGTATACTTTATCTTTCAAATACCCCCACAGAACAAAGTATAGTTTGTATATGTGGTGGTTTTCTGACACCAAAATTACGAGTGTAAGTTCTTTTTCTCCATAATTAATTTCCAAAGATCACACTAGTAATTTTAAATCAAATTAAAAAAAAAGTAATTTATTGTAGAAACTTATTTGAATTTTAAATGGTGTTGTGACTTTTGGGTCAACCTGTGTATAGGTGTGTTATATTTTGTATAGTTGGGCTGCTATTATTTTTAATTTGTTTATATTAGTACAATTTTGAAAAAGTCAATAAGAAATGTCTTTTTATTTCTCGATTTATTTCTATAATTTTATACAGTTATATCATTTTAAATAAAAACATAAATTACGCCCATTTCATTAATTAATTTTATATCAAGTTTAACATATTCAAATAACGGAATATCGAATTTTTACTGCCACAAAATTTAAATAGGTGACATAATAATTTAATCGTACAAATATATATGGGTACTATAAACGAAGAGTACTTCTTTATCTAGCAAATGAGTTTCAAAATATCTGTCTTTGTTTGGTACATGAAGAATTATTTAAATCTAAATATTAATATATTATAATATATATTAATCAAAACTTAGTTACTAAGTTTTATAGATGTCACTGTACATACATAAAATAATATTCAATATCAAATATAGATATGTTCTTTAGCTAGATTTTAGTATATATTTTATAACGTTAGGTAACATAAGGAATAAGCAAAGACGATAAAAGTACATAGTAATTTTACAATACGCTGCCTAAACCGTTAAATATTGAGCAATATAATGCAGTAAATAATTATCTAGAGTAAAATGATCTAAAATAAAATAAACTCCGCGATACCATATATCTAACTTTTATATTTAGGCACAGCTAGTAAATTATAAATACAAAAATAAAAATCTTATTTCAAAATCCTCTACTGACCGTAGTTTTTGATCGTATATTCAGTATGACGTAGGTATCAACTTTTATTATATATAGGCTATCACTTTATAAATAATTTATACAGGTAGATTTTTGAATTATTTACATTTTGTGTACATATGTACCACATATATGATTTTTTAAAAACATACTTTTTTATTTAAACATATCATATTTTTACATAAAATTTTAATTTAAATATATTTATACTTTGATTTTACTTATAAAACATAATATAAACATATCAATATAGCCATCTTACTACTTTGTATAGTAGAGCACGTGTTATTTGTGATTGCTTAAAATTAAATAAATAGATATAGCTGTCTCATTTAGAGCAACTGTCATTTGTAATTGGTTAAATAAATAATTTATAGGTATCTATCATCAATGAAACCGCGCATTTTTGGTGTATAAATTTGTATATTCTAATGAAACAAATCTATTAATATAGTTTTATGTTCAATTATTTTTATAAATTAATAAATAGTTACATAATATTTTAATATATTAAAATATAATAATGAACATTTCTAAAATAAATTAAGTATCTTTATTAAAATTAAAATCATTTACTTAGTTTTAATCATTAAAATAATTGACAAGAGTTTTACTACACAAGCGGTGTCTGTTCTGTATTGAACAGTAGTTTGTCGAGGGGTTGAGTCGTCTCCCCCTTTTCATAATTATGTAATTGATCGTACCACACTTTCATCCAACCCCTATCGTGTCCTTATCTAGCACAAAATATATCACCCTCAAGTTTCGATGCGTTGTGCTATCGATTTTAAAACGAAGGTACCTGTGTTTTAAACGATTAAATATTTTAAATCTGGAATAATTGTTTTACAATGTTTTTATTATTTTAAATATGAATATTGTTTTAGAAAATTTTCAAATCTATAAAAGTAATATTTGTTGTTTAATATTAATCAGAATGCTTTACCCCATTCCCACCCCAAGTAGTTTTTTTTATTATTTTAAATATGAACACTTTTAGAAAATTTTCAAAACTAAAAAAGTAACACTTGTTGTTTAATATTAATCAGAATACCTAACCCCATTTCTAACCCAAGTAGTTTTTTATTATTTTAAATATGAACACTGTTTTTGAAAAATTTTAAATCTATAAAAAAATATATTTTTTGTATAATATTAATCGAATGCTTACCCTCATTTCACCCCAAGTTGTCCCTATATACATAGGTTATAATATTTGTTTATCTAGTGAGGGTTTCGTAGATTTAAAAAAAAATTAAAAAATATTTTTTTTTATAATAAAAATCGAATGCTTACCCCAATCTCACCCCAAGTTGTCCCTCAATAGGTTATAATATTTTTTTCAACTTTTAAGGGTTCCGTAGAAAACCAATAACTCTTATTGTTTCGCTCTGTCCGTCCGTCTGTCTGTCTGAATATCATCATAAAATGAAATTTTGATGACCCAAAAATTGAAATAAGATTTTGAAAAAAAATTGTTGACCCCCCCCCCTTCCATAGACTAAAAATGTACTCACATTTTTTTAGGCGAGTCTCCTAAATACAACAAAAAAATATTAAAGAACTTTTTGATTTTAACCCTTCAGTCACGATTTATTTGCTTTCAAATTCGTTATCATAGCATCTATAATTTTTATACTATCAATGCCAAAAATTTAAAGAAAAAAATTCCAGAATGTAGCTTTTAATTAGTACTTTAAATAAAAATTATAACGAACACTGCAGCAAAAAAAAGTTTATATACAAAATTTAAAACAATCATTTTTTTTATTAATCGTAGTGAGAATGTCTACGGAACCCTATCATATGCGTGCTCAATACGTTTTTATATAATATACATACAGTCGAAATTGGTTATAACGACATCGAAGGGACCAGTCATATTAGGTCATAAAAGTCGATATGTCCTATTAAACCATATATATAAATATAAATAATTATTTATAATATTTTTATAAATTTTGTGTCATAAATGATGTATTTTTAGTTTGAAAAAATGGCAATTAATAAAATCCAAGAACATTTTCACATTGTTTTAACATTCGTATCTACATGTAATAAAAAATATAAAGTTTTCATTAAGCTTTTTGTGAACAAAGCTCAACAAATTTATGCGTTATTTAAATTTTTAAATGGTTCATAAAATTTATGTGTGCTAAATTAAAAAAAAAATAACACATATAAAGCACTATCATGCGTTTAAATCCAACATGCAAATGAAGCAAAATAAAAATAAAAAAATACATACAAACACTAACGTGGACATATGTTTTGCATATTTTGATAAAATATTTCACTTGAGAATTTTTCTACGCCCCCTTCTTTCATATATAACTTGCGTTCGATGTCATAACCAGTCTCTTAGATTTTAAATGTGACGACATCAAAACCACTTGTCCAGAGCTGTATTAAGGTTTGTTCTCGATCTATGTACATATTTTAGGAGAAAAAAGTAATAGTCATAATAGGGTATTAAGTAGACTAAATTTTAAAATATATTGTAACTTGCGTTCGATGTCATAACCAGTCTCTTAGATTTTAAATGTGACGACATCAAAACCATTTATCCAGAGCTGTATTAAGGTTGTTCTCGATCTATGTATTTTAGGAGAAAAAGGTAATAGTCATAATAGGGTATTAAGTAGACTAAATTTTAAAATATATTGTAACTTGCGTTCGATGTCATAACCAGTCTCTTAGATTTTAAATGTGACGACATCAAAATCACTTATCCAGAGTTGTATTGAGGAAATTTGTTCTTATTTCTCGATTAATATATTTTAGTAGAATAAGGTAATAGTTATAATATGGTATTAAGTAGATTAAATTTTAAAATATATTGTAAATTGTGTGTATGTAAATATATAATAGATACTTTTTAGTATTTTTTTCCAAAATAATGCCGAAAAAACACTGAAAATAATCTTTTTCTATTCGATTGAAAAAATTCCCGTCAAAACGCGCATTTAAGGTTATACATACGTCTAGCACAATGTCAAAAAGAGTTGGTTTCGAAAAATTTTGTTTTTAATTTATATTCAGAACACATATTATACCTATACACTTAATGGAATATTTTACTTTGTTACTTAGTTATTAAAAGTAAAAAAAAGTTTAATTTAATTTTAAAATTTAAATAGATAGATCGGTATATAATAGTAACATATATGTACTAATTTGTTGTAATGGCAGAGCTAGTTTTTCATTACTTTGAATAAATTACACGTGAATATATTTGTTTTATAATTTTAATAGTAGGTATTTAAAAGGGTTGATGCTTCGAATAATTAGTGTATAAAACATCTCTATATAGCCAATTGTGGAATTTCAATAAATAGAGCACTTTCTGCAAGTTCTCTCATTTATCGTGTGTTAAAAACTATATTTTTAATATCAATTTATTCAAAAACCATAGTCCATTATTTTAAATAAAAATTAGTAAAATATATGAGTTATCCATAAATAACATATTAAAATTTTAGACTTTTATCTATGGGTACATTGCTCTAATGATCGAATAACCTTAAATTATAATTATTTTAAATAATACAGTTTTAGCAGCGGATCTGTTGACGTATATTTACGTCACATTTAATGCATATGATTTGTAGTGTCCAAACCTCACATTTGTGTTTATTTATATGTATATACAGTATACATATAGCGGTTTTTTATGTAAATATCGGCGGGGTAAATTGTATTTTGTATGTATGTAAATGTAATGTAACATACAGAATGTTGGCATTGGCCTAAAATAAAAATATACAATTGATGTATAAAATTATATACTAACACGTAATTTTCAATTTGTTCTATTTATCACCATTTTTCCATCAATATTTTTATACATACATTGTTATCTTTTCACGGCTAAACTGGTTAACCGATTTTGATGAAATTTGACAGAGAGATAACTTACATCCTGTAAAAGGACATAAGTCATTCTTTTTATCCCGAAAAATTTATTAGAAAAAAAAATCACAGTTATGTGCGATTAAAATTTAAGGGGCTATATCAGTGTGAACGCTGGAAATTTGGGTAATTTTCGGAAATTTTTTGGAAGAAGAAAAATACTCAATGAAATATTTTGGAAAATTGAGAATATATTTAGCTATATTAGAAGTGTATTCCATAATTTTTTCACGTAAAAATATCGATATCTAAGCGACTTATACACTGTCTTTGGAAGCGCCAAAAAAATCTCCTCCATGATTCCGGACGATGGAGTAGCTGAAATTGAGCAATGAAATAATGTAGTTAAACTGTAAGGTATTTCCTGTACGATGAACTAAGATTTTCGAAAAATATCAAAATCTAACAAAATGGCGTAGTTATGAAAAAAAGTATGTTTTATTGCCTATAAAATGGCCGTATTTTTAATGCCAAATCATCAATTTTCATCTAATCAAAAATATCCTAGTTCATCGTAGAGTAAATGTATTCAAAAGTACTCAGTTTAAATTTAAAGTAAATCGGATAATTGCTCTTTGAGTTACAATGTCAGGAAATTTGAAAAATCTCATTTCGAGAAAAACGCATTTAACGTCAGCTCCTGGGCATTTTATATCTGTGAGCGGTCGCTCTTAAGAAGGATGCTGTTTAGAGAGTATTAGAGATACGGCCTTGAAATTTTCACATAATATTCTTGAAACTTTAAACTCTTAAAAAAGGCAAAAAAATTAATTGATTTTTTGAAAATTTCACACTGGTATGGCCCCTTAAAAGAATAGTTCGGATAACCCTTAGCTGCCACTGTGGGGTATCAGGCGCCCCACATTGTTTCAACTTCAATGTAAGCTGTTTAAATTTTACAAGGTTTTAAATTTTTTAAAATTAAATATTATATATTTTGTTATTTATCATTTATTAAATGTTGTTTTAGGCTGTAAAAAATATAATACTATAATAAACTGTTAACCGCGATTTTGTTCGCGTTTTTATTATAACCTAACCTATTTCTTTATCTAATGTTTTTTTGGGGTACAAAGTAGCCTATGGTCTTCCTCAAGATACAAGCTATCTCCCTGCCAAATTTAATCAAAATCGGTTCAGCGATTTAGCCGTGAAAAAGAAATTGATTTTTTGAAAATTTCACACTGGTATGGCCCCTTAAAAGAATAGTTCGGATAACCACTGTGGGGTATCAGGCGCCCCACATTGTTTCAACTTCAATGTAAGCTGTTTAAATTTTACAAGGTTTTAAATTTTTTAAAATTAAATATTATATATTTTTTTAAATAACCAATTGGAGTGCATTTCGTATCGTTCGAAAATGAATAAATTTTTTTTATTGAATTAAAATATTCAGTATCTTACATACGAGTAGTTAGCATTTTAGTGTCTAGGGTACGAGGTGACCCCAGTGTGGCAGGTATGTTATTCTGGAGATACTTCTTTACTGAGCAGCTAAGGGTTAATATATGTTTTTTTTAGTTGTATCAGCATCTTGAGAAAAATTCATTAAACGGAGTTAAGAAGCCAATCGTAAATTTTTATAGTTGTAAATCAGACAGTATTTATACAGAAAGACTCAAAGGTATTTCAATTACAAAGCAATAAATATGTCTCTTTTAGAGGCAATTCTCTCTAAATACAATTAAATGCAAATTTCTTCACCCTATCTTGGAAGCTTCGAATCAAAGAAACTTTACAAATAGAATATTAAGTTTATTGTGGTAAAGACCAATAAGTAGAAAACCGGAAGCTCTTTTGAAACAGAAATATGTAGAACTTAACTTATTGTTGGTTTATGTTTATTAATAGAGACTGTGCAAAGAAATAAATACATTTTAGATCAGCGGTACTCAATAACCAACGAAGTTTGGTAAACAAATTGGTGAAAATAAAAATCTATATATAATAAAACGGACAAGTGCGTGTTGGGCACGCACATGATAGGGTTCCGTAGTCATTCTCACTACGATTTATAAAAAGTATTTTTCAAAATTTTCGTGACTGAAGGGTTAAAATCAAAAAGTCATTTGACTTTTATTATTGCATTTTAGGAGACCTATCAAATGACACCCCACTCAATTGGATAAATGAAAAAAATGTGAGTTCACTTTTCAATCTATGAAAAGGGGGTCCAAAATATTTTTGACAATGTTCGTTATAATTTTCAGTGAAAGTTCCAATTAAAGTCTACGTTCTGGAATTTTTTCAGATTTTTTTAATTGATAGTTTAGAAAATAGAGGGGGGGGGGGACGCTTTTTTAATGACTTTGGAGAGAAAATACATCGTGATCGAAGGGTTAAAATTTAAATTTCTGTTACGTTTTTTGTTGCATTTTAGGAGACCTTTCTAACGACACCCCACTCAATGGTGTAGGTGAAATTTTTTTTTTGAAAACACTTCATTTTATGAAAGGGGGGCCTAAAAAAATTTTATTTTCAAAAATCTTATCATTTTTGTTTTTGGGTCATCAATCTACGACCGTATACCAAATTTCATCTTTTTATGACAAAATTTTTCAAGACGGACGTTTTCTACGGAACCCTAAAAATTATATAGATTTAATAATTTTAGACTAATATATTTTTCAATGTTAACCCATTACTTCCCGATTTTTATTTCTTCGAATTTTATGATCAAGTTTCCAATTTTTGTAGAAAATATGACCAAAAAAATAAATTCAATACATTATCAGTCGCAGACTAGATTATTATCATGAGAACCCAATGTTATATTTATAAGGCAGCACTTTTTTAACGTCGATAGTCTGTACCTGGATTTATTTTTGAAATTATTGATTTTTTATGCTTTATTTACACTCTCATAAGTAATATTATATATAGTTTTGTCAATTTAAAAAACGTTTTACTAAGTGAAAAAAATGAACTATAAATGTCGGCTAGCTGGAATAATTACAGTGTTATAATTTATCATTGAATGAACTCTAGAGTTCGTTTTAAAAATTATTGTAAGTAGAGAGACTTAAAAAAACATAATCATGTAAATCAAATTAATAACGTTATTATGTCAGTGAAAAAAAATTATAATATATGATTTCCTATAAATAGGACACTGGGAAATGATGGGTTAATGTAGAAAAATCTCAATATTTTGTTATTTATCATTTATTAAATGTTGTTTTAGGCTGTAAAAAATATAATACTATAATAAACTGTTAACCGCGATTTTGTTCGCGTTTTTATTATAACCTAACCTATTTCTTTATCTAATGTTTTTTTGGGGTACAAAGTAGCCTATGGTCTTCCTCAAGATACAAGCTATCTCCCTGCCAAATTTAATCAAAATCGGTTCAGCGATTTAGCCGTGAAAAAGAAATTGAAATATTTTTGCATTTATAATATGGACCGATTTTATTGCGGTTTTCACCAATAAATATTTTATCAAATCGTGTTTTGTTTTCATGATGTCACAGTGGGGTACACAAATATCATTTATGTATAAAAAAACATAGTAGCCATTGAGTAAATAGTATTTTAGACGGCTATTACACTATCAAAGAAATGTGATAAAATTTCTTTGATCAAAGAAATATGACAGCGTAATACGTCAACTTTTATAATATTTACGTAATATTTATTTTATCATAGATAGTGACTGTTTCATATTTAATCAAAATTTTTTGACGGGTAAATCAAAATGGCGACTGAAAAGTGTTCGTGGACGGTTTCGGCTACGAAATTACTTATAATTTAATATATGATCAAATCTTTGTCAAAGATCTTTGACATATTTATTTGATAGTGTAATAGCCGCCTTGAATTTTAACCCAGATAACACCGGGTCACATGCGCTATATAGTTACTCATAAATAAATAAATCACATAATGTAGAAAATAGTTAATATTTTTTTTCAATCTAGCCAGAACATTAAAAATAAAATTCGATATTTAATCAGGTCCACGAGCATTCTAGAAATAAGATAAAAATAAAACAAGCTTTGAGCGAAGTTTTACTAAAAATAAACATCGCATTCATAACAATTACGTACGGAAAAGTTATATAACAGATGCCTCTGGCTTGTACAGATTTATTTAAGATTAAACTTTGATGCAGTCGTGCACTAGACAATGTCCAGACATTATCTATACCTACTGTCAGTGACCACAAATAGAACGTATATGACGTGAACATAGCAATAGACTTCAAATATGAATATAGCATAGCTAGCTGTTATCAGCAAAATGCAGAAGCATAGATGTATTTATATAGAGAACGATTTGTTCAATATTGTATCTACAATGTTTTGTATGTACTGTAACAATATAAAACTGAAATTGTGACCTAGTTTATTCAAAAAAACAATAAAACAATTATGGCTTGTGAAAATATAAGTACAGTGGTGCCTCGCATAACGAACTTAATTCGTAAAAGTTCGTTGTGCGAAAAGTTCGTTATGTTAAACGCGTTTTCCCATAACAATACATGTTAAAAATTTTAATTCGTTCTGTAGCATGAAATATGGTACTGTAATATAAAAAAGATTGTACACACGTTTTTTATTTTTTTACTCAGATTTAGTAGAGTCTACCGAGGCTTGCAATGTCAAATCCTCTTTCTAATTATTTCTTGTTTCATTTCAACAGAAATCACCTTCCTGCTTTTTTTATTTAGATACACAAAATTACATTTATTAAAACAAACAGGTGTGTGAGTTAAGCACAGAAAAGAACGACTGACGCGCGTTGATGCATGTTCATGAAAGTTTGGGCATCGACTGCGTGCGACCTTGGAAGTTCGGGCGACTTTGTGATACGTAGGAGCGATCGGGCGGCAAAATTAAACACGATGCAGTTCGTTGAGCGAAGCGAGGTTCGTTGTGCGAGTCGCGCAATGAACGAACAGAAAGTTCGTTGTACGCAGCGTTTGTTATGCGAGGCGTTCGTTATGTGAGGCACCACTGTACTGTAGAATCCAGATATAACGACTAACTCAAATTAGGTTTCATATAGACGAACTATGAAAACAAATCCGTATAGTACGACTCCTGTTTAAGCGACCAATTGCTTATAGTGACCTATTTTTACAATAAATTGAATAAATTGTCCGGTTAGAACGACACGCAGTGTAAAATTTCCAATATCTACGCACAAGCAATACCTGTCGCCGCCCCGTATCCCTGATTTCTCCTCTCTCCTACGTATGTTGATTGTTGATTAGTAAAATTACAGACTTTCTACGTCAGTAAATACATATTTACATGCATAGAATGTAGGTACATTGTATCTCTGATCAAATTGTACATATACATTATGTAATATGCATGCAATGTGCAATGTTTAAGTAAATTCCATTAAAGTTACTTTTTGTTAATTTTAATATTTGTTTTATTTAAATATAAATTAATCTAACTATGTATATTATTATTTCATAATAAGAATTACAGTAATATAAATATGTATAAATGTATATATCAACATAATAAAAAGGTTAGACCCCCCTCCCTCGAATTTCTTAATATACTTTACTTTTAAAATTAAAATAATATATAATTACGAAAAAAAAGTTGACCCCTCCCCTTAAATTTTTTTCTGGGTGCGTCACTGAGTATTAATATGCATTATAAAGAACAAATTAAAAAATTATATGCGACTATCTACTAAAAAATAAAATATTGCTCTAATAAACAAACATACTGGTTTCAAATTATTTTTATATCGGAAATTAAGTAAATTATAAATGTTGATAGGATTATATAAAATACAGTGAAGTGTTTTCATGGTTTCATTTATTTATTATTTATAAAAAAAACACCTGTTGGATTTTCCGGTTATAGGATTTTCCGCGTTAAAAAATTTCCATTATATTTATTAATATGTATTCCGTATCACATTACAGGTAAAATAAAGTTAATTTTAATTTCACTATATACAAAATTTCACCCCAATTAAAATTTTTTTTTTGATAACTCACTAGCTGTTACCCGCAATTTCGTTCGCGTCATATTTAAGTATAATATAAATTTGTATTAAATTTTAGGTTAGGTATAAACTGTCAACAGAGAAGGTTAGGTAAAACAGTTTTCTGTTATAGTCGATAAAATAGGTCGCACATACATACAAATATCATATACACATTTTTTTATCTAATTGGAATATAAAGAAGCCTATATCCTTCCTCAAGATGCAAGCTATTTCCCTGACAAATTTCATCAAGATCGGTACAGTGGTTTAGCCGTGAAAAGGTAACAAACAGACAGACGAATAGACACATTTTTTACATTTATAAAATTAGTAAGAATATTACCTATCTTAGCTAAATAGCAGTTAAAAATAAATAAGTAGAGAATTTGTCAAAAGATTTATTTTTAGAAATAATGCTATGTTCAAATGTTTTTGGACCGGTTATTTTCAAAAATTATGTTCTATACTAATTTCAAATAATAGCTTTTTCCCCAAAAAAAATTATCAAAACCAACACGTAGGTGTTGCCACGCAACACATTTGACATAACTCATAACCAATCGATTCGTGAATTAATCCCGAGTCCAACGAGGTACATGAAGCTTTATATGAAAAATTTTGAGGAGGGGGGGTCGGGACCGGAAAAATTTCTAAAAGGGGTAAACTAAAACCACAGATCTACCATTAAGCGAAAACCCAAGGTCTCTAGGTGGTCAGGGGGCCGAGATTTCGTAGTAGAAGACAGACAGACGGACGGACGGAAAATCGTGGGTTTCGTTAAAAAATCATATAAAATTACCCCTAAAATATCCATCCCATTCGATTCGAAATATAATGCGGTGTTTACACTGAAAAAATAAAACAGAAACATTGTGTCTTTAAAATACTTCGTATTTAATAATGTATAGGGTTTATTGCTTTATTGTCACAAAAACACCGTGTTTTTGTTTTGATTTCTCGGTGTAAACACCGCATAACATGTACTTGAATAATCGACCAATGTTTTTGTAACGTACAATATATTATTTTCCGATCAGAGTTCACATTCGGCGACATTAACAAATTCATTCATGTTACATAATAGAAACCTTTGGCTCAAGATGAGTCTCTTGTCTAAATTAGTTTGTTTAAAGTGACTACATATGCACAAGATGCATATCGTTGCACAATTATATCTTGCGAAAAATGAATAGCATCGATATCGAAATAAATCAACGACAAAACGAAATTGAAATCGATTTATATTTTATTTATAGTATGAACTATTTTTATAAATTATTTGTAAGTAAATAACCTCTTACGAAACTTTATATCTTGCATTTAACTGGCGTGAATTTTTTTTTAATGGGGTTTGATATTTTAACAGTAGAAGGTATGTTAATTGCATTTCATTTTGTATACGAATTTATTTTTAATTATAAATTTCGTGCTAAGAGTTTATTATCGAAATCTGATATCGATGAATCAAAATTAAATTGTATCATAAACTGTAAAGAAATATTACCATCGAATGTTAAATATGTGAAAGAAGATAGTGGGGAATTAAAGTTGGTTTGTTATAATTTTGATAAAAAAAGTGCGGATGAAGTAAAACAATTTGTGGTTAAAAAACGTAGTGGAAAAACGATTAAAATTATTAAAAAACGAAAGTTGATTGCTAGTTTTATTCTAGGCCAGAATTTTCAATTAGTTAATACGGTGAATAGTAGTGTTTTTATTTCACGTAAGTATTGGGGAGTATTAGTATTTTTAGTGACTTTTTTTTAATATATATTTTGAAAGTAAAATATATTGAGAGTATAATGTGAAAATTTTAGACTGATATTCAAAGTATTTACGAAGTTATAACACATAGAAGATAATGGGTCGTATTAGTGTAGTATCTGTTATTAAATATTTAAAAGCATTTTTCTCTAAACTACTTTTTGTCGGTTGGTCGGAAACAGAACTGAAATTCTAATCAACTGATCTGGTTATATTTTTAACACGTTAAATAGTTATCGTATTACCTGAAATTATTAATAATTTTTTTTTCGAAAATGTTTTTATGTTAAGTATGAACGCCATTTTGTTATTTATTAATATAAATACTTTATCAGTGTTTACTAAAATTGTTCAATAATTAATTAACTACCTTTGGTGAATTTAGCACGAGGAAGCACTGTGCATTTCTTGGCAGATGTTTTTTTTAAATAAATTTTCAAACTTTCACTTAATATATTTATTTTATTGAACAAATAATCATTATTAATTAAAATATCAATATTTGGTATGTATTTTTGATGCTGATGTAGAAAAGCTCTGACGATATATTCATAAAATAAATGTTTTAGTACCAATAAATTTCAAAGGTGTTTATTTATTAGGTAAAAACATTGAATACGAAATGTAATTTCTCGTAAGTGCATCTTTATAAATTAGGGTTAACATTCAAAAACAAGGCTGGAATATATAGAAACATAAAATATATAGCACGTAAAATAGGGGTGTAGTGTATATTCAATATTATTTACACATATTTAGGACACCCCCTAAATATGTTATTTGTAATAAAAAAATAAGGTAGCCCTAAACTCAGCGTTGAAAATTAATTTTTAGGCTGTGCTCAATGCATTTTAAATTAGTGTATTTTAAATTAAAATAAAACGGGCAGTGCGTGTTGGGCACGCACATGATAGGGTTCCGTAGTCAATCTCACTACGATTTATAAAAAAAGTTTTTTCAAAATTTTCGTGACCGAAGGGTTAAAATAAAAAGTCATTTGGCTTTTATTATTGCATTTTAGGAGACCTATCAAATGACACCCCACTCAATGGGGTAAATGAAAAAAAAATGTGAGTTCACTTTTCAATCTATGATATGAGGGTCCAAAATATTTGTGACAATGTTCGTTATAATTTTCAGTGAAAGTACTAATTAAAAGCTACATTCTAGAATTTTTTCAGATTTTTTAAATTGATAGTTTAGAAAATAGAGGGGGGGGCGCTTGTTTAACGACTTTGGAGAGCAAATACATCGTGATTAAAGGGTTAAAATCAAAAAGTGATACATTTTGTGTTGCATTTTAGGAGACCTTTCTAACGACACCCCATTCAATGGGGTAGGTGAAATTTTTTTTTGAAAACACAAAAGGGGGCCCAAAAATTTTTTTTTCAAAAATCTTATCATTTCTGTTTTTGGGTCATTAATCTTCGACAGAATACCAAATTTCATCTTATTATCTCAAAGTTTTTGAAGACAGACGGACGGACATGGAGAAACTATAAGGGTTCCTAGTTTTCTACGGAACCCTAAAAATCACGTTTTTTTAAATATTACTTTTCTCGCAAATCACGTTTTTTCCTGTATACCTATTATGACTCACAAATTTTTTAAAGAAGGCTCTATGTTTTTTTTTTTAAATTAATTTATAAATTTTATACGAATTTCTGCGAAAATGGAATTTATAAATAGTAAAAAAAAAACTATAGTCTTCTTTGAAATTTTCTAGTTCCTGGAAAAAGTCAAACTAGAAAATTACTATCTTAATAATATTAATTTTCAATGCTGAATTTGCGGCTATCTTATATTTTGGTCAGAAAAAAACAGATTACGGGGCTGTCCCGTTAATATTTCAATTTCATCGGACCCTCTAATGTATTAAAATATTTTAATGAATTTAAATATTTTTATCATCCTATATTTTTTTGTTACTTTCTTAGATTTCACCGACTGTTCTTTAAAATTTTACAAGCACTTGTAATATTTATTCAGTCTATAAAATATAAATCTTAATATCTCCTATGGGATCCATGAAAGACGTTGAAACTTTTGTTTTATGATTGTAAGAATCGATAAAAATAAAAATGAAACATTTATTTTCCTTTAATTAGGGTTGCGCATCAAGACGAGACTTTTGTCTGCCTTGAAACGAGAACGAGACAAAGATGAAATCGGCTTATTGTTAGATACGATCTCGTTTTAAATATTGACAAGACGAGAACGGGACGAGACTAAATACAACTTGTTTCGTGTGTAATATAGCCATATTTCTATATCTACATATAAAAAAAGCTTCAATGATCGTTTGTATGTGGTTTATAGACTCGAGAAATGCTAAACCGATTTCAATGTGGTTTTCACTAATAATTAGATCGTTTTTCTGTGCATTATAAGTCGTGTTTTATTTCTATGATGTCACAGTGGAGCATATACGTAAATGTCATTTATATAAAAACATTATAGCCATGGAATAAGGAATTCTATAATTTACAGTTTAAATATTATTTTATTAATTTAGGTCCAATGTGGTAGGTTTAAATAAATAATAAACAATAAACGATGATTACAATATTTTCCAAAAATATGTTAGTTTAATTACATTGATTTAAAAGCTAATTTAATTTGAAAGCCAATTATAAAAAGCAACTATGGAAAAGTGAATTGGATTATCAAATACTTTTTTTTATCTGTCTATTTTAATTTATCCGATACAAAATTTGAACGTGTTTTATCATTGATCAATTTTTTATTTATCATTATCTTCAAGATACTTTAGGTACTTATAATAATATAATAAATTCTAGTATACTTGTAGAAATCTGCTTTAAAAACGTATCAGTATTCTATAAATAAAACTAACTATAGTAGACTAGACTGTATATGATTCTCCTTTATATACAGGTGATTCGATAGTTTAAAAATGAAAACTTTAAAAAATGTATCTTAAATTTTTCAAAATATTAAGCTCTTTTTTAGGATTTTTTTTGGCCACGCATTAAAATAATTAATAACAAATGTTTTCCATATGAAAGATATGTATTTACAGAAAATGTTATCATTTTTTTATGGCAAAATATTAAGAAATAAGTGGGTTACAGCAAATTTGGGAGGGGTAAAAAAAAGTGTTTTGCCGTGATCAATGCTGCTCGTCGCTAGATCATCAGAAATAATTTGAAAAATTTGGAATTTTCACAAAATGGCGGATGTTCAAAGTCAAAGTTCTTTATTTGACTAAAAATGCACTCGCATTTTCGGCTATAAAAAAATAATCGTAAAAAAAATCCTTCGTCCATCCGGAGGACAATTATGTATAGAAAAAGTGAGAAAAATTTCAAACCGATCGGCAAAGCCGTTCTCAAGTTATAGTCATCACCGACTTCGAGAACATGGTTTCGAGAAAAAGCGCACAGTTGCCGCTACCTGCCTACTTGAATGCATTAGAGACGGATCTGTTCAAAGTTAACTATCTGTTCGATTTGTCTGAAATTTTTAGAGAATACTTTTGAAATATTTTACTTTGAGAAAATGCAAAAATTAATATAAAATTTTTCAAAATTCTAACTGGATCTACCCCCTTAATTTTTTTTTACTTTATAGTATAGTCGAAACCTTGCTACCATTTTTTTAAATCCAGTACCTACTTAAATTTTGATATCCCACATGTATATGTACCAAAATATGTTTTAGCCTATTTATAGATCAACCCCCCCCCCCCCCAATATAGTTAAGAAGAATCAATAATTTAATTTAAATGTACAATACAAATTCCTTTAAATGAAGACAGGACAAAAATGATAAAATATTAAAATTTTGGACTAATATTAATCTGAAGACAATTTTAATACCGTTATAATCCATTGTTGAAGAATTTATTGAAACTGTTCAATATATTTCAGATAATGTACTGAATATTGTATATGAAATTGTACACATCTGGTTTGGAAAGATGGTGTTATCGTCAGATTATATACAAGCTTTGCATTTATTTGTTAAAATTTAAATTTATTTTGTGGTGCAATATGAATATAAATATTTACATATGTATGATATTTTATAAGATCCTATATTTGTGCTGTAACATTTTGTTCTTAGTCTATGCTTCTCTTCTACAAGTATGTGGTAAAAAGTATAGTTTAAATTCAATAAAAACTTATTGGCTTATTATTTTCTGTTATATTATTTGACTGTGTTCATTTTTATTAAAAAAAAACGAGATCACTTTGTTAACGTCACAGACCTTTTCTCGGGAAATGTTAAAGGTATCAAGTTGTAATTAATACCAAATACTGAGGTTTACAGTCTTATAGTCCTGTAAAAAAATCAAGTTTTTAACTCATTGCAATAAAAAGATACGACCTTTCAAAATATATTTTGACTTATTGATTATTATCAAAACCTATAGGGTTATTTCTCGTTGATCTAGAATCTTGAAATTTGGTACAAAGAAAGGTCCTGTAGCACTAGTAAAGGAAACAATCCGAAAATCGTTAATTTGTAATTTTATAAGGAATTATAAACAATAAAAAATATAATATAGTGTTTATTATCTAAGAAGAACACGCCATTGATTTTTTATTTTTATTTAAATATGTTCTTTTTCTGTAAAATATCTTATAGATTTATTTGTTTGTATAATGTTTATTTTTCAAAAAGTACAATTTAACATTTTTTTATTTTTATTTTGCTTGTTTACAATATCGAAGATAGGAGAAGTGTTTTTTTTTTTTAAATTTTATTATTTTAATAAACAACAGAACAATGGGAGTGTTCTACTCGCACTTATAAAATTATGCCAAAGAGACACCCTTAAAAGGTGTTAATGAATTTTTTTTTCAAAATTTATATATTTTTAAACTATACTCATTTTATATTCCCCTGTATCATATAGATTATTTATAAATAACTGTGGGGATACTAAACACTTCAACCATCAATAAAATGTACTAATATACATAAATCAAATATGAAAATAATTTCGAAGGATATTATACTTTATGTGATTTTTATTGGAATTCATAAAATGTGTATAATGGCTTTGAAAAAAAAATCTCGAAAGGGGTTAGTTCTGAAGCACTCGCAGCTATTATCAGAGCGGAACTATTGCGGTTTTTGTCCGGTCTTTCGTATATGCTCGTTTTTGTGCGGCTTGAAAACAATAAAACCATACTTTTTGTCGCGTCAGCTATACTTCGCAACGCCATGCCGCGTCGTTCATATTTGAGAATGTTGATAATGTTCTCTTCGTTCGTAGTCATTACTGAACAGATAGATTGTACTTTTTTTTGTACCTACAGTCCATATGTTTAGATGTGAAGATATTATTTCAATTGTTGAGCAATAATATTTAAGTGCTCGAAACTAATTTTAATTTAATTCACAAAAAAATACTTTTAACTTGATGGACATAACTCAGAAAATCCCTTGCCAATCGATTTGTGAATCAATCCCGAGTCCAACGAGGTACATGAAGCCATATATGAAAAATTTTGTATGAAAAATGAACATTATGCCGGATGGAGGGTCATGGCCGGTTAAATTCCTAAAATGGGCTAAACTAGAACCATAAACCTACCATTTAGCGAATACCCGAGATCTCGCGTTGGAAGACAGACGGACGGACGGACGGAAAATCGAGCATATAAGCGCTACCACTTCGTGGGTTGCGCTAAAAACATCTGCCAAGTAAATGTATAGCATTTTCTCGTACTAAATTCAAAGATAGTTAATTATTATTGAACAATTTAAATAAAAACCATTGGTTATAGAATTTTACAAAGAAATATAACTTTTTTTTCGTATATTTTTAATTTTTTGTCAATTTCAATCTAAATTTAAATTTATGTAAACGTCAAATTGACATTTAAAAGTAAGTCAAAGTAAGAAAAGATACAATGCTGTGCAAAAAACTTTGGACGCCTGTGATTTTGAATGTAAATATACAGATTTCAGTCAATAAAAATCACCAAAATAGCGAAAAGTGTATGCGCTTACTCGCAGTCAAAATAGTAAAAAAACAATTTCTCGTTAGCTTGAAAGACACTGTGCGTCAATACTTTCAACTTGAGTAAACCTGACCTTTCAGGCATATAATTTAAAAAATTTTCTTAACATGAAAAATTGTAAATGCTGTATTTTAGATATGCTAGGATTATTACAAAAGTTGTAATTAAGTACTCTTATCAATATTAAAGTTTTTTTATCAACCATTTTTGCAGCTTAATATGTATTTAAATACGTAAAAAAATGAGTGCCCAAAGACTTTTGCACGATAGTGCAATTTTTTTCTTCTCATTTTAAAACGATCACAAAGCTTCTCGTATCTTCGTTATTTCGAGAAAGCAATACGTTTATAGTAAAATATAATCTAATAACTGAAATTGCATGATTTGTATATAATATTAAAAAACACAATTCTATTTATAAAATCAGCATCAAAATTATATTAGATAGGTATAAACATTTTTTATGAAAATTGAAGTTTTATTAAATAATCAATATAAATTCCAATAATATATTTTTCAATTTTTTCGTCACACTTTTTGTACGAATATATATAAAATATATATATTTCTATATAAACTTCTATTATGGTTATACATAAAAATGTCATTATTCTAGAATAACCATTTGTATCAAAATATGTATTGAAAAAAATATATACTTGTGACGTGTATTGATACCAAATGCAAATACATAAAAATATAATACAACATTGTAGTATACACTCTTATGTATACATATGTATATGTACATATATGAATGTATTTTGACGTAACAGTGTTTTGATAGTGTTTTTTTTATTCCATTATCCGCATGTTTTTTTTCTTAGATAGGGTTTTTATTTTTATTTTTATACTATTATTTATAAATAAATATTGTTGACTTATTTATACTGATAGAAAATTTATCGAATCTTTTTTTAGGCTTCTGTTGTGGCTGCGTGTTAATTATATTTTTGGATTTTACCAGTTTAAAAAATATTTTAGTATTTAAAAAATAGATATATATATATTATATTCGCTAAAATGCATTATTTTTGAGTCAATTTTTTTATTTTACCAACAAATATATTATACTAGAAAAAATGGTGGTGATTTTGTTCCATTTGGTATATCGCACCCCCGCAAAAATGTGTCACAACTCAAAAAATGTAGAATGATTCCAAATTACTATATATTTCTACTAAAAATTGTCATAAATGTATTTCATGTACCTACATCAAAACTTACATGTTCTAAAAATGTCACATATTTTATATATTTTTTAAATACTTAATCACTAAGCATTTTAATAATTACAATTTTTCAAACATCACAAGAATACTGAAATATTTAAATTAAATACTGTGTATCAGTTCTTTTCCTATACTACCTTTACAAGTTTGATTTACCTAAATTGTTATAATTTCATTTATTCCTATTTCCTCAAAACTACATTTTCTGAGTTGTGACATTTTTTTGTGGGGATGCGATGTATGCATGTAAAATAAAAATTTGTTTATTTTTTGATAATGTCCTTAACCAATAGTGGTTACCATTATTTATTTCGATTTTGTATGTTATTTGATTTTGTTCGTTTAATGGCAAATAATTGGATATGTGGTATAAACGATAACTTATTATGTATTGAATTCCATAATACGGGTAGGCAATATGTACATTAGCATTTGTTAAATAAAGGACAAACAAAGTAATAACTTAGAAATTATCCATTCTAGTGTGGATTGTACAGTTGTGCAGTCAATGCTGAGATTTCTTTTATAAATATTAGAGAACATCCATAAATCATGAAATTTTTTTTTCTAAAATGGATTTTATATGTAGACAATAACCTTTGACCCCCCACTTGTTTACCGTCTATTTCAGCATGAAGTAAATATTATAGTCTTAAAAAAATAATTGGGAAAATGTCAATGAAGATTGACCAACCCTTATCGAAAAAATGATTACGTGCGAACAGAGATATTTCTGTTTCACACTCTTTCTCGTACACACACACACACACATACATACATATATATCGAATACATAGACATATACACAATTTTACTTCTCAGATCGATGCATGGTTATTTTAGTAAGTCTAACATGAAAAACACTTTTTCAGTGGTGTTTCAAAGGAAATCTAAAATACATATTTTGAATTTAATATTCTTCATTGTATGCAAATAAAAAAATATAAATATAATAATAGTTAAAAGTCTAGGTACATTCAGTCGTTAGTAAAATATAGTATATCCCGCAGCTTCGTCCGCGCATACTGTCTGTTCTTAACACATAAGCTCCACAGTAGTACTACGGTGACACTTCTACTGTAAATCATGTTAATGATATACATATAGTAAAAATAGCGTATTATTAAAATTATAATGGAGATTGTAGAAGTTACTCAATTGACAGTAGGTACATGTTTGTTTAAATCAGGGGTTCCCAACCTTTTATGCACGTACACCTCTTTTCAAGGAATGAGTTTTTTAATTAAGTGAATTAAAAAATTGTAAATTACTTTTTTTTGTTCGTGTAAATGTTAATGATCTTATTGCATAAAAAATATCGAATTTCAAAACATACAAATTTGCCCATTAACCCTCTACAGACCCCTGATGTACTATGGACCCCTTTCAAACTTCCATAGACCTTCTGGGGTCCACATAGACCACGTTGGGAAACCTTGGTTTAAACTGAAAGTATTTTTTAATACAAAATTGTAATTTTCAATCGGCAATTGTAATTTTTATTAAAAAATCAACTCTATTTTTCTCCGTAGTGTGGTAATTTTAAGATAATGTTTTTAAGAAGTCTTATACATAGTTTAATTAAAAATCTTGTTAGTTACATACGACTTAAGTTACAAAACGCAATTATTATTCAAAAATAGAAATTTAATTGAAATTATTAAAAAAATAGAATTTGGTTTTTGAAAAAAAATATACACAACCCTGAATGCTGTATTTTTTATTTGAAACGAACGCTACTGGTGTTATATGTATCAGGAAATTTCCTCTTAGAGCATGGGTTTAAAACACATCATCAGTGATGTATTGTTTATTTCCACGATAAGTGAGCAATCACGTGTTCCAATCAGATCGTCATTTTTAACTAATACACGGTTTTGTAAGATAAATTTATTAAACGAGTGAACCTACCCGCGGCTTCGCCTGCGTTGTATTGTTATGCGTAATAGGGGATTGTTTTCCCTCTTTAGTAGTATTTTTTTCTACCGGATCGAATGAAACTAATTACAACTCTCTATTACTGACAGGGGATGAAATATTTTTTTTTTGTTTTTATTGATTATACAAAATCGTAAATATCTCGGCTCTTATGCGAGATAGGTGAATGTTTTCCCCTCTAGCACCTTTTCTTCCGTAGTAATTTTTTCACCGGATCGAATGAAACGAATTACAACCCTCTATTAATGGCAGGGATGAAATATTACATTTAAAAAATGTATTGATTATACAAAATAATGTAAATAGTTGTTTATTTAGTAATTTAAGGTTTTTCTTCTCAATTTCATGTGTTTTAGTTAATATTTCTTTGGTAAATTAATGTTTGATGCATGAAATTTTACGAAAAAATTTAAAATTTGGTTAAAAGTATGTTTTTTATTTAGAAAATGATGTGAAAAGTTGAAATTTTCAAACCGCAGGTCTGTATCTCAAACCGTTCTTGAGATATGGCCATTTAAAGTATACAAAATGGCGACCACGAGTGGAACGGTAACTCGTGCTTCCTCCAACAAAAAATGTGAAAACTGTGCAAATCAAAGTGATAATTTAAAAATTTTAATGAATAATCCTGAATTTAAGGATACATTACAAGAATTGATAAATAGTGCGGTCGAAAAGGCTATTAATCCGCTATTAGATGAATTAAAAGAACTAAAATTACATTTAAATAATGTGCAAAGTGCAAACAAAATATACAATAAAGTAGATAGTGCTGATCACAAAGTTTCCAAACAAAAATACTCAACAGTAGCAGCTATGAAAAATACAAAAAATGAAAAAGTGAAAGTGATTGAAGTGAAAACTGACGAAAACGTAATACAAGAAAAAAATAACAAAACTGTAAAGTCTAAAGATACAATAACATCAGACACAGAAAGTGAGACCCAAAAATCAGAAATTGATAGTGATAATAATATCGGATATAAAACGGTGAACTATAGAAGACGCCGCAAGGTAATTATCGGAAAAAGTTGTAATGAACAAACGGATTTTCAAGCTGGAGAAAAAAAACTGTGGCTATATATAGGTCAAGTCCAACGCAACACAGAACCTCAAACCATAACTCAATACCTGAAAAGTAAGTTTCCAATATATGAATTTAATTGTGAACTTCTTTCCGATAAGGGTAGGAACTGGAGTTACAAACTCGAAGCTCCAGAAAAATTAAAAAATGAGATATATGAACCAGACATATGGCCCGAAAATGTTATCGTAAAGAGATTCTTTTTTCGTCGACAAGGGGGAGCTTTCCAACAATAAAAATCATCTCAACAATGAAAATATAAAGGAAGGTAAATTTTTCAAAATTAAAATTTTCCATCTAAATATACAAAGTATCAGGAACAAGATAGATGAACTAGAACTTTTACTCTACAAAGAGGATCCCAACATAATTTGTACAACTGAACACTGGTTAGACAATAATGAAATAAATACAATCAAAATCTCTGATTACAAGCTGACATCTTACTTCTGTCGCGAAAATTCCATACATGGAGGTGTCTCAATCTATATAAAAAACAATATAATCTGTGAAAGCGTTATTGATACTAGTCACCTAACGGTAGAAAAACATTTTGAGTGCTGTGTTACTAAATGTGCAAACCTCAACATAATTATAGTAAGTGTGTACCGAACACCAGACAGTGATTTTAACTTATTTTTACAAAGATTTGAAGAACTGATATTATTAATAACACGCGACAAATGTACAATCATTATTGCTGGCGACTTCAATATAAACTTTTTAAATACTTCTGATACGAAATATAAGAAACTTTATAATCTGCTGGTGTCATTTAATCTATCCTGTTTAATCGCGCAGCCTACCAGAGTGACGTGCAACACTTCAACACTCATAGATAATATAATTACTAATATAAACGCTGAAACTTGTCTAGTAAATACCGTCACTACATCATTATCGGATCACCACGCATGTACTGTCAGTTTTGAACAACAACTAGAAATTGAAAATAAAAACACGATATACAAACAATGTAGAACATATACTGAAGATCAACATTTTATTTTTAACTATTTGCTACAAAATGAAAACTGGAGCAGTATTTTAAATAATTATGATGTAAACAAAAGCTATAACGATTTTCATGAAACTTTTATGTATTATTTTAATGTAGCTTTTCAGAAAAAATTAATAAATACAGCTAATCAAAACAATACTAATACTGTAAAGAAATGGATAACTGATGATATCAAAAAACTTTCTAAGGCAAAATACGAGCAATATTTATTAATTAAAGATCTGAAAAGTTGCAATTTTAATTCTAATTTTAATGTTAATTACCATGTTTTAAAATATAAATTGTTATGTAAGAATCTAAATAGGCAAATTCAGGTTGCAAAGAAAAGTTACTATGAAAGTGTTATAAAAAATTCTGACAATAAGACTAAAGTAATATGGGACATTATTAAAAACCAAAACAACCCAACAAATAAAAATAACAAAACACTTAACACTAACATAAGAAGTACAAACGGTCAAATCATAACACATATAAATGAAATAGCAATCGAATTCAATAATTATTATGTAAATTTGACAAAATATATAGACATAGATGAACCTGACCTAAATCAAAGGATAAATACTGCAAATAATTTTGACAGTTTATTTCTTTACCCTTGTACTGATAATGAAGTGTTTAATATAACTAGAACATTAAAAAATAAAAAAAACCTTTGGATGGGACGAAATTCCTGGTACTATTGTTAAAACTTATATACATCTTTTGGCGACCCCGCTAAGACACTTAATCAATAATTGCTTTAGAGAAGGTATTTTCCCAGACAAATTAAAATTATCTATTGTCAAACCTATCTACAAAAAAGGTGAAAAAGAAAACATTAGCAATTATCGGCCAATATCATTACTATCAAATTTCTCAAAAATCTTTGAAAAGGCTTTATTGAATAGAATAAACAGTTACCTTCTCAAAAACAATATTATTTCTAACAACCAACATGGATTCAAACCGGGTAGTTCGATAGACCTTGCTATATTCAAAACTATGAACATTATACTTAATGCATGGAATGAAAAAAAAATCAGTGTTCTTGCCCTATTTGACTTGTCAAAGGCGTTCGACTGCGTCCACCATGAACTTTTAATAAATAAATTGTATGCATATGGTATACGAGGACTGGGTCTAAAACTTATTAAATCATATTTAGAAAATCGAACTCAAAAAGTTGAAATATGTAAATACGAAAACGGACAACTCGTCAAATCTGTCTCGGAGAAGAAAAACATTACGATCGGAGTTCCTCAAGGGTCAGTCCTCGGACCATTGTTATTTATATTATATAACAATGATATCGGCGTGATTTCCGGTAACAATACCATACTTTTTGCTGATGACACAGCTATTATTTACAATGAAATTAATAAAGACAATTTGGAGAATAACATAAACTCATCATTAAGTGTTTTGTCAACATGGTGCAAAAAAATGGTCTAAAACTAAACCTAGATAAAACTCAGTATATACGCTTTGGTACATACGGGGATTGCGAGAATGAACTTCATTTACCTTATTATGGAAATATACAACTAACAGACGAAGTAAAATTTTTGGGGATACACATTGATAAAAACTTATCATGGAAATACCATATAGAGACGACTATTACTAAAATAAATAAATACATCTTCTTGATCAGGTCACTAAAAAACACCGTTTCAATAGACATTCTAAAAATCATATACAACGCATACATAGAATCACAATTACGATATAGGGGGATTAATTTTTTGGGGAAATTCTCCGCACGTCAAAAACATATTCACAACACAAAAAAGATGTCTGAGAGCGATGTGGGGTGTTAGTTCTCAAACATCTTGCAGGCCCCTCTTCAAACAAACAAACATACTAACTATATATGATTTATATATTTATGAATGCTGTGTCTTCCTTAAAAAATACAAAGAATACTTCAATGAAAATGTATCTACGCATTCCTACAATACCCGAACAGGACACCAATACAGAGCGACAGCCACAACGCTTGCAATAGCGTATAAAGGGCCGCTAAATTATTGTATCAGGTGTTTTAACAATTTACCAGGAAATTTTAAAGAACTCCCATTAACAGAATTTAAAACAAATATTAAAAAATACCTGATTGATAGCACTAACTATAGCCTGTTAGAATATTTTAATTCAAAATGAATCTGCCTAGGAGGATCCTAAAAATACAACAATTTTAATTCTCAATTTTCAAATTTTTACATTTAATGTTTAACATCTAGATATGTTTTTAAATTTTAACTATATTTTATTATTTGCAATGTATTGACGCATTCTACAACTGTAATAGCCAGTTTTACAGAATAAAGATTATTATTATTATTATTATTATTAAAGTTTTAATTTTTTAAAATTTTTGAGAAAAATGACCATAACTTTTGAACGTGTGGTCGGATTTGATTTTTGTTGACAGATTTGAAATCAGCGCATCAAAATCTACATAATGACATGTAAATAACTTAAAATAACAAAAAAAATTTTGTCAAAAATCGACGTATAAAATTGAATTTTTTCAATTTTTCGCAAAATTTTTTTTGTCGAATTTCGAAGTATTATACATGTCATTATATAGATTTTCACATGCTGATTTCAAATCTGTCAACAAAAATCAAATCCGACCCCACGTTCAAAAGTAACGACCATTTTTCTCCAAAATTTTGAAAAAATGAAAACTTTAGGAGGCCATATTTCAAGAAGGGTTTGAGATACAGACCTGCGGTTTGAAAATTTCAACTTTTCACATCATTTTCCATATAGAAAACATACTTTTAACCAAATCTAAAATTCAAAATTTTTTCGTAAATTTTCATGCATCAAACTTCAATTTACCAAAGAAATATCAACTAAAATACAAGAAATTGGGAAGAAAAACTCTTAAATCACTAAACAAACAACAAGTTTCACTATTTTTCATGCAAACCATAAAAAAACAACAATCAAAATTCAATTTATCAAAGAATTTTTACAATTATAAGCGCATTGAACCCGGTGCTTTCAGAGGATCTAAATATAATCTGTAATAAACATATTAAACATTTTTTTCACATATTGCTTATAATTATTCCGATCATTTTTTTTCCGTCTTGATAAAAATTTATACAAAATATTCCTAAATTATACTCTTAAACCTTTCTCGTGAAATTTCGATATAAAATTTGTTCAGAAGTTACTAAGAAAATGTTGTATAAGTATAGGAAATATCCATTTAAAAATCAAAGATTTTCGCCATATAAAAAATAAAATGTTCGTTTCAAAATAAATACTAGTTTATATCAAATCAGTAAGATGTTATAATCTCCAATAAAGATTTAGCCGTTGGTAATAACAAAAAGAAAACAATGCCCCAGGTGGATATTATAGAGGAGGGGTAAAACAGGTCTATCAGTCATGGGGGGGGGGGGGGGGGGAAATCGCATTTATCAAAACTCACTTGACTGTACATTTTACCGGATATCTCCAAAGTGGCCGAGCTACGATTCGTCAACGCCATGGCCTGCTGCGTGCACACATATACGACAAATTGTTTGTTTTGTAAGCTTCACTGACAGCACGCCGAATTCTCCATTCACGTTCGTTTACTTTAATTAAGAAAAAATATTTGCGTGGAGTATTAATAATATATTATGTCAAAGTAATGATTGTATGTATATTTAACTTGTTGGCCATGTTTTACTACTAAAAAACATTTTTAATTTAATTATATTCGCAGCGTGCGCGATGACAGCGCCAACTAACGGGTGGACTTTAGTTGCAACTTGGGTGGACTTTGACGTACTAACAAACAAATAATTTCAATAAAATATCGTAATATATACATTTTAGACGATTATTTATGACTATTGGCTATGTGCACGAAGTCTATTAGCGCCGCTAGCGGGTAATAGAAGGATTGAATGGATTCAACTCTCTTTTTATCATTGTTTAATATGTATATAAAAAAACCGTGAATTTTTTTATTAAACACATATCATTTAATTTAGTTGTTTGCATATAATATAAATAGTATAGCATAAAAGGTACGTGAAAATTATTTATTTTGGGTATCTTCTTCTCTTTAATTATGACGTATAATAGAGAAATAATTAATTCGTTTACATTAACAGCATAACCTCAAATTTTGACGCCGATAATTTTACAATATTGCTCACCACGAACACTCGCATCGACATTATTTCTAACTCCACCCCCTTGCACTTAGTCTATAGTGGGATTAACCATGTTGACCTTTCTATTTTCAGTTAAAAACGAGCCTATTAAAAATGACAGTTAGTCCACCCAAAGTGTTATTTTTTGCCACGTTGTGCGCTGTGATCGATTTCGTTTCCCCCACTACCTACTTTGCACCCAGCGAATACACTGCCGTGCAAGTCTTTGGACACCTGTGATTTTGAATGTAAATATACAGATTTCAGTCAATAAAAATCCCCAAAATAGCGCAGTCAAAAAAGTAAAAAACAATTTCTCGTTAGCTTAAAGACACTGTGCGTCAATACTTTTAACTTGAGTAAATCTGACCTTTCAGGCATATAATTCAAAAATTTTCCTTAGCATGGAAAATTGTAAATGCTGTATTTTAGATATGCTAGGATTATTACAAAAGTTCTAATTAATCTCTTATCAACATTTAAGATTTTACAGTTTTATATTTTGCTTCTTCGCAATATAGAAGATACGAGAAGCTTTGTGATCATTTAAAAATAAGAAAAATAAAATTTTAACTTGGTTTTTTCGTTTCAGGTCAAGACAAACACTTTTTGTTCTGTGTCTGTCCTCTGAACTCAAGAACCTCTGAGCCGATATTAATGAAACTTGGTTGGTTGGTTGGGCCTGGCTTGAGGACGGTCTCTTTTAAAAATCAATAAAATCGTATATAAGTGAAAGGTGTTATATCCCAAAACATTTAAAAAAATATATCTCAAAAACGACACATGTTACGTGAAAATTTTAAAGAATCTTTTTGTAGAGAATTCAATTTCCTATAATATAGGTCACCACAACGTTTGTTGTAAAATATTAATATTACAAAGATTTATCTCATTTTGCTTTAAAAAAAGCGTCCTCAAGCTAGACCCAACCAACTAACCAAATTTCATTAATATCGGTTCAATGGTTAATTAGTTATACATGTGACAAGGATTCAGGGGACAGACACACAGACAGACACACACACACACAATTTTGAAATCGGAGAACAATATTTTTTTAAACGATCACAAAGCTTCTCGTATCTTCGATATGGCGAGGAAGAAAAAATCTCATGATCCAATAAAACAAGGTCTGCTATGGATATTTCGACACCCGCCATTTTATATAAATTTCGTGTCGATGACGTATTACATCGGCAAGAAATTTATGTGTATTATTCTTAAAATAATTGATCCGATAATTAAATTAAAGAAAAAAATAAAATAAAAATTATTATGTTAACAGTATTGGTCATTTATTTATTTATATTCCGTTTATCACAAATTCCTTATTAGAAAAATTTCGTGGTGATGACGTCACAGTATAGAACAAATGAACTGTCGAGCAGACCTTGCAAAAATCTATAATATAATTCTATTTTATGTATTTATTAAGCCAAAAATACGATATCTATTTGAATTTATTGCCAAGTTCTATTATACATAACACATCTATAGAAATATCGGAAAAGCGTTAACTAGACTCCCCTCCCCCTGACGATACAAAACAAATATATAACAAAACGAAACCTCGCAATTATTCAAAAGACATCCTACATAAAAAGGAATAAAAAAAGTTTATTAGCGCAAAGCAACTAATAAGAGAACCAGAAAGAAAATGAGCTGCTACTGGAAAAAGTAGGCGCGCGCATTGCGGCGTCCTGTATGCGCAGCATCCTAAAACTACCGGACCACTCCGTGTCTATACTCGCAGTCATACAGTGGTCGTGACGAAACGAACAGCTACCAATGCGCTTGGTACCTTTTAACCGCCGAACCACGTGCGTGAAGTGGAAGCTACACAAAAATTATTGTACCGATTTTTAATATCCGTGAAACTATTATTATTATTTTTTAAATTAATATTTACTGTTAAATTTGTTCGTTTCTTCGACCGAAAGTTTTAAATAAATATATTTATTGTTATAGTATAAATGAGTGCTTTTAATAATTGTGTCTTACTTATTTGATACTTATTAAAAGATAAAGTGTATACATTATTGTTGATAATTGTTTAAATATTGTTAATTATTTGTTTTAATTGCAAGTGTATTGTTGAGAATTTAACAAAGAGTGAAATTACATTTAATATTAAAATATAAATTTCAACATTTAGAAAATTTTTAGATATTTTCTCTTGAAACATTTAACTGACATATAAACGTGGAATTCAAATAACATTCAGATATGTGACATGTTATCAAAGTCATTTTAGAAATGTTGTAGACAGTTGGTGTCCACATTTTCCGATATCTGCAAACACCAATTCAAACTTGTCTGAAATTTAAAGACCTAAAGCAAATGTCAGAAGATTTACAAAAGTATTTTCAACATACGTAAACTAAAATATTAAAATGCATAAAGAAAATGTTATTTACATTTATAGAAATTTTGCTCAGTAAATTGTTGTTAAAAATATAATAGCATATTCTTGATGTGGATGCAGTTAACCCCCTAAGAAGTGGATGTGGTATACAGAGGGTGAAGAGGTCGCAGGAAATACGTGCGCGGATGGAGCAGGAACTAGTTCATCCTGCAGGCACCGCGTTAATTATTCCTGTCGATTGATAAACCCACCTCCAGAAGGTTTCTCAGATAAAAACTGCAACATCGGTACTGGAAAAAGCCCAACTACCGTTCGAAGTACGAGTTCAAGTCGTGGTACAAGTCCAGGGCGTGGTGTTACACCAGAATTCCCAGAACCTAGAAAATTCGATACGAATTATAATTCAGGAGCAATCCGAACTTCTTCAGCAAGTCCAAGAAGGTGCCCTGTTCCAATACCACCCGATTATTGTAATTCTGATTACAGACACTGTGGTAGTGAGTGTTACAACTATAGAGCAAAGACTAGTTATGGTGAATTTGTGCCAAGACGTGCTTCTACTGGACCACAACAGTGCGAATGTTATGATGCCGATGTGAGTTTTTGCGGGGATGATGCGTATAGGAGAACGCCAGTACCTTTTAATTCAGCTAGCTTGGGAACAGTTGGAAGTCCGTGTAAAACGTCGAAGAAAAAGGATAACGCTGTACAGTGTCGCATGAGTGATCATGGAAATAGTAGTTATTGTATCAGTAAAGGATGTGGGTGTGATGTGAGGTCTGAAACTTTATTGGCACGTGGATGTGGGAGTCCTTGTAGAAATTGTGGATACAACGATAGCGTGTGCAGGTAGCAATTGTAGTAACGGATTTTGTTGATAAAATAGTGAAAAAAATATTTTAAACAAGTACAAATAAATGATACAAGTTGATGGCTATTTAAGAAAGATATACAGGATGAGCATAGGTGGGCATTAACTCATTAATTAAAGAAGTTAACAAAATAGTTAACGGATTAACTTTTAAGTTAACTAAAAAAAATGTTAACGCTTTTCTTAACTTCCGTTAAATTCAACTTCCGTTAACTTTAGTCCGTTACATTGGTTGTTTGATGAAAAGTACATAACAAAGTTGTCGAAATAGCTAAAAAAAGGTCTACAAACGTTTTGGATGGTTAACTTTTTAACGGATTTTCAAATTTTCGGTTAACTTTATCTTCCGTTACATTTTCGGAATTTTAACGCTTTAACGGTTAACGAAGTTAACTTTTTTATTAACGGATTAACGATTAACGAAGTTAACTTTTCGATTAACTGTGCCCACCTATGAGGATGAGTCAAATATATTTATTTACTTAAAAATCAATCATATATTTTTTTAACTAAAGTTAAAACTCAAGCGCATTTTTCGTGGTTGCATTTTTTATTATTAACTTCCCAATAGGAAGTTATTGTAATTGGTCCGAAAATCGAAATCAAAAATTTTAACATATTTTCATGTTTCAAGGGCATTAGAGTATATTTACACTATTTTCAGAAAAATGTCTGTGTGTATGTGTGTGTGTGTGTATGTACGTACGTACGTACGTGCGTGTCATTTTTTTCCGGGACGAAATCTCGCGAACAAAAAATGCTATTGACTTCGTTGGGGTGCTAATCGAAGCATCTTGACGTGAATATGATCTGAAAGAAAGGATTTTTCGAAATTCAATCCCTACGGGGGTAAAAAAGGGTGTTTTTTTTCATTTTTATTTTTTTTTTGTTGATTGGATTTAGTCGAAACTTAGAATAAATATTATACAATACAAATAATAAAACGTGTATTTCAGTATTTATTTTTTATATGGGTCCAAACAGCCATTAAAGGGATGAAAACCACCATTAAAATTTGAATTTCATACTAATAAAGACGTTTAATAATTCATGTTGCCATGGAAACAAACGCAATTCAAAATTCAAATATTATTCAAATTGTCAGATTAATTTTTCTAAAAATGTACATTATATTATTGACATTATTAGGATATTAGAAAACTAATTTTCATAAAAAAAGGTGAGTTTTATTTCTGACAAATTTCATTAAAATTTTTCATATACATATTAAAAAAAATATTTACAAACTGTAACATAGTAATATTAATTAACAATTAAGAAACAATAAGTAATCAGTATTCAAGTATTGTTAGTCATAACCATGTTGGGAAGTTGATTGTGTGGACCTAAAGGATCGCACCCCACAGCATTATACGTTATATAGTTTAATTTTATATCCCCGGGTAAAATTGGATCCGGCAGCTAGTTATTTAAATGCGTGATAATAAAGAAAAGGTATTTCCAGTAATATCAAATAATAATTTGACCTTTATTGCCATTAAAAAAATTCGTGACATAATTTTTATAATAATGAAATAACACTGCCTAAAAATTCGTTTGAATTTCCCATTGAACATTTAGTAAATTATTTTTTATATATAATTCATAAGCAATTAAATCGCTTTTCTCTTCCTTTTAATAAATTCTGCGTAGGATCACTTCGACTGTTTTCGATCAATTAGTAGAGTTGCCAACTTTGGGAAGCAAAAAAAATGTTTTTTTTTTTTTTTTTATATAATTTTGAACTAAAAACATAATAAAAAAAATATAATAAAAAGGTCTGCTCGACAGTTAATTTGTTTTATACTGTGACGTCATTGCCAAGAAATTTTGCTGATAAAAAATTTGTGATAAACGAAATATAAATAAATAAACCACAACACATAAAAATTTATTTTTCGAAGTAATAAGTCATCGATAAAAAATTTATATAAAATGGAGATTGTCAAAATATCCACAACCGATCTTGTTTTATTGGATCATGCTTTAAATTACTCTATTTTAATTCGTTTTAACGCTTATGGTAGTCAATTTACTGATTTTTTTAAATTTGATAAAAAGTTGAAAAAAAAACAATTTCACCTATTTCTACCAAAAATCTAGCTTTCGTGTGTGTATGTGAGCTACTAAGCCGTTCAAGCTCTCTCAAGAATAAATTTTTTATATATAATTTTATCCATGTTGCCATTTTTCGTTATTTTTAAAAAAGAATAATCAAATTGTCGAAAACAGTCGAAATGACCCTTAATACACTGGTAGAAAGGATTTCTCAAACCAAATAAACCTTGTTTTGTATATAACGAAAACAATATTTTCTTAAGATAAGCAATAATCTCTTAAATCAACTATAGTATTCTTGAACGAAGCAATAACGTAGTTGGATTAAGAGTATGTTTCTTATACATATTAAGAAAATATTGTTTTCGTTATATACAAAACAAGGTTTTCTTGGTCCAATACAGTTTTTTTTCTGTGTAGTTTATTCTATAGATATTTGTAAATTAATAAGTACTATCTTTTAAATTATTACATTACAAAGCTATTCAAAAGTAATGAAATCATGTTATTGTTTACCAATATACCATCAAATACTAGTAAAATTAAATTTCCTCATAAATTATAATCATAATGTATTATTGCTATTAATTCAAACGTTATATCGAATGAACGTTAAAACCCATTGTTTTCATATATCTACATACTAAACGCAGTTGAATCAGTTATCATCTCTATTCATCGGCATTTAGCCTCTAATTTAAATTAAATTATAATATAAACAGTCAAATTGAATTAAGTTCTTCTATAGCCTCTTAACGTGTATTGTTTATTTGTATAATCAGGCATATTGTTGTTGGAAAGGTCTTTAAATAAATATATGATATTATAATCTTTTTTTTTAATATGCACGGAAAAAAAGAAACTTAAGGGGTTACATACAGTCAGAAGGCCAAAAAAGGTTTTTTTCAAGAATTTTTTGAAGATAAGACTTTTAACTTATTAATGTAAAAATTTGTACATATATTATGGTAACTTTTAATTGTATTTTAACATTTTTTATTTGTAAAAATAATAATTTCGAAAGCTGTTCTCTAGGAGGTCCTCTCAAAAAAGGCGCCTTGCGGTGACCACGATATCTCTGGGCTGGATCATTTAAAATAAAAAACCCAAACGGATTTCGTTAAAGTAATATATAATCTTGTACTTAATCAAAGGAATAAACTAAATAAAATTTCTTGACAAAATTGCGGTTTCACAAAAAAAAAATCGATTTTTGACAAAAATTTTGACCTTAAATTGTTTTTAAAAAAATATATATTTATCGGTGAGAAAAAACCTTCGATTAATTACTAAAAAATATTCTTAAGAAACTTGTGTTAAAATTTAAGACTGATCGGTTCAGCCGTTTCCGAGGAATCGTGGTCACCGACTTTAAAAACACAGATTTGAGAAAAACGCGCTGCCGCTCCGACCTCCTACATTCAAACGCTCTGATACGTCTTTACAAATATGCGTGTAACTTCGAAAATAATCGCCGGATTGACTTGAAATTTTCTTTGTGTGTACTTAAATATATGTACATTACGAAAATGAAATTAAAAAAAAAAACGATTTAAAAAAATTATAACTATATATAACCCCTTAACTCCGGCCTCCTACTTTCAAACGCTTTGTGACGTCTTTACAAATATGCGTGTAACTTCGGAAATAATCGCCGGATTGACTTGAAGTTTTCTATGTATGTACTTAAATATATGTACATTACGAAAATGAAATTTAAAAAAAATCGATTTTTTGAAAATTCTAACTATATAACCCCTTAAAGAATTATAGTTTTTTCTGTTTCCTGGATAATAAGCGAAATATATTTTTACTCTGAAACTGTAATAATATAATTTTAGGCTGTAATGTTTACAGTTTATTCTTCAATTTATATTGAGTATCTGCAAACATTATTACAATTTCAGAAGGTAAAAAAAATGCTTACTATACAGGAAAAACTGTAATTCTTCAGGTTTCGTATGTTTGTAAAAATGTTTTAAAGTATTTTTTTATATTAACAGGATTTAATTAATTCTTAATTAAGGAACTAATTAAAAGTTGTTTTTCTTAGAACTATTGTACTGCGGTTGTACCTGTATTAATATTAATTTTTGAACTGAAACAAATTATTAATAAACGTTGAAAAACGTGTGTACGGGTTCATATTGGATGAAAGTTTTACTGGTAAATTAATTTTCGAGTTTTCTAATTTAAAATTTTCTTTCCAACAACGACCACTTAACTCTTTTACTAAGGGTTTCACAGAAAATCTTAAATAAATATTGTTTCATTAAAAGGTATATTTGTTTTTCATTAACAATACTTTTGTTTAATAATACATTATTTATATTATAGCATTATAACGATATTGTTATAAAAAAATGATTTTGCCAATTTTAGACAATTTAACTTTTAATTTTTGATGATTCAAAATGACTTTTATTTTATATGCTACTAATTTATAAGATATTATGCCTCTCTTTAAAAAAAGTTGTGTGTGCCTAATTCAAATAAGCACACGATTGAAGTGGAACTTCTTTTGTTTTCTTTACCCATACGATTTCAATAAATAAAGTAAATGATTATACAAAAGGTGACGCCAACTTAAACTGACTTGTACCTTTCTCTTATACATTTACTCATCTCTCCTTCACGCATTACCGACGTAAAGTGACTTGTATACATGATCCAATAAAACAAGGTCAGCTGTGGATATTTTGACAGTCGCCATTTTGTATAATTTTCTTGTCGATGACGTATTACACAGACAAGAAATTTATGTGTCTTATATGCTTCAAATAATTGATAGATGATTAAATAAAAAAAATGGAAATAGTATTGGTCGTTTATTTATTTATTTATATTCCGTTTGTCACAAATTCCTTATTAGAAAAATGTCTTGGCGATGACGTCACAGTATAGAACAAATGAACTGTCGAGCAGACCTTGTATTATTGGATCATGACGCATTTTTAAAAAGTGTGTAAAAAATCTATCGAGGTTATTCCAATTCAAAAAAAATTTCACTTCAAAAATTTTTTTCAAAAAATTATTATACCTTTTTGTGAAGCATTTTTATTTATTTTATTTTAAGTTGATTAAGCCATAAAAAAATTAACACAAGGCGATTTAGAAGTTTTTAGTAGCCTTTGATCAAATTTAATGATATGACATTGGTGGATTTTGAAATGCTGCCACAAAATTTGATAAAATAGTCACTAGTGTTTTGTTGACAGTAGTTTTGATATTTTGTACATTCTTGTTTGTTTTGTGGGTTTACGTCTTTACGAATAGTATAATGAAATGTAAATCAATTTTTAATAACTGAACGTAATTTATTGGTTGTTTCACACTTAAACGTCAAACAGTAGTTGACAGCTAAAATTACAAAATTCAAAATCGGTCACGTGACTAGATTTGACGCAGTGTCGAGTGTCACATGAAAAGGCACCTTTTGACATAAAATTGTAAACAAAATACTTATGATTATTTTATTAAATCTTATGGCGCCATTTCAAAATGCACCAGTGACACATCATTAAATTTGACCAAAGGCTACTACAACACTTCTAATTAATTCTCTCCATGTTAAATTTCCTATGCATCAACTTAGAATACACTGTATAATAATAATTAATATAGAATTAATTAATTAATAATAAATAAAATAAAATCCGTTGCTACAATTCTTGCAACAGAAATTGTGGTTACCGTCCGATAATAATGCGTCGTGGAGGTGGCATTGGATCAACAACAACACCAGGATACGAAGGTGATGGTGGTTGCAACACATGTATGGAGACGTTTCACAGGCCTAGAAGCAGGACGTCACCAGAAGGAATGTTAGATGCCTGTAATCCAGTATCTAGCATCAACATTAAGTTGTATAGAGTTGCAGGTTTGTGACACTGTTCTTAATAGGAAAACTTTCAAAGAAAGTTTACAAAGTTATTCTCTGTACTGATATTGTTATAACACCACTTGCCGTTCTTGTCGGTATATTTTAAATATTGTTTGATGAGAGTTATGTTTGCCTGTTTATCTAATTTGACGTGTGGATGGTACACTGAAAAAATGTAATGTTCATTTTTAACATAAAAAACATGTTAACGAAATTTCATTCTGTGAAAAATTAATCGGTAATGTAGTAATCTTTCATACCAACAGTATCAAAAATTACTATACCGTATGTTAGAATAATTATAAAACTTAAATAATTATTTTAACAAGTTATTAATTGACATTGCTATTATTAACATGAAGTACATAGAAAAAAGGGATTAGTTCCATATCCTTCAACCCTGTAAAAAATAGGTAAAATAAAATGATTCATACAAAAAAAACTAATTAAATTTTTATGTGCATTCATGCACAGTTTATTTCATCAAATAAAAGGCAATTCAATTCTTAAAGTAAAAGTAACATAAATATAAAATTATCGTAGGTTTAGAAACTGAAAACTCGTACAAGACTAAAATATATACCTACTTAAGCTACTATGCTAATAAATTAGAAAGGGGAATTCCCTAACTACATTTTTTATTAATAACAGATAACTAGAAATCCTAGAAGATTACGCTTAATAAAAATATTTTTCTTTAAAATTTAAGACAAATAGCTTTTTAATTGTGCTAAATCGAATGAAATCGTGTTAAAATAGAACCATTTTTTTTCTAGACCGTGTTAAATCAAAACCGTGTGTTCCCAAGTAGGTAAAGTAAGAAATAGTAGTATCTTTCTTCTTTAAAATGAATTTTAAATTTTTACTGTACAATTTTATTTTTCAAAAAACCCCTGCATCAAAATCGCGATATAATTATTAATTTTCCTTACTTATACTTTAAAAGCCTACTCACTAATAGATATATTATTGCGTAATGATATTCCCCAACTAAATATATCATTAGTCTCGAAATTCAAGTAAATCTAGTAACCGCTTTTAATCCACCGAAGTCTTATCGCTTCACATCTACCCCGTTGATGAGAAATATACAGAAGAGGTAAAATCTTTACTCCCTACTATCACCTCAAACAAGTTGTGGGGGGGGGAGGTTTGAAGATAACGACGAGTTATAGGACAGGCAAACACATACCTGGATGCTATGAGTATATTAAACGTAGTGATAGTCGACTCCCTAGCTGTATAGCTCATTCGTTCACAAGGGTATGGGATAGTAGAGAAAACGGCGCAAGTCTTGACGTTGCTTCCACTAATTAAAATTTAATTATGTCTAATAAATCTGGCCAGAAACAACGCGGAAAGAAGTACATCGATCACGACCTTCCCTCATTATAACCCTTTACCACTTCCCGTCCATGGCTTCACCAATCCCCCCCACCCTATTAGAATTTCCTCTATGCACAGCAATATGTAAGTGTGAGATGAAAATAATGGTTCTGTTATGCATGAAGCATATTTCATTAAAACTGACGTGCGGTGAGGTTTTTAACTTCTAATGTTACTCCAGTTTTGTAGGGATTAAAATGATTTTATTTAAAAATTACGGGATTTGTATAACGTATTCATTTCACGTAACCTTACGGATATTAAATTGTTTGTATTTTATAAACACATGAGTTGAAATATGAATTAAAAAAGGTACTAAAAAAACACCAACAATTTTTGATATTGATATCAAAATTTGATCAATTTTTGAACACATATTTTCAATTATGGAGGCACGTTAGTCAATTAAGTGAGACCAAATAGCGTGGCCGATTTTTTCGAACTGGTTCCAGCGATTCCTCAAAAAAATTTTAAATTTTCGTAATCGCAGTGGTAAAGTCTGTACGTAACCGATTTATGAAATTTTTTTAAGACCGCTTGAATTGAAAAAAGGTATTAAAAATGAACAAAAATTTCAAACCGTCACCATTTTGTGAAAAATTAAAGAAAAAACTGCTACGCACAACTATAGCTACATTGGTATGGATATCGATAAAATATTTTTTTTCTATAACCCTTTTCCAAATCTTTTTTTGGCCGTTATATCGAAGCTCATAACTTTGTAAACATTTTTTTTTGTTCAATAAAAATTGGTATTGGATAAGTTCAATATATACCAGAATATACCTACTTAATAAAATGCCATTTACCCGATCCTAAATTAATTACTTATACCTGTGAAAAAATTCCCAAACATATTTTGATCCGTCGCAGTGACTTTCCCTCTTAAGTAATACTTCCATCGAATATAGAAAATTTTTATAATAATTAAAGGAAAAAATAGTTTTTATGATCACCCTTAATAAAACTGAAAATATTGAATATGCGTATATGTACAATGTACATATATCTATACCTAATCAGGTATTACGTTTTTCCATAAAGGAAGTAGAACTCATTATCCTTGAATTTGTGTTGAAAAATTTTGATTAGGTGGATGAAAAGCATTTTTAAAAAGGAAGACCAATACTTTTTCTTATACATGAAAAAAATGACAACATTTTATAAATTTATAAAATCGTGGAGAAAGGATACAGTGTAGATATAATACAAAATATTGATTTTTATTCAAAATATATGCGGAACAAAATCATACGATTTTTTATTACATTATTTTATCTAATCTAAGTAACGCAATATTATCATTAGAGTTTAACTATTCCTCTATACTCTTTTTCATTTAAGTTTGCAGTGTGATTTGACCGTATGAGTCGTGATCCGTACGGTCAAATCACCCAGCAACCACTGCAAACTTAAATGAAATAGAGTATACGTTGGATTCATCGGTCTATATCACTTTAGTCCAATCATTGCATTTTTCGCTCAGGAAAGACAAAATTTTGTTTGTCTGTCTGTCAGAGGTGGCTTTTTTCACACCTTTTTCCTAAGCAAATTGTGTTCCACAAGCCTTCTCCTAAAACTCCTTCCTGCCAATATTATTCCATGAACCTGCATCACTTCAGAAGATAGTTTTTTTTCTTATTTTGTAGAGAGATTCGCTAATAATCCCTAATTACCCCGAAATCTCTTAATTTCAACAATGTGTCTGAAATCACTAGGTGCCTAATACATATCGTCCCTTAGCTAACAACACCGCATAAGTCAAAAATTAACAGTTTTTACATTTTAATGCCATTGGATAGAGCTACTCCTTGCGCGTCGATCTACCAATCACATTCTAGACGTTTCGGACAATAAGAGACCAGAATTCAAAAAATAGTGAGAGCGCGCAAGCCGGTAGCCTATATAAAACATACACGGTTTTTTCGCTCTCCTGTAAAGTTGGTCAAAACGATATGAGCGGTGTTGTAAGCTAAGGGACGATATGGCCAAGGCTGTACATAAAAAAAATTAAACAGATCTCTTTTTGAAGTTGGAATTGTTTGGCAACCGCTGGTATAAATCATGTTTCCTACATTAAATAATAAAGCTTGCATGTTTGTAGTTACTATGAACACAAACACCTACATCTTTATGACAGATGCACCAGGTCTTGATATAATTTTATATACTACATTCTTGTAATTACTGCATAACGTTGACATTTCAAATGCTCTAGTATAAGTTTTATTTAGCATATACGAAGTTAGAGAGAGAGAATTTATAATGAATGCATGTGTGCATAATGGAGAGGAATGTTATACTATATTATACAATTCTGTATGAATTAGATTCAGGGTTGAGTGGGAATTATTCAAATTCTTCTCTAAATTAATCTTAAATGGTTTAGGAATCTTTCGATACTATGTAGATATTATTAAAGAGTTCAAATTACTAAACCAACAATTAAAAACATAAACTTATGACGTGGATCTTGGCTTCTGAGTGTAAGCCGCATCAATTTGGCCAATGTTTCGTCACACATTGCAATGGGCCTTGAAGATGTCCACTGTAATGTGTGATGAAACGTTGGCCGATAACACGATCAAATTGACGCGGTTTACACCCAGAAGTCGAGATTCATATTAAGATCACCGCGAAAGACTCAAAACTTGCATAAACTTACGACACCCAATTGCTGAATATCAAATTGCGATAAGAAGTTATCTTTAAAAATATTTATGTACAGAAGTTTCATGAACGAAAGAAAATTTACCATTCAGACTCATGTACGCCATGCGGAAATCAACTTTTCTTTACGTTTTTGAAGATAGTATAATCAGAATCTGCCTTTATCATGATCACGATTTTTTTACGGTATTACAATATTTCTATTTCCTTCGGAACATGGAAGTAAAACATATCCTAAAACATATCAGCGCGAATAACTATCAGTAGCAATAACAGTAAAAATTTAGTAAATTAAGTTTCATTATAAAAATTTATTAAAACCCACGGATACAACTCAAAAAATACCCTTACCAATCGATTCGTGAATCAACGAGGTAAATGAAGCCATATAAGAAAAATTTTATATGAAAAATGGACATTGTCTGCCCGTGGCGAGTGGAGGGTCATGACCGGAAAAATTCCTAAAATGGGCTAAACTAGAACCACAAATGTATCATTTTATGAAAACCCAAGATCTCTAGGTGGTCAGGGGGCCGAGATCTCACTATCGAAGACAGACGGACGGATGGAAAATCGAGTGGATTGCGCTAAAAATAACAACAATTTTTATAAACATAAAATACAACAAAGGGTTACAAGTCAAACAGTAGATCCCACAAATTTCAATTAAATTAAATGTATTTGTTATTAAATAACCGCAATAACTTATTCAATAAATCATCTACTTCGAGCAAATGAAAATTCAATACATACACTACTAAATTCAGGAGGAGAGAAGCTACTTTTTGATCTTTATAAGGCAATGTTTGGCACAGCTTTTCAAAAAGAATGGAGAGCAACATCAAATTAACCATAAAACATTCGGAATAAATCTGACCGAACAATTGAAGTCATACAAAACAAAAGAAAGCTGTGTATGTGAAAAAGACAGTTTCTTTCAGATGTTTTTGAGGTGCTTTGATTGTCTGTTATTTATTTTCATGTAAAAGAGAATTGATTGCTTATACATAAATACGTAATGTTTGATTTTTCTTTGACATTTGAACGTTTTTTTCTTTGTGATTTTCGTGGAAATTCCGTTAGAACAAAATATCTTAAGAATTAAAATAGATACATTATTATTAATATAATGATGCCAGTATCATGGATAAAGTATCATTGAAATTATGATTTTAAATAATGAAATAGATTAAAAAGATTCTGAAAAATGTATTTATTTTTATATTAAAAGCGAGATTAATATAATTTTTGTTAAAATAAAAATGCAAAACACAGCAATCCACCATGTTAAATGAAACACCAATCAGAGATAATAACGTCACACATCAGTAAACTTCAAAGTGATTGACTTTTATTTTAGACCAATATCAATTCCTCTTACAAGATTATCAGGTACATACCTTATTTAAGAACTTATATACTTTGGAATTCATTTTTAGTACACAAAATAATTAAATTATTTTTTAACTCTGAATGTTTGATTATTGTTGACAAAGAGTGTGACGTCACAATTCTGAAATGTAACCTGCGAGCGTTTTGGCGTCAAACTCAAAATTAGTTTTAAAAGAGTAAATTTTTGCGATTAAACCTTTATTTTCTGCAGAAATAAGTATTTTTTTGGAAATAGAAGATACGTAAGATCATTATAGAATAGTTTTTTTTTTAAATTACTCATCATGCCTATTGTTGATGAATGTATTTTGTTGTATTCCGCGTTGTACTTTCACATCACTTGACGTTTTGACCAACGTCTCGTGTTTTTTTTATAAGCAGCTATACCTTCTGGACTCGACACTTCTGAAGAAGACCAATAGATTTTGGTCGAAACGTCAAGTGATGATAAAATGCAACGCTGGATAGTACCCAAATTTTTGCAGAAGCTATGTTTTCATGAAACAATTTATTCGCGATTACTTTTTAAACGATTCATCCTGTATATGTACTGATATTTCCATATAAAAATATTACCAATATGTATCGATTTCAAAGCAAAACTTTTAAGTTATTAAGGAAGTTTTTGAAGCGGATGTAAAAAAAGTTAGAAGTATTAAGTATGACCAAGCATTAACAGATACACATATAGCCAAATATGTTAAATTTCTCACGCTCACAAAAAAATACTAGCGCATTAGAATAGGTTTTAGTCAGGGATGCCCCCCCCCCCCCGTACTACTCCACTGTAATTATCGTATTTTATTCCTATTAAATTCAAATGAATTGAGTTCTGTTTGGTCGAAGAATTAAAATTATCCCAATATTATAAAAAAAATTATATTGTAATACTAGTGCATTAGAATAGGTTTCAGTCGGGGGTGCCCCCCCCCCCTCCTCCCCGTACTACGCCACTGTAATTATCGTATTTTATTCCTATTAAATTCAAATGAATTGATTTCTGTTTGGTCGAAGAATTAAAATTATCCCAATATTATAAAAAATAAAAATTATATTGTACTACTAGCGAATTAGAATAGGTTTTAGTCGGGAATACCCCCCCCCCCACCTTATTGCGCCACTGTAATGATCGTATTTTATTCGTATTCAATTTTCTATTCTGTCGAATAATGAATTTTATCCTGATATTCTAAAAAAAATAAAACACTCCACGATTATTCAATAATTGGTTCTATATAGGACACAGATTAAAATAAGTTTTCTATAAGGGTAGGATTGATATTCTTTGTTTCTTTTGATTATCCAACTAAACTAAAGGATCAATGTAATAGGATTATTGTCATTACCGTAGTATCTTTTATTATTATTTTCGTTCTGACATCTTTGAATGTAATTTATTTTGCTCGCAGCTATTGTTTAATTAAATCAATATTATCAATTATGTTACTGTTATGCTTGACAATAAAAAAACAATTAAAATTTAAAGAGAGAGAAAACATATATATTTATTGTATTAACTTTAAATGATTTTATAGAATATGATTTTACTTCCATTTACTTCCATTGCCATGTACACTAGTAGAAAGGATTTCTCAAAACAAGTAAACCTTGTTTTGTATATAACGAAAACAATATTTTCTTAAGATAAGCAATCATCTCTTAAATCAACTATAGTATTCTTGAACAAAGGAATAACGTAGTTGGATTAAGAGTATGTTTCTTATATTAAGAAAATATTGTTTTCTTCCAATACAGTTTTTTTTCTGTATACACTACCGTGCAAAAGTCTTTGGATAACTGTGATTCTGAATGTAAATTTACAGATTTCAGTCAATAAAAATCCCCAAAATAGCGAAAAGAATATGTTTACACGCAGTCAAAATAGTAAAAAAAAAAAGAATTTCTCGTTAGCTTGAAAGACACTGTGCGTCAATACTTTCAACTTGAGTAAACCTGATCTTTCAGGCATATAATTAAAAAAATTTCCTTAACATGGAAAATTGTAAATGCTGTATTTTAGATATGCTAGGATTTTACAAAAGTACTCTTATCAACATTTAAGATTTTTTAACAACCATTTTTGCAGTTTTATATTTACAATACGCAAAAATATCAGTGTCTAAATACTTCTGCACGGCAGTGTACGTATTGTAATACTTTTAAAAAATCGTGACTGAGATAAGAGCACATTCTGATTGTACTACCTTCAGTACGTAAAGAAAAGTTGTTTTCCGCATGGCGGCTGTGCATGTGTTTCGAGATAACTACTGGAAATATGCATCGATTTGAATTATTTTTGGGGAAAATGTTTGTCTTAGTAAGTACTCTAGACCTATTGATTTTGGTGCTAATCGGATTCAGGGTTTCGGAAATATCCCCCCCTCCAAAAGTTATAAAATTAAAACAAATTAAATAATACATTTTTTTGGTTATATAGATCATGCCCCCCTCCCCTCCCCTTAAAAATAGTAAAAGCAAATACTAGTTTTTGTATTCACATTACCCAATCCTTAATATATATAAAGATCAACGTCTGTCTGTCTGTCTGTCCGTTAGTGCGCTTATCACTCGAGAACCACTTATCCGATTTACGTGATTTTTTTTTAATTCATAGGTACATTCTCTGGCCAGGTTATAGGCTATATTTTGTTACGTTTGGTAACATAACAACTAAGCAGTGACGATAATAGTAAATCAAGTCAGAAAAAAATTTACCGACGGCGCGCTGTTTTGCAATACGCTGCCTAAACCGTTGAATATAGAACAAAATAATGTATTAACGAATTGTGTAGAATCAAAAGTGCTACAATAAAGTCCGCGACACCATATGTCTAACTTTTATATTTAAGCCATAATGACTGCTTTTATGTTACAAAGAAAACATAAAATATTTGGGTTATGTTTACATGGACTTATGACCTGCAAAACGTTAATCCTTATCGAAATAAATGATTTCATCGTCATAAGTACTTAATGTAGATATAATTTGTCTTTTACAGAATTCAATTTGGTCTTTTGGTTTAGGAAATAACGTGAAATAAGTATATACAATAACATTATTCGTAACAATTCGCGCGAACTACGACTATGTAGACGCTGCGCTGGGCAGAGGGTGCAGAGGGTATTCTTTTGATTGTTAATTGTTTAAATTGTTTTGAATAATTAACTTTTAAATAATCAACTATATATTTTTTAAATCCTAAACAATAATTCCGTAGTCCACGCGAGCGAAGCCGCGCGGGCCAAGCAAGTAAATATATAATTTTCGATTAAGAACTTTATTGAGTTTCATTTGAAAAACCGACCGATAAGATTAATATTAATTTTCCATTGTATCATTCGCGCAGGTAGTACATACAATGTGCAATGTTATAACCCAGTTTCATTTATCACGGTCGACCAAAATCTACCGGCCACAGTAGCTCTTTCCTCGGGAGGCAGGTCCGTGTAAATAAATTAATAAACATTTCATAACACGGCAGTAAATCCACCCCCCTCGGTGTTGGTGTCATTTCCTCGCTGATAATATGACATTTCGGACACCTGGAACTCGTAGGGTCGTGTCGAAATGAAGGCGGTTCTTTAACACATTTCTATTTCCTACCTCTAAACAGTGGGACTGAATTTGAAAAATTTTGCCAAGTGTCTATTTTTTTTTAAATTCAACCACTAAAGGCTTGTTTACACGGAACCAGTAATTTAGTGTTTAGTAAAGTGACAAGTAGTCAACTAAATCGTTAAGTATAATCGTAGGTAGAGCTGGGCGCGGGCCGTGAATTCTTCGGGTCACGCCGGGTCACGGCCGTGACCCGCGTGAGCGTGAGCGATTTTCAAATATTGGATCGTGAGCGTGCGTGATCGTGAGTAACAATAAAACAATCGTGCGTGACTATGCATATTTTGAGAATGATACGTTTAGATTCGTTTCACATATTTAATTGTTAATACGAAATGCTACAATTGACTACAATAAGAATTTCAAAGAAGAAGCACTGTAAAATTCAATAGTCAGCGTTGCCAACTTGAAATAAATTTAAAATCCCTCTGTCGACATGTTAATAATCTCCTAGATTTTAAAATGTATTAATTATATTGTTACTATGTTTTATTTCCATTTTATCCATTTTTTTGTTATTATTTGTAGTTCAAAAGAAATAACACAAACATAAAGTATACACATATTATATTGCACGAAAAAAAAATTAATTAAAAATTTTATTTATTTCATATTATTAAATCGTGTCACGACCGTGACCCGCCGTGCGTGATCTGGCGTGAGTAAAAAAATACAATTCGTGAGCGTGCGTGATCGTGATTTTTATTTCTGAGACCGTGAGTGAGCGGGCGTGACTAAAAAATTTTTGCTCGTGAGCGTTCGTGATCGTGAGCAAAAATTACTCACGCGCCCAGCTCTAATCGTAGGTATATTATTTTCAATAATGAAAATAATAGCAATTTATAAAAATTTCATTGTTGCATCAATTTAGTGTATTTCAATTAATTTTTACACGTATAAAATTACTTGTCACTTGACTAAACTACTAAATTACTGGCTCCATGTAAACAAGCCTTAATATCGGGTAAATCGTGAGTGGGTTTTTTTGCAAATAAATTTACGATTTTGTATAACTTTTTTTTAATATTTCACTTTCTGTCACATATTTTTGCGAAAAATTGAAAAAATTCAAAGGGGTATACTTTAAAAAAATGTCGATTTTCGACAAAAAAATTTTTGTTGAATTTTAAAGTATTTTCCATGTCATTATATAGATTTTGACATGCTGATTTAAAATCTGTCATTAAAAATCAAATCCGACCACACGTTCAAAAGTTACGTCCATTTGTCTTCAAAATTAAAAAAAAAATTTTACTTTAAAAAGCCATATCTCGAGAACGGTTTGAGATACAGAACTGCGGTTTGAAAATTTCATCTTTTCACATCATTTTCTATATAAAAAACATACTTTTAACCAAATCTAAAATTAAAAATTTTTTCGTAAAATTTCATGCATCAAACTTCAATTTACCAAAGAAATGTCAACTAAAATACAAGAAATTGTGAAGAAAAACCTTAAATCACTAAATAAACAACAATTTTGATTATTTTTCATGCAAATTAATTCACTCACATTTTTTAAAACATAAAACTTCAATATTTAATAGATTTATTCAAAACATCAATTGTATATAATAAATATTAATCAAAAAAATGTTGTAAAATACATATTTAACCCTCATCCCCTTTTAAAATATAAAACTTTACACGTAAAATTATAAAAGACCACGAGACGATGGTAGAAACGTCGAATAATGAAAAAGTGCGACGCAGGACAAACCCCAAAAATGAATCAATTATACAATTACATTTAATTTTCATATTTTAAATAAAATATTTACTTTCGACTTTTATCATATATTTTTAAACATTGTCTCACTGTGTATCTCCGTATAAACACGTTCTATAAGGTGGTAACTTGTGGAGAAGTTGTCTGGGGGGGGGGGGGGGGGGGAGATAGCGGATGTAGTCACATACATACATACACAACCTCCTTTTTGACCGTTATGTTATTTTTGGTTATTCTCTGTAAAGCACGTACCATTTCAATTCGCGTTTTTTCTCCATTTTTACCGTATGTACGTTTGAATATTTTGAAATTTTTATTGATTAGAAGATTACATACCTTACGTTCTTATTTTTGATGTTTAAACATTTATTCTACTTTACTATTCTATGGAAAAGTTTGCAGAGGTTTTCAAAATACCCAGATAAATATAGCAAATCAATAAAAAAAAGTGTGTGTACTTATGTACTTACATTAGAAGTTATACTTCTTTGAATAGTGGCATCTAACGTGTAAATTCAAAACTAAAAACTAGTTTGACCGACTATCATAAAAGGAATCTGTATTTATCTACACATAACCTAACTTCATTGAATGTGTCTTAAGGCTGTTCATGCCGATTTTTCCGAAACTAAATTCTACGAGATGTCGCCACCGTAGAAAACAAAAATTATTCGCACAAGTCTAGCCCTGAGGGGAAATGACAGATACAAGTACTTCAGTGACAATTGACGATCGAATGAAAAATGGGATATTCTCGAAATTAAACAGAGATGAAGCTACAAAGGATAGAACTAGTTCTTATGTTTTTAGGCTTACATTCAATATTTTCAAATGAAAATTGCAGAATTATTATAAAATTAGAAAGCTTAAACAAATATCTATATCGTGGTATATTTTTTTCTCAGTATTTTACAAGAATTTTTGTTATATATTGAGTTTTATCATAATATCAAGAAAAATACACACATTTTCAGATTTTTTTTATTTATATATATAAAAAATTAAATTGAAAAATTAAGTATGTCATAACATAGAAAAATTAATCTAGTTTATCACTGTATTTTTTCATAAATGATTTATTAATACTGGTCAGAGCTGAACTTAAAATACAAAACCGTAATTTCTCTATAGTAATTCTTATGGCAATTCAAATAGCATGTTCAGCCTTAATAACTTTAATAACTTTACGTTTTATTTAGACACGAATCGCTCTATATAACGACGGCTAGATGGGCCCCCACTACCATGCTTGGACTTTAATATTAAATAATGAATTTAAATTTCGCGCAGAAATATAGCAATTGGGGATAGGGGAAAGTTGGCCAGTCGTTATTTAAATGAATCAGATGGAAAATAATCGAATTAATAAATGTTAAAATATATTACAACTTTCCTCTATTATAAAAAAAAACAATACAAAATTTCATGAATGAAATATATGTATTAAATCAAATGAAAATTTCACAATTTGAATTGTTAAAAAAAAAACGAGCAGAATGTAATGTAAATATAAAAAACCTTGCGTTTAAAATGCGCCAAACTTTTCACCGAGAAAATTTAATGTTTTTCATTGTCTCATGAACACATTTACATTATGAAAAATACTGTACGTCAGAATATAAGAATTCTGGATCTTGGGTCTTAAGAAAAGACTTTATTCAGTAAACACCATAATATTTTATAATTTCATGGTTTTGAACTCATGAATAAGAAAAAATATTGCGTACATTATACAGGATGATTTTTAAGTCTTATAAAGTTTATTTAAGAAATTTTTTTCTATAATTTATTACATATTTATTTAAAAATAATTACAAATAGGTTTTTCTTCCCAATTTCTTGTATTTTAGTTGATTTTTTGTTGGGTAAATTTAAGTTAGATGCATGAAATTTTACGATTTTTTTTTGAAATTTAGACTTGGTTAAAAGTATGTTTTTTATATAGAAAATCATGTAAAAAGTTGAAATTTTCAAACCGCAGGTCTGTATTTCGAACCGTTCTCGAGATATGGTCTTTTAAAGTTTTTATTTTTTCAAAAATTTGGAGAAAAATGGACGTGATTTTTGAACGTGTGGTCGGATTTGATTTTTGTTGACATATTTGAAATCAGCGTGTCAAAATCTATATAATGACATGTATAATACTTTAAAATGCAACAAAAATTTTTTTGTCGAAAATCGATATTTTTTTAAGATATACCTCTTTGAATTTTTTGGATTTTTCACAATTTTTTTTTGTCGAATTTCAAAGTATTATACATGTTATTATATAGATTTTGATACACTGATTTCAAATCTGTCAACAAAAATCAAATCCGACCACACGTACAAAAGTTGATTATTTTTCTCCAAAATTAAAAAAAAAAAATGAAAACTTTGAAAAGCCATAATATTTTATAATTTCATGGTTTTAAAGTCATGAAAAAAAAATATTGCGTACATTATACAGAATGATTTTTAAGTCTTATAAAGTTTATTTAGGAAACTTTTTTGTATAATTTATTACATATAATTATTTACGTTTTTTTTTGTACTATTTCCCTGCCAAATTTCATCAATATCAGTTAAGCGACTTAGACGTGAAATGGTAACAAACAGACAGACAGACAGACATAGTTACTTTCGCATTTATAATATTAGTATGGATTCAAATCGCCAGGATCGATTTTAAAACTTTTTTCGAGAACGGCTTTTTCAAAATTTCTTCTTCAAAATTATAAAGAAAAACAGTCTTAACTTGTTAACTGATTTTCAGATTTAACTCGTGTTGAATTTTTTTTAAGTTAGCTCGTTTAAAATGTATAATTATGGCATAAATATGCAATTCTTCGATATTTTTTTATATAAATCAAAACTTAATATTTTATTTTATACGGTTGTAATTAAAAAATAAATGAAAATAATTATATTTTAACGAAATCGATGAACCGATGAATCAAACTATTAAACTTTTGTGCTTCCCCTACAAAAACCGAAATAATAGTGCATTTTTTAGGGCGTTCAGATAAAACAATTACTGAAATAGAGTTATTTATAACCTTGCAATCCACATTATCTTTAAGATCTACCCATTCAGTTTTATTGCTTTATATCCCAGTGTTTCTACATCGAGATTAAAATTAACTGTTACCCGTGGCTTCCTCCGTGTAAAATCTAGGTTAGATAATACAGATACCTGTTATTAATGATAGTTTTTATCTATAATTTAATTAGAAAATAAAAATTCTTTTGTTTGATATGGTCCCTGACCAAATTATTATTTTTGTACTATATATTTCTGATTTTTGTTTTGTTTTTCAAATATTTCAGTTGACAGTGTTAGTTTAGTTGTAAATCACACCTATTCGCTGGGCGCAAAGTAGGTATTGGGGGAAACGAAATCGATCACAGCGCACGACGTGGCCAAAAAGAACACTTTGGTCGGACTAACTGTCATTTTTAATAGGCTCGTTTTTAACTGGAAATAGAAATATCAACATAGTTAACCCCACTATAGACTATGTGCAAGGGGGTGGAGTTAGAAATAATGTCGATGCGAGTGTTCGTGGTGAGCAACATTGTAAAATTATCGGTGCCATAGTTTGAGGTTATGCTGTCAATGTAAACGAATTAATTATTTCTCTATTATATGTCATAATTAAACAGAAAAAAATACCCAAATTAAATAATTATCACGTACCTTTTATGCTATACTATTTATATTATATGCAAACAGCTAAATTAAATGATATTTATTTAATAAAAAAATTCACGGTATTAAACATATTAAACAATGATACAAAAAAAAGTCCAATCCATTCAATCCTTCTCTATTACCCGCTAGCGGCGCTAATAGACTTCGTGCACGTAGCCAATAGTCATAAATAATCGTCTAAAATGTATATATTACGATATTTTATTTAAATTATTTGATTGTTAATATGTCAAAGTCCACCCTAGTTGCAACCGCTAGTTGGCGCTGTCATCGCGCACGCTGCGAATTGCAGACGTCAAAATATAAAAACAAAATACTATTGAATTTCAAAACTCATTCGCAGCTTAGTTCATGCGTAATATGACACACACAAATAAACATTAAGTTTACTGTTTATAATAAACAACTAGATACATTTTCTATGGTTATTAAATGCAAGATTCATATTAAAAGACTAGAAATAATGATGGTAAAAAAGTTTTGAAACTACTGGTGTATACAATTAATGTACTTAGGTAATCTTACTATCTTTGAAACATAAAGTACCGTAGGGATGTGGAATGATAAGGGGTAACTGTTAAGCCGAGAATCGTGTGTCAGATTGACTCAGGGGTCAGTTCAAATCGTTAAAATGGAAAGGTACTTTATGTTATAAAACTTTTAATTCTTAAATTAAAATATCACTGTAACCTGTTTTATTTTTATGTTTTAATTCATGTAAATATCAAACTTTGTTAACATATTATTATATTAATTAATATATAATTTCATATAACATCTAAAGTTTAAAATAATTCTGTTGTCAGAATTAGTGAATATTTCAAAGTTTTTAATTAAGTTAATATTATATGAAATATAAATTGTACTGTAATTTTGTAGTTATTAAGGTTATTCGATCATTAGAGTAATGTATAGATAAAAGTCTAAAATTTATGGATAACTCATATATTTTACTTAAAATATTGGACGTATGGTTTTTGAGTAATTGGATATTAAAAATAGAGTTTTTAATACACGATACTTGCCGAAAGAGCTATATTTATTGAAATTCTACACAATTGGTTGTATAGTGAAGTTTTAAAAACTAATTATTCGAAACTTCAACCCTTTTAAATACTATAAATATATATATTCACGAGTAATTTATTCAAAATAAAAACTAGCCCTGCCATTACAGCAAATTTGTACGTCTTACTACTATACACCGTTCTGTTTATTTCATTTTTCAAATTAAATTAAAATTTTTGTACTTTTAATAGTTAACAATGTAAAATATTCCATTAAATCTTTTTTACAGTGTGCTAGATGTATAACCTTAAAAAATAAAAAAATATTTTTTATTTCGTTCGTACACAAATAAAAATTTTGTACATAAACAGAAATATTTTAAAAGTTTTAAGTCTATGAATTTAGTGTTATAGCGTACACTTTTTATCCATGTCGTTTTTCGTTGATGTAGTTCTGTAAAAAAGTGAACTCCACTGTAAACATTTTTCTTCATAAATTCTATAAAACTGACAAAGGAAAGGCATAAATTTTATAAAATGTTTTTTGTTGTAAGGATATTATTTTCAATACAAATAAAATTACATGAAAAATGTCTGAATTTTCATAAAAGTACTGCAAGAAACCTTCATATATAAAATGCACATACATATCAGGTGCGTATACAAAGGGGGGGGGGGTAAGGAGTCATCCCCCCCCCTAAGAATACTAGATATTATAAGGAAATCTAAAAATTGTCACAATGTTTACAAAATAATTTGAATACAAATTTTATATTATAATAATTATCTCCTTAACACGTAGAAATGAAGATTGATATACACTCGACGCTCCGAACAACGTAGGCATCGGTAATTCAGAATCTCCTAACAACGTAGGCTAGATGGGCACTCACCACCGTGCCGAATTTTTCGTTTCGCGCAGAAATATAGCAGTCACGGTAGTATTGTGGTAGGGATAGGGGAAGGTCATTATATGGAACGGTTGGCCAGTCGTTTCTCGGAGCGTACGTTAATAGGATGGTCGTTGTTTAGAGATTTGAGTGTACTATTTTTAATATAATTAATTTTGAACATCGCTGTAATAATTATTTATATGAGTTATATAGGAAATTGATTTGACTTCATTTCTAGTTGCCATCTCTCTACTATCTTTTATTACAAAATTCGAATTTTTAAGTTATTAAAATTTAAATTAAGGAATTTGCAGTCAAGTAAATGTTTGATTTACAAATTATTAATCAGCGTATTCACTGAATAAGTGAAATCCTGTTCTGGAACAGCCTGTATATATTTTGAAATTTATTAAACGTTTCTTTCAAATGCTATTAGAAAGTTTTTTCTAAAAGTTTTTTTTCTTTATGACCCCCTTTGAGAAGTTGAACAGTGTACGCGCCTGATATATATATGTTACATATATATAGCAGATCTCTGAAACATATGTTACATAATGTTTATATACATTGAAACAATTTCTATTCTTCTTGTGATAAAAGAAATTAAAAGAAATGTAAGTATTCATAAAGAACCTCTCTTTAGAACTAAAATCTCTTTCTTCATGTGTTTTGTCCATTTTTACTTTACCTCCAGACATTAACGCAGAGCAGGACCGTATTTTTTTATTGTTAGAGATATTTATAATATAAATCTAGAGAGCCATAACCCGAAAAATCATACAAAATAATTATATTATTATTAATTTGTATTTTTTTTCAAATTCTATAAATAAATTAAGAGAATAAAAAAATTACTTTCTTGCTTAATCGGCTTAAATTTTACCATGCTAACAGTCCTTTAGTTTAATAAAGATTTGATCTACAATGATTTATGTATTTATTTTAGCCTAAATCCGGCCATGGATCGAATTTAAGATTTTTCTACTATTTTTCACAAATATTACATTATATTCCCCTATTTTTCATAACTTCAATATTAAATTTCCGCTTGATCATATAATCTGATAAAATATCTGAAATTAAAAATATTGTAGAGTAAAATGATTGTATTTTAAATATATTCGAACATGTTAAAAGGTATAGTTTTTAATAAAAGTAAATGCACAGTGCTTCCGCGTACTAAATTTACCAAAGTTAGTAAATTATTGAGCAATTTTAATAAACATCAATAATGTATAGATGAATAATTGCTTGCCATTGGTTAATCATTTAATTTTTATATAATTTTGTTAAAAATATTTATTTATTTATTTTTGATTTTTGTACAATTTCAATAAGAGAATATTTTTCAACAAACGTTGTGGTGACCTATATTATAGGAAAATGAACGCTCGACAAAAAAGATTCTATAAAGTTTTCACGTAACATGTGTCGTTCTTGAGATATCTTGCATAAATAAATATTTTGAGATGTCACATCTTCCCCTTACAAACGATTTTGAAATGGAATCATCCTTAAGCTCATCCTTAAGCCAGGCCTAACCAGCCAACCAAGTTTCATCAATATCGGTTCAGTGTTTCATGAGTTATGCGTGTGACAAAGATTCAGGGAACAGACAGACACTGAATGAAAAGTGTTTGTCTTGAGATCAAGTAAATTTTTTTTCTCATTTGAAAATGATCACAAAGCTTCTCGTATCTTCGATATGACGATGAAACAAAAACCATCTATTTGATTTTTCTAATACTGGTACAAATAAAATTTCAGAAATAGTCAATAATAGCCGCTATCTGGTATATACCTAATGGCGTAAAATAAAAAATTCATTCCATATATAAATATTTTATTCGAATCTGTTCCGAAGAAATATTAGGTAACGGATCTGGCCGAAAACTGGGTTATTTTCAGAATTGTTATATATACAAGGTAGCTGTAATAAAACCTCTATTGCGTCACTGGGGGGGTAACAGTACCATTATAACATACATATATATACAATATATATATACATACATCCAGTTTTTTTATTCTTATTGTTTTTCTATATACTAATTCAGATCAAGGTAGTTTGCAATAGTGTATAATAGATATGGTACATAAATAGATAATTAATAAAACCCCCATTACGTTACTGAGGAGGGGTAGGGAGGGGGTTACTGTACCATTATAACATACATTCACATATCCAGTTTTTTTATTCTTGCTATTTTTTGGGTAGTTTGCAATAGTGTAGATATGGTACATAAATAGATAAGTTATTAATCAATTTTTAATTCATTTTACTTGATAAATAAAGTAGTTTGGACTTAAGGGTCTCACCTTCAACCACATTAGAGCACGGTTGAAGTGAAACTTCTTTTGTTTTTATTTACCATGCGAATTAAATAAATAAATAAAGTTAAACGCATTCAATTAATAATCAAACGTTTATTTTGACGTATAAACCGCGATAGCTTGATATTAACTTAAACTGACTTGTACTGCATTTATTCATCTTTCTCTCATACATATACTCATCACTCTCTCAACTATATGCCAGCCTCCTTGTTTGTCGTAATAGACATGGTGCCAGTAACAAAGTATCATTGAAATTATGATTTTAAATAATGAAATAGGTTAAAAAGATTCTAAAAAATGTATTTATTTTTATATTAAAAGCGAGATTAATATAATTTTTGTTAAAATAAAAATGCAAAATACAGCAATCCACCATGTTAAATGGAACACCAATCAGGACGAATGACGTCATGTCAAAATTGACTTTTATTTTAGACAAATATCAATTCCTCTTACAAGATTATTAGGTACATACCTTTTTTAAGAACTTACAGACTTTGGAATTCATTTTTAACACACAAAATAATTAATAATATTATTATTTTATATTTTTTTACTGTCTTTAAATCCATATAAAAAATATCATACACTTGCAATGTCAAATTTGATAAAATTGATGCCAAAAATTGTATTTGAACATTTAATCACCACGTAATGCAGTATTTTCCATTTAAGTAAATAACAATGTTAAAATCCAATTTTCAGTATCATTTTATCCGACATTTTACAATGTAACTGTATGATGAATGTAACACGAATATAAAGAGAATAAGAATCACTAATGGTGTAATAAAATGTACAGGGTGTTACTACAAAAAATCATTTCTGAAGTTGACATTAAATTAAAAAAATGTATGTAGCTAAATTATGGATTATATATTTATTCTAAAGAAATAGTTACTTACTACTGCAAACTGGAGTTAAATCCACAAATTATACACTTAAAACCTTCCTCGTGAAGTATTCTATCTATCAGTGGAAACCGGAATAAAATCCGTTCAGAGAGAGAAAATCATTCAGACAGACAGACTTTTTTAGCGCAACTCACGATTTTTCGTCCGTCTGTCTTCGACAGCAAGATCTCGGTCTCCTGACCACCTAGAGACCTCGGGTTTTCACTAAATCGTAGGTTTGTGGTTCTAGTTTAGCGTATTTTAGGAATTTTCTCGGTCATGACCCCTCCTTTCAAAATTTTTCATATATGGCTTCATGTACCTCGTTGGACTCGGGATTGATTCACGAATCGATTGGCAAGGGTATTTTTTGAATTGTGTCCATCAAGTGGGTTGTGCGGCAACACCCACGTATGGGTTTTAATAGTTTTTTTATATACTATCTACTATATGGTTTTAAATATCTAATATTTTTCGAAAAAAAAAAATGTTTTAGCAAAATAAAATTTATAATTATGATGGCGTCTGTATTTTTGTTCAAAACTTTGACCGGCTGAGTTGCAATGGAATTTCCCGATGCTGCTTGCGTTAAATAATCGGATACAGTCTAAAAGTATCCCTATAGGCAGCAAAGTTTGACTGGGTGACAAATGTTTAGTACCTAACCGCAGGTTATGTTGTATAAGTTTGGTAGTTAGGTAAATAATTATTTTAGTGGAGATACTATTTTTTTTTTTTGTATATTTAAAAAAAAAAGATAACTAAAATAAGTTATACCAAAAATAATTTTAAAATATTTAAATATAATATAGTCAAACTTGATTAAGTGGGACTTGGATAAGTGGGAAACTTCTGTAACTAGAATTCATACTGAGGTCCCGTAACTTCTGCATTTGTATATCTATATAACTGGGTAAATGGGATACTTCTTTAAGTTACAGTTAATATAGGAATTTATCAATTTCAAAATTAAATAACTAACTAGCACCAATTATTTTTACAATTTTAAATTTCCAATTTTAAATTGATACAGTTTTTTTAATGAAGCGAAGTAAAATTGATTATAAAATTCTAAAAAGCTAAAGAACGTAAAAAATAACATTTATAAAATATTTGAAAAATAACCATTTTTGCCCTTTTCAGTACATTTTTGAAAAGCATGGTAAAAAAATATATCTTTATTTTTTTATAATTAAAGTGGAATAACCTCGACACGTTTTAAAATACGTCAGATTTTCAAGATGAAACGTTTAGGAAATTATGCATATGCGTGAGAGAGCGATGAGTATATGTATAAGAGAAAGTTAGATAAATAGCTCATACATACAAGTCAGATTATGTTATGTGTGAAAGAGAGAGAGGCGTAGGTAAACTTCTTAAAAAAAAAACTGACACATGGGAAAAGAGGACGGATGGCAACCCTAACCGTGCGTTTATGTAGTCGAAGCACAAACCACTTTTTATTATTATTAATGTAATTATATAACAATATATATTACCTATAAAATACATAGTAGGTATATTCTAATAGGCACTTATGTATATGAAAATTCAGGCTCACGTCTCGCGATACGTTTTGTATATTGTTTAATGTTTGAAGTAGAAACTTCCGGATGCCGAATCTTGCCGACCGCAATTAAGGAGAACCTTGTAAGATACGCGCAAGGTGTTACCGACACGTGCGTCGCCGTCGAAATAACGCGCATAGTGGGGGGAGGGGGTTAGAGGGTGTGGTTGGCGTACGCAGGATTCATGTTCAGCCGCAGGATCGTGTTACAATTTGTACATGAGTTAGGTGTTACATGCCGTATGAAATTTACATCATCTTTGTGGCCATAGGTGAATTAACTATCTTGGAAGGACACTCTTAAAGGATTTCATTTCAGGGAAAATTTTGATCCATTTCATACCAGTGGTCTGCAAAATTTTGTCTTGGGTTTTACGCCAGATGCTGAGGGAAAAGCACTTTTAAAAATACAAAAATTATTGAAATTAATCATTATTGACGTAAATATACACTGTTAAAAATTTCTTTGGTAATTTTACTAAAAATGTATGGGAAGTTTTTACGCAAAACCATTTAGTAATAAAAATACTCTGCCTTGTAAATGCACGGTGCTTCCTCGTGCTAAATTCATCAAAGGTAGTTAATTATTGAACAATTTAAAAAAAACCGATAAAGTATTCAGATGAACTGCCTGTCATTGGTTAACCATTTAATTTTCATACGATTTTAATAAAAAAAATTAATTTTACATTTTTCTTAATACGCGCCTGGTTATTATGTCGTATATTTTGAATTTTTTGACAATTTCAATCAAAATCATTATTTTTCTGCTATACGAATGTCAAAATGACATTTAAAACGTCAAAGTGATATTTAATATGTCAAAGTAAATAGCAGTTTTAAAAAAATAAATGACGATTTTCTTAAGTCAAATTGAGATAGATCTTTGTAAGGGAATATTTTACAACAAAAGTAGGTGACCTATTTTATAGAGAATTGAATGCTCTACAAAAAAGGTTCTATAAAATTTTCTCGTAACATGTGTCTTTCTTGAGATATCTTCAAAAAATAAATCTTTTTGGATGTCACCCCTCCCCCTTACACACAATTTTAATTATTTTGAAATGGGACCGTCCTCAAGCCAGACCCAACCAACCAAGTTTCATCAATATCGGTTCAGTGGTTCATGAGTTAAGCGTGTGACAAGGATTGGGGGACAGACACACAGACACACACACAGACACACAGACACACACACACACAGACAGACAGACAGACACGGAACAAAAAGTGTTTGTCTTGACCTGAAACGGATAAATAAAGTAAAATTTTTGAAATCGGAGAACAAATTTTTTTTCTCGTTTTAAAACGATAACGAAGCTTCTCGTATCTTCGATATTGCGAGGAAGCAAAAATCAGTTTAGTAAATTTACTACACGGATTGATTAAACTCAATTTGGGAAAATTACAAAACATTTTATGGAATTAACTAAGCGGTAATTGAAAATTTGGTTAGTAATTTCACTATACAAGTTTTGTAATTTTATTAAATAAATTTTACTAAAAATGCTTAGTAGGTTTTACCCCCCCCCCCCCCCCCATCCCGAAATTTGTCACTGGGGCTGATTTTGGCACAAGCATGGCATCCAGAGCTTTGGATATTATATTTGTATTTTATATTCATAAATCATATAAATGCCAATAAATAATTTAAAAAAAAGAAACATAAAATATGACCTAATTATAAAAAAAATCTTTCATAATTAATTTACAAAAAATACGTTGTTGCCAAATATACGCAAAAATATTCGCAGAGCGGGAAATATAAAATTTTGTTGTATTCTAAAATTATAATTAATTTCCCGGAAACGGTTCAGTGAATACTAATGATATTTTGCACAAATGTTCAACTAATCAAATATTATACTAAAAATTATAAAATTGGTAATGTTTTATCAATGTGTTTTACCTAAAAAATGTACAAAAATATCAGTTTTACCATAAGAATTAAATTAAATTTAAAACAATATATTCCTAAACTATTAAAACAAAAATAGTATATTTTTAATGTTATGTATAAATTATTTTGTTTCTAATTAAAGAGGTTGGAGAGTTAATTTTGAGGGAGGGGAGGGGGAGAGTGGATAGAACGCAGTGTTCGCTGTCTTTCTCACTTGCACTCATCCATTTGTCATTTCTTATCTATTTACAATGCTAGTTACATGTTACGCATTAGTTTCAAATATTTATCTTTACATTATTTCACATAAAAGTATTTTTTGAGTTTCTTGTATTGTTTTCTTAATCTATATCTATAAAAGAGTTTGTCCTTAACCACTCACTCACTCATTCACTCACTCACTCATATATCAACGTACAGCCCAAACCCCTGGACCTAGAAACGTGAAATTTCGAAGGTGTCTTCCTTCTATGATGTAAGCACCCACTAAGAAAGGATTTTTCGAAATTCAACCCCTACGGGGTTAAAATAGGGTGTCAAAATTTACATTAAAAAAATATTTTTTATTTTTAATTGAAACTTATCGAACATACTCTACATTATTAATAATGAAACAATTATTTCAGCATTTCCCAAAATTTAACCCCTATGGTGTTAGAGGGATGAAAAAAATTGTAAAATATATTTTTTTTGTATTCACCGAATGAAACATGGCACAAGTAGGTACTATACAAGACATATATCAGTTACGAAAATTCAACCCCTATGGGAATGGGGGGTGGGATAAAATTTTGATATATTTATCTTCATAATTGTTGATGCTATTAAAGTTAATTCGGACAAATAAATATTCAATTAAAAATTAAGTTCGATATTCAAGCCCTAATAGCATGGGGCGGGGACGAGGATGAATTTAGATATGTTTATCTGCATACCTGTTTTACTTATAAAGGTAAATTCGGGCAAAATAGTCATCTATTAAAATAAAAATTTCGACATTCAACCCCTAATGGCGGGGGTAGACAGGGTCTGTGTTTTTGATATGTTTATCTGATGTATAGCTGCTATCGTTATAATGGTGGAGTCGGGCAAAATAATCTGCAATAAAAAAATTTGATATTTGACCCCTAATGGCGAGGTTAGACGGGGTTAGTTTTTTCAATTTTTAACTAAAATCCGAGATATTTACGTTTTTTATAGGTAATGTATAAAAATCAATATAAAAAATATATCATCCCCTATCACGTATGGAGGGTTCTAATTAATTTCGAAGTTTACGCGAGCGAAGCCGCGGGATCCCGCTAGTAATGGTATAATTGAAATGTGTAATTTTTCTTTAAATAATTACATAAATGTATACTTTACAATATTCTTAAATTTCAAATCAATTTTACTGATTTTTTAAATTGATTTTTATCATTTTTCTATCTTTTAACAATTTATAAAAACAAGTTGTATAAAAAATCTTAAATTCTAATATTTCATTAATTTTGAATGTTGAAACAATTGCATAAAATTTCAACATATTCGTACTGATATACGTGACTACCTAACCTCCTTAAAAAATGATATAGTTTGTACTCGAAATCCTTGAAGTTGTTGTTACATTTTTAAGATCAGAATAACTCAATTGAAATTCCAGAAAAAGTGGAAGAGAAAGAAATCACGACTGTATAAAATATAAAAAAAGTATAAGATGAAAACAATCGATACTTTCTTTAACTTTGTTTGGATTTATCCGAATCGATCGGATACAAAAGAGATTAGCACACTTTTAAACTGACAGGAACATAGACACATATACATAAGTTCAGTATGTGTAGAAAATGTAACACACATGCGTGAATATTCTATACAGAACAAAAATATTCTGAACAAAGTCGAGTGAGAATTTACATACGAATATTTTGTTGTTTGCGACGGAATATGGAAATGTTTTGCTGCATTTTTACAAATAAAATATCACACAGAAAATATAAATATTTGAAACGGATGTTTTTTGTAGTGGAGTGTACTCTAATGAACTACATTCATGAATATTAAAAATATTGTTTTTTTTCTTTCAATTTTTGAAGCAAAAATTCTATCTGTTTGTTTGTTACCTTTTAACGGCTAAACCGCTTAACCGAATTTGATGAAATTTGGCAGAAAGATAGCTTGCATTATGAGGAAGAACATAGACTACTTTATGATCTAAAAAAAATTAGATAAAAAATTTCCACGCGGAAGAAGTCACTAGTAATTTTTTATAGGTATCAAAAATACAATTTTTACTGCTACAACAGGTAAAAAATTGTCATATTTAGTGAATTGTTCATTTTCAATTTGAGATTAAGTTTATAATTAAGGGGTTATACCAGAGTGACCGCTGGAAATTTGGGTGATTTTCGGAAATTTTTTGGAAGAAACATACTCAATGAAATATTTTGGAAAATTGAGAATATATTTAGCTATATTAAAGGTGTATTCCATAATTTTTTCACGTAAAAATATCGATATCTAAGCGACTTATGCGCTTGTCTTCGGAGGCGCCAAAAAAAAATCTCCGCCACTGCGGTCATGATTCCGGACGATGGAGTAGTTGAAATTGAAAAATGGAATAATTTCGTTAAACTGGAAGGTATTTCCTGTACGACGAACTAAGATTTTCGAAAAATATCAAAATCTAACAAAATGGCGTAGTTATGAAAAAAAGTCTGTTTTCTTGCCTAAAAAATGGTCGTATTTTTAATGCCAAATCGTCAATTTTCATCCAATCAAAAATATCCTAGTTCATCTTAGAGTAAATATATTCAAGAGTACTCAGTTCAAATTTCAAGTAAATCGGATAATTACTCTTTGAGTTACAATGTCAGCAAATTTGAAAAATCTCATATCGAGAAAAATGCATTTAACATCAGCTCCTGGGCATTTCATATCTGTGAGGGGTCGCTCTTTAGAAGGCTGCTATTTAGAGAGTATTAGAGATACGACCTTGAAATTTTCACAGAATATTCTTGAAACTATAAACTCGCCAAAAAGGCAAAAAAAAAAAATTGATTTTTTGAAAATTTCACACTGGTATGGCCCCTTAACATTAATCATGGATTGAAAACAACTGATGTATTTATCGTGGTTAATTTTGCTTTATGCCACCCAGAGTTAGTCATTTTTTTAAACCATATTAGGCTTGCAGTTATGTGTTAAAAAAGTATGACATCCTTTCTTCAACTCTGAAGGGTGAATTTAAGAAAATCTCGAATCAAATTTTTTTTCCATTAAATAATAAAATAAATTATTATTTAATGGAAATCTATATGCTCTCATATAATTCTATAAAAGAGAATCCAACTGTCAGTTATCTTTAAGTGGAAATAATAAAATAAAAATCTAAAAACATTTTCATGCAATTTGATTATAATTTTATTAAACTCGCTCCGAAAGAAAATCTGTCTAAATTAAATGTAAATTGTCCCAAAGCATGAAATTCCATAATTTCGCTAATAATAAAAAAACGAGAATACTTCTGTCATTAGTATTTCTCTTATTATTATTCTCTTAAAACATTCTTTGGTTATTTCGAAAAAAAAAATATCTTTCTGGATATTATTTAATAACATAATATTTTTGATACAATGTATATCCGTTTTTCCAATATAAAAAAAAAACGTAAATTGCTTTAGGTTTTTCACCTTTCTTGAACTTTAATAATAATAATCAAAAATAATTGCCAGGTAATACATGAAATATAAGTTGTTTAAAGTTAAAAGTAAAGTTGTAAATATTCACTCTAATAAATATTTATTAATACAACCATTATGTTTAATCTATTTGAGAGTTTCGTTAGTTGGTCACGGTGCTCTGGAAACCAACTTTAATAAAAAAAAATTGATTACCTCTATTTTTTTTTTGTACAGTTCAGTTCTATAGTATTCAAGGAACATTTTAAGACCAAAACGAAAAAAATCGCCTCGGCGCTTTTTTATAATTCATAAAATAAATAAATTCATAACTTTCTAGGGGCTTATAAATCTGTCTAGAATCAGTTATTTAATAATAACACTGGGGCTGTCATTTTTAGGATAAAATAGGTCAGATAAACCTTAAAGCTGAAAAAATTTCGAACAAAATGGTGTTTTTTTTTTTTTAAATTATGTACCATAAATAGTTATTGAAATAGAGCCCGCGAAAAAATCATTTAGCGACGTCGAGTTTGGTAATCACGCCTAAAAATGTAGTTTTGTTCGACCGCTGTGTTTAATATGTATTTAATTAAATTTAAAAATGAAATTTTTAGTTATAATAGAGAATAGAGTATCTTAAATAATGATTTGTACCCAATGTCGAAATCTCGGAAAAATGTTTGAGTTATAAGCACTCAAATTCTAGGTATTGAAAAAAATTTAGGAAAATTAATGTGTTTTTTGAGTACCCGAGAGAAGACCTTCTATACCGAATAGAAAATTTAATGCCCTAAATAATGGTTTCTGTCTGACCGTGATTACTTTTAAATTGTTCAAGTTATAGGTAAATATATAAAGAAAAATTTTTATAACAAAAACTTTTAAAATACAGTGTTTTCGAATACAATTGTGGTAATCATAATTTAAATTATGTGCTCTATATATTTACCTATAACTTGAACAATAATATAATAAAATATATGAATGATGCTTATTTTTTTCTATATACTTTTAATAGGTTATATTAATCACTGATTAAATTATCCAGAAAACAAATATCAACACTAACTTTATGATTGAAACGTTACAAAACTCGACAAAATAATGGACCTAATCAGTAATGATTTATAACAAAATGACGTATGAAAATCAACAGAGGAATTTCCACCGGAAGAATGTTTGTAATTGAATTCTCTTTGTGCCATATTTTGGGCGCCACTGTTTACCGATCCATCATTCGCGTTTCACACATTTGTGCTTTAGATTTATGTCCGAGAGTAAATTCGCTTTTTGCATTATGTGTTTTCCCTCTTTGTCTTTCTTATTCTATTCGTTTTGTTGTAGGCTTTTGGCTCTTTGATTTCTTTTTGAATCCGATCCAAAGTTTTACACTGATTTCTGTGAATATTAAATAGGCATTATAAATGAAACGTTATGGAAATATACCCCCATTTAGTTTGTGATTGATTATCTTTACTTTAAAACAATATTTAAAAAGAAATATACAAAGTTTATTCACTTTCTCAAATGCCAGATAAATTTTGTTGATGTTTTGAGACAAATTGCTAAATAATTATCCTATTTTATTATAATTAAGTTTTTTTTTACTATTTAATATCAAATTTTACACTTTTTTGTAACAAAGTCAGATTCATTCTAAGAAAATGTATGTTTGTTTACATTTTCACGGCTAAACTTCTGAACCGATCTTGATGAAATTTGGTTGGGAGATAGTTTGCATTCTAAGGAAGGATATAGGCTACTTCATATCCTGAAAATTGTACCTTGAAGATAATTAATGAGTATAAATGACATTTGAATGAGTAACCTGTTTTATCGACTATAATAGGTTAATCTGCTTTACCTACCTAACCTTCTTCTTTTTCTTCTTATCTATGGGTGACAGTTCCTACCAAACTACTAGTAATTTTTTTTTCGTAATTACTTTCGAGTGTGTCCCGAAAACTGTGACATTTGTACGTGCGACCTGTTTTCTTGACTATCATAACAGAAATCTGTATTGCCTTACCTTCTTTTTCATAAGTTTTATGTCAAGTGGATTTTCCTCTTTTCTGACACCTCCTACCTAATTTAAAATCCACGCGAACGAAGTCACAGGTAACCAGTTAGTTTTAAATATTTAACCAATTTGAGTAATATTTTTGTCAGTCAGGGTTGTATTGATTGAAATCACTCTAAAAATAATGTTGAATACAAATGTCTAAAACACATAATTAGCGTAGTTTTTACAAAAAAAAAAAAAAAACAAGAAATAAATTATAGTCTTCGTTTTATAAATAAAAAAAAGTAAAGGGAATATTTAACAAGAAAACGTAGGTGTTCTATATTATAGGAAATTGAATGCTCTACAAAAAAGATTTTATACAATTTTCACGTAACATGTGTCGTTCTTGAGATATCTTCGAAAAATAAATATTTTGGGGTGTCACCCCACTCCCTTACTAACGATTTTGATGATTTTGAAATAGGACCGTCCTTAAACCAGATCCAACCAACTAACCAAGTTTCATTAATATCGGTTCAATAGTTCTCAGAGAAGGTAAGATCAAGTTAAAATTTTTAATTGGAAAACATTTTTTTTCTCATTTAAAAACGATCACAAAGCTTCTCGTATCTTCGATATGCGAGGAAGCATAATAAAACCGTGCACTATTATATTTTACGAGGGTAAAACTGTCACCACCGCCAACCTGTGAATATTTAAAATTTTCTAATTACTGTTTTTGCTAACTAATACGTATAATAACAACTGACTAAACTTTCATCAAAATTAAAAATGGTGCAACATCTATTTTTTTATAAATTTCATTGTAAATGGAAGGACTCTGTTATAATGCACTTAAAAAAAAGTACGGTTTTTTTTCCGGCAGCCTTTAGAATTTCATTACTTACTTACATCTTTCTGAATGTACATCACCAACTCTTATGAATCCTAACGATTTCTGAAACGGAATGTAGCCTGGCGCCTGCTCTAAAGAAGCAAAATTTAAATTTTGCAAATACTCTTGATTTTTATGCAACCCTGATATCGGTATTGATTTCTTAATTTAAATAAATATATTTTATACAGATAAAATAATTAATACTAATTTTGCGTAGGTATCAGATGGTGTATTTTCAAAATAATTATAACAAAACTTCCTTTTAGCTATCACTGTCCCTATGGTGTATGTATTTTATGTTCTTTCATTTTTAATTTAGAAAAGTAGAATTTAATTCATTACCTAATTTCCTTTCACAAACTTTTCTCTGGCGTGTTTCTATAAATAGAAATACGTAAGAAATACAGAAAATATTTCATAAGATGATTAATTAAATATCTGGTAGGTGTCTTTTTACGCTTTGATCAAAAAGGTGTTTTATGTTATTTTATACATTTTTTTACTCTGGCGTTAAAACTGGTAATTAAAAGATATTTATTAATGTAATAAAATTACATTTTAATAAAAATATATTTTAAAATACATCGATTGTTCAAAAGAAAGTATTTTTTAATGCCCTGTAAAATGTTACTTATATTTGGTACCATCAAAATTCGTTTCATAGATTATTCAAAATTCTGTAAGAAAATATAATAACCCTGGGAATTTTTGTAGATATTGATAGATCTGCATTTTGAGACAAAATCAAATTTTTTCACTGGTTTTTGATCGATGGAGACCTGTAAAGATCTTCATAGATCTACAGCGATCTATAATGATCTAGAACGATCTAAAAAGATATCTGAAAATCATTACAATGATTTTCAACGTTTCAATCTCTAACATGATCAAAAACGATCTTTAGAGATCTATGTAGATCGTTGAAGATCTACTCAAAAATTGATATTGTCTTAAGATTCAGATCTATCAAGATTCCAGAAAGGTAAATAAAGGTAACATGAGGCAATAACCACAAAAATCCGTTCATAATGCTTTCTTTACTTATTGGTAGAAAAATAAGAAGAAGAATTAAAAAAACTAACTTATATCATATCATATAAATATTTTGAATTTTTTAGTCAGTTTTTCGTTCTTTCTCTGATTAAATAAAATTAATCAACCGATTTTGACGGTTTATTTACCATTATATCGCTTAGAGTTAAATTTTTACTGAACCGATTTAAGTGTAATTTTCATTTTTCACGGTGTCATAAACATGGCACGATAAAAAGAAATATTGCGTGAAATACATGCAGGTAATGCACTGTGAGAATTTAATTTACAAAATTTGAACAACATACATTTTTTTTACTGTACAAAAACATTATGTAAAACCCTTAGATTTTCTTTTTATATTTTTATCAACAAAAATAAAAATACATACATACACACAACATCGAATAAATTCAAAGCTGTATGATTCGAACGCGCGTTTTTTTCAGTTTGAAAACTGTTACATAAACTAGTATGTTATAGTGATATAATATGCCATATATGTCGACCCCAGTTTTCCTCTGGCAATAACGTGTTTTATTTTATTTCTCAATAGCATGTGTAACGAATATCTATAACCACAGAAATTCACTATTTTAAATTGAAAAAGGAGAATTTTTACTAAATTATATATTAGAAAAAACTAGCCAATAAGTATTGTAACACTTTTTATCGAAACTTTTTTTTTATTTACTTGCAGAAAATTAACTTTATTAACCTTTAGAGGGCCAGGATTTCAAGGGGCATTTCGGCCCTCAAAAAATGGTATAAAAGGTATCTTATATCATTGATTGATTATAAGTAAAGTGTCGATCATGGGGTGAACCAATATATTGGCCCGTGTTAAAAATTTCAAATTCGAAAAATATTATTTAAAATAGTAGGTACATAACCGCTTTTCATTATACAAATATACGTTTTCGATGTATTTTTCGATGCTAAATTCAAATCTGACGTCAAAAGTACAGTAAACCCAAAAAACAACCCCTATAATAGGGTAAAAACTACCCTTTTGCCTCACGTGAACGATTTTTATTTATTTGGAAGTGCAAATATACGTTTTCGATGTATTTTAAACTAAAAACAAAAATTGAAGATTTTCTGCTGCGCCAAAATATTGGTTTTCTGGCCCTCTAGAGGTTAATAACTCGGAAAAAAATTGTAGATCTGCAGAGATCTATTCAGATCTGCATTTTCAGACATCATATTTTTCACTGGTTTCTAATCTGTGGAGACTTACAAAGATCTAAAACGATCTACAAAGATCTCTAAACTAGCTCGCTATAGAAGTTTTACTTCTGAAAATATTTTATCTTTAAAATATATTCAAATTTTGTATAAAGATCGAGTAATTCCTGTTCAGAACAATGCGCACGGTTAAAATTCATGCTGTTTTTTAAATGTATAATATCAATGCAGCCAACGTACGAAAACAATAATTTTTATGCTGGTATGCAGTGAGAAAATTACATTCAAAACGATTTTCCGATATTTTCCAATTTTGTGTTCGTGAATAAATGCATTTGCCAGTTGTACATTTTATACAAAAAGGTTATCTTGTCTACTTAAAATACCTACTAGGTACTTGGAAGTGATGTATTCACCTAAAAGGTTTTATAAATAAAAATATTGGTTATTATTTTGCAAAACTATTGTCACATATTTCAGTAACTCAGGTCAAAGTTATTATCAATTGCTACAGTAATTTTAATTTTTATGAATAGTGTAATTGATTGTTTTTATTTAGTTAAAAAAAGAATCTATTTTATTACGTTATATACAGGATGCCCCATGGGAAGATGTAGAAAATAATCAGCTGGTATCTTCAAATGGATGCAGTTATTGAAAATACAAAAATTGGGTTGAAAATGGGAGAATTTGCAGTTTTATTCTAGCTTTGATAGAAGCAAGAATGGCTTGCAGTTATGCAGATTCCGTATCAAATACAAAAAAACATAAAATTAAGACCAAAACTACAGTAAAAAGTTTATTTCGTTATTTATTTATTTTAAAATTATGCGTTAAGTCATATTTTTGTATCTTATTTTTAACGGAATTATCGATAGTTTTTGCAAATTTTTTCATCAATAAAATAAATTGATATCGCACCCCCACAAAAAAGTGTCATAACTCAAAAATGTCATATTTGAGATAAATACATACCAATGTAGAATGATTCCAAATTACTATGTAGTTAGTTCTGCCTATCGTCAAAACTAGCATATTATTAAAAAAAGCTCACATTTTTTATTTTTTTAAATACTTAATCACTAAGCGCTTTAATAGTTACTATTTAAACATCACATGAATACTGAAATATTTAAATTAAATACTGTGTATCAGTTCTTTTCCTATACTACCTTTACAATTTTGATTTACCTAAATTGTTATAATTTCATTTATTCCTATTTCCTCAAAACTACATTCTTTGAGTTGTGATACTTTTTTGCGGGGGTGCGATATACAAACATTTTTATAATTTTATTTACATACACCCAAAATTCACGGCATTTTTTTTAATAATTGTAATTTAAAGCATAATTTGTATTTTATAAATTTTCAACTGACGCCTCTGGTATATATCCATAAAAATGACGAAAGTGACATTAAATTATAGATGGCCGGCGTCAAATTCTGGTAACAGTTTCATATATGAGTCGTCCAGATGCAAATCTGCTATCCACATATTTTAAGATTTTGATGTTTTTTTATTTTTGGATTCTACTCGTCTCAGGCTACAAGTATTATAATAAAGTGGGCTGCAAACCCGGCAAAAATCTCTAAAAATTAAATTTGAAAGATTAAGTCAGTTGCAGAAATTGCTATATTTTTGGTGAACTAACAAAAATTATTTTAATAAAAGTAATAAATTTTGTATCGAATTGAGACCAGAAAAAAAACTTGACAGGTTTTGCATCCAGACTCATGAAAAAGGCATAAGGATATTTTACCTAGACGCTGCAAAAACAGTTTATGTAATTTTGCTAGAAATCTGTTCAAACACACATAGCAGGTTTTGCATCTGGACTACTCATATGGACTAGTATTGGTTGTTATGGTTATTGGTTTCCTAATTTAAGATTACATCTATTTGAAAATGGTAGCTGATTAGTAAATCATCCTGTATTTATGCTATTTCTACTTCCGGTAGTAAAATTCTTGTTAACGAAGTAGTAAAAAAAAGTGTACACACCTCGTTAACTAAGGCATAACGCGTAACTACATATATGAGTTAACCTTTTTATATGTAGGTACATATGTATATATGCATATAATATGAAGTACGATAAAATACATTTAAGCCAACCTTGTTCATGTCATAACTAAATTTTATAAAATATCTTTAGGTACCTAGGATGTGAGAGGAATACATTCTAGATATCAACAATTCTCAAGGGTGAAGGATAATAAGACCAAAGGGTGAAACTTTGCGTGGCTTCTGAGTAAAATAACTTTGTCTATAGGTTTTCATTATCGTTTTTTTTCTCTTCACTGCTGTACCTACTTCTAAGAGGAAGCTGTAAAGTTTTTCGATAACTATGCTAATGGCTTTAAAAGATTGTTGTAGTTTTTGAAGAAGAAATATGGCTGGAATTATGTACGACATGTAAAGATCATATCTTTTACATTATTTGGAAAATGTTTAGTTTGGTTGATAATAATCTTTTTACTTTTTTATACCTACACTGTAAAAAAAATTTGTAAAATTACTATTATATTACAAAACAAAAATGAGTAAAATTACAAATCAGTGTATGGTAATACGAAATTATAATACAATTTGTGTAATTTTCCAAGACATGTGAGTAAACCTACTAAGATGAGTTGTAATTTTACAATCTTTATGTTATAAACCTTAAACACATTGTGGTTTTACAAAACCATTCGTCAATTTACAAACAATGTTTGTGATTTGACAAACATTGATTTTTTTAAATTATATTTTTATATGGATTACAGTTATTAAATTAAACAATGCATATCGACAAATTTAGCAGGGGGGGAAACCTACTAAGCATTTTTAGTAAAATTTATTTAATAAAATTACAAAACTTGTATAGTAAAATTACTAACCAAATTTTCTTTTACCGCTTAGTGAATTCCATAAAATGTTTTGTAATTTTCCCAAATTGAGTTTAATCAATCCGTGTAGTAAATTTACTAAACTGATTTTTTTGTTTTGCGTAAAAACTTCCCATACATTTTTAGTAAAATTACCAAAGAAATTTTTAACAGTGTATGTATGTGAAAGTATAGTGAAGCCGATTTTTTTCGAAATCAGGATTTTGATGTAATTATCGAATTTAACCTTCCTTTAATGCATTCTGACTATTTTTGTCATGATGTCTGTGTGTCTGTCTGTCTGGAGATGCTGTAACTCAAATAAGACAAATCGTAGAAGGGTGAAATTTTATATTAAGATTAATTTTTATCTTGGAAGAAAATCTCATATTTTTGAAAACGGTCTGTCAATCGGAACTGATGTCGATTTTTGAATTTTTCGAACTATTTTTGGAAAGATACAAATTAGAGAAAAATGATATGATTAAAAATTGTAGGTACACAGTATAACTGTCTATAATAATTTATGATCTATTCATTTTTTTCAGAATGAAAGTTATTTTTGAAAAAAATATTTTAAATAATATTCCAAATCGTTCATAATAGAGGATAAATATCTGCTGTGAATGTCATGAGACTTTCTTATACGTATAACAGAAATTGAACATAGTGTGCGTGTTTGCTATAAGTACTATGGGACTTTATTATACGTAATACTGAGAGTGAACAGTGTGGGTGTTTTTAAATAATTATTTTTAAAAATCTGGCTAAATCATAAATGTTGGAAAAAATGTATGATGAATAAATTATAGATAATAACATACTTGACATTTTTTATCAAAAACATTTTTTTCTTATTTCAAAAATAATTCGAAAATTGTAAACATCCGTTTCCGGGTTAGTAATTAATTTGAAACATAATTTATAGAATATTATTACCAATAGTTTGTATGTCCCAATCATTTTATTCTATCTTTTTTAGTTTGTCAGAATTTTTTTTAAAATAATCACCTACACTGTTCACTGTCAGTATTACGTATAAGAAAGTCCCGTAGATCCCATGACAGATAATTTATTTTTTTACCTTTTTGCTAGCTATTTTGAGTGTACATGATCGTGAGTCAAAGTATCGGGCGTGATTTCATGAGTACTTATAATTTTTTTATAGATTTTTTCTTTCACTTTTAATTACTTGTCCTCTTTTTCACGTGTCTGTAAAAACCTTGTACTTCATAATCCAAGATAACGCTTCTATTGTGTAGAAGATTTTAAGCCAAGATCGTGGAGAATTTATTACTCACCTATAGAATTTACTCGGATTATCAAACATGGGCTTTTCAGAACGATAGTTACACGTATTGTACATGATATGTGCAGTAAATTATACATTAAAGGAATGATTTTTTCCTTAAGGGGGATAGCCACTGTAATGGGTCAAAAATGTTTGAGAATTTATTTTACAGATATAATTAATTATTTTTGAATCAGGTAAAGGACTTTCTATTAAGTATATATTCAACTTATTTAATATCAATTTTTATTGAAAAATATTAAATATTTACAAAGTTATGAGCCTCGATGTGACGACCAAAAAAATATTTTTCTCTATGAATCATTCGAAGTTTCGAGAAGGGTTATATAAAAAAAATGTTATCAATATGAATGTAGCTATCGTTTCACGTAGCCGTTTTTTTTTTTAATTTTATTTTTTCACAAAATGGCGATCGTTTGAATTTTTTTTTTCGTTTTTAAGACTTATTTTTTTTATTAGAGCGGTTTTAAAAATAGTAATTATAAAAATTTCAAAAATCGGCTACGTGCAACGATAGCTACTACAGTTACGAAAATTATTTAAAAAAATATGAATTCGGTTCATTTCGAGATAAACGTGTTTAATGTTTTTATTGTCATAACCGGCCGCGCTACCTCCTCTCACTAAATTTACTGTAACTCCGTCAATTTTCGGAATTTAAACTCAATTTTTTGAATATGTATACTTTTAAAAAATGTAAGGAAAAAAAATATATTTTCCCTCGCAGTGACTTTCCCCTTAATTTGTATATTCCAGAAGCAACAGTTGACAAAAAAATCCCCATAAATTAATTTTATTTATTTTGTATTTAGTTAAATAATAAAAAAAAACAGTGAGATAAAAAGATTCTCTTAGTGCAAGAGTAAATCTTTCATAATTATTATTATTTCGTAATAAAGATGTTTAAAAACGTCCTTTTATTACGCTCGGCAACAATCAACGTTTCTAATCTGCCGCTCTTTTTATATAAAGTCCATTTTTGTGCAAATTTTATTGCTGTAATGTAAATATATATTTTTTATGTTTGTATCATCTACTTTTTTCCATTGTAACACGGGTTAGCTTATATTTAAATTTTAAATGTATCTTTCGGAAACTGTCCTGACTTATATTTAAATTGAGAAATGGGGGAAGAGAAAAAGAAGAGATGTACTACCTTCTTATTGAATTTATTTGGAATTTTTATAAAAATTTGTGTAGGTGTAATACATTGAAAAATATTTATTGTATCAGATGAATGGACATGATGCCAGTAACAAAGTATTGTGATTTTAAATAATTAAATATGTTAAAAAGATTCTAAAAAATGTATTTATTTTTATATTAAAAGCGAAATTAATATAATTTTTGTTAAAATAAAAACACAAAATACAGCAATCCACCATGTTAAATGAAACACCAATCAGAGAGAATGACGTCACGCATCTGTAAACGTCTTTTATTTTCGACAAATATCAATTCCTCTTACAAGATTATTAGGTACATATCTTATGAACTTATATACTTTGGAATTCATTTTTAACATACAAAATAATTAAATTATTGTCTAACTCTGAATGTTTGATTATTGTTGACAAGGAGTGGGACGTCACAACTCTGCGTCAAATTAAAAATTAGTTTTAAAAGAGTCAATTTTTGCGGTTAAACCTTTATTTTCTGCAGAAATAAGTATTTTTTCATCATAGAATAGTTTTTATTTTAAATTAGTCATAATATCTATTGGGTCATATACCACCTGGCCCCTAGACTATTACATATCCATTGTTTATGTCAAAAATATTAAGAATTCAAAAATTTTCAATTCGTTATTTTAAAACTTTAATTGATACATAAAAAATGTGTTTTTTTGATCATATAAATATTTATATTACTTGAAACAAAATATTAAATGAGTTACGTTTGAATGACTGATTTTATCAATTCATAAACAATTTCAATCAAACTAATTAACTACTTATAAATTTCTTGCTCTTCATATAGGTATCTATGTTCTTTTCTTAATTAATTAAATAATTTAATGAATTTATTTGGAATTTTGATATAGTATTTCATCAAACATTATGTTATATTATATTTCCCAACTTCATTAAAATATTAATTTCAGAATTTTTTCCTAGGAAAAACTTTACATATTCTTACTATAAACGCAACGCTTCTCTGTTTGTCTGTCTGTCTTTCTGTCCGTTAGTGCGCTTATCACTTGAGAACCACGTATCCGATTTAAGTGTTATTTTTTTAATTTATAGATATGTTATTTGCTCAGGTTTAAGTATGTATTTTGTTACGTTAGGTAATAAAAGGAATAAGCAGTGATGATAATAGTAAATCAAGTCAGAAAAAATTTGACGCCAGCGCATTTTTACAATATACTGCCTGAACCATTAAATATTAAATTTAAAAAAAAACTAAAACAATAATTCCGTAGTTCATGTGAGCGAAGCCGCGGGCACAGTTAGTTGAAAAAGAAATTACAATTTAATTTATAAAAAAAAATTAACTGCTGATTGTTATCATAATTTATTTTTCATTTTTGCTTACATAAGATCTTTAAAAAAAATTAAATGTCGTGTAACTAAATTAAAAAGTCCTAAAGGACAATTTTGATAATCTGATAAGGGACGATTTTCTTCCACTGGAGTATTTTCACATGAAAAGTCACAAAAAATTAATGACGCGTGGGTATGACGATCAGCAAAAATGTAGATTTTCAGGTCACTAGAATATGTTTCTTTTTCTGGATTCTGTTTTAAGTGAATCCCAACTTGATTAATGCAGTTTCTCCCGGAGTGTACAAAAAGAGAATGTTATATGCAGAGACCGTTTAATCAGTGAATACCAAAAGTTTTTGCACATAGAATACTATATTTATAATATAAGTTGCATTTGGGTTAACTTTAAACAAATAAATATACTATTACTTTCGATTTCCTTATTTTATCTAATTAATTTCCGGAATGCAAGTAGCCTATGTCTTTCCCCAGAATGTAAGCTATCTCCCTGCCAAATTTCATCAATATCGGTTCAGCAGTAAAGACTGAGAGTTACCTTCTCATTTATTAGTATTAAAATTATGTTAACACTTACCTATTTAATTAAATCAAAGTAATATATACTCATCGCTTGATATAACGACGGCATTGGTAATTCAACCGCTTGATATAACAACACGTCGTTGACCCGCCCATCGTGCTAACTTTAACCCTAAAAGGACGGGAGTGATCGAAATATCGACCACCCATAGGACACAAAATATTTTATGTTTCCCTACGAAAGATGCGCTGAATACGAAAAAAATTGTAAAAAGGATTCGAGGGCACTCTTTACCTTAAAAATCGCATTTCAATTTTTTTTTGCTAAACTGTCGTACATATTTTTTATGATGCACTGAACACGAAAAAAAACGGTATTACGTCTCGCAAAAATCATCTTAAAGGTGAATGTTAGGCCGAAAATTGAAATTATCCTTAGTTCCTACCAGCAGGTTAGCACTTGGTTGTTTCTTTCTTGTGGAGGATTTACTATTACCATAATGTCAGGTATTTCGACGTGAGCAATCCAAAGGCATAATATTTTACGTATGTGAACTGAGCATCTCAAATGTTAGCATCTCAAAAATAAACTTCAGTTCTGCTTGCATCCAGCATAGTTCTATAGTTCCTGATAAGTTTTAACAATAGTTCCGTTGATTTTCCTAGAAAAAAATTGATCTGAAAAAATGAGATGCTAACTTCTCGTAACACCTTATAGCATCTCAGCGGAATTCAAAAATAAACTTCAGTTCTGTTTGCATCCAGCATTTCTATAGTTCCTGATAAGTTTTAACAATAGTTGATTTTCCCAGAAAAAAAATTCTGAAAAAATGAGATGCTAACTTCTCGTAAAATCTTATAGCATCTCAGCGGAAATCAAAAATAAACTTCAGTTCTGCTTGCATCCAGCATAGTTCTATAGTTCCTGATAAGTTTTAACAATAGTTCCGTTGATTTTCTCATAAAAAAAATTCTGAAAAAATGAGATGCTAACTTCTCGTAACATCTCATAGCATCTCAGCGGAATTCAACGATTTAACATCTAAATAGTATAATTCCGGAGAGTTTCACAGTCTGTATGCATCTTATCAACAATTCTGTGGAAAAAACTTTCAAGAAAACAATTTATGTTCATTTCATATCCACGAAGCATGAGATGCTGGACTATTCTCGATGAGTACGCTGGGGTACTTCTTTCATAGAATTCGATGAAGCTATAATAAATTGGATTTTGACATGCGATTTTCAAGGTCAAGTTTACCTCCAAGATTTTTTTTTTTTATAAAAATTGAGTGTAAATTTCGCGTTACGAAAACGGTCGCTATATCAATCGTTGTATCAAGTGGTCGTTAAATCAAAGGTCGTTATATCAAGCGATGTGTATACATTTAACTAGAAAACATTTATCATATGAAGATTTTTATGTATCAATCTGTTGTTCATTGTTATCGATACACAATAGAAAACGATTGAAAACGCTCGGCGTACAATTCTTTGGGAATAGATGCGCTACCACACTACCACACACGTAATTCTTTCCTTGAGTTCTTCTTTGATACTGTGAACTCTCCCATTCACTATAACCTACATCCAGAAGTCCCAGGCGTAAGATTGAAGCCATCGTGAAAGCCCATACCTTCGAATCGATCATCGTGGAAATAAGTTATTTAGGAAATCACGAATACTGTCAATAAAATGTGTAGGGGCTCAGCATAGCGCATTATCCCCCCCCCCCCCTCTCGAAATGTAATTATTATAGATAAAAAATTAAAACTATTAGTCGTTCGATTTAGTATGTAACGGTTGTAAAGATAGTATAGTAAACATAGATTTTTTGAACTCAATAATTCCTTCATCAACGAAAATTGGTACATATACACAGAAAAAACTGTACTGGACCAAGAAAATCTTGTTTTGTATATAACGAAAACAATATTTTCCTAATATAAGAAACATGCTCTTAATCCAACTATGTTATTCCTTCGTTCAAGAATACTATAGTTGGTTTAAGAAATTATTGCTTATCTTAAGAAAATATTGTTTTCGTTATATACAAAACAAGGTTTACTTGGTTTGAGAAATACTTTCTACCAGTGTACATATAGTTGTATACCTAAATTTTAAGAAACCGTTGAGCGTAGTCGACTAAGGAGTGCAAGGGTAGTTTGGTAAGGGTTGAAAATGTGTTTTTTTTATAAATAACATCAATATGGCTTATTTTATTGAAAAATATTTCAAATGTTTTTTGTATCTCTGTCTTAAAGCTTTAATTTGTTTTTTATTTTATTCCAATACAATAAAAATTTACCGATATACGGCTGTTACAATCTGACCTGTTTATGTGCGAAGCGTGATAACTCAATTTTTGTCTCGGTTTCCGTTTATAATTCGCGCTGCTATTGCACTGATCCATCAACTTTAAAGGATATTTATATTTTTTGGCATCGTTAGTATCAGTAAAATTACAAAAATTAACTGTACTAAGAAACTATGTAGCACGTAACTTGCAGGTTACATCTTGTAGATTCAACTTTTAAGCAACTGAATTTGCATTAGTTAATTGGTTTTCGTCTTAATAGTACCCGATTGGGAAAAAAGGAAGCTCCTTGCCATCATTTGCAATTTTTTTTATCAGTGTCAACAACGCCGAAATTTAAAATTAAATAAATCAACAAAGAAAGTTAATTTACTGTTGAATCTCCAAAATTTAATATTTTTTAAGATCGCAGAATATTCCAATATATTTTAGAAGTACTTTTTATTATTCAACGACAAAACATTCGTCTGAATAGCAAAAAAATGCCTTACTTACGTCTATAACAAATGATTTCGATTTCCCGCTAATCGCGCAATAGAGTTCCCGAGGGAAATACACACCACAATCAGCGGTCACGGCACGTGCTATCTCTCTCTATCCCTACCTCCCCCTTCCTTTTAATCTAGCACCCCCCCCCGCAATCCTGTTTCAATACAATTGTGTGTTATTTCAGAAAATTCCTTGCATTGTGATTAGAATAGAAGAAATTCGAGAGTTTGAATACTTAATTTTTTCTAAGAATTTAAATGTATTGCTTTGTATAAATTTGTTCCAATATAGTCAACAAACTTTTTAAACATTCTTTTAGACATATATCACACCCCCGCAAAAAAAGTGCCATAACTCAAAAATGTAGTTTTGAAGAAATAGGAATAAATGAAATTATAACAATTTAGGTAAATCAAATTTGTAAAAGTAGTATAAGAAAAGGACTGATACACAGTATTTAATTTAAATATTTCAGTATTCCTGTGATGTTTGAAAAATAGTAACTATTAAACGCTTACTGATTAAGTATAAATAAAAGTGATATTTTTTTAGAATATGCTAATTTTTTGGTAGGTAAACGAAGTAAGTACATTAATGACAATTTTTAGAAGCAATTTGGAATCATCTTACATATTTATCTTATATATGATATTTTTTGAGTTGTGACACTTTTTGTGGGGTGTACGATATCACAGTATTGTCTGGTATTATAAAAGAGCTAACAAAATTTGCTAGTCAACAAACACGTTCAAACGGGCTATTAATTCTGTCATAATATTTATGGATTTGTTTTGGAATTTAAAGCAGTGATACTTCAACTTATTACAAAACAATTTTCATAATATGTAATCATTGATGTTTACTTACCACGCGTGCGCGAAACTTGTCAAACACTTCATGAAACTTCAATGGCACTATCAGATAGGTTTGAAATTTTTAGTAAAATAATATATCTATCTGTTTTTTACCTTTTTACGGCCAAACTGCTCAACCGATCTTGTTGAAATTTGGCAAGGAGATAGCTTGGATCTTGAGGAAGGACATATGCTAAAATTTATAGACCCGAAATTTTTTTTAATTATATAATTAATTTAAATTTAAAAAAATGGTATGTGACATTTGTACGTGTTACCATTTTTATCAACTATAATAGAAATGTGTATTACCTAACCTTCTCCTTCATCTGACAGCTCCTACTTAACCTAAATTCCACGGTAACCATATACATCTTACTATATATAACGCAAATGAAGTTGCGGGTAACAGCTAGTATCAAAAAAATTAATATTTATTTTATCAACAGTAAATTATTCTTTGCTTATATTTATACCTATATAAATCTAATTTTTAATCTCATTCCATCTATGTGTCCCCGTTTTTAGAAAATAAGAAAAACAAACGAATAAATAAAATAAACAAAACACCATTTAATTCAACCACCTAGCAAAAAAAAGAAACTGTTTAAAAGCTGTCTAAAAGAGGCCAACAGGTCTCAAAAGATAAATTTATTTTAAATTTAAAAAAATACATAATTTATAGTTTTTTTATATAACTAATGTAGTAGAGATTTTGAGGATACAAAAAGGCAAATAACCCGAAATAAGATACGTAAAAATGTGACTTGACCCTTACATTTGTCAGTCAATTTATCTATATTAGCCTTATGTCTGTCGTATTTTTATCAACATTGTCCTTTTTTTCCCATAATTCCTTATCTATGTTAGCCTTTTGTTTATTGGCTTGTTATCTAACATTAAAATCATAGATTAAAGATCGTGTTAGCGATTAAAACAATTACTCGAAGATGTACTGTATAGTTCTTCCTTAAGGCCAATTTACCAAATGAGACACGCGCGCCAATACAATTTCGCATTCTGTCGCGGACTCGGCTGATTCGGCACTTTCTGTTATAAAAGAGGGAATACTCTGGAGAAATTCTACGCTGACATGTTGTATCTTACTTGTTTGTGACGTAGATGAAGAAATATGAATGTCGCAGATACGGGCGAAGGTGAATCTACAGCCACTTAAGTACCTTGTTTGACTTTTCTACATTTTTTTTTTTTATTATTTGATATTTATTTTTATTGACGTGGAACTTCTTTAGCGTCATGTAAATAATGAAACGCTAAAGAGAGGGGGAAAGTGAACGGTCAGATTCAATTTACATCGGTTATGCGTGAGAGAGCGATGAGTATATGTATAAGAGAGAGAAGGAGGAGTAATGCATGCGTATAAGTCAGTTAAGGTCGGTTTTATTTATTTATTTTGGATTTTCATATATACATATGACGTGAACTCTATAATGACGTCTGGATGTCTGTCTGTCTGTTCAGCCAAAACGGTGGAACTTAAAAGCATGATATTTTAAAATTAACGTTTTTATATATTCATCATATTTTAAAAGAGCATCATTAAAAGCGGAAACGGATGTTTTTTAATTATTTTTGAAATGGTGTGTAAGAGAAAAATATGTTTAAGATAAAAGTTGTAGAGAACATTATTATCCTTAATTTATGTTCTATCCATTTTGTCGGTATAATAAACCATTTCCAAGATATTAGATAATGTGCAAAAGAGGTACTGCGGTAGCTAAAGAAGTTTTTTTAAACCCTCATTTTTTAAAACAAAACTAAAATATTTAAAAAATAATCTATACAAATATTAAAATGTAAAAATTTCTCCGAATGTTTGTAAAACATAAAAAATAAACAACTGAACCGATTTTGATGAAATTTGGTAGAGAGGTAGCTTGCATCCTGAAGAAAGACATTTGCTAATTTGCATCCCGAAAAATTGTTTACAAATTTCACGCGGGTTAGAACTTTGTGTACATATATATAATATAACCTCTTTTTTTTGTTAAACAACTTAATAAACACTCAAAATTTTTTTGATCGGCCCTCTGAAAAAAACCTGTGTGGGCCTCTGCATGAAGCCATTGATTTGTCGCAGGGCATTAACAAAAATATCTAAATTGTTGAAAAAAAATTTTTTTTGATCGGTCCTCTGAAAAAAAAATCTGTGTGCGCCCCTGTTTAACGACATTGCAATGTCGTGGGACATTGTGGACTCTCGGTGTCTGAGACATTTGTGATGGCATGGCGGTTGGTTACAGATGTTGAAATTGTTGCTTTTTTTGTTCAATCACACCGATGTTATGTTTTTTATTAGGACAAGACATTCACGTTTTTTTACTGACGTCTTTGTAGAAAAGCTGCTAATGAAATGGGACGATTTGTGTTGATTGGAAAATATCGGAACTGAATCTACACAGAAAGGAATTGTAGGTTTTTGTATAAAAAGTTTTACCACTTTTATTTGTATAATATAAAATGTGCTAATATAAAATGTGCAATATTGCATTCTATTTGAATTGGAATTATTGTGAATGTATGACTCTATTTTGTAACATTTGTATCGAAGTACTTATTATTTTGTTATCATTAGAACCTTATATCAGTTTACAATTTTTTTGTGGTTTTAGTATAATATAAATATAAGGTAAAAATATGAAATATGAATTGAAAAAATTGTGTGCATATTTGTTTTTAGATTTAATAAAAGAAATAAAACGTTCATCAAAAAATAAATCAAAAAAAGAATTGCACACGAAGGTAAAATTTATGTTTTTTTATATATCTCTTTTTTAATAAAAACTGTGAAAAGCTTTTTCAAACGTTTTACACCAAAATATTCTTTCGTAAGAATATAAAGTAAAAAATTTGAATTAATTGAATTATTATGTAATAAAAAAATCATTATTTTATATTCTTAATGGGGTCCAGGTGAACCCCTTGGGGGTATATAGGAGTTTAAATTGAAGTATATTTACGTTTTTTAGAATCTAAAAATGTAAAAGTTTGTAATTAAAGAAAATCATTCTTTTAAAAGGGTCTATATAGGAAAAAGGTTGGAAACCCCTGATCTATGTCGTTATATTAACTGTAATAAACACTTGACTGGGGCCCCCACCAACAAGAAGGCTCCAAAACCAATTACCGTATAATTATAATGTCGAAATTTAAATTTGACGCCCCTGTTGGTGGAGGTGCCGAATCATTTTTTTATAATAAATAATACTATCGAAATTTAAAATTAGTTCTGAAATTTTTCATTCCAATTACGATTTTTTGTTAAATTTATTATGTTTTCTTAAGAATTTTGTGACTTTTCATTATACTCAAACCGGAAACGGATGTTTACTCGTATCAATACTATTTCAGAAACGGTGCGAATCAGAAGACAAATGCTTTGGATAAAAGTTGAAAAGAATTTATTCAAAATTAATTTTTATTTTTTTAATATCAGTAATATAAGCAAGAAATATTTGTGTTATATAATTAAATATAAGTTCTAAATATTAAAAGAACGTTTGTGTTGTATATTTAGTTAAATATATTGACTATGTACTTAATTTCATTAAAAAAAATCTTTTGCATATTTTTGTTTTCATTTGGACGTTAATGAGTTAAAACAGATTAAATTTATATCCCTATGTAACAGTGGGTTTTATAAATAAATATGTTATATGTATTTTATAATCAGATTAATATAAAAAATCAAAGATAAAACAAAAGCATTGCCGAAGGTAAATATTGTAAAAATGTTCTTAAAATAACTAAACCGTAAAATCCGAGCTAAAACGTTCGAACAAAACATGTTAAACCACAAATCATATTGACCTTTGACATGTTAATTCTCGCATCAATAAATTCGATAGCTTATGGATAAAAGTTTCTTGCAGACAACATTTGATATAATGAGGTTCTCCATTTGTGTTCTATTTGTAAAACGCATCCAGGGTCAGGATTTAGAATCGTGGCAGGCAATCGATATCCTGTCTATATGAGGCGTGATCAGAATATTCCAGTGTCAGATTATTGCCTCTCAGTTTTATAGATATTGTATATGACGGATTGAAATCGATTCGAATAATAAACGTTTTCGTATCTTTGCATAATTTTATTGTCATCGAAATGTGTATGCGTTAAATTTGTGAAAACAAATAATTTTATTTAATTGGATGAAAATATGGGAGGCATAGTTATAGTTTATTCATCCTTAATGACGTTTTTGATATACAGGGGTAGCCAAAAGTAAAGATTATCAAATATATGAAAAATGTTTTAATAAAAGTTATTTTTTTAAGTTAAGGGGGAAAGCCACTGTGATGAAAAAAATGTTTTTTTCTTGCACTTTTTAAAAGTATTCATATTTATAAATATGTTTACAAAAAATTGAGTTTTAATTCCGAAAATTGACGGAGTTACAGTCAATTTAGTGCGACGAGGTAGCGCGGCCGGTTATGACATAACAAAAAAATTAAACACGTTTATCTCAACATTTTTCGACCTGGTTGTCACGATTCCTCAACGACTAATGAACCAATTTCATATTTTTTTTGTTATAATTTTCGTACCTACCTAATTGTAGTAACTATCGTTGCACGTAGACGATTTTTGAAATTTGATAGTTAATTTATTTTTAAAACCGCTGTAATAAAAAGTAGGTCTTAAAAATGAAAAAAAAATTCAAACGATCGTCATTTTGTGAAAAAATAAAATTTAAAAAAACGGCTACGTGCAACATTCATATAGATATCTATTGATAAAATTTTTATTTATTTTTTTCATATAACCTTTCTCGAAATTTCGAGTGAACCATAGAGAAAAATATTTTTTTTGGTCGTCACATCGAGGCTCACAATTTTGTAAATATTTAATATTTTTCAATAAAAATTGATATTGAATAAGTTAAATATATACTTAATAAAACCTGATTAATTACCTGATTCAAAAATATTTAATTATATCTGTGAAAAAAATTCCCAATTTTTTGACCCGTCACAGTGGCTATCCCCCTTAATATTGCTAATTTTTAAAATACCAAAAATCTTGAAAACTACTGAACTGATGTTAATGCGATTTTCACCAATAGTTATATAATATTTCAGTGCGTATTCTTAGCTATTACTTATGATTCAACATCAAAAGACTGAAAAAATCATTTACAAGTCGTGTTTTGTTTCCATGACGTCACAGTGGACTGAAGAAATGTCATTTATATAAAAACATAGTAGCCTTTGAATAAAGAATTATATAATTTATGATATAATTTGTGATTATTAACCCGGGTAACACTGGGTCAAATACGGTAGTCAATTATAAAAATCAATAACATTACATACCTACCTATTATAAATAATAAATTTCATTGGAGTTACTGTGTTATAGTATATAGATACTAAAATACAAATATCAAAGTTAATATGTACTACAAAATTAATTTAAACAAATAAACTATATTTGTAATACAATCAGAGTAACAAATTTTATTTTATTATGTTATCTTGAACTAAACCTATATGTGAATTTAATCCTGCGGGAATAAAAGGATAGAAAGTGTGCGAAGCAGTGACCAGAACAGCTTTACCACACATCCACCTACATCTCCATACTCTCCATATACACATCCACATTTACCTAAGTCACACGTACGTGTATCATATCTCTTTCTACTACGTTTATATTAACAAGAATAAAACATTTTGTGTGTATAATACTCCTACGAATGTTTATACATATTAGATGCTATCTTTTTAAATCCAATTTAAATAATTTAGTAAGTATACAAAATGTAATTGTTTCTAATTGATTATGTTAAAATTCAGATATATTACAATGGTAAAAGGTTTTAAATAAATTAATTAAATTTCTGATCATGGATTTTATTAAAGTTTTATATTATTATATTATTTTTATGACTACATACTTATTAAAGTAATACAAAAATATTGAAAGCTGGATAAATAAATAAGAAATATGGTTGTTGTGTCAGTATGTACAGTGATGCCTCGCTTAACGAACGCTGCGCTCAGCGAACTTTCTGTTCGTTCATTACGCGACTCACTCAACGAACTGCATCGTATTTTATTTTGCCGCCCGAACGCTCCTACGTATCACGAAGTCACCCAAACTTCCAAGGTTGCATACAGTCGATGCTCAAACTTGCACGAATATGCATGAACGCGCGTCATTCGTTCTTTTCTGCGCTTAACTCACACACATGTTGTTTTAATAAATCTAATTTTGTGTGTGAGTATTTGACCCTGCAAGCCTCGGTAGACTCTCCTAAATCTAAGTCTGACTAAAAAATAAAAAACGTGTGTACAAACTTTTTATGTTACAGTACCATATTTTATGCTACAAAACGAATTAAGAATTTTAACATGTATTGTTATGGGAAAACGCGTTTCACATAACGAACTTTTCGCATAACGAACTTGCTTGCTAGAACGAATTATGTTCGTTATGCGAGGCACCACTGTACATTAGGGTGTTCCAAAAAAAGTCGATAATTTTTTTTTTCGATTGCATGTGAAATTCTTGTTATATATGCTATAAAAAAAATTCTGTAAAAATTTGAGCCCTTAATATCAACTTGAAGAACTCCATCACCGAATTTGAAGATTTACCATTGATTTAACATGGAAAAATGATTTTTTAACGTTCATTTCTCCTGCAAACTATGTAGAACATTATTTTTCGGAAAAACCATGACTGATCCTTCTTTAGTATTAAATTCTGTAAAAAAAAGCTCTTAGGGTCCAGTCTCTAACGTCAACCCTCTCGTTTTTATTTGCGTTAAAAAATACAGATTTTTTGAAATTTAAAAACGAGAGGGTTGACGTTAGAGACTGGACCCTAAGAGCTTTTTTTTACAGAATTTAATACTGAAGAAGGATCAGTCATGGTTTTTCCGAAAAATAATGTTCTACATAGTTTGCAGGAGAAATGAACGTTAAAAAATCATTTTTCTATGTTAAATCAATGGTAAATCTTCAAATTCGGTGATGGAGTTCTTCAAGTTGATATTAAGGGCTCAAATTTTTACAGAATTTTTTTTATAGCATATATAACAAGAATTTCACATGCAATCGAAAAAAAAAAATTATCGACTTTTTTTGGAACACCCTACTGTACATCATTTTTTATCGATTCATGTAGGTGTATATTGTATATTTGCGACAATAAAATACTGTATTCAATTTCGATCAAATATTTATTGCTACATTTTTGTAATATATTTGAAAATAAAATATTAATATAGTATTTTTAACCTATAAAAGTTGAGGTGTCAGTCTCTTGAGGTAAATTTTTATAATACTTTTTAAAATAGATAAAATATTTTTATTTGTTTTGGTTACGAATAAAAGTTTAATAAAAATGTTGACTTTTTGACTTGTAATAATTGTTTTTTACATCATTTTTTTGAGATAATAATGATGGTTTCTACTATTTCTATATTTAAAAAAGAATATTTGTTTGTATGAATCATAGATTTGGGAATTACTGAACCGATTTCAATGCGATTTTCTTCACCAATAGTTAGATATTTTTACGAATACAGAATTCTATAATTTACGGTTTTCAATATTTTTATTCATTGAGGTAACTACGATCTCTTTCAAATATTTTGTCGAACAATTTGATGATTTTTGACACAAGTTAATAAGCAAAATTTTATTGGGTGGGAATGTTGGGTGGGCATATTACATATTTTGTAGAATTTAACCCGGGTAACATAGGAACTAAAGTGCTTGTTTTTAATAAAATTGTATTAAATAGCAATTAACAAAAATAATATTATTTTTTTGCATAATTTGTTATCTACAGTGTTAAACGTAAAACTTTCCACCGGAAGAGAAAGTTAAAAAAATTCTTGGAAGTAATTTTAGATGAAAAATTTGATCTTGTTTTTTGGAGTAATTATTTTACCTCCATTATAGTTATTTAACATTTTTATATTTATCATTTATTCACCCAATTTTTGATGATACAAACACACAGTACACCTAATTCTGTTTTTACACGGTAGATACGTTCCAGAAAAAAGCGTGTAAAAGAAGACATGAAGTACACTACTGCTCAAAAGTATTTGCCAACCCACAATTTTTACGATTTTTTCAAAACAGGCTAATCATTTTTATTCCTTTGTATAATACTATACTCCTAATCTCATTTCTTATTATTTCTACCAATTATGACATTTAAAAATGTTTGCCAAATATTTTCAGACCATAAAACCGGAAAATGGGATTTCTTACGTATAGTCCGTATAAGGATTTCAATAAGTTTCTAGCTAATCTAAGTGGATTTGAAGTTTCAAAATAATATTTTTGTAGTCTACTGGGTTCACTTAATAAATTATATTACATTCTTACTCCTTAATTTGAATATTCTATAAATGCAAGCATCTTCAGTTGTAAAGTGTGAATTTTTGTGGTATCCATTGCAAATTTTGTATTTTTATCTCGAAAATGCCAAAACGAAAGGAGTTATCTATTTGGATCCACTTTAGGATCATCAGTTTTCATAAAATTGGTAAAAGTAATAATGAAATTGCAAAACAATTGAAGATTCCAAGACGAACAGTTGATTATAATGTGAATAAATTTAAAAACACGGGGCATACGAACAATAATCGTTGTTCTAAACGTCCAACAGCAGCATCTTCTGCAGAGGATCAATGAACCAAAACTACAAGCAAGTGAAATAAACTCATACCAGCTCCAGAAATAAACTCCCCAATAAATTACAATCGCCTAAATGGAGTTAGAGTAACCACGGTAAAAAGAAGGTTTCAAAAAAGTGGATTCCATGGAAGAGTGGCTATGAGGAAACCTCTACTTTGAGTGGCAAACAAGAAAAAACGTTTTCAATGAGCAAAATAACATGAAACATGGACAATTGAACAGTAGCAAAAAGTGTTAAGGAGTAATAAGTCCAAATATGAAATGTTCGGTTCAAAAAGAAGTGTGTTTATCAGGAGGCCAATTGAAAAAAAAGTATCTGGGCAACTAATTGCCCCAATAATTAAACACGAGGGAAGTTCTGTCACGGTTTAGGGGCGTTTTGGAAGATCTCATGTAGGGGATCTTCCAAATATTAGTCGAAGTTTAAGAAAATAAGGCTATAAGAAATTCTAGAAAACAATTTGTTAGGCTCTTAAACACAAATAAGTGGTTGTGGATTTGTGTTTCAGCAAGATAGTGATCCGAAACACTTGTCTAAGTTACATAAAAAATATTTAGAACAACTTAATAAAGAAAAAAAATATTAAAAATTATGACTTGACCTCCCCCATCTTCTGATTTCAATTCAATTGAGCTCCTGTGGGATGAGCTGAACAAAAAGTTCCGGAAATCATGTCCCACATTTGCTACAGTTCTATGGAACAAATTACAGGAATAATGGGGAAAAATTACACCAGAAACTCTCAATAAATTAATTGGAAGAATGCCACGATTGTACAAAGAAAAAATCAAAAATAAAGGTGGACATAAAGATGAGTGTAGGTAATGTGTAGAGATAAATATTAATATTTAATAAATTTTATGTAAAATAGTTTAAAGAATTATAATCAAACATTTTTACGTCAATTTTGATTTATTTTTTTCAATAACATTTACATGCTTCATTAAAATGATATTTTAAATTAGGTTGGCAAATACTTTTGAGCGGTAGTGTACATAGAAACAAAGGGATTAGTTCCATTTCCTTCAACCCTGTAAAATAGTATTCTTATCGATTTAAACTTTTTTTTATGTTACTTAGTCACTAGCTTATATTAAACACGTCCAATTTTATTGAAACTAAACAGAAAACTTAAATATATACAAAAGCTGCTATGAAAATAAATTAGAAAGGGGAATTCCCTAACTATATACATATTTTATAAATAACAGATAGAAAAAAGATTACGGTTAATACAAATATTTTTGTTTAAAATTTAAATCAAATAGCTTTTTTAATCGTGCTAAATCGAATGAAATCGTGTAAAAACGGAATCAATTTTTTTTCTAGACCGTTTTAAATCAAAACCGTGTAAAAAAGACCATGTTAAAACAAAATTGGGTGTACGTTGTCAAATAGGGTGACTTTTTAGTTGGTATACAGTTCATAAAATAACTCCTTAACTGTCCCAGAATAAATGTTCAAGAGGGCGTAAATCGTCTAGACTTATGTAGACACTCGTACTAGATAATATTCTTTTTAATTTCTTTAGATGTTTTGTTGTCTCTACTAAATGTGTGTAGTAGACACTCACTATTTAACTAACTGTCACAACAGGGTCTTCATACTCCGAAGAAAAACCTCTACAATGAGAATAACAAAGTAGTATGGTTGTGTAAAACGATATCTCTTGTCTCGAGTAGTCTTCTATTGCATTGTAACATTTTGGAATCTTAAGATTTATGTAAGTACTAGTGTGACATTAATGATTACCTACAACGTTACAGTGGACTTTAAAGTTCAAACATTTGTTACTAAATATATTTTGTGGAACTAATTCTTATAATAAGAATTGCATTTTTCAGGTGAACGTACATAGGTATTTGAAAATTACTTGTAGAAATGTTCATTATTCACTATTCGCTGGGTGCAAAGTAGGTAGTGGGGGAAACGAAATCGATCACAGCGCACAACGTGGCAAAAAAGAACACTTTGGGTGGACTGTCATTTTTAATAGGCTCGTTTTTAACTGAAAATAGAAAGGTCAACATGGTTAATCCCACTATGGACTATGTGCAAGGGGGTGGAGTTAGAAATAATGTCGATGCGAGTGTTCGTGGTGAGCAATATTGTAAAATTATCGGCGCCAAAATTTGAGGTTATGCTGTCAATGTAAACGAATTAATTATTTCTCTATTATATGTCATAATTAAAGAGAAAAAGATACCCAAAATAAATAATTTTCACGTACCTTTTATGCTATACTATTTATATTATATGCAAACAACTAAATTAAATGATATTTGTTTAATAAAAAATTTCACGGTATTAAACATATTAAACAATGATAAAAAGAGAGTTGAATCCATTCAATCCTTCTCTATTACCCGCTAGCGACGCTAATAGACTTCGTGCACATAGCCAATAGTCATAAATAATCGTCTAAAATGTATATATTACGATATTTTATTGAAATTATTTGTTTGTTAGTACGTCAAAGTCCACCCAAGTTGCTACTAAAGTCCACCCGTTAGTTGGCGCTGTCATCGCGCACGCTGCGAATAGACAACAATTTTCAGTACAGTACATTATGTTTTATTTATAAAAGAAAATAATTCAACTTGATCGATTTTTTGGAGTTCCGTAGAAAACTAGGAACTCTTATAGTTTCGTTATGCCCGTCTGTCTGTCAGTATACATGTCAGCCCCCCTCTCCATTATCTAATTTACATACCTATTAAAATGAAATTTTGTAAAATGGTGTAGATTGATCAAAAAACTTTTTTTTATGTAGGTACCCCGAAGGTCTCCTAAAATGCAACAAAAAATGATATAAGATCTTTTAATTTTAACCCTTCGGTCACGGTGTATTTACTTTAATAGTCGTTATAGTCCCCGGTCCCCCATTTAAACTTTTTTTTAAAATATACTCCTCTGAAACTTCGTGGGTGGACTAATTTTAGCGTAACCTACACGCTTTATCTTGGAAAATTCTGAGGGTTGGGGCGTTTTTGAAGGGGCATGCATCAAACATGTCAATTTAACGATGTATGGAAAATTTACGAATAACCATTTCCTTTTTGCTTGAATTACAAGATTTAATAACGCAAACATCGGGAAATATGTTGACTTACAAAAATATTGGGGCATTTAGCGAGACCTACACCCTCAACATGTCAAATTCATGGTGTTATGTAATTTATAAATAACCGGCTGATTTTTGCACAATTGCTAGATAAATAATAATAAAATGTTATGGTTATATTGGCCTACAAAAATCATGGGTCTTTTGCCCTGACCTACGCCCTAAACATGTCAATTCCACGGGGTGTTGTTTATTTAAATATACTCATTTGTGATTTTGTTTTTCTTATTTGAAATGAAATATAGAATACAGTTAAACATGTGACCTACAAGGTAAACAGGTCATATTTGTATATATGTAGGTCTTTGTGTCTGGATGTAGAATTTTCTTCCGTTCACGATAACTACTGTAAATATGCACCGATTTGAATTATTTTTGGTGAAAATGTTTGTCTCAGTGAGTACTCCAGACCTATTAATTTTGATGCTAATCGGATTAGGGGTTTCGGAAATATTCGAAATTTTATACCAATTATCGTCTAAAAAGTGAGTATTATCTCAACAATTTTTATAAGACTTGGTACACTTGTAGTTCAATCCTATCTAAGGGGAACTTATTTCATAAACGTGCCAAAATAGCCACTGAAGGGGTAAAAATCACCCTCAAAATTTTAATTTTAAATACAAATAAATGTTGCCATGGAAACAAGCGCAGTTAAATCATAGAGTTAAATTCAAATGTCAGATAATTATTATTCTACAAAAATGTTTATTATACAACTGACATTAGAATAAGATATTATAGAACATGGAAGTCATGTATGGTTCTCCATACCGTTATTTTTTTTTTATAATAAAACAAAGAAAATTTAGCAGATACATGCAATTAAAAGTGCATAAATTATTAAATAATAAAATATCAAAATATTCTACAACTAGTGTTTAACAGCAATACTTTCGCAATATTCCGTACCGTTTCAGAAATAATTCTAATAATTATAAAAATTACAAGAGTAAACATCCATTTCCGGTTTTAAAAACATCTTTAATAGCCGATATAACAATGTTCTACACACATTTATAATATATGTGTATAATATAATGTATAAAATAATATCGGATTCTCGAAAAATATTACAAAAATTTAAGGAAAATTATTCATGTTTTTCGACGACCCCAGACACCTTCTACACCGAATAAATTAAATTCCAGCTAGGAATCTATAGAATATTTAATGCCCTAAATAATGGTTTCTGTCTGACCACGATTATTTTAAAATTATTCAAGTTATAGGTCAATATCTAAAGACAAATTTTATAACAAAAACTTTAAATATACACTGTTTTTGAATACAATTGTGATTATTACAACTTAAATTATGTACTTTATATATTTTCCCATTATTTGAACAATTTTAAAGTAATCATGGTCGGACAGAAACCATTACTTAGGGCATTAAATTTTCTATGGATTCCTAGATGGAATTTATTTTATTCGGTGTAGAAGGTCTTCTCTGCGGGCGTCGAAAAACATGAATAATTTTCCTTAAATTTTTGTAATATCTAGAATTTTGAGTGCTTATAACTCAAACATTTTTCGAGATTCCGACATTGGGTGCCGAGCATTATTTAGGGCACTCTTTTCTCTATTATAATTTAAAATAACATTTTGAAATTCAATTAAAGACATATTAAACATAGCGGTCGAACGTAACTCTACATTTCTGGCATAATCTCCAAACTCGACGTCGCTAAGTGATTTTTTCGCGGGCTCTATTTCAATAACTATTTACGATACATAATTTTTAAAAATACTATTTTATTCGTATTTTTATCAGCTTTAATATTTATTAAACCTGTTTTCTTCTAAAACTGACAGCCCTAGTGGTATACCCAAATAACTGATTTTAGACAGCTTTGGAAGCCCCTAGAAAGTTATGCACCCCCCTGTGAAGGGGAGGAAAGTTAGCACCATGTTCTATACATTGAAATCTACCAATTTCTTGAAAAAAAAAACGTACTCCGTCATTTTTTTCTAGCTCAAATATTATAATGACTGGACTATACATATTTTTATCCTTTTTTTGTAGGTCACGCTATACGACCCAATATTTTTGTAGGCCATTCCATTATTTCATCATGGAATATGTTAAAGATCATGTGGTTTTCATGACCTACAAGTATTTTTAAATAAACAACACCCCGTGGAATTGACATGTTTAGGGCGTAGGTCAGGGCAAAAGACCCATGATTTTTGTAGGCCAATATAACCATAACATTTTATTATTATTATCTAGCAATTGTGCAAAAATCAGCCGGTTATTTATAAATTACATAGCACCATGAATTTGACATGTTGAGGGTGTAGGTCTCGCTAAATGCCCCAATATTTTTGTAAGTCAACATATTTCCCGATGTTTGCGTTATTAAATCTTGTAATTCAAGCAAAAAGGAAATGGTTATTCGTAAATTTTCCATACATCGTTAAATTGACATGTTTGATGCATGCCCCTTCAAAAACGCCCCAACCCTCAGAATTTTCCAAGATAAAGCGTGTAGGTTACGCTAAAATTAGTCCACCCACGAAGTTTCAGAGGAGTATATTTTAAAAAAAAGTTTAAATGGGGGACCGGGGACTATTATCAGAGCGTCCATCTCTGTAATTTCTTAGCTATTGATGTAAAAAATCATTAGAAAAAATCCAAAATTAATTAGTACTTTAAATGAAAATTATTGCGAACACTCGAGCAAAAATGGTTTATAAAAAAATTGTTTTAAAATTAAAAATATTATATTTTTCGTCAATATGAACTAGCTCTTGATACGTATTATTAATGAGAATGGTTATAGAAACCTATCATGTGCGTGCTCAACACGAACTTAACATTTTTTTTATTAATTTAAATTCCTTATTGCTTGGTTATTGTTATTATAATTTTTTTTAAAGGAAGCATATTTTAAAACTTTTTGTTCTATGCATATTGTTTTGACATTACTTTTTTCAAATTAAAACTTCTCGAAATTCAAATAAAATACTAATCCTGTTATTTTGATTTGCTTATAAAATTCTGTCGGTATTTTAATGTTAATTTTGTAATAAATAATTCATGTTAACACAAATAACTTTCAACCTTTTCAATGTATAACTTTGAAATGTTTTTGTATGATTTCAAATGCAACAGTACCAATATAAAATAAGCACATATTTTGACTTACGACGCATATTAACTTGAGACGAATAGGTACGTACTACGTACAATAGCAAAAATGATTTAAATAAACTTTTATAAGGATTCGAAAATTTAAATTTATAACAATAAAAAAATATTCCTTGTGTGTAAAATGCTCATTTCTAAACGTTTCATTCAATAATTTCCCTTATTCATTATAACAAACTAGCGTATTGGACTCGGAGTTACCCGGGGATATGAATATAATCTGTAATAAAGCTATTAAACATTGAACAATGTTTAAAAAAATAAAATTAAATAAGTAAAATTGTTTTATTGGATCATGTAACCCTTACTTGTATAGATAATTTATGATTTTCATTTTTGTTTTCTTACCTGAAAATCGATATTTCTATGACAAATGATATTTGGTGCATGAAATTTTACGAATTTTTTTTGAATTTTAGATTTGGTTTAAAGTACGTTTTTAAGTTTTTTATATAGAAAATGACGTGAAAAGTTGAATTTTTCAAACCGCAGGTCTGTATTTCAATCCGTTTTCGTTTTTTGAAAATTGTGGAGAAAAATGGCCGTAACTTTTGAACGTGTGGTCGGATTTAATTTTTGTTGACAGATTTGAAATCAGCGTATCAAATATATAGTATTCAAGGGGGTTATTAGGGGTCTATACACATTTTTTGTTTTGAAATTTTGAATTGAAATGTAATTTTTTTGTTTCTCATTTATATTTATCAATTTATATATTAATTTATGTAAATCTGTAAAGGGGGTTAGGGACACCTGATTTATATAGTAATTTTTGATTTTTCTTTTTATTTTTGTATCTTTAAGTCGATATTTCTATAACAAATTGATATTTCTGCATGAAAATTACTATAAAATTTTGAATTTTAGATTTCGTTAAAATTATGTTTATTTTATAGAAAATGGCGTGAAAAGTTGAAATTTTTAAACCGCAGTTCTGTATCTCAAACCGTTCTCGAGATATGGCCTTTCAAAGTTTTCGATTTTTGAAAATTTTGGAGAAAATTGATCATAACTTTTGAACGTGTGGTCGGATTTGATTTTTGTTGACAGATTTGAAATCAGCGTGTCAAAATCTATATAATGACATGTATAACACTTCAAAAGTCAAAAAAAATTTTTTTGCGAAAAATTGAAAAAATTCAAAATGCCGATTTTTCACAAAAATTTTTTGTCGAATTTTTAAGTATTATACATGTCATTATATCATGCTATTTAAAATTTTAAGAGTTGCGCTCATAGCGCTGAGGGTTGAAAAAGATTCTTGCAAAAATTATATAGCAAAAGATGTCCCCCTTGAAAGCAAAATCGACGTGTTCGAGCTTTTTTTCAAAATCTTATTTTAAATGACCAAAAGCGCGCCCGTTTCGTTTTACTTGGGCCACCCTGTATGTTGGTTTGACATAAATGTCTAGTATAGGAGGACGAGAGTAACACTAGATGATTTAAGCTATCGATACGCATGTCGTTTGCAAAATGATTTAGATAAAGGGTGGTGCTTATCATTAATAATTTATGAATTTGTGTGTATGTACAATAGCTTGCAAAGTCAACTTTGTGACACTGTTGTATTTACATGCGTAAGCATTTTCAATCATTTCTGAGCCAGGCTATTGCAGAAATTTATACTTATATTTGTATTAAATTATCTATCTTTATATGTACACTGCTGTGCAAAAGTTTATGTGTTTTTGAATTTAAATATATAGATTTCAGTCAATAAAAATCCTCAAAATAGCGAAAAGATTATGTTTACTCGCAGTCAAAATAGTAAAAAAACATTTTCTCGTTAGCTTGAAAGACACTGTGCGTCAATACTTTCAACTTTAGTAAACCTGACTTTTCAGGCATATAATTCAAAAATTTTCCTTATCATGGAAAATTGTAAATGCTGTATTTTAGATATGCTACACAGAAAAAAAACTGTATTGGACCAAGAAAACCTTGTTTTGTATATAACAAAAACAATATTTTCTTAATATAAGAAACATACTCTTAATCCAACTACGTTATTCCTTCGTTCAAGAATACTGTATTGGACCAAGAAAACCTTGTTTTGTATATAACGAAAACAATATTTTCTTAATATAAGAAACATACTCTTAATCCAACTACGTTATTCCTTCGTTCAAGAATACTATAGTTGGTTTCAGAGATTATCTTAAGAAAATATTGTTTTCGTTATATACAAAACAAGATTTACTTGGTTTGAGAAATCCTTTCTACCAGTGTAGTATTATTACAAAAGTTGTAATTGAGTACTCTTATCAACATTTAAGATTTTTTATCAACCATTTTTGTAGTTTTATATTTACAATACGCAAAAAATGAGTGTCCAATATTTATATTTTATAGTTATATTTTACATAAAGGAAGGGCCCTCGGTTACTTGGTGCCCCGGGCCCCTGAGCCTCTAGTTACGGTCCTGAACGAAGCTTTAATTTTTTTAGTAATCTAATTTGTACTCCAAAAATGAACCACTTAATTTTTTAAACATTACAAAACTTAAAAAATGGTGTAGCTACATAATTATTGTAAGTTACTAGACATGAAAAACGAATGCCAAAATAAATTTTATTATACACAAAAAGACAAAATGAAAACTGCATTTTCCACAAAATCTAACAAATTAATCTCATGTTCGTTGTAAATAAATGTACAATAAATTGCCAACTAAATTTCAAGTTAAAACGCCATAGCTGTTTTGCAAAAAAAACATCTCTCTGATAAACCCTGTACACTGTACAGTCAATTCGCTTGCTGTAGTTCATTAATGTCAAACTAACTTATACACACATGCATACATACAGACACACAGCCACACACATACACATATAACACACATGCACAATGTACGCCCATATATCGATGGAACACATTAGAGTCACTCATAGTAAAGAGTGAAGACAGCTTGAATCAATTTCTGATTGATTGTAGTAGCTACGTCTTACTGATATTAGTATTTTCTGAATTTATTAATAAATATAATTATTATACATATATACTATATACATATGTATACTTTGTATACTTCATATTATCATTATTATTTTCTCAATTTTAATTATAAATATTTTTTAAAATCACGTCACCGTTGGTTTGGCTAAAAATGGCGTCGCTGTCGAAACTCTTATTGGAGCAACTGTAGAACACATTGCCAGTTTTGGCAGTAGGAAGCTAGTGAGATATTATTGCATATAAGTTATTGAATTTGTAGTCTGGTGTGATCTTGATTTAAAACAGGGATTCCCAATGGGGTCTAAGTGGACCCCTTGGGGTATATAGGGTATAAAAATAGTATTCTAGGGGTTTGTTTTAAAAATTTCCTTCTTTTGCTTTTTCTACTTGTAATTTTTCAACAAGATTGTAGTTTATTTATGTTTTCTAGAATTAAAAATCATTATATTAAAAAGAATCGATGTTAGAAAAAGGTTGGATACCCCTGATTTAAAAATGTATATTAGACTTTTATCAGTAAGTATTCCTGATATTTTTTTTAATACCTTGTATATTAATTCTAATGTTTTTCTTATAAATATTGACTTTTTTGTTTGTCTCAAGATAATAAAAAATCGATGAAGGTTTCGTTTTAAAATTCATAATTTTAATAACTGACAACCTCTCATATTTAGCGTGGGATTTTAATTAATTTATAACTATATATGTACACCTTATAATTCTGTATAAATATTGTTATGAATGTCAAAGTATATTTTTACTTTAATATATTCGTAGAAATTTTAATACATACGCAGTTAATCTTTATACAGATTTTAAACAATAATATTTTAAACAAAATTAATAATAAAAATTAAGTATACAGGTATACACGATCAAATAATTCAAAAATCAAACATTTTCTCAATATTGAAAGTATTGCAATTTCGGTAAATAATATTTTATAATTTAAAAAAAATGTATTACCGGTTTTCTTTAAGGAGGTTCACACCATAAAAAGGGAGGTTTCGATCAAACTTATTAAGAAAAGAATAAGACATTTATATTTAAAAAATCATTGCAAAATTTCTAGGTCATTAGGAGAATAGTTTCAGAGATATTAAATAAGTAAAAATTAACACGGATTCTTATGAGAACTGAATAATTTCGAGACATGACAAGACTTTTCAAAGTGATGTGACAGAGAGAATTTGATGAAAATTTGAACATACATTCTTTATTCATTTACAAAGATATCAGTAAATTTTCTGAATGTTTTGGAATCGCGTTTTTTAATCAAAAATGGTTAGGATGTGAAAAAATTTTCATTTTTTCTACTAGCTTTTTTGATTTACCTTTTCAAATTAAAGCAAAAATAAAAATACAAAAAAAATAAAAGATCCTTTACTTTTTTTGTTGAATATACTTATTATGGTGGACCGAACACATTTTTTTAGAATTTCAAGTGGGGGTAATGGGGAAAAGTTGTCACATGTGAACAGTGTATTCCACAAAAAAATATATTTTTTTAAATATCTAGCTGGGCCCATGGGGACCCAAAACAATTTTTTTTTATTTTATTTTTTAATTTTTTTACAGTTCTACTGTATTTATTACATATGTAAAAAAATTATTACTGATATATTTCAACTTTCTACCGCGAACCTGATCACTTGAACATTCCAAAGCAAGCAAATAGCTGCACAATAACTACATATTGTAAACTATTAGATAGTAAAACAACATATTTTTTATCTAAGGGCCCTTGTTAAATGTTGAAATATATTAACACATTTTTTTACATGTAGGTATATTAAACACAGTGATAGTATTTTTTGCGACATCATATGAAAAAAAATGCATTTTTTTAAATTATTTGGACCCTAATGGGCCCGGCTAGATATTTTTTTTAAATTCAAATTTTTTGTATAATACACTGTTTACATATGACAACTAATGTGTATTCAAATGGCTATTTGTACATATTGTATGTGTACCTAATTAGGTTAGGTTAAGTTAGTGGTATATGCAAATAGTTAATTGGGTACACATACAGCATGTTCGAAATTGTCCCATCCTTTTTTAAAATACCCATTTTCTATTTAAATGTTCACATTTCACAATACTTTACGTATAGGCGTAGGCAATAGGCATCTACATAATTTCTAGTTTACTCAAAGCTCCTGTCGCGTAGCTACATCTCGTAACACAGAGTAAGCTAGGATCCGAAGCTATCATTATTACAATTATCACCACGTATTGAATTAGTAGTTCGGTTTGGAGACGTTCGTCTTATGATTAACATTCCCATTCCGAAAGATAACAATGTGGTATCGATGAATCTATCTCACATGTGTTTATGGTGACAATTCTTCATGCTCTATTTGTATATTGTGTTTTAGGGTTTATAAATAGCGTTCTATATATTGGAATGAATAAGTTAATCCTGGTATAGTTTAGTACAGAAGGCATGCTCGTTTTAGTAATTAGGTATATTCCAATACAATACTTACGTGTGTATCCTTAATATATATAAAGCTTAACGTCTATCTGTCTGTCAGTTAGTGCGCTTATCACTCGACAACCACTTATCCGATTTACGTGGTTTCTTTTTTAATTCATAGGTACATTCTCTGGCCAGGTTATAGGCTATATTTTGTTACGTTAGGTAACATTACAACTAAGCAGTGACGATAATAGTAAATCAAGTTGAAAAAAAATTTTGCCGTCGGTGCGCTGTTTTGTAATACGCTGCCTAAACCGTGAATATAGAACAAAATAATGTGTTAGAGAATTGTGTAGAATCAAAAGTTCTACAATAAAGTCCGCGACACCATATGTCTAACTTTTATATTTAAGCCACAATGACTGCTTTATTGTTAAAAAGAAAACATAAAATATTTGGGTTCGGTTTACATGGACTTATGACCAACAAAACTTTAATCCTTACCGAAATAAATGATTTCATCGTCATAAGCAGTTAATGTAGATATAATTTGCCTTTTACAGAATCCAATTTGGTCTTTTGGTTTAGGAAATAACGTGAAATAAGTATATACAATAACTTATTATTCGTGACAATTCACGCGAACTACGACTAGACGCCGCGCTGGGCAGAGGGAACAGGCCGGTATTCTTTTGGTTGTCAATTGTTTAATTTGCTTTCAATAATTAACTTATAAATAAAAATCGAACAAAAATTATTTTTACTTTTTGTTCTGATTCGCTTTTGTTACGTAGGTAATTTAAGTGTTGTTTGGTTTTTGTTAGAAAAATAACTAATCGTGTTTATACTTAATTCAATTATATATTTTTTAAATCCTAAACAATAATTCCGTTGTCCATGCGAGCGAAGCCGCGCGGGCCCACCTAGTACTGTATATATTTACAGTAGAACATGTTTAAATCGAATCCCAAGGGAAGAGCAAAACTGTTCGTGTTATCAAGATTTCAAAATCGATACAGTGTTCTAATAACAAACTTAAATTTGACTTATAGAGGCTTTAAAGTTGTTAAGATTAAGTGAAGGAAAATTCGAATTATAGAGGCAGATATTTATAGGTACACTTTAAGTTATTGTTTGACTATTCTTTAGTAGTTATATGTAGAGATTCGATTTACTTAAGAGTTCATTGCAATTTATAGACGTGAGGAAATAAAAACTTTCTAAAGTTTTCGAGTTATGGAAATTCTACAGTGCATTTATAATTCGTTGTATATATATTATACATAGATAAAGTATATATGGTAATTGTAGAAGAAGATATTGTACATGAACGTATTGTTCTATTCTATTCATCATATATCATTTTGTAATGTAATGTATGTTGGAATTACTATTATATATTTAGTAGAAAACACGTATGGTGAACTATTATACAAAATATAAACTTACTGCGCACGTTACCATTACACGATGATTAAAAAAACAGTCATAAGTATAAAATTTTAATATTTTTGTGATAAAAAGTTTTTGCATAATATTTTTATCTCTACATTTTTTTACTGTCTTATACACACGTTTGTACCTATATGAAATATACATATACAATAAGTAAGTATTGTTTTCCCTGAATCCATTCTGACTATTTTCACCATGTCTGTGTGTCTGTCTGTCTGTTAGCGCTGTAACTCAAATACGACAAATCGTAGATGGGTGAAATTTTATATTTAATATTAATTTTTGCCTGAGAAGAAAATCACTTATTTTTGAAGAAGAATTTTCAACCTGATACGGATGTTTATTTAATGAGATCGATTTTTGAATTTTTTGAATTACATTGAAACAGTGCGAATTAAAGAAAATGGTCAAGTTAAAAATTGTAGGTAATAAAATGATCTATAATTTATGTTTCATTCATTTTTTCGAAAAAACAAAACACATTTGATACATCATTTATAAAATATTTATGAGTTTATTAGAAATAAAATAAGAACCACGTAGGTACTCCGTTCATTGTCAGGATTACGTATAAGAAAGTTCCGTGGCACCTTATCTAAAAATGGCGTTGCATAAATTATATCGACAAGAAATAAAAATTCGTTTAATTTTTACATCAAACTATATTTTTAATGTTACGAAAAAATGTGTCATTTTTTTTAGTAACAAAAAAGTCAGAGTTGTAAAATAAAAACATATACTGATATTTATATTTCTGTACCAAGGTACTAAATATGTTAACAATCCAAATTACAAAATAAATTAATTAATCGTTACTTGGAATAAAATTACTTTTTCATTTGTTACAATTGAACTATCAAATCCAAAGCAATTTAATCAGGACGTATAATAAATTACAAACGGGCTACGATTTCACAAAAAGACATTAATTTTAAATACCGAGATAAAAATTGACAAATAATTGCACATGTTTTATTCAAGTAATCTCCGAACGATATTTGTATAGAATATTAATTTAACCTAACCACGTTAAACGTACCATAATTTAAGGGGGTATAATTTCAATAATAGAAATTCAGGTATTCAATTAATTAATTATTATACTATAAGTTGTTATTTACACAATTTGAATTTTTTATGATACGCTTGCGCTTTGAAAACACGCAATGGTGTTCCATATATATTTCTCACCTTTATAAGTGTACATTTAACAGGTTATTTTGTTTACAGGTGGTCATAAAATACTATAATGTGATTATCTTCAAATTACTCTATTATTGTCGAGTCTATTTAGTTTTAGTACATATATATATATAAACTTGTATAGGTATATATCAGTTTTATTAATGTTTTATATTGTAACAAAACTTGTACTACCCGGGGATATTAATTTAATTTGTACTAAATCTATTAATCCGATGTCTGATAAAATTATTTTATTTTATTATTTATCGATTTGAAATACTTTGTAACTAAAAAAAATCTATGGAGATACTTAAAGGATATAATAGGTTTTTCGCATATACCTTTGATTATTCATAATTTGAATAATAATTGAATTAAAAAAATCGAATGAATCTTATAAAGAACATACCATGTTCTATGGATTCATCAATAGAATTTGTTTTTATCTCAACTCAAAGGTTGTCAAAACTTAATGCGAGTTTTTCATAAATATTGAGTTTTTTTTTTGTTTACCTTTAAACCGTTATAACTTTTGCAATTTTAAAGGTTTTGTTATTTTACTCGTACCGACGTAAAGAGAATTTAATTTAGATAAGGAAAATATAAATATCCTCTAAAATTGATGGATTAGTGAAATAGCAGTGCGAATTAAACGAGAACCGAGACAAAAATTGAGTTATTATTGCACATAAACAGGTCAGATTGTAAAGGCCGTATCTCGGTCAATTTTTATTATATTGGAATAAAATAAAAAACAAATTAAAGGTCCAAAAGAGAGCTACAAAAAACAATTTAAATATTTTTCAATAAAATATTGTTGATGTTATTTACGAAAAAACACGTTTTCACCCCTTTTATCCCCTATAAAACTACCCCTGCACTACTTGGTCAACTGCGCTCAACGGTTTCTTTAAGTTTAGGTATAAAACTACGTATGTAGGTACCAATTTTAGTTGAGGAAGGAATTATTGTGTTAAAAATATCTATTTTTTACTGTACTAAGAAAAATATAAGAAAATCAACTTAAAATACAATTTTTCTTAATTTAATTGTCTATTGTCGTTTCATCCCCCAGTGGACAGCTGCCAGACATATATGTAGGTACATATAATTGGTTGGATAGTACCCATATGTCCAGTTTTATAAAGAAAATGAATGGAACACGTTTATATATTATGTTTTAAAGCAAATTATACGAAAAATATTTTATACAGTTACCAACTGTTCTAAATTTTCAAAAAAAAATAAATTTTATAGAATATAACATACCACCCTTAAAAGTGATTGCAATACGTAATCAAATTTTGGCCAAATTAATTATAATGCTGGGCATTTAAAAAACAAGCATATACAGAAAAAAACTTAATGTTTATCTAAAAATCTTTCCATTTGTCAAATTAATAAATAATTTATTACACCCACTAACGAAACTCTCAAATACATAGATAAAACATGTAATTATAATGATTTTATTAATAAATATTTATCAGTGGGAAAATTTTCTACACCACCCAACTAGTGAAAGTGCAATTTTCGATATGGTAAATTTAGTGATGTCATTTATTAAGTATTTGTTTGTATTTAAAATATGTTTTCAATACGAAACAAAATTTTCACCATGGTAAGAATATTGTTTGTAATAATATACATTTATCAATAAGATAAACGTGGATAGTTCCATATTAGTAAAAATAGTATATTGTGTAGCAAGGGGTGAAACAAGACGATTTCTGACGAGGGCGAGAGTTGACTGCCCGAGCGAAGCGAGGGCTGTCATCGCCCTGGTCTGAAATCGTCTTTGATTTCACCCCGTGCCGCACACTGTATTTTTCATATCACATGTAATGAAACAACGAGTTTTGATTTCTGTAGCCAGTCGAAGTAAGACTATTTCAGACAAATAGCGCAGTAATATCTTATACTATTTTAATAATAGAATAATTCAGAAATAAGATTCGCTTTTGTTTATTACAAATGCGATTCTGACAGACTTGATATAAAGACATAAATTCCCTTAGGGGAGAAACAACGTTATTTCTGCCCGGCACAGTCGCATTGGTCTGAAATTGTCTTGTTTCGACTGGCAAAACAGGGTTCAAAACTAGTTGTTTCAATGCATGTGATATGAAAAATATCATATTAACAAACAACCTCTATCGGAGCCAATTCGATCACGTATTTTTACATTGATCACATTTTTTAATACATAGACAAATTACTTTTTTCTGTGCGTGTACATACCTATTTCAGGATTCTTCAAAACATGTATTCTCGAGTCTGAATTTTTTCATGATCACTATACCTTATTATACAGTACATTTCATGCATGTATAAAAAAGTAAAAATTAAAATATACAAGTGAAAGAAATAAACAACAAAACATGATAAAATATTTGTTTTTTATTTAGAATCACCTGTAAAAATACACTGGGTTTCCGACGATTTTCCCAAGCTAAAATATACACGAACTGTTGTAAATATAACCGAGTTTCTGTCTTTCTCTAACTCATGTAACACCGTATTAACATCTCTGGTGAATTAATTTTCTTGATTGGCGACGACAGTGATTTATTATTAGGGTTACAAAACTTTATTCCAGTTTAAAAAGTAGATCTCTTCGCCGGTATGAAACCAAGTTTTTTGTGCGTACATGACAATGCTGATCTAACGACTAGTTTAAACTAATTTCACTTTGGTATACAGATTAAAAAAAACTTGTTAGCATATTTAACGTCATGTGTAAGTTTTTTTAAAATTTTGTTTGTTTATGTTGAAACATTTTTATATTTTAAATAAATTGAGGGTGGAAAAATGATAAAAAATTTATTTTAACTACGCGTTTTGTTATTTTAATTAGATTGACCTCGTGTGGATTCTCAGAAATAAAATGGGCTTTAGGTAATTTTTATTGTTAGCAATAAAATTTTTGTATTCAAAAATTATAACATATCTACACCGTCAGGAAGTTAGCGCGGACTTGTGAAAAACAACAAATATTTTTAGCTCAAAAAATTGCTCCTTAATTGCTCTTCATGTATCTGAAATTACTCCAACTCTAAAAAAATTTAAACAAAAGTTATTAACTAAACAAAAAAAATAATGGTATTTTTGAAAAACTAATCGTTTTTTGTAATAATTCTTATGGTCAATCAATTGCTCCCTAATTGCTCCAAATTGCTCTCTACTTAGTTTTTCAAAATTATCAATATTTTGTAGTCAAAATTTAAATTTAAATTTCTCAAATTGTTGCAAAACAGCATTAATAAGAATGGCTGCTACTTGTTTACACGTTCCAACTTGTCGTTACGATTTGCAGAAATTGATGCCGGCCAGCAACAATCATCCAATCCAGTTTCAATAAATCGCTACAATGTCCTGTTTACACGCTACGATAAATCGTAACGATTTGATCGTTACGATTTATCGTTGCGTGTAAACCAGCCTTTATATACCTATATTTTTTAAATACAAAATAATCACATTTTTCCAATCTAAAGTAATACATTACTTTTTTTAATAATTTACAATTCTTGTATATGTACTTAATAAAACATTGAAGGTCAAACTAATTTGAGTGTAATAATTAAAGGATTTAATCTTTATTTCTAAATCATTGTACAGTAAGTACTTTAGGTTAGTAATTTGCATACTTAATTGTAATAAAATCAACTAAAGCCATCATCGTTGAGTTGTTATCAATGTAGGAAATATATCCTTTGTTAAACAACTAATAAATTATATTAAAACAGGGTCACTGCAAAATAATAGTTATTTTTCCGATTATATGGTCGAGCGTGCGCTGATAAAATAGTTTTCGACGTACCCAGTATTTTCTAACCTAAACATGTTTCAGAGACATTCTAAAAGTGAGAGAGATGCAGTATAGTTTGGAAAATATCTATATCTTTTTTAAGCATCCGATTGGTAGTTTAATACAGTTCAGAGTAGTATATCTGTCATATATTTATTTATTTACGTACAGTCAATATTTGTAATGATAAAAATATAGGTGACGAAAATCATCGCGTAATTATTTCATATGAATACGAATACATTATTCCGAGTATTTATGAAAGCATTAATTATGATTACATTATTGAAATAATTAGTTATATGTCAGGATTTGTAGCAAGGAAAATACCAAAAATAAACAAATGTTTTAATTGCAACAAATTGCATATTTCGCAGCAATCATCTTTTTTACTAAATATAAAAAAACGAGGCAATTTACAAAAACCGTCAACTGATCTCATAGAAATTTGTAAAATTAGTGAACGGATTTTCCGAGAAAGTAATATTTTTGGTAGTGCAAATATTAACCATTCTGTCAACCATTCTTTTTGATCTTTCCATAAGTTTTTTTGATAGAAATATTTTATGTATCTTTATCAAATTCCTTGAATTCCTTAATCTACCTCTTTTCTATGATTCAGTGCAAAAAAATAATAATAGGGTGTGTGGGAGTGCGAAAAAAAATGATATTTCTATTTGTATACCTCTTGTCTACCTTATAGGTCTGGCCAGACCTTCATACCTTTAATTACCTTTAAAATGGGTCACCGTTACAACTTAAAATTCCACACCGACCACTAGCCAAACAGCAGCAAAACAGAAGAAATCCTGCAAGATTTGCCGAATAAAAGATAAATTCCAAAGAAAAACAAGATTCACGTGTAATGCTTGCGCAGACCCGGTATGTTTGCAACATAGCCGGCAATATTTAAAATGTCACGAATGTGTAAATCTAGAAGATAAATAAAAATACAAAAAAAAATTTAAATAAAATTCAAAATGTATTAAAATAAGAGAAAATATATATTTTATATTCAAATTAATCTAAAAAAAAGTTTTTTCCATTTATTTTATTTGGTATATGGTAGACGGAAAGGTTTTAGAACTGTGGTTGACAGAAGGGTTAAATATTTATTAATAAAAAATAGTTTTAAAGCAATTCCCATGTGGTTGTTAAAAAATGATGAGATGAATTGCACTAACAATCACAGACAAGATTTAATTAATAAGATTTTAAATATTTTTTTGATATTAGATTACACTATGAAGCAACAAAAAAATGAACAAGAAATTAGAATTAGGTCAAAAAATACCAAACTGATATTACTTAAAAATCAGTAATTATTTTTAATAAATAAAATATTGTATAACGTTAGTTATTTTTTGTCATTTAAGCCAAAAATGAAACAGTTACACTCCTGTATATAAGTAAGGGCAAGTATATTTCCAAACTACTTTCTATCTCTTTCTTTTGACACGGCTCTGATTTCTAGTCTGAAAATGCGCGGTCCATGTCTCTATGTCTATGGTTACCACCGCTATTTCAATGTTTTTAAAATAGAGTCTGTTCATGCTGTTGTCAGCTAATTAGAGCTCGTTAGACAAGGAAGTGTATAGTACCCGAGTATAAGCTATCTCTACTGACACAGTTACTACAACATTGATTACACTGGTCTACAAAAAAAATACTTTTGTAATGTCCTAGAGATCTGAATAGGTAATTTAAGAGGCTTTTGGCATGCTGAAACCGGATTTGTTGCCCAATTGGTTTCATCACGTCAGGATTTTGAGATATTCTAACTTAAAAATCCCAAAAATGACTATATTGGCAATGTTAAAGAATTTATTACCAAGTAGGTAATTTTTTTCTAAAGTTTTCGGTCACGGTAACAACGAGATGTTCTAGTTTGAAGATATGATATTTTTGTTAATGGAGTGTAGTATAGTAGATACAATGAACTTTACTACATATATCTTCAAAGTAGTATATTTCGGTAATGAAAAATCGCATAGTAAAATGTAAAAAATCATTTTAAAGAGAAAAGATAGTTCTATTTGGATTCATGAAAGAAAACTTCAGAAAAAAATTACCTACTTAGTATTAAATTCCCCAAAATTGCCAAAATCGTCAATTTTAGGACTTTTAGGTTTAGATATCTCAAAAACCTGACATGATGGAACCAATTGGGCAACGAATTCGGTTCCAACATGACAAATACCTTCTAAATCACCTGTTCAGATCTCTAGGCATTTTTTTGTAGACCAGTTTTTATATATATTATACGTTATCTGTATGGTTATAATTGATACCTATTTAATTAGTAATATACATAATTAAATTTAATAATAGATACAATTAAAATATAATTAAAGACTCGAGCTGTGTTTACGTTTAATTTTCATAATCATCATGCACAACCCTTGAAACCTATTAAGTATTTTTTTCGCGTGATTTTTCCTGTGCGTGATTAGATTTTCACGTTGTTAAAGTTACAGGCGTCAATGGCTATGATTTTTTCATTTTCCAGTCAGGTCTGACCAACTGGTTGGACGACACGAACTTTTGTTATTGTTGTCAACTAATTGAATCGTACAAAACTCAGTCGGAATATTTTTCGGGGGTGATTCGTTAAGTGAAATATTGTTAATGAAATAAATAAAGTATTATTTGTGGAATTGAAGATATTTTTAATGGATGTAGTTATAATGGATAATGTTTAATATATTTCCTTTTATTTATCGTAAGTGTATTCAAAATTAAGTACTTTTTATCACAGGTTCACGGAAAAAATAAACTTGAAGATAGAAAGCGACAACCTATTATTATAAATATTTTTTAGAGTTTGAAACTGTTGTAATAATGTTTGCAGATACTCAATATAAATTGGTGGATAAACTGCAAATCATTACAGCCTAAAATTATATTATCACAGTTTTAGAGAGTCAAAATTTTTTTATAATAATAAGTTGTCGCTTACTATCTGGGATGTGCAGGGGAAAACTGTAATTCTTTAGATTACTTTTTTTTCGTGGAAAAACGTTAACCCTTTTAGACCTACCGTACCACATATGGTACACCAAACAAACAAATATTTTTTATTAATTTTCAAGTAGGTACCCACTAAATCACATTAAAACACGAAAAAATGCAAAAATTTGAAAAAATAGTTTCAGATCTAAATGGGTTAATTTGGGTCAAGAAAATATTGTTTATCCGTTTTATTAATTAACCCTTTACTTCACAGTGTCCTATTTATAGGACATCATATTTTCTTATTTATTTCTCTGACATAATAATGTTGTTAATTTGATTTACATTACTAATATGTTTTTAAGTCTCTTTTTTTACAATCATTTTTAAAATGAACTCTAGAGTTCATTCAATGAAAAATTATAACACTTTTAAAGTAACCGTGTAATTATTTCAGCTAGCCGACATTTATAGATACATTTTTTTCACTATATATAATATCAACTATATATAATATAACTTATGAGAGTGTAAATAAAGTATAACAATATCAATAATTTCAAAAATAAATCTAGGTAAAGACAATCGTTAAAAAAAGTGCTGTCCTATAAATATGACATTGGGTTCTCATGATAATAATCTAGTCTGCGACTGATAATTATTATGTCTTGTATTGAATTTATCTTTTTGGTCATATTTTCAACAATTCGATGAAATAAAAAGTCGGGAAGTAATGGGTTAAGAACTTTTTGCACCGAGCTTTTTAATCAGTTGGGCTTTTACCTAATCAAATAATATAGATTTTAATAAAAATAATTTGTATGATATTTATCTAAAATGTAATATTCGGAGAAAATGAATTTATAACATTGTAAAAAATTATTCTTACATTTGTTGAATGGTAGCGGAAACCGCAATAAAAAACAAACAGGATATCCGACATTGAAATTTGGTCGAAATCGCTGATTCTTTTTGTATTGATTTTACATTGAATGGTTTTTACTGGATTTATCAACGAAACATTTCAAAGAAATGTTTTTTTTATAAATTCTACACAACTTAATTTTTAATCTTTATATTTAATTCGATTACAAAGGTGATTATACATAATTACTTTAAATAAATTATAAAATATAAAGGACCTCGCAGAATCCTTATGGGAAAGGGATTTCGCTCAAACACTTTGAATCTTTGGATTCTGATAGTCCTTGATGAGTAGATAAAAAGTGTCAATGGGCACTAAGTCCTAAAAACTCAAACTTTAAAGATATAGCCCTCTGAATTTGGGAATCATGCTCGCCTTTAATTTACAATAAAGAATATTTTATAGTAGTCCTTATCAAACAAATAAAATTAATTTTCAAAGGACAATACTCACACTTTTTGCTTTGGTATTTCAATCATCAATTTTCGTAATGCTTAGCCTAGTTTATATAAAAATGTATTTATACAAAATGCTCTGTGACATCATGGAAACAAAACACGATTTTTTTTAAATTTAATCATAGATGAAAACTGTATTGAAATCGGTTAAGTAATTCCTGAGTCTTTAAGCTTTATACAAACGAATATTCATTTTTATACATAGAGATATTATATCCTTTAATCACTAGTTGCGCTAGTATCTATGATAGAACATGATAAGTATATGGTATATGTCTCTAAGGCCTTAGCCTTGCACCTTGTGTAAATTGAAAGATCTGGTAACTTATAATGGATGAATAGGTTATCTGTAATAGGTAGATATCTAAAGCTTTACACGACAAGATACGGTCTTTTAAGGATCGATTACATTGAACAAGTTTACTTGCTACAAGCTGGTGAGTTTAGAAGCGGGCGAGTCAGCTAGTACGATAGTGATGATGACACACAAAACATTCCACTCGCTTAGTAACAACTAACTAGCGAGTTTAAACCACGTGTTGTGAATAGGAATCACCGGGATACTCGCAGCTAGTTCACTAGCAACTATGATGACACACGGCTAGTTTACTAGCTAACAAGCCCATACGCCAGCGAGTAGCGAGTAAAGTAGCCCGGTTTTCAAATTTTATATTCGCTGGGTGCAATGTAGGTAGTGGCGAAAAAGAACACTTTGGGTGGACTAACTGTCATTTTTAATAGGCTCGTTTTTAACTGAAAATAGAAAGATCAACATGGTTAACCCCACTATAGACTATGTGCAAGGGGGTGGAGTTAGAAATAATGTCGATGCGAGTGTTCGTGGTGAAATCGTTGTAAAATCATCGGCGCCATAGTTTAAGGTTATGCTGTCAATGTAAACGAATTAATTATTTCTCTATTATACGTCATAATTAAAGAGAAAAAAATACCCAAAATAAATAATTTTCACGTACCTTTTATGCTATACTATTTATACCTATTATATGCAAACAGCTAAATTAAATGATATTTGTTTAATAAAAAAATTCACGGTATTAAACATATTAAACAATGATAAAAAGAGAGTTGAATCCATTCAATCCTTCTCTATTACCCGCTAGCGACGCTAGTAGACTTCGTGCACATAGTGAATTGTCATAAATAATCGTCTTAAATGTATATATTACGATATTTTATTTAAATTATTTGATTGTTAATATGTCAAAGTCCACCCTAGTTGCAACCGCTGGTTGGCGCTGTCATCGCGCACGCTGCGAATAACAGATTGTTTACAATTTGCTAGTTAGCTAGTGAATATGATTACACTGGACCAGTTTACTAGCAGCTAGTGTATTCGCCGACTAGTAGCTAGTAAACTCGTTCAATGTAATCGACCCTTTATCATATGTTTTTAGAATTTGACAAATGAGACTTCCAGTTATAAATCTGAATAAATTTATCTCAGCGAATATTTTTGTACATTTTTTTATATTTAGTTAATTAGGTTTAATTTATTTTTTGCTTTTTTATTATGTGATAAAAACATATGATATTTGAAAAGTTTGTGAAAATTGAATTGACCGACAAACAAAATTAAATTAAAGAATGATTTATAAAAGCAACAAAATGATAATGTTTCTAAGTTGAAATAAATTTACATAACGAATGTCATAAAAAGGAAAATTGGAAACAATTATTTACACCCTCTCAAAAATATTAAATTTCTTCTTGGTTTACCTGAAACAACAAAATGAAGTAAAAGGATTATTTCATTCTGTTGAAAATTGTTATTTTTCATGTCAGATGTTCTTTAAAATGTGTAATCATTTCTTAATTAATTTTTATGTATGTATAATTGTATATGTACAGTGACTTCCATAAGTGGTCGTTCAGTTTTTATTGAAATTCGCTTATCATAAATATAGTAGGCTCCTTCCATTTGATTATTAAAATATTTAAATCATTTCTCCATGTATCAAACAGAGACAGATATTTTGAAACTCATTTGCTAGATAAAGAAGTACTATTCGTTTATTGTACTTACATATATTTATGCGATTATTTATTATGTAATCTATTGAAAATTGTGACAATTAATTATTAAAAAATTAATTAATAAAATGGATTTAATTTGTATTTTTATCTAAAATGATGTATGTAACTATAGGTATATACAGTATGTGTACAAAAAAAATCATGTGTGTTTGTTGCCTTTATGGCATGTAAAATATTGGTCGAATTTCGTCCATAAGCGATACTACTTATCATAATTATTTATTGGTTAATAACAGTTTGCGATGGTGGGGGGGGGGGGGTATGACAGTATCAAATCTCATAAAATTATATTTATCTTTATGAAAATCATCTTTTATTTGGTGCAAAGTACAAAAATTGGTTCTATTCTTCACTTAGGTGTATTCATTATTGAAAAAAATGCTCGTATATTATAATCATCTTATAATTTACATAGACTCGTGGGGGGGGGGGGGGTGATCCCCTTAATTATCTTCCGAACTACGCCACTGATTAATAATGATGAATTATATTCCGTGATTGTTTCTATATCACTGAAACTATTTATGAATATTTATACCTATCGTAAAAATAATTTTTACAATTTCCTAATAATGATATACGAGCATAGTCTGTTTCGTTTATGCAGTGGTTGCCGAATGATTTGACGGTACGTATTATGAATCGTACAGTCAAATCCCTCGGTAACCACTGCAAACTTAAATGAAACAGACTTTAGGTATTTACGAGTACATTTGTTTGCTGTCAAATATGCATAAAACAATAGAAACAAAAGTGTTATTTATTCATACAAGCCAAAATCTAGAATGCTGAAAAAAGAAAGTGTTATTGAGTTATACTTTGAAAGTATCTAGTAGTCGAAATAGATCTCAAGTTTATGTGAATAAGTTTTTGTTTTTAAACAAAAGTAAACAAAAGTTTTTATCGAAGTCCATAACTTATTTCTTAGATAAATATCTTCGATGTACAGGTACGAAGTTTGGGTTATGAGATGACAGATATAAATAAAATAAAAAATAAACAATACAAATAAAAATACTATGGCACACCCCTTAAACATAAAAAAATGTATTAACTTATAAATAATATCAAATAAATACGGTACAGGTACAATATAATTGGTGAAACTTAAAAGGATGTTTGAAAAAAATATTGGAGGTAATAAATATTATATAAATATATAATATGAAGTTTATCACTCATTAAGATTTTTTAGAAAATCAACAATGAATCTTGATATCAATCGATTATTACCTTTTTTTATTTGAATTTAGGATGTATTGTAATAAAACAACAATCATTTTAATTTACAATTTTTATAAAACATATTTTTTTTGTAAAATGTATAAAGTAAATAAATTAATTAATAATAATAATTAAAAAGATAAATACATCCACATTTTGCAGCGATAACAGCTGTGTTCACCTGATATCTAGCATTTAAAATGAAACAACAATGTAACGTTTATAGGTTATATGACGTATATTATATATTTGTTTTAAAAATGCAAACTTACCAGATTTTATCTTGATTAAAAAGATTGATTGGCTTTGAATAAAATAATTAAAATACAGCACGTATCGATTATCGATGTACGTGTATTTATATATTAATTAACACAATATAATAATTATGGAATTTGAATTGACATATGAAGAAATAGCGCCTACTACTATTAATAAATTATAAATAGCAACTACTCTATTTGTAAAAAAAATTCTTGTCAAAGTATGAATTTTTGTTTAAATAGACTGCAAATTTCGTTACTTCTAGTTATCCAATTTTGTTGAGTTTTAATAGGGTTCTATTCTGATAATAGATGAAGTGAATTCAAAAGGATTAGTGCAAATTTATTTCGAATTGTAGCATGTAGTTCGGCGTTTCTATCAAAAAAGTGGGTTAAATCGACAAATTGAACTTTATTTATATTTTTATAACAGAAAATTAAAACCGATCGATATTAAACTAAGCAAAAATGGAGACTGTAATGTTTTCTATCAGAAAATGTAAAAATGTAAGTGAGATACTGAAGAAATTTAAGATATAATACTCATTTTATCAATTTATATACGAAAAAAATTTTTAGGACGAGAGTAGAACACACTTCCAAGCAGAGCCTGCTTGGGGTGTGCAATAAAGAAATGGTTAATCTATAATGGTATATATAAAAACAACCCCTATCTCGCATAGGAGCCGAGATATTTACGATTTTGTTTAATGAATAAAAAAAGCAAAATAATAGACAAATTTAATATTTCACCCTCTGTCACGAGTATTTTCGAAATACATGCGAGCGAAGCTACGAGAATCAGCTATGTTTGTTTGTTACATTTTCACGGTTAAACCGCTGAACCGATCTTGATGAAATTTGGCAGGGAGATAGCTTGTATTTTGTGGAAAGACATAGGCTACTTTTTATCCCAAGAAAATGTACGCGCGATCGGTTATACTTTCTTGATGTAGACATCTAGCGTGCAGATGCGAAACAAAAAAAAATGAAGTAATAGCTAGGTAGAATTTATATAAAATATTTTATGAATTTGTAAAACAAATTAACACGTTTTTGAACAATTTTATTTTACACCAGAAAAATAAATATTTTTAATAAAATAATAAAACATATTATTTTGATATATTACTAATGATGTTTAATATTAAAATAATTAATTTAATATTAAAATTAATTAATAATATTAAAATAAAATTTTACACCAGAAAAATAAATAGTATAAAAAAAGTTCTGCATAAAAATTACGTAATATATTATTTTGATATACTACTAATGATGTTAGACATTAAAATAATTATTTGTACTTTATCCTTAATTAGCCTTTTTATTTCTTCTCGTACTGGTCGTATTTTAAATTTCAAAAACAGGACAGGACTAAAGGGAGCTGTAAATTCTAGTCATGTAGTTATTAACTAACTCATTAAAATTTATTAGATTTTGTGAATAATTTTAATACAGTTTTTTTTTAAGTAGTCAGTAATTTATTTAATTATATTTACCCTAACATGAAACATAAGAAAATATATATTTGTATTCATTATAATTTAAGAAGATTGAAACTATAGACGGTGCGGGGCAAGTGATGCGGGGAAAGCGCCTATGTAGGTGTGTCCCTCTCTCTTTTTTTCACACACTTATAATTTTTTAATTAAAAAACGCGGTTTCTAATCATTCTGAAAATTTACAGATATCTTTGTAAATGAAAAAAGAATGTATGCTAAAATTTTCATCAAATTCTCTCTGTCACATCACTTTGAAAAGTCCTGTCATGTCTCGAAATTATGCAGTTCTTATAAGAATGCATGTTAATTTGTTTATTTAATATCTCTTAAAACAGTATCCTAATAATCTTGAAATTTTCCAAGGGTTTTTAAAAATATAAATGTATTTTTTTTCGAATTTCATAGAAATCTCTCAGTTATTTTTCTTCTTATTCTTCTTCTATGTATTTATTATCGTTTATATTTACGAAAATTATGATCGTATTTATAATTTTAGTAATGCAGTAGCTATCGTTGCACGGAGCCGATTTTTGAAATTTTTGATAACCACTATTTTTAAAACCGCTCTAATAAAAAAAATAGGTCTTAAAAATGATTGCCATTTTGTGAAAAAATAAAATAAAATAAAACGGCTACGTGCAACGATAGCTACATTCATATAGATATTGATAAAAATTTTATTTATTTTTTCTATGTAACCCTTCTCGAAATATCGAATCGACCATAGAGAAAAATATTTTTTTTGGTCGTCACATCGAGGCTCATAACTTTGTAAATATTTAATATTTTTCAATAAAAATTTATATTAAATAAGTTGAATATATACTTAATAAAACGTCATTTATCTGATTCAAAAATAATTAGTTATATCTGTGAAAAAAATTCCCAAACATTGACAATTTTTTGACCCGTCACAGTGGCTATCCCCCTTAATTACAACTTTCGTTTTAATTCTAGCATATCTAAAATACAGCATTTACAATTTTCCATGTTAAGGAAAATTTTTGAATTATATGCCTGAAAAGTCAGATTGACTCAAGTTAAAAGTATTGGCGCACAGTGTCTTTTAAGCTAACGAAAAATTGTTATTGTTTTTTTACTATTTTGATTGCGAGTAAACATATTCTTTTCGCTATTTTGGGGATTTTTATTGACTGAAATCTGTATATTTACATTCAAAATCATAGGTGTCCAAAGATTTTTGCACGGCACTGTATGGTATCAACCTGTTTAAATATAACTAAATGATTTCTTAAATTAAAAATGAGTTTTCTAGTAACACATATAGTTGAAATAAGGTCACAATATATTATTTAAACCTAGTGGACTAAACAAATGAAAACACTATATAAATGAGTTAGTTAAAATGATGGAAAAGGCAGGACACAAATGGGAATAAAGTGTGTTTGTGTGCATGTGTGTGGCAGAGTGTTCGGGGTGTAGAAAAAGGGAGAAGAGGAATAAGAGAAGTGTGCTTTTGCGGTGACGTTGTTGCCAGTTATTTCCGCGAACGGCCGCCCGGGGCGCTAGTGTCGCAGTAAAGAAAACATCGACTTTTTGTGGCAAAATGTAATGCAACTCGAATGGGTAAATTCTCTTTGTACATTTACTGCTTTCTTTATGTTACCAAACTATGATACGGTTTGTATTTTTTTTCTTCATCCACGTCGTTTTATGGAATAGGTATTGATTTTTATTATGTGCCTATCTCGTGATATGATGGTTAGGGGTCGATTTTGGAAATCTCTCTTGGATAACATTTCGTCAGCTTTTATCACGGTGATTTACAAAATAATGATGATTTGCTTTCTTTTATACTGAGTGTATTTTCGAAGTTGGTATGATCAACATAAAATAAATGGCGGTACAATGTGACGACCACTTAAAAGTGAGGTGTTTCATAAAAACTCAGTTTTATTTGAAAACCTAAATTAACACTTGAAATATATCTAACAGGAAATTACCAATATATACTGATTTATCAGGTAGGGAAAATTGTTATAGTATAAAACAACGGTTCCCAACCTTTTCCTACATAGACCGCCTTACATTTTTAAATTTAAAGAAAACATAAATATATTACAATCTTATTGAAAAATTAAAAGTATAAAAATGGTTACTACAATTACAAATAACGGTATGGAGAACCATACATGACTTCCATGTTCTATAATATCTTTTACAATAATTTTTTCATATCACATGCATTGAAACAACTAGTTTTGAACCCTGTTTTGCCAGTCGAAACAAGACAATTTCAGACCAATGCGACTGTGCCGGGCAAAAACAAAAAAACAACGTTGTTTCTGCCCGGTACATTCATTTATTTATTATTTATTTCAAGTCTGTCAGAATCGCATTTGTAATAAACAAAAGCCAATCTTATTTCTGAATTATTATATTATTAAAATAGTATAAGATATTACTGCGCTATTTGTTTGAAATAGTCTTACTTCGACTGGCTACAGAAATCAAAACTCGTTGTTTCATTACATGTGATATGAAAAATAGCGTGTGTGGCACGGGATGAAAAAAAGACGATTTCAGACCAGGGCGATGACAGCCCTCGTCAGAAATCGTCTTGTTTCAACCCTTGCTACACAATATACTATTAAAGTTTTATGATACACATTTTTGTTGAATAATAATTATTTGACATTTGAATTTTAACTGCGCTTGTTTCTATGGAAACATGAATTTATTAATATTTAAAATTAAAATTTTGAGGGTAGTTTTTACCCCTTCAGTGACAATTTCGGCATGTTAATGAAATAAATACCCCTTAGATTGGATTGAACTACAAGTGTACCAAGTCTTATCAAAATTGGTGAGATACTACTCACTTTTTAAACGATAATTGGTAAAAATTTTCGAATATTTCCGAAACCTCTAATCCGATTAGTACCAAAATCAATAGGTCTGGAGTTAGGAGTACTCAGTGAGACAAACATTTTCCCCAAAAATAATTCAAATCGATAAGTACATATTTACAGTAGTTATCGTGAACGGAAGAAAATTCAATATCCAGACACACACACGCACAGCCGCCATGCGGAAATTAACTTTTCTTTATGTTTTGAAGTTAGTACAACCAGAATCTGCTCTTACTTTTCCATTTTTTCGAACATGAAAGTAAAAATCATTCTAAAGTAAAATCAAAATTAGCGAACTTGAATCTGAACTCAAACCATTTTATGGATATCCGGTAACCATATTTTTTTCAAAAGGTTCAAGAAATTATTTATAATATTTTACCAATTTTCCTCCAATTATTTTTAAAATTGATTGTAAAATGTACAAATTGGAAATTTGTTTGAATTTCTTTGTATGATCTGACTTCTCAAGTCCACTATTAAAATTTACATTTTTTTGCTTGCTTTATAATTCTATAACTTTCTAAAAATGAATTTCTTTTCAATTTGCAAAAAATTTGAAAAGTAGAGATTTCAATCTTTTAAATGTATTTTTATTTTTTACTAATTTTAAAACTTCCATAGATCCCCAAAAGACCCATCTAGACCCTATTGAGAATCCCTAGTATAAAATAACGATATCAAATTTTATTCGAAACAAAAAATATTAATTTTGTTTAATTATATTTTTAATTAATTATAAATAAACAGTTTGTTTTTATTTCCCTTTCAAAATCATTTAATTCAAATATACAGTGGTGTCTCGCATAACGAACGCCTCGCATAACGAACGCTGCGCACAACGAACTTTATGTTCATTCATTGCTCGACTCGCTCAACGAACCTCGCTTCGCACAACGAACTGCATCGTGTTTAATTTTGCCGCCCGAACGCTCCTACGTATCACGAAGTCGCCCGAACTTCCAAGGTCGCACGCAGTCGATGCTCAAACTTGCATGAACATGCATCAACGCGCGTCAGTCGTTCTTTTCTGTGCTTAACTCACACACCTGTTTGTTTTAATAAATGTAATTTTGTTTGTCTATATTATGAGTTCTAAAAAAAGAACGAAGGTGATTTCTGTTAAAATGAAACAAGAAATAATTAGAAAGAGGATTTGACCCTGCATGCCTCGGTAGACTCTCCTAAATCTGATTCTGACTAAAAAATAACAAAAATGTATATACAATATTTTATGTTACAGTACCATATTTTATGCTACAGAACGAATTAAAATTTTTAACATGTATTGTTATGGAAAAACGCGTTTCACATAACGAACTTTTCGCATAACGAACTTGCTCCCGGAACGAATTAAGTTCGTTATGCGAGGCACCACTGTATATAAATAATTAGTATAGATATATTTTGTGTTTATAGAAGCATTTGATTTGAATAAAAAATATAAATGCAGATAGCGTGTATTTTATCGTAGATTTTATTAAGTAAGCTAGGTTTCTTTTGTCGTTGAAAATATGGCTTGGAAAATATATACATCAAGATAATTGTAATAATAATTTAAATACATACCATGCCTTAAAGGTATGCTTGCATATTATGTATATAGTATATTGTATACCCCTGCAATATACATAGATAAGAAATACGTACATACTTCTAACAAATCACTGCTTTAGTAGTTTTTTTATTGAAAAGTTTTATGCACTTTTAGTGACCCCAAGTTATAAAGTATTTCGTTCGGATAGAAATGTACAGTAAACTCCATAAGTGGTCGTTCAGTTTTTATTGAATTTCGCTTATCACAAACTAGGCTCCTCCCACTTTATTATTATAATATTTAAATCATTTCTCCATGTAACAAACAAAGACAGATATTTTGAAACTCATTTGCTAGATAAAGAAGTACTCTTCGTTTATAGTACTCATATATATTTATGCGATTAAATTATTATGTTATCTATTGAAAATTTTATTGTGACAATAAATATTTTATATTTAAAATTTTAGTAGGTATTTAAATATGTTAAACTTGATATCAATTGTTTTTTGATTTAAAATGTTGTAACTATATATAGCAACATTAGCAACATCCTAGAAAAAGATAACCGAGATGTTTGTTTTATATATTTTCGAATTTATTTTAAGTGATTTTCACCTTTACGGTGGTAGACGACTTATGTTGCCGATGGTATTTGTATATTTTTTTGCTATAATTGTATATTTGTGCACATTAACCCCTATGACAAGAAAAAACACTGGAGCAATTAGTACCAGCAACGTTTTTTTTTAATCATAGCATTAATATTAGAAAAAGTTAAAAATTTAATTAGATACCTATAATTTTCAATTCTAGTATTTTAGAAACTAGCTCTATTAACCAATTGAAAATATTGATTGCTGCTATATTGAGTCGATGTGATTTTTTGAGGTTTCTCAATCCCTCAAAAGTAAAATTTTCGTTCGTGCAAAAAAAAAGTTCATGATCCACCTCAGCTTTACCATCCAGTAAAAAGTCATATTCACATTGCCATAAAAAGAAACAGTTGACCATGTATATTAAACAATATTTTACTGTTCTAATGAATAATAAATGCCCGTAAAATACAAAAAACAGCTAAAAAACAAAAACAGTCAAATAAAAACTGTATATGTTATCCATTTCCTGAAAATGTAAAAATATTACACAAATAAAATATATATTATTTTGCATTTCACAAAAGTACTTTATATACTCAATATCTATTGTAATATTTGTATTTACATTTCAAATATACTTTTAAACTGAAATATTGTTTTTTTTAGGTATACATATTTTATTATTACTCTAAATTGAAAAAAAATTGTAGTATTCTTAAATTTAAATTGACGAACTATTTATAGTCAATTGTATAAATGAAGTTAATAATTTTTGTTATTACAATGAAACCGGGATAACTGGAATCTCAAGGGACCAGTTATTTTATCCCACTTAAAGAGGTATCTTATTTACTCAGTTTACCAGATATATTTCCAGAAGTGACGGGGCCTTAATATGAATTTTAGTTATACAAAATTTCCCACTTATCCAAGTCCCACTTAATCAAGTTTCTTGTATTTATTATTAAAATAATTGCTTATTATTTACTGTGGTCAAATGAAACAACGAATTAAAGCTTAATTAACACAGCTAAAGTTCATTTTAATTTATTTTTATGAATGAAAATTATTAATCTCTGGCCGATGGTAGGTTTTCATCAAAATTTGGAGTTGACACCTTCCTCCGTACTTGCTTTTAGCCAAATGGTCAGATCTGGAGCAATTTCACAAAGTGACTTTAGTTTTTGAAACTATCCTCTATGGAATTAACCACTTTTACACTTCAGAGTTATATATTTCAATAATTATAGGTATGTTTATACTCTAAAATTTCAGCTTTATTTGAACTGTAATTTTCATTGGCCATAAAAATCTACAGGATTTTTTGTTTCTAACCAAAGTGGTTCATTCCATAGAATATAGTTTCAAAAACTAAATTCACTTTGTAAAATTGTTCCAGATCTGACCATTTTGCTAAAAGCAAGTACGGAGGAAGGTGTCAACTCCAAATTTTGATGAAAACCTACAATCGGCCAGAGATTAATACTTTTCATTCATAAAAATCTGAAAAATAATTTAAAATTTAAAATGTACTTTAAATAGTAACTAAACAGCTGTGTTAATTTAGCTTTAATTCGTTGTTTCATTTGATCACAGTAAATTCCCAAATATTGAGTATTTTCAGGTGCGCTAGACTTGTTAACCCCCTTAAAAGATATTTTTATAACTGGTTTCGATTGTATTTTTAAATGTAAGAAAATGAAGTAGAAAATGTAATTATAAACTTTTTTATATATTTTGACGCATAAACTTTTCATTGCGATTGATTTTTTATGTTTGTTTTTTATTTATAATTAATCAGATTGTTTTTATTTATTTTTAATAATATAAAACATGAAACTATTGATTTAAATGTTACACATACTATATAAAACGATATACTATAGGAATATGAAAATTCTGTAAGGTAACATTCTGTTTCCGGTTTTCGATATTAATTAACGTGAAATAACGACGTCCGGGACAATTACGTCGACGTCTTGGTTTACTTCCGTTCAACTACGGTAGACGGAAACGGACGTTTGAATGAGTAGGTAATATCCGATAACGTTTTCTAGAATGATTGGTGCATTGTCGAGATTACGTAGAAATTTCTTACAGGTTTTCACTGATATCGAATTTAATTTAAATAAATGAATCTACGGATGATATGAAATCATATATATAGGTTCTACAGATTATGCTTGAGGTCAGGGTTCTTCAATATTTTATAATATATTGTTGTCCGTGAAATATTTAATACCATAGATTGTTATTTGATTAATTCTGAAGGCGTGAGAATTCATTTATTCAAATTATTATAATTTCAGTTAGTATGTTATGATTTCAATTTATTCATATCTATAATTTATATAAAGCTCAGCGTCTGTCTGTCTGTCTGTATGTCTATCTGTGAGTGCGCTTATCACTCGAGAACCACTGATCCGATTTACGTGATGTTTTTTTTATTTGTTACGTTATATTGTGACGATAATAATAGGGTATAAAGCTCAACGTCTGTTTGTCTGTCTGTCTATCCGTTAGTGGCGTCATTACTTGAGAACCACTTATCCGATTTACATGTTTTTTTTATTTGTTACGTTATATTGTGACGATAATATAGTAGGGTATAAAGCTCAACGTCTGCCTGTCTATCGGTCTGTCTGTCTGTCTGCCTGCCTGCCTGCCTGCCTGCCTGCCTGTCTGTCTGTCTGTCTGTCTGTCTATTAGTGTTAGTGTGCTTACTACTTGTGAACCACTTATCCGATTTATGTGTTTTTTTGTTATTTGTTACGTTATATTGTGACGTTAATAGTAGGGTAGACTGAGGCGAATCGGATCATTTTGACTTTGAGCTTAGATAAATATGAAATATTATATTTATTAATTGAATTGTAATCAGTATTTATTCCACTTTACGTTGTACAAACTTAAAATTATATATAACTTAGATCTTATTTTTTTTAAACAAAAAATTGAGCATCGAGAATTATCCGATTCACTCCAAATCTTGGGGCTAATCGGATCTAACATTTATCAATCATAAAAATATAAAAAAAAACTCTCATAATAACAAAGTTTATAATCATACATAAAACTAAATAACATCTTAATTATGAGATCAGATTTATTGGCACATAAATCATAAGTGCATGGTCTTTTGTTACCTCTTCTATCAGCGCAGTTTTCTTGGCACCATTTTTCACATGCACTACACTAAATCCAGTCCTCTGTTGGCGGGTGTACACATTTATCTGAATGAAAAATGCAGTGCTAATGTCTGCCCTTCTTTTTTATTTCCTGTGTAGCTTTATTAAATTGTTTTTAAATTCTCTCATATATTTATTTTGATCCGATTCATCCTGTGATCCAAAAAAACGTAAATATCTCGGCTCCTATGCGAGATAGGGGGTTATTTTTCGCATCGGATCTAATGAAACCAATTACAATTTTCCATACGTGACAGGGGGTGAAATATTAACTTCCATGCGAAGCATTCTATATAATAATGTATAAACATATATTTTAAAATATACAGTGGTGCCTCGTATAACAAACGCCTCGCATAACGAACGCTGCGCACAACGCACTTTCTGTTCGTTCATTGCGCGACTCACACAACGAACTGCATCGTGTTTAATTTTGCCGCCCGAACACTCCTACGTATCACGGTCGCCCGAACTTCCAAGTCGATGCTCAAACTTAAACATAAACATAACATAAACATGCATCAACGCGCGTCAGTCGTTCTTTTCTGTGCTCAACTCACACACCTGTTTGTTTTAATAAATGTAATTTTGTGTGTCTATATTATGAGTTCTAAAAAAGGCAGGAACGCGATTTCTGTTGAAATGAAACAAGAAATAATTAGAAAGTAGATTTGACCCTGCAAGCCTCGGTAGACTTTCCTAAATTTGATTTTTACTAAAAAATAAAAAAACGTGTGTACAATCTTTTTTATGTTACAGTACCATATTTTAAGTCACAGAACGAATTAAAATTTTTAACATGTATTGTTATGGGAAAACGCGTTTCACATAACGAACTTGCTCCCGGAACGAATTAAGTTCGTTATGCGAGGCACCACTGTAAATTATTGTTTAATCATGATTTATATATGTATTACTTGTCACAAAGTCACAATTATTCTAAGAAATTGTTTGTGTTAGTTAAACTTGAGATGTATATTACATTTTGAATAAAATTACAACAGCCCTTAGCTGAATCTGACCCAGGAAGCTGTTAATAATGCTAAGATAAGCTGTTGTTAATCAATTATTAACTATAAATAGACGCTTCAGTTGACCAAAGGTCGAAATAGAGGACAGAATAGTTTACAACCATAAACCAGAGAATCTACAACAAAAATTTAATAGATAGTTATATTTTATTCAAGTTTTGAAGAGTGATTTTCTACTATATAAAACTATACATTTCTACCGTGCCTTCCATAAACTTTACTACTGTGATTGTTTTGTCGAACGTACTGTTATTTCGTTCATATAAATATTTTACTTTATTTATAATATTAAAAATTGCATTAAGATCGGTTCGGTAGCAATTCATTAATGTTCAACTCCTTGATGAAATAATATCAAAGTCATAGGCTTGCTAACAGTGAAAACTTCATCAAAATTAGTTCAGTAGTTTACAAGATTACTCGAAACAAAGAAAATAAAAAAAATTGTATATTGTCTATAAAGTAACACTTATGTAATTTTCAATGAGACTATCGAATAATTGATTTTACTTTAGAAATATTTTTACTTCCATGTTCGAAGAAATGGAAGTATTGTAATACCGTCAAAAAATCGTGTCCGAGATAAGAACAGATTCTGTAGTACTAACTTCCAAACGTGAAGAAAAGTTGATTTCCTCATGGCGGCTGTGCGTGTGTCTGGATGTAGAATTTTCTTCCATTCACGATAATTACTGTAAACCGATTTAAATTATTTTTGGGGAAAATGTTTGTCTCAATGAGTACTCCAGACCTTCGGAAGTATTAGAATTTTTGTACCAATTATCGTCTAAAAAGTGAGTATTATCTCACCAATTTTGATAAGACTTGGTACACTTGTATATTTATAATACAAAGGTGAGTTTTATATTAAAAATTATTGTAAAAGATTTTATAGAACATGGATGTCATGTATGATTCTCCATACCATTTTTTTCGTTTTTGATAAATCCGTTTATTAAAGGTATTAAAAATCATTTATATCATATTGATTCATATCTTTTCAGTTAGCACTATGTAATTATATAACTGTTACATCATGATATATTATAATAATAGTTTTCAGTTTTACAAATCAAATCCGTTCGGAGATATTTGCAAAACGCATTACATGAATAATTCAGAAACCGGATAATTCTCCACCGGAAAACTGAAAATACAGATATATACCTTTCCAACTTTCATAAATAAAATAATAACATAAAAAAACATGAAGACTAATTATTGTTGTATTTATGTATAATACAATTTATTTTAGGTGTACAGAGTAATCTGTATAGGAAAAAAAACATGTAGCCTGTAGATAAGAACATACTGTTTCGGAAATAACGTAAAGCGTTAGATTAGACCGGGTCAGTGCCACCCACTGTGCCATATACAGTTTCAGTGCGTAAACAGTTTCAGTTGAACAAAAACTCTCTTGTATATCTAACATCCCCTTACTTTACCCCTCCCCCCACCCCTTTGTTGCTTCATTCTTGTCTTTGTAAAGATCATTTTGTTAAATGCCATGTAATATTTGATGTGGTTGATTTTTTGGATTGAGATGAGAAAACTGAAATTATAACTGTTTATACTTTAAAAAAAATTATAGTTTTAACCCTTTCAGAACATCCTCTTACTTTACCCCCCCCCCCCTCTCCCCGCCCCGGTTCTTCGTTCTTGTCTTTTTAAATGTCATGTAATAGTTGATGTGGTTGATTTTTTTTGGATTGAGATGAGAAAATTTATATTACAACTATTTTTACTTTTTTTCAAAAATTTTTGAAATTATAGTTTTAACCCTTTCAAAATAAAATATTAATTATTCATTGAAGTACATGCAGAAACATCCTTATCAATTTTGAACTAGATTTTTTATGTGTAAAAATTAGGAAATCATGGAAAATGCTTTCACTAGGTTTTTAAGATAATAAGTAAATTTTAAAATATGCATATTGTTCATTTATTTAAAATGATATACATATTTTATAAAAAAGAAATTAAAGACGAATTTATTTAAAATAAGAGCTCTGAAAATCTCCGCTGGTAAATGCTACCATAAGGGCCGAAAGGGTTAACATATAGAAGATTGTGCACTTCATATTTTTTCAATAAAAAAAAAATTGTAAAAAATATTATGTTTTTTTCAATAGTGGAATTTTTATTTTAATGTATAAATAAATATTGGCAATGAAGCAAAAAACTATGTGGCGACAACAATTTATTTTTCTATTGAAAAGAAACTAATAAAAAATAAATGCATTTGCCTAATATTATTATCTGAAATCTCTTAATTTAAAAGTCCCAAAAAAAAAAAACGATTTTGGTAATTTTTAAGATTTGATTACCAAGTAGGTAATTTTTTTCTAACGTTTTCATTCACGGTAAAAAATAGTACTATCTTCCCTCTTTCAAATGATTTTTTTACTTTTAATGTTACGATTTTTTTTGTCACTGACATTAATTATTCTTAAAAATTGCCAAAATCGACATCTTTGGCACTTTTAGGTTAGGTTATTTAAAAAATATGACGTGTAACGAAATTTACGCAACGTATTTGCATGCTAAACACTTCCCAAATCATCTATTCAAGTCTAAACAAAATGATATCGGCCTATGTAATCTTTTAATATACCTACACAGAAAAAAAAACTGTATTGGACCAAGAAAACCTTGTTTTGTATATAACGAAAACAATATTTTCTTAATATAAGAAACATACTCTTAATCCAACTACGTTATTCCTTCGTTCAAGAATACTATAGTTGGTTTAAGGGATTATTGCTTATCTTAAGAAAATATTGTTTTCGTTATATACAAAACAAGGTTTACTTGGTTTGAGAAATCCTTTCTACCAGTGAATTTAACGTTAAATTCTGTGATAAATATATAGTCGAAATCGGTTATTACGTCATCGAAGGGATTAGGTCGTAAAATACTTTTATTTTGAGTTATTAAAACCGATATAGTATTGTATTAACCGATAACTTTATAACCGGTTTCGACTGTATCAATAACCCTTAAATAATCATAAAATTAAAATTAGCATCCGTGCAAATACTTTATTGCTTATTCAACAATTTTATACTTCGATAGGTATTTTTATACAAATAAAAAAACCTCGGTTTTAAAAAAAAATCAAGCTTCCACGCTTTACTGCCAGGTTTGACGAGTTTTATAACAAGTTTTAACTGCTTTGTAAACACGTTGGTGTAACTTTACCAACAAGCTTTAGTAGCTTTACAATGTGCAAACTTTGGCTATCAACAGTACACAAAAATTTCTGACAGATTTATAAAAATTTTCACAAACTAATTTAAATCTATGTAATGTATAGTTCGATTAAAATGAACAAATTATAAGCAAGATATAATATTTTAAATCAACATGTTCATCAAAATTTTACCACTATATATTTAAAATTTAATAAAAAGGAGAAAAAACTAAAAACAGTTTTAGAGATAATTGTGAAAAGTTTTTTTGTGCTGAGAAAAGTTTAAATAAATATTTTTAAATAGTTTTTTATTTAATTGAAATATCAATAATATTATTTTCATATCACATGCATAGAAACAACTAGTTTTGAACCCTGTTTTGACAGTCGAAACAAGACAATTTCAGACCAATGCGATTGTACCGAGCAGAAACAAAGAAACAACGTTGTTTCTGGCTAGCAAATTCATTAATTTTAAATCTGTCAGAATCGCATTTGTAATAAACAAAAGCGAATCTTATTTCTGAATAATTCTATTATTAAAATAGTATAAGATATTACTGCGCTATTTGTCTGAAATAGTCTTACTTCGACTGGCTACAGAAATCAAAACTCGTTGTTTCAATGCATGTGATATGAAAAATAACGTGTGTGGCACGGGATGAAACAAAGACGATTTCAGACCAGGGCGATGACAGTCCTCGCTTCGCTCGGGCAGTCAACTCTCGCCCTAGTCAGAAATCGTCTTGTTTCAACCCTTGCTACACAATATACTATTCTGAGCGACGTTTAAATTAAATGCATTTTTTTTTAATAATAAACAAAATTTTTATTTAATCGTTTTCAATTATTATAACAAAAATACTATACGAGAAATTAATTATTCAACATTAAACAAATATACTACTGAATTTAAAACAAATTATATCACTTTAAATAAATAGTTTTAATTTATATTCAAAACACATGTACCTACATTTAATGGAATATTTTACTTTGTTAATTATTAAAAGTAAAAAAAGTTTAATTTAATTTGAAAATTGAAATAGACAGAGCGGTATATAATAGTAACATGTATATACTAATTTGCTGTAATGGCAGAGATAGTTTTTCATTATTTTGAATAAATTACACGTGAATATATATTTGTTTTATAATTTTTATAGTATTTAAAAGGGCTGAAGTTTCGAATAATTAGTTTTTATATAGCCAATTGTGTAGAATTACAATAATTTCGGCAAGTTCTCTCATTTATCTTGTGTTAAAAACTCTATTTTTAATATCCAATTACTCAAAAACCATACGTCCGATATTTTAAGTAAAATATATGAGTTATCCATAAATAACATATTAAAATTTTAGACTATACATTGCTCTAATGTTCGAATAACCTTAAATATAACCCTTTATTAATAATATAATATAATATAAACATAGAAAATATTTTTCTATTTATGATTTAAACGAAACGTGAAATAAAAATTAAACAGCCAACTAAAATGTTGGTATATTGTTATACACAGAACAAAGAAAAACAAATAAAAGGCAAAGAGATGTGTACATAATGAAGGTTTCTCCAGGAGCTCCAGGGGTATAAGGTCAAATCCAGAGGCAATGTGACAAATAATTCTGTAACCACAACACAACTTAATTGTGTCTTTGAAACAATTCTCCGAAAACATTATTTTAGAAGAAGATGATAATTCTACATTATTTTCACACTTTCTCCGTGTTTTTATATATGTACTAAAAGAAAGTATTCACAAGAAATTTTTATTTTATGAGTTTTTTTAATTGTGGTTTGACATATTGTTTTTATTTGTAGGAAAGTTGTTTAAATTTTAAATAAATATAATACAGTTGAAATCGATTATAACGATTCAAAATAAAGTCCCCAACTGAATCTCATATAATAGGAAACCTACGAAAAAAATTTTTTTTTAGAAAATCGATTATTTCCTTAAAACAAATTTTGGGGGAAGGGGAAATGGATAGAACATAAATTATAGATAAAAGTATTTTCTACAACTTTGATCTAAAAAAAATTTCTACTGTGCACCGTTTCAAAAATAATTCGAAAAATTCCAAATTTTCTCTAATAAACATCCGTTTCCGGTTTTATGCAACCGCGCTAGCCCCGGCAGACGTAGGTTTTCATATTTTACTATCATTAAATAAACAATATTAAATTTGTGACGAGCACCTTAGTCGAGGTGGCGACCAGATTTTGGACTATAATGCCAGTAACAAAGTTTCATTGATATTGATTTTAAATAATGAAATAGGTTAAAAAGATTCTAAAAAATGTATTTATTTTTATATTAAAAGCGAGATTAATATCATTTTTGTTAAAATAAAAATGCAAAATACAGCAATCCGCCATGTTAAATGGAACACCAATCAGAGCAAATGACGTCACTTATCTGTAAACGTCTTTTATTTTAGACAAATATCAATTCCTGTTACAAGATTATTAGGTACATACCCTATTTAAGAACTTATATACATTGGAATTCATTTTTAGCACACAAAATAATTAAATTATTGTCTAACTCTGAATGTTTGATTATTGTTGATAAGGAGTGTGACGTCACAACTCTGAAATGTCATCTGCGAGCATTTTGGCGTCAAATTCAATATTAGTTTTAAAAGAGTAAATTTTTGCAATTAAACCTTTATTTTCTGCAGAAATAAGTATTTTTTTTGGAAATAGGAGACACGTTAGATCATCATAGAATAGTTTTTTTAAATTAGTCATCGAGCCTATTGCATTTTTACCGGTTTTTACGACTATACATAAGTGCTGACAATTGTTCTTTTAATGTCGGCTTCCCATTTTTTTAAAGATTTTTCTTATCATTTTATAAATATTGGCAAATAATAAAAAAATTAACTTTTTTTTATTATTTGTTAAATTTGTTAAATGATTTAATACAAACAAAACGTTTACATATTCAAATTCCTTAGATTTTCAGCTTTGATTTGATACCCCACTCGCTTGGATTAATCAATCCATTTACCTCCCTTCAACGAGCGCTAAAAACTTAAAATTTTATTTTTATAATTTAGGTCTTTTATCAGTGCACCATACAGACAGACAGATTGACATAATTTATTTAAAAAATACGCCTTTTTATGATTTCAGTACGGTTCAATAAAAAATGGCATCATATTTAAAAAAAATTCTATATGAATACCTATTGACTTATTAAAAAATCTGCCCAAACATATTTTTATATTATAAATAAAAGGCTTGTATTTAAATACACTTTTTTTCTGTGTACTATAAAATTTTTAGTGCAAAGTATTACAATTTATGTTCGAGTGTACAAAGTGTAAATTTTTAGTGCAATAAAAGAACCTAATAGGTACCTAATAAATTATGAAATATAAAAGAGTCATCAGATTTTGTTTTATTTGACACAATATTGTCGTTATTCAATTTTTACCCAATCAATTTCACGCCTAATTTCACTGTTATCCTGTAAATTTATCCCACGTCGAATGAGTTTTCCCGAACACCATCGCTAGAACAAAACCGTCCATTAATTTTTATTAGCGTATTTTTTTGTTTGCCGCTGTTAAAGTGATGTAGATATTACCTCCGTTGATTGTTGCGGGATCCGCTGTTATTATTATTTGAAATGTAATATGATTTGATGGTATGTAATAATATCAAATTTATTTACTTTTTACGTTTTGTATTGGCTTTTTCTACCTATTTTTAGCAAATTGTTTTTTTCATTTCTTTTTTTTTAAATTCGGCTAAGGATAAAATCGGGTATAACTCTGATAAATATGAACCGATTTGGATGATTTTTTGTTTGTTTGAAAGAGTATACTTCCGAGATGGTTCCATACAAATTTTATCAAAATCTGACCATGCACTTCGAAAATACGGCACTCAACAAAAAAAAAACAAATTTTTTTTCAGCGATGTTTGGGACGTACAGTCTGAGGCAAAAACAATATAAATCTAAATGAAATGAAAGATCAAAATCAAATTATGAATTATTCACTTTAAATGTAGGAAAGTCAAATTCGTTTTTAAACTAGATAAACAATATTAGTACTTATGTTTAAATCCTTATTTCGTATTTTAATTAACTGTTATTTTAGTCAAAAAATGAATATATTTGTTAATATTATGAAAATTTTTGTTTGTGAATATCATTTAAATTCATCTGTCAGAAATAAAAAAACCAAATATTTTATTATTATAAATGACTTCATAAGTGAAAATACCATTAAATAACACAAGAAATATTATTAAATAACACTCTTTAGAACATAAATGTAATCAAAATGATAATATAAGTCGTTTACATGCATAAACATATGAAAAAAATATGACAATTAAAAATACAAGACGTGGCAACCTAATTGCAATCTGATTGGTCCAATTCGAACTATCATTATTTTTGTGTATACATTTAGTATTCAGTGCATTGTTGCCAATTCATCACTTTTACTTTTTATAATGTTTTCTTACACATTAATTTTTTTTCTCTGAAATGAGAGTAAAAACTAATAAGTTTTGTACAGAAGTAAAAATAAATAGAAAAAAAAAATGTTTGGCTACGTTTTTCGGTGTTTAAATAAGGTTTGAATTAGATTTTTTCAACTCTCCATAAGAAGACGTGTTAAAAAGTGCAAACTTTAAACTGCTAAAACTTTCAAATCTGAATTACGTAATTCATCTTATCATACTTAAAATTACATTCTGTCAATTTTTTAATATCCTGTGTATGTTTTTAATTACCACCAGAACATCCTAAGAAAAAAATTAGTGACCGTTTTCATTCTGTTTTTATCAAACCTACACAATTTTTAATATGAATCATACCAAAAAAAACTTAACGTATTATCAGATTTCAATAACAAATCTACTGCATACAATTCGTAAATACTTTTTTTCAGATAATATATTTTCTTTCAATTATAAAACCCGGGGTCTAGTGGGTTTAAGCGGTACGGGGCGAGAGGGGGGAAGGGGGGATACTTCTTCCGCCTGAACAAGACCCTTTCTAATCGCAAGTCCCGTCTCATGGCTCGCTAGATTCTGCAGCACAAGCATCGGTCATTATTTGTAGTTACTAGCGCGTTCATTTTTTGTGTGTTTTATCTCCACTTCGAGATTTATTCTTGTCTTATGTTTGTAATAGGAGTACACATGTTTTTTGTACGAGTTTTAGATTCGTGTGATTACGATTGGCATTTCTCTATTACAATATAAATAAAATAAATATACCTCGGGTTGCACAAAGCAAAAACTAATCAACGATTAGTTAATCGGTTGATTTCAATCCATGATTATTGTTTATTCTAAACTTATTCTCAATTTGTAAATGAACAATTCACTAAATACGACAATTTTTTACCTTATAGTATGTATCATAGCCGTGATTGTTTTTTTTAGAATTGAGGTAATAATGCTTTAAAAACAACTGTTAACTAATCGTGAATTATTTTATTATAATTATTATAATCTAAAACAAACTAGGCTTTTTTTGCATATACATTGATAAAATGAGCATTATATCTTATATTTCTTCAGTAATCCACCTTAAATTTTACATTTTCGGAAAGAAAACATTACAGTCTCCATATTTATATACTTACAAGTAACACTACCCAAGTGCCTCATGCCGATTTTCTTGAAACTTTGCACACATGTAATACATCAAAAAACATTAAACTAGTGTTTTTTTATTTTGGCTAACAATGCGTTTTAAGGCTATAAAACACATTCGAAAGTTTAACTCCATTTAGCACAATTTAGCCATTTTTAAATGACGGCAACGCACTATTTTTTAAGGCTGTTCATGCTGATTTTTCCGAAACTAAATTCTACGAGATGTCGCCACCGTAGAAAACAAAAATTATTTGCTCAAGTCTAGCTCTGAGGGGAAATGACAGATACAAGTAATTCAGTGACAATTGACGATCGAATGAAAAATGGGATATTCACGAAACTAAACAGAGATGAAGCTACAAAGGATAGAACTAGTTCTTGTGTTTTTAGGTTCACATTCAATATTTTCAAATGAAAATTGCAGAATTATTATAAAATTAGAAAGCTTAAACAAATATCTATGTCGTGGTATATTTTTTTCTCCGTATTTTTCAAGAATTTTTGTTATATATTGAGTTTAGCATATCAAGAAAAATACACACATTTTCAGATTTTTTTTATTAATATATAAAAAAATTAAATTGAAAAATTAAGTATGTCATAACATAGAAAAATTAATCTAGTTTATCACTGTATTTTTTCCTAAATGATTTATTAGTATTGGTCAGAGCTGAACTTAAAATACAAAACCGTAATTTCTCTATAGTAATTCTTATGGCAATTCAAATAGCATGTTTAGCCTTAATGTTTGCATATGTGAAATTTTAAGTTAAAAAATCAAAAATCGCATTTTCATAATTTCAACTCATATTTATGTAAAATAGCAATGAAGTTAAATTGAAAATGAATAAATTGATGAATAATGTTGTTAAATACAATATAATCAGAATTATATTAAGCTTTGTATTGTTGTATCTGGTAACAAAGAAATAAAGACCACTTAATTCACTTTGCTGTGATTAACTACAGCAATTACTGTGTTTTATTGTTTGCATTTACCTTATTATGGGCCTCATTTGATCGCATTAAACAACAAAATGTTACGGTATGTGGAAATGGAAATAATTTACTTGATAATAAACATTTATTCTTTAATTGTTTTTTCCCTTCTATTTATAAATACATTATACACATACATTCAAATCTTTCACAATATATATTATACATGTACATATATTATTGTATATGGTTTACGTGGAATTTAGGAACTGTCACTAAAGAATGTTAGGTAAAGCAGATTTCTGTTAATAAATAATAAATTATTCGGGTACAATTTTCAGACGATTAACCCATACTTTTTATTTCTTCGAATTTTTGGATCAAGATCTGAATTCTTATTGAAAATATGACAAAAAGATAAATTCGATACACGACATAATAATTATCAGTGACAGATTATTATCATGATAACCCAATGTCATATTTATAGGACAGCACTTTTTTTAACGATGATAGTCAGTACCTGGATTTTTTTTTTAAATTATTGATATTGTTATGCTTTCTTTACACTCTCATAAGTTTCGTCAATTTAAAAACGTTTTACTAAGTGAAAAAAATGTAACTATAAATGTCGGCTAACTGGAATAATTACACTGTTATTTTAAAAGTATTATAATTTGTCATTGAATGAACTTTAGAGTTCGTTTTAAAAATTATTGTAAGAAGAAAGACTTAAAAAACATATTAGTAATGTAAATCAAATTAACAACGTTATTATATCAGAGAAAAAAATTATTCCGGCCGGATTTCACGATTTTATTCCGGTTCCGGTTCCGGCCGGAACTACTAAATTCCGGCCGAGTTTACCGGAATTTTTAAATTTTGTTATTTTTTTCAACTAAGAAATTCATAAATAATATAATTATGAATAAATAACATTTTATTAATGAAAAATCATTTCGTAACACAAAGGCAGTTTTTTATTATTTGTTTTATCATAATATGATTGAAATTTTAGCATTAATTGATTTTAAATATATTAATAATAAAGTCATTATATTACGGGTACGGACATTGAACTGTTCAATAATAAACTAAAGATTTTCGAAAATTTTGGAATATTAACTGTAAAATAAGACTTATTCTGCATTTTTTAAATAATACTGTAGTCCTGTTTTTTCAAAAACATTTCCCGATTGAAACTAAAATGTTTTTTCGGCGAACTCACCCATATAAAAATATATCTTTAAATAATAATATTCAAAATAGTGGCCCGAGAAACATTTGTTACTGCACAAGTATTTATGCTATTGGGATTAGCTATAAAATCAGAAAGACTCACATAGTTATTTCTCTAAATCTATCATTAAATTTATATTAAGTTAATAATTACTACTTAACTAGTAGTATTTATTAATATTGCATTGCACTAGAACTAAATTAACGCATATTAGTGCTTTAATTTCGACTTTTCGAGTAATTGGTATTCGATATTTTATTTATCGATACTTCATACGATTTTCTCTTTTATGAATTTGTTTAACTACTGTTTTGATTTATCATACATATTTACTTAAATAAATTTGACATACCTACTTGAAATTTAATTATATTTGATAGAAAAAAACGTATGATATATAAACAATTTAAAACACCTTATAAAGCTGTAGAAATCACAGGATATGTAGAAAATACTAAGTTTTATAATATAATGTAAGACTCTACCCCCCTAATTTTTAAGAAATACCATATAAAATAATGTTATATTAATTTATGATGATAATCTATGTATATAAAGCATATTTATACCATTTTAGTTATTTTATTATCATTATTAACTGAAATATAATTTTTTGAAAAAAATTCCGGTTCCGGCCGGAATTCCGGCCGGATTTTTTTTGTGAATTCCGGTAATTCCGGTTCCGGCCGGAATCGAAAATTTCGGTTCCGGTACACCCCTACATAGGACACTGGGAAGTAATGGGTTAAGTAGCCTATGTCCTTCTTCAGGATGCAAGGTATCTCCCTGCCAAATTTCATCAAAATCGATTCAGCGGTTTAGGCGTGAAAAGGTTACAAATAGACAGATATACTTTCGTATTTATAATATTAGTATGGATTGGTTTTTAATATTAATTTTTAATCAATGTACCCTACAATGTGCATTATTGAAATAAATATATTAATTATTTAGTGATAAATATTTCCATTAACAAACAAATGAATATAGAGCTTTGATATATGTATATATAAACAAATAACAATAAAGCACGTTGTTTATAAAAATCCATTAATAAACGAAAACTCATATAATATTAATTGATGAATAAAACATATTTGAAATGTGTCGTTCAAATCTGCATGCAATATTTTTAAAAATCAATGAACTAAAAGGTGTTTGAATGAATTCCCATTATCACTCTGTATATTTTTTCATAAATTTTCATAAATATTTTCTCGCATGAGTTTCGTGTTGGGGATAATGAAAATAAATGATATTACAGTAAAAAGTCATTAATTTTATGGGAAAGTGATATATTTGTCCCAATTTTGCACTTATTTATTAATATTTTTAAATTATTGTATTGTTTGATTTTTTTTTGTCCGCGTGGAATTTAGGTTAGCAAAAATTACACTATAAAGAGCAAGATAATACAGGTTTTTGTTATGATAGTCGATTAGTTTCGTATTTGCACGCTAGATGTCTACGTAAAAATAGTATAACCTTGTCACACATAATTTTTTTTATATATCTAATAAATTTATCAGGATACAATGTAGCCTATATTCTTCCTCAGTATGCAAGCTATATCTCTGACAAATTTCATCAAGATCGGTACAGTGGTTTAGCCGTGAAAAGGTAACAAACAGACATAGTTACTTTCGCATTTATAATGTTGGTATGGATTTAAATTGAATTTATAGTACTGAATCTTACTATTTTTCTTACGTATAAATATACACATCTTGTCTAGGTTTCGTAGATGAAGTCACGTCTCAGTGTGAAGCCTTAAGACTTTAAAAAATAAATTTATTATTGTCGTTTTCATTGAAGATTTAGGATTTAATATTCAAATTGTTCTGCTTCTTAGAAGAATTATTTTATGTTACACTGGCTCAATAAAATTTTGACCAAATTTTTATACACAAAGCAAAATTCACATTTTTAATTTTTATTCGCACAAATTTAAAGAGTGGATTTGGAAAGCTATAACTCTTTTCTTTATAATCCCATCAAAAATGGTCGTACAGCGATACATAAAAGCAAATTTAAGTGAAAAATCTGATCAATATTTGGTAAAAAAAACAATCATGGCTCGTTGAAACTCTTAAAATTGAAGTAAATTTTCTAATTCCTTGTTAGCTGTATATTCAAGATTCAATAATACAATGTCTGCTGGACAGTTCATTTGTTTTATACTGTGACGTCATCGCCAAGACTTTTTTCTAATAAGTAATTTGTGATAAACAGAATATAAATAAATAAACGACCAAAACTGTCTACATAATAGTTGAAAGCACAATACAAATTCATTTCTTGTCGATGTAATACGTCATTCACAAGAAATTTATATAAAATGGCGGCTGTCAAAATATTCAGAGCAGATTTTGTTTTATTGAATCATAGGCTGTATTATCAATATTTAAAAAAAATCTTTTGATTCCAAAAAATTCTTTGCATTTAAATTTTAATATTTAATATTTTCATCGGACATACCATAAGAACCCAAAAAAAGGTCTGACAAATTAATCAAATAGAACGAGTGATTTTACTTTTTTATATGACATTCATGCAAAAAATCAGAACATCCAGGTTGAAAGGATGCATTCATATGAATTGAAGTTGAAATTATATAGCAACCTATATATAATGTATCCATTGAAAGTTTGTAGGAAAAGTGAGAGATATAAAAAAGAGCAGATCTATTAAACCTTTGGGACATATGAATAACACCAGATTCGCAACTACTAAAGCTTTTACATTTCTATTAACCAGTTGGGAAAAATTACATAAACAGATGGACTGAAATTTGTTGTATACATATTTTAATGTTATTTATTTCATAATAGCCTAAGTCTATATGGATGTCGGAATGTCACCAAATCTTTTGGATAATTGTAATAATCTATATACATATAATAACTGATTTATCATCGCCGAGCCGAAACCCCTGGACCTAGAAACGTGAAATTTCAAGGGCGTCTTCTTTTTATGATGTTAACACCCACTAAGAAAGGTTTTTTTTCAAAATTCAACCCATACGGGGTGTTAGAAGGGTTGTAAAAGCTTGTATGTGAAAAGTTGAATTTTTCAAAACGCAGGTCTGTATCTCAAACCGTTCTCGAGATATGGTTTTTTAAAGTTTTCGTTTTTTAAAAAAATCGGAGAAAAATGGTCGTAACTTTTGAACGTGTGGTCGGATTTGATTTTTGTTGACAGATTTGAAATCAGCGTATCAAAATCTATAGAATGACATGTAAAACACTTAAAAATTCGACAAAAAATTTTTGTCGAAAATCGACATTTTTTTAAGGTATAAGTAATACCTCTATGAATTTTTTCGATTTTTCACGAAATTTTTTTTTGTGGAATTTCGAAGTATTATACATGTCATTATATAGATTTTGACACGCTGATTTCAAATCTGTCAACAAAAATCACATCCGACCACACGTTCAAAAGTGATGGTCATTTTTCTCCAAAAATTTTGAAAAAACGAAAACATTAAAAGACCATATCTCGAGAACGGTTTGAGATACAGACCTGCGGTTTGAAAATTTCAACTTTTCACGTCATTTTCTATATAAAAAACATACTTTTAACCAAATCTAAAATTCAAATTTTTTTCGTAAAATTTCATGCATCAAACTTTAATTTACCAAAGAAACATCAACTAAAATACAATAAATTGCATAGAAAGACCATAGATCACTAAAATAAACAACAATTTAAATTATTTTTCATGCAAACACTTCAATATTTAATAGATTTATTCAAAATACAATTTTCTTCAACTGTATATTATAAATATAAATCTAAAAAATGTTTAAAATACATATGTGAACCCCATCTCCACCCTTCAAATATAAAACTGTACACGTACAAAAATTTAAGAACATTTTTATACAATTTTGTTATTAAGCGTTAATTAAAGTGGGTTAGTTTGACAATTGACTCGATTGTGTTAGTTTCGATTTCACCACTGAAGGTGTACCTCTCTAAGCATTCCCTACTGTGGTAAAAACTGGCAAAAAAGACTAACAGAGACAAAGCGAATATGTAGCCAATACCTGTCTCTTTCTAGAATTGTAATTGGTCACAGGTTTGCAGTTATTACAGACCTATAGAAAAGAGACAGGTATTGGCTACATATTTGCTTTGTCTCTTTAATGAGAGTGGTAAATTTTGTGAGCCTATTGCTCAGTCCATTATATAAGTCTATGAGCTACTCGTATCATCGAAAAATTCATGTACACTCATCGCTTGAATTACCGGCGTTGTTGGTAATTCAACCGCTTGAATTGCCAACGTAAAGAGGGGCCCCCACAACCGTGCCAACCTCAACGTAGATTGGTGAATTGAAATTTCGCGCAGAAACACAAATCACGGTAGTATTATGGAGGGGATAGTAGAAAGTCGGCAAATCGCGCGTTTGGCCCGCCGGTAAATCACGTATGTGAACTTAGCATCTCAAATGTTAGCATCTCAAAAATAAACTTCAGTTCTGCTTGCATCCAGCATAGTTCTATAGTTCCTGATAAGTTTTAACAATAGTTCCGTTGATTTTCCTAGAAAAAATTGATCTGAAAAAATGAGATGCTAACTTCTCGTAACACCTTATAGCATATCAGCGGAATTCAAAAATAAACTTCAGTTCTGCTAGCATCCAGTATAGTTCTATAGTTCCTGATAAGTTTTAACAATAATTTCGTTGATTTTCCTAGAAAAAAATTGATCTGAAAAAATGAGATGCTAACTTCTCGTAACACCTTATAGCATCTCATTGTCAGCGGAAATCAAAAATAAACTTCAGTTTCTATTGATAAGATGCATACAGACTGTGAAACTCTCCGGAATTATACTATTTAGATGTTAAATCGTTTAATTCCGCTGAGATGCTATGAGATGTTACGAGAAGTTAGCAGAGCATCTCATTTTTTCAGAATTTTTTTTTTATGAGAAAATCAACGGAACTATTGTTAAAACTTATCAAGAACTATAGAACTATGCTGGATGCAAACAGAACTGAAGTTTATTTTTTAATTCCGCTGAGATGCTATAAGGCGTTACGAGAAGTTAGCATCTCATTTTTTCAGATCAATTTTTTTCTAGGAAAATCAACGGAACTATTGTTAAAACTTATCAGGAACTATAGAACTATGCTGGATGCAAGCAGAACTGAAGTTTATTTTTGAGATGCTAAGTTCACATACGTCGGTAAATCAAAGGTTGGTAAATCGCGAGATGAGTGTACCTCCTACATACAACAAATAAATTTAAAAGTTTTTGAAGTGGGTTTTATTTTATATTATGTTTTTCGATTTTGTATAGGACCAATAAAATTTGGGGGTAAACCGAACATTTCCTGAAAAATTTATTGAAATTGAAAATAATGAGGTACAGTTATACCCCCACCTATTAAATAACGAAATGTACCCAGTGGTATTTTACAAAATAATAATGTTATTTGTCAACTAACATTTAAATAAACTGGCTATAACAAACGTACATCATTTGGTTACAATTTACATTCCCTATTCATTATTTATTAAAATAACAATATAAATTAACGTTGATGACGTTTATAAATCTGTAAACATAGCTATTTTTGTTTATGATGCTAAGTTATTGCTGCTTTATATATAATTGAGTGGATTCCCTAAGCGCAATGTATGTACTTGCGTTGGCCATTGTTAAATATTTACGCAAAGTATATTAGGTCGTTGAAAGAACACAGAATGTTGATTCTGTACCGTGCATATACCTACTGTTGTTCTTACCAGGTTTTCCTAAGAATAAAAAGTATACGCGCAATAACACGGTTGTTTTTCTTTCAGAGAAATTTGCATTAGATAAAGACTTTTATGGTCGTGATATAAAATTAAAGAAAATTAAAAATTTACTGGAAGTAAATTTGTTTCATCCCTGATTTATAAAATATAGAGAATATATTGTAAATTTTCATTATTATATTTTATTAAAGAGGTTGACACTATTGGGTGCTGGGAATGGTGCGGGTAAGCGCTTGTGGATAAGCATAGAGTGGAGGCAAGGTTAAATTAAGGAAAATTAAAAATTTACTGGAAGTAAATTTGTTTCATCCCTGATTTATAAAATATAGAGAATATATTGTAAATTTTCATTATTATATTTTATTAAAGAGGTTGACACTATTGGGTGCTGGGAATGGTGCGGGTAAGCGCTTGTGGATAAGCATAGAGTGGAGGCAAGGTTAAATTAAGGAAAATTAAAAATTTACTGGAAGTAAATTTGTTTTGCCACAGATTTATAAATCATAGAGAATATATTGTAAACTTTCTTTTATTATATTTTATTAAAGAGGTTGACACTATTAGGTGCGGGTAAGCACTGTGGAAAAGCATAGAGTGAAGGCAAATTTTGTCTCTATTTTTTTTCACACACTTATCATTTTTTTTTAAATTAAAAAACGAGTTTCATTCTAAATTTTTTAAAAAATGTATAGATATCTATGTAAATTAATAAAGAATATATGGTATGCTCAAATTTTCATCAAATTCTCTCTATCACAACGCTTTGAAAAGTCATGTCATATCTCAAAATTATACAGTTCTCATAAGAATGCATTTTTATTTAATATCTCTTAAATTATTATCCTAATGACCCTGAAATTTTGTAAGGATTTTTGTTATTTTCAAAATTTCATTGAAATCTCCGTTATTGGTGTCAACCTCTTTAAATGAATAATATTAGTTCTAGTTCGATTAGGTATTTGATACTTTTGATAGTAAATTCTAAAATGTTGTAAAGAGTAAAGTCTAACATATATTCTTTTGTTTACAGAAGCGCATCGCGCTTTGGAGCTCTTGGAAGACTACCATTCTCGGCTTGTGAAGCCCCAAGATAAGCAGTTGAGGATCGCTATCGAACGTGTCATCAGGATTTTCAAATCTCGCCTTTTCCAGGCTTTATTAGGTATGTGTTAATATAATTTTTCAAAACTAAATTAGCGAGAAATCATTAATTTATAGTGAATATTTACTAATTTAAATAGTCACTTCTTTTAATCATATATTATTACTAATAGTACAGGCAATGAAGGGAAAAATTACCCTGTTTTTGGAACAAATTCGGAGTGCAATGAAATTTGTTACCCATGTAGTATACATTATAGTACGTCTGTACACAAATGTCCCCATCTATAGGCCTTGTGGAAAATTTTTTAGAGCCGTTTGAAGTTTAATTTTGTTATTCTTGAATAACTTCAAGACAAATAAAGATACGGAGGCGTGCCTTATATCAAAATTTACAAAAATGTATTCTTTTCAACAATATTTTAAAATTTATTCCAATGTATGCACCTAAATTGCTGAAAAGTTACTGTGAATCCCAAAATTAAAGGCGTTTAATCTAATTTAATTTTATTAATGAATTTAATTTTATGATATTTATAAACCCATATACTTAATACTTATTAGCGAATTATAATTGTCGCTAACATAAGAATAAAATTATTGTAGATGGTGGAAAATTTAAGATAATACAAATAAGATGTGTATAACCTTTGTCATCACAACGTATTATTGTCGTGTTACTATTACACACTTCTCCCTAATTCTAATCTATTTATTATGTTCCTTACATTGTCTTACCCTTTCTACAACCACTCGAATATTCTTGGAAGTGGGGTGATATTCTGATGAAATTTGTTCGAAATATATTTGACAGAAGATTGGAAGTACATAATAGCACTTTATATTTCATTAACTTTTACTTTTGTTGATATACTCATATATTTCAATGTATTTTCTTATTATTTTTCTTGAAGCATTATTATATAAAAGTTTATTGTGTAGATGAAAATTAATAGGGTTAAAATTTATAATTCAAATAAATTTAAAAGAACTAAATATTAATATGTGTTACTAATATACAATCAAGTGTTTTTATGTGAAATAAGTCACAGTATTTTAATAACAAACGTAATTTTTAATTTGTTTGTCACGTGATCACAAACGCATCTGTCAGTATTATGACGTCACTAAATATGTTAAACGTCAAAATACTCAATCCCTATTGGTTTGTGTCAGTTTTAATAATAAAAGTAATTTTTAATTTGTTTATCACGTGATCACAAACGCATCTGTCAGTAGTATGACGTCACTAAATACTTAAATACACTCATCAAAAAAATTAAAGGATAATTTTTAACAAGCAAATATTTACCAATTTTCAAACAGTTATATTTCCGCGAAAAATGATTGGATTTGCATGATCTAAGGCTCATTCGAAAGCTTGTACCTTCTAGTTTTTGAGTCAAGAGCCCAATTATTTTTATCATCCCCTGCCGCTCTGGGCCAAGGGTTAAAACAGTTCAAAAAATTATCCTTTCATTTTTTATAAACTTTGAAAGCGTAAAATTTTTGTAAAAATTTTTTTACAAGAAAATCAATGATAGCTTTCGAAAGCTTGTTTCTGAAAAATTTTCAGTAACAATTGACGTCATGAGGCATAGCACGTGACTTTAAAAAAGCGTTTTGGCGAACAATTTATTCATTGTTTTTAAGTTAGTAAAATATTGGTAAAATTTTTTATGGCTTAATTAGTAAACTGTAAATTCACTACATTATTATAATTAACTACGTTATTTAAAATATTTAGTTTATTTATACACACAGTTGGTAAATAAACATTATGAGTACATACAAAATGTAAATAATATATTATAAAATATGTATATTTGTATGGGCAGTAAAATACTGCATAGTTAAATTATTTAAATTACATGAAATACAAACTAAATTCATTTATTATACATATATAATAAATGATATATATAATTCGCGTAAAATTTAGGTTAGGTATAAGCTGTCACCCTTGAAGAAGAAATAGAAGAAGGTTAGGTAATACAGATTTTTGTTATAGTCGGTAAAACAGGTCGCAATGTCACATACGCATTTTTTTGAGACACTATGTCCTTCCTCAAATTCTAAGCTATATCCTTGTTAAATTTCATTAAGATCGGTTCAGCAGTTTAACCGTGAAAATGTAAAGAAATAAACAGACGAACTTTCGAATTTATAATATTAGTATGGATTATAATAAAGTCCTGAATGATCTAATTGATTTTACTACTACCAAATAAAAATAAAAATATATAAATTGTTCATCAGTTAAAATCGACAATAAGTGGCTTCTGCTTTTACCAGAAATTAGATTTCATTACTGTTATATACATATATGTATGTATATGTACATGGCCAAAAGTATTTGCCACCCCCGTCAATTCTTAGATATGTAACTTTTTTTGACTTGACATGGAGTGGGCGAAATCGTGTTGTGTAAAGGGCCAAATGGGTTTAAAAAAGACACCCAAGTACTGTAAACTGCGTTAAAACCATCTCTTCATAAAATGTTCGGTATTACCAACATGAGCAGCGCCCGTTTACAGTAAGAAAACGCGCCTGTCACAAATCGCGAGTGACGATGAAGTGGTTCTCAGATAATGGGATTGAGCTCCTTTTTTGACCTCCTCAATCATCGGACTTCAACCCCATTGAACATCTTTGGTCGATATTAAAGCACACGATTAGAAAACACTCAATCAAATCAAATTAAAATATAAACAATATCTTGATTAAGGAGTGGCAAATAATTACTCCACAATAATGACGATGCTTAGTATCAAGTTTAAAAAAAGAGTAACTACTGTTATCATAACAAGAGGTATCTGTACAAAATATTAATTTATTATAATAAATATTTCCGTTATCATCAACTGGTATTATTTATTTAACCTGAGTGGCTAATACTTTTGGCCAAGGCTGTATAGGTATTATTCTGTAGCTATTAGATAGATGCGTACTATACTAGTATTCAGAGTACTCTATATACCTTTATGATCAAAGCGTGCGTTGCATATAGCTCGGAATACATACGTGATTGTAGTTATATTGTCACTTTACTAATACCGTTAATTGGTCTTGATGTTGTGCTAGAACACACTAGATATGAGTTATTAATTCTCGATAGTTTCAATATAATACGATATTAGATATTTAAAAGTACAGTAGAATACAGATATAACGACCCTTAAGGGACTGACGACACTTGGTCTTACTAACCGTTAATAAGTACTTATTTTTATTTTTTTTAATAGTATGTTTTTGCATAATGGTCCATTGAAAACGGCACCTCTTAAATCTGACCTCAGTGGCGTTAACAGCAATTTGTTCAAATGAATCATCTGAGGGCAAAAAACGAAAAAGATTCTTAAAATATATGTTATTAGCTATAGCCGGACGTAGGGGATTTTCAAAATAACGTTTAGAAAAAAAATGGCAACCATTTGAAAAAAAAATCAAAATTTTCGTGAAATTGTTTATAAAAAAAAAAAAACATAAAAAAACGGCTACGTCCGGCTGAAAAGGCACGTTTCCTCTACAAAATTCATTTTGAATCAAATCGATCAGACGAAAATTGTCTTAATTATGCTGTCAACCAGGTTAAAAAATTGATTTTGAGTAAGTGGCGTTTAAAGTTTTGGAAGAGATAAATCGAATATTATAGCATGACAGCATTTGGCGCTCTTTTCGAATTTTCACTTGAAACTTACATATTTTTTGGGGTATAAACTAATAATTTATAAACAAATAAAAAAATTGTTTTTTTTTTTTAATTTTACACTGTTCATACCCTTAACCCGTTTCATGCCAAATGGTATAAATTTAGCGTAAATTTGTTAAAATTTGGAAAATTCGTCCGCCATATTGGATCCGCCATCTTGGATTTTGCAAATCCGACTTTAAATCCATGATCAGCGGCTTCGAAAACCCTTATATACCAAATTTGGTCCAAATCGGTTGACTTTGTAAAAATCGTAATTTTTTGCGTGGTTATGGCCGCCATCTTAAATCCGCCATATTGAATTTCCTTACTTTATATCGGTCCTATCTTTTAGACAAATCGATTATTTCACCAGATATGAAGAATTAGCCTCCTACCGTAAGTGCTTCTTGTTCAAATTTACGATTGTTTGGAAAAAAATATTTGAAATTTCATTTTTTTTTTGCTTACAGCTGCCATATTTAAAAAAATGGCGGCAGATAGAACAATTCTGCCGCCGGATTCGGAAAGAGCAGAAAAAAATACGATAGAACATGTTTCTTAGAAAGCTTTGGTTGATTGATTCACTAAAAAGCAAACGATTGAAAACAGTAAAAAAATTTATGCCATTTGGCATGAAACGGGTTAAGAATCAGTGTAATATTATACATATTTAACCTAATTGAACTTTCGTGTGATTAGTACCACGAGAAAATACAAAACTTTAATAAAACAAAGAGAGCAAGGATACTGTATCTTATATCAACTGATCCATAAATAAGTATATACACGGGAACAATATAAACTGGAATTTTCTTCATGAAATCTTAAGCAACCTCCGTGAAACAGGCGTGTATATATTATACCATAATGGAAAATGCAAAAACATTTTAATGACTGTGTCTCAGGGTGAACGTAGATGGAAGAATTACTGAATTATTATTAATTGGATGTTTACCCTAGCGGTAATTGTCTTCGCAGATAATCTTCTCGCATTGATCTTTACTTTCTGAATTGTTCAGTAAATTCATTATGGAATGTTATATACTTATTGCTTTTTAATTAAGTCATTTTTGATGTTATTTACCATTGTTTGTATGTATAATAAATACTACTTTCATTTTGAATATTTTATGTAGATATCTACAACGTTTTAATTAGAGTTTTACATTTTATATTAACCTTTAGAAGGCTGGGATTTCAGGGGGCATTTCGCCTTCAGAAAACTGGTATAAAAGGTACCTTATACACTGGTAGAAAGGATTTCTCAAACCAAGTAAACCTTTTTTTGTATTTAACGAAAACAATATTTTCTTAAGATAAGCAATAATCTCTTAAACCAACTATAGTATTCTTGAACGAAGGAACAATGTAGTTGGATTAAGAGTATGTTTCTTATATTAAGAAAATATTGTTTTCGTTATATACAAAACAAGGTTTTCTTGGTCCAATACAGTTTTTTTTTCTGTGTATCATTGATTGATTATACACGGAAAAAAAAGATGATTTAAAATTTGTATCACAAATGACGTAAAAATTCAATGGTACGAGTGGCGTTAGTTTTGCATCGAGGTGATACAAATATTGTATCACTGTGATGTAGATTTTACATCACCGTGAAGCAAATTATGCGTGCCCTACACGCATGCGCGTGCGAGTTACCGGCGATCCACATATAGTATGTTTCGCTTTGCCCGCCTGAATATTGTAGAGGTTATATTTGTTGTTGATGTTTGGTGTCACATGTGTTTTTTTTATATATTGAGAATTGTTTAAAAAAGAAGTTTTTAAAATATGGCCGATGAATTTGTGTGTTCTATGTTGAGAAATTATTGTCTTGAAAAATACATTTCAAGGTTTGAGGGTACGTATATCAACAGTTCATTTCAATTTAAAATGTAACCTGAAAAAGTTAAAAAATAAAGGTGTAACTAAAGTTGTAGCATGAATAACATTTAAATAATAAAGATAATGTTTTGCATAAATAATTTTTTAGTGTCTTTTTTTTCATACTAAAATTAGCCGACATTCAACAATTTTTTTTATTTTTTATTAATTAAATTAGAACTAAAAAAATTTTTTTTTAAATTGCACGTATAGTTTTTAAAATTTTCTATATGTGAAATTTTTTCTTTAAATTTTTTAAAAACAATTTTTCAACAAAATAATTTATAAAAATTTTCAGATGTCAGCTAATTTAATTTTCATTTTTTTTAAATAATTACTTTCATTTTGCCCACTGCTTTAATCAATCAAATAATTAATTAAGAAATATAAATTCATGTTAATTTTATGAAAATTACAGTTGCAGATATTTAATAAATTTTAGAATTTTTTTAAGAAATAAATAAGTGCAAAAAAAATTGACATGTAGAAATTTAAAAAAATTAAAAGTGCAATTTTGTAAAACTAATTTTTTGGAAGATATTTTTTTGTTAAATAAAATTAAAAAATTGTGAAATGACTGCTAACTTTAATGTCGTTTAATTTTAGGTTATACATTGACAGCCACTAAATAAACGGTAGTATCTATAGTTTAGTCACCGTCAAGTTAGTCCCATTTAAAATACATTAGATACAAAAATTGTATCACCGGGTGGCGTAAATTTAGCATCACCTCTGTTGATTTCACAGGTGATACAATTTTTGTATCACCTGATGAGATTTTAAAGCCACTTTTTTTTTCGTGTAGACAAAGTGTCAATCTCGGGGTGAGCCAATATATTGGCTTTCTGGCCCCGAAAGGAAGGTGTTAAAAATTTCAAATTCGAAAAAATATTATTTTAAATAGTACATAACCATTTTTCATTATACAAATATACGTTTTCGATGTATTTTTTGACGCTGAATCCAAATCTGACGTCAAAAATATAGTAAACTCAAAAACAACTCCTGTTATAGAGTAAAAAACCATCCCTTTGCCTCGTGTGAACGATTTTTATTTATTGGTATTAAAAATAATTAATAATATTAGAAAAATTAATATTTTAATCTAAAAACAAAAATTAAAGATTTTCTGGTGCGCCAAAATATTGGTTTTCCAGCCCTCTAGAGGTTAAGGAGTTAAATCACTCAGGTGTGCATAAGAAATATTTTTTTTGTTTTTGTTCCGAAAGAAAAACAATAATATATTTGGATTCCCGGGAAAAAAATGTTGATTTCGATTTCGATAGATCTTCATTTTGAGACATCATCATATTTTTCACCGGTTTTTGATCTGTGGAGACTTGCAAAGATCTAAAACGATCTACAAAGATCTCAGAAGAGAATTGCAAATTAACAAATTTTCAACGTTTTAATCTCTATCACGATCTACAACGATCTTTAGAGATCTTTGTAGATCCTTTTAGATCATTGTAAGTCATTGTAGATCTTTGCAAGTCTCCACAGATAAAAAATCAGTGAAAAATATGATGTTGTCTGACTTTAATTGTTGCAAAACAGCATTAATAAGTATGCAATATGGCAACGTTTTGTATAGGTCAAAAAAATTTCCTTAATTGCTCCTCATGTATCTGAAATTGCTCCAACTCTAAAAAAAATTAAACAAAAGTTATTAACTATACAAAAACAAAAAACAAAAAAATATTGATAATTTAGAAAAACTAAGTAGAAAGCATGCTGGAGCAATTAGGGAGCAATTGATTGACCATAAAAATTATTACAAAAAACGATTCGTTTTTGAAAAATACCATATAACTATTCTTTTTTTTGTTTAGTTAATAACTTTTGTTTAAATGTTTTTAGAGTTGGAGCAATTTCAGATACATGAGGAGCAATTAAGGAGCAATTTTTTGAGCTAAAAATTTTAGTTGTTTTTCACAAGTCCGCGCTAACTTCCTGACGGTCTTAACCCATGCAAACTTTTCTTATGTGTATTAATGACATTAAAATTCCCAAAAACAGAATATTTTCTGCAACCAGATACTTAAAATATATTTCACTTTGAAAAACAATAAAGCACGAATAAAAATTTACGTATCTCGAGTCGAAGGGATAAAAAAAATATTCTCAGAATAAAATATTTTTGGTTCGAGTATCATAAATAGAATTTAATATTCGATTTGGCGAAAAACACAATCCCCTTACACGGACATAACAGTTATTATTATGTGACATAGATGTCCAGTAGCGATGTTCGAACAAAATAAAGCAATATTTTCTACGAAATGACCAAATAAAATAAATCTTTTAACTTCAAGATAGCTTGGAAAACTTTCTGACGTCCTAGAATCTTGTCTTGAACTTTGTCAACTTATGCGCTTATAGTCCAAGAGGTGAGCGCCAAGATTTGCAACTACTTTTAAAAGCTGATTTTTTAATATTACGTTACATTTGTGGTGTAGATAAACAGCCTGCCGTCAGTCAGCTAGTTTCGTTAGCATTTAGCGCGGGGGTGGCTTTATCTTTGTAAAAAAAAACTATACACGTTGCAACTACTTTCTAAAATCTGAAAATTTATTTGTAAGCAGTATACTAAAAGTAAGAACCTCTTTTATCATAGTCAGTCATCAAAATCTTGCAACGCGTTCAACTCGTAAAAAAATCTATACATCATGAAAGTACTTTCTAAAATATGAAATTCGGTATAAGAGTTAGGAATATTATTATTAATAAAAAAAAATAGTCAGTCCGAATTTTACCTTAACAAATGCCGTCAGCAGCTGATTTACCACTCCCACGCCAAACGCTAACGAAAGTAGCTGACTGACGGCAGGCTGTATACACTCATCGCTTGAATTACCGGTGTTGTTGGTAATTCAACCGCTTGAATTGCCAACGTAAAGAGGGGCCCCCACCACCGTGCCAACCTCAACGTTGATTGGTGAATTGAAATTTCGCGCAGAAACACAAATCACGGTAGTATTATGCAGGGGATAGGAGAAGGTTGGCAAATCGCGCGTTTGGCCCGCCGGTAAATCAAGCTGCCGGTAAATCAAAGGTCGGTAAATCAAGCGATGAGTGACGTAATGTCAAAAAATCAACTTTTAGAAAGTACACTCGCCGCTCCGAACAACGTAGGTATCGGTAATTCAAAATCTCCTAACAACGTCAGCTAGAGGGGCATCCACCACCTTAACGTTAATTGATGAATTTAAATTTCGCGCAGAAATATAGCAGTCACGATAGTATTGTGGTAGGGATAGGGGAAGGTCGTTTAATGAAGCGGTTGGCCAGTCGTTTCTCGGAACGTACGTTAATAGGATGATCGTTGTTTAGAGATTTGAGTGTTGTTGCAAATTTTGGTGCTCGCCTCCTCGACTATTGAACTTTGTCAAGTCATGCTCTTACTGTCATACTATTAGGTTAGATTTAAACACGTCGGTTTTATAAATTGCTACTTTACCTACTCTCTTGTTTATATTTATTACAATGCCTACATCAACTTCTACTTGCTATGAATTAATTAATATATTTTTAGGTTAGATTGCTATCTTTATTTTCTATTTACTTGACATTAATTAAGTTTACTTTGTCGGGGATTTCTGTTTTAGTTGGGAGAGAATTTATTTGAAAATTATTTTTTATTTGCTTTGCTTACCTATTCATTATTTGGCTACCCATTACTTTGTCCATTACTGGAGAAAAAGCATAAAAAAAATAAAAAGTTATAATAAAAAATATATACAGTAGAAATCTGTTATCACAACATCGACCTTAGAGTCTTAAGGGGTTAGGTGTAGTCAGAATTTTCAAGAAATCGATTTTTGTTTTTTGCATTTTTGGAAGCTGCTACAACGGCTGAAGAACTATTTAATGGCCCAGGAATAGTTGACTCGGTGTAAGTAATTAAATAATACATATATTACTTTACGTAAATTGAGTGTAAAACTTTAAATGCATTTTTCTCAAAACTATGTTTTTTGAACTGGTGACCACTGTAGCTCGAAAACCGCTCGGTAGATTTTAATGAAATTTATACAGCTTTTTGAAAACATGAAAAACTAGTGCCTGATCGAAGGATTTTTGTTTTTCTTTAAATTTCGATTTGTTATAAACAATTAACTGTTGGTTTTTTTCCCGAAAATCTTGAAAAAATTTCCTGAGGCTGCCATTTTGTTAATTTAAGAAAGAAAAAAAAATCTTCGATCAGGCACTAGATTATCTATTAATAAAACTAATTTTTTTTGTCCGATTGAATTTGGATGAATCTCCAAGGATAAGTGATGGTCACCGCAAGGAGCTTCGGTTAGAAATGGATCCACACAAACAGCCATTACTTTTAAAATTATTAATTTTTTTTTCTAAAATTTCTGTCAAGTCAAGTCGAAACCTTATTTAATGATGCTATGTTTTTACTTTTATAAAATAAAATAATTTACTGGCAAAAAAAATTATTTAAAATTGTCATTTTTTCATGTCTCTGACTACACCTAACCCCTTAAGCTTTTGAACAATGAAGACCCCAAAAAATCAGTTCAGTAGTTTTTGTAATAAGTCGGGACAAATAAACAAACAAACTTTTGAATATGACTGTATTTATTAGTAAATATTTTGAGTAAGCTTTTAAAAAAACTTTATTTAACATATTTTTTTCGTGGTGAGCACTATAAAATAATAAGTTGTTTTTTTTGCACCAGATGCAAAAATATGTTATACACAGTGGGGCAGTCTCGCGACAGACCAGCCGTTTAAAAACAACAAAGATAAAGAAAAGAAACTCAACGTTATAAACTTGCTTATGTGCCATAGAGATTTATCAAACGGCGGCGTTCAAGAAAAGTTTTTTACTTTTTTCGTATCTTCGAATTGTAGACATTTCCTTGATTGCTCTCAATGACAATTTTATTAGATGATACTTTTCAGAAAATGGGTTTTCTGATAGGTTTAGAAATTGAAACCTAATTTTATTAAAGAAAATGTACTCTTTAGATTGTTACTGTGATGTTTTCTACCTTTCGTACAGATAAAATATCTTTTTTTATTAAATGAACTTTTTTATCAGCAGGTTAAAACTCTCTCAAATATACTTAACTTGGATTATATTATATTTATAACTTTTTTATGACATTAGCAAGACATAATAATAAAATATAATAAATAAATTATTTGATGTAATGTAAAACATAACAGAAATATTTTTTATTGTTTTCATCTATGATATTCATGTAGGTAATATAGGTACCTTAACTTTAGTATATAATGTTATGGGCAATGTATGAAATCAGGCATTATATAGAATTCCTAGGTATTCTATAGAATGCCTAAAAATTACCAGGCAATATATGAAATGAATTTAATTATATACATTTCCTAGGCATTGTATAGACTAGAAATATAAATATAAATAGGGTGAACCAACCAATTTTGGTTCAGGCACAAATATTGGCTTATTTTATGTAATAAGAAATTACATAAAATTATTTTTCTTACTTCATACTGGTCTAATATGTTATTAAATGACTAAATAATAAACACATATTTTATTTTATTTATTATAACAATAAATAAAATAGTATATTGTGCAACTAGTGCGAAAAGTTGTCGATTGCCCACGAGAGCGAAGTTGAGCGCACTCGCTCGTGCACTCATTCGCTCGAGTGGGCAATCGACAACTTCGTACGAGTTGCACATACTATTTTTTATTACGAATGCGGGGATAATTGGAGTATAAAAACTGATAAAGTTAATATAAGTATAAATTATTTTTATTTAAATGTCAATCTGTTCTTTTTTTTCTTGTTATTTATTTTAATATTTACTGTTACTATAGAAATACGTATTTTGCGTGCGGGAATGAAATTTTACTTGTCGCACTCAAAATTCGTGTGGTAATTGTGAAGTGGGCAATTAGCGTCTTTTCGAACCCGAAAGCGTGCGCAAAGATTACTACTTTCCCCGCATGAATAATAAAAAAAATATTTCATAGTTTGCGTGAAATCGTTAGACATTGTATAGAATTCCTAGGAATTATATAGAATGCTTGAATTACATACTTTACCGATAACATATATAATCCATACTAATATTATAAATGTAAAAGTGTGTCTGTATGTCTGTTTGTTACTCATTCACGGCTAAACCACTGAACCGATCTTGATGTGATTTAGCAGAGAAATAGATTGTATCATGAGGAAAGACATAGATTGAAAATTGTACCCTGAAAAATGTATTAGATATAAAATGGGTATAAATGACATTTTGTACTTGTGATATTTTTAACGACTATAACAAAAATCTGTTTACCTACCTAAATTTCTTCTTTTTCTTCTTCTCTATGGGTGACAGTTCCTTAATTCCACGCAAACCATATACATTACATCTTATTACAGTCGAAATTGATTATAACGACATAGAAGGGACAAATCATATTAGGTCGTAAAAGTCAATTGTGGTAAAAACCGATAAAAAAGCAATTATATGGGATTCAGTCGGGACTTTTATTTTCAGTCGTTGAAACCGATTTCGACTGTATATTTTTGGCGCGAACGAAGTTGCGAGTAACAGCTAATTTTTTATATATATTCTTAGAAAAACAACGAGAATCGGGGTGGGGGGTTAATATAAAATTTAGAAAAAGTTTCTATGTAAAAAATTCTTGAAATTCCAAAATCTGTAATTGTTTTTTTAGTATCTTCGTGACCTTAAATCTGTAAAAAAAAGTATTCAATGAAAATTTCGTGATTTTTCATGTACACACAAAAAATACTGTATTGGACCAAAAAAATCTTGTTTTGTATATAACGAAAACAACATTTTCTTAATATAAGAAAAGTATTCTTAATCCAACTACATTATTTCTTCGTCCAAGAATACTATAGTTGGTTTAAGAATATATTTCTTATCTTGTTTTCGTTATATACAAAACAAGGTTTACTTGGCTCAAGTAAACCTTTCTACTTGTGTAGAATAATATTCCTGTATAAAAAATTATGTTTGCCTTCAAAAAAGGCCTCAAAACCGTCTAATTTGCTTATAATTTACGATACCTCACCCAGAAAACAAAACAAAAAGATAATCTTGGCTCAATACAATTTTTTTAATTCTAAAATCACATTTTAAATTTCACCAACGAATATATTTTTATTTAAGATTTTAACGGAAATTGTATCTCTTATGTATATAACAAAATTTAGTGAGATACGATACGAACTTCCGGTTTAAAAATGTCAATATTTCATGCAAATCTAAAAATGTAAATGTAATGGTGAAAACTGTAGATATAATTTAATTATAAACTTATTTTATGATTAAATTATTTTACTCGGATTTAATATCTTTATTTAAATATTAAAATCTCATCGACTACAGCTGTAATATACAAATCATTAATCAGACAATACCTTGACAAAGATACCTTTCCATAGACACTAACGATATATTATTCCTGAATAAAGATAATTTATCATTTATACAATAAAACATTCCCGACTAATTTTATCAAATATATAAAACTTTACGTCTTCAAATAATTGTAAGACAGAAGCAGGAACACTTAGAAACAGAAATGACAAATTGCTGAAATTTTCTTCGACAATGTACGAAGAATTCTCTTGTGTCCTAAATTGTGGACTTGTTCTTATGTTGGAAAATTCTATGTAAAAGTTTCTCTTGTGGATATACTCAAATATTTTAAAATATATATTATATTTTATGATATTTAATTAAAATACTACAATTAATAACATAATTTGTATTTTATATTATTATCACTTGGTTCCTGAATGTAAACAGCGTCTTTTGTACGTTTTTTCAGTATTTTTCACTGACTTAAAAAAGGAGGTTCTCTATATATTTGACAATATATGTATATTTTTAGCGCAATCTACGAATGGTAGCGCTTAATTATATGCTCGATTTTCCGTCCGTCCGTCTTCCACCGCAATATCTCGGCCCCCTGAACACCTAGAGACCTCGGGTTTTCGCTAAATGGTAGATCTGTAGTTCTACTTTAGCCTATTTAGGAATTTTTCCGGTCATACCCCCCCCCCCTTCCCAAAATTTGTATATATGGCTTCATATACCTCGTTGGACTCGGGATTGATTCACGAATCGATTGGCAAGGGTATTTTTTGAGTTGTGTCAAGTAGGTTGCGCGGGTTTTAATATTTTTTAATAAAATAAGAATTAATAATATTTTATGTTCGGGCATAACAAATATGCACTTGTTTTGACTTTTTTCTGTTTGTTTATTTGAAAAAGTATACTCTGAGGTAGTCCCATATAAATTTGACCAAAATCTGTCCAAGAATTTAAAAGATATGCCACTTAAAGGAAAAAATAAAAAACCGTCTTAATAAAAAATAAGAACATAAAAAACTAGTTATAAATCAAAAGGCCCACTACCCCCATACAACCCTGGTCTAAATTGGTTGATACTATAAATCAATAAAACATATTAATACTAAACTGGGTATAAAATTTCATAACTGTATCACAATGGGTTCTCTAGATATTAAATAAAAACTAATTTTAGGCAAAATCTTTAGGTAACTATAGCTTCTTCATGAATAATTTCCGGATATATGTTTATATGAACTTTTTTGCTTGAAATATTTTTCTCAATCAACGTGTATGACTGAAAAGTTTATTATTTAATATAACAATTTTCATTTACTATAACAATTTTTTTAAATAAAAATGATAAATTTCACAGGTTTATTTCCGTTATTACGTAGTTGAATAAATATTTATAAAAGTATGAAAATAAAATTATTATATTTACCTTAAGTTGGCACGCTTTAATCGAGTGATAAGATCTGCCGCTAAATTCACAAACGATTCGAGTTCGCTTTCTGTTTAAAAAACTGAAAACTGTCTTTTTTTATTTGCTTTGTGATCTTATCGTTGGCTGCCATAATAAAAACACCTTAAATTACTTTTTATTGTAAATATTACGAAACTTTGAAGCGGGTTCTACTTGGCTATATAGAATTAGTTTACGTAAAAAGACAAAACTTTTTCATTTTGTGTTTCATTCGGTATCGAAATACCAGAATGTTTCTTTTAAACACCGTAAAATAGATTTTAAGTGGACTGTACGAAATAGGTTAAACGAAATATAACATTGTTGATTCATACAACTGCATATATTAGTACAAAGAAACGGCTTACCTCTTTTGTTGTACCCAAGTACGGCTCTGCTCTTCCCAAATACAATTATCAGGATTGGATGGTAAAAAGGATATCAATTGTAATAATTCAAACAGCTATCCATGCGACTTCTAAGCACGTTCCTTTGATCGAAATAACTTTTATATGCAGTACAATAAGCACTTGCAACACTTAAAATAAATCAGTAACCTCACAAAAATAACGGAAAACTAAATACACTCTTCGATATATATTAAAACTATATAACATTCACATAAACGATTCTCAAATAAAATATAAACTCTACACATATAACTATGATGTATACACTTCTATCAGGGTCCAATGTTCACGTATATCTTTGTAAGAGACAACAATCGAACATTTACCGACACGAATATACTATATCTTTTCCAACAGGAATTGACACCTAACCTTGGTCAAGAGTTCAGACAGATCTGAGGTTAAACACACAATTAATTTTGAGTTGCCTTATCAGACGGAAATACGTAGACGCGCATGTGCAGCTCGTACATACCCCTCGACATGAAAGACTATTTCATTAACCCATCAACAAATCAAAATAAATTCCGCAACACACTAAAATTATCTTAACTAAGATACGAACGAAATATCAAACAAAACGAAATATACTAAAACAAAATAATTTATATTGTATATAAATCATTGGGTCGGTAGTGGGCATAATCGCACCACTGGACGTTTATAGACTCCGGACCCGGTCCGGACGTTAACTACCCGGACGATACCATCGGCCCCTGGAAATGTTTTTATAATAACGCCCAAAGGCCACCTTAATGGGGGTGTGTTATCGAATATGATGATAACAAGTGTTCCCACCTTGACTTCGGGACTACCGCCGTGCCACTTCTGTCGCCGCTGGAGCTGAGATATATAGTCCAAACGCCAGCGACGCCAGAACGACTGGACCAGTTGATCCAACAAACGTTTGCGGTCGAGTAAAGTTACGGACACATCAGGCAAGGGTAGAGCGGGAATAGAGGTTAAGGGAGTAAGAGTGAGAAAATGTGCGGGGGTTAAAGGGAGAGGGTCCGAGGGGTCTGTACTCAGCCACGATAGAGGGCGTGAATTCAATAACGCCTCGATTTGAGTGAGAACTGTCGATAGTTCTTCAAATGTCAAAATTTGATGCCCTATAACCCGGCACATGTGTGACTTCACGGCCTTAACCTGGGATTCCCAAACCCCTGAAAAATGTGGGCATAAGGGAGGTTGAAAAACCCAAGAAATTTTCCGAGAAACTAATTCCTGATGGATATCGTCGCGGTAAGCTTTCGAATTTAAAAATTTATATAAATCGTCCAATTCGTTGCGAGCACCAATATAATTAGTACCATTGTCGCTATAAATCACCGACACCGCGCCTCTTCGAGCTAAAAATCGCTTAAAAGCGGCTAAAAACAACGCGGTCGATAAATCGGAGACTAACTCCAAGTGGAGCGCCTTAGTCGACAAACAAATAAATAGGCATAAATAAGCCTTTTGACTTATTACGCCTCTCCGCCGTCCCAGAGTAATTTTAAATGGACCTGCGAAATCCGTCGCACAATGTAAAAACGGTTTCGCTTCGGTCACCCGTACCGCTGGCAGCGGTGCCATTTTTGGGAAATCATTCCTGGGGCGTGTGCGAAAACAATGGTTACATTTTTGTAACCTATACCGGACCGCATTACGTGACCCTATGATCCAATAATGCTGCCGTAAAATCGACGACACTAAAGCAGGGCCGGTATGTAAATTTTCCTTATGACATTTATCGATTAATAAATCGACAAAATGATCATGTCGTGGCAAAAGTAACGGATGTTTCCGTTCGAAATCTAAATTTGCGTGGGTGAGACGCCCACCAACGCGTATAACGCCGTTGTGTAAAAATGGATCTAATGATCGAATCGAATTTGACACTAATTTGTTATTTTTTAACAAAATAATATCCGCATGAAAATGTTTTTCCTGCACTAGTTTAATTAAAACTAATTCGGCCGTCTCAAGGTCCGATAGTATAATAATTCCTTTTGATTTTAAAATATGTAAAAAACGCAGTACATAAACTGTAGTTCTAATAACTTTTGTCCATGATGAACAGCGTAAAATTAATTCATATAATGGGTGCGATATTGGTATGGTTACTGTTAGCGCTACAGGTTTCGCTTCCGGAATATCATGTTTATTAATGGCCGAAACCGGACGAATAGGCCATGAGTCCCTATCAAAATGTAGCCAGTCCGGGCCTGTTATCCAGGTTGACATAGCAATGAACTGGGACGGCTTAAGTCCGCGCGAAAGACAATCACTAATATTGTCTGTACCATTAATATGATACCAACATGAAGGTGCTATTAAGGCCTGTATTTGCGCTACACGGTTTGCAACGTAGGTGTGCCACTGATACGGCGGAGTTGTTAGCCAAGCTAGAGCGACTGTCGAATCCGACAGCGCGATTATTTCGTCGATATGAATTCGTGTACTCAAAGTATCACGTACAAAATTTAATAACTTAGCTAATAACGCAGCAGCCGCTAATTCTAATCGTGGTATCGTTTGTATTTTCAGGGGGGCCACTTTCGTTTTCGCACAAACTAAATTGATACCTACATCACCACATTTATTTACAGTTTTAATATACACGACGGCGCCGTATGAATTCATACACGCATCACAAAATCCTATAAGTACGACCCGCGACTCGGGTGTAACTCCCAAATGTCGTGTAATTTTAAAATTTGTTAAAAGACTTAATTCCTTTTGTAGCTCTCCCCATTCCTGTTCAATATCAGGGGGGGAGTGTTCATCCCAATCTAAGCGTAGGGTCCATAATTTTCGTATAATTAATTTAATTATTAAAGTAACTGGACTTAAAAACCCGCACGGATCGAATAACCGCGCGACTGTGGACAAAACATAACGCTTCGTACATGCTTTAAATTCTGTGTTTATGTTAAAAGTAAATATATCAGAATGGGGGTACCATTGCAAACCTAAAATTTTTAACCCATCAGTGTTAAAACTAACTACTTTAGGAGAGCGATCCTTTTCTGGAATATCATTTAATATATCCTCAGAATTAACGGCCCACTTTGTCAACGAAAAATGACCGCGTTCAAATAATTTAATTAGTTGAATATGTGCGTCGCGTGCGGTCTCGATATCAGGTAAACTGCAAACTAAATCATCTATATAAAAATCGCGTCTCACGATTTCTGCGGCTTCAGGATAATTTTCAGCTTCATCAACGGCTAGCTGTTGTAATGTGCGGAGAGCTAAAAACGGCGAAGATCTAATACCGAACGTAACCGTATTTAAGCGATACATTTGTACCGGTTCTGCCTCTGAAAAACGCCACAACAGCTGTTGAAAGCGCCGGTGGTGTTCTTGTACACCAATACGCAAATACATTTGCCGAATGTCGGCTGTAAAGGCGACTGGAAATATCCTGAAATTAATAAAAATACTAACGACATCGGTTTGCAATTTAGGCCCTGTATATAATAAATCGTTCAATGAAACAGAAGTGGTGGTTTTACAAGACGCGTTATACACACAACGTAACGGCGTGGATGTGCTGTCTTGTTTTACTACACCGTGGTGAGGTATAAAATAATGATCTTCATGTAAACAATTCTCAGTTATCAATGACATATAATTTAAATCTAAATACTCTTTCATAATAGAGTTATATTGTTCCCTTAGGAGCGGTGCCCTGTCAAATTTATTCTCTAATGAATAAAGACACTTTAGCGCGGTGTTATAAGAATTTCCCAATCTTGAGGTATCAAATTTGAACGGTAGAGTTACTGAATATTGACCTGAGGGTTCCCGCTTTATCGTGGATTTAAAAATATTCTCACACGCGATATCATCGGGGTGTGCAAACCCTTGACTCGGCAGGTCCTCTTCTTCCCAAAACTTAGTCAATAATGACTCTAACGATGGTTCTATCTCAGTATGATAAGATTTAATATGCTTATTAGAGGGCATATAACTGGGCACCGAACCCATAACGACAAATCCAAGCTTTGTTTCTAAACCTATGGGTGCATCCGCCGCGCCAGTCATTTTATTCGGCCCTAATAAAATTGGAAATAATTGCGCGCCTATTATACCGTCTATAGAACCTGGTTGATTAAACTTATCATCAGCCAGGTGTAAACATTCTAAATGAGTAAAGTGCTCAGTAGATATAGTGAAATCAGGTAAATTGTCCGAAATCTGATCGACTACAAGTACCTCCATTTCAAAACTAGTATTCTTATTATACCTCGAGACGATCTCGACACTGGCTTGTCCCGCGACAGCACTATCGCGAACTCCAATACCACGAACGGCATAATTACAAGAAACTATACTTAATTGAAGACGCTGTGCGCACTCTACAGTCAAAAAGTGGGCCTGTGAGCCAGAATCTAATAAGAAGCGTACAGTATGTCGCCCACCATTCTTATCGAAAATATACACTAACACCGTTGATAATAAAACTGTCGCGCCTCGTCCCGGTTTAACCGTGGTATTACAAAAGGCAGCAGGCCCCGGTGCTATATTCGCCGTATTCGGACCATCGTTTGAACGTGACGTCGTCGGTTTCATTTTATTATCATCATTTTCCGTAGAAATATTTTCCGTAAAATAGTGTAATAAAGTATGGTGTCTAAAATGACACTTTGTACACGCTGGTCGCTTGGGACATTTTCTAACGTGGTGCCGCATTAAACAATTCAAACACAAGTTCTTACTTTTAATCAGTTTATATCGTTCGAGCGGAGACTTATCATTAAATTTTTTACATTTAAAAATAGTATGATTGCTCGAACATACGTCACAGTGTAAATCTGAGTCCTGTTGTTTCACAAAGAACGAATGTGTTTTCGGTTTCGAAGTAGTCGCGGACGAACCTATCTTATTACGTGATGCTGAAACGGTATATATTCGCATTTGCTCCTGGAGAAACGTAACTATGTCATTGACAGTAAATATCGCCTTTTTTCGCCTAAAATTCTCGAAAAGCATACGCGTGTCATTGTCTAATTTGCTCCACAGCAAATAAGCATAAGTAAAATCAGATAGATCTTTTAATTGTAAATTAGTTAAAGCTTTATGCGCCGAAACACACTTATCTAGGATACTGCCTAGCGTATGCGCATTAGCTGCGGTAATTGGCTTGAAATTCATTATTTGATCTAAATAATTAGTGGCTAATGAACGTGGATCTTGAAATTGATTTAATAACGCGCTCCACATGATCAAATAATTCTCCCCGACTGGGGGTAACCCCGAACATACTTTTGCGGCCGGCCCGGTCAATTGGCCGATCAAATAATGGACTTTGTCCATATCGCTCAATCTATCGTTTTCATGAATAAGATTTTTAAAAACCTCATAAAAAACCGGCCAATCCTTAAGCTCTCCAGAGAACATTGGGATATTGATCTTGGGCAAATTTTGAGCCGTAGGGGACGGAGATTGATTCGAAGAATTGCTTTCTACCGACTTGGTTTTAGGCGGCGGTGTGACTCGAGGGTCAAGAGCTGCTGCCTTAATGTGGCAAATCAAGTCATTCAACGAGTCCATCTCGCGATAATTAGGGGTAAATGCTTCATTTAATTGCATTCCTAACGAATTAATATCATTGATCATTTCTAAAAACTCGGACTTTGTTTCGTCCAGCCCCATTAACTGACACTTAAAAAATGCTAATGATTTTTTATCATCCAGCTTTTCTGTCGCGTCGTGAATTCGCTGCACCCGAGCAAACAACGTCTCCTTTCTTGCCTTACGCATTTTTAATGTACGTTCTAATTCTGTCTTTTCATCAGCCATCGCAAAGCCTTAACAAAATTTACAAACGAAATAAAAAAATAAAAAATAACTAATCGTAGCTATAATACACGATCTATGACTAAACCTATGTATAATACCCCTATTAATCTAACCAAACGAAAAATAACTATTTACTTAAACAATACACAAAACTAAATTTTTCAAAAGATCCAAATAATACACAAAACAAACAAAATATATGTATATAACAGCTCAAATAACTGAAATATACAAAAAAATATAGTATAAATACTTATACTTAATTTTCTAAACAAACAAAAAATAAATCGTAGCAAAATATTTAAATTCATCGACAAAAATATTTTATAAACGTCAAACGTTCATTGCACTCGTGTATCAAACCAAATAAATACCTAAACAACAACAAATGTTATTGCATGCACACGAGTCTAAATAAATGTCTAATTTATATAATTATAGTGTAATACATTTATCAAACCAAAATATAATTAATGTTAATTAATTAAAATATATTACACTCTTGAGTACGAAACTAATTGTTGCCAAAACAGCTGATCTATAAACAAAACAATTTCATCGAAATGTCAAAATGACAGCTAGTAATCAACATGGCAGCCGTCTATCACCTGAGAACGCTACAGTGGCCGTTACGCCGTCTGGCGCTCTAATCGCACTATACAAAATCACCACGTGGTGATTAACATTAACACACAAAAATCCCTATAAAATGCAATGTTATAGAGTATCGACTTTTCGTGTTCAATCAAATAATTATATACGTAATAGTTTTGCAAGAAATTTCAAGAAAACAATAAATTTTGCAAATGCATCTCAAAATGTTCTTACAACGAATTTTAATAAAATGGTATATTTAAAAATACCTCAATACCAGTTTAGTGTGCCTTTTCAAGGGCATCTCGAAATAATATGTACTTAAACCCTAAACTGATACTATCGAAAAATATGAATAATCTAGTGTGTTTTTTGTCATAAAAAACATCTCAAAATAATAACGTCGCAACCTAGATATCCCATGTGAGATCTGTGAACTCCTGCTTTTCAGTGGGTGTGTTAAATTTAATCAACATCACAAAACAAAAACGTCGCAAAAAACCCCACTGAAATTTCCATAAAAACAATAACTTGACAAATTTTGTGTGCCACTGATGGCATCCCGAACCAAATCAAAACTTCCCCAAAATTATCAAAGTTAAACAGCATATACACACAATCATTTGAAAATCGTTCGAATGTTATAAACCGTCTGAAGGTCACTGACTTAACCAACTGATACGTGTTTCTGCAAGCACCATGTGCGTGAATCAACAATTATAAATACAAAATTTTGAATATTTTATCAAAATTAATACGAAAATGAACTAAAAAAACTGGTTCATTATCCGCAAGAAGTGACCAAAATGTTTCATTCGGTATCGAAATACCAGAATGTTTCTTTTAAACACCGTAAAATAGATTTTAAGTGGACTGTACGAAATAGGTTAAACGAAATATAACATTGTTGATTCATACAACTGCATATATTAGTACAAAGAAACGGCTTACCTCTTTTGTTGTACCCAAGTACGGCTCTGCTCTTCCCAAATACAATTATCAGGATTGGATGGTAAAAAGGATATCAATTGTAATAATTCAAACAGCTATCCATGCGACTTCTAAGCACGTTCCTTTGATCGAAATAACTTTTATATGCAGTACAATAAGCACTTGCAACACTTAAAATAAATCAGTAACCTCACAAAAATAACGGAAAACTAAATACACTCTTCGATATATATTAAAACTATATAACATTCACATAAACGATTCTCAAATAAAATATAAACTCTACACATATAACTATGATGTATACACTTCTATCAGGGTCCAATGTTCACGTATATCTTTGTAAGAGACAACAATCGAACATTTACCGACACGAATATACTATATCTTTTCCAACAGGAATTGACACCTAACCTTGGTCAAGAGTTCAGACAGATCTGAGGTTAAACACACAATTAATTTTGAGTTGCCTTATCAGACGGAAATACGTAGACGCGCATGTGCAGCTCGTACATTTTGTTTTAAATGAACAAAAGTAATTCGAAAAATTTATGTTGCACTACCTGCCTTTAATTTATTTTATAATTTCATTGTTGTAAAAATAGATGCTTATGTATTTTTGATATTTTGTGATAATTTTTAAGTTAAATAGATGTATAGAGAACCATACATGACTTCCATGTTCTATAATATATTTTTTACTTAAAACTGTCGTTTTCACTTCTTAAATTAGATAAATTTCGTAACTATCTTACAATTAGATAAGTGAGGTGTTTTATACTCACGTAAGGTTACACTGAAGAAAAAATATTATAAATAACATTTTTAAATATATTTGGGTTCATATTTTTTTGATAATTTGAAACATGAAATTTTATGAAAAAATTTCTAATTTTAGATTTGGTTAAAAGTATGTTTTTTATATAGAAAATGACGTGAAAAGTTGAAATTTTCAAACCGCAGGTCTGTATCTCAAACCGTTCTCGAGATATAGCCTTTACAAAGTTTTAGTTTTTTCAAATTTTTGGAGAAAAATGACCATAACTTTTGAACGTGTAGTCGGATTTGATTTTTGTTGACAGATTTGAAATCAGCATGCCAAAATCTATATAATGACATGTATAATACTTGAAAATTTGACAAAAAAATGTTTGTCAAAAATCGACATTTTTTTAAGGTATATACCCCTTTGAATTTTTTCAATTTTTCATGAAAATTTTTTTCTCGATTTTTTAAGTATAATATATGTCATTATATAGATTTCGACACGCTGATTCCAAATCTGTCACCAAAAATCAAATCCGACCACACGTTCAAAAGTTATGGCTATTTTACTCCAAAATTTTCAAAAAATCAAACTTTGAGAGGCCATATCTCGAGAACGATTTGTTATACAGACCTGCGGTTTGAAAATTTCAAATTTTCAACACATTTTCTATATAAAAAACATACTTTTAACCAAATCTAAATTTCGATTTTTCTTCGTAAAATTTCATGCACCAAACTTCAATTTACCAAAGAAATATCAACTAAAATACATTACAACATTAGAATACAAATATTTAGGATAATATTTCATGCATTAAATTGAATTTGACATAGAAATACCAACTTAAAGATGAGAAAATTATAATTATTTACTGTATTAACAATAAAGCTAGTTATTTTTCATACCCAAAACCGCTAACTCGAATACCTCTAAAGATAATTTAAAATTTTTATTATTAATTAATTGTATAATTCAAAACAACTGATATTTATTTGAGTAGTCCAGTTGCAAAACCTGCTATGTGTGTTTGAACAGATTTCTAGCAAAATTACATAAACTGTTTTTACAGCGTCTACGTAAAATATCCTTATGCCTTTTTCATGAGTCTGGATGCAAAACCTGTCATGTTTTTTTTCTGGTCTCAATTCGATACAAAATTTATTACTTTTATTAAAATAATTTTTATTTTAGTTCACCAAAAATATAGCAATTTCTGCAACCGACTTAATCTTTCAAATTTAATTTTAAGAGATTGTTGCCGGGTTTGCAGCCCAATTTATTATAATACTTGTAGCCTGAGACGAGTAGAATCCAAAAATACAAAAACCTCAAAATCTTAAAATATGTGGATAGCAAGTTTTGCATCTGGACGACTCATTTAAAATCCTAATAATTCGTGGAGCGAATTTGTTAGCAACACTACTGTTTTATGAATGCTATGCAATATATTACAAGTTAATTAAGCCATAGGAAAATTAACACAGGGAGAATTAGAAGTGTTGTAGTAGCCTTTGGTCAAATTTAATGATATGTAATTGGTGCATTTTGTAATACCACCACAAAATTTGATAAAATAGTCACTAGTATTTTGTTTTCACGTTCATAATATTAACAGTGGATTACAATAATGTTTTAATTGTTGTAAATGTTTAATATTTTTTGACATATAAAATTGAAAACAAAATACTAATGACTATTTTATTAAATTTTGTGGCGGCATTTCAAAATGCACCAATGATACATTTAAATTTGACCAAAGCCTACTTACTACAACACTTCTCAAATACATAGAAGTTAATTTAGACACACATGTAAACAGTAAAACATTTTAATAATCACTGGTATAAGTTGTGACATTAGAGATTAGAATAGCAACTCTGTGAAACAACAACAGCATACCATTAGTGTGTATGGCGACCGATTATCACGACATGGGTTTCCTCGGTCCATTTACCCTAGATCGGGTCCTCCAGGTCCTTCACTAATGCGTCCAAATTATAGTTTGTGTGTTGGCGGAAAACTATAATTGCCTTCTAGGTGAAGTTTCTAGTCAGATATTTCCTGATGTATATGTACACCCATTTTGAAGATAATGTATGTATAATAATGTGGTTTAATTATTTTATAACTTTGAATTAAACTGTTTATTTCATGTTATTAAACACATAAGATAACAAATATAACAAATATTTCTTAATTACATTCTTTTAATTCATTAACGCCCGCCGTACACATTTGTGTACACTTCATTTTATAATAAGTGCTGCTGTCTATGGATATTAATTCACAATATTTCCTTAAAAATCAGTTGCTAGAAGTGCAACAAACAAAATCTGTTAACCTTATTAGTTTCATAAGTATTTAAATGTGTTTAAATTGTTCTGAATAATTTTTATATGAAAAGAGGTACGTTGTTTGCTAATATATTTTATCCAACTAAGCATATGATTTCCAATTTTATTCAGATCATATGAAATAACTTAAATAAACATATAACATGACTTTTAAATGAAAGGACCCCGCAGAATCCTTATGGGAAAGGGGTTTCGGTCAAACTCTTTGAAATTTTGGATTCTGATAGTCCTTGATGAGTAGATTAAAAGTGTCAATGGGCACTATATTCTAAAAACTCAAACTTTTAAGATATAGCTCTCTGAAGTTGGGGATCATGATTATCTTTAATTTGCAATAAAAAATTTGTAGAACGTTTTTCGCTCAACTTTTTGTATGTGTTCCCAAAGACATCTATAATTGCCACCATAAAAAAGTCAACTTTTCAATTCATTGAGAAATGACAACACTTAAATCTTAATGTTACGTTTTTTAATTATAAACAAATCAAATTGTTTTATAATAAAAAATTGGTTTATAATAAAAAAAAATGTAATAATAAAATTTACGTACTGCCATTGGCTAAAGAATTTAAAAGTTTACTTTTTTATGGTGACATTCAATTATATAAGTCTTTGGGAACACATACAAATAGTTATGCGAAAATTAAGGTTCTACAAATTTTTTTATTGCAAATTAAAGCCGAGCATGATCCCCAACTTTAGAGGGCTATATCTTAAAAGTTTGAGTTTTTAGGACTTAGTGCACATTGACACTTTTAATCTACTCATCAAGGACTATCAGAATTCAAAGTTTCAAAGAGTTTAACCGAAACCCCTTTCCCATAAGGATTATGCGGGGTCCTTTCTTGTGGTTAAGGCGTAATGATATTACATCAATATATATAAAAGTTAGTGCATATATGCACAGTGTAAATGTCAGAATTTGAGGTGTTTTTTTGTTTATTGTATAAAAAGAAATCGGCTTGATGGATTTATATCAAACTTTGTACACATCTTAAGTACGTTAGTAAGTACTTTTTTTATTTGTATGTTTTTGCATAATGGTCCTTTGAAAATGGCACCTCTTAAATCTGACCTCAGTGGCGTTAACAGCATTTCGTTCAAATGAATCATCTGAGGACAAAAAACGAAAAAAATTCTTAAAATATATGTTATTAAAGGTCGAAACGCACTAGAGCGGCGCGACGATTCACTACACTACATTTCATTTTTTTAACCAATCGCACGTAACGCACCGTGCAGCGTAGTGTCGCCCATGTGCGACTAGGTTCATTTAAAACATTAAATAGAATATTTTGTTGCGACGCGTAGTGTAGTGTAGTGAAGCGTCGAGCCGCTCTAGTGCGTTTCGACCTTAACTATAACCGGACGTAAGGGATTTTCAAAATATCTTTTAGAAAAAAAAATGGCGACCATTTGAAAAAAAAAATCAAAATTTTCGCGGATTGTTTATTAAAAAAAAGGATAAAAAATGACTACGTTTTTGAAAATTTTACACTGTTCATACCGCTTAAGATTATAATGAAAAAACTAATCATGTAGGTATCCTTGTTACATTTTACTTAGCGTCGTGCATTTGTTGTAAGACAACAAAATATGATCCAGCTGATTTTATTATCTGAAAAAAAAGTTAAAAATTAAATAATGCAATAAAAAAAATATTCAGATTAGTCAACACTGACAATAAAAAACGTGATTTGTTGAAATTAAAAAAAATGCCAGTACGAAGGTAATAATTATTATCAGAAACGTTTTATTGAAATTGACTTTTTCAGATTTGTCATTCGGTGTACGATTTTACAATCATTTCAATTCGTTCGATAAAACTGATTATTGAAAACAATATTGGAATTTGATATATTTCTGTAGTCAATTTTAATTTATTTTATTTGAAGCTTGGCTGATCGCATGATATTATATTTTATTGATTTCAGAAATATATTGAATGATGTAATTAAAAAATAATTAATTAATTCCATTTCTAGAAAAAAAAAACATTTTTCAATCTACCAAATGCGAAAATGTCTCTTTAGTTCTGTTTGTTTGTTTGTTTGTTTTACAACCCCTATCTCGCATAGGACCCGAGATATTTACGATTTTGTATATTGAATAAGAAGCAAAATAATAAACAAATTCAATATTTTACCCCCTGTCACGTATGGAGGGTTGTAATTAGTTTCAAAATCCACGCGAGCGAAGTAGCTAGTTAATAATATAAATGTGAAAGTGTCTCTGTCTGTCTGTCTGTTACCTTTTCACGTCTAAACTGCTGAACCGATCTTGATGAAATTTGGCAGGGAGATTGTAACCCGAAAAATGTATTAAATAAAAATGCGCGATGGTTACTTTTTGGTGTAGACATCTAGCGTGAAAATGCAAAACTAAAAACATTTTTTATAGACTATCTTATATCATTGCAAAGTGTCGATCACAGGGTGAGCCAATATATTGGCTTTACGGCCCAGAAGGGAACAGCCGATGGTAAAAATTTCAAATTTGAAAATATATTATTTTAAATAGTACATAACCTCTTTTCATTATACAAATATACGTTTTCGATGTATTTTCCGACGCTGAATTTAAATCTGACATCAAAAATACAGTAAACCCCAAAAACAACTCCTATAATAAGGTAAAAACTACCCCTTTGCCTCGCGTGAATGATTTTTTTATTTATTTGGAAGTGCATGTATACGTTTTCGATGTATGTATTTTAATCTAAAAATAAAAATTTAAGATTTTCTGGTTCGCCAAAATATTGGTTTTTCGGCCCTTTAGGGGTTAAACGATATCGGTATAATCGATTTCGACTGTACACAAATTGAAATAAATAAAATGATTTAAATTATCCAACAAAACTCAAATATCATTAGATTTTTTTTAAATTACGAGAAAAAAATAAAACAATGCAAAAGGAAAAACAGAATATAAACAACAAACCGCCATGAAGGTTTCCATCGACAGGCTGAATATTTTAGCGGCACTGACTTGAAGGGAGGTCTTCGTGCACAGCATGAAAAACTTGATATTCCACTTGAATGCCTCGGAACATTCATACCAACGAGACGTGTAGGCTGCTTCTGTCAAACGGGCACTCTACAAAATAATTTACTTAAGTTGTCAACTCTTTTAGTTACAATTCTCGAATAGATTTACAACAAAAACAGGTAAAGTACAACTGGCACGATTAAATTTGCATTCTTAATGTATTTATTTATTTTACAGTTATTCTTAAAATTATGTCATAATGTCTAAGTTTTAAGATATTAGCTCAGATAATATGACATTTAAAACTATATGGCTGGAGTGCAAAGAATAATTCTGTAATAGAATTGTATTTTGAAATAGTTATTTAAAGGGCTTGATATATTGTTGTAGTAAATTATTTATTTTAAAATTATTCTTAAAATTACGTCATAATGTCTATGTTTTAAGATATTAGCTCAGATAATATGACATTTTAAACTATATGGCTGGAGTGCAAAGAATAATTCTGCAATAGAATTTAGTAGTATTTTCAAATAGTTATTTAAAGGGCTTTATATATTGTTGTAGTAAAACGTTAACAAGATGTTAAGTGATCATTTTTTAAAGAGTTAAGAAATCTTTCGGCTCCAATTTCATGTCAAAATAGATACTTTTCTTCTTCCTTCCACGTCTGTCCGTCTGTCCGTCTGGTTCTTAATTCCAGGTTAGAAGTATAGCTCATGAAACTGGACGAATATTATCAAAATTTGGTTTGTCAGTTGACACTATTAGTTAGTAGATAAACTCGAAAACTACTGAATCGATTTTATTACGGTTTTCACTAGTAGTTAGACGGCTATTACACTATCAAAGAAATGTGATAAAATTTCTTTGATCAATGAAATATGACAGTGTAATATGCCAACTTTTATAATATTTACGTAATATTTACCTTCATAATATTTATTTTATCGTAGATAATAACAGTTTATTATATTTAATCAAAGTTTTTTGACGGTTAAAATGGCGACTGAAAAGTGTTCGTGGACGATTTCGACTACGAAATTACTTATAATTTATTATATGATCAAATCTTTGTCAAAAATCATATTTATTTGATAGTGTAATAGCCGCCTAATACATTATTTTGAATTATACCTACCTTGAATATAATTTCATTTCCATACCAACACCATAAATATATTTCAAGTAACATACAACTTTGGTATAATACCATTGACATGAACTGTAAACTTAAAACTGGTACCTGAAAATATTCAGACATCAATTTCAAAGTACTTGAATAATTGAAATTTATACTTAAGATTGTAATATAAAGACGCATTTTCATACTGACGCACAACGCTCGTTTGCGAGCGTCAAATTTTGTCACGTGATCGTATTTTGCGTCTGTCTGACATACGAGGTCTATGACTGATTTGATTAGCAAATAACCTATTAAATCAAAGAAATAAACTTTTCTTAACAATTTTAATTGAATAATTAACTTTTTTAGTTGACGCTAGAATTCAAAATCGTGACAGTAACACGAACGTCAAACTTCAAAATCAAAATGCACCTTAATATTTTATTACCAGTGTCATTTGAAATGTCGTAATACAAATAATTACAACGCTAACTGTGAATTGAACAAAAATACAAATGTTAAATATTTCTTCAAATTCGTCTACATAACTGAAACAAAAAGATTAAGAACTCAATCAGTGGCGTAGTAAGAAAAAAATAGAGGGGGGGGTCGGCCTAAACCCCAGTGTTGCTACGCTACTGATTTCAACATAAAAAAATGATTGATTAAAAAACAATTGTATTTTTTTTACCTTTTTATTGCACGGTGATGTTTTATTGCTTCTTTAAATTTTTGTATCAATTCATAATCGGTTTTTTCATCATGATTTAGTTGATTTATTGGAAACAATTCTTTCGTTTGTTTGTTACTAAAAAAAATATAAATATGTATGTAATTGGATGGTATAAAAGAGAAAAATCGTATCAATTTCAAATGTAATTTCGAGTTTTATCAAGCCATACAAACATATAATACAATGTGATATGTAATCATCAGAATTTAAAAATAATGTACCTCTGATAGTGAAATAAAGGATGAACAGAAAATATGAAATAAGGTATATATACCTAAATGTGTTCGTAAAAGTATCAGTTATGGCATCCAACTCTATTTTTTTAATGACAATAATTTTTTTCTATTGATTTATGAATACCTATCGCACCTCTGCAAAAAAAGTGTCACAACTAAAAAAATGTCATATTTGAGATAAATATGTAGAATGATTCCAAATTACTATATATTTCTACTAAAAATTCTCATTAATGTACTTCGTGTATCTACCGTAAAAACAAGCATATTCTAAAAAATGTCACATAATACTGTGTATCAGTCCTTTTCCTATACTACCTATACAATTTTGATTTACCTAAATTGTTATAATTTCATTTATTCCTATTTCCTCAAAACTACATTTTTTTAGTTGTGACACTTTTTTGCGGGGGTGCGCTATATACTAATTTTTTTAATAAAACCAAAATGATTCTCACATTATCATCCTTCTGTCCGTCTGTCTGTCTATCCCTTTATCACAAATAAATATCTTGATACAAGTTATAGAAACATAAAATTTTAACTAACGTGCTATTATGACTCATTTAAAAAAATAACTAAATAAAATAGTGTAAGGCGACTATTACACTATCAAATAAATATGTCAAAGATTTGATCATATATTAAATTATAAGTAATTTCGTAGCCGAAACCGTCCACGAACACTTTTCAGTCGCCATTTTGATTTCTCCGTCAAGAAAAATTGATTAAATATAAGAAACTGTCATTACCTACGATAAAAGAAATATTATGAAGGTAAATATTACGTAAATATTATAAAATTTGACATATTACACTGTCATATTTCTTTGATCAAAGAAATTTTATCACATTTCTTTGATAGTGTAATAGCCGCCTTAGACAATACATACCTTTGACTCTTTTCAAAGCCATCTAAGTTATTATTCGAATTCAAACCATGGCCTGCTGTTGTTGCTATATCATTTTGTATATTTTCTAAACGATGCGTTAATATATCAAGTTGTGCACATGCGTGGCACATAAATCCACTGATCAGGGTGTCTACAGAAATATTAGAGAAACCATTGGCAACTACACAACACATTTGGTAAATGTATGTCAGTTGGAAAACTATTGAACTTTGTGTATAATCATAGGGGATGTAAACAACAAGAGGAAGAATTTTATGGTTGTTTCCTGAAAAAAAAAGATTAAATAATTGCAGTATTAATTAAGCTAAAATTGGCTAGACTTAAGATTTTCTTAGTTATCGTCTCAGCCACGACTTAAGGAGGTTGACAGTAGTTGTAGCTTATGTGGATAAGCATAAAGTTTTAACCTTCCGTCGGGCGCGGGGTACATTGAAACGTATTCGGGCGCGGTGTATCAAAATGATACATTATAATATGATTTTTAAATTACGTTGAATGTTTGCATATTATTAGTATTTTAATGTCCTAAGTTAATAAATAAAGATTTTTTTGAGTATTTTAATTTTAATATTACGTTTAAAATATAAAATATGTTTTCTAACTGCTGACTAAAATATGTTTTCTAACTACTAACTAGTTAATCGTCACTCGTATCCTGCTGTGAAGATAGGGGGTTGATTTTCCCCCTAGAACCCCCACTCCCGTAGTATTTTTCCCGCCTGATCGAATGAAAATAATTACAACCCTTCATATGTGACAGGGGGTGAAATATTAATAACCAAATTTAAATTTTTCCCACACAAACATTTCCACCCCCTTCCAATTCCTTAGGGGATGAATTTTTGGAATTCAAAGTAGCCTTTGTCCTTTCTCAGGATGCAAGCTTTCTTCCTACCAAATTTCATTAAGATTGGTTCAGCGGTTCAGCCGTGAAAAGGTGACAAGCAGAAGACGGACAGACAGACAGACAGACACACTTTCGCATTTATAATATTAGTATGAATAGTATGAATGAAAAAAACATTATATTGAATGTTAATTAAAACACTTACCGAAAATAATATTATTAAAAAAACGACTTCTTTAGAAATTTTATAAATTCAAGTGGTTGGGCGCGGTATATCAAAATGAACTTTTTAACTGTAATTTTACTTCTCTGTGATTATTTGACAACTGAAGGCTATTACCATGTAAAACAATAATAAACAGGAAGGTATTGAAAGTTCAGGGGTTGAATCAGTAACCATTTCAAGATGGCATTAAAATTAGTTGGAAGTGTATCAAATAGATCAGCCGCGCCCGACGGAAGGTTAATTAAAAACGCGGTTCCTAATCATTCAAAAACTTTACAGATATCTTTGTAAATGAATAAAGAATGTATGCTCAAATTTTCATCAAATTTTCTCTGTTACATCACTTTGAAAAGTCATGTCATGTCTCATATCATTATGCAGTTCTCATAATGTTAATTTGTTTATTTAACCTCTAGAAGGCCGGGAAACCAATATTGGCGCATCAGAAAATTTATTTGCACTTCCAAATAAATAAAAATCGTTCTCGCGAGGGAACAGAGTAGTTTTTACCCTATTATATAAGTTGTTTTGGAGTTAACTGTATTTTTTACGTCAGATTTGGATTCAGTGTCGAAAAATACATCGAAAACGTATATTTGCATAATGAAAAAAGGTTATGTACTATTTAAAATAATATTTTTCGAATTTGAAATTTTTAACATGGGCTGTTCCCTTCCGGGCCGAAAATCCAATATATTGGCTCACCTCGTGATCGATACTTTGCCTATGATCAATCAATGATATTAGATACATTTTATACCAGTTATCTGCCCCCTGAAATCCCGGTTAATATATTCTCTTAATTATGCAAGAATTTTTTTAAATATAAATGTTTTGTTATTTTCGAAATTTCATCAAAATCTCTGTTATATTTCTATCAACCTGCTTAATCAGTGTTTTCTTTTAATTGTCAACTGTAATTGAATCGGTGAGTGAAAGAACAATACAAGTGCCAAAAATGGCAATTTTAACTGAGATAGGGAAAATGTTTAAAATTAATAGCTCTATCACAGCAAAATAATAATACATCGACCAACATCGTACGTGCGACGGGGGTTTCTTCAATTTCTTTACAATTACTTTTACCTTACTTTTCTGACGAAATCCTCAAATTTTACTACCATATTATTTCTTGGAAAGTCAAAAATGAAGATTCTGAGTAAAAATTATCAATAATTTTTTTTTGTAAAATAATAAAAATAAAATAATAAAGCCGAAAATAAAGCAATAAAAAAAAATTAGCATTTTTTTTAATTGAGTGAAAGAACAGTATTACTGCAGGTCATTTTTTTCAAATATCTTTTTTGCAATTTATTTATTTATTTATTTATGTACGTATTATTATCGGTTAACATAAGTTCTATAATGTCACAATACATAATTAGACCAAAGAACCCATACATAGTTCTCTTTTAAAACAGTTTTTTTCGTCTTTCTCAAAATTGTCATTTTAGAAATATATTGTTCTTTCACTCACCGATTCAATTGCACTTTATTGCAAGGTCTATTATTTCTAATTAAGTATTTTATAGCAGCGTTAATTTTAAATGAACCATATAAAATTTAAAACGACTTTTAACGAAACACAATTTTTGTATACATATGTACATAAACGAAACTTAAAAACCGTGATTTCACATTAAGTATCCTCATAACCTTTCGTAACAAAATATCATTGTGTAGCTTTAAAAACCGTGCGTGTAATTTTTTTGGGCATGAATAAAAACAATATTCACCATGTATGTACCTACCTTCTAATAACGGGAACAAAGCCCATAGCAAACACGTTCCTACACAGGCTGATAAAAATATTATGGTTATAGCTTTAACAGTTTTCATATTACTTCTAATGATTTTGACATGGGCGTCACAGCTTGGAGAGAATTGTTCAGAGTTCAACATTGCAGCTAAGTTTTTAATACGTGGTCGGTTATTGAAGAAGTAAATGAATTTTACAAACTGTGCGACGTGAGTTAATGTAAGAAATGAGGCTTTTACCATCTTTTCTATGTCACCCCATACCTGGAAAATTTCATTAAATTATTATTGTGTCTCATATATGTTGCAATTTTAAGCTCAAATGACTCTTATAAAGTTTATAAGCTTAGTTTGTAGGCAGATAATATAGATAGAATTTACAAAAAAACAACTTTTTACAAAAACTAATTTTTTTAGCGCAACCCATTAAGTGATAGCGCTTATATGCTCGATTTTCTGTCCGTCTGTCTGTCTTCCACCGCAAGATCTCGGTCCCCTGACCACCTAGAGAGCTCAGGTTTTCGTTAAATGGTAGGTCTGTGGTTCTAGTTTAGCCCCTTTTAGGAATTTTTCCGGTTATAACCCCTCCCCCTCAAAATTGTTCATATATGGCTTCATGTACCTCGTTGGACTCGGGTTTGATTCACGAATCGATTGGCAAGGGTATTTTTTGAGTTGTGTCAAGTGGGTTGCGCGGCAACACTTACGTCTGAGTTTTGATAAATTTGTATACATATTTTGTAAGTAAAATATATTGAGAATATACTGTAAAAATTGTAAACCGAATAAGTGTAATATCTGTTATTAAATATTTAAACGTGTTTTTCTCGAAACTACATTTTTTTTCGGTTGCTGTAAAGCAGAACTTAATTTCTAATCAACCGATCGGGATATAATTTTAACACGTTGTTCTGCAGTATTCTGCACACAAGTAGCTATCGTTTTACTGAATATTATTTATTTTAATTAAATTTTTCTTATTTTATTTCGATTTTCTACTGAAAAAATAGGATTTTTGCAAATTTATTTTTTTACAAGTCCACCATTTTGTTTTTTATTAATAGAAATGTCTTAATCTAGGTATTACGATAGAGACAAGTCTTTTAAATAAAAATATATTTGAAGATGTACTCTCCACTATCCAACAACCTTTTTTCGAGGAGTCCACTTTGACTCCAGTCGAAACAGTATAATAAAATTCACTACAAAAATTTGTTTTTACATAATTTAAGATGCGAATAAAAAAAATTTTATTACGAAAAAAATCTAGACGTCACATCGAAATACTGCCTTAATTAAACCTTTTTATTTAATAAATTTGAAATTTGTCTGAATGACATATTATCAAATAGATCAGTTTTCCAAAACTTACAATACATATGTACACCAATACCTCGCTTTGCGTCGTTTCGTTTTGCGTTTTTTTGGAAATTGCGTCGCTGCTGAATTAGTACTAATTTTCACTGTGCGTCGTTAAATTTTCGAAGTTGCGTTGTTTTGGGTTCGAGTCTTTAATTTTTTTTTAATTAAAACGAGATTAACTTAAATAATTCACTTTGCGTCGTTTCAATTTGCGTCGTGTTTTTTTGGAACGTAACCACGACGCAAAGTGAGGTATGGGTGTACATATATATACGCTTAACCCTTTGTTGACATTGAATGTGCCAACTTTTTATAAAAATAAATGGGTTGAAGAGGAAAGTATTACAACACATTTGTAATTCGTATAATTATGTATGGAATGTTCAAACAAACTGTGTTACCCTTGAAACCATTTTGTGTTTAACAGTTTCATTTGGAAAACATTGAACTGGATTACACATGTTTTAAAAAAGGGAGTATAGTAAATACTTTTTTTTAATGTTACCTATACAAAGTTCGGAGTTTAATTTTTTTAACTTCATTTAAAACGACTAACTTCACTTTTCAGATCAGAGCTTCTTAAAATTTTTGACGTCGCGGCCCCCTTCATGCTCAAATTAACTCACGCCCCCCCCCCCCCTTTAAAACCCAGTTGGATTAATTTTTTTTTCATTTTTATAATTTAAGCGAGTGCATTATTTTTATATTTAAACTTATTTAACGAAAGTTAATTTATTTTTTATATTCGCAATTCTTCGCGACCCTCTTGTGGAAGGCCCTTTAAGAAACCCTGCTCTAGGGGGGCGTAGCCCTCTCACAAGGGGACCGTGAAGAACCGCGAATATAACAAATAAATGTATTGTTGTTAAATAAGTTTGACTGTTCAAATATTCATATAAATGAAACATTTTTTAACCAATCGGGGTTCCAAAAAATAGGGGTGAGTTGGGTTATTGATTTTAGTTGCAAGGGAGCCGCGACAAATTTTTAGATCTACTCAGATCTTGACCGATCTGCATTTTGAGACATCATATTTTTCACAGGTTTTTGATCTGTGGATACTTGAGAAAATCTACAATGATCTACAAAAATCTCTAAAGATCGTTGTAGATCGTGATAGAGATTAAAAAATTTTAACGTTACAATGATCTTAAGAGATCTTTGTAGATCATTGAAGATCTTTGTAGACCGTTGTAGATCTTTTCAAGTCTCCATAGATCAAAAACTAGTGTTGTCTCAAAATGCAGATCTGTTGAGATCCGAGTAGATCTCTGCAGATCTACATTTTTTTCCCGAGGAGTTAGTGGCTGTAGCTTTTAGGTGTATTGTATTGCATTATTACTTACCAGTATAACGTATATAATTTCCAACGACAGATACATTAAGTAAAAGACAATGTTGTAAAAGATTGAGTAAAAAAAATATGTATCGAACTTCGAACTTGCATCTTTTTTATCTGGTGACCAAACTCCAGAAAATTTCAGTACATTAATATTCACACTAAGTGATGATCTTGCATCAATACGAGTATTATAACTATCCATTTTCTTCAATCAGATGTAGGTAAAGTAGGTATCTATAAAACCAACCGTTACCACATTGGGTTATTTACAGTTTATAAGTATCAAACAGTTATTTAAACGACTTATTTAACCAATCCAAGCTTTAAACATTTATAAGTTTTATTAGTTCATAATCGAATACCCTTATAAGAAATTACAAAGGGCTGTTGGCCCAGGCTTACGCATAGACTGAGCATTCTCTATCCAACTGTGAAGTAAATACTGGCGAAAAAGTGTGACAGAGACAAAGCGAATATGAAGCCAATACCTGTCTCTTTCAAGAATTCTAATTGGTCACGTCACAGGTTTGCAGTCATTACAAATCTACAGAAAATAGACAGGTATTGGCTACTGGCTACATATTCGCTTTGTCTCTTTAAATTTAAAGAGAGTCAATTTTGCGAAGCTATTGCTCAGTCCAGTCTACACAGAAAAAAAACTGTATTGGATCCAGAAAACCTTGTTTAGTATATAACGAAAACAATATTTTCTTAATATAAGAAACAAACTCTTAATCCAACTACGTTATTCCTTCGTTCAAGAATACTATAGTTGGTTTAAGAGATTATTGCTTATCTTAAGAAAATATAGATTGGATGAGGCAGTAGAAAGAGAAAGAAAGGATGGTGACCCATTCCTTCTTTGTTAAACGCAAGTGCAAATAGCATTAATCGTTCACTGTTATTAAAATTTTTATTAAATTTAAAATAAACATTGTTATATTTTTAATGAAAACCTGTTAAAATTGATACATTTTCTATTGCTTTCGTGGAACTAATTAATCGCGTATACAGAGGGTTGACTATATTTTACTTGTCTGTATATTTGGGGGAAGTATAATTCAGTTGAAATTAAAAAAATAACGTTTTATTGAATTTTTTAACTATACGAAAACCACAGAAAAAAATCCTGTCAAATAAGATTGAATATTATTTGAAAATCGTTCTACAGAATTGATCAGAGAATATTTTATTAAAATAACACCATCCTTTACTCTATATATTGCTTCAATTTCACCTTATCTACTATACCCACATATATTACATCTCAACACAGTTTTTATCCTATCCCTACAAATTTAGAATATATCGAAAAACAAAGTTACGATTTAGTACAGTCATGCAAATATAAACATTGTTAGAAAGAATAAAAAGAAGAGATACTTGTGTTTCATTATTTCTTTATAGCCAAAGCAGTGAATCCCAACGGGGTCCAAGTGAACCCACTGGGGTCCATGGTAGTTTAAAAAGGGTCTGTAGTATTCCAGGGGTCAATGATATATTTTTTTGTTTTAACATTTTCCTTTTTTGCTTGTTAGGAAGAATAAAAAGAAAAGATACATGTGTTTCATTATTTCAATTTTATCGCGTAAAGCAGTGATTCTCAACGGGGTAATCAGTAGACCCATTTAGGGTCCTTAGTAGTTTATAAAGGGTCCATAGTACTTCACAGTATTCCAGGAGTCAATGATAAAAATTTGTTTGTTGTAAAATTTTTTTTTTTGCTTTTCAACTATATTTATTTATATATAATTTCTTATATTGCAGTGACCTTTTTAGGGTTCCGTCAGGGAATTTTGCTATACAGGGAAAAGTCAGGGAATTTGGTTGGAAGTCAGGGAAAAATGCAAATTCTCACAAATATTTAAATTTTATCTATGCGACCTTTTTTTTAGGTTTTTTATCTAAATTTTAAATATAAAAAACAGGGAAAACCGGGAAAAGTCCGGGAAATTTGTTCCAGAAAAATACTGGCCACACTGTCCGTAGAAAACTAGGAAACCTTACACGCACCTGCCCGTTTTATTTTTGCTTCCTACTTGCACTTTTTTTAAAAGTTTGTAGTATATTTTCTAGAATCTAAAAATGTACGGAGGTCTATAAATAAAATCATTCTTTTATAAGGGGTCGATGTAGGAAAATGTTTGGGAACCCCTGGCGTAAAGCTTTTCATTGTAAGTATATCAAAAAATTGATACTCGAAAATAAATTTATTATTAGAATCTACAATTTCCATTTTATTGTTTGTACTCTGTACAAAAAAATAATTTATGTATTGTAATATTAAAATTTTGTTGGATTTTTTAATAAATATTTTATAGAAGCTGGATTCAATTCTCTAAATTTTATTTTATACCAAAATTTTAAAATTAGGTACTGGCACCAGTCTTGGACAATACTCTATTGTTAGACACTTGTTTAATTAAATTATATTAGAAATATTTGTTGATATTTGATTACCGCCATTACTGAATATTAATCTGTAGACACATAACTATAAAATAACTTTATTTGATAGCAATCAGCCAATGGGTTTCAAAATGATAGAAAATAGTATATTGTGTAGCAAGGGTTGAAACAAGACGATTTCTGACGAGGGCGAGAGTTGACTGCCCGAGCGAAGCGAACAGGGTTCAAAACTAGTTGTTTCATTACATGTGATATGAAAAAACTATTTTGTAGTGTTAGATTATTTCAAATTTTACGATTCTTTATTTTATAACTTCAATAAGCGTCAATCACTGGCCATTATTAGAGACAAAACGTAAATAAAATAAATTTAAAAAAAAAACTATATTTGCGGACTTTGATGATTAAATTTATTAACATTAGTTCATAAGAATTGAAAACAGTATCCCACCAATCCCAAAAATCAGTATATCTTGCTTTTGAAGTGTCCAAGATTCATAGGTGGGCATTAACTCGTTAATTCGTTAATCGTTAATTAACGAAGTTAACAAAATGGTTAACGGATTAACTTTTAAGTTAACTCAAAAAAATGTTAACGCGTTTGTTAACTTCCGTTAAATTCAACTTCCGTTAACTTAGTCCGTTACAATGGTTGTTTGAAATGAAAAATACACAAGAAAGTTGTCGAAAAAGCAAAAAAAAAAAAAAAGATCTTCAAACATTTTGGATGGTTAACTTTTCAACGATTAACTTTAACTTTCGTTAAATTTTCGAATTTTCGGTTAACTGTTAACTTCCGTTACTTTTTCGAAATTTTAACGCTTTAACGGATTAACGATTAACGTAGTTAACTTTTCGATTAACTATGCCCACCTATGCCAAGATTGATGCTAGTACCTTATTTTTATCATTTCAAATTTTTTTTAAATGGGCGTGAATAAAATTCTTGAGCAAAATTTATTCACGCGCCCAAATCTACTGTGTACTGTGTATAAATAAAACTGATTTTAAAATCAAAATAAATTTAAAATCCCTACATAAATGTGTATATAATTATTTTCACAAACAAACACTTCTCTAATATTTTCAACACAAAACTGATTGTAATAATTTTCTCGCTTGCTTTATATAACCAATAAAAACATATAATTAAAAACAGAAGCAATACAAATGGTAATTATTTGTGAACGTTTTGCATCAATTTTTAAACATGTGAAGTAGACAAATGGTTCATTTGTATATTTACAAAAACTCATGTATATCGAACACTAATGATTCTGGATTTATTTTCCTTTTAGAAAATAGAGCTTGTCTCATTAATACCAAACCATAAAATATGCATAGTTTTACTGTAAATTGTACACAAAAACAACTGTTGTGGAAGGCTTTTTAATTCCGTTTATGTTACAACTTTAAACTTGATATTTATCTTTAGAAAATGTTTAAATGAATGCTTTCAATTAAAAATGCGTTACGAAACAAAAGATTTAATAGTGTCTATATATTTTTGAATTCTTTCAAAAAAATAGATTTAAAAAATAACTTTTTTAGAGAATAAATTATGAAATATAAATCTATTTTTAACCGACCTTATAGACCGGGAGGCAGCAACCAAAATTTGGTCATCATAGCAGCCCGCAAAATTTGTTATGATATTTGTTAATTTAGTATTGCTGTGCATTAAAAGTAAATTGTCAGTCATAAAATACGTTGCTTTTACCCCTGATAGGCTGTCAAAGTCGTCAAGTTTTTGACCTAGGGTGACATATAACAATCTGGCAGATAAATGTATTTTGGTAGGTACATGTTTTCCAGATCAAGAAAATATAGTTTTCTGACGCCTAAGCCACTGTTTAAATATATTAGAGTGAATTAAAGAAAAAAAATGACCCAAAAAAAATTTTTTTTAGCAGCCCGTCAGATATTTAAGATTCAGGTTGATTTGATTATTACAAGAACAGAAATATGTATATCTGACGTGCTCACCGCTGCGCTTTTAATTTATAGCGGGACAAAGATGTTAAAAAAACGAGGCAACTAATTTTTAGCAGCCTGTCAGATTTTTATACCATCTTGTAGAATAATGTCCCCTTATGCAAAAAAAATATAAATCTGACGCGTAAAGTGCTGCATTTGATTTGGAGAGCCCGTCAGACAATTTCGTAGCTCAGGCAACATAAATTTTTTTTACTATTGTAAAAACAATTTTTTTAGTGGTTAGGCTTGATATTTTTGACCTTTTTTTGAAAATACATAATAACAATAATAATAATAAAAAAAATAAATACATTCATTAATTGGTTATTTTTTGACATGTTTAAATTGTTATTAAAAAATAAAGCAACTACTGAGGCGTCAGATACAATTATTTTCTTGTTCAGGAAACTTAAATCTATTGAATTTTGAACGGGCGGCTATAAATATGTCGGTCATTATTTTTTTACATGTTTAAATTATTATAAAAAAATAAAGCAACAATTTAGGCGTCAGATGTTTATATGGCAGTTCATAAAAAATCAAAATTAACAAATTTTATAAATATCTGACGGGTTGCTATGAATTTTTCGCCTATTTTTTTTACATATCTGACGGGCAGTCCTATCAAAAGGCAGCGTCCTTTGACCTTAGGACCTATCTAGCTGAGTTCCCTATATCCCAGTTAACAAATTTCATAACAAATTTGGCGGGCTGCTATGATGACCACATTTGGTTGTTGCCTCCCCATCTATTAGTATAAGTCTTGAACAACTCCTCAGTGTTGAACATTTTTAACTTAAATGTACTGAATTAGAAATATTTGTTGATATTTGAGTACTGCCTTTATTGGATATTAATCTATATACATTTAACTGTCTTACAGCGTGATTTCATGATAATTGATCATTTTGTTTAAAAACAGTGGACAAATGATCATCGCGGTTCGGCACACTGTCAAGAAAAATGTATTTTTTTATGTTAATAATTTACGTTGTTTTAATTTTTATGTCTCTTTATTTTATAACGTTTGTGTAGTTGTACTAAGCATTAACAAGTTTTCATTAGTTGTTTTACTTTGTCCATTACTGGTGAAAAAACATATACAAAATAAAAGGTTATAATTTAAAAAATAAACTATATTTTTGGATTTTGATAGTTACATAACTTCATGAGAATTATAAAAAAGTAGCCCACCAATCAAAAAATAAAAATAAAACAAGCTACTTTGCACCGAGGTGGTCTTATATAAATTTCATTAAAATATCTCCATGGATTTCAAAAAAAAGGGGGTATTCAATCCGGCTGTATATATTTTCAGACATAACCCCAACAAATATACACCGATATTATTGCCAAGCCAATATAAAATCTTTAATAAAGAAAAAAAATCGACTTAAAAAATTAAATTTGATTATTATATAATTTTCAGTATTTTTAGGTTTTTTTGAAGTCATTTTTATTTTATTTTATAACGCTAACATTTGTACTTCTATATTAATATTTACTGTACATACATTCATATAATATACTACATTATATTTTATGTACTATTTTTAATGACTTGTTTCTTATTTAATTATTTATTGTTTTGGAGCATCATGAATTTGCAACAATACAGCAAAATATGACGATGCGGACTTCAGTATCTGAAAAATATAAAATGACATATGTACTTATGGGAGAAAACTCATACATAGGAGGTCAATTATAATATAGCAAAAGTATGTCAAATATACAGTGTCCTTGTACAGAGTGTCCTGTAAAAATACCGTCAGATTTTTATAGGACTTATCGAGGACATTAAAAATAATCGTTTTTGTCAATAATTTCATCTCCAAAAACGAGCTGTTTCAGCTGTAGAGGAAAAAGAAAGTTTGTCAACATTTTTACGGGACACTCTGTATATTTATCAGTTAGAAAAGAGTATAGTTTAGATAATAACCACAGAGCCCTTATTCTCAAGTCCGTTCGACTTTTTCTCATTCGAGATTACTAAACTAAAACTAAAACTCACTAAGTTATTTACTAGAATCTCGATTGTGTGAATTATACCGTATTCTCGAATCTCGATGCGACTTTTTTTTATAGAAATATCGAATGAAAAATCTCGACCGCCCCTGGGCATACGAAATTTAAAATCTCGAACGAAAAACTCGAATCGACATATTCTAGAGTAAGCTCGAGAATATGGGGCCTAGATATACATGAATTTAACAAATTTCTAAATTTTACACTATACTCTCTTTCATTTAAGGCTGTTCATGCCGGTTTTTCCGAAACTAAATTCTACGAGATGTCGCCACTGTAGAAAACAAAAATTATTTGCACAAGTCTAGCCCTGAGGGGAAATGACAGATACAAGTAATTTAGTGACAATTGACGATCGAATGAAAAATGGGATATTCTCGAAACTAAACAGAGATGAAGCTTCAAAGGATAGAACTAGTTCTTATGTTTTAAGGCTTACATTCAATATTTTCAAATGAAAATTGCAGAATTATTATAAAATTAGAAAGCTTAAACAAATATCTATGTCGTGGTATATTTTTTTCTCCGTATTTTTCAAGAATTTTTATTATATATTAAGTTTTATCATATCAAGAAATATACACAAAATTTTCAGATTTTTTTAATTAATATATAAAAAAATTAAATTGAAAAATTATGTATGTCATGACATAGAAAAATTAATCTAGTTTATCACTGTATTTTTTCCTAAATGATTTATTAATACTGGTCAGAGCTGAACTTAAAATACAAAACCGTAATTTCTCTATAGTAATTCTTATGGCAATTCAAATAGCATGTTCAGCCTTAAGTTTGCAGTGATTACCGGTTGATTTGACCGTATGAACCACGACTCATACGGTCAAATCACCCAGCAGCCACTGCAAACTTAAATGAAACAGACTATAGTCAATAGTTTTAATTAAATCAAAACAAATACATTATTTATATTAAAATCCCTTATCGCACGCTACTGCTATTTTCACCCAGTTTCTCGTATGGCCAGTTTAAGTTTCAAATACATATATTGAAATCAAAACTCACAGCAGTAAATGTAGCCATAGACAATACAAGTATTTTACCACCGACAATCTTGATAGGTTGCTTCGTACATAGCATGAAGAACTTGGCGTTCCATTTGAATTCTGGTGAACATTTGTACCACTCGGTCATGTAGATAGCATTTGTAAGTGTAGAGCTCTGGAAACCAATTGTCTATTTGATATGATTTCATGGTAACGGGATAGTTCAACTCAAATGGCAATATTGTCAAGTATTTTGAGTGCTTTTAATTATAAAAAAATTAACAGTAAATCGAGGACGTTATTTTAATTAAGAGCAATGTATAGGTAAAAGTATAAAATTCTAATATTTTATTTGTGGATAGCTCTTATATTTTTCTAATTTTTATTTAAAATATTGGACGTATGGTTTTGAGTAGTTGTATATTAAAAATACAGTTTTTAACACACGCTAAATGATAGAACTTACTGACAGTGCTCTGTTTATTGAAATTCTACATAATTGGTTATGTAGCACTAGCGGAATCCCGCGGCTTCGCTCGCGTAAACTTCGAAACTAATTAGAAATTAGAACCCTCCATACGTGATAGGGAATGACATATTACGTAAATATCTCGAATTTTAGTTAAAAATTGTAAAAACTAATCCCCTGTCTACCCTCACAATTAGGGGTTGAATGTCGAAATTTTTATTTTAACACATAACTATTTTGTCTGAATTTACCTTTATAATTAAAGCAGGTATGCAGATAAACATATCTAAATCCATCCTCGTCCCCGTCCCATGCTATTAGGGTTTGAATATCGAACTTTAATTTTTAATTGAATATTAATTTATTTGAATATCAATAACAATTATGAAGATAAATAAATCAAAAATTTACCCCTCCCCCATTCCCATAGGGGTTGGATTTTCCTAACTGATATTTGTCTTGTAAAGTACCTACTTGTACCACCTTAGTGGTTAAATTTTGGGAAATGCTGAAATAATTGTTTCATTATTTATATTGTAGAATGTAGAGTATGTTCGGTTGTAAGTTTCAATTAAATGCGAACACAAAAAAATATTTTTTTAAATAAACTTTGACACCCTGTTTTAGCCCCTTAGGGGTGGAATTCCGAAAAATCCTTTCTTAGTGGGTGCTTACATTATAAAAGGAAGGAACCTACGAAATTTCACGTTTCTAGGTCCAGGGGTTTGGGCTGTACGTTGATATATGAGTGAGTGAGTGGTTAAGGACAAACTATTTTATAGATATAGATTATATTCATTATATTATAATATGGAAAAATTACATTCAATAAATTAATATTATGCTTATCTAACTGAATTATCATAAACGTTAGATATACAATTTGTATTTTTTCTGTAATTTTAATAATTTATTTTCATTTGATTTTAATTTATTTTTTCTGTTTCAGGTGAGTTTTTACATAAACCAAATACAACTAATAGTAAGTAAATAATAAAATTTGTTATAGCTTATTTATTTATAAGTACTATCCTCGTCAACAATTTTAATATTTGTATTTTTTGAAGTGAAGCATATGTACATAAGTTCTATAAAGTTAATTGCGATACTGCTTTAACCCTGGACGGGTAGACGTTCGTAATAATTACGACTACATTTACACAACGCCCTCTACAGGGAAATCAAGACGAGGTGGGGAGCCGAGCGGGAAGATATGCCTCGTTTAATAGTTCGTCTTCAACCTCTGCCAAGGACAGGTGTCAGTGTTTGCTATTTTTCTAGAGAGAGCCATAGATCGACAAGTCACATCGTATCTTTCACGAAGGTCTACTCTTTTACGTAAATTTTAGTCGAAATATGTACGTAAAAGGATATGCTGTGAATGTGAAAAAGATCTCATTCGTCTCAATGCTTGATCCAATGATACTTTCTTTCGTTTGTCGATTCGCTGTAAACTTATATTATTAAGCTTATTTTAATCTTTCGTATTTCGGTATTTTTGTAAATACATAAATCAAAAGATTTTAAAAGCAAAACTTTTTTTTTGCCATACATTTATTAGAAAACCAAAAATTATATAGTAGTAGTCAATTTTACGAACGTCTACTCTTTTCGGCTTAAATTTGACGTCTACCCGTCCAGGGTTAAGGTTATTCGATCATTAGAGCAATGTATAGATAAAAGTCTAAAATTTTATATGTTAAATTTATGGATAGCTCATATGTTTTGCTAGTTTTTATTTAAAATATTGGACGTATGGTTTTTGAGTAATTGGATATTAAAAAAAAAGTTTTTAACACACGGTAAATGAGAGAACTTACTTTATTGAAATTTTATACAATTGACTATATAGAAACGTTTTAAAAATTAATTATTCAATTCTTGAACCCTTTTAAATACTATGATAATTATAAAACAAATATATTCACGTGTAGTTTATACAAAATAATGAAAAACTAACTCTGCCAATACAGCAAATTAGTACATGTTACTATTAATTATATACCGTTCTGTCTATTTTAATTTTCAAATTAAATTAAACTTTTTTTACTTTTAATAATTTATAAAGTAAAATATTCCATTAAATGTAGGTACATGTGGTCTGAATATAAATTTTTCGAAACCAAATCATTGACGTATAATCGTTAGTAAAAACTTATGTAAATATTTTCGTGAGGGAGCTACAGTCTTCCAAAATTGATAGGCTAAATACGAATGCTTCAAATTACACAAAATAAACTTATATTCTTGTTCTATGATTGAAAGTAAGAAAAAAAGTTCATATAAAAATATCTCCAAAACTGCATTTTTATTAACTAATAGCCATTTATAGTTTCATTTTTAACATGATTTTTTAGCAGTAATACAAATGGCTATAAGGGAACGTCAATAAACCACGTAACGCATTTAAGGGAGAAGGGGGGGGGGATACAGCTATTATGTTACACGTCACAAATTATGAATTAAAAATTTCATTAAAAATTATAATACTGTAGTAAAAATCAAAAGTTCGAATGACTTCTATAAAAAAGGTAAAAAAAAAGAAAAAAATATATCGTTTTATTATTTTAATAGATTTATAACAACCGATTTCACAAAACTATTGAACTTGGGATAAAAATAAATGCCTATTTTTGCACAACATATAATAAAATTTATTGACCTCTTTCTTATAAACTTTACAAACTAACGCACGAAAGTATATTAAAAGTAACACAATAAATTTCGTTATCGAAAATATATATCACTGGAATAAAATAACTTAATTTTCTAAAACAACTTGGATCAATCAAAACTGTTGACACTTTAATTGAATGTTTTAATTTTACTAAAGAACCTTTACTGATATGATTTATTTATATTAATTAGTAAAATATATGTAATCCTTAATTCATTAATTAGTAACTAACTAATGTATGAGATATTTAATTAATCTTGCATATTAGATTTATGTAGATAAGCATGAATAATGTAGAAGTTTGATAATCAACACTATAATATGAAATTTAATTAATAATTAATTAATTAATAAATAATTAATAATTAAAATAAAAAATGTATTCCCGTGAAAAAATTGTATTATTGAGATCCGTCAGATGGGAGGAGCCTAAAAAAACATGGCGCAGCTAAAGGTGAATAAAAAAAATTACAAGACAGCGTCAATAATTAAAATATAAGTATTAAAATGTACAGATATTTTAAATTCACTCATTATAATTACAGATAATATCACGCAGTAGCATCAAATACAATACGCATACGTTATTTATTTTTGATTGTTTACAATTTTTCAACAAACAAATCTTTTAAATACATATTTACATTATAATAAATCAATTATATATAGAAAAAATTGTAAAATTCTTTCTTGGTACTTACTGTCCTTTCATTCATTTTATTTTTGGATGATTTAAAACATAATATTGTGATTTGATCGTAAGTTTTACTATAAACCGTTGGTTCATCTGTCAGTTTTATGCTTGAGATTATTTATTTTTTTATTATTAAATTCTACTACCATAGAAATTGTACCCCCAGTCTAGTTACAAGTTTTGCCACCAGGTGGTTTACGCTCATTTGACGGATCCCAATAGAGAGTCGGTTCACGCTGTTATCAACCAATCAGAGCTCGTTAGATAAGGAAGTACGGTACCCGAGTATAAGCTATCTTTACTGACACATTATTCATAACATTGCACTATCTCATTATTAAAAATAAACAGTTGATTACCAAACTAATAAACAAAGAAAAAAACTAAAAAGTAATTGTCTTTGTGGTATATAATGTAAAATTCATTGATTACGTCTTCTGTAAGTAAATATTTATATAACAGCAGTTGTTGAACTTAAGGGTCGATCCAGAATATCGAGCTAGTCTCGCTCCATTCAAATATAAATAAACAATAAACAATATTCACACTATAGGTATCGTTCTGGTCTCGGTCCAATCATGCTCCGGTACAATAGGAATTACTTTACTGAATATTTGATTGGAGCGAGACCGGACCGATAACGGCTTCAAACCGGCTTGATAGTCTGGATCGACCCTATGTGTAAAAAATAAAAATTATATTAATGTATATTTTGTAATAGTCGGAGAGCTGATCGCCACCTCGACTAAGGTGCTCGTTACAAAGATATTTTTTTTTATATCGTTTATTTAATGATAGTAAAGTATGAAAACCTACGTCTGCCGGGGCTAGCGCGGTTGCATAAAACCGGAAACGGATGTTTACTAGAGAAATTTTGGAATTTTTCGAATTATTTTTGAAACGGTGCACAGTAGAAAAAAGTGTTTTAGATCAAAGTTGTAGAAGGTACTTTTGTCTATAATTTATGTTCTATCCATCCCCCCTCCAAAATTTATTTTTAGGAAATAATCGATTTTCTAAAAAAAAAAAAATTCGATTTATTTTTTAAACGGTAGGTATTAGAAAAAAATGTTTGAGTTACAAGTTGTAGAGAATATTATTATCTATAATTTTTGTTATAATAATTTAAAAAAAAAAAAAAAATTATTTCCTTCCACAATTTTTTTTAAACTATTGAAACAAAAATTATAGATAATAATATTCTCTACATCTTGTATTTCAAACATTTTTCTAGTAAACATCCGTTTCCGGTTTTATGCAACCGCGCTAGCCCCGGCAGACGTAAGTTTTCATACTTTACTATCATTAAATAAACGATATAAAAAAAATTAGCTTTGTAACGAGCACCTTAGTCGAGGTGACGATCAGCTCTTGGACTATAATCTTACCCTATAAATTATTTCATTTCCATACCAACAAATGATCAAAATTTGTATAAGGACACACACTTGGTATGTGAACATAGAGACGAACTTTACCGATAAAACAGGAATCTGCAAAATAAATATTTTTTATTTAAAATCATCTGACTAGAAAACAAAGTCGTGTGAAAGGAAAGGGATGGAAAATAGTTTAGGATATACTTGTCCTTATTTATACAGAATAAGTGTATATTTTATTCTTCTTAGAAAGAGAGATAGATATATCCTAAATACCATCGTATCTCTCTCACTGTTTATGAACAAATGTTACACCATTATTTGAATATAGAATACGCTGTCTATGCTCTTTGTCTACGACTTTTATAATGTCTAGGGAGGGGTACATTATCACAACTTTTCATCCATTTTTAACAAAAATTGGTATTTTTATTTTGTTTTGTTTTGTTTCCATCTCTGGCCAACTTTATGTAAAATTTTATTATCATGTCAAACTTTTTCTTTCAAAAACCCAAATTCATAAATATCTCGATATTGATATGAAAAATATAGCTAGGTATAAATTTCCCTGTCTTATCATTTAACATATAAAGATAAATTAAGATACGGTGACTTTATTCAAGCAAAAATTGTCAGTGAGTTAAAAAACACTTATTTTGAAAAATGCACTGACTTCTTTTTTTCATTTTGATTTCCATTTTTCAACGTAATTCGTTTAAAACTTTTAAATGAAAGTTAATAAATTTTTGACATAAATCACCAATGAAGACTTAAAAATGTATATTATATTCAAAATGGCGCCGGGGTAATTTAAGTAAATAAAAATCAATCGTGAAAAATGTTTGTCATCAAAATTAATTGACTTTAAAAGTAATCTGCAGGTAGAAAATACTTTCAATAAATTTAATTATTTCAATGGCAATTAATTTAAAGTCTTAAAAAATTGTGATTGAATTATTTTAATTAGGTCTGTAAGATTGATTATTTTTTATAATTTAAATAGTAAGTATTGTAACATATGTGTGACAAGGAAGCAGACAGATGAACATGGGACAAAAAGTGTTTGACTTGATTTGAAATAGAAAATACATACGGAAAAAATGGAGTCGATTTTTTTAATAAAAATTAAAAATTTCAATTTTGTATCAAAATCAGTTTTACCAAACATGTACCTACTATCAATTGAGTTACTTTTATAATCTACATTGTAATTTTTATAATACGCAATTTTTATACTATATCTATTTATAAATATAATTTACTTGAGTTATTTGTTAATAAAGTTCTATACAAATTATTTAATTTCAATTAAAATACGATTATGTTAAATTAATTATAATAATAGTATATTTGTTTATTGGTATCACAAATTAAACTATACCAATAATATAGATTTCGATCCTGCACGCAAAAATTACTAATTCATATTGTAACTTTAATAACAAACACGTTACCTACCTAGCAAGCAATACAATATTTTGGACCGTTTCAAATAGTAATATTTCTTTAAAAATTAAATGATTGTTATGAAATACTTTTCTCCGTGCAGAAAACGAAGAACAATTTCTTTTCTGCTTTTAGAAGCGATCGCATAGCTTCCCTTATCCTTCGAATATGACAAGAAAGCACAATGAAATATATACAGTTACTTCGTCCGCATGGATTTTTTTTTGTATCTAATCAATTTTTTATTCAAAGTAGCCTATATCTTTCCTCAGAATACAAGCTATCTCCCTGCTAAATTTCATTAAAATCGGTTCAGCAGTTTATCCATGAAAAGCTTACAAATTACTCACTATTTTTTAAACCTAAAAAACTGCTAGAAATGTATATTTTTGCAATTCACACAAATCCGTAAATTTCTTTTATGATATTCATCGCTCATATGCAAATTCAAATGAATTATAACAAGTTTTTTCTACGATAAAACAACGATATGATATATTTATACTGATATTAACTTCGGCATATGGGAATTTAATATTCTGATATATTCTCTTTCGTAAATTGGTCTTGTGTTTACAAACAAATCAAAGTAAACATAACTTCGTACGGGACTTCCTTAATAAAATGTCAGGAATAGGGACGCGTTTGTACATTTAAGATGAATTATGATAACTGAAACTCATTCCTTATGAAATTGTTGGTGAAGCATTACATATTTGAAATAAAGTAAAAAAAAACTTTTCGTGCGGTTTCCAGTGACATTACTTGCTCCAACTTTAATGGGGTTAACTAAGTTTTGGTATGATATATTGTTCCTTTATTTTTGACCCTTTTTTTTATTTTCTTCTAAATTAAGTTAACGTTTTGTTTTTGTTTTCTATAGTTAAGTATAATTAAATAAATTAATGAATATTTTTTATCAATTTTATTTGTGTGTAATATTACGCATGAAGTTTGCAACAAATCTGTTTAAAAAAAAATTTTACGTCTGAAAGGGACGTGATTTGCAACTAAGTGGGCTCTCACACCGGAGCAATATAGCAATATAGCAACTCGCAACTTATAATTAGCGATATTATTTGTCAATATACATTGAATCGGACATATTGTCTCACACCAAAGCAATATGATATCGCTATATTGCTAGCTGCTAATTGGTAGTTACTATATTGCTGTGTTGCTATATTGCTATATTGCTTCGATGTGAGAGCACACTAACAGTTGAATTTTATTCATTGAATTTTTTAACTAATCAATTAAAAAATTGTACTACAGGTTATGAAGGGAAAAATTGGTCTGTTTTTGGAACAAATTCGGAGTGCGATGAAATTTGGTACCCATGTAGTATACATTATAGTACGTCTGTACACAAAAGTGTCCATCTATAGACCTTGTAGAAAATGTTTTAGTCGTTTGTAATTTAATTTTGTTATTCTTGAATAACTTCTAGAGTCTAGACAAATAAAGATACGGAGGCGTGCTTTATATCAAAATTTTCAAAAACGTTTGCTTTTCAACAATATTTCAAAATTTATTCAAATGTGTGCATTTAAATTGATGAAAAGTTGCCGTTAATCCGAAAATTAAGCGCGTTTAAGGGGGATAGCCACCGTGACGGGTCAAAAAATTGTCAATGTTTGGGAATTTTTTTCACAGATATAACTAATTATTTTTTAAATCAGGTAAAGGACGTTTTATTAAGTATATATTCAACTTATTTAATATCAATTTTTATTGAAAAATATTAAATATTTACAAAGTTATGAGCCTCGATGTGACGACCAAAAAAAATTTTTTTCTCTATGGTCGACTCGAAATTTCGAGAAGGGTTATATGAAAAAAATAAATAAAATTTGTATCAATATCTATATGTATGTAGTTATCGTTGCACGTAGCCGTTTTTATTTTATTTTATTTTTTCACAAAATGGCGATCGTTTGAAATTTTTTTTAATTTTTAAGACCTATTTTATTCATTAGAGCGGTTTTAAAAATAGTATATATCAAACATTCAAAAATCGGCTATTTTCAACGATAGCTACTACAATTACGAAAATTATAAAAAAAAATTGAAATCGGTTCATTAGTCTTTGAGGAATCGTGTCGACCAGGTCGAAAAATGTCATTCCGAGATAAGCGTGTTTAATGTTTTTGTTATATCATAACCGGCCGTGCTACATCGTCTCACTAAATTGACTGTAACTCCGTCAATTTTCAAAATTTAAACAAAATTTTTTGTATTATAATTTATGAATATGTAAACTTTAAAAAAAAATCTAAAAAAATAGATTTTTTTTCCATCACAGTGACTATCCCCCTTAATATAATTTAATAGAAATATAAGAAAATAATTAATAGATCAGACGCTTATACACACAAAAAAGACTGTATTGAACCAAGAAAATCTTGTTTTGTATATACCGAAAAGTACTCTTAATCCAACTACATTATTTCTTCGTCCAAGAATACTATAGTTAGTTTAAGAATATATTTCTTATCTTAAGAAAATATTGTTTTCGTTATATACAAAACAAGGTTTACTTGGCTCAAGTAAACCTTTCTACCTGTGTAGTTAGTATTTAAATATGGCGTAATTTGCACATGATTTTATTCTGCACGCGATTATTTTTCAACTCATAAGCAATTTCAGAGAAGCAAATGTGATCTTCAAGTAAGATTCATAAAAATGTTTTCCAATTAACTTAAGTATGTGTGAAACATTGTATTTATGAGAAACAAAAATAAACATTGAAATTTGTTTTTATGTTATGATAATACAACGAACAAAATGTCGTTGTAAAATGTTACTGTTGACATTTTAACATGTTAAAAACATTATGTATTTACGCCTATGACAAACAGAGTCCGCCGTAGCAACTCTCAAAGTTATGGACATGGTTTATAGTACTTCATTTTTACATTCTTGTATATGCATATAAAAACATTGGTTATTGAGACGAATATTTTTTATGCGTGAATATAAAAAAAATTTGGGAGTATGTGGTGAGTATGTTTTTTTAGGGGGAGGGGGGGGGGGGCTTGATTTATGGGGCTCTTAGTTTTCAGTACTATACGTCAAAATATTCACTATTGTTTCAATACTAATTTCATTTATGGTTACATTCATTAATAATGTCTTTTAAATCGGAAAGCCACTGTGATGGGTCAAAAAATGTTTGGGAATTTTTTTCACAGGTGTAACTAATTCTTTTAGGATCGGTTAGAGGACATTTTATTTAGTATATATTTAACTTATTCAATACTAAATTTTATTGAAAAATATTAAATATTTATAAAGTTATGGGCCCCGATGTGATAGCTAAAAAAATAGTTTTCTCAATGGTTCCATCGAACTTTCGGAATGGATTATCAGAAAAGAATATTTTATTAATATCTATATAAATGTAGCTATCGTTGTGCGTGCCGTTTTTTTTTATTTAATTTTTTCATAAAATGGCGACGGTTTGAAATTTTTTTATTAATTTTAAAGTCTTAAAAAAATAGTAAATATCCAAATTTCAAAAATCAAACGTATTGACTTAGCCACTGCGATTACGAAGATTTAGAACAAAACATATTTTTAAACGGTTAATTAGTCTTTGAGGAATCGTAGTTGATTCGAGATAAACGCATTTAAATTTTTTTGGAGGTCATACCCGGCCGTGCTATCTGGGCCTCACTAAATTGACTGTAACTCATGCAATTTTCGGAATTTTGACATAATTTTTGTTATTTATATTTTGGAATTTGTTTACTTTATAGAAAAATACACAAAAAATCGATTTTTTCCGTCACAGTGACTTTCCCCTTTAACACTTAGGGACTCGCTAATTGGTCTAACGGACCCAGTCCTTCGTATTTTGGTTAAAATCTTTTAAAGTTTGAAATGTGCGACATTGCCGTTTTTAGTATCTTTCAACGATAGAATAGCACGGCAGATGACGGTCATAGTCGTCAGTTTGTTCAAATTGTCATAACTAAATTTGATACAGAAAGCGACTGAGATGTGATTTTATCCCAAAGAAGATATTTTAATTTTGTTAACTTTCAAAGTTGTTTTTGTTTTATTTTTATAATGATTGATCTCTTATTGTTAATTCATATAAGTACATTATAGTAGTGTAAAAAAATATAGAAGATTTTGTTTAAAATAAGTAATTACAGAAAGGCTGTAGCCGGGTAAGCATGCAAAATCGGCCTTTGCATGGATTTGGCTGATTATTTTTTTAAAAGTCACATTCTATGTAACATTCAACCTGACCAAATATTAGCTTCCAAAAATTTGTAGTTTTCGAAAAAAAAATTTTTTTTGATTTTCAAAAAAAAAATTTTTTTTCATAATCCATCAATCGAATTTGATGGTGCTTGTGATATATTATAGAGGTACTTATGACTCATCAGAGGTAATTTTATTATGGTCCTCTGTACATAGTAAACCAGAAAAAAAAAATAATAAAATTTAAAAAATTAAAAAACACTATGTTGTACTCGGGGGGCAATCACCATTTTTTTATAAAATATACCTTGTACGTACCCAAACAACATATCAAAATCCCAAACTGATATGAAGGGTATAACATACTCGTATAAATTCGTATATGGTCGTATTGGCGCGGCGCGCGCGTGACGCGGGTGGACTTTATGGAGTGCAAGTGTCTTAATACTTTTAAAACATCTCTAATTTGTTGCTAAACAACAGGGCTGAACTAGCCTGGAGAGATCCGGGGAATTTGAAGGGGCCCATGGCCTCACAAAGATAAAATATAGAGGCCGTAGCCGGGAATGTATGGGAACCGCCATTGAATCAATTATGCTAATTTTTTCTCATAGTTTGCTTTTTAGAAACATAAAATCGCCTCAGATCGCTTTTGAAATGTTATAATCTTCTTTAGTAGCAATAAATCCCATTGCCGCTGCGAAGTAACGACTCTTCTTGTATAATAAGTTATAGATAGGATTTTTTTTTTTCAAAATAAAAATGTTCTTAGTAAACATAAAAATTATGAAGCACAAATACAATTAGGGCGATTTTATGTTTCTTAAAAAGCAATCTATGAGAAAAAATTAGCATAATTGATTCAATGGCGGTTCCCATACATTCCCGGCTACGGCCTCTATATTTTATATTTGTCAGGCCATGGGCCCCTTCAAATTCCCCGGATCTCTCCAGGCTAGTTCAGCCCTGTTGTTTAGCAACAAATAAGAGATGTTTTAAAAGTATTAAGACACTTGCACTCCATAAAGTCCACCCGCGTCACGCGCGCGCCGCGCCAATACGACCATATGCGAATTTATACGAGTATGTTATACCCTTCATATCAGTTTGGGATTTTGATATGTTGTTTGGGTACGTACAAGGTATATTTTGTAAAAAAATGGTGATTGCCCCCCGAGTACAACATAGTGTTTTTTAATTTTTTAAATTTTATTAATTTTTTTTTCTGGTTTACTATGTACAGAGGACCATAATAAAATTACCTCTGATGAGTCATAAGTACCTCTATAATATATCACAAGCACCATCAAATTCGATTGATGGATTATCAAAAAAAAATTTTTTTTTGAAAATCAAAAAAATTTTTTTTTTCGAAAACTACAAATTTTTGGAAGCTAATATTTGGTCAGGTTGAATGTTACATAGAATGTGACTTTCAAAAAAATAATCAGCCAAATCCATGCAAAGGCCGATTTTGCATGCTTACCCGGCTACAGCCTTTCAACAATTACTCTAAATCTTGTCATAAAAGTATGGAAAAATTCCTTTTATTTTTGTAATTGTTTAATTAAGTAAAAACAATAAATATTAGTATATGGTTGAATATTGTCTTTCTTTATTGACAAATTATCCTTATAAGAAAGTAAATGTGCACTTCTATTCAGCAGTTTTGGAATAAACATTTGATATTAAACTGGGTCCAGCGCATCCCGGTAGTGAGTATTTATGTTACAAATCAAGGCGCGAGTCCCAAAGTGTTAATTGAATCATTGATTTCAAAAAGGTATCCCATTTTTTTTTAATTAAAGAAAATTTTAAAAATTGCATAAGTAATTAAAAAATTCACTCAAAAAAAACGTAAATCTTAAATATTATAAACAGAAAACTAAAGATAGATAAGTACTTACTAGTGTTAGTTGAAAAGTACTGACACATAATATGATCGCACTGGCCATGAACTGTATAAGCACACTCTCGTGACACAAAGCTTGGAGATCTCTTGTAAAGCTGCATGAAACAGTAAATACTTAAAAAGACTTGATACGATCCATCGATACAGGAATGGAGCTTTGTTACATCGCATCGTACGTAAAGACATGAAATAGAATTTTATATTAGAATATTTATAGATCAGTATCTTTTAGGTGGTTTTTAGGGTTCTGTGGCCAACTAGGAACCCTTATGGGTTCGGTTTGTCTGTCTATCTGTCTGTTTGTCTGTCTGTCTGAATATTACAGTTTTCCCATTCTGTCTTGTAGACAGGGTGATTCAGCACTGTCGTGCCAAACTTGAACAGTAGATTGAGAAAATATTTTAAGCAAAAAACTTCTGATAAACATGTGTCCGGAAATTTTTCGTAAGGGAACTGCAAGATTTTACTAAAAATGAATATTTATTTAATATCTAGAGAACCCATTGTGATAGAATTATGAAATTTAGTAAAAATATGTATTATCGATTCTAGTATTAACAAATTATATTTTAGACCAGGGCTGTATGGGACCAGTGGGCCCATCGATTTTTATCTAGTATTTGTTTGTTCCTTAATTTTTTTCCTGTGTTTACTAAAACTCATTTTTAGTAAAATCTTTGGAGGCCTGTAGTTACCTTACGAAAAATTTCCGGACACATGTTTATCAGAAGTTTTTTACTTAAAATATTTTTCTGAATCTACTGTTCACGTTTGGCACGACAGTGCTGAATCATCCTGTATATTTATTAAGATGAAACTTGGTATTGTCTGTATGTCTGTCTATCAGCCTATCTGTCTGTCTTTCCGTCTGTCTGCCTGTCTGGATATTACAATCTTCCCATTCTGTCTTCTATATTATAGGGATGCAATTTGATATATGGACGTAAACCAATGTCATAAAAACGGAAATGATGAGATTTTTGAAAAAACAATTTTTTTTGGGACACTGTACTAAAATAAATTGTTTACCTACCCCATTGAGTGGGGTGTCTTTAGATAGTTCTCCTAAAATGCAACAAAAAATGTTAAAAACCTTTTGATTTTAACTTGTACCTAATTGTAAGTTACGAAATATTTGTTGTTATTAGAGTCTCCCCCCTCTAATTTTACTATCGAAACAAATATATTGAAAAAAATCTTGAATGGATATTATAATTAGTACCTACTTTAAATGAAAATTATAACGAATACTGTATCAACAATAATTTATGAAATATGTATAGTCAATAATATTTTACCTGCCTTAACGGCAACCTACACTCATAATTTTTGTGTGTCCATTTTTATGACACAGTACCTTTTGAATGATGTAAGTTTCATTCCCCTCCTTTTATAATAAATACAAATAAAGGTACAACAATTTTCGATGTCACCTATTAATATTATAGATTACAATCCACTTTACTACAGTCTGTTTCATTAAGTTTGCAGTGGTTGCCGAGGGATGGGGATTTGACGGTACGATTCACGATTCATACCGTCAAATCACCCGGCAACCACTGCAAAATTAAATGAAACAGACTGTAGGTATAAATAGGGTATGGATTTAAAAAAAAACTATTTTTGATAAATTGATATCACACTACCATAGTTATGCTGTAATTTGTATGTATGTCTACTTACCTACATATATTTTATTGCATGTTGTCAAGTACGTATTTAAAGAGTTTTATTTACTACAAATATGTAATAAAAATAGACACGGAAACAACTGTTTTATGTACAATTGAATTTTATATTATTTCGAAAATATTATTATTACTATGGCTTTATCTGTAGTTATATTTTTTTTATGTTGATCCAGAAAACATGTTTCACAATGCATATCTTTATTGCTTCCTCGCAATATCGAAGATACGAGAAGCTTCGTTATCGTTTTAAAACGAGAAAAAAAATTTGTTCTCCGATTTCAAAAATTTTATTTTATTTATCCGTTTCAGGTCAAGACAAACACTTTTTGTTCCGTGTCTGTCTGTCTGTGTGTGTGTGTGTGTGTCTGTGTGTGTGTCTGTCCCCCAATCCTTGTCACACGCTTAACTCATGAACCACTGAACCAATATTGATGAAACTTGGTTGGTTGGTTGGGTCTGGCTTGAGGACGGTCCCATTTCAAAATAATTAAAATTGTGTGTAGGGGGGAGGGGTGACATCCAAAAAGATTTATTTTTTGAAGATATCTCAAGAAAGACACATGTTACGTGAAAATTTTATAGAACCTTTTTTGTAGAGCATTCAATTCTCTATAATATAGGTCACTTACTTTTGTTGTAAAATATTCCCTTCCAAAGATCTATCTCAATTTGACTTAAGAAAATCGTCATTTGTTTTTTTAAAACTGCTATTTACTTTGACATATTAAATGTCACTTTGACGTTTTAAATTTCATTTTGACATTCGTAGAGCAGAAAAATAATGATTTTGATTGAAATTGTCAAAAAATTCAAAATATACGACATAATAACCAGGCGCGTATTAAGAAAAATGTAAAATTTAATTTTTTTATTAAAATCGTATGAAAATTAAATGGTTAACCAATGACAGACAGTTCATCTGAATACTTTATCGGTTTTTATTTAAATTGTTCAATAATTAACTACCTTTGATGAATTTAGCACGAGGAAGCACCGTGCATTTACAAGGCAGAGTATTTTTTTATGCTAGTCCATTTTTTATCATTTTTTTCATTTGTTATTATCACGTTTATTGTACAAATTGCGACAAACATTTCAAATGATTTATAATTAATTTTAAATTAACCAATAAAAAGAACTGATTGCAGCAAGTTTTCGTCTAATTAAAATCTATTTAAAGAAATATTATTTAATTTTTGTAATTATATTTTATCATTCTGTAGACTGTATTCTGAAATAATTTTTGATCAGTTATTTTTAATACGTTGTTACAACTGAGAGGCAGTAATTTATAGTACATACAGCTTGAAACGACCCTGAATTGTTGCCAAATTTTGTATTAGCTAGTTAAACTGTTTCTGAAATATCCTGTTTATACACAACAAAATATTTTCAATTGTTTTTTAGTGACGAAGAGTTTTTACGATCGTCTATACCAGGGTTTCCCAACGGGGGGTTTGTGAAAGTTTGAAAGGGGTCTATAGGGTGTCATGCAAGAGTTTAAACAGTTCAAAGAGCAAAAAAGGTCATTTACAATTTTAATTCACAAATAGTTACAGGAGGGGTCTACGAAATTTGTCATTCCTTCAAAAGGGGTTTAAATGCAAAAAGGTTAAAAACCCCTGGTTTTTATTCTATATTGTCTATATAATATCCCAGATTTAATTTAGTTTTATATTTACTAATAATACTTAATAAAATACATAGTCAGTGGAAGTTTGAAAGGGGCCATGCAAGAGTTTAAAAACAGTTCAAAGAGCAAAAAAAGGTCATTTACAATTTTTAATTCACAAATAATTACAGGTGGAGTCTATGACATTTGGCATTCTTTCAAATGGGGTTTAAATGCAAAAAAGGTTGGGAACCCCTGGTCTTTACTCTATATTCAACTATATTGTCTATTTACTATCCCAAATTTAATTTAGTTTTATATTTACTAATAATATTTAATAAAATACATAGTAGTTAAATACAATAAACCAAAAACACAATAAAATAAACCTGGATGAAATAGAACAAATTGTTTTTGAGATAATAATTCCCAAAATTCACCTATTTTTTCCGCCGTCTTCTCATACATATATTCCCTCTTTATATAATATTCTTTGAAATATATAGGTACAAAATGACCAATTTATATCAAATTGGCAAAACTGGTATTAGTGATGTTCCAATTTTGAAGTATTTCTTGAATAGAAACATCATATTTAGAAAATCTAGTTTTCTCCATTAAAACATTGTGCAAAAGTACACAGGAAAAAAATAAACTTAAAGGATTACAGTTTTTCCCTGTACACCCCGGATAATAAGCGATAACCTATTATTATATATTAAATATATTTTTAGCCTCTGAAACTGAAATTTATCCATCAATTTATATTAAATATCTGCACACATTATTTCAACAGTTTCAGAATGTAAAAAAATATTTTATAAAATAATAGGTTGTCACTTCGCTTACTATACAGAAAAAAAAACTATAATTCTTTTCATGTTTCTGTTTTTTCGTGTATTCCATTCTGCGGTAAAATAAATATTATATTACATGATTCTGTCCAACACTTCATTACCGACAGAGGAAGATCCAACTTTTTTAAAAATAATTCCTCGCTTAAGATACAACAGTCAATGCAAAAGGAATTTACATACTTTATTAAATTTCCCAGACATCCAGTCTAGTGGTTTATTTTAATATCATTCCCAAGCTTCTGCATTACAGCTACCAATTTCTTGAATGCATTTCATTTTTAGGTCATAATTGAAGCTTTAACAACACTTGGGTCATTCCACGGTAATCGATACCAGATAGTTAAAAAAATATTTTACAAAAATGAATACTAAAATATAAAATTAACAGGTTATTTAACATCATCATATCTTCAAACTAGTACATCTCGGCTAAAAAATCGTACAGTAAAAAGTTAAAACTTATTTTAAAAAGGAAAGATAATACTATTTGTTACCGTGACCGAAAACTTTAGAAAAAATTACTTATTTGATAATAAATTCTTTAACATTGACAATATAGTCATTTTTGGAACTTTTAGGTTAGAATATTTCAAAACCCTGACGTGATGAAACCAATTGGGCAACAAATTCGGTTTCAGCATGCCAAAAGCCTCCTAAATTTTCTATTCAGATCTCTGTTATATTACAAAAGTAATTTTTTGTTGAATAGTGATAATTGATTAGTACTTATAACACATTGAGTAAAGTATGGTTTAATACTAGCAATAAAAGGCAATTTACTAGGTCAAAGTTAATATGGCTTCCATAAAATTGAAGGAATGGCTTCTCAATCATTTCAATAAAAATTCTTGTAGTAAATTAAAAAAAAATGGTGTATCTGGATCGAGGGATTGACGTGAATACGTTACAAATCCTAAGTCGCATGTGTATATGGATATAGAATAAAATATAGATATATATGTATTCTAATTTACAGACAAAAAACTGCAGAAAAATACAACTAAAAATTATTATACAGGGTGAGGCAGTAACTATTACCACCTTATATATCTTCGAATCTATAAGACCGAGAGAAAAATTAGTGGAACCAAAATTGTACACTACGAAGGGGGCGATATATAGCGATAATAATTTTTGTCCCGGGGAGGCGCTTCGGAGATATCAAGGTAATCTTCAATTTTTTAAATTGATTCGGTGCATTTTTTTCCAAAATATGATAGAGGAACTGAAAACAAGTTCAGAACTCATTACACAAGATCATTGAACAAGTTTTAAAATTAAGAAAAAACGATTAAAAATACATTTTTTTATTAAATGAAATTTACATTTAAAGATGTTCGAAGTGGTGGCCATCATTATCGATGTAACACTGGTAAATTGCATTTAATAAAAAAAATGTATTTTTTAATCGTTTTTTCTTCACTTTAAATCTTGTTCAATCATGTTGTGTGATGAGTTCTGAACTTGTTTTCAGCTCCTCTATCATATGTTATTAACACTTCGAACTTCTTTAAATGTAATTTTCATTTAATAAAAAAATTTGTTTTTTAATCGTTTTTTCTTAATTTTAAATCTTGTTCAATGATCTTGTATGATGAGTTCTGAAGTTGTTTTCAGTTCCTCTATCATATTTTGGGAAAAAATGTACCGAATCAATTTAAAAAAATGAAGATGACCTTGATATCTCCGAAGCGCCTCCCCTTGGACAAAAATTATTATTGCTATATGATAGCCCCCTTCGTACCGTACAATTTTGGTTACACTAATTTTTCTCTGGGCTTTATAGATTCGAAGATAGTTACTGCCTCACCCTGTATAAAATATAATTTTCTAATAAAAATAATAAGTATATATTATAATAGATAATAATTTATCAAAATCGTTTTCCATTAAGTACAAAAACACATACTCTTGTCTACATTACCACAAAATTTATGATTTTAGTGATTCAGTAACAGGAAAATGTCAGCATCAAAATTTATCACGGTATAAATACTTTCTCGTTGATAAAGCGTGTAAGAACTTTGTTGTAATATACTTTTAACATTACCTTACGTGTTATATATATAGTTTAAAACAGCGATCTTCAAACTTTTACTATAAATTTTATCGAAGATGTAATAAATATTAAAATTATAAACTATAATTTATATTCTTGCTATATTATTACTCTTTGAATCTTGTTGAAAAGATGTATGAAATTATTTTATTTATTAATTTAAGTTTAAAAAGTGTTATTTTTACTTTGACACTGGATAACGCGGTCAAAAAAAATCGTTCGGAGATACAAGAGAGAAAAATAAGATTTCGAATGATTTAATTGAATTTTAAATTAAATGTTTTTATTCATAGAAATTTTTACATCCACTTTTACCCACTTAGAGGCTGAATTAAAAAAAATATTTCTTAGTGGGTGCTTATATCATTAAGGAAAGACACCTATGAAATTTTACCTTTCTAGGTCCAGGGGTTTAGGCTCGGCGATGATGATTCAGCCAGTCAGTCAGGACATGTTATTATATGTGAATAGATTAAGGGATAATTTCTCTAATGCCCGGTATTGTCAACCAATTGAAAGCTCCTTTAAAGAAAAGGTGTATTACAAACGTGATTTAAATCAATATTTAAGCTTTCAATGAAAAATAGACATAGTATACGTTGTAAAGAAATACTGCAAATAATTTAAAATCTATTTAATTAAATGTATTATACTTGGATCTGTTGATAATATGACAGTTAGTTAAAGGAGCATTTAGTTAAAGTTGATAATACTGGGCGTAACTCGTTTAACTCTTGATAATATTAACTAACTATAGTATTAATTAAGTAAATATTAATTATTAATAGCAAATTCTAAAGTTCTAATCGTATAACTTTTTAACTTATAGCATGCACATTATCTATTATTGTTAGTTGTAAAGTTAGCATGTATAAAAAACTTATAACAATATAATGTAGTAAGTAAGTATTGCACATTGCACTTCTAGTCTATGAAAAATGATGAAACTTACTCTAAAATAGCTCTGTGATGAGTAATAGCATTTCTAAAGTTCTCCATTATCTTTTTTTCCAATAGTAACTTATCTTCTTCTGTCATTCGTTCCGTGACGTCATCATCAAGTAATCCATCATCGGCTGAAATTAATATTTTGTTTTCTGATTTTATAATTTCATGAATTATTCATTTTATTGAATTTTTAGATTTTTCTTAAATACAAACATGCATTGCGCGCTGATGCTACTGCTTTTATTTTTGTAATCGGGTGAAATATTGAAATTCAATATTTACTTAATTTTTTTCTGAATACATTCTATCGAAAATAATAAAAAATATTCATACACAAGTATGACGCAATGCAATAATGAATTTTTTAAATATCTTAATATTAATGTTAACTTTAGTTAGAAGTTAAATTCAAATACGTCTAGGGGAAAATCCATAAATCTCTTTGAGAGAAAAATATTTCCTACAAAAAATATTTTTTTGTATTTACACATTTTTCAAAATGTTATTTCAATAAATTAAGTGGGGGGGAGGGGGGGCGATGACATGGATCACTAACTGTGCAAATATAACTTCAACTTGTCTTATATCCGGTATTATAAAAGGGGCTAGCAAATTTTAACTAGCTAGCAAGCATTCTCAAATTAGGTATTAATTTTGTGATATTCTGTATTGATTTTCTATGGAATTTAGAGCAGTCATACTTCAACGTATTAGCGACTCTGACAGTAGAAAATAATTATCATAATATCATCATTGTTTTAACCCATTAACGACCAAAAGAAAACAAAAACATGCAAAATTTAGTACATATTCAATATATTTAACTAAATATACAACACACACTTTTTTTAATATTTAGAAAAAAAAATACTGAAGCGAGTAAATTGGGCAGATATGAAGTCTATTTTGTGTGAGACTGCATTTCTGATATAATTTTTATTTAGATTAATTTCATTGAAAAGTCATGTTATATGTATATTTAAGTTATTTCATATGATTTGAATTAAATTCGAAATCACATGCTCTAGTTGGATAAAATATATTAGCATACCACGTACCTCTTTTCATATAAAAATTATTCAGAACAATTAAAACACGTTTAAACATTTATGAAACTAATAACGTTAACAGATTTTGTTTGTTGCACTTCTACCAACTGATTTTTAAGGAAATGTTGTGAATTAATATCCATAGACAGCAGCATTAATTATAAAATGAGGTGTACACAAATGTGTACGGCGGGCTTTAATGGGTTAATACCGTTGTTTGTGTTTATATAATATAACACGTGCACGAAACTTGTAAAAGTCTTCATAAAACTCCAAGAGAACTGTCATATTTTGATACCTCATTTGAGACTGCTTAATTGTCAGCTAGCAAATTTGCTAGCTCCTGATATACACATGTAGAAAGGTTTACTTGAGCCAAGTAAACCTCGTTTTATATATAACGAAAACCATATTTTCTCAAGATAAGAAATATATTCTTGGACGATGAAATAATGTAGTTGGATTAAGTGTACTTTTCTTATATTAAGAAAATATTGTTTTCGTTATATACAAAACAAGATCTTCTTGGTCCAATACAGTTTTTTTGTGTATTTGGTACTATTTAGTTAACAAAAACTTACGTTCGAAATCTTCATCAATTTTTCCAAGATTATTTCCAACATTATTAATAACTATATTGGAACGTCCTTTGCCTACTCCATACTTCATAAACCAATCTGGATTTTCAGTAAAACATTGGTCTACAGATCGACTTCTAAGATGCATTAAAGTATCGTGTAAGATATCTAATTGTCCACGAATGTGAACTATAAGACCGGCGACTAATGTATCAATAGGAATCACTGTACATGGTTGAGTTAGAGTCGCCACAGACTGGTATATGAACGCAAATTCATAGTTTGGACTCTTCTGGATGTTGAAAGGGAACCAACCTGGTACTGGGAGAACCCTTTCGGATTTCTTGATTAAAGCAAACACCAACCATAGTATGATCTAATAGAAATTATGTATTTTAAAACTAGCAGAAGAGATCCAGTTTTGTTCGGGAATATGGAAATATAAAAGGTGTTAGCGGGTACTGGGTGATCATTGCTAACTTTGTTATTATTTCATAAACCCCTTATCCGATTGGCACCAAAATCAATAGGTCTGAAGTACTCACTAAGACAAACATTTTCCCCGAAAATAATTCTAATCGGTGCGTATTTACAGTAGTTATTGTGAACGGAAGAAAACTCTCCATAGTTCCAATAATAACAAAGTTAGCAATGATCACTCAGTTCCCGCGAACATCACAGGGTGTTCGCGGGAACTGAGTGATCTAATACAAATTATATATTTTAAAACTAGCAAAAGGGATCCAGTGTTACCTGGGAATATGAAAATATACAGGATGTTCGCGGGAACTGAGTGATCTTTGCTAACTTTGTTATTATTGGAACTATGGAGAATTTTCTTCCGTTCACGATAACTACTGTAAATATGCACCGATTTGAATTATTTTTGGGGAAAATGTTTGGCTTAGTGAGTACTTCAGACACATTGATTTTGGTGCTAATCGGATTAGAGGTTTATGAAATATTCGAATTTTTGCACCTATTATCTAAAAAGTGAGAATTATCTCACCAATTTTGATAAGACTTGTTACACTTCTAGTGCAATCCAATCTAAAAGGCAATTATTTCATAAACGTGCTGAAATAGTCACTGAAGGGGTGAAATATTATCGAAACATTGAAATTTTTAATGAACATAGATAAATACATATGTATATGTAGTTTTAAAATATATCGGTCTCCCTAACCGCATCTTGTGCAAACTACCTCGGATACCTATTTGAAGTGTGGTTTATTTGGAATATCTTAATTTTTCATAGAGTACTATCAAGAAACATGAAAGAGGAATTGGTGACAGTATATCGGTTACTTATAAAATTTAAAAACGTACAACCAATTACTTACTGTTATAATACACATCAGAAAGAAGAGCCAGAAGATAAAAACGGATTCTCTCATAGATGCTTTAATGAATGGAATATGATTAGGATGTCTTGGTTGAAATATGGGAGAGTTAAGTACTTGCATTATCTTCCTAGTTGAACGATGTCGCCAACGGAAGATCATCGTTTTAATGGAACCGACGAATAATGTTAATAGCAAATAAGATGCGGTTGTCATTTTCTCCAAATCTCCCCAAACCTAAAATTAAAATATTTAAAAAAAATCGGCCAAGACATATACGAGTGAATGCCATAAGGGTTCTGAAGTACATCTGTCGAAAGCCACTAAGTTCATTAATTATACACTCTGCATATTTATTAAGGGGCCACCTAAAAATATAGCCTGTTTTCAAATTCTTGTAACTTGCTCAAAAATTTACTTTTTTCAAAACTTTTTTGTTCTTAAATGTAGAAAATTTACTCTACTTTATGATGGTGTAATAGCTTCCTCAATATTTTTATATTTTTTAAACTTTTTTATGTAAGTTAAAAAAAATTCACACGCAAAGTGCATTTATTTATGAAGAAAATTAAGTTTTAAAATAAAATGTTTGTAGAGAACTAGTATGCTGTAAAAAAAATCGATAAAATTTCGCAAAAGTAACACCTGTTTTAGAGAAATTCGGTGTTAATTTAAGCTTCATTAAATTTTCTTAATTTTTAAAATTACTCCGGCTATGTTCACTTGAATTATTTTTTCCTAAGAAGGTTAATTCCAATTTTATCCAATTTTTTAACAGAATTCCGATTTCAAGGTATTGAAATTCACTACAAAAATGTTATTTTAAAATTTCATTTTATTCATAAATGCACTCCGCGTCAAGTTTTAAAATTATGCAGTTTTTTAAATTACATAAAAAAGTTAAAAAATGAAAAGATATTGAAAAACGAATTACACCATCATAAAGTAGAGTAAATTTCCTTCATTTTAGAATAAAAAAGTTTTGAAAAAGTAAATTTTTGATCAAGTTACAAGCATTTGAAAACAGCTGTCCTTAATAAAAGTAAATTTGAGTTACTTACCATATATAGATTAATAAAATCAGAGATAACAATCAAATATAAAATAAGTGTTAATATAATTAATGAATAAACGTTATACATCACTGACTGAAATCGAGTCATATTTTCCGGTGGATAAATACCAAAAATTCGGTTAAATAATAAATTTAAGGCAAACGAATCACCCGGTTGCAAATTTTCCATTTTAATGAAAATTGTATCTTGGGTCACTATGACTATATAATATTCCCTCTAGCGTCTTTTATACTCGAAAGACTTGTTAAAAAATCTCAGTATAGTATATTATTAACTTTGATAACCGTTACACATTCTTTTAATATTTAATGAAGAAATTAATTTAATATATATCTTTTAGATTTTCTAATAACATGAGTTAGTTGTGTTCTACTTGATCCTAAAAAATTCATCGTGTGAATATAGCAGTAGTTTAATTTTAATAATATCTTTATTTTAATTTCATTTATAGATTTGAAAAAAAATTGAACCAATTATATGTACATTAATAATACAAACTATTTCCCAATATTATTTATATTTTTTCGCCTATGTCCTTCTTCAGGATCCAAGTTATATCCCTGCCAAATTTCATCAAGATCGGTTTAGCAGTTAAGACGTGAAAAGGTCACAAACAAAAGACAAAAGTATGATTTATAAATAACTAGCTGGGCCCGTACGGCTTCGCTCGCATGGACTACGGAATTATTGTCTAGAATTTAAAAAATATATAGTTGAATTAAGTATACACACGATTAGTTATTTCCTAAATATATATAAAGCTCGACGTCTCTCTCTGTCTGTCTGTCTGTCTGTCTGTCCGTTATTTCGTAAACCAAAAGACCAAATTGGATTCTGTAAAAGTCAAATTATATCTACATTAAGTACTTATGACGATGAAAACATTTATTTCGATTAAAGGATTAAAGTTTTGCAGGTCATAAGTCCATGTAAACAGAACCCAAATAGTTTATGTTTTCTTTGTAACATAAAAGCAGTCATTGTGGTTTAAATATAAAAGTAAGATATATGGTGTCGCGGACTTTATTGTAGCACTTTTGATTCTACACAATTCTTTAATACATTATTTTGTTCTATATTCAACGGTTTAGGCAGCGTATTGCAAAACAGCGCGCCGTCGGTAAAATTTTTTCCGACTTGATTTACTAATATTGTCACTGCTTAGTTGTTATGTTACCTAACGTAACAAAATATAGCCTATAACCTGGCCAGAGAATGTACCTATGAATTAAAAAAAAATCACGTAAATCGGATAAATGGTTCTCGAGTGATAAGCGCACTAACGGACAGACAGACAGACGTTGAGCTTTGTATATATTAAGGAAGGATTATGTAATTAGCAATTTTAACTTTGTGTCCATATCTTCTTTGTAAGTAATATTTCTATACAAATGAAATGAAAAAGGTATGAATATCATATTTAACTTGTCTTTCTTTGTATTTATATCCTTGTCTAACTTTCCTGTACAAAATGGTCACAATTAATTTACGAAGTATCTGTATTTGTGGTTAAAACATTTGTTAAACTTGCTTGGAGTCAGCTCTATGCTTGTTTCTAAAACCTCAATTCCCTGACACATTCATTTGTTTGAACGTACTGGAAACATTTAGGGATTCGGAATGAAAAAGGATTTTCTAAATATTGTCTTGTGCGTAGAAATTTACACAACATAGTTGAGTAAAATAAGGATTTAACCTCGGAATGAAAGATAATAAGCTACAAACTAGTATAAATCTTTGTTTTGACATTTTATAAGTTGGCTCAAAAGTCTCGTTTTTGTAAATATATCGTTTCCTTTGCTCTAAATGACATTTAGAGTAATTAGAGAAGTTGCAGAGCATAAAATTCTCTACAAATTTGGTACTAAGCAATATTTTATATTTTTAACCGTTATTGAGATAAGTGCGGAGAGCGCTTATAAAGTTGTATATATGATAACGCTAAGTCAACTGTGGAATCCAATACACAATACGATTTATAAAGTTAATTATTTACTTAAAATATTATAATTATGAAGAAACCTTAGTTATTTACTAATTAATACATTAGATTTAGAGATATTTTTCATAAATCAGACATCCGTCTAATAATATTTACTTAATTTATGTGTAGGTATTAATAATAAGATATTAAAATGAAATAGTTAAAATACATTTTAATTAATTTTTATTTCCTAATAGTTATTGTAAATCTATTCCAATTCAAATTTAAATGATGGGGGGGGGGGATTTTTTATAGCCACTGTGACGAGTCAAAAAATTGTCAATGTTTGGAAATATTTTTCACAGATATAACTAGTTATTTTTGAATCAGGTAAAGGACGTTTTATTAAGTATATATTCAACGTATTTAATATCAATTTTTATTGAAAAATATTAATTAATAAAAGTTATAAGCCCCGATGTGACGACCAAAAAAAATATTTTTCTCTATGATTGACTCGAAATTTCGAGAAGGGTTATATGAAAAAAAAAAATTATTTTTCATATTTTTTTTTTTTCATTTTCAAGACCTATTTTTTTATTAGAGCGGTTTAAAGAATAGTAATTACTAATTATCAAAATTTCAAAAATAGGCTACGTGCAACGATAGCTACTACAATTACGAAAATTATTAAAAAAATATTAAATCGGTTCATTAGTCTTTGAGGAATCGTGTCAACCAGGTCGAAAAATGTCATTTTGAGATAAATGTGTTTAATGTTTTTGTCATGTCATAACGGGCCGTGCTACATCGTCTCACTAAATTGACTGTAACTTCGTCAATTTTCGGAATTTAAACTCAGTTTTTTTGTATACATATTTATGAATATGTATACCTACTTTAAAAAATATAAGAAAACAAATTTCCGTCACAGTGGCTTTCCCCCTTAATATTATATTAAAAAATCATCTATGCTTTCAAATATGAGTTTTTTTAACTCAATGCACCTTTTTGTTACATTTTTACAGATATTTGAAAAATTCAAATTTACTATCAGTACAAACATTTTGACGAGTATATTACATTTTCTAAACTGTTGCTTTACCACTGTAACCAGAGTAACTTCACTATCCTACTTTTGACTAATTGGTAACACTGTCCCGCATATTTTTGTTCCAGTTTTTTTTAATACATCTATGTCACCATTACTGGCCGATGTCTGTTTCTGTGTAGGTACATACATTTAGGCTTCGTGCGTGATGTAAACACATTGAGTATCCTAAACGGTAATTATCTCACGTGATTATAACAGGTTCGTGTAATTTTACAGACCCTGTTCGACCACAATTCCACATAACACCCTTGTAGGCCCACCCGGAGCATTCCACCCCAAAAAACCGGATGATTTATGATGCAAAACTCGCGCGCCGATTGTGTAAAAAAAAGCATATCAACATAAATTGTTAGTTTACTATAAATTGTCTTTATTTTGAGAAGAAGACATTTGTTTGACCTATTTTTACACATTAAGGAGATCGACACCATAGGAAAAATAACAAAGGATTTAGATGAAACTTTGAAAATAAGTAGACATTTATATTTAAAAAAAATCCTTTCAAAATTTTCAAGATTATTAAGAGAATAGTTTAAGAGATATTAAATAAACAAATTAAAATCAGAACTGCATAATTTCGAAACATGACAGGACTTTTTAAAGAGAATTTTATGAAAATTTGAATTTATATATGTTACCGGCAATGTATGAAATCCGGCATTGTAAAGAATTCCTAGGTATTCTATACAATGCCTAAAATCACCAGGCTATGTATGAAATTAATTTAATTATATAATTTCCTAGGCATTGTGTAGACTAGTAATATAAACAAAAATAGGGTGAACCAACCAATTTTGGTTCAGGCACAGTTATTGCCTTACTAAAAAACTGATTATTTATCTTACTTAATACTGGCCTAGTATGTTATTAAATGACTAAATAATAAATAATATTTTTTTTATTTTAATAATTTTTATCATATACTTAATATTCGTCTGAATTATATTTTATTTTATTTACTATAACAATAAATAAAAATTATTTCATACTTTATACCTGAAATCGTTAGGCATTGTATAGAATTCCTAGAAATTATGTAGAATGCCTGAATTACATACTTTGCCGGTAACATATACATTCTTTATTCATTAACAAAGATATCTGTAAATTTTCAGGATAATTAGGAACCGAGTTTTGTAAATAAAATTTAATATACTGATTGGTCAAATATACATTTTATCCCTCCCGGGAAAAAAATGTAGATCTGCAGAGATCTACTTAGATCTCGACAGATCTCTATTTTGAGACAACATCATATTTTTCACTGGTTTTTGATCTGTGGAGACTTGCAAAGATCTACAATAACCTACAAAGATCTAAAAGGATCTATGAAGATCTCTAAAGATCGTTGTAGATCGTCCTAGAGATTAAAACATTGAAAATTCATTATTTTTCAACGTTATAATGATCTTCAGAGATCTTTGTAGACCGTCATAGATCTTTGCAAGCCTCCAAAGATGAAAAATATTATGTTATCTCAAAATGGAGATCTATCGAGATCTGAATAGATCTCTGCAGATCTACAATAGGCATTATGACTAATTTAAAAAAAAAATTCTATGATGATATTACGTATCTCCTATTTTCAAAAAATACTTATTTCTGCAGAAAATACAGGATTAATCGCAAAAATTGACTTTTTTAAAACTAATTTTAAATTTGACGCCATAACGCTTGCAGGTTACATTTCAGAGTTGTGACGTCACACTCCTTCTCAACAATAATCAAACATTCAGAGTTAGACAATAATTTAATTATTTTGTGTGTTAATAATGAATTTTAAAGTATATAGGTAAGTTCTTAAATAAGATATGTACCTAATAATCTTGGAATAAAATAAAAATCACTTTTGACGTTTACTGATACGTGACGTCATTCGCTCTGATTGGTGTTCCATTTAACATGGTGGATTGCTGTATTTTACATTTTTATTTTAACAAAAATTATATTAATCTCGCTTTTAATATAAAAATTAATACATTTTTAGAATGTTTTTAACCTATTTCATTATTTAAAATCATAATTTCAATGATACTTTATTACTGGCATCATGCCTATTTTTTCCCGGGCTGTTAGGTATACTCATGAAATATTTTAAAATAAATAAAATATTTCTTAGATTTTCAAAATCGGGCACTGGTCATATTTTATACGTTTGATTATTTCATGTATCCTCATACATAAGCTGCCACTGTCTGACACGATACCGAATATGACAGTCGTTTGTTGTGTTCATATTTCACTTGTTTCGTGGATGCTCAGGTGAAATAAATTTATAAAAATGTATGTACACTTTCAGATTTTTTTCCTCTCTTTTGCTTTGTAATATGACAAGGAAATATGGGTTACACGCACATCATATTTCTGAAAAAGTTGTCGAAAATGGATACGGTAATGGATATATATATATACATATATTGTTAAAATTGGTCGCTGTACCGGAATGAGTTAAATAATATGTTGTTTTTTTTACGACCTACGACATGACACTTTTTAACCCATTAACGCCCAAAATAAAACAAAAACATGTAAACGATTTTTTTTAATGGAATTAAGTACATATTCAATATATTTAACTAAATATACAACACAAACTTTTTTTTAATATTTAGAAAAAAAAATAACAGTGTGTACTCAAGCGAGTAAATTAGACAGATTGTTATGAAGTTTATTTTGTGTGAAACTGCTTTTCTGATATCATTTTTATTTAGATAAATTTCATTTAAAAGTCATGTTATATGTGTATTTAAGTTATTTCATATTTTTTGAACAAAATTCGAAATCACATGCTCTAGTTGGATAAAATATATTAGCATACCACGTAGCTCTTTTCATATAAAAATTATTGGGAACAATTAAAACACGTTTAAACACTTATAAAACTAATATTGTTAACAGATTTTGTTTGTTACACTTCTACCAACTGATTTTTAAGGAAATATTGTGAATTAATATCCATAGACAGCAGCAATAATTATAAAATGAGGTGTACACAAATGTGAGCATATTGAGCACCAAAAATGACTACCTAATATTTGTTTTAATAAAACAAAAGATCCATATAAGACTTTTGTATTTTTTTACAGGCGATATTATTTAAACGGAATCGGTTTATAATACATATCGGTTTTAACGACTCTAAATGAAAGTCCGACTGATGTACGGTATTATAAAGGACCTAGCAATTTTACAAGCTTGCTAACACTCTCAAATGAGATATCAAACTTATATGACAGTTCTCTATGAGTTTTTAATAGATATTTACATGCGCAGTAAGTTGGGTTTTACCGTTTTTACGCAATGTTAGTAAATACACTTTAGTAAATATACTTTACATACCTTTTTTTTACTTCCTATGAAACTATCTGTCAAAAACTTCAAGAGAACTGCCATATAAGTTTGATACCCTATTTGAGAGTGCTTGCAAGCTTGCAAACTTGCTAGATCCTTTATAATACCGGACCTTTTTTTACTGATTTTTATTATTGGTCCTCGCGATGTCGTTATAACCTGTTTCGACTGTATTTTCATTACATTCTTTAAAAATATTACATATCACAATATAAATAATAGATAAAAGAGATAGATAAAAAAACACCCAGTTGAAAGTTATTATTGTTACTAACTTCACAACAGTCAACAATGAATGCAAAAAAATACCAAATTCAAATTCGTGCGAAGTAAGAAATAATTCCTGCTAGAATATCTGTCAGAACAATTCACAACAAAATCTTTAAAATCACTTCTTGGCTTTCAAAGTTTTTAGCTAAGAACGTAAGAAATTATTCAGATCGTGTTTTTGCACAAACAACGTTTCTGAAATATTTAAGATAATGTACTACGGTTTTTCTACACTGATAAAAATGCTCGAAAATAAACTCACTGATTTTTTTTTATAGCATACAACTTATTTATATGCAGATTTAAAAATACTTTTCTTTTATATTGTAGCTATCACAATGAACACTCTTTTCATATAGTTTTGAATTTTATTTTACATATGAATATATTAACTTTTAAATTTTATTTTTGCATTCTCATATATCCAATAGTAAATATATTACCACTTATGTCTGGTATTACAGCTAGCCAGCAAGCACTTTCAAATAAGGTATTAATTCTGTGATAGTATCTATTGATTTGCTTTGAAATTTAAAGCAATGGTACTTCAACGTATTGTAACACAGTTGGTGCAGACTCTGACCGTACAAGATCATTTTCATAATATCACCACTGTAGGTGTTTACATACAACGCGTGAAACTTGTCAAAGTCTTCATGAAACTCCAAGAGAACTGTCATATAAAATTGTTACCTCATTTGAAAGTGCTTGCTAGCTAGTAAATATACTAACCTTGAGTAAAAATTAACGTATCTGTCAAAAACTTCAAGAGAATTACTGACATATAAATTTGATACCCCATTTGAAAGTGCTTGCAATTTTTACTGAGTACTTTATATTACCGGACATAAAACATATGATTTGCAGGATAATTGTTTGAATTTTCTTACATGGCGACAGCGCATTTCCATTTACTTATAATCTATTGATTTTTGCTATAATTCCATTAAATACCTATCATAAAATATAATACCTAACATTTAATTTCATCGCGTCACTTTTGACGAGCTTAACCGCTCGTTTTTTATAATTATCTTTTTAATCTGTCGAGACACATCTTAACGAAAATTATAATAATTACTCTATAAGAAAAAGTAATATGAAAATTAATAACTTATTAATTTACTACTGTATGATTTTACAAATTGATTTTTTTCTTGATCTTAGAGGAGATAAAATAATCTATGAATAAATCTAGATATATTTACGTATCTATAAATTTATCAAACCCCAGACGTGGGTGTTGACGCGCAACCCACTTGACACAACTAAAAAATATCCTTGCCAATCGATTCGTGAATCAGTCCCGAGTCAAACGAGGTACATGAAGCCATATATGAAAAATTTTGAAGAGGGGGGGTCATGACCGGAAAAATTCTTAAAATCGGCTAAACTAGAGCCACTGATCTACCATTTAGCAAAAACCCGAGGTCTCTAGGTGGTCAGGGGGCCGAGATCTCGCGATGAAAGACAGACGGACGGACAGACGGACGAAAAATCGAGTATATAAGCGCTACCACTTCTAAAACAAATTTAAAATAACTTTTTAAATTTGTTATATTAATATTTATTATTACTACTTTATGTATGATTATTATCTAATAAAACTCGATGTTACTTGTGAATTAAAAAATATAAATATTCACTGCTCAGCGGTTTTGAGTGATAGCTATGATATGAACCTTAAAGCATATAGTGTAAGTTTCAACAAAATCGGTACAGTACACGGAAAAAAACTGTATCAGACCAAGAAAACCTTGTTTTGTATATAACGAAAACAATATTTTCTTAATATAAGAAACATACTCTTAATCCCACTACGTTTTTCCTTCGTTCAAGAATACTATAGTTGGTTTAAGAGATTATTACTTATCTTAAGAAAATATTGTTTTCGTTATATACAAAACAAGGTTTACTTGGTTTGAGAAATCCTTTCTACCAGTCTAGTCAAACACACACATACACACACACAAATGTTATCTCTTTGTTTAATATCAATTAAATAAATAAAAGTTTCTATAAAAAAAAATTTGTATAAATAAAAAAAAATGTTATCAAAATTGTAGTCCGGTCCTTAACATTTCAAAACATCGTGCGTGCCATATTGAACGAATGTGGCATGAATTCAAATTAATATGAATTTAATATGATGTTATTTAACGAATATTGCCTCCATCTGTGTATTTATGATAATTCAAATTTGAAAGGATTTTATAATATTTACCCTTTTAAAAATATATGAGCATACCACGTTTATTATGAAATATAAATGAATTTATTAAACACCTTTTGAAATTTAACTTATGCCTGCCCAGGTGTTTTTTTGTAATGTATTAAATTTTATGACTTTTCCAGAAAATATCTTCATAAATATATGTTTTATGAATTTTTTATTAAAAAAGGTTTTTAATATACACAATAGTATAGTTTATATAAGTTTAATGAGAAAAAAGATAGATCCCTTATGGGAACACTTTCTTGTCCGTCCGTCTGTCCGCTGAGACCCTATTTCTCGAACTATCAAGTTGAAATCAATATCAAATACTAAAGTTAACAGTATCATAGTGCTGTAGAAAATTCAAGTTTCTAACTCAATACAATACAAAAATATGACCTTTCGAAGGGTATTTTGATATTAACGGACTGACTATTATCCCCCCCCCACCCCATTGAACTAGAATCTTAAAATTTGGCACGAAAGAAGGGAAAAAAATTAAAAAAACATTAAATTCTAATGCTTTATGTAATTATTATGTAACAAAATTAATTTTGGGGTTTCTTTCATACAGTGTCTACTTAAAGACAAATATACAAATAGAGATGTGTTCTACGATGATACGGAACACTCATGGCGGTAGTTCTACTCACACTTCTAGAAAAAAATGATTCCGTTTTTACACGATTTCATTCGATTTATGACGATTAAAAAAGCTATTTGATTTAAATTAAAAAAAAAATTTACTTACCGTAATCTTCTAGGATTTTTTTTTCTATCTGTTATTTATAAAATAATTAGGGAATTCCCTTTTCTAATTCATTTTCATAGCAGCTTAAGAATATGGAACTAATCCCCCTTTTTCTATGTACTTCATGTCTTTTTTTACACGTTTTTTTCCGGAACGTATCTACCGTGTATAAACAGAATTAGGTGTATAATTCTTCAGTTTTTTTTCCATGCACACAAAGCTTATTTTGGAAACTTCACAATGTCAAAAACATAAAATATATATTTTTTAGTATACTTATTGAAATAAATAGTTCAAAGCAGATAAATTCAATAAACAATTTAAGCTCAACAATATCTTGCAAAAATAATATTTTCAGGATATCGTCGTTTTTTTATAAACAAAAAAAAATTCAATAAGAAAATATGTCAGCCTTGTTCTTTTTTGTTCTTTTCACAAGTCAAAGGGTATATGTGGATAAAGAAAAACATATGCTTCTAATATATTTAATTTTAGCGTGGGGGGGGGGTTGCTCTGCACACTTTTTCTCGTCTCGTTGTTTATAACATTCGCTGCTTTCGAAAGAAGGAAGTTCATTTTTCGCTATAGTTTTCAACACGAATCCTACGTTAAAACTATTTTTATCGATATTTTAAGTTTCGTTTACTTTTCCCCATTTATTTTTATAACATTGTTTACAAAGATTACAACAATGTTCTTTTATAGTACGTTATTTACCTAGGAGGGGAATTAGGGGCTTAATCCCCCCTCTAAATTTGTCAATATACATTATTTAATATCGATACTAGGTACAAAGAATTTTCTTGAGTGCAAAATGCAAAAGCAAATTAGCTTCCATCTAACACTATCTGCTAGGTATTAAATATAAATGAACGAATGAAATTGTATATGTGATAACCTTGACGCATGCGCGGTAAGTAGAAATCAGCGGCTTAACCCATTAACGCCCGCCGTACACATTTGTGTACACCTGTCTATGGATATTAATTCACAATATTTCCTTAAAAATCAGTTGGTAGAAGTGAAACAAACAAAATTTGTTAACGTTATTAGTTTCATAAGTGTTGTTTTAATTGTTCTGAATAATTTTTATATCAAAGAGGTACGTGGTATGCTAATATATTTTATCCAACTAGAGCATGTGATTTCGAATTTTGTTCAAATCATATGAAATAACTTTTAATAATAACCTTTTCAATGAAATTTATCTAAATAAAAATGATATCAGAAAAGCACTCACATAAAATAGACTTCATATCTGCCCAATTTACTCGCTTGAGTACACGCTGTTATTTTTTTTTTCTAAATATTAAATATATTTAGTTAAATATATTGAATATGTACTTAATTTCATTAAAAAAATCTTTTGCATGTTTTTGTTTTCTTTTGCGGGCTTTAATGGGTTAAAATAAGTGCTGCCAAGTGTACGCAAAATTCTTTATAATACCGGGCATTAATTTAACAAAAAAACTGGCTTATTAATTATAAGTTTATAAAATTTATTGGAGCACTTCTCTAATCTTTTTGAAGATAAAATTGTATATTTGATTTCTATTGCGCGTTTGTATAAATTTTAAATCCAAAAACCAAATAGCATTTGTATGCGTTATATATTTAGAACATGTACCTACTACGTCATTATGGGTAATTACATTGTAGTCAATCAACAGTATGTCAATAAAACTGCATTATAGTTGAGTACACTAATTAGCACTTCTAAAAATGTTTTTAACAATATTTTAACTAACTAATGATCACTTTTTTAAATTTTAAATATACTATAGAACTGCGATTTTTTGGTTTATCATTCTCTTTTTTAAAAATAGTATAAGAAAGTTAAACGAAGTATAAAATTTAATTAGTCTAACGCCCGGTATTATCAACCAATTTAAAGCTCCTTTAGCGCTAAATGCTCCTTTAAAGTAAATTTGGTGTATTACAAACGTGATTTAAATCAATATTTAAGCTCCCAATGAAAAATGTACATAATATACGTTGTAAAGAAATACTGCAGAAAATTTAAAATCTATTTAATTAAACGTATTATGCTTAGATCTGTTGATATTATGACAGTTAGTTAAAGGAGCATTTAGTTAAAGTTGATAATACTGGGCGTAAAACTAAATTGACTGAATTAAAAAAAATCGTGCAAAAAATTTGCTCGCTGTGCCCGCGGCTTCGCTCGAGTGGACTATGGAATTATTTTTTAGGATTTTTGAAAAATATAGATTTTTTATTCTACACAGTTATGTACTACATTATATTGTTCAATATTTAATGGTTTAGGCTTGTGGTAATATTTTTTTCCGATTTGATTTACTATTATCGTCACTGCTTATTTCTTATGTTACCTAACGTAGTAAAATATTTACTAAACCCTGGTCAAAGAACACATCTATAAAAACAGACGAGAATCGGATAAGTGGTTCTCGATTGAAGATAAAAATTTTCAGTTATCATTTATAATATTTTTTTCCACTTATATATAATACAAATTCGTTTAAAAAAACATATATTGCTTTTTTATCATATGCCTTTTGTAATAGATGTATAAAAACATATTGGTAGTTGAATGGTTAAAGTAGAACAAAATTTAATTCAATTTTCTCTGCACTCGCGTTTAGATATTTTCATATTTTTCTGGTACAACTTTTCCAACTAAACTATTTTTAATAAAGTTTTCTTATCTACAAGAAAATCCAACGAGGCATAAAAAGAATTACAGCTAAAGTTTTAAGTTTAAAAATATTAACAACATATCTAAACAAACAAAGAAAAAGTTGTTTATCTCTTATTCTTTTGATATATTATATATATTTTTATTTATCTGATGTAAAAACATAATTTCCATAAAAATTACATTTCAATACAGAAAATGGTAAATAGTATTCTATATTATTACTTACCTTATATCTATCTAATTAAACTTTTAATTACAAAACTTATTAAAAAGTTATTGAAAATGTTATTATTATTAAATTTTAATTCAATTTAAAATTTCAATCATTAATTGTATCTAAAATTTACTATTAAAGATTATGTTTCAAATGAAGGATTTATAAAGTTGGACTATACTCTTGCCAGACCCAACCAACCAACCAAGTTTCATTAATATCGGTTCAGTGGTTCATGAGTTATACATGTGATTAAGGGGACAGACAGACAGATAGACATACACGAAACGAAAAGTGTTTGTCTTACTCTTAACCTGAAACAGAAAGAGCAAGTAATTTTTTTTAAATCGGAGAATATTTTTTTATCAATTTTAAAACGATCACAAAGCTTCTCGTATCTTTTATATGGTAAAGATACATAAGTACTATTTATTTTTTATGTAAGAGTAACTTGACTCTCAAGCTGCCAAATAAATAATAATATATTTTATTTTTTTATTTATTGTATATGAATCAAAAATACATACGTAAAAAATCGTTTTATGAATATTTTAATCTTTTCTGGATTTTCAGTCATACTATATACAGTGGTGCCTCGCATAAAGAACTTAATTCGTTCCGGGACCAAGTTTGTTATGCGAAAAGTTCGTTATGTGAAACGCGTTTTCCCATAACAATGCATGTTAAAAATTTTAATTCGTTCTGTAGCATAAAATATGGTACTGTAACATAAAAAAAATTGTACACACGTTTTTTATTTTTTTAGTCAGAATCAGATTTAGGAGAGTCTACCGAGGCTTGCAGGGTCAAATCCTCTTTTTAATTATTTATTGTTTCATTTCAACAAAAATCACCTCTTTTTAGAACTCATAATACAGACAAGACACACAAAATTACATTTATTAAAACAAACAGGTGTGTGAGTTAAGCACAGAAAAGACGCGCGTTGATGTATGTTCATGCAAGTTTGAGCATCGACTGCGTGCGACCTTGGAAGTTCGGGCGACTTTGTGATACGTAGGAGCGTTCGGGCGGCAAAATTAAACACGATGCAGTTCGTTGAGCGAAGCGAGTTCGTTGAGCGAGTCGAGAAAGTTCGTTGTGCGCAGCGTTCGTTATGCGAGGCACCACTGTATTTTAAATTTATATTATTATCAAGCAGTCTATTAAATAACGTTAAGCAAGGAAATGAAACACAGTTGAAATCGGTTAATATACCATATCGGTTTTAACGATTCGAATTAAAAGTTATACTAAATCCCATAATAATTGTCTTTTTATCGGTTTTTACGACTATTGATTTTCACAACCTAATATATAACAAAAAATATTAGGTTATAACCTCTTTCGACTATATAGCAATGAAATAAAAATAAATATAATATAATACTGAATTTAGAGAGAAAATAACTAAACACATATTGTTCTTGGTGTACTCTTTTTTGTTCATATTTTATACATATCCATAATTAATTACTCAAATATTATACATTCGAAAATAACAGTGTTATTGAAACTGTATAATTAGATTTGTTAATTGTATAAAATTTATATATTTACTTAAACATTATATTGAGTTTAGCGTCCAACATATACCAATCTGGTTTGTGGGTAATATAATATATTATTTATTTTATGTAGGTATTCATATTATGATATATTGTTAAGGTAGTTGGTCCATCATAATGTGATCACATTTGGCCATGAGTAGGTACATATTTTTAATTTAGAGAAATGATCATGGCAACGCTGTACATTATCTACTATTAACTACTTGTCAAATGATTATATTTTATCATCTAAACTACCACAGAATATATTATTAATAATTAATTAAATCGATTATAATTCCCTTCAATCCACTTATCATATTTTGTAAAAAGTTATTTCATTATTTCGTGTATTTTTTACTATAATCAAATGAATACGTTGTTGCCACATTGTCAACAATACTGTAATTTATGTGATGGTTTGGTAGTTAAATCTGGTTAAATCTTAATAACGGGATGGTCAATAATTCCATTTTTTTGTATACTGTTTTCTTTCATATAAATGTACAACATGTCAGTTTTTTATGAAAATCTGACGCTACGTTTAAATTTTATCTAATAAAACGTTACGTTAGGATACGATTAGTCCATATAAGCTGTGTTAAAAATATAAACTTTGAGATCGTTTTTTATGACTTTGAGATGATCAATTTTATTAAAAATGGGCTATTTTTCCGATATTAATCTAGGGAATATTCCTGTGCAATTTAAACAAAATTTGACAAAAACATGTTTACGGACCAACTACCTTAATCAGAAAATTTGTAACTTTGAAATTCATGTTAGGTTTAATCAATATATGATACAACGTTACTTTCTTTTTAAAGTAATACATATTACTATTAACGTAGTAATCATGAAACGGTTCAAATTATTGTAATTCTTTCTAGATAGGTCACGTGTTTGTTACTAAAGTTAACCCTTTGTTGATAAAGAGACAAGCTAAGGCATATAAAACGTATTTTTCAGAAATTTAAAAATATTTATTTTTAATTATTTATTTAACTTTTTTGGGATTGACATATTGTGAGATAATCGTAAAAAACACTTATAGTCCATGGGCCAGCCAAGATATCGGTATAATTTGGGGGTACCAAATTTCCTTTTCACAGCAGTTAGATAGGTTTATTATGATGTTAAAAAACCATGATTGCCATCTCAAAATGGTAGCTAACAAAAATGGCCGCCAATCCAAGATGGCGGATATTGAGTTTTAAAAAATCAACCATAACTCGAGAAGTATTCGTCCAATTTCATTACTATTTTTTTTAAACCAAAGCTCTATATGTGTGCTTTAAATTTTGTTATATGCACTGTTTCGATAAAGTGAACCATTAATTAGAAATTAAAAGAAATATTGAAAATTTTATCATTTTTTGTGATACTTTTTTTTAAATCTAGTTTTTACAAATTATCCTTGTACATTACAAAAAAATCTTTAAATAAAGCAAAGTAGTGTATTAAATTATCTTTAACTTGATGTATAACATGTATGGGTTTGATGTCTGACAACACATGGAAACATGAATTTGATTTTACTTCCGTTGAAATTCACCGTTAACTAAATAACTGCGTACAGAACAAAAAGCTTCAGATAGAAGTTGTAGCGTACAAAAATGGTATATTTTAATAATTTTAGCATAAATTTAGTAATAATTTAGAATAATACTAGTATGAAAGTAGAGTAAAGTCGGTATATATGGACCAGGCGGGTAATATGGACACCTCCTTTTTTGCTCCATTTTACATTTTATAAAGACAAAATTAATATGTATCTAAGCTTACACTTCTAAGTAACTGTGTCAGTTGACATGACACTGTTTGGAGTACTGGTATCTCATTAAGGGCAACTTAATGAAATTTGTCATATTTGATTATTTTTGTTAAATGAGTTTAAATTTTAATTGTATTAAATTGTTTAAATTAATTATATTGCATTTTAAACTTGTAGGTACAAGGGTTGGCCGTATGAACAGTACTTTTAATCCACGTAATAATTATTGCCTTGGCGATAACTAATTTTTCTTAAATACATGTAGTTGCAGGAATTATGGACTATGGGGTATTATATGGCTCTGATGTGTAATAATTAACCAGAATCGAGGTGAGGCAAATAGTATGAAAAGTATATTATTCATCCAGTACTTCACAACTATTCACCTTTTTTTAGTTCAAATCTTCATGATAGTGCTACTAAATGGGATATCTATTACGGAGATTCTATCCGCATATTCCGTGCTACGCCACTGCTATTTTTTACGGTATCAACATACTAGTTTGAAATAAAAACAACAAAATAAATTTTAAAAACAAATGCTTCAACCACCTAATATAGATAATCCTGTATTAAAGTAACAAGCGTGTAATATGGACCACTTGGTTCGTATTACATGCACATTTTTTTGAGGTTGATTTTCGATTGTTTTAGTTTTTTTTATTTTTATTTTGTTTTCATTTAAGAATTCTATTTTTGCCTACTAGATCTTATTAAAACATTAAATTCTCTGTCTAATGAAATGATAAGTGCTGATTTTAAATAATAATATTAGTTTTCTTACCGAAAACATGAATGGTGTTCCATATATATGCCGAATTTACTCTAATATTAGTTTTGATTTGTTACAGGTAAAAACTAGTATTCGGTTTAAATAGAAATTTCTTCAGTGAAAATGTGTTCGGCTACAAATCAAGAAGATGATGCAAATATGCAAAGTGAACTAGATATGTGTATAATATGTGACGAGATAGAACCCTTAAATGAAGTGCACCCCCCAAAAGACAGACAATCTCGGGCAGTGTTATTTAATGCAGCATTAATAAGGAATTTTGAGCCTATTACTAAACGACGTGATATACCGGATATATATTGGCTCAATTCAATCTAGAGCCAATTTCACCAATATCAAGGCTTTAAGATAATTACAGACAGAAGGTTCATCTTCTTGTGTTTCTTCTGACAGCGAAACTTCGCGCTCGTCATTACCGCACGAGATACGTTTGAAGCGGTTAAAACAGATGTAAAACAAACTATACACATAAAACAATGCATTTTCTGTGAGAAAGAAAGTAAATATAATGCGGTGTTTACACCGAGAAAACAAACTAGAAACACAGTGTTTTTTTGACAATAAAGCAATAATCCCTAGACATTTTTAAATACGAAGTATTTTAAAGACACGATGTTTTTGTTTTGTTTTTTCGATGTAAACACCGCATAAGAAGGGAAGCCGATCTAGGAAACCATTAGTTCAAGTTCTTGAGCTTAGCACTGTTAAGAAACTGCGTGAAATTGCCATTGAAATAGGAGGTAAACAAATTATTCCAGTAATTTTCTTAAAGCCTTGATATTGGTGAAATTGGCTCTAGATTGACGGTGATATTTCACAGTGTGTTACAGTTTATCCGGTATATCACTAATAGGCTAAAATTCCTTATTAATGCTGCATTAAATAACACTGCCCGAGATTGTCTGTTTTTTGGGGGGTGCACTTCACTTAATGGGTCTATCTCGTCACATATTATACAGATATCTAGTTCACTTTGCATATTTGCATCATCTTCTTGATTTGTAGCCGCACACATTTTCACTGAAGAAATTTTTATCTAAACCGAATACTAGTTTTTACCTATAACAAATCAAAACTAATATTACTATCATACTGCTATTATTCTCCAAACACTGTCATGTCAACTAACGCAGTTATTTAGAAGTGTGAGCTTAGATACATATTAATTTTGTCTTTATAAAATGTAAAATGGAGCAAAAAAGGAGGTGTCCATATTACCCGCCTGGTCCATATATACCGACTTTACTCTACTTTCATACTAGTATTATTCTAAATTATTACTAAATTTATGCTAAAATTATTAAAATATACTAAAAACATCATTTTTGTACGCTACAACTTCTATCTGAAGCTTTTTGTTCTGTACGCAGTTATTTAGTTAACGGTGAATTTCAACGGAAGTAAAATCAAATTCATGTTTCCATGTGTTGTCAGACATCAAACCCATACATGTTATACATCAAATTAAAGATAATTTAATACACTACTTTGCTTTATTTAAAGATTTTTTTGTAATGTACAAGGATAATTTGTAAAAACTAGATTTAAAAAAAAAGTATCACAAAATATGATAAAATTTTCAATATTTCTTTTAATTTCTAATTAATGGTTCACTTTATCGAAACAGTTCATATAACAAAATTTGAAGCACACATATAGAGCTTTGGTTTATAAAAAACAGTTATGAAATCGGACGAATATTTCTCGAGTTATCGTTGATTTTTTAAAACTCAATATCCGCCATCTTGGATTGGCGGCCATTTTTGTTAGCTACCATTTTGAGATGGCAATCATGGTTTTTTAACATCATAATAAACCTATCTAATTGCTGTGAAAAGGAAATTTGGTACCCCCAAATTATACCATTTCCGTAAATTTGGCTAGCTGGCCCATGGACTATTATGTCGTAATGCAGGATTTGAAACAATTATTTAGTTTGTTGTAGCATAATGCTACACCGCATTTTTCGCAAATTGTTTGTGAAACGCCAGTACACTGGGGAAACTTACAACGTATTCTTTTTTCTACCTAAATCGGCCAATAACCGGATCTGGTCCTGTCTTACTGCCAATGTTTACGTAATAATACGTAAGTCAATAGGTTATGCCATCTGTGGATTTTACTTGTTACTAAGTTATTCAGTGGTATGTTACAGTAGTGTTACACATATTTGAATGAACTAAATATATTTAGTACGTATATTAGCGGGATTATTGAGGTTCGTTACAGAAATGTCACATGGGGCTACAAAGGGTTCAATATGAATTAGTAATTTTTGTGTGAAGATTCGAAATCTATATTATTGGTATAGTTTAATTTGTTAAACTAATAAACAAATATACTATTAATATAATTAATTTAACACAATCTTTGTATTTAATGTATTGTATTTTAATTGAAATGAAATAATTTGTATATCACTTTATTAACTAATACCTAATTCAACTTAAGAATAATTAGTTTAAAAATTCTTGTAAATTATATTTGAGAAAGTAGTAAAAATTGCGTTTTATAAAATTACAATGGAGATTGTAGAATTAAAACTAATAGTATTTTTTGATACAAAATTGAAATTTTTTAATCTATTTTTTATAGAAATCGACTTAATTGGATTTGTTTGTTTTTAATGTTCATTTTTTAAATTTTATATAGGTACACTGCCGTGCAAAAGTCTTTGGGCACCTGTGATTTTGAATGTAAATATACAGATTTCAGTCAATAAAAATCCCCAAAATAGCGAAAAGAATATGTTTACTCGGAGTCAAAATAGTAAAAAAAAAATCAATTTCTCGTGAGCTTGAAAGACACTGTGCGTCAATACTTTCAACTTGAGTAAACCTGACCTTTCAGGCATAAAATTCAAAATTTTCTTTAACATGGAAAATTGTAAATGCTGTATTTTAAATATGCTAGGATTTAAAAAATTTTATCAACCATTTTTCATTTTTATATTATTTTATATTCTTTTAAAGACTTTTTCACATCATTGTAACGGTAAGGAACACTCAGGGCATCGGTCTTGCTCGCACTTGACAAATTTTTATTGTTGATTTTTCTTTATTTAATGTTCTGTAAAAACTAAGATAACTTTTTATATTTTACTAAAAGCAATATCATGAACATTTGTATTTCTTTCTTGTATTGTGTTTTATTATACTTATTGCCTTTGATATATATTGAGCTTTTGTGTTCCTGTATTATTACAAATTCTCAGTTTGTGCTGAAACATACCTAACTTGTTTTTGATGATCTATCAGATTATATACCACATATATATTTTTAACTTTTTTTAGTTGTTTTCTTTTTTGTTACATTTTATTGGATATTTTCTGCTTGGTTTCATTTTTATTGATATTAATTTTTTTTTTCCTTCGACATTCTTATGTATAAAGTTATGTATGTCAGGAAAAACAATCGATTCACTCACATAAGCGTACGGATGGTCGGAATTGATTTTAGTTATAGTTATGACATTACATCTTAATTATTTTATCGAAAGATGCATGAAATTTTACGATTTTTTTATGTTTTAGATTTGGCTGAAAGTATGTTTTTTATATAGGAAATGATGTGAAAGTTGAATTTTTCAAACCGCTGGTCCGTATCTCAAACCGTTCTCGAGATATGGCCTCTCAAAGTTTTAGATTTTTGAAAATTTTGGAGCAAAATGGCCGTAACTTTTAAACGTGTGGTTGGATTTGATTTTTGTTGACAGATTTGAAATCAGCGTGTTAAAATCTATATATTGACATGTATTATACTTGAAAATTCGACAAAAAATTTTTGGTCGAAAATCGAAAAAATTCAATCGAAAAAAATGTCGATTTTTGACAATTTTTTTTTTGATAATTTTGAAGTATTATATATGTCATTATATAGATTTTGACATGCTGATTCCAAATTTGTCAACAAAAATCAAATCCGACAACACGTTCAAAAGTTACGGCCATTTTTCTCCAAAATTTTCAAAAATCTAAAACTTTGAGAGGCCATATCTCGAGAACGGTTTGAGATACAGACCTGCGGTTTGTAAATTTCAACTTTTCATATCATTTTCTATACAATAAACATACTGAAATCTGAAATTCAAATTTTTTAGTTAAATTTCATATATCAAACAATTTATTGTAAGAAAAAAGTTATTTTGACGCATAAAACACAGCTTAAACTGACTTGTATGCATTCATCTATCTTTCTCTTATACATATACTCATCGCTCTCTCATATTCATCTTGAAAACGTGTTTAGGTCATTACATTTCACTAGCTCGTTAAAGAAGTCCCACACAAAAATTAGTAAAACCAGTATTTTTACATTTGCAAAAAAAATAACATTTTTCTGTGTATTTTATATTAATTTTTTTTTCAGTAATAATACGATTTCTTTGTACAAAACAAAATAAAAAACATGATCCAACATTTAATATTAATATACATTACGGATTGAACAAAGACAATGAGACATAAATTAATTATTTTTTAATATGTATCATAATTAACTTTTCAACTTCTGCTTATTAAATAAAATTTCAATATCCATTTTTCGGAATTCCATATTGAAATATAATTTAAAGACAGAATTAATTTAAAATTGCGTTCCATTAGTAGAAATTCTAAAGGGATTCTTTATTGATAATTAAGTTACTTCAATGGGTCGTACGTTATTATTAAATCTGCGACTTTATTACCGAAATAGGGCTTGGCAGTTACTAGATTATAGCTCGTTAAACGAAACCATGAACGTATTTCATTTATTTAGTTCAATTCACGAAAACAAGTTGACACGCAAGTGTAAATTATTAAATACTAGTGTATTAGACCCGGTGTTACCTGGGGATATAAATTTAATCTGTTATAAACCTATTGATTTCACTTATCGGTAATTATTTACGCAGAAAATACCTCACCGATATATGATTGTTTTTTATATAAATTATACACTTAACACTAGAAAGACGGGAGCAGTCATTTGACGGTAATTTCAATTTCAATATTGAATAATTCAAAAACTATTTGACTTACCGTAATGAGACTTTGTGACTTTTATTAATACTAGTAGTTAAATGAAACTTTGTATGAAAATAATTCTCATCTATTTTCTTTATTGTTTGAAATGTTGATATACCAACAAAGACGGCGGCAGTCTTTTGACGGCTATGATTTGATAAATATGCTTTTAATTGTTGTATGAGAGGGTGCAACAATAAATACGTATATGAATTGTCAGTCAAATAAGCCTGTAATTGTGTATCGATATTATTGTGAGTAATTTGTGAAAAAAGCCCAGGAAATTCGAATAAGGCGAGAGTGTCTTATTCAGAAATGTAAAAATAAAACTAATAAAGTATGCGATACTTATACTTGTAAAAAAGCACTTTGCGACTCTTGTAACATGTAAAATTATTAATTACTCATAAAAAAAGATATTTAGTAAATTTGTAGTCATTTGACCGGTCGCCATCTTTGTAGGTAGGTACATTTTCCCATATTTCTAGTGTTAAACCTTTCTCGTGAAATACGCTATCCATTAGTGAAAGCCGGAATAAAATCCGTTCAGTAGTCATTGAGAAATTTTACACTTTGTTATATACTAACAATAAATTCGATCTTATTGAAAATTTGAGATGGAAAAATGCTTTATTAATTTATCTTGTTAATAAAACAATATTTCCTCAATATAAAAATAATAATAAATCTTATTGAGAATATTTTATTGATTTGAAAAATATATCTTCATGTTTATCTAAAAAAATCTTTTCATTTGTCAAATTAATAAATAATTTATTACACCAACTAACGAAACTCTCAAATTAATTAAAGATAATGGTTGTATTAATAAGTATTTATCAGTGTGAATATTTTTTACACCACCCAACTAGTGAAAGTACAATTTTCGATTTGGTAAATTCAGTGATGTCATTTATAAAATATATGTTTTCAATACGAAACAAAATTTTCACCATGATAAGAACATTGTTACTTATAATATACATTTATCAATAAGATAAACGTGGATATTTCCATATTGGAAAAAAATTATCATATTAACAAAACAACCTCTATCGGAACCAAATCGATCACACATTTTTTACATTGATCACATTTTTTAACACATAGACAAATACAGTGAACTCCATTAGTGGTCGTTCAGTTTGTATTGAAATTCGCTTATCACAAACTTAATAGGCTCCTCCCATTTGATTATTATAATATTTAAATCATTTCTCCATGTACCAAACAAAGACAGATATTTTGAAACTCATTTGCTAAATAAAGAAGTACTCTTCGTTTATAGTACTTATATTTTTTTGTGCGATTAAATTATTATGTAATCTATTGAAAATTTAATAAAAATAAAATTTGTAGCAATAAATATTTGATATTCAAAATTTTAGTATTATGTTAAACTTGATAAAAAAATTAATTAATGAAATAGACGTAATTTGTGTTTTTATTTAAAATGATATTTGTCTAAATATTATTAAATTTTTGCAAGCGATTCTAACCTTTAGGGTGTCAGACGACTTCTGATGCCGATAGTACATATAAAAAAATACCTTCCTTACTTGTTTAAACATTTCGTTAGTGGTTTTAATCTCAATGCATATTCATATTTTTATATTTCCATTTTTTTCGTATATTGTTATGTATATTTATATATTTATTTATTTGATTAAAAATAAATGTCCTCAATATTTCATTAATTTAAAAAAAAATCGTATTGTAATATATTTTTTTATACATCACTGCCTCTGCACCAATTTACGTTTCAAATTGGTGATATCATCTTCCCGTAAAACATCGGAATGTAGGTTATAGAGGATTTGCAAAAATCAATCTCATTTATTACTATAGTAGTAAGTTCACATATACATATACAAATACATACATATGTACACATATTACATACATACACGCAAATGTGTATTATCTTCCCTAGACACGAACCATTAACAGTTAGTTCAAACATTTTCCGATACGCGGCTATATTTTGTAGCGCGCTTACATACATCTCATGTTTGAGTTTTCTCCGCTAGAGGTCGGAGATTTTCCAGACATCTATTGGCAACTGAAGAAAGTAAATGTAAAGAGCTTTTGCAATGAAAGATGCAGAAAGCTTTTTCAATTTTAATGTTTTAAAGAAAACTATTTTTGGTTTTATTTATGCATTTTGACAGAAGATGGGGAAAGAATATGTCATATAAATGTTATGTAACATTTATTAAATTTACTTACAAATATATTTACTTAATTATTATTTTTTATTTAAGTAAAAAAAAAGTTACTACTAAAATTCGCAAGCAATGGGGAATCAAACTAGTTTGCTTTAACTTCACCCGAATATCATAGTCTTACTTGAACAATTTGAGGCCCGAGTTTTTGATTAATTTGAGATCTCCCTTCCTATGTTTTAATATTTGAGGTAGACATTTTTAATTTTCCGTGAATCACTTTGGTGTCCGTCCGTCTGTCTGTTACAGGCGATTTTATCTAAAACAATTCGACGTAAAATTTTAAATTTAACAATGAGATAGAATTTAGAGGCCCAATTACAGTTGAATTTAGGTAAATGGAACACGCGAATTAAAAAAAATTAGTCTTTTTTTTATTAATTTTTTAAAAACATTTTTCGGTAAAAATACTTTAAAATCTGTTGTCATCCAATCTTATCACCAAAATGATCGCTTAGAAAAATCTGAAAAAAATAATAAACATTAAAAATTAGGTGAAGATTAAGTCAAAATCATCAGAATTGAAAAATGTAATTGTTTATTTCTTTATATCTGCTAAACCATTGGATTTAGAGAAAAAGTTTTTCAGAAAAAAATATTTCTCACGATGTAAGGAACAATTTTTGTCCTTACACGTTTTTCAAAAATTTCCAATAGTTTAAATGGGGGGGGGGGGGGGGGATTATGGCATGGAACACTTATTTTACAAGTATATCTTGCACTTGTCTTATTTTTTTGTGTGGTGATAACCTATACATAATATTACATTTAAAATTATTAGAAATATATTTGTAATAAATACATTTTTATAAATAAGGTATATCTGTAAAGATTTTAAGAACAATTTGATATAAATATTGATTATGATAATGTTATACAATCACGTTTCCAGAGTTTGGTAAAAAAAATACCTCATATATATTCCAACAGCCTTTCTTAATATTTCAAAGTCGAACGATGTTCTCTAACAAACTAAAGCCTTTTTCATATCCTTATAAAGTTTTTAAGTCAAGGCACAAACAGGCTATTATTTATAGTGCAATGTAGTTCGTTTCCTCTCAATTTTACTCATCTTATATTTCATCTTTATGTATTCATATGTATCTACATATATATGTATGAGAAAATGGGTTTGCAATTTGTAAGATATTTTGTGTTTTGACAGATTATACTTTTAAAAATAATATTTGGAAATAACATATAAATTTAGAGTTTCAACAAATATTTAAGGAAGGTGACACTATAGAAAAATAACAGAGTTTTCGATGAATCTTTGAAAATAACAAGACATTTATATTTTTAAAAAATCCTTGCAAATCTTCAAGGTCGTTAGGAAAATAGTTTAAGATATGCTATATAAACAAATTAACATGCATTCAGAACTGTATGAGAATTTGAAAAAAATTTGAGCATATACATTCTTTATTTATTTACAAAGATATCTGTACATTTTTAGAATAGTTTGAAACCGCGTTTTTTATTTAAATAAAAACTGATATGTGTGAAAAAAGGATATAATGAAATTTACACAAATTGTACATTTTAACCTCTCTCGTAAAAAATTCTATGTATTTGTGAAAACAGCAATAAAATCCGTTAAATAGTTATTGAGAAAATCATGCATCAAATAATTTTTATCAAGCATAATAGGCATGACGTCAGTAACAAAGTATCATTGAAATTATGATTTTAAATAATAAAATAGGTTAAAAGGATTCTAAAAAAATGTATTTATTTTTATATTAAAAACGAGATTAATATAATTTTTGTTAAAATAAAGAAAACCAAAATACAGCAATCCGCCATGTTAAATGGAACACTAATCAGAGCGAATGACGTCACGCATCAGTAAACGTCAAAAGTGGTTGACTTTTATTTTAGACAAATATCACTTACAAGATATTTAGGTACATACCTTATTTAAGAACTTATATACTTTGGAATTAATTTTTAACACACAAAAATAATTAAATTATTGTCTAACTCTGAATGTTTTATTAATGTTGTCAGAGTCTAATCTGAAATATCACCTGCGAGCGTTTTGGCGTCAAATTCAATATTAGTTTTAAAATAGTCAATTTTTGCGATTGAACCTTTATTTTCTGCAGAAGTAAGTATTTTTTTGGAAATTAGAGACACGAATAGTTTTTTAAAATTAATCATCATGCCTATTTTTATATTTTTTCGTTTAATATGATAAATTTCCCCAACTATCCCCTACATACTTCTGTTTTTAACATTTTCTTTGTTGCGCATTTCTTTTCATTTCCCAGATATATATCCTGTCGGACAGATTATAATGTTGTGGAAACAGGGTGTACTTTATATGTCTGAAGACTACATAATTATCATATAAATTAGATTTTTGCCATGAACAAACGACGTATATTGAAGCGCTTCTCCATGTTAATTTAATTGGAAAATAATATGCACGACAGCAGTGGGACATTCGTGGAATTTCTTCTTCGGATCTTTAAGAACTCGTCTTGCGTTAAATAATCAGAAAATTTATTATTAGTAAACATTATTCACAACATTCTTTTTAAAAATTAATTCACATTATTTAATGTATTTTTTACATTTTTGTTAACCATACTAGAGTCGATTACATTGAACGAGTTTAGTAGCTACAAGTCGGCGAGTTTAGAAGCGGGCGAGTCAGCTAGTACGATAGTGATAATGACACACAGAACGTTCCACTCGCTCAGTAGCCAACTAGCTAGCGAGTTTAAACCACGTGTTGTGAATAGGAATCACCGGAATACTCGCAGCTAGTTCACTAACAACTATGATGACACACGACTAGTTTACTAGTTAACAAGCCCACACGCCAGCGAGTAGCGAGTAAAGTAGCCCAGCTTTCAACTTTTGTAGCAGATTGTTTATAATCTGCTAGTTCGCTAGTGAACATAATTACACTGGGCGAGTTTACTAGCTGCTAGTGAATTCGCCGGCTAGTAGCTAGTAAACTCGTTCAATATAATCGACCCTTAACGAAAGTAGTTATTATACGTATCACGAAAAAAGACCTGTGTGGTAAAGGTAGGAAATCCGAACTGATGTCAGTCCATAGGCGTAGTCAAACACAAATACATTTATAGAATTTATGAATTTTAGATTACCATTAAAAATTAAAAACAATTATTGAACTATCCGTCACTGCCTTGATTCAGAGGGCTCGTCCAGTTCATTACTCAATAGAACGCCGCACATCGAACACTGCAACTTAAGCGGTCGACTGTAGTATTTAGTATAAAAAGAGCGGCACACATAAATACTTTATATTTTAACACATTTCGAGTAAGAAGCTTCATATGCATAGTGACATGTGATTATGTTTCTAAGTCCGGTATTTTTTTCATGATATGGACAGTATTAATAACAATTTCACAGTTAAACCGCTGACCTGATCTTGATGAAATTTGGCAGAGAGATTGCTTATATCCTGAAGAAGGACATAGGCCACATTGTATTCCAAAAATGAATAAAAAGAATACAAATATATAAGTTTTGTATGTTTCTATAGTTTTTTTTTTCTGGATATTTACAGATCTTCTTCCTAACAAAGGATATCGTGTTCATAAGAAATAATTTCTGCCTCACAGTTTCAGGATTATTTTTATTTACCCTTTTTCTTATTTCTGAAATCCTTTGTAGTGGTTTACTTTGTTTACTACAAAGGATGAGTCCTTAATCCAATAAGCAATAGAGGGTCTGGAATAAAAGGGACACAAAATGACCATAGTGTTTAAGAAACAACAACTTTATGGATCATAAATATTTAATTTTGTACAGAAGGTATATTTAATTTGTTAGATGCAATGTACTATCGGCATTATAAGTCGTATGCCACCCTAAAGGTGAAAATCGCTTACAACAAATTCGAAGATATATAAGACAAATATCATCGGTTATCCTTTTCTAGGGCCGAGCAATATTTATTGACACAAAATTTACTCATACAATTTTCAATAGATAACATAATCTTTTAATCATATAAATATATATAAACAAAGAGTACTTCTTTATCTAGCAAATGAGTTTTAAAATATCTATTTTTGTTTGGTATATGGAAAAATGATTTAGTTATTATAATAATCAGATGGGAGGAGCCTACTAAGTTTATGATAAACGAATTTCAATAAAAACTGACCGACCACTTATGGAGTATACTGTACATACATTTTTAACATAATATGAGTTTTGTGAACCCATTTTCTTGAAAGTACTAGCATTGCATGAACCAAACTAGGCCTTATTAAAGAGGTCCTTTGTTTATAATATGCTATTGCATTCATATTTAATATACATAGATATTGATTAAATATTTTTTATGTTCAATATTGGACGAAAAAAATAATTTCTAAATTATTTTATGACATTTTTTTCAACTATTTAATATCATTTTATTTTTTTTGTTTTAGGTAAGTGTCGAAAATTTTTCTCAATCAGAGAGTAAGTATACTTACATCATTTACTTATATTGTTATCTTTTAAATTATACTATTTTAAGATTTTTAATCTGTAGTAATACAACTAGAAAAGTATTACAAAAAACTAAATGGGATTCTCGCAGGAATAAGATATGACTCTGAGGGTAATCTAGGCAAGAAATATGGATTGGTGACTTCAAGGTTCACGGACTTAGCCTTTACATTATAATAAGCTGTTCTTTTACATACAGAACACAAAGATTTAATACTTAAAGCAATTAAAATAGCATTTAAACTCAGCCGTTTAGAATTTAAAAGATCAACCCGTATAAATGAATGTGCCTGGCACTAAAATATCGGAGAATAGATTTTTTTTGCTTCTAAAGGCTGAACATGTTATTTGAATTGCCATAAGAATTACTATAGAGAAAATTACGGTTTTGTATTTTAAGTTCAGCTCTAGCCAGTATTAATAAATCATTTAGGAAAAAATACACTGATAAACTAGATTAATTTTTCTATGTTATGACATACTTAATTTTTCAATTTAATTTTTTTAATAAATAAAAAAAATCTGAAAATTTGTGTATATTTCTTGATATGATAAAACTCAATATATAACAAAAATTCTTGAAAAATACGGAGAAAAAAATATACCACGACATAGATATTTGTTTAAGCTTTCTAATTTTATAATAATTCTGCAATTTTCATTTGAAAATATTGAATGTAAGCCTAAAAACATTAGAACTAGTTCTATCTCCTTTGTAGCTTCATCTCTGTTTAATTTCGAGAATATCCCATTTTTCATTCGATCGTCAATTGTCACTGAATTACTTGTGCAAATAATTTTTGTTTTCTACGGTGGCGACATCTCGTAGAATTTAGTTTCGGAAAAATCGGCATGAACAGTCTTAAGGCAAAAAATCATAATGATGGTTTTAAGATAATTATATTATTAAATATGAAATGTGAAAGTTTTTACCTTTTCACAACTAAACTGTTAAACCGATCTTGATGAAATTTGGCAGAGAGATAGCTTGCATCCTCAGGAAGAATTGTATCCGAAAAGTTATTTAAAAAAAATTCCACGCAGATGAAGCCGCGGGTAACAGTTAGTAATAAATAATAATGTACTGCTATGGGAATAAAATTGGACATAAACTTCGGTGTATTGTGTAGATTTTATATTTGACTTTATATTCCGTCTGAAAATATGAAATAAATTTACGTTATGTGCTTCTGTAAGCGTGGGAGAAATTTATGTACGTTTCATAAAGAAATTTCGTTGTATTACAATACACGATGTATGAAAATAGTTATTGAAATATTTCGTTGTATTAGTTTTATTGGAAATTTCATCCCAACAAATCTATAAATGAGCTCATCTATAATGAAACAAATAATATACGAGGCATGACGATATATATTATCGTATATTTCATATATAAATGTGAAATAGTTATTGCTTTATGAATAGAAATGTATAGATGGAAACTTATTGGAAATATTCTTGTATTGTTTGAGATATTTATATTTATATTTCATACAATATGTATGCAGTGTGGGGGGGACTTTCTAGGCGTTCTATAATATTTAGATTTCCTTCCCCTGCCGCACCGGTCTTCTTTCATAGTACGTACAATAATTCTGTCTTAAATTATTTTTCACTAAATTTTTATAAAGTATCAATTTATTACACTATGCAACAAAAAAAATCACAGAAATTTGAATAGGTGATTTAGAAGGTATTTGACATGCCGAAACCGAATTCGTTGCCCAAATGATTCCATCACGTCAGGTTTTTTTAGATATCCGAACCTAAAAGTCTCAAAAATGATGATTTTGGTAATGTTGGGGAATTTATTACTAAGTAGGTAATTTTTTTCTGAAGTTTTCTTTCATGATTTTGAATAGTACTATCTTTTCTCTTTAAAATGGTTTTTTACATTTTACTATGCGATTTTTCTTTACCAAAATATACTATGAAGATATATGTAGTAAAGTTCATTGTATCTACTATACTACACTCTATTAACAAAAATACTATATATTCAAACTAGTACATCTCGGCTAAAAAAATCGTACAGTAAAGAGTTAAAACTCATTTTAAAGAGGAAAGATAATACTATTTCTTACCGTGACCGAAAACTTTAGAAAAAAATTACCTACTTGATAATAAATTCTTTAACATTGCCAATATAGTCATTTTTGGGACTTTTAGGTTAGAATATCTCAAAACCCTGACGTGATGAAACCAATTGGGCAACAAATCCGGTTTCGGCATGCCAAAAGTATCCTAAATTTTCTATTCAAATCTCTGTTATATTACAAAAATATTTTTTTGTTGCATAGTGATTATTAATATTCATTATGTATGCAGTGGTGAGGGGGACATTCTAGGGCGTTCTATGACGTCAATTCAGATTTCCTTCCCCTTCCGCACCGGTCTTCTTTCATGGAACGTACAATATTTATGTTTTAAATTATTTTTCACAAAATTTTTATAAAATATTAAATTGAAAATCGTATTGTATAAATTATTATTAAATTTATTGAAGACTTACCTATATGTAGTTCATATATTTAAAATGTGAATTGTAAAAATAGATACAATCCCTGAACTCAATAGAAGGAATAGGATCAATGTAAGACGGAAAGGACTTACAAGGAATATTCCCTAGTGTACTAAGGATGATGTACATAGATGGAAAATATCCTTTTATGTCATGTATAATGGGGGTAGAAAAGACACATTAGAAACTTAATCTAGCTTAATATAAATGTTTAATAAGGTCTTATAGAGAATATGCTGTTAATACATTGCTTTTTACATTTTGTATTTTACACTTAATTTACAAATTAATTTCATTATTGTAGTTTTTTTTTTAATAATACAATACGGTGATTTTTTTGTTTTTCTTTACAAATTATACTCTAATTCAGTGGTTTCCAACCTTTTGTTGACTAGGGACCACTTTGATGTTATTATTATTAGCAGGGGCCACAAGGTTAAAAAATATTTTTTGTTTATAGTTTTGAAATGAAAAAGCTAAAAAAGGTCTTCACATTTAATTTTTCGTTTTTATTTTTTTTTTAAATTAGTTTTTTTTTGTGCATTAAAGACCTAAAAAAAAGATCGCCGACAATTCAAAGTTCATTCAAACTTTGAAATCTTTTATAGGGACCATTTTTTACCCCTCACAGACCACTAGTGGTCCGCGGACCACCGGTTGGGAACCGCTGCTCTAATTAGTGGTTACAATTTTCAATTAATTGATCCGACACAGTAGAAGATTTTTTTAAATTTTATTAAAAAATGGTAATTGTAATTTTTTGTGCACGCACTTGACCTAATAATTATTTTTGTATATTTCTGAAATATTTAATTCTTCAATAATTACTATATTATTTTTATACAATTTTATTAGAAAATATTAATTTGAAATAGTTTTAATACGTCCCTGACTTAATATATCAAAATATGTGAAATTTTATGATTAAAATCCAATAACTGACATTGACAGCTTGTGCCACGTCCATAGGTGGGCACAGTTAATCGAAAAGTTAACTTCGTTAATCGTTAATCCGTTAATAAAAAAAGTTAACTTCGTAAACCGTTAAAGCGTTAAAATTCCGAAAAAGTAACGGAAGTTACAGTTAACCTAAAATTCGAAAATTTAACGAAAGTTAAAGTTAATCGTTAAAAAGTTAACTATCCACAATGTTTGAAGACCTTTTTTTTTGCTTTTTCGACAACTTTCTTATGTATTTATCATATCAAACAACCAATGTAACGGACTAAGTTAACGGAAGTTAACAAAAACGTTAACATTTTTTTGAGTTAACTTAAAAGTTAATCCGTTAACCATTTTGTTAACTTCGTTAATTAACGATTAACGGATTAACGAGTTAATGCCCACCTATGGCCACGTCCATTTCAGACGTCAAAACAAAAGCAAAAAAAACTATTGAATTTCAAAACACATCTATTGCCAACTTCATGCGTTATATGACACACAAATTAATAGCAATTATGTTATTTATATTAGGGTTATATTTAATTTCACTATATATTGGATATTATCGACTTTATACACGTGAACATAAATTTTATTTTTTAATGCACATGGCGAATATTTAATCGTTTCAAAATATAAAAAATCACAAAAATCACATTAAAAATATCAAATCTATTGGGAAGAAAGGAGGTTGGTTTGCTTTTACATTTGGTTAAAATATAGAAAATCACAAATATTATAATAAATACATTAAAAATATATAATTTTTAAATCTGACAATTTAGATCAAGTGCAAAGTAACATTTTTTTAGTGCAAAGTATTTATTTTTAGTGGAAACTATTTATTTAAAGTGATACAATTTGTTTTAAGTTCAATATATTTGTAATGTTGAATAATTAATTTTATAAGTGAAAACAATTAAATAAAAAGTGTTTATTATTAAAAAAAATGCATTTGAATACAAGCCTTTATATGTATGTATTACATTAGCTAACTAAGCAAAAAATTAAAATACATGAAATGAATTTCATGTCTTAAAATGAATCAACAATGAACGTGTTAATACTAAACATATAGATATACAAGTATCCAATTTACACTGATACCTCGAGTTTCGACCTACAAACATAAGACTACACTTGTATGCATACATGCTAAGTTTCATGTTCATCTTAAGTATTAATGACGTGATCTTCAGATAATACAGCCCTGATCTTATATCGTGTAACAACTCGAGCACAAAGGGTTATAGCTGCTATAAGTTTAAGTGGATGTCGAATAGCTTCACTTTGTAACAGACAGAACGTAGTACCTGTGTTTGAAATCAATATAAACCAGTGGTTGTCGATATGTTATCGTCTGCACCAAGAATAGGCATGATGCATGATCCAATAATACAAGGTCTGTTTGACAGTTCATTTATCTTTACTGTGACGTCATCGGTACTAAATTTTTCTTTGTGAAAAACGAAATGTAAATAAATAAACGATAAAAATTGTTTACATAATAGTTTTTTTTAAATTTTTTAGTAAGTATGTACTATGTATTTTTAAGCATAACACACATATGTAAATTTCTAGTTGATGTAATACAGCGGTATTATGTAAAATGGCGGCTGTCAAAATAATCACAACAGACCTTGTGTTATTGGATCATGGGCATGATGACTTATTTAAAAAAATAGGTTTTCATTCCAGGAAAAAATAAATCTTAAGTATAAAATTTCACCCTTCTACGATTTGTCGTATTTGAGTTACAGCATCCACAGACAGACAGACCGACAGACAGACACACAGACATCATGGCGAAAATAGTCAGAATGGATTCAGAGAAGGTCAAAATGGATAATTCCATCAAAATCCGGATTTCGAAAAAAATTAGCTTTACAATATATTTCATATAGGGGAGAGCAGGTAGGATTCGTACACTTTTTACTCTGAATCTTATAAAAAATAAACTATTAGCTATTACAAATATATTTTAATACCGCGCTATTACCCATATATCTGGCTTTAGTACTGTGAAGTGTAGTTTTCATATAAAACAGTATGGGGAAGCTACGGCAATATTCCTAAAAAATGAAAAACGTACGAAGGCACCCCGTGCATGGGGTGCCTTCGTACATCGTCGGAAACCTCTGTACAGTCAAATAAAATGCCATTTATTCAATGTATTAAAGTCATTTATTGCGGTCAAAGTTAACACAGAATCAGCCTTCATGTAGTAAACTAAAAATTATTGTATTTAAAGTACTTATAATATAGTTATAATATATGGATTAATACAGCCGACAAAAATTCGCGGCATGATTCTGTAATAATAATATTCTTGGTAAACAATCTTTTTGCAGCTACTTAAAACATAAAATATAATTGTGTTTATCGTGAAACGTGAACAGAATTGCCTATAGGTACAAGTAGAGGTATTAGGTATCTAGTAGATGAGGATTTGTACAGTACGAATCTACCCCACTCATAACTGTACGAAGGTACCCCAACCCGAGAAATCAACAAATTAATTTGGAATAAAAATTACCGTTATAGTTACACTAAAATGACTATTTAAATATTAAACCAAGATTTTAAGGCATAACTATAATAAATAACTTTTATAATTCGAGCATTACTTATATCAGCCAATCGTGTTCAAAGATGAAAACAAAAAATACTTAAGGAGAGCAAAAATACATATCGGCTTGCTCCATCGAAGCCGGTGGCCGTACTATCGCCCCGCCCCGCAGGTACCCGTTGCGTATGAGGGGGAGTCACCCATACAAACGCGAACATGTAAATGTATTAGATAGCATAGATATCACCACTGTACGAATCCTACCTGCTCTCCCCTACATTGGTATAAGAAAGTATAAAAAAAAACTATTCTATGATGATCTTACGTGTCTCCTATTTCCAAAAGAATACTTATTTCTGCAGAAAATAAAGGTTTAATCGCAAAAATCTACTCTAATTTTGAATTTGACGCCAAAACACTCGCAGGTGACATTTCAGAGTTGTGACGTCACACTCCTTAACAACAATAATCAAACATTCAGAGTTAGATAGTAATTTAATTATTTTGTGTGTTAAAAATGAATTCCAAAGTACCTACATATATAAGTTCTTAAATAAGGTATGTACCTAATAATCTTGTAAGAGGAATTGATATTTGTCTAAAATCAAAGACGTTTACTGATGCGTGACGTCATTCGCTCTGATTGATGTTCCATTTAACATGGTGGATTACACTGTATTTTGCATTTTTATTTTAACAAAAATTAAATATATTAATCTCGTTTTTACTATAAAAATAAATACATTTTTTAGAATCTTTTTAACCTATTTCATTATTTTAAATCATAATTTCAATGATATTTTGTTACTAGCATCATGCCTATTATATGTCCTTTCTTATACGTGTATAGAGAAAATGTTAAAATTTGATGTGCTTAGTTGTTTTTTTTTTCACCAGTCAAGTATTGACTGATTTTTCGATATCGTTGCTTATCTAACACCGTTCAAGTCATTTTGACCAACTTTATTTTGAGATAGATTTTGCTCAGATTGGGAATAGGTTTTGAATTCTGGTTTTTATTAGGCGAAACGTCTAAAATGTGATTAGTAGATCGACGCGCAATGAGTACACAGGTAGAAAGGTTTACTTGAACCTAGTAAACCTTGTTTTGTATATAACGAAAACAATATTTTCTTAAGATAAGCAACAATCTCTTAAACCAACTATAGTATTATTGAACGAAGGAATAACGTAATTGGATTAAGAGTATTTTTCTTATATTAAGAAAATATTGTTTTCGTTATATACAAAACAAGGTTTTCTTGGTCCAATACATTTTTTTCTGTGTAGCTCTATCCAATGACATTCAAATATAAGAACCGCTCACTTAAACTAAAATTTCACCTTTACCACAAAAGTTATGCCACTTACAGTCTGGTATCGTTAGGCTCCTGATTAGGACTTCTTGTGAAGTCGATAAAAGTACAATTTTAGTTTAAGTGACTAAGAAACCACAGTTTCTCCGTTTTTCAAGTAAGTAAAAATCGCTAATTCTCGACTTGAGCGGTGTTATTCGATAAGCGACAATATGATTTTTGAATGGGTTTGAAACGTGTCTATTGTTTGAGAAGGGCTGATATTGGAGAAGCTTGCATTTATGTAGATTTTGTATAGTAGCCGTAATCGAAGAAGATGGTGGTAATATAGGTCTTATGCACACAGCTATGGATAAGTATTTTCTTGGTGTATTACACATTTGTTTGATACACTTTAGATAAGTCTGTTATATTTTTTAAAACGTGAATTCTAAAGAAATTGCTTCCTCGTTAGATGGATAGGAGAAGCTTTGTGATCGTTTTAAAATGAGATAATAAAATTATTTTCCGATTTTAAAATTTTAACTTGACTTTTTGTTCTGTGTCTGTCTGTCTGTCCGTCTGTCCCCTGAATCCTTGTCACATGCATAACTGATTAATTAAATTTTGTTAGTTGGTTGGGTCTGGCTTGGGTTCCTGAAAGCTACTATTTCATACTTAAATAAATATTTTATATTTTTTCTAAAATGAAAAGTTTTTTTGTTATGATCGAGTAATTAATTTTAGAATTGTGCAAAATATCAAATACCAATTATATTTAAATAAATACAGTAGGAACCGGTTATAACGACATCGATTAATACAACATATCGGTTTTAACGATTCAAAATAAAAGTCCCACTGAATCCCATATAATTGCCTTTTAACCGGTTAATATGACTATCAGCTTTTACGACTTAATATAACTGGTTCCTTCGATGTCCTTATAACCTATTTCGACTGTATTTATATAGTAATAATAATAATAATTTAATGATTCGGTCAAATTATTTTCAAAATCATGACAGGGACAATTTGCAAGGTACCTGCATTATGTATGTATAGGCCAGTCGGGACAATTACAATTATAAAAAATAAAAAAACACTACTTACTAAAACAATACCCGATTTACCCTCACTTTCCTCCCTAAAAATCGGCTCTGCAGATTGAATGGTGTATATACGCCTTTAGATTTTTATAAAATGCTTTATTTACTTTATTTTTTTTTAATTAATCCAGAAGCGTAACTACAGAATTTCATTAGAATAATCGAGTTATCTATTTAACTTGTGTAATGAATTTCACAATTAAATACAGTTTCGATTACTAACGTATTGGAAACAAAATCGAATAAAAAATAATTAAAGTAAATAAGCTCGTCTTCTATGTAGTAACACAATTATTAAGTACAGGATGATAAAAAAAGTCCTTAAATCAATTCATACAAAAGTATATAATATTATGGGCTTTTGAATTGACTTTTGTTGTAAAAATTTATGTCGAGAAAAGTCTTTAGAATCTCACCCATTGGTTTGTAAGTAACAATAGACTTACTTTATTGATTTAATTTTATAAGAGTTTCATTTTATTGGATTAGATTCATTTGTACTGATTTTTCAATTGTTTGGAACGATTTTATTCTTATTATTACACTTTTAGTGTATTAGTTAGTACTACCATAAATGTATGTATCAAGATACCTCCTTGCTAAATTTCATCGAGATCGGTTCAGCAGTTAAGCCGTTAAAAGGTAATTAACAATCAGACAGACAGATATAGTTTCTTTTTCATTTGTAATATTTTACAGAATATACCGTCGCCTCGGAGCAAGAGTATAGTACAACTCAAAATTCTGAGTTTTGGGAAATCACGTTTTTAAACATACATATATAATTGAATGCTACTTTATTTTGATGATTTAGAAAAGCGCTAGTGAATCCAACTTTTACATGCTTAATAGTACTAACGTTTGAACAAATTTTACCTGTTTCACCATCCTACCACTCTTTAAAGTCCTTAAAGGTTTTGACTTGTGACAGTTATTCATAAAATGTTTTGATCAAATTGTTATTTCTAACAAGGTGTCTGTTTGTGCACGATTTTATCAGTAACTACAGAACGGATTTTATTCTGGTTTTCACTAATGTATAGAGTGTTTCACGAGGAAGGTCTTAGTGTATAATTTGTTGATATTTTGTGTAAATTTTACTGTAAAAAAATCGTCGGAGGTATCTTTGCATGCACTACGTAAATAGTTTAATAGGTTTATCACAGATTGAATTTATATCCCCACTAGTATCAAATAAGAATTAAGTTTGTTATTATATTATTAATCGTGTATATAAATAATACGCAATTATGGATTGAATATATCTTTTCTTCTGACATTTGATTTATTGTCAAAATGGTGTTTGATTTTTTCCTGTGCATTATATATGTACCTATATATTTTATATTTCATGAATTATTGTTTTCGAGGATCGAAAGAATGAAATTGTGATTTGTCATTTCACCATAAATAATTGAATAGTCTCGAGTAGGTACCTGACTGTTTTATGATTTTTCTTCTATGTATTATTACTATACATAGTTAAGGGTTATATTTAATTGTACTATAAATTAGATAGTATTCACTTTGTACAACGAACATAAATTTTAACCTCCAGAGGGCTGGAAAACCAATATTTTGGCGTACCAGAAAATCTTCAATTTTTGTTTTTAGATTAAAATACATCGAAAACGTATATTTGCACTTCCAAATAAATAAAAATCGTTCACGCAATGCAAAAGGGTAGTTTTTATCCTATAATAGGGGTTGTTTTTGGGGTTACTGTATTTTTTACGTCGGATTTGGATTCAGTGTCGAAAAATACATCGAAAACGTATATTTGTATAATGAAAAAGGTTATGTGCTAATTAAAATAATATTTTTTTCGAATATGAAACAAGGGCTGTTCCCTTCCGGGCCAGAAACCAATATATTGGCTCACCCCGTGATCAAAACTTTTCATATGATCAATCAATGATAAAAGATACCTTTTATACCAGTTTTCTGAGGGCGAAATACCCCTTGAAAACCCGGCCCTATAAAAATTAATACTTTGCACGTGAATATAAATTTTAATACATTTTTCAATGCATAAAGCGAATATTTAATCGTTTTAAAATATCACAAAAATCGCATTAAAAAAATCAAATATATTGGGGCGAAAGAAGGTTGGTTAGCTTTACATTAGGTTAAAATATAGAAAATCACAAAAACCATTGAAAATATCAAATCTATTTGGGCCAAAGTAAGGATGTTACCTAGTAGGTAAGTTAAGTAAAAATATAGAAAATCATAAAAATCACAATAAATACATCAAAAATATGTAATTTTTAAATCTGGCAGGTCCTTTAGGTCAGTGCAAAGTATTCTTTTTTTAGTGCAAAGTATTTATTTTTAGTGAAAACTGTTTATTTAAAGTGATATAATTTGTTTTAAGTTCAATACATTTGTTTAATAATGATTAATTAATTTTTCGTGCATTAAATAAACATTGTTTATTATTAAAAATAGTGTATTTAAATACAAGCCTTTAGTTTATCGCAATTTGAGAATATAAATATTTTTCCCTGTATTCAATTTAATAATATAAATTTTATTAAGGCTGAACATGCTATTTGAATTGCCATAAGAATTACTATAGAGAAATTACGGTTTTGTATTTTAAGTTCAGCTCTGGCCAGTATTAATAAATCATTTAGGAAAAAATACATTGATAAACTAGATTAATTTTTCTATGTTATGACATACTTAATTTTTCAATTTAATTTTTTTATATATAAATTTAAAAAATCTGAAAATTTAGTGTATATTTATTGATATGATAAAACTCAATATATAACAAAAATTCTTGAAAAATACGGAGAAAAAAATATACCACGACATAGATATTTGTTTAAGCTTTCTAATTTTATAATAATTCTGCAATTTTCATTTGAAAATATTGAATGTAAGCCTAAAAACATAAGAACTAATTCTATTCTCAGGGCTAGACTTGTGCAAATAATTTTTGTTTTCTACTAGTTTCGGAAAAATCGGCATGAACAGCCTTAACTTTCTCTTTAACATGGTCTTAAATGGGAAATATTTTTGAATGATTGTAGAATCTATACTAACATTACCATTTACTCACAATTCACACCAAGAGTAAATATGATATTTATGAATCATTAGCCAAAAAATCGTTGACTTCTACCACACCGTTAAAATTATTTTCAATAATAAATACAAAAATTTAACATAACCTCAATGTGATTAAAAATAAATTATTAAGTATGGCAACATCGCAAAATCTTCGAACAGCGCGAAATTTAAAATATTTCTGTCAAATAATAAAATTAGTATATTTACAAATTTATATTTAAAAACTGCGAATCATTAAATGTATCTATATATTTATATAAAAAATATGATTTTAATTATCAAATTATGCATTATTTTGTAAATGTTGTATGATACGTTTAATTAATTTTGTACTTTTTATTTAATTATCTGTCATAGTCATAGCACACTATAATTATTGCAGCCAATGCGCTGTTGCAACTTATTTTATCGATTTTAAAAATATTTTTTTAGATATTAAATTGCTTAGTTACCATTCACTACTCCCATTCCTCCTTAATTAAAAAAAGCTGAAAATTTAGTGTATATTTATTGATATGATAAAACTCAATATATAACAAAAATTCTTGAAAAATACGGGAAAAAAATATACCACGACATAGGTATTTGTTTAAGCTTTCTAATTTTATAATAATTCTGCAATTTTCATTTGAAAATATTGAATGTAAGCCTTAAAACATAAGAACTATTCCTATCTTTTGTAGCTTCATCTCTGTTTAGTTACGAGAATATCCCATTCGTTATATCTGACAGTTTGAATTTGTATTTGTTTCTATGGTAATATTTTCCTCTCAGGGCTAGCCTTGTGCAAATGATTTTTGTTTTTTACGGTGGCGACATCTCGTAGAATTTAGTTTCGGAAAAATCGGCATGAACAGCCTTAAGGCAGTTACATTTACATAAGTATAAACACATAAAAAAGGATCAAGTAGTTACGTGCGCATTCTAAAATGTATTTAATTTTTTATAAGTTTAGCACATTGCATTGTTAACAATGAGATACGTCTTGATCCAGCTTGCCATGACGTTACAGCGTGAACTTTTTATCGTCATGGCAACGTCTCAATAACGACTGTTCATTAATTACCTACGACAATGGCGAAAGCACCTCCGAGAACAATGTCAACTCTTCTGCGATATTTACACGAGTTTTGTTTTGACAACAAATGATTCAATTCTAGAAGCTGTTGAAGTAACAGGAGAGCAGGTCTGTTCTGTATATAGGCACTATAGTATAGTTAAGAACTGGTAGAATTTAATTTCAATTTGTATGCATAACAATATGGTGAATTGAATCAATATTATTATCAATTGTTATTGATGGTGTGTAATTTATATTGGAGGGGGTGGGGGGTGTCAATGACAATGTTTGAAATTGTGTGTAAATGTTATTAGTGCAGCGGTATTTAAACTTTTAACATAAAGCAACTGAAAATCGATTTGGAATGTTCATTTCTATACTAATACCTTTTCATGGTTAAACTGCTGGACCGATTTTGATGAAATTTGGTAGGGAGATAGCTTGCTTCTTGAGGAAGAACATAGGCTAGTTTTTCTCTCAAAAATTTTAATAATCATACATTAACTTTGGATAAAAAAAATAAGGTAAAGCAAATGATAATCGATTTGGAATGTTCACTTCTATACTAATACCTTTTCATGGTTAAACTGCTGGACCGATTTTGATGAAATTTGGCAGGGAGATAGCTTTCATCTTGAGGAAGAACATAGGCTAGTTTTTCTCCCGAAAAATTTAATGATCATACAATTACTTTAGATAAAAAATGAACTTTAAGCAAATAAAAATCGATTTAGAATGTTTACTTCCATATTAATACATTTTCACGGTATAACTGCTAAAACCGATCTTGATGAAATTTTGCAGGAAGATAGCTTGCATCTTGGAGAAGAACATGGGCTAGTTTTTTCCCAAAAAAATTTAAAATCATACAATAACTTTAGATAAAAAATGAAGATAAAGCAAATAAAAATCGGTTTGGAATTTTTACTTCCATACCTTTTCATGGTTAAACTGCTGAACCAATCTTGATGAAATTTTGTAGAGAGATAGCTTGCATCTTGAGGAAGAACATGTTTCGAAAAATTTAATAATCATAAAATTACTTTATATTAAACAAAATTCGTGTGTCTTATGTACGTGCGACCTATTTTATCGGCTATAGCAAAAATATAAATATGTATTACCTAATTTTCTTCTATTTCTTCTTCTTCATTTGATAACTCCTATATGTACGAGTAAAACAAGTTAAAATTTAGTGCAAAATATTAAAATTTATGTTCGATTGTACAAAGTGCATACTATCAAATTTTAAGTGCAATTATATATTGCACTCCTGCAAATAGTGTTACTTCTCAAAAAAATGTAGTTTTGAGGAAATAGGAATAAATGAAATTATAACAATTTAGGTAAATCAAAATTGTAAACGTAGTTTAGGAAAAGGATTGACACACAGTATTTAATTTAAATATTTCAGTATTCCTGTGATGTTTGAAAAATAGTAACTATTGAACCGCTTAGTGATTAAGTATTTATTAAAAAATGTGATATTTTTTTAGAATTTGCTAGTTTTGACGGTAGGTAGACGAAGTACATTAATGACAATTTTAAGTAGAAATACGTAGTAATTTGGAATCATTCTACATATTTATCTCAAATATGACATTTTTTGCGGGGGTGCGATATATTACCCTATTGTAATATGTGTATATCACTGTACATTCGAACAACTAGAAAAACTAAAGTTAGGGCTTGTAACTCGGAAACTAAAAGTGATATAAAAATTCTAAATACACCAATCAATTCTTCTCAAAAAAGTGCTTTAAGAAACCGCAAACAAAAAGCATTTTGCCAAAAAAGTTATAGCCAATTAAAGAAATTCCGAATTTTCAGTTTTTTGGTTATACCGCCTAAACCACATAAAATTATTAATATTTTTTTATGTAATACTCACCCCTTTCTTACAAATAATTCATCTCATTTAACCACATCTGTATCTCTTACCGTTTAGGATATCCCCATGCATTTCACGCTTATCTTGGATACTCTGTATGTATGTATTCAGATGATTGATATTAGGTTTTAATTACAGTTTTGTAATTCTATTTATAAAGTAAAAAATTTCTGTTTTCTTTATTTAACACTTCATTCCTTTTTTTCATCTAAATAAAAAAAATCAAAGCTAACAGAATAAATCTGCAAAGAAAACAAAACAGAAGAAGACAATATTATTCTTTCTCTTTTTCTTTAAAGCTCTCAAAGTTCTTGGCATGTAAATATATATATAAGATTTATTTAACAAAACCGAGCTAGATTTTGTTTAGCTCTGCAAGATTTACTTATCATATAATCTTTTTTGAAATTTACAATGAACTATATTATTTTGGATGATAAATGGAACAGTAAACCTTACGTTTTTAAGATGAAAAATGTTTAAATTTAAAATGCATATAATAAGGTACTGGAGCCAGTCTTCAATGCTTAAGTTTTTTTTTTTAATTGATGGACTACTTTACTAATAAAACTACTACATCTTTATTAAGGGGTTAGGTGTAGTCAGAATTTTCAAGAAATCGATTTTCTTTTTTTTGCATTTTTGGAAGCTGCTACAACGGCAGAAGAACTATTATATGGCCCATTGATAGATGACTCGGTGTAAATAATTAAATAATACGTATTACTTTACGTAAATTGAGTGTAAAACTTTAAATGCGTTTTTCTCAAAACTATGTTTTTTGAACTGCTGACCACTGTATACTATGACACTGAAGCTAGCGGCCGGAGCTAGCGGCCAGACAGTAATCACGTTGTTAGAATCAAACGGTTAAAACAATTGTAAAAATCATTTCTTCCACTTAATATTGGTATTAAATTGTAGGTAATTACATACATAATAACATAAAATAGAAATAAAAATTATAAAAAAATGCTACCGCCTGTAATAATCTTTTTAATTGTCAAATAGGTCAGATTTGATGTTTAAATTGATACGAAAGACGTAAAATTCTTTGCTCTGATATCTGGCATGTCTAAATTTATTGCAAATCACGTCAAAATTATTGTTGATAAGAAATAAAAATTCTAAAAAAATGCTACCGCCTGTAATAATCTATTTAATTGTCAAATTGGTCAGATTTAATGTTTAAAGTGATACGAAAGACGTAAAATTCTTTGCTCTGATATCTGGCATATCTAAATTTATTGCAAATAACGTCTAAATTATTGTTAATAAGAAAAAAAAATTCTAAAAAAATGCCCCTGGATTTGGCATTAAAAAAAGTCCTCGCCGCTCGACGCGCGATGTTAAAAACCGCTAAGTAAATTGTGAAACTCAACGCTCCCACTTTATATTTTATTAAATTGTAGGTATTTACACGTGTAATAACATACAATAGAAATAAAAATTCTAAAAAAATGCTTCCGCCTGTAATAATCTATTTAATTGTCAAAATGGTCAGATTTGATGTATAAAGTGATACGAAAGACGTAAAATTCTTTGCTCTGATATCTGGCATGTCTAAATTTATTGCAAATTATGTCTAAATTATTGTTGATAAGAAAAAAAAATTCTAAAAAAATGCCTCTGGATTTGACACTAAAAAAAGTCCTCGCCGCTCGACGCGCGATGTTAAAAACCGCTAAGTAAATTGTAAAACTCAACGCTCCCACTTTATATTTTATTAAATTGTAGGTATTTACACGTGTAATAACATACAATAGAAATAAAAATTCTAAAAAAATGCTTCCGCCTGTAATAATCTATTTAATTGTCAAAATGGTCAGATTTGATGTTTAAATTGATACGAAAGACGTAAAATTCTTTGCTCTGATATCTGGCATGTCTAAATTTATTGCAAATCACGTCTAAATTATTGTTGATAAAAAAATAAAAATTCTAAAAAAATGCTACCGCTTGTAATAATCTATTTAATTGTCAAATTGGTCAGATTTGATGTTTAAAGTGATACGAAAGACGTAAAATTCTTTGCTCTGATATCTGGCATATCTAAATTTATTGCAAATCACGTCTAAATTATTGTTGATAAGAAAAAAAAATTCTAAAAAAATGCCCCTGGATTTGACACTAAAAAAAGTCCTCGCCGCTAGACGCTAGTCAAATCCAGGGGCATTTTTTTAGAATTTTTTTTTCTTATCAACAATAATTTAGACATAATTTGCAATAAATTTAGACATGCCAGATATCAGAGCAAAGAATTTTACGTTTTTCGTATCACTTTAAACATCAAATCTGACCATTTTTTACAATTAAATAGATTATTACAGGCGGTAGCATTTTTTTAGAATTTTTATTTCTATTGTATGTTATTACACGTGTAAATACCTACAATTTAATAAAATATAAAGTGGGAGCGTTGAGTTTTACAATTTACTTAGCAGTTTTTAACATCGCGCGTCGAGCGGCGAGGACTTTTTTTAATGCCAAATCCAGGAGCATTTTTTTAGAATTTTTTTTTCTTATCAACAATAATTTAGACATAATTTGCAATAAATTTAGACATGCCAGATATCAGAGCAAAGAATTTTACGTCTTTCGTATCACTTTAAACATCAAATCTGACCATTTTGACAATTAAATAGATTATTACAGGCGGAAGCATTTTTTTAGAATTTTTATTTCTATTGTATGTTATTACAAGTGTAAATACCTACAATTTAATACCCATATAAAGTGGGAGCGTTGAGTTTTACAATTTACTTAGCGGTTTTTAACATCGCGCGTCGAGCGGCGAGGACTTTTTTTAGTGTCAAATTCAGGGGCATTTTTTTAGAATTTTTTTTTCTTATCAACAATAATTTAGACGTGATTTGCAATAAATTTAGACATGCCAGATATCAGAGCAAAGAATTTTACGTCTTTCGTATCAATTTAAACATCAAATCTGACCATTTTTTACAATTAAATAGATTATTACAGGCGGTAGCATTTTTTTAGAATTTTTATTTCTATTGTATGTTATTACACGTGTAAATACCTACAATTTAATAAAATATAAATTGGGAGCGTTGAGTTTTACAATTTACTTAGCAGTTTTTAACAAAGCGCGTCGAGCGGCGAGGACTTTTTTTACTGCCAAATCCAGGAGCATTTTTTTAAAAATTTTTTTTCCTATCAACAATAATTTAGACATAATTTGCAATAAATTTAGACATGCCAGATATCAGAGCAAAGAATTTTACGTCTTTCGTATCACTTTAAACATCAAATCTGACCATTTTGACAATTAAATAGATTATTACAGGCGGAAGCATTTTTTTAGAATTTTTATTTCTATTGTATGTTATTACAAGTGTAAATACCTACAATTTAATAAAATATAAAGTGGGAGCGTTGAGTTTTACAATTTACTTAGCGGTTTTTAACATCGCGCGTCGAGCGGCGAGGACTTTTTTTAGTGTCAAATCCAGGGGCATTTTTTTAATTTTTTTTTTTTTATCAACAATAATTTAGACGTGATTTGCAATAAATTTAGACATGCCAGATATCAGAGCAAAGAATTTTACGTCTTTCGTATCACTTTAAACATCAAATCTGACCATTTTGACAATTAAATAGATTATTACAGGCGGAAGCATTTTTTTAGAATTTTTATTTCTATTGTATGTTATTACAAGTGTAAATACCTACAATTTAATACCCATATAAAGTGGGAGCGTTGAGTTTTACAATTTACTAAGCGGTTTTTAACATAGCGCGTCGAGCGGCGAGGACTTTTTTTAGTGTCAAATCCAGGGGCATTTTTTTAGAATTTTTTTTTCTTATCAACAATAATTTAGACGTGATTTGCAATAAATTTAGATATGCCAGATATCAGAGCAAAGAATTTTACGTCTTTCGTATCACTTTAAACATCAAATCTGACCAATTTGACAATTAAATAGATTATTACAGGCGGAAGCATTTTTTTAGAATTTTTATTTCTATTGTATGTTATTACAAGTGTAAATACCTACAATTTAATACCCATATAAAGTGGGAGCGTTGAGTTTTACAATTTACTTAGCGGTTTTTAACATCGCGCGTCGAGCGGCGAGGACTTTTTTTAGTGTCAAATTCAGGGGCACTTTTTTAGAATTTTTTTTTCTTATCAACAATAATTTAGACGTGATTTGCAATAAATTTAGACATGCCAGATATCAGAGCAAAGAATTTTACGTCTTTCGTATCAATTTAAACATCAAATCTGACCATTTTTTACAATTAAATAGATTATTACAGGCGGTAGCATTTTTTTAGAATTTTTATTTCTATTGTATGTTATTACACGTGTAAATACCTACAATTTAATAAAATATAAAGTGGGAGCGTTGAGTTTTACAATTTACTTAGCAGTTTTTAACAAAGCGCGTCGAGCGGCGAGGACTTTTTTTAATGCCAAATCCAGGAGCATTTTTTTAAAAAATTTTTTTCCTATCAACAATAATTTAGACATAATTTGCAATAAATTTAGACATGCCAGATATCAGAGCAAAGAATTTTACGTCTTTCGTATCACTTTAAACATCAAATCTGACCATTTTGACAATTAAATAGATTATTACAGGCGGAAGCATTTTTTTAGAATTTTTATTTCTATTGTATGTTATTACAAGTGTAAATACCTACAATTTAATAAAATATAAAGTGGGAGCGTTGAGTTTTACAATTTACTTAGCGGTTTTTAACATCGCGCGTCGAGCGGCGAGGACTTTTTTTAGTGTCAAATCCAGGGGCATTTTTTTTAATTTTTTTTTTTTTATCAACAATAATTTAGACGTGATTTGCAATAAATTTAGACATGCCAGATATCAGAGCAAAGAATTTTACGTCTTTCGTATCAATTTAAACATCAAATCTGACCTATTTGACAATTAAATAGATTATTACAGGCGGTAGCATTTTTTTAGAATTTTTATTTCTATTGTATGTTATTACACGTGTAAATACCTACAATTTAATAAAATATAAAGTGGGAGCGTTGAGTTTTACAATTTACTTAGCAGTTTTTAACAAAGCGCGTCGAGCGGCGAGGACTTTTTTTAATGCCAAATCCAGGAGCATTTTAAAAAAAAAATTTTTTCCTATCAACAATAATTAAGACATAATTTGCAATAAATTTAGACATGCCAGATATCAGAGCAAAGAATTTTACGTCTTTCGTATCAATTTAAACATCAAATCTGACCATTTTTTACAATTAAATAGATTATTACAGGCGGTAGCATTTTTTTAGAATTTTTATTTCTATTGTATGTTATTACACGTGTAAATACCTACAATTTAATAAAATATAAAGTGGGAGCGTTGAGTTTTACAATTTACTTAGCAGTTTTTAACAAAGCGCGTCGAGCGGCGAGGACTTTTTTTAATGCCAAATCCAGGAGCATTTTTTTAAAATTTTTTTTTCCTATCAACAATAATTTAGACATAATTTGCAATAAATTTAGACATGCCAGATATCAGAGCAAAGAATTTTACGTCTTTCGTATCACTTTAAACATCAAATCTGACCATTTTGACAATTAAATAGATTATTACAGGCGGAAGCATTTTTTTAGAATTTTTATTTCTATTGTATGTTATTACAAGTGTAAATACCTACAATTTAATAAAATATAAAGTGGGAGCGTTGAGTTTTACAATTTACTTAGCGGTTTTTAACATCGCGCGTCGAGCGGCGAGGACTTTTTTTAGTGTCAAATCCAGGGGCATTTTTTTTAATTTTTTTTTTTTTATCAACAATAATTTAGACGTGATTTGCAATAAATTTAGACATGCCAGATATCAGAGCAAAGAATTTTACGTCTTTCGTATCAATTTAAACATCAAATCTGACCTATTTGACAATTAAATAGATTATTACAGGCGGTAGCATTTTTTTAGAATTTTTATTTCTATTGTATGTTATTACACGTGTAAATACCTACAATTTAATAAAATATAAAGTGGGAGCGTTGAGTTTTACAATTTACTTAGCAGTTTTTAACAAAGCGCGTCGAGCGGCGAGGACTTTTTTTAATGCCAAATCCAGGAGCATTTTAAAAAAAAAATTTTTTCCTATCAACAATAATTAAGACATAATTTGCAATAAATTTAGACATGCCAGATATCAGAGCAAAGAATTTTACGTCTTTCGTATCACTTTAAACATCAAATCTGACCATTTTGACAATTAAATAGATTATTACAGGCGGAAGCATTTTTTTAGAATTTTTATTTCTATTGTATGTTATTACAAGTGTAAATACCTACAATTTAATAAAATATAAAGTGGGAGCGTTGAGTTTTACAATTTACTTAGCGGTTTTTAACATCGCGCGTCGAGCGGCGAGGACTTTTTTTAGTGTCAAATCCAGGGGCATTTTTTTAGAATTTTTTTTTTTTATCAACAATAATTTAGACGTGATTTGCAATAAATTTAGACATGCCAGATATCAGAGCAAAGAATTTTACGTCTTTCGTATCAATTTAAACATCAAATCTGACCTATTTGACAATTAAATAGATTATTACAGGCGGTAGCATTTTTTTAGAATTTTTATTTCTATTGTATGTTATTACAAGTGTAAATACCTACAATTTAATACCCATATAAAGTGGGAGCGTTGAGTTTTACAATTTTCTTAGCGGTTTTTAACATCGCGCGTCGAGCGGCGAGGACTTTTTTTAGTGTCAAATCCAGGGGCATTTTTTTAGAATTTTTTTTTTTTATCAACAATAATTTGGACGTGATTTGCAATAAATTTAGACATGCCAGATATCAGAGCAAAGAATTTTACGTCTTTCGTATCAATTTAAACATCAAATCTGACCTATTTGACAATTAAATAGATTATTACAGGCGGTAGCATTTTTTTAGAATTTTTATTTCTATTGTATGTTATTACACGTGTAAATACCTACAATTTAATAAAATATAAAGTGGGAGCGTTGAGTTTTACAATTTACTTAGCGGTTTTTAACATCGCGCGTCGAGCGGCGAGGACTTTTTTTAATGCCAAATCCAGGAGCATTTTTTTTTAAATTTTTTTTCTTATCAACAATAATTTAGACATAATTTGCAATAAATTTAGACATGCCAGATATCAGAGCAAAGAATTTTACGTCTTTCGTATCACTTTAAACATCAAATCTGACCATTTTGACAATTAAATAGATTATTACAGGCGGAAGCATTTTTTTAGAATTTTTATTTCTATTGTATGTTGTTACAAGTGTAAATACCTACAATTTAATACCCATATAAAGTGGGAGCGTTGAGTTTTACAATTTACTTAGCGGTTTTTAACATCGCGCGTCGAGCGGCGAGGACTTTTTTTAGTGTCAAATCCAGGGGCATTTTTTTAGAATTTTTTTTTCTTATCAACAATAATTTAGACGTGATTTGCAATAAATTTAGACATGCCAGATATCAGAGCAAAGAATTTTACGTCTTTCGTATCAATTTAAACATCAAATCTGACCTATTTGACAATTAAATAGATTATTACAGGCGGTAGCATTTTTTTAGAATTTTTATTTCTATTGTATGTTATTACACGTGTAAATACCTACAATTTAATAAAATATAAAGTGGGAGCGTTGAGTTTTACAATTTACTTAGCGGTTTTTAACATCGCGCGTCGAGCGGCGAGGACTTTTTTTAATGCCAAATCCAGGAGCATTTTTTTAAAATTTTTTTTTCTTATCAACAATAATTTAGACATAATTTGCAATAAATTTAGACATGCCAGATATCAGAGCAAAGAATTTTACGTCTTTCGTATCACTTTAAACATCAAATCTGACCATTTTGACAATTAAATAGATTATTACAGGCGGAAGCATTTTTTTAGAATTTTTATTTCTATTGTATGTTATTACAAGTGTAAATACCTACAATTTAATACCCATATAAAGTGGGAGCGTTGAGTTTTACAATTTACTAAGCGGTTTTTAACATAGCGCGTCGAGCGGCGAGGACTTTTTTTAGTGTCAAATCCAGGGGCATTTTTTTATAATTTTTTTTTCTTATCAACAATAATTTAGACGTGATTTGCAATAAATTTAGATATGCCAGATATCAGAGCAAAGAATTTTACGTCTTTCGTATCAATTTAAACATCAAATCTGACCTATTTGACAATTAAATAGATTATTACAGGTGTTCGATGATAGACCAAAAATGTAGACGCCTTAGGACCAGTTAACTCGAAACACAATGTTAACACTATTTAAATTAAATTCCTTCGATATTAGCGGTTAAATATTAGAAAAAATTATAATTAATTAGATGAAGAAATAACACTTATTTAATGGCATCAAATACCATGCCTCGGAATCACAAACAATGAATATTTTATTAATATGTATATTGATAATAACTTTACATGATTTACACACAATAATTTTTGAATATATATTTTTTCCAACTTGTTATTAAAACAAACAACACATAACAACTAACAAAAATGGCAAAGCCACCTTTAAATTAACAATCAAAAACAATAAATAAAAAACGTACATAGTACAGAGGTACTCAACAATGACGTACATAGTACAGAGGTACTCAACATACACCCCTCCGTTGAAATATTATATTTCAACCGAAACTATTTAATGGGTAATACACAAATTTTTGTTATAGGCCTAGTATAAATACCAGACTTTGTTTTAATGGAAACAGAACGAACATGCTCGTCTTTTCCTTTAAATGTTTCTATGACTCTGGCCAAGCACCAGTTAAGAGGAGGAATGTTATCTTCCTTGACTAGTACCATAGTACCAGGAGTAATATCATCCTTCACATGAACCCATTTGGTTCTTTGCTGCAGAGAATTAAGATAATCTGAGCTATAACGACGCCAAAACAATTGACGAAGTACATTAACATCCACAAGTCCAGCCTCAGGGAGACCAGATAAATTTTCATTTATTAAAAAATGAGCTGGCGTGAGACACACTATGTTCTCAGGTTCACTCGACAAAGGATGGAGGGGTCTGGAATTCACAATGCCCTCAATTTGCACAAGTAGAGTATTAAGCTCCTCATAAGTGTACAAAGTATTCAACATTATGCGTTTTAAATGATATTTAATGAGTTTGATACCCGATTCCCACAATCCTCCCCAATGGGGAGAAGCGGGTGGTATAAAATTCCATTCCACTGCATCCTGAGTCATACTGTTATAAATATTAGCGATACTTAATTTATCATTGAGCATTTTATATAAATCATTGAGCTCATTTCGAGCACCTTTAAAATTAGTCCCACTATCACTATATATTCTTTTGGGTTTCCCACGACGTGACATAAATCTACGTAAAGCACTTATAAAGGTAGAAGTCGACATGTCGGAAACAAGTTCCAAATGAACTGCCTTTGTAGACATACAAATAAAAAGACAAATATAACCCTTAGTAATAAGGGTTTTACGTAAACGCGATTGTTTAATATCAACAGCTCCACTATAATCTAATCCTACATAAAGGAAAGGTCTGTGGGGTGTAACACGCACAGATGGTAGATCTGACATGATCTGTTCAGCAGGTTTAGCTACAAAACGAAAACATTTAATACATTTATGAATAATATATCGTATTTTATTTCTACCGTTAATGATCCAGAAACGTAAACGTAAATTAGCTAAAGTAGACTGAGCACCTGCATGCAACAGTCTTTCATGCTCATTCAAAATAATCAATTTAGTAATATGATCTTCCGCTGGAAGAATCATAGGATGACGTTGTGATTCAGAAACAGATGAATAATTAAGTCTGCCACCTACACGTATAATTCCACTTTGATCCAAAAATGGATGAAGATATTTTAATTTACTAAAACTTAAATCTACATTATTAGGATATGCTTCATTTCTAGTAAGTAACAATATTTCCTTTGAAAAATAATGTTGTTGTAACTCACGAACTATTAATTTCAGTGAGTTATCTAATTCGATAATAGATAAAAATTCTTTTGGTTTGATTACATTTTTAGATGTAGTATTATACATGAAACGAAACCCAAACTCAAAAGCTTTTTGTAAGTAATTAAAAGACGAAAAACGATCAACTTTTTCTAATGGATAAGAATCATATTTATTATCATTAGTTTTAAATAAAGTTGTCATTGGTTTAGGTAATTCTATAACATTTTCCGTTACACGTGAAAGTAATGTGACGGCATAATTAGTGTTATCCTGATTTTTGACATTCAAAACACCACCAAAAATCCAACCGAATGCAGTGTTTTGTAAAACAGGAGCACTATTACCTAATTCAATTTTACCTTTGTGTAAAATTTTATAAAACATTTCTGATCCAATGAGCATATCTATTTCATCAGAGATGTTAAAGTTTGGATCAGCTAAACGAACAAAAGATGGCCAACGTATTTCATTTTTATTGAAACTACGCAAGGGTAAATTATCGGTTATTTTATTAATAACCCCAAATTGTATTTTAATTTTATAATTTGACACTCTGGATTGTAATTCGAGGTTAACTATTTCTGAAACAGATGATGTCTTTCCCCCGAACCCTGAAACACGCCAGTTAGATTTACATCCAGAAATGTTTAAACGTTTTAAACATGTACTAGTGATAAAATTACGATCACTTGCACTATCCAAAAGCACTCGGCAATTCTGTTGAGCACCATTGGCATCAGCTACTTTAACAATAGCAGTTGATAACAATATAATTTTGTGATTACTATTAATCACATGTTTTTGACAACTAATATTTGAAATTACATTTTCATCTACACAATTGAGCGATTCACTTTCATTATTGTTAGATATTATACATGAAGTGCCTTTAGTAGAAGAGTTAACATTTTCTTCTCCTGGAGAAATGTCTTTATGAAGTAGTTCATGATGATTTTTATTTTGACATTTGGGACAACCCGTATATGCACTGTTACATTTAGAGAATTGGTGTTTATCACTTAGACAAAAATAACAAAGCTGTAATTTATTTACAAATGAACGACGTTCGTCAAGTTTTAATTTTTGAAACTGATAACAACGATATAAGAAATGAGAAACTCCTTTACAATAAAGACACTTTTGTTGTAAGTTCTTTGAAGCAAGGCAAGAAATAGATTTTTTACTTAAACTCGAAGTGGAAACAGATTCTCCGCGAGTAACAGTTTCAAGAGCTCGACATTTATTATTTAAATATTTTTTGAATATCTCCAATGTTGGGAACTCGTTATCGTTTCTTTGAACTTCAAATTCTCTAACAGTTTCGAAATCGACCTTTTCAGACAAAATATGAATAAGGAATAAATCATGCATATTTGGAATTTTTAAAGCTTCCAAACTATCATGATGCTGTGTAAATTCATTCAATAAATTTCTTAAACTGGTAGATGAATTTTTGGTTGCCTTTGTTAAATTAAATATACCTCTCAAATGTGTATTTGCTATTAATATTTTGTTGTCATATCGCTCTAATAGCGTTTCCCAAGCTCTAATATAATTAGCATCTGTACATTCAATGCTGGAGATAAGTGACAATGCATTACCTTTTATACATGTTTTGAGATAGTAAAATTTTTTAATATTTGATAACTGTGTGTTATCGTGTACTAAACTGGCATATAAATCTTTAAAATTCATCCATTTCTCATAATCACCCGCAAAAATTGGCAAATGAATAGTAGGTAACGAAATCGAATGATTATTACCTGTTGATGTACTTGAATGAGATTTTACATCCTTAATAACTGTTAGATTAGCAAGAGCTATATTCAACTTTTTATGTAGTTCATAGCGTTTGTCAAAAATAAGTTTTCCTTCAGGAGCATATTTTTTTTCGTCATGTATTTCTAATTCTATTTGTACATTTTCAAATCTACTGAACACATCAGTCAACATATCTAGAGCACATTGTAATTCGGTAGAGTCGGTGATAGAATGTACATCACCTAATTGATTTTCTATATCAGTTATTCTACCCCTTATATACCTCCTCTTTGCTACCAAAGCTTTAATACTGTCAGTCATTTTTAGTGAAGTAAAAACAATATAGTATGTAGCAAATGAAATTAATTAATATAAAAAAGAACGTTCAATGTAAAATAAATTATCAAATAAATGACTTTAAATATCCAATATACACGAAAATTACTGCAGCTGTCAAAATCACAACAATTAATATTTTTTTTTGAAAAATATTTTCGACAACAATCAGTTAACCTCAAATACCAAATATCGTATAAAAAATCATCTATTTGACAACTACGAAAATTAAATATAAAAAACAACTTACAGTCTCAAAAATTAAAGGTATTTAAACATAAATCATACCTTAAAAAACACAAGTGACATATAAAATTTGTCACAAACAATCAAAGGTAAACACAATGCACAATGCACCAAACTTATCTTGACGCCGGCGCTATCTTCGAATTGTTTATGTCCAAATGATGTCCTTCTTTCATCCACCCTTTATAAATACATGTGACATATGAAATTTGACACAAACAATCAAAGCTAACCACTCAACACAATGCAGCCAACTTAACTTGACTCCGGTGCTAACTTCACTCTTGTTTATGATATCCAAATGAATGTCCAGTATAATAGAGGTGGCTGTGATCAACAAACAGACGAAAATATTGATGTCGAAATTTGTGATTTTCCTATTAAATCTTCGTTAATTATAATGCTCCATATACACTTGATCGAATCCGGTCGAAGTGGACCAAATGTTCGATGATAGACCAAAAATGTAGACGCCTTAGGACCAGTTAACTCGAAACACAATGTTAACACTATTTAAATTAAATTCCTTCGATATTAGCGGTTAAATATTAGAAAAAATTATAATTAATTAGATGAAGAAATAACACTTATTTAATGGCATCAAATACCATGCCTCGGAATCACAAACAATGAATATTTTATTAATATGTATATTGATAATAACTTTACATGATTTACACACAATAATTTTTGAATATATATTTTTTCCAACTTGTTATTAAAACAAACAACACATAACAACTAACAAAAATGGCAAAGCCACCTTTAAATTAACAATCAAAAACAATAAATAAAAAACGTACATAGTACAGAGGTACTCAACAATGACGTACATAGTACAGAGGTACTCAACAACAGGCGGTAGCATTTTTTTAGAATTTTTATTTCTATTGTATGTTATTACACGTGTAAATACCTACAATTTAATAAAATATAAAGTGGGAGCGTTGAGTTTTACAATTTACTTAGCGGTTTCTAACATCGCGCGTCGAGCGGCGAGGACTTTTTTTAATGCCAAATCCAGGAGCATTTTTTTAAAATTTTTTTTTCTTATCAACAATAATTTAGACATAATTTGCAATAAATTTAGACATGCCAGATATCAGAGCAAAGAATTTTACGTCTTTCGTATCACTTTAAACATCAAATCTGACCATTTTGACAATTAAATAGATTATTACAGGCGGAAGCATTTTTTTAGAATTTTTATTTCTATTGTATGTTATTACAAGTGTAAATACCTACAATTTAATACCCATATAAAGTGGGAGCGTTGAGTTTTACAATTTACTAAGCGGTTTTTAACATAGCGCGTCGAGCGGCGAGGACTTTTTTTAGTGTCAAATCCAGGGGCATTTTTTTAGAATTTTTTTTTCTTATCAACAATAATTTAGACGTGATTTGCAATAAATTTAGATATGCCAGATATCAGAGCAAAGAATTTTACGTCTTTCGTATCACTTTAAACATCAAATCTGACCAATTTGACAATTAAATAGATTATTACAGGCGGTAGCATTTTTTTAGAATTTTTATTTCTTATCAACAATAATTTTGACGTGATTTGCAATAAATTTAGACATGCCAGATATCAGAGCAAAGAATTTTACGTCTTTCGTATCAATTTAAACATCAAATCTGACCTATTTGACAATTAAAAAGATTATTACAGGCGGTAGCATTTTTTTATAATTTTTATTTCTATTTTATGTTATTATGTATGTAATTACCTACAATTTAATACCAATATTAAGTGGAAGAAATGATTTTTACAATTGTTTTAACCGTTTGATTCTAACAACGTGATTACTGTCTGGCCGCTAGCTCCGGCCGCTAGCTTCAGTGTCATCTGTATACTTCGAAAACTGCTCGGTAGATTTTAATGAAATTTATACAGCTTTTTGAAAACATGAAAAACTAGTGCTTGATCGAAGGATTTTTGTTTTGTTTTTAATTTCGATTTGTTATAAACAATTAACTGTTGTTTTTTTCCCGAAAATCTGGAAAAAAAATTCCTGAGGCTGCCATTTTGTTAATTTAAGAAAGAAAAAAAAAGCTTCGATCAGGCACTATATTATCTATTAATAAAACTATTTTTTTTTGTCCGACTGAATTTGAATGAATCTCCAAGGATAAGTGATGGTCACCGCAAGGAGCTTCGGTTGGAACTGGATCAACACAAACAGCCATTACTTTTAAATTTATTAAATTTTTTTTCTAAAATTTCTGTCAAGTCAAGTCGAAACCTTATTTAATGATGCTATGTTTTTACTTTTATAAAATACAATAATTTACTGGCAAAAAAAATTATTTAAAATTGTCATTTTTTCATGTCTCTGACTACACCTAACCCCTTAAATCAATAACATTTTCAAAATACGCAGTTTGTTTTTTAATTTATGTATAGCCAGGGCCGGATTTTTAAATTTGCCGCCTCTAGGCAGTTGCGAAAATTGCCGCCTTTTTTGATTGAATAAAAATAAAAAAGTAAAGGTTTTTCATATCAAAGGCCTTTTTTTAGGTTTTCATGTAAATTTTTTTATCAATTATTAAAAAGAAAGTGTGAAAATACCTTTTTTTGCTAAAATTTGCCGCCCCTAAATTTTTGCCGCTCTAGACACGTACCTACACTGCCTGCATAGTAAATCCGGGCCTGTGTATAGCCTTTTATTTATTATAATATATATCGTCGCCTCAGCGCAAGAGGGGCACAACTCAAAAATTCTAAGTTATGGGAAATCACGTTTTTAAACATACATATATAATTCAATTTTATTTTATTTAGATTATTTAGAAAAGCGCTAGTGAACTTTTACACGCTTAATAGTACTAACGTTTGAGCAAATTTTACCTATGTTTCATCATCCTACCACCCTTTAAAATCCTTAAAGTCTTTGACTTGTGACAGTTTTTCATACAAATTTTTGATCAAATTTTGCTCCCTGGTGGCCGCACAGTTGTGAAACTCTTGCATATAAATCTATGTATACCATCTTACTATTCTTCTAATGAGTTTAGTACAAAGGACCCCGCAGAATCCTTATGGGAAAGGGGTTTCGGTCAATCTCTTTGAAACTTTGGATGACTAGATCAAAAGTGTCAATGGGTACTAAGTCTCCTAAAAACTCAAACTTTTAAGATATAGCCCTCTGAAGTTGGGGATCATGATTGTCTTTAATTTACAATATTTTTTTTTGTAGAACCTTAAATTTCGCTCAACTTTTTGTATGTGTTCCCAAAGACATCTATAATCGATTGCCATCATAAAAAAGTCAACTTTTCAATTCATTGGGAAATGGCAACACTTAAATCTTATTGTTACGTTTTTTTAATTATAAACAAATCCAATTGTTTTATAATAAAAAATTGGTTTATAATAAAAAAACGTAATAATTAGATTTAAGTACTGCCATTGGCTAAAGAATTTAAAAGTTTACTTTTTTATGGTGACAATCGATTATATATGTATTTGGGAACACATACAAATAGTGGTGCGAAAATTAAGGCTACAAATTTTTTTATTGTAAATTAAAGGCGAGCATGATCCCCCACTTTAGAGGGCTATATCTTAAAAGTTTGAGTTTTTAGGACTTAGTGCCCATTTACACTTTTAATCTACTCATCAACGACTATCAGAATCCGAAGTTTCAAAGAGTTTGACCGAAACCCCTTTCCCATAAGGATTCTGCGGGGTCCTTTGATATTTTTTTAGTTGTGCCACTCTTGCTCCGAGGCGACATTATGTTTTTTTTCTCTAATAATGAACAACGCAAAACCATTAAGAAACACCCAGTGATAACAAAATTATTAGTACTACGACACAATAAGTTATAAAATACATAAATGTAAAGCATTTACTATATAAGAACATGCACTTTTGATAGTGTGCCGAACCGTGATAATTGTCTATCCACTGTTTTTAAACACAATGATCAATTATCAAATCACGCTGTAAGACAGTTAAATGTATATAGATTAATATCCAGTAATGGCATTAATCAAATATCAACAAATATTTCTAATTCAGTACATTTAATTGTTAAAAAAATTGAACAATTTTCGGTGGTAATTTTAAAAATTATTATAAAAACGTTTCAAAATTAGGTCAAAGCTAATAAATAAGGTTATTTCAGTAGAGCGACATTCTAAAAGAACGCTGTTTTTTATTGTCCTTAAAACGTTCAAACAAAATCACCAGAGCGCTAAATAATCCACTTAAAATAGAAAACTTTAATTTATTTTAAATCAAGTCTTCGAATCTGGAAGACTCGGGATATGCCCCTTATATAATTGAAGTTCTGAATACAAAATCAATTCAGATATATTTTAAAACGTACAGCGCGTTTCTGTGGTTTTCCAGATGCCCTATATAGTATATTTAAAATATAGCTGGAGGATGAAAAAACACTCGTAGGGGAAATAAAATGGTTTCTTGATGGTTGTTCAGGGTAAATGAGTTAAAATAAAAACATATTTTTCATCTGTTCTGTTTGTATTTTTGTTTGTGTATCAATTTTAATATTAAGTAATGTCAGATTTAAAGAGGAATGCCACTTGCCACCATAAAAAAATAACAAGGATTTCGAATAAACTTTGAAAATAACAAGACATTTATATTTAAAAATTCAATGCAAAGTTTCAGTCATTATAGTACAGTAAAAATAGATTTTTTGAACATCAACGAAAATTGATACATACGTAGTTTTATAATACCTAAACATTAAGAAACCTTTGAGCGTAGTCGACTAAGGGGTGCAGGGGTAGTTTGGTAGGGGGTGAAAATGTGTTTTTTCATAAATAACATCAAGATGGTTTATTTTATTGAAAAAATATTCCAGATTTTTTTGTAGCTCTGCGTTAGACCTTTAATTTGTTTTTTATTTTATTTCAATACAATAAAAATTTACCGAGATACGGCCGTTACAATCTGACCTGTTTATGTGCGAAGCGTGATAACTCAATTTTTGTCTCGGTTCCCGTTTAATTCGCGCTGCTATTACACTGATTAATCAATTTTAAAGGATATTTATATTTTTCGTATCTAAATTAAATTCTCTTTACGATGGTATCAGTGAAATTACAAAAACTTGCAAATTAAGAAAGATATAACGGTTTAAAGGTAAACAAAAAATACAATGATTATGAAAAACTCACATTAAGTTTTGACAACCTTTGAGTTGAGGTAAAACCAAATTCTATTGATGAATCCATAAGATATGGTATGTGCTTTATGAAATTCCTTGGAATTTTTTTTTAATTCAATTATTATTCAAATTATGAGCAATTAAAGATATTTGCACATATTTTTATTCGCGCATATAAGGAAAATGTTATACATCTTAGGATATTCATAATTTAAAGAAAAAATAGAATGTGTGAAAAAATCTATTTGATTTCGCATTCTCCAGAGAGAGACATACCTTGCCTTCACTCTATGCTTATCCCCAGGCGCTTACACCCGTTAATAGATCACCGTGGAAGCCTCAAAACTGGTATAATACATCTATATGGGAAGGTAATTCCAAAAGAGTTAAAAAAAATCTTGAACAATTGTGTAGTTCCATTAACGCGGCTTACACCCAGGAGCCTAGATCCAAATAAATAAATACATTAAAAGTAGAGGTAATCAACCTCAAAATGCCTTGTGAAAAATCTCTCTACGAATTTGTTATGATTTGATTTTAAAGAAAATAATTTTTTCATGATCAAATTTTTTTCTGGGTCAAATTGAACATATTTACCCTACTGTATTTAACTGTATCTATGACGTCATTATATTCCACTGAGATATTATTTGAGCTATTGGCGTTCATTAAATCCAGTTACTTTTTCCTCTCCAGGGAAAGTTATGGGGTCGGATGTTGTACATAGTATAACGTTACTTGTATCTTCAGGATGAAACTTTTTTTATTCTTTTATTTTCATTCCTTTATTATTTTTTAAGAATTTATTTAAATCCGTGAGTATACTTTTTTTCTCATCTATCTTGCCGTCATTAAAAATTCTTATAGAATATATCTTTTAATGATGTATCAGCAGTTATTTTAATTAAAAAATGCATTCTAGGATCTTTGAAATAATGTTTTCAGAATTAATTTTATTTTGAGAGTTTTCCATTTTATTATAAGCAGATATCTTAACCCTTTGTATCCCCATGTGACATTTCTGTAACAAACCTCAATAATCCCGCTAATATACGTACTAAATATATTTAGTTCATTTAAATATGTGTAACACTACTGTAACATACCTACCAGTCAATAACTTAGTACCAAGTAAAATTCACAGATGGCATAACCTATTGACTTACATTATTATTATGTAAATATTGGCAGTAAGACAGGAGCAGATCCGTACTAAATATATTTAGTTCATTTAAATATGTGTAACACTACTGTAACATACCTACCAGTCAATAACTTAGTACCAAGTAAAATTCACAGATGGCATAACCTATTGACTTACATTATTATTATGTAAATATTGGCAGTAAGACAGGAGCAGATCCGTACTAAATATATTTAGTTCATTTAAATATGTGTAACACTACTGTAACATACCTACCAGTCAATAACTTAGTACCAAGTAAAATTCACAGATGGCATAACCTATTGACTTACATTATTATTATGTAAATATTGGCAGTAAGACAGGAGCAGATCCGTACTAAATATATTTAGTTCATTTAAATATGTGTAACACTACTGTAACATACCTACCAGTCAATAACTTAGTACCAAGTAAAATTCACAGATGGCATAACCTATTGACTTACATTATTATTATGTAAATATTGGCAGTAAGACAGGAGCAGATCCGTACTAAATATATTTAGTTCATTTAAATATGTGTAACACTACTGTAACATACCTACCAGTCAATAACTTAGTACCAAGTAAAATTCATAGATGGCATAACCTATTGACTTACATTATTATTATGTAAATATTGGCAGTAAGACAGGAGCAGATCCGGTTATTGGCCGATTTAGGTAGAAAAAAGAATACGTTGTAAGTTTCCCCAGTGTATGGCGTTTCACAAACATTGCGAAAAATGCGGTGTAGCATTATGCTACAACAAACTAAATAATTGTTTCAAATCCTGCATTACGACATAAGTGTTTTTTTACGATTATCTCACAATATGTCAATCCCAAAAAAGTCAAATAAATAATTAAAAATAAATATTTTTAAATTTCTGAAAAATACGTGTTTTTTTATATGCCTAAACTTGTCTCTTTATCAACATAATTTAAATTTTTAAAATCTTGAGCTACAAAGGGTTAAAACAACTGAAAAGGGTACCTAATTTTTAGCGCTTATATGCTCGATTTTCCGTTCGTCTTCCACAGCGAGATCTCGGCCCCCTGACCACCTAGAGACCTCGGGTTTTCACTAAATGGTAGGTCTGTGGTTCTAGTTTAGCCCCTTTTAGGAATATTTCCAGTCATGACCCTCCCCCCCTCAAAAAGTTTCATATATGGCTCCATGTACCTCATTGGACTCGAGATTGAGTCACGAATCGATTGGCAAGGGTATTTTTTGAGTTTTGTCAAGTGGGTTGCGCGATAAATTTTTTATTATATTGATTAAAATTATGCTACAACCTGAAATTTTTATAAATTATCTCAATTTCTCCTGATGATATTAGAGAATTTATATTTTTAACTTTTTGTTCCAAAAGTTAATATTTTTTTAAATAAACTCATCATTAAAAAGTTTTAATTTTTATAAAAATACTCAAGCAGACATTTAACCTTCTTAAAATAATTATTTGTTTCATAAGTTCAATATTTTATGTATTTTTTTACAAATATCTATATTGACAAAAATAAATAAAAATAAAAATATTTATTCCAATATACTTTTCTGATAACTTCTTCTATTATTTTCTATTTCTCAAAGTTGTAAACAAAAGAATGTTATTCGTCTTCTTTTCAAACATTGTGTCAAAAAACAAACAATGAATGTAATTCTTAACTTTACACTTCTGAACATTAGAAACTATCAGTATAAGTTTTATCAGCAAAAATATTAGGACAAATCGTTCATCGATCTATTTCTTTTACCGCATTCTATAAATATCGCAGTAGTGCAAGGTATATAAAGATAAGGTAGCCTCATCAGCTCCTTGACCAATCAGCGATGGCGCGGGAATTGACGTCACCACGAAGACATATTCAAATGTTATAATTGTATAATTGGATATAAATTACAAAAAATTCCTTTATTTACAAATTCGACATTGCAAAATCATAAAGAAGCTGTTTCAGACAATTTGATCTTCTCGTGAGGCGTCATTTTTACTATTCTTAAGTTGGTAATACGTTCTGTGATTCTGACAGTTTTTATATCCTATAATAATAATGTTAAATATGTTTATTAGAAATTAAATTTATATCCCCAATATATTAGTTAACTTTTCAATAGTTTTAAGACATTGAATCCCCAAAGGAATGTTATTGGCCAAAAATAGAACCCGTTATCTATAAATATTTCATATAATATGAAAATGTACATATAGGAAAAGTCAAACATTTTTTGCCGAAAAAGTTTTCTTGTTTGCAAAAACTTCCGTCTCGGTGGTTGACGATAATCATCGATATTACATTCGAGCTCTTGAAATCCCATAGCTTTTAACTTTGTATACTGTTTGGATTGATCGTTCATTTCCTATATGTTATTATAACATCTATATATAGTGCAGGTTATACTATGTACCAAATACTCGAATGCACTTTATTGAAAGATCTTATGTGAATTTATTGTTATAGTACTCGTTGATACATTACTGAGTTTCTTTGTTAAAACCTCTTATCATTAATTCTTATATTATATAATGCATTAATAATCCTTATTGAATTTTGTGTAGATATGTACTATTATATCGTACTCCAGCAAAAAAATGTCACAACTCAAAAAATGTAGTTTTGAGGAAATAGGAATAAATGAAATTATAACAATTTAGATAAATCAAAATTGAAAAGGTAGTATAGGAAAAGGACTGATACCATGGGCGTACCGAGGGGGGGGCAGGGGGGGGCAGCTGCCCCCCCCTGGACCTGACTTACTATACATTTAGCTGGTTAATTATTTGCATATGCCTAAGTTCTATTGTATTTATGAAATTGAAGAAGTAAAATTTACAGGTATTTCAAAATTTTCATTCTGAAAACTCACGTTTGAGTCACGTTATGAGTTAATTTAAAAAAAAATCGCGCTACGCGCGATAGTGAGTTAGGTAGTTATTATATTATTATTATTTGATGTGCATATGATTTTTAATTTAAATTTTTGATCCAGAAAAACCATCATTTTTAAAATTACAATCTCTTGGAAAAAACTGTTGTCATTTTCCTTTTTATATTAGGCAAAAAAATGTTAATTTTATTTTTTTACATTTAAACTATCATATTTATATACAGAGTGGCCCAAGTAAAACGAAACGGGCGCGCTTTTGGTCATTTAAAATAAGATTTTGAGAAAAAGCTCGAATATGTCGATTTTGCTTTCAAGGGGAACATCTTTTGCTATAAAATTTTTGCAAGAATCTTTTCAACCCTCAGCGCTATGAGCGCAACCCTTAAAATTTTAAATAGCATGATAGGGCAAGTGATACCTCATTTGAAAGGTTTTTTCATTCTGAATACGGTGTTTATTGATTTTTTCAAATTTGTTTAGTTTTAGTCAAGTTATTTACATTTTGAATTCCATAAATGCAATGATTTTCTGATCAAAAAACAAATATTTACAACTAAAATTCAAAACAAAGTAGGTTTATATTCTTATATTATCAAACAATTCAAAAACATCCAATTTGGACATTTATTGAATTAATTAAAGTTTTGGATGTTGGTAATTTTTTTTAGTTATTTTTTTTTATTTTTTAATTAATTCAATAAATGTCCAAATTGAATGTTTTTGAATTATTTGATAAGAAAATAAGCCTACTTTGTTTTTAATTTTAGTTGTAAATATTTGTTTTTTGATCAGAAAATCATTGCATTTCTGGAATTCAAAATGTAAATAACTTGACTAAAACTAAACAGATTTGAAAAAATCAATAAACACCATATTCAGAATGAAAAAACCTTTCAAATGAGGTATCACTTGCCCTATCATGCTATTTAAAATTTTAAGGGTTGCGCTCATAGCGCTGAGGGTTGAAAAGATTCTTGCAAAAAATTTATAGCAAAAGATGTCCCCCTTGAAAGCAAAATCGACGTGTTCGAGCTTTTTCTCAAAAACTTATTTTAAATGACCAAAAGCGTGCCCGTTTCGTTTTACTTGGGCCACCCTGTAATTTATCAAGTTATAGAGCAATCAAATCAAATCGATTTTTGTACCTAAAATAGAAAAAATAGAATGAATAAAACCCACTAAAATCGACAGCTAATACATAATTAGGTAGAGTAAAATTTATAGGTATTTCAAAATTTTCATTCTGAAAACTCACGTTTGAGCCACGTTATGAGTTAATTTAAAAAAAAAATCGCGCTACGCGCGATAGCGTGTTAGGTAGTTATTATATTGTTATTATTTGATGTACATTTGATTTTTAATTTATATTTTTGATCCAGAAAAAATATCATTTTTAAAATTACAATCTCTTGTTAAAACTGTTGTCATTTTCCTTTTTAGGTATATTAGGCAAAAAAATGTTAATTTTATTTTTTTACATTTAAACTATCTATATATTTATCGAGTTATAGACCAGTCAAATCATATTGATTTTTTACCTAAAATAGAAAAAAATAGAATGAATAAAACCCACTAAAATCGACAGCTAATAAGTACATATATGGTATGTATAGGTAGAGTACATTTTTGTAGATATTTTGCCTTCTTTATGATAAAAATAAATTTACGATTGAAAAAAAGTTTGTAGTCAAAATTCAAAGTTGCAACAGCGTAGCACAGAAAAGATAGAATATTTAAGAAAAAAAGGAAAAATTACCCAATGTTTATTTACAATAATGCTCATTTATAAGGACAGTAGGTACACAACATTTTTAATACCTAAAAATGTTAATAACCCATTTGTTCTAACCCCTCTTATGGGTTCCTAGGCGAAACACACTGACTAAATCGGTTTATAAAAAAAAAAAAATCTGCCCCCCCCTTAACAAAATGCTGGGTACGCCCATGACTGATACACAGTATTTAATATAAATATTTCAGTATTACTGTGGTGTTCGAAAAAAAACTATTAAAACGCTTAGTGATAAAGTATTTAAAAAAAAAAAAAAACATTAAAAAAAATTAATTAATGACAAATTTTAGTATAGAAATATTTAGTAATTTGGAATCATTCTACATATTTATCTCAAATATGACATTTTTGAGTTATGACACTTTTTTGCGTGGCTGCGAATATGAAATCTTTTATATTGTTTTTTTTTTTTGATATTTTATCAAATTGAAAAACAATTAGTTAAACATAAATGGAAAAAGCCACTGTGACAGAAAAAGATCGATTTTTATGCTTTTTTCAAAGTACATATACATATTCGAAAATATGTTTAAAAATAAATAAGTTAATATCCCGAAAATTGCAAAGTGGCCGGTTATATGATAATCAATAAACTTTAAACGCGTTTTTCTTGAAACGACCTTTTTCGACCTAGTTCCAGCGATTCCTCAAGACTAATGAACCGATTAAAAGTCTATACGTACCCAATTTTGTAAATTTTTGATATTTACTATTTTTTAAGACCGATTGAATAAAAACATAAAAATTAAATTTCAAACCGTCACCATTTTGTAAAAAAAATAAAATTAAAAAAAAAAAACGGCTGCGCACAACCATAGCTACATTCATATAGATATTGATTTCCGATAACTCATCCTGAAATTTCGATGGACCCATGAAGAAAAAAATATTTAGTTTGGTCGTCACGTCGAGGCTCATAACTTTGTAATTTTTAAATATTTTTCAATAAAAAATGGTACTGAATAAGTTGAATATATACTTAATAAAATATCCTCTACCCGATCCTAAAATAATTAGTTATACCTGTGAAAAAAATTCCCAAGCATTTTGATCCATCACAGTGGTTTTCCCACTTTTATATTAATTATTATCATTTGTTGAGAACTATAAAAATGAAATTAACAAGAAACAATACTCGTGGACCTAATGCAGTGTTTACACCGAAAACAAAACAGAAACACTGTGTTTTTGTGAGAAAAAAAGCAATAAACCCTATACATTTTTAATTAGGTACAAAGTATTTTAAAGACACGATGTGTCTGTTTTGTTTTTTCGGTGTAAACACCGCATAATTAGAGCTTGAACAATTTTAGTAATAAACTGTAATATTTAAATCTATATATATACTTAAATACTCTTCAGATGAATTGTTAGTTAAAATATCAGATGACTTTTGAAACACTCTATACTCAACACATAAACAATAATTGTATTAGTTATATGATTAATGATCCAGTTTCAATACATTTCTACGTCAAGTCCAGGGATCTAAACTAAAATTGAAATATCAACAACTGCGAATAATGTGTGTGAAAGAAATAAAAAACTATTTTTCAATGTCATCAATCATTATATTGTGGCACTACTTTTAGTATAACAAGGTTATAGTAAACTATTATTGGGTTTTTCGGTGAGTGATTTTTATTTTACATTTTACAGCGGTTTTACAACGAATAAAACACAAATAATTGTCTTAAAAATAATATGTAATAAAAATTTTATTGGTTTTATATTACGAACAATATTGTAACATTAATATTTTGAAATAATTGTAAAATAAGCTAGCTAACAAGTAATCTCAAATGAGGTATTTATTAACCCATTAACGCCCAAAAGAAAACAAAAACATGAAAAACATTATTTTTAAATAAAATTAAGTACATATTCAATATATTTAACTAAATATACAACACAAACTTTTTTTTAATATTTAGAAAAAAATAACAGCGAGTAAATTGGGCAGATATGAAGTCTATTTTGTGTGAGACTGCTTTTCTGATATCATTTTTATGTAAATTTTCATTTAAAAGTCTTGTTGTTATATGTATATTTAAGTTATTTCATATGATTTAAACAAAATTTGAAATCACATGCTCTAGTTGGATAAAATATATTAGCATACCACGTACCTCTTTTCATATAACAATTATTTAGAACAATTAAAACACGTTTAAACACTTATGAAACTAATAACGTTAACAGATTTTGTTTGTTGCACTTCTACCAACTGATTTTTAAGGAAATATTGTGAATTAATATCCATAAACAGAAGCAATAATTATAAAATGATGTGTACACAAATAAGTACGGCGGGCGTTAAGGGGTAATTATGTAATATTATTTATGAATTTATTATGGAACTTAACACTAGAAAGACGGGAGCAGTCATTTGACGGTAATTTCAATTTCAATACCTATTGAATAATTCAAAAACTATTTGACTTACCGTAATGAGACTTTGTGACTTTTATTAATACTAGTAGTTAAATGAAACTATGTATCAAAATAATTCACATCTCTTTTCTTTATTGTTTGAAATGTTGATATACCGACAAAGACGGCAGCGGTCTTTTGACGGCTATGATCTGATAAATATGTTTTTAATTGTTGTATGAGAGAGTACAACAATAAATACGTGTATGAATTGTCAGTCAAATAAGCCTGTAATTGTGTATCGATATTATTGTGAACAATTTGTGAAAAAAGCCCAGGAAATTCGAAGAAGGCGAGAATGTCTTTTCAGAAATGTAAAAATAAAACTAATAAAGTATGCGATACTTATACTTGTAAAAAACCGCTTTGTGGCTCTTGTAACATGTAAAAATTGTGTAAAAATATTAAAATTAAACATACATTACATCTAGTTTTATTTCTTTACCTTACATTTATTAATTACTCATAAAAAAAGATATTTAGTAAATTTGTAGTCATTTGACCGGCCGCCGTCTTTGTAGGTAGGTAGATTTTCCCGTCTTTCTAGTGTTAAAGCAGTGATACTTCAACGTATTGTAACACAGTTAGCGACTCTGACTGTAGAAAATAATTATCATAATATCATCACTGTTTTAATACCGTTGGTGTTTATTTATCAAAGTCTTCATGAAGCTCCAAGAGAACTGTCATATAAGTTTGATACCTTATTTGAGAGTGCTTGCTAGCTAGCAAATTTTCTAGCTCTTTTATAATACCGGACATAAGGTTAGGATGATTTTAATGTTACTTATTTTTCTTTCAATCTAAGTACATACGTAAATCGATGCTAACGTAAGTCAATAAAAAAAACGACTTCAAAAATTGTTAAAATTAATTTTTATAAACTTTTCAGTTTTTTATTTAATTTGTGCCGCGTTAAAAAAAACGAAATTAATTTTGAAGATCAATTCTCGATAAATAAATAAATAAATATTAATTAATGATATCAAATTTTAAACTATAAGTAGTAACTTTTTATATAGGTACAATGCAGGTAGATTTAGAACAGATAGAACACGCATTGGTTTTACGAAATATTACCGCTGAGTTTGCTCTTTTTTCCACTAAAACCGCCTGTCATAAATTTGTATTGAACGCTAAATAAAATCACGTTTTTATGTTCATATTATGTCACTTTTCGAAGACAAATATTGTTGATAGTGTATTTGCTATAAAACATATACTCGAGTATATTAACTGATATAATTTAGATAATGGTATGCATGAGTGGAACAAAATACTTTGAATTTAAACTTTAAGTAGCTGTCAAATCGTTTTCTGTGACATATAAATATAAAATATGTGTACAATATTTTCTTAAGATAAGCAATAATCTCTTAAACCAACTATAGTATTTTTGAACGAAGGAATAACGTAGTTGGATTAAGAGTATGTTTTTATATTGTTTTCGTTATATACAAAACAAGGTTTTCTTGGTCCAATACAGTTTTTTTTCTGTGTATGTGCAGAAAAACTTTGCTTAAAGTATAGTAATGATAAATCAATAAACATTTCAACTGTGTGGTACCATTTCAAATATCATATAATAAAATGATTATTGCTTCTTCATCTTCAGTAAATGCTGTAGAGAAAAAAAAACTATTATACCGTAGTTCTAGGGAAAATATGTGTCCAATCGTGTATGATTTTGAATAGACTAAAAGATTTTCTTCTCTTTCTTACAAATAAAAAAATTAATACTTTTTTGTGGTAATTTTAAATAATGGGAATTAGTTTTACTGTGATTTTTTTATATAAAAAAAATATTTTAATTTTATACTTAGAATCTTCTATTCAATATTTGCTGACTAAAAGTTTTTATCTGGTAAAGTTAAATAAATATCTTTTAAAGAAACATCAAAGTATCGATTTGTCGTATTATGTATTAATATAAAACAAAATTCAATTGATATAATTGCGATTTATCATTCAAATTCTAAAGTTCATTATAATAAATAAGTATCTCTAAATATGACAGAAATAATTTTGTCTTTGGTATTTAATTTATAATTAGTTTATTAATTCTGCTAATTGAATTATATCTTTATAGTAACTTTGTCAATTAATTCATTAGAATATGTAGATTAAAATTAATGAGCTCAATATAAACTAAAAACAAAATTATTTTAAATTTTAACTCATTCAAAGTATATTTCGTTTCATAAATATCTAAAATTAGAAATATGTATACAGGGTGGGGCAATAGTTAAAAAATTGTTAAAAAATATATAGGGTGTTCCATTTGAAAAAGTTGAGAAAAATAACTTTGAAGTTATCAAAATTTTAAAATTAATTTTGAACATCCTGTACATGGTGGCTCTACGATATTTAAATAAGAGCACCCTACAACCTCCTACAATAAGGTCCTCATTTACTTTCGTCTTCAAAGCTGCGGTCGCGGTAGTGGTGAATTGTTATGTGGAGTAATATAAACACCATTTTTTTTTTAAATATATTATTACTTCTAAACCGAACATTAGATGGGGCTAATATTTTAGATATGAATAAACATCCCAAGAGAAGTGTTAAATATGCAAAAATATTTGGGGCATTACATTTAAAAAAATGAACTTGAAGTGTGCCACACTTTTATCGAACACCCTATATATTTGAAAATAATTTCTCTGTATGCGCATTTATCAACAGTTTACATTTGCATTAAAAAATTTTTTTATCTGTTACGGTCTACAAGCTATCGAACAACCGAGCACTATTGCCCCACCCTGTATATTAAAATATTTTCTATTGACACTATAAGGTGCGAGGCTGGCAATGCGTATGTTAGTACAAAGCGAATATTTTAAGCACCTGTGGATAAGCTAAGAGTGAAATCACAGATGATGCTATAATACGTTACGCGAAGTTAGCATCTCATTTTTTCAAATAATTTTTTTATGGGAAAATCAACTGAACTATTGTTAAAACTTATCAGGAACTATAGAACTATGCTGGATGCTAGCAGAACTGAAGTTTATTTTTGAATTCCGCCGAGATGCTATGATACGTTACGCGAAGTTAGCATCTCATTTTTTCAAACAATTTTTTTTATGGGAAAATCAACTGAACTATTATTAAAACTTATCAGGAACTATAGAACTATGCTGGATGCTAGCAAAACTGAAGTTTATTTTTGAATTCCGCCGAGATGCTATGATACGTTACGCGAAGTTAGCATCTCATTTTTTCAAATAATTTTTTTATGGGAAAATCAACTGAACTATTGTTAAAACTTATCAGGAACTATAGAACTATGCTGGATGCTAGCAAAACTGAAGTTTATTTTTGAATTCCGCCGAGATGCTATGATACGTTACGCGAAGTTAGCATCTCATTTTTTCAAATAATTTTTTTATGGGAAAATCAACTGAACTATTGTTAAAACTTATCAGGAACTATAGAACTATGCTGGATGCTAGCAGAACTGAAGTTTATTTTTGAATTCCGCCGAGATGCTATGATACGTTACGCGAAGTTAGCATCTCATTTTTTCAAACAATTTTTTTTATGGGAAAATCAACTGAACTATTGTTAAAACTTATCAGGAACTATAGAACTATGCTGGATGCTAGCAGAACTGAAGTTTATTTTTTAATTCCGCCGAGATGCTATAATACGTTACGCGAAGTTAACATCTCATTTTTTCAAATAATTTTTTTATGGGAAAATCAACTGAACTATTGTTAAAACTTATCAGGAACTATAGAACTATGCTGGATGCTAGTAGAACTGAAGTTTATTTTTGAATTCCGCCGAGATGCTATAATACGTTACGCGAAGTTAGCATCTCATTTTTTCAAACAATTTTTTTTTATGGGAAAATCAACTGAACTATTGTTAAAACTTATCAGGAACTATAGAACTATGCTGGATGCTAGCAAAACTGAAGTTTATTTTTGAGATGCTAACAATTGAGATGCTAACTTCACATACACAAACCTATACTTATTTGAATCTATTGCAGTATGTTCACATTTCAACCATGGCAGTATTACGTACGTTTACCGTATCTTCGAATATCTCTTATAACAGCAGTTCTTAATCTTATGTGGTCTAGGGACCCCTTTTTTAACAGTTGTTTTTTACCCAACCCCCTCCCCTCCGCTGATAGAAAAACAAAGAAGTTAGTTAGATTCTAATTAATCACTGGTAAATAGAAATGTATTATGCCAAACAAGTTGTCCTCGGACCCTAGTTTAAGGACCGCTGTCTTATAAAATAAATATATCAAAAAAAGGGGTCATTCACTCACTAATCCAACTGCGGGAAAGACATACACTCGTATCGATTTAATCCTATAGCACTTGATATACGATTATTGGTTTTGAAATCAAAGCAATGCAATATAAAGTTTTAAACTGGACACGTATTTCTGTCATACATCTACACGACTGTAGGTACCGATGGTTTTTAGATTTATTCGCGGATACATCTTCATTCCCTTTATTGCCTGACCCAAGTCTGTCGGAGAGAATCTTTATGGCACTAATGCACGATGAACGATATGTATTACCTAAGCATTTTTATTCGAATGGGGTGTTTTTTATTGGGAGCTTCGCACCCGATACTGTATTTTGTATAGAGAACAATGCATGTTATAATGGCGAAATATGGCCGCGATGGGGAAGATTTACAAGCCGCAGGATAAATAAAATATTTAAATTAACAACGGTGTATAAAGTGTAAAGAATTGGGTGTATGCAGTGTTATGTTTCATTTTTGTGTTTGTTTGGAAAGTATGATCGAATTTTCACAATTCTAATTAGAGACTTTATAAAACACACGGAGAATTTTTTTAAAAACACTTTTCATTTTATGGAAGAAGGGTCTAAAAAAATATTTTTTTTCAAAATCTTATCATTTCTGTTCTTGGGTTATTAATCTACTACCGTACCTATACCAAATTTCATCTTATTATGTCAAAATTTTTACAAAATTAAACTTTAATTAACTTTTCTTTTCGTACAATCAGAATCTGCTCTTATTCCGGACACGATTTTTCGACGGTATTACAATACTTCCATTTCTTAGGGCATCGAAGTAAAATTACAGTTACCGATTAAAAATTTTAATTTTGTATCAAAAATACTATCAGTTTTAACATGTACTGTCAATTAGGTAACAACATAATTTTTATAATACACAATTTTGACTATATTTGTAAATATCATTTACATGATTTATTTAACTAATTATTCTTAAATTGAATTATTTGTTAATAAAGTTTTATACAAATTACTAGCGGAATCCCGCGGCTTCGCTCGCGTAAACTTCGAAACTAATTAGAACCCTCTATAAGTAATAGGGGATGACATATTACATTTTTTTATATTAATTTTTATTCATTACTTATAAAAAAACGTAAATATCCCGGATCTTAGTTAATTTTTTTTTTAAACTAACCCCCGTCTACTCTCGCCATTAGGGGTTGAATATCAAATTCTTTTATTGCAGATTAAATCCATCCTAGTCCCCGTCGAACTTTCATTTTTAATTGATTATTAATTTGTCCGAATTTATTTTAATATCATGAACAGTTATTATTATTCCCATAGGGGTTGCATTTTCGTAACTGATATTTCTCTTGTAGAGTACCTACTTATGCCATGTTTCATTCGGTGAATACAAAAAAAATATTTTACAAATTTTTCCACCCCCCTAGCACCTTAGGGGTTGGTTAAATTTTGGGAAATGCTGAAATAATAGTTTCACTATTTATATTTTAGAGTATGTTCGATAAGTGCGAACAAAAAAAAAATATTTTTTATATAAACTTTGACACCCTGTTTTAACCCCGTAGGAGTTGAATTTCGAAAAATCCTTTCTTAGTGGGTGCTTATATCATAAAAGGAAGGCACCTACGAAATTTCACGTTTCTAGGTCCAGGGGTTTGGGCTGTACGTTGATATATGAGTGAGTGAGTGAGTGAGTGGTTATGGACAAACTCTTTTATAGATATAGATTTCATTTCAATTAAAAGACAATACAATAAATACAATATATAAAATTAATTATATTAATAGTATATTTTTATTGGTATAATAAATTAAACTAATAGCAAAATTACTAATTCATATTGTAATTTTAGTAACACGTGGCCTAGCAAGAATTATAATATTTTGAACCGTTTCAAATAGTAATATTTCTTTAAAAATGTAGTGATTTTTATGAAATATTTTTCATCGTGTATTTGAACCCCTCCCCCTCTTCGTAATGAATCCTCCAATCCCTCTTTATTTTATAGACGACCTCTAAAATAATTTCTGGCACTAAACAATAAAGTATGTTAAATATCATTACTACAAAAATGTTCATAAATAAATTCGTTATAATTAATCATTAATAAACTTGGCAGTACTGAAAATGATAATGTCACAAATAGGACATTATTTCGATTCATCTTTATAAAACTGCCATTATGTATATTATACTATATGTATGTATACAGTATAGGTACATATGATACATACATATATTTAGATTCACAAAAGCATTTTACTAAATGCAGTAAGACATAGTCATAATATTTACATTAAAGGAAATAAAATAAATTGCACGGAAAATATTATCATTATATATAAATAACTTTGTTCAAAAGTTTACCCGACAAAAAGAAACTCTACATATCTGGTTTTCTTTGATCCAGCAGTTCCTAAACTTTATTTTACAAAAGATATTTATGCTAACCTGAAATAGGTATCATCATTTTGGTTAAATATTAATATATTAAATATCAGAGAATACGTGTATATTATTAACAATTACATGATTATGGGTTATATTTGATTCTATATCTTAATTATTTTTGTATTTGAGACGATTTTCTATCGAAAATTGATATTTAATACATGAAATTTGACGAAATTTTTTTGAATTTAAGATTTTGTTAAAAGTATGTTTTTTATATAGAAAATGATGCGAAAAGTTGAAATTTTCAAACCGCAGGTCTGTATCTTAAACCGTTCTCGAGATATCGCGTCTCAAAGTTTTAGATTTTTCAAAATTTTGGAGAAAAATGACCGTAACTTTTGAATGTGTGGTCGGATTTGATTTTTGTTGGCATATTTGAAATCAGCGTGTCAAAATCTATATAATGACATGTATAATACTTAAAAATTCGAGAAAAAATTTTTGGTCGAAATTTGAAAAAATTCAAAGGGGTTTACCTTAAAAAAAAATTTTTTTTCATTTTTCACAAAGTATTGTACATGTCATTATATAGATTTTGACATGCTGATTCCAAATCTGTGAACAAAAATCAAATCCGACAACACGTTCAAAAGCTACGGCCATTTTTCTCCAAAATTTTGAAAAAATCAAAACTTTGAGAGGCCATATCTCATGAACGGTTTGAGATACAGACCTGCGGTTTGAAAATTTGAACTTTTCATGTCATTTTCTATACAAAAAAACATACTTTTAACGAAATCTAAAATTCAAAAAAATTTTGTTAAATTTCTTGTATCAAATTTCAATTTGTCGTATAAAAAAGTGGTTTTTACTTCACCCACGGTTGAATTGAAACATCTTTTCTTTTCAATAACCACGAAAATTAAATAAATAAAGCTAGACATATTAAATTAATAATCAAACGTATTATTTTGACCGTTGACGCATAAACCGTATACATCGACTTAAACTGACTTGTACACATTTATCTACCATTCTTTTTTTTATATACTCATCGCTCTCGTGTATATGCACGTTCTCCTTTCATCTTGAAAATCTGTCGTATTTTATAACGTGTCGAAGTAATTCTAATTCACTTGCTCGCTAAAGAAGTTTCACTTCAAAAACGTTTGAAATAAATAACAGTTAAGTTACGTCTTAAGATTGTTTTTAGAATTTTCTGCATTGTAGAAAACTTAAACGAAAATGTTTTCTTTTATATAGAGATAGATAAAAATATTGATATTTCTTTTCATATAGGTACGTATATATAATTTTGAGAAGCACTAGTTCAGTTATTACTTCCAGCCGTCGAATCGGGCATTGCTGAGTCTGCAAAGTAGTGTCGGTATAGTTCTTGGCATCAGGCCGAATCGAATCCTTTGCCTTTTACAGCTTCAGATCATCTCTACGTATCTTCTTTGAGCTGCGCTTGTTACAGTTTTTGTACATTTATATATATTTGTCAGGTTTACTTTTATCACCTTCACGTTTTTACGCCAAAAAGTATTTCTGTTTATTTGACGAAATCATATTCACCAATTTTGAGATTGTGAATATTTGATAATAATATTTTGCATACTGTTTCACATTTTTCTCTAGATGAAATCTATTCAAATAACAATTCCTTGGAGTAGGTACACTGGTAGAAAGGATTTCTCAAACCAAGTAAACATTGTATTGTATATAACGAAAACAATATTTTCTTAAGATAAGCAATAACCTCTTAATCCAACTACGATATTTGCACATACTTTATGTGTACCTAATTAGGTGAGGTTAGGCTAGATTACGTTAGGTTAGTGGTATGTGCAAATAGCCAATTGGGTGCACATACAGTATGTGTAAATAGCCAATTGCATGCACATACGGTATGTCCAAATAACCCCATCCTAATTTTAATACACACTACTTATTTTCAAAGTTAATTAGTTCAAACTCTGTTGCTCATCTGAATAATCATCTGTTAAATTATCAAATACAGGAAAATACATCGTATTAAAAACATAAAGTAATATACTTGTGGGTTCAGTCAAGCATAATCTCTGTCGTGTGCATTTAGAAAATAAATGATATCCATTAAATCCACCCGTTATATTCTGATTACTAATGACCACTTTTGTTCGAGTTTTTACGATCGCTTTTCATTTTGTAGAAAAAAAATGTTCAAAGAAAAAGTCACTGAAGTTAGACACGTATTTTAATAACGTATTATAATTTCTTTTCATAATTAGAATTAAGTATGTTTATAATATTTACTACATAATATCATTTTTAACTTCCCAATAGGAAGTTTTATTAGAGTATATTTACACTATTTTCAGAAAAATGTACGTGTCATTTTTTCCGGAACGAAACCTCGCGAATAAAAAATGCTATTGACTTCATTGGGGATGCCAATCGAAGCGTCTTGACGTGAATATTATCTGAAAGATAGGATTTTTCGAAATTCAACCCCTACGGGGGTAAAAAGGGGTGTTGTTTGTTTTTTATCGGACTTAGTCGAAACTTAAAATAAATATTATACAATACAATTTCAGTATTTATTTTTTATATGGGTCCAAACAGCCATTAAAGGAATGAAAACCACCATCAAAATTTGAATTTCAAATACTAATAAATACGTCTTGGAAACAAACGCAATTCAAATTGTCAGATTAGTTATTCTAAAAATGTGTATTATATTATTTGCATTAGGATATTAGAAAACTAATATTCATAAAGGCTGGTTTACATGCTATGATAAATCGTAACAATTCGATCGTTACGATACATTGTTACAGTAAATCGAAAGAGTGTGTACTGTTTACATGCAACGATTTCTTGTCCAATATTCATTGTCGACCGCGGTATACTCAGTCAGTTTTTGTCATGGAGGAAGTACTGTTGTGATCGTTTGTTTAGCAAGAAAAGTGAAATGGCCACGAAGACCTAGAAGAAAGTAGAGCCGCCAGTGGTTGCTGAAGAAAAGGGTATTTTCTCATATAAAATTATTGAAAAAATTGCGAAATGACCCCAATTACTGGCGGAATTATTTAAGACTGTATGAAGAGACTTATGTTGAGTTGTTAACAACCTTTCCCGTGAACAGCTAATGCAAACTGAGTCAAATCGTAGCAATGAATGGCTGCTACTTGTTTACACGTTCCAACTTGTCGTTACGATTTGCAGAAATTGATGCCGGGTGGCAACAATCATCAAATCCAATTCCAATAAATCGCTACAATGTTCTGTTTACACGCTACGATAAATCGTAACGATTCGATCGTTACGATAAATTGTTACGATTTATCGTTGCGTGTAAACCAGCCTTTATACGAAGTTGAGTTTTATTTCTGACAAATGCCATATAGTAATATTAATTATGGAAACAATAAATAATCAATATTCAAGTATTGATAGTCATACCATGTTGGGAAGTTGATTGTGTGGACCTAAAGGATCGCACCCCACGACATTATACGTTATATAGTTTAATTTTATATCCCCGGATGAAACTGGATCCAACGACTAGTTTAATTTTTGAAATTGTATTAAAAAATTCAAATCACGATGATAAGTCTAAAGTATACGTAATTTTACTGAAAATGTATTTTATGCTTATATTGCGCTTTCTACAATAATGGTATAATATTTTCGATGTCCCAGACAAGTTTAAATTTTCAACACGGACGTAAAAGTGATCATCGACAAAAAAAATAAACAACACAGAAAATGGTACAGGACATACATATTATGACTATCATCAAACAGCTTAACTTTAGTAGATTCTTGTAAAATGAGATGACATTGTCACGTATTGAGTGAAACATTCCCGTGGGCATCGGACATTGTATCGAATCATCGGAAATAATGTATGGAAATGACATTCACCGTCTGTTCGCATACGTGATAACAAGCCGGACGGTCGTGTTTTGTTATCTAGTCGTCGTTGACTGGTGCCAAATATTCCGAGCCATAGCCAACTCTTTTATTGTTTACACTTGAATAGTTTTGCGTACCGACATGTTTCATGCGCTACTTTGATCGTAATTTGAGTTTTAAAACAGGGAATGGGTTATTTGAGTAATAACACTCATTTTTAAATGAGATTTCTGTTTATTCTACCATTTTAATTACTTTTGATAAGTGAAGTATTAAAGGACCCCGCAGAATCCTTATGGGAAAAGAGTTTTGGTCAAACTCTTTGAAACTTTGGATTATGATAGTCCTTGATGAGTAGATCAAAAGTGTCAATGGGCACTAAGTCCTAAAAACTCAACTTTTAAGATATAGCCCTCTGAAGTTGGGGATCATGATTGTCTTTAATTTACAATAAGAAAATTTGTAGAACCTTAATTTTCGCACAACTTTTTGTATGTGTTCCCAAAGACATCTATAATCGATTGCCACCATAAAAAAGTCAACTTTTCAATTCATTGAGAAATGACAACACTTAAATCTTATTGTTACGTTTTTTTATATAAACAAATCCAATTGTTTTATAATAAAAAAATAGTTTATAATAAAAAAAAACGTAATAATAAGATTTATGTACTGCCATTGGCTAAAGAATTTAAAAGTTTACTTTTTTATGGTGACAATCGATTATATGTATAAGTATTTCGAAAAACATGCAAATAGTTGTGCGAAAATTAAGGCTCTACAAATTTTTTTATTACAAATTAAAGGCGAGCATGATCCCCAACCCCAACTTCAGAGGGCTATATCTTAAAAGTTGAGTTTTTAGGACTTAGTGCCCATTGACACTTTTGATCTACTCATCAAGGACTATCAGAATCCAAAGTTTCAAAGAGTTTGACCAAAACCCCTTTCCCATAAGGATTCTGCGGTGTCCTTTAGTTATTTATCAACAAATTCAGAACACTTGTTTATAATAAAAAACATGATTTTTTTAATATACAAAATATAATATGTACCTATCTTGAAAACAGTACGTTGGGTATGCAACTTTTATTTTAAATTTTTTCCGCTACGAATCTTTTCAAAATTAATTAGAAAAATACATACACAAATTTACATGAGTAAATGCTTATCAAAACCCAGATTATCCAAATATTAAACTAATTTTATAAAATTACGTAGCAACAATATATTTTTGAAAATTTGTAACACCACTGCTTTATATTTTTATTTTCATTGAACTGCGCATGCGTCAAAACAATACAACACACATGAACATAGCGCTATAAAACCGTATTTCCGAAGTGCAAAATTGCGATCAATATAATATTTTGAAAGGTTATTAAATCTTTTTACCGGTTCTGTTATCTTACAAGTTATGATATAAATATCATACAATATATCGTTAGTGCAACATTTCATAAGTGTAAAAATATTAGATGCGATTTTATTTATAAAATTCGAACATATCAAGATGGTTATAACCTCACTTACACAATATCTACAAACTATAGATAGATATTGGAATAATCAAGACGGAACGTTACTTTCAGCTTTGTTATCCTTACAAAATGAACACGTTGTAGGTCTTCAAACTAACAATGAAGATCCTGAAAGTATCATAGAGCGATACGTGTCACCACCTTTAGACGAACTTGTACTTACGCATCTTAAATGTATTAATTCATTTAAACAAAAAGACTACCTCGAAGCATATCAACAACAAAGCAGCGCTACTCAAATTCTGACAAAAATTTTACAAACACAGAAAGAAGAGAATTGGATGTTACCGTTAATGTATACAGTATGTTTAGATCTACGTTTATTAGCTCAACGAGCTGAACGGGAGCGAATTGAAAAATCTGATGCACCCGGAGAAATACTTGAAAAGGCTGCGGAATGTTTGATGGGATGTTTTAGAGTCTGCGCAGCTGATAATAGATCTTCGGAAGAAGATACGAAAAGGCTCGGAATGTTGACGCTAGTTAATCAGCTATTTAAAGTAATATCAAGATTAAATTAAATAATTGTGAAAATTATATTCGTTTTTTAATTTTTTTTAGGTATATTTTCGGATAAATAAACTTCATTTATGTAAACCGTTAATACGAGCTATTGATTCATCTGTATTTAAAGATAGTTTTTCTTTAAGCCAACAGATTACTTACAGATATTTCGTTGGACGTAAAGCCATGTTTGACAGCGATTATAAAGGCGCAGATGAATATTTAACATACGCGTTTGAAAACTGTCATAAATCTAGTAAAAAGAATAAACGCCTTATTCTTATATATTTGGTTCCTGTTAAAATGTTATTAGGTAGGTAATAATTAAAAACAGTTGCAATTTCATTTATGCTCATTGTTGGAAAATGTTAGGTTAGGTTTTAGTTTTAATGATATTTTTATTTGACATTTAGGATTCATGCCAAGTTGTTGGAGAAAGTTAGGTTAGGTTTTAGTTTCAACAATGATATTTTTTGACATTTAGGATTCATGCCAAGTTGTTGGAGAAAGTTAGGTTAGGTTTTAGTTTCAACAATGATATTTTTTGACATTTAGGATTCATGCCAAGTTGTTGGAGAAAGTTAGGTTAGGTTTTAGTTTCAACAATTATATTTTTTAACATTTAGGATTCATGCCAAGTTGTTGGAGAAAGTTAGGTTAGGTTTTAGTTTCAACAATTATATTTTTTAACATTTAGGATTCATGCCAAGTTGTTGGAGAGTTAAGTTAGGTTTTAGTTTCAACAATGATATTTTTATTTGACATTTAGGATTAGGATTCATGCCAAGTTGCTGGAGAAAGTTAGGCTAGGTTTTAGTTTTAATATTTTTTTGACATTTAGGATTCATGCCAAGTTTAGCAGTTCTACAAAAATATGATGTCGTTCAGTTTTGGGAATTGGTCGAAGCTGTTAAACAAGGAAATCTACGATTACTTGACAGTGTTATGGAGAAACATGAATCGTTTTTCATTAAATGTGGCATTTATTTAATTGTTGAGAAATTACGAATTATCGCTTATCGTAATTTATTTCGGAAGGTTAGTGTTTTTTATTTTTGACATTTAAATTCGACGTAATAATTTTTTTTTTTATTTTTATAGGTTTATTTGATTCTTAATACACATCAAATTCCTGTTGAATCTTTACTCGCAGCGTTGAAATTCACTGGGCAAGAAGATGTAGATCTCGATGAAACTCAGTGTATTGTTTCGAATTTAATTTACGAGGGAAAAATTAAAGGTTATATCTCGCATCAACATCGTAAAGTTGTTGTGAGTAAACAGATTCCTTTCCCGCCTTTATCTTCGTTAGTTTAAATGAATGTTGTTATTATTTTATGTTTTTTTGAATCGTTAATATTTTTTTAATAAAAAATTAATGCTATTTGTATGTTTTTTATTTAAATTAGTTATTTATCGGTAAGTATATTAAAGTTGATTTTGTACTTCGTTCAAGTGGATATATTAATTAATTAAAAGCCAAATGATATCAATAAATTAAATGATTAATAATGAATTAATAATATTGATATGAAATTAATTTTTCAATATACTATTAATTTTGTAAATAACGAAATATTTAATAGATTTAAAAGTAAATAAATTAGTTTTAACTTTTTTATTTTAACTTTGAATTATTATAAAAGAGGGTAAAAAAAGTGTTACAGGTTTTTTTAGCAAAGGGGCTCTCTGCAAATCTTGCCTTGGACTCTGTAATTGAAAAAGTAATATAAAGGAATGAAATTTTGACGTTTCATTTCATTCCGGTTTTCTATAAAATTCCGTATTCACTGCTTATAATTTCATTACGTTCAGTTATTGTTTATTACATCCATGAAGACGAGACAGGAGAGTAATCTCGAGTGGAGGGGGTATGTTGAGAAACAACATGGAGTGGGCGGTCCGCATTTTTCGGAAATCTGCGCAGAAGTAAGAAATTTACTTTGTGCGCAGTATATTTATTAACCATGCATAGACTTATAGAATGTATTGAGCAATAGTCTCACAAAATTGACCACTCTCTTTAAGAGACAAAGCGATAAAGTAGCCAATACCTGTCTCTTTTCTGTAGTCTATGGGTCCAAGCAAGAGAGACCGCCCACTTCGGGGGTCATATGTTGACGCATAAAATTGTATTATACAGACAAGGTTAGTAAATATACAGGTTGTACCATCGCTTTTGACCAATCAGCACCCGCGCGGGAAATACGTCACACAGGGTGACATTCAAATGTAATAGAATAAAATGTATTGCAAATATACATATTCATTGAACGTTGTCTTCCGTATTATTTCGAATTTCTGGACATAAAAATAAATATTGTTTATCACAGAAGCACAAAGTATTACAAACGATCATATATTACACATACTAGTTGTTAAATACAAGATATATCTTCATAAAAATTAAAAAATGGAGTTAGAAGTCAATAATTATTTTGTGTATAACGAGAGCACTTTGAGACATTTTTTTACTGAAGTACATTTATTATTATGTACCTATATATATTAAATACAGGTAAATCCTGTTCATCGGAAAGATACATCCTAGGACATGGTCGTGGGGTTTAAGAAAAATCATTTTAAAATTAAAAAAAAAAAACACTTTATTAATAAAATAAACATTATTGAGGAAATAAATTAATGAACTATTTTGTTTTATTTCTTGAATATCATATTAATGGTGTTTGTTAGACCTGCAGTATCCATAATACGTAATTTAATACATCATCTAGAATTCCACTTCTTAAATTTATACAGCCCACCGTTGCAATGTTGTCAAGTCTCGTAGAGGATAATATAAAGTTTCCCTTAAATAAATTAAGTGTTTACTGAAGTATCCTCAGAGTAAAAGCTTTAGATTACTTATACTTATCCGTTGTCTAATGAGTTTTAGATTTCTTTCCTAAAGCAATTTCAACTTGATTTGGCGTTAAAATATTCTTAAAGGCGACTTACTTGATCCTCGAATCCAGCCTGATAATTTTTTATTTGTTGTTCTAATTTAGAAATGTTTAGCTCTACAATCTTCTTGTTATTCTCAAGATCTGCAATTTTTTGTTTAATACGTGTTAAAATAAATCTTTTCACTTTTAATTGTATAACTCCTTACCATTCTTTTTCAGTTTTTTTGGTTGTAGGTTTAATAAATTAACCTGCAATTCATCTTCAAGATCATCTGGTTTAAAATGCTTGCTACATAAAGGTACGTTTGTGATCAGCATTCCATTTGTCTCTACGATGACACTTTCTGATCAATTCCTTTTGTATTATTGGATCCATAGGAAAGTTATCATTTTATTCTTATTATTAGTTTAAGTGATTTTATTCTTTTGCCTATTTCGAATTATTTTTACATAAATATTGATATGTACTAACAGTACCTTCGCCTTTTTTTCGATCTATATAGTCGCATCAAGTCATCACAAAGTCACAATTTAAATTATTTTACTTATTATTATACATATTGTAGTGTAAAGATATTTTAAATAAATAACATAAATTAGTGGCTACATATATACCTTAAACAACAAGTCTTGTTTATTTAAAATCGCTCAAAATCAAAATATTAAAAAAAACTATGAACACTATAACTACAACTACCATACAAAGACAGCGATTTGTTATGATTGGGCACCCGAAATGACGTAGTTCTCCCTCTCCTGTCTTGATTTTGACAAGCTGATGGTACAACCTGTTTATTTACTAACCTTGTTATACAGATACATAGTTAACTCTCCTGTTTCTGGTCTTTATGATTACGTCCAATCAGTCTGAAGATGTTTGCAGTTCTGCCAACCTATGTTTTAGTTGTTAATTTTTATCATAGATTCCGTAAACGTCATTCAGATTAAAAATTTGCTACATATATCTTTTACGTTCTGATTCTGGAATTAAACAGAATGATTATTTTCTCTGGATGCTTCCAATGAATCAATAACTCATATGAGTTATAGATAAACATGATAATTCTATTATCTCTAATCTATACATCATAATTCCATTCATAAAACCGTACAAATTTCACAACAATTAATCATACTCATTATGGATGTCATTGCAAGCGTTCTGGCGGCCTGCATGCAAGCACATAAAGTGCACAGCGTACGTGGGGCACGTACATAGAAACTATCTGAGCACAACAAAATTAAATTGGGTTTAGAACGTCTCGTCGGGATGCATCAGACTCTGTAATGCCGGCTCTACGTGCTTCGTAAACCGGTTTTCTCCCACTGCCACCTCGATTACTGTCGCTGTACTCAAATCCGCGTATATACACTACTACCTGTGGCGTACCAGCGAGGTGTGAAATTTTTTATAAGGTTATATTATACAGAAATGTAAACATTACAAATAGTTGACGTTTATTGCGTTAGTTAGTTAAAAAATATGTAGTCTGAAATAGTTTTCATAAACAACTACATTACAAAGTTTTGTAAATGATGTGCTAGTGAAGAATTGCTGGAAATTAAATTGCTAAAGTTGGTGGATGAAACTTAAAAGAGAAATAGGAGTTGTCCTTTATGAATTATTTAATACAAATGAAATTATAAATGAATGGTATCTTATGCGTGAAAACAAAACAGAAACACGGTGTTTTTATGACCAAAAAGCAATAAACCCTTTACATTTTTAAATACGAAGTATTTTGAAGGCACGATGTTTCTGTTTTTTTTTCGGTGTAAACATCGCATTACAACTCGTAATTTGGTGGGGCTTTTTAAAGAAAATTTTACAACTGCATGTTTTCCTTAACGATATAATTTTTCAACTGTTTTTTATGCCGTCATATGTCACCTGACCCTTAGTGTTTCGATAGACATGATGCCAGTAACAAGTATCATTGAAATTGTGATTTTAAATAATGAAATAGGTAAAAAAGATTCTACAAAATGTATTTATTTTTATACTAAAAGCGGGATTAATATAATTTTTGTTAATTAAAATAAAAATGCAAAATACAACAATCCGCCATGTTAAATGCAACACCAATCAGAGCGAATGACGTCACGCATCAGTAAACGTCTTTTATTTTAGACAAATATCAATTCCTCTTACAAGATTATTAAGTACATACCTTATTTAAGAACTTATATACGTATGAATTCATTTTTAACACACAAAATAATTAAATTATTATCTAATTATGAATGTTTGATTATTGTTGACAAGGAGTGTGACGTCACAACTCTTTTTGGCGTCAAATTGAAAATTATTTTTAAAAGAGTCAATTTTTGCGATTAAACCTTTATTTTCTGCAGAAATAAGTATTTTTCTGGAAATATAAGACACGTAAGATCATCATAGAATATTTTTTTTTTAAATTAATCATCATCATAGGTGGTCATTAACTCGTTAATCCGTTAATCGTTAATTAACGAAGTTAACAAAATGGTTAACGGATTAACTTTCAAGTTAACTCAAAAAAATGTTAACTCTTTTGTTAACTTCCATTAACTTTAGTCCGTTACATTGGTTGTTTGATGAAAAGTACATAAGAAAGTTGTCGAAATAGCAAAAAAAAAGTCTTCAAACATTTTGGATGTTTATCTTTTTAACGATTAACTTTAACTTTCATTAAATTTTAAAATTTTCTGTTAACTTTAACTTCCGTTACATTTTCGGAATTTTAACGGTTTAACGGTTAACGAAGTCAACTTTTTGACATCGGATTAACGATTAACGAAGTTAACTTTTCGATTAACTGTGCCCACCTATGGTCATCATGCGTATTACATATAATGAGCTACAAATTAGATCAAGAATGCTATATGTATATTTTTAAATAAATAAAAGAATCCCACCACTGGTGACGAGAAAGATGATTTCACAGAGAACTCCATCTAGATATCTCTGAAATATCAACGTAAATATCGTACGTATACAAAGCGTGCGCTCGCTAACAATACATTCATAGCACACTTCTATTTGCAGTCGTGCAAATACTGTCGTTCTAAATGTTATGATATATCACGCTCCAACTAAACGACAGTTCAAATGAATTGCGTTTTACAATTTACATATCATTATTATAATAGGCATAAGTACCTACCTATACACATATATATTATTTCAAAACATATTTTTTTACTTCCTTTTGCTTATTATTATTAAGACTGAACATGCTATTTTAATTGCCATAAGAATTACTATAGAGAAATTACGGTTTTGTATTTTAAGTTTAGCTTTGACCAGTATTAATAAATCATTTAGGAAAAAATACTAAATTAATTTTTCTATGTTATGACATAGTTAATTTTTCAATTTAATTTTATATATATTAATAAAAAAATCTGAAAATGTGTGTATTTTTCTTGATATGATAAAACTCAATATATAACAAAAATTCTTGAAAAATACGGAAAAAAATATACCACGATATATATATTTGTTTAAGCTTTCTAATTTTATAATAATTCTGCAATTTTCATTTAAAAATATTGAATGTAAGCCTAAAAACATAAGAACTAGTTCTATCCTTTGTAGCTTCATCTCTGTTTAACTTCGAGAATATCCCATTTTTCATTCGATCGTCAATTGTCACTGAATTACTTGTATCTGTCATTTCCCCTCAGGGCTAGACTTGATAATTTCTGCACACATTTTAAAAGGAAGTTTTAAAATGCACTCCCAATTTTTCTTGAGCCATTTTGAGGGTTCTGGAAATTTCTGCCGCTCTTCAATGTCATTTTTGGGAGGTGCTATTATAGAGGGTAAATGAATTCAAATATATACTAATAAGGGAATGATTACACCATTTTATTGTCGGTAATTCAATCTGTTTAAAAACATTTGCATATTTTATAGAGGCTTATTTAAACATGCAAATATTTTTTTAAATGAAATTAAATACATATTCAATATATTTAACTAAATATACAACACAATTATTCTTTTAATATTTAGAAAAAAATAACAGTGTGTACTAAAGCGAGTAAATTGAGCAGATAAGTCTATTTTGTGTGAGACTGCATTTCTGATATAATTTTTATTTAGATAAATTTCATTTAAAAGTCATGTTATATGTATATTTAACTTTGAACAAAATTCGAAGTCACATGCTCTAGTTGGATAAAATATATTAGCATATCACGTACCTCTTTTCATATAAAAATCATTCAGTACAATTAAACCACGTTTAAACAATTATGAAACTAATAACGTTAACAAATTTTGTTTATTGCACTTCTACCAACTGATTTTTAATGAAATATTGTGAATTAATATCCATAGACAGCAGCAATAATTATAAAATGAGGTAGCGGGCGTTAATGGTACATATTGTATATAGGTTGTAAATAAATTCAATCAAAATTTATTTAAATTGAAATATACCTTCTTGAGTGTAGTGCGAGATATACATATGTACTATATTATATATAGTAAAGGACAATCTCTAAAATAAAATAACTATAACCATAAAACCGTTTATAGATTTATCCTTGTCAGCAAATCCATATAAAGGTAACATATATATAGTATAGTGGCGATCACAGGTAGCTATGTCTCATCCATTTTCTGATTTATTACCCTACGGGTCACTATATTGAACTCAAACAGTGTGAATTGTTTTTGGTGAAGAGGGAAGGAAGTTTAGGAAAAATAAATTCAACCAAGTACAAGTCCGGTAACAATAAATCGACAGTGAAGTGGTGAAAATATCAAACTTCGGTTGCTTGATAAATTAACAAAGTGTCATCAAAATATTTATTAACCCATTACATCCTTACTTCGAATTTTTTGATCAAGTTCTCAATTCTTGTTGAAAATATTACCAAAAAGATAAATTCAATATAAGATATAATAATTATCAATCGCAGGCTAGATTATTATCATGAGAACTCAATGTCATATTTATAGGATAGCACTTTTTTTAACGACGATAGTCTGTACCTGGATTTATTTTTGAATTTATTGATATTTTTATGCTTAATTTACACCCTCATAAATAATAGAGCTCATTTTAAAAATTACTGTAAGTAAAAACATATTAGTAATGTAAGTCAAATTAGCAATGTTATTATGTCAGAGAAAAAAATTAGAAAATATGATGTCCTATATAAATAAGACACTGGGAAGTAATGTGTTATGAATCGCGATATATTTTTCTATCAATAATTTTTGTTAAAAAATAAAATTAAATACTTTATAAAACAAGCTTTCATTAAAAAGCACTAAAAAGTACAAAACTAATAAAAGCGTGGGACATTCATGAAGGCAAATGTATATAGCTTTTAATTACCTGAAAATTTAATTTTAACTTTTTAGTGCATTTTTAATGAAAGCTTGTTTTTAAAAAGTATTTTTTTATATAATTTTATTTTCAAAAAAACAACTCGTTAAACATTTTCATTTGATACCCATATCAAGAGGGTTGTAACAAAAAAAGTAATCCGCCATCTTGGGACGTCCACCATATTGGATTTAGAACGATATTAGATATACTATATTGCATTGCCACCGGACTTATATATGTATAAAATATTTCAAAGTTCTAGCTTAATTAGAACTAGTCGAAATTTTGATTGCAATATTTGAGCTTAACATACTAACTTACAAGTGAAGTTGAAAACCTGATAAAAATCAGTTCAGTAGTTACTGAGAAAATCGTGCACAGACAGACAAAAAACACAGCCAGGGACAGATCGCACGTACATACATTTTTGAGACACAATTTTCACCTTCTTCAGAATGTAAGCTATCTCTCTGCCAAATTTCATCAAAATCGGTTAAGTGGTTTAGCCATGAAAAGGTTTCAAACAAAGGGGCAGACACACTTTTGTTTATTTAACATTAAAATTAGATTTAATCCATAAACCCATAATTATATTTAATTATTTTCATCTAACAAAAGCAATAAACTTGACGCGACAATTTACACATCAAAAATTCGAAGTAAGTTACCAACTTAATGACAATAAATATATATGTTAGTGTTATACAAAAACAAAGATATACGCACATATAATATATATAGCGGAAATGAAACATAAAATTGTGATTAGATAAGCTTGAAACTATAAAAGTTAATATCATATCTGAATCGATACTTGTGGATAATGGCCTGTTTCACAGGAAAACAGTATATAACGTAACATTTATTGTTTCTATATTACACAGGATCTAGCACGTTCTGAGATTATGGCTGAATAAAAACTGTATAAAGGATATAAAGTGTGACACCAATGTTATGTACACAGTTTGCTAGAATCCATACCCAGTAAAATGGTATTAAAATTACTCGGTACAAAGTAAACAATTTTTGCGCAGAAATATGGTCGAGTGTTTTTCGTTTTTATTGAACAGTAATTGAAGTGTTTTATGTCTTTTAAACTGGATTGTTTAGTTTTGTCGAGTTTTTAATTTAATTTTCAGAAAGTGGCTATTTGCACATGCAGTATGTGCAAGCAATTGGCTATCTGCACATACTGTATAAGTACCAAATTAAGTTAGGTTGTTAAGTTAGGGTAGGTTAGTTTACGTTAGGTTAGTGGTAAGTCTAAATAGCCAATTGCATGCTCAAAAGGCATGTGCAAATAGCAAATAGCCAATTGATTGCACATACTGCATGTGCAAATAGCCTCATCCTAATTTTTATATGGTATATAAGAGCATATACACATAGGTGGGCATTAACTCGTTAATCGTTAATTAACGAAGTTAACAAAATGCTTAACGGATTAACTTTTAAGTTAACTCAAAAAAATGTTATCGCTTTTGTTAACTTCCGTTAAATTCAACTTCCGTTAACTTAGTCCGTTACAATTGTTGTTTGATATGAAAAATACATAAGAAAGTTATCGAAAAAGCAAAAAAAGGTCTTCAAACATTTTGGATGGTTAACTTTTTAACGATTAACTTTAACTTTCGTTAAATTTTCGAATTTTCGGTTAACTGTAACTTCCGTTAATTTTTCGGAATTTTTACGCTTTATAACGGTTAACGAAGTTAACTTTTTTATTAACGAATTAACGAAGTTAACTTTTCGATTAACTGTGCCCACCTATGCATATACATAAAGACATTGACAGCGCATTCGTATTAACATAATGGTGTAACATTTGTTCTAAAAGTGAGAGAGAGATGCAGTATAGTTTGGAAAATATCTATATCTTTTTCTAAGCAGGGTAGGATTTATGTCGTATATTTATTAATCTACGTATACAGTCAATATTTGTAATAATAAAAATATAGGCAACGAATTATTTCGTATGAACACGAATACAATATTCCGAGTATTTAAGAAGGCATTAATTATATCACAGGTCAACAAAAAAAATATTTTTTTTGGGTTTCTGTTCTCTTGTTTAAATTCTGATTCTAGACATTGAAAAACACTTAAATATTCATATTTAGTTCATAAAGTTTGCTTTGGTCTGATTTACAACGATAAGTATGATTTAATTCATTTCATAAACAAAAGATGGCAGCACTTTGATTAACCCGAAAGTAAACTGTATTATTATTCGTAAGAGGCACAGTAGTGAATGTTAACTTGTTTATTACAGCTGTAACAACTATATTTGTGTATTACTCAGTTGGAAAATGGCATCAAAACAGTGTAAAAATGATGTTGATTCATTTTGTTTTATTTGCGGTGAATTTATTAAAGTTAGAAGTAAAAAATTCGCTTTATTGACAAATTTGAAACTTTGCGAAGCCTATGAAGCCTATTTTAACCTGAAAATCAGTGATCAAAATGAAAATTGGGTACCTCACTTCGCCTGTGTTAATTGTAAAAATACTTTAGAAGGTAAAAAATCAAAATTTAAGATTTTTAAAATTGTCGAGCAAATTTTAATTACACCGGTTGTAATTTTGTTATTTCTAGCTTGGTATCGAGGAGAAAATCGACACATGAAGTTTGCGATGCCAAGGATTTGGAGGGAACCTAGTGATCACGTCCGTGACTGTTATTTTTGTATGGTTAATCCAAGTAAGCGTCGATCTGGTAAAAATGCAGAAAATATTTTTTATCCTGTTCTTTCTTCAACATCATCTCCGATACCTCATGACGAAAATTTGCCTGTGCCGGCACGTTCAGAATTAGATAGCTTTGAAGTTCAAGCGTCACAAAGTTCAACAGGATCCAGTGCACCACTAACCAACACTGATGGTAGTGATTTCATGACAAAATCGCAAAGTTTTGGGCCACATTTTATTAGCTCAAGTGAATTTAATGATTTAGTACGAGACCTGAACTTATCCAAGAATAAAGCAGAAATTCTAGGTTCACGACTAAAGCAATGGAACTTGCTTGAAGATGGTGTAAAAATAACTGATCAAAGAGAGCGCCATAAAAATTTTTCATGTTTTTTCACAAAAGAAGCCGGTATTTGTTACTGCAACAACGTGACTGATTTGTTTAATGAAATCGGAATACCATTTGTCGCATCTGACTGGCGGCTTTTTATCGATAGCTCTTCAAAAAGCTTAAAAGCAGTTCTGCTCCATAACGGAAACGAATTGCCTAGTCTTCCTCTAGCACACTCTGTATTGTTAAAAGAAAGCTATGATAGTGTGAAAATCATACTAGAAAAATTAAAATACGCAGAATACCAATGGCCAGTGATCGGTGATTTTAAAATGGTTGGTTTCTTGATGGGAATGCAAGGTGGATATACTAAATACCCATGTCACCTTTGTTTATGGGACAGCAGAGCTGACTCAGTTCATTATCGACAGCGTAAATGGCCTGATCGCGTCGAATTTCAGATTGGGAAACATAACGTAAAGTCGGAACCAATCGTAAAGCCTCAAAGTATATTAATGCCACCGTTACATATAAAATTAGGGCTAATGAAGCAATTCGTAAAAGCTCTGGATCCAAGCTCTAAAGCTTTCGAATATTAAAGGGGATTTTTTCCCAAATTATCTGAAGCTAAAGTTAAAGGAGGTATTTTCGTTGGACCGCAAATAAAACAAATAATGAAGAGTGATGACTTTACCAAGCTTCTCAATGCTCGTGAAAAATCAGCCTGGGAAAGTTTTAAAGCAGTAGTTGATGGATTTCTTGGGAATCATAGAGCTATTAACTATGCAGAATTGATTGAAAAAATGCTTGAAAGCTTTAAAGTTATGGGCTGCAGAATGTCTCATAAACTTCATATGCTACATTCTCATCTGGACGAATTTAAAGACAACATGGGGGCCTACTCCGAGGAACAAGGAGAACGTTTTCATCAAGATGTGATGGACTTTGAACGGCGATATCAAGGACAGTACAACGAGAATATGATGGGAGATTACATTTGGGGCTTAGTACGAGAGAGCTCATACGAGCATAAAAGAAATACGAAAAATATTCACTTTTAGACATTAATTTCTTGTTATTTTACATCTATATATTATTGTTCATCACAAATCTTGAATAAAAAAGACTCTTCTATCTAAAAAAATATTTTCTAATTATAATTTAGAGTAGAAGTGTAGAAAAAACATAAAAATCAATCATTTTCGCCGAAAAATTGAAAAATTGTTCTAGTTTCTACAAAAGCAAACTTTAATCGGAAAAAAAAATTTTTTCCTTATTTTTGTCGTAGGAGAAACCAAAATTTAACATGTAGAAGTTAGACCCAAAAATCGTGTTGACCGGTGTTATGATTACATTCTTGAAATAATCAGTTATATGTCAGGATTTGTAACAAGGAAAATACCAAAAACAAACAAATGTTTTAATTGCAACAAATTGCTTATTTTGCAGCAATCATCTTTTTTTACTAAATATAAAAAATCGAGGTAATTTACAAAAACCGTCAACTGATCTCATAGAAATTTGTAAAATTAGTGAACGGATTTTCCGAGAAAGTAATATTTTTGGTAGTGCAAATATTAAATGTTTATTAATAAAAAATAGTTTTAAAGCAATTCCCATGTGGTTGTTAAAAAATGATGAGGTGAATTGCACTAACAATCACAGATAAGATTTTAAATATTTTTTTGATATTAGGTTACACCAGCGATACTCAACCTTTTTTTCCTCCGGGCCGCATACCGATTTTTTCTATTTCAGGTGGGCAAAAATCTTACTTTTTTTTCTTTGTCACCTAAAATTTTCCACCCCCTATAATGACATAAAATTTTGCTATTGTTGCAAAGACTTCTTTAAGAAAGCTTATTTTTCACATCTTAAAGGCCCAGGAGGAAAAACGTCATTAAATGATTTGTGTTTCGCGTTATAATGACGAAAAATGTTATATTTTTTTGATATAACATGATCACGACAAATCAAACAAGTTACCGAATCCTGTTTGTTTGGCACAACAAAATATTGTTCTTCCCATTTGTCTTAAAACATTCTATTTTCTTCAGTTAATTTTCGTTTGCATTTTGAATAAATAATTTGTAGTAATTTACGTTAAAAACAGTCACAATATCGATATATCCACTTTCTGGCACTTGAAATTATATGCAACAATAAACAAAACAGTGAAAAACTAGAAAAACAATTGTTGACAACAATTAAGAATAAAAAAGTGGGTGGGGATACTTATGCATTATACCTAAATACCTACTTCTTTTCGTGACATCTAGCGAGCAAATGGAAAACTAAAAACATGTTTTACTATAATACAAATCTGTATTATTACACATCTACACGAATCAACGATATGGAAACCTAACTTCAAAAAACAAAAAAAAAGTATCTGATGACTGATTACTTCGGGCCGCACATAATAGCTGGCCGGGCCGCAGGTTGAGTATCGCTGGGTTACACTATGAAGCAACAAAAAAAAGGTGAACAAGAAATTAGAATTAGGTCAAAAAATACCGAACTGATATTATTTAAAAATCAGTTATCATTTTTAATAAATAAAATATTTTATAACGTTAGTTATTTTTTGTCATTTTAACCAAAAATGATACAGTTACACTCCTGTATAAGTAAGGACAAGTATATTTCCAAACTACTTTCTGTCTCTTTCTTTTGACACGACTTTGTTTTCGAGTCAGATGCGCGGTTCATGTCTCCTCTATGTCTATGGGTATAGGAGTCATTTTAAACTGACATTTGAGATTTATTGTTCTAAAATTGTATTTAATATATGCACTGGAGTCTAGACTGGTCTAGAATATTCTATAGAATTTAAATTAATAACAAAATTGAATTAATAAAACAAACAGTTAAAATTCTATAGCAAGACATAGCGTTTGGAATGGACAATATTGCTTTTAATAAAATTTCAATGTCTTTTAATTTTGATCTCGAAAAAAAGTAAGTTATAATAAATATTAAAAAAACATTGAGAAAATCCAGTTTAATCAATAATTAACATTACAAAAATTATACTTAAAAAAAAGGGTTGTATATGCAACCAGATATACACGAAAGCATCCAGAAGTTGCTTACATACGTGCAAACAGATATCGGTAATGCAGAATTCTATAAACATTTTTACATCTTTAAACGTATAAAAGTGATGTCCGGTGTTTTTCTTTAATATTAATTATTTAAACATTAATTATGAACAGTCTTTATATTTAAACCTATTATTTATATAAGTGTAATGTAATTAGATATTAATTAGTGTCAAAACAATAGTGAAGTTACTTAAATAAACAATAAATAATGTGTGAGTGCTCTTGCACTTTACGAGACAAAATGGCAGTTTTAAGGTATTTACTTGATAGTTAAATATAACTATTTATTATTTAATTCTTTTTATAAGAATGATGTAATGTTTTTGTAGGGACATGTACTTAAATAATTAAATTTTAAATAACTTATTTAATAATGCAACGTATAGGTTAACATTTTAACAATGACAATTGATTTTAAATCCCGTTTTGATTATTATAAACACCCATGCTTATAAAATATTCATTTAATGGACATTGCAGGTTATTACTGGTTTTACGAAACATATTCTACGTAATAATTTAATATTTATTAAACCATTGCTCTCGTAATCGTTGTATTGTTCATGCTATAATCTATAGTAAAGTTACATAAATCTAATGCATTTGCAAATTAACAACTCGACAAGGTTTTGCGGTTAAAATACAAGTTACTGGCACCTGATCAAATTGAAAATGTTACTTACTAAATTGTACTTACCTATTGTAGGTAAAGGATTATTATTAATAAATTAATATTAACTTAATCTTATTATTCTATACTTTTGAATAGTTGTTCTGATTTATTTTACTACCAAAAATATTAATTCAAACTAGGTTTATATTGATTTGCAAGTCTTCAATGTCGTTAATAAAGACATAGATATTGTTTCACAATAAAATTTATGATGAATGACCTATCTATAGAAAACGATAAAAAAAAATATTTCTAAATCGATTAATATCAATTAAAAACTCATCATTTATACACTAGCTATAACAAAAAACCCTTTTCATATTGTTGATTAAGTTTTATTCTTTATAAAAAACATATCACTTAGCGTTAAGGGCTAAAAAATAATCCAGTGCATCATTCCAATACAATAAAGGATAAATAATCAATATTCATTTACAACATGTTTCGTATAAGTGTTATATATGAAAACAGGAGCGTATATTTTCAGGGGGATATAAAATTATCGACACAAATTATTTTTTTTAGTTTTAATTAAAATATATATATTAAAGCTGACCATCGAAAAATGTCGTACATTTTTTTGTATTTGTTATAAAAGGAGGGGCATGAAACTTATATCAATCGAAAGGTAAGTACTGTACAATAGATGAACACAGAAAAAAATGTATATGTTGCAGTTAAGGCATTTTTACCTTTAATTATTATTTAAAACAATGAACTTAATATCCAGTATTAAAGAGGGTGGTAAAAAGTGGCATATGTAGGTATATGGTACTGATTTAAATAAATAAAACACATGCCAACTAATCACCCCCCCCCCCCTCTAAAGGTATGATTGATTTTATATTTATATGAGAAAAATGGAGTCGATTTTCTAATAAAAATTTTTCAGTTGCTGATTAAAAATTTCAATTTTGTTTAAAAAAATACTATCAGTTTTAAGATGTACAGTCAATTGAGTAACTTCTATACAATCTTGTAATTTTTATAATTGGTACCTACCCAATTTTTACTATATATTTGTAACCATCGTTTACAAGATTTATTCAACTATAATTATTCTTAAGTCGAATTATTTGTTAATAAAGTGCTATACAAATTATTTCATTTCAGTTAAAAGACAATACAATAAATAAAAAGATTGTGTAAAATTTAATAATTTTTTATTGGTATAACTAGTATAAGAAATTGAACTATATCAATAATATAGATTTCGATCCTGTACGCAAAAATTACTAATTCATATTAAAACGTGATCAACCTAGCAAAAATTACAATATTTTGAACCGTTTCTAGATTAACTACTACGTCAAATATTTCTGTAAGGTTATTCGATCATTAGAGCAATGTATAGATAAAAGTCTAAAATTTTAATATGTTATTTATGGATAACTCGTATATTTTATTTATTTTTTATTAAAATATTGGACGTATGGTTTTTAAGTAATTGGATATTAAAAATAGAGTTTTTAACACACGATAAATGAGAGCTTCCCGAAAGTGCTCTATTTATTATTAAAATTTTACACAATTGACTATATAGAGACGTTTTAAGAAATAATTAGTTATTAGAAACTTCAACATTTTTAAACTCTATAAAAATTATAAAACAAATATATTCACGTGTAATTTATTCAATATAATGAAAAAGTAGATCTACCATTACAGCAAATTAGTACATGTTACTATTATATACCGTTCTGTCTTTGAATTTTCAAATTAAATTAAACTTCTTTACTTTTAATAATTAACAAAGTAAAATATTCCATAATGTGTTCTAAAATAAATTAAAAACAAAATTTTTCGAAACCAAATCTTTTTTTACAGTGTGCTAGACGTATGGTTTAACCTTAAAAATTGAGTGATTGTTATGAAATATTTTTCTCCGTGTATTTTAGTAAGAAATACAATAAAAAGAAAATTCAAAAACGTTTTGTTCGTTTTATCGAAAAGAACTGATTTTTATAAATGTAATACAATTAAATATAAATTAGGTCCTCTTTGTAAGTGTTGTATATCCGCCAATGTCTAACAATGGTTTTCTGTTTCAGGTGAGTGCAAACCACTATATCCACTTCGCGTGATGGATCAAGGGGGTGAGAAAAAAAATAATCTTTCACATGTGCGTAATGAAAATCGACATTTATAAATGGTTTCACACGTTATGACTCATGACAAAAAAAATCACTCTTACCAAGTTTATATATTGTTTGAAATCGTCGCAGTTTTACTAACAATATATTCTGCCCTTTTGTATACGTGATGTTGAATTAATGTAATATAAAATATATACTACATCGTATATTAACTATGTATTATATTTGTTGTATGTATATTGTATATCATACCGCTCGCGCGCTCTGAGTATGTTTGGGTAATTTTTAAGCGACGTTATTATTCATTGTATTTAAAAGTAAAAGTTTTTGTCATTTGTTATTGTTTTTTTTTTTTACAGTGATTATTGAAATTTTTAGTTTTTCGAGATTAAATTTTTGATTATTAAATAAAAGATGGTAATTTTTTGAAGTGAAACTTCTTTAGCGAGCCATATGAGCTAACTTTTAGGGCTGTTGTCCACGTTGTCGTATTCTTACAATTGACGTTTCGATTCTCATGTCGGAGTCTTCTTCAGAAGGGATTCTGAAACTTTTTAATATAATTGTAAAAAAAATTTTTCGCTTGCCTTAAAGATTGAAGTCTTCAGAATATTGTGTGTAAGTTTCATATTTAAATTCAAAGAATTGTGGATATTGTGGGGCAGTTTTTAAATGGACGAATGGCCAAGCGCGTGATTTTTGTACCGAATTATTTCGAAAACCGTTGGCCCGATTTTCAAAATTTTTACACAAAATATTCGGATGTTTTCTTCTTCGGAACGTAACCATTTTTTTACTCAATTTTTTTTTGTGAGGTTAGAAACATCGGATATTGTGGGAGAAAAATGAATGTTACGTTCAATCAGGCGACATTTCGTGGAAAACATTTTTTTTTCTCAAAAAATCCTATACGTTCTAGAAAGTATCATACATTAATTAACTTCTAAGATTTTCTTTGAAATTTCTGTTTTAAAATCAATTGATTCCCAGGATTGATAAGTAATCCTGGGAACGCCCTCAATCGATTAATATTCAATTGTTTTTGAGACAATAATTCCCAAAATTCACCTATTTTTTCCGCCGTCTATACACAGAAAAAAAACCTCGATATTATTGAAAATTTGAGATTGAAAAATGTTTAATAAATTTACAGGGTGGCCAGTTTCTGGAAAATCGGGAAAACAGGGAAAAGTTAGGGAATTTTTTTTATAAAAATACAAAAATCACACAAATTCTCGCAAATATTTAAACAGTTATCTATTAAAATTTAAAAGAAAACATGAGACCTTTTTTAGGTTTTTTTATCTAAATTTTAAATAAAACATCAAAATTCTCCGGGGAAACTGGGAAAAGTCAGAGAAATTTGTTCCATAGAAATACTAACCACCCGGATTTATACAATATTTCCTCAATATAATAATAATACAAAATCCGTACCTACTGAGAATATTTTATTCATTTGAAAAATATATCTTCATGTTTATCTAAAAATAATTTCATTTGTCAAATTAATAAATAATTTATTACACCAACTAACGAAACTCTCAAATAGATTAAACATAATGGTTGTATCAATTAATATTTATCAGTGTGAATATTTTTTACACCACCCAACTAGTGAAAGTGTAATTTTCGATATGGTAAATACAGTGATGTCATTAAAAAATATTTAAAATATATATTTTCAATACGAAACAAAATTTACACCGTGATAAGAACATTGTTAGTAATAATATACATTTATCAATAAGATAAACGTGGATATTTCCATATTGGTAAAAAAATATCATATTAACAAACACATTTTTTAACACATAGACAAATTATTAACGTCATTAAGTTTTTATCTATCTTGAATATAAAAAAAAAAATATTTTTTTAAACTTTTTCTGCATTTTTCGTTCCCTCCCTTCTTGCATTTAACATTAAAACCAAATAAAAAAAACAAGGGTGCTATTTTTACACTCTTTATTCCATTAACAAATTAAACTTGAAATGAAATACACAGTAACATTTCATTTAAACGACTAATACACTTAGCTTGAACAATAAGTAAGTTTAGGGACAGGAAGAAGCCATGATAGATGCGTTAGAGTATTTCATAACTATATACCGGATGCAGATAAGTGTCTGGTCTATGGATTTTGTCGGCACGCAATAGCACTACATATATACACCGTGACTAATAGTTGTGTTAAGACTTTTGCCAACTTCCACAATACAATTCAGGTTAGACTTAGAATAACTTAGGATGTGACAGGATATGGAATAGATTTGTCAAAGATTCTGTAGCGAAATTGGGGTCGGTTGATGAATGTGATTAATAGAAGATTAATATTGGTTTCTGGGACTTAATAATCAATGTTATTGAAGAGATAGGCGGATTGTAAGTAACACTATGTATCCAAGTGCCACTCGCCGATTTTCTTGAAACTTTGCACACACGTAGTACATCGAAAAATATTAAACATATGTTTTTTATTTTATTTTGGTTAACAAGGCGTTTTAAGGGTAGAAAACATATTCGTAAGTTTAACTCCATTTAGCACAATGCTACACAGAAAAAAAACTGTATTGGACCAAGAAAACCTTGTTTTGTATATAACGAAAACAATATTTTATTAATATTAGAAAAGTACTCTTAATCCAACTACGTTATTCCTTCGTTCAAGAATACTATAGTTGGTTTAAGAGATTACTGCTTATCTTAAGAAAATATTGTTTTCGTTATATACAAAACAAGGTTTACTTGGTTTGAGAAATCCTTTCTACCAGTGTAACTAACGCTACTCATGAGTGTCATTCTCTTACAATTTTTACGATTTTTTTTTAATCATAATTTCATTGTCTGTGTTTTTGAGATTCTGATAGGGTGGCCAGTTTCTGGAAAACCAGGAAAAGTCAGGGAATTTTGCTATACAGAGAAATGTTAGGGAATTTGGTTGGAAGTCAGAAGTTCATACAATTTCTCGCAAAATATTTAAACAGTTATCTATTAACATTAAAAAGTTACATTTTATCTAAATTTTAAATAAAAAACAAATTTTAAAATGTAATTGATTTGATTTGAAAAGTTGATCTTTTTTATTAATATTTTGGCGTTAAGGAGAGCCTCACGCGTACAGCCTCGAATGTAGATGTGATATTTGAACCAAGATTAAAATTTTTTGGGGTTTTAGATTTTGTTAATTGTATAGAAAATGACGTAAAAAGTTGATTTTTTGTAACCAGGTCGCTATATATTTGAAACCGTTGAACATGAAAAAATGATATTTTTGAGGTTAATGTAATTAAATCAACAAATTTATGAAAAAATCATTGATTATTTAACTATTTGTAAATCAGCATATCGAAAATAAATAAAAATGTAAAAATATATTTAAATTTAAAAAAAATAAAGAAAGTATATCAGAAAAATAATTTTTTTAGTAAATACAAAATTATTTGATAGATATAATAATAATAATTTAATAATAATATTATATTTGCTTCACTTACCTGAAAATCAGCAACAGAAACAAGCTAATAATACCACGAAAAGTATTTTTTCTAGATTTTAGAAAATTCTGATATTTTGTTAGTGTACTATAAATTGATCCGTAACTGATAATTTATATTGATTTAACCCTTTGTAGCCCCATGTGACATATCTGTAACAAACCCCAATAATCCCGCTAATATACGTACTAAATATATTTAGTTTATTCAAATATGTGTAACACTACTGTAATATACCACTGAATAACTTAGTATCAAGTAAAATTCACAGATAGCATAACCTATACACTAACGTATTATTACGTAAACATTGGCAGTAAGACAGGATCTGATCCGGTTATTGGCCGATTTAGGTAGAAAAAGAATACGTTGTAAGTTTCCCCAGTGTATGGCGTTTCACAAACAATTTGCGAAAAATGCGGTGTAGCATTATGCCACAACAAACTAAATAATTGTTTCAAATCCTGCATTACGACATATTAATGTGTTTTTTACGATTATCTCACAATATGTCAATCCCAAAAATATATAATAAATAATTAAAAATAAATATTTTTAAATTTCTGAAAAATACGTGTTTTTTTATATGCCTAAACTTGTCTCTTTATCAACATTATTTAAATTTTTAAGATCTTGAGCTACAAAGGGTTAAATCTGTAAAATTTACGACTTTGAATTTTGATCGACACTTTTCCAGTGTGTGACAATTCGGTCACAACTAGTTAAATAAAAGAGTTTAATAATAATTAATTTATTTTCATACCTAATGAATTATTAATAAATTTAATTAAATAACAAATGCAGAAAATTACATAGTTCAAAAAACACTTTTTTGTTTTTATTTTACATACATTATTTAATGTACTCATATGGAAATAAATTTTGGCTCATTAATAATTCAGGTGAAATATTTTAAATTTAAACATTTTGAATAAATTTATACTTTAACTAAATAAAATCTGTATAGAGGTTTATTCCGTAATATCTATAGTCTGTTTCATTTAAGTTTGCAGTGGTTGCCAGGTGATTGACGGGACGAATCACGATTCATACAGTCAAATCCCCAACAAACACTGCAAACTTAAATGAAACAGACTATAGTATGCATATAAAATCAAGATTAGTTTGATAATAAAATAGATAAAAATCCGTAGAGAATACAATCTAGCAGCTTTTTAAGAATGTAAGATTTATTATGATTTCTTTTTACTATCTGCTTCACGCAATCTATCTTTTTTAAAGGTTCATTCATTTGTAAATAAAATATAGGAATATAAATTATATATACTGAAAGTATGTAGATTTAAGTAATATTGAATAGGATGATTCTCTGAATTTGTGATAATAAATAATATAGTATTTTTATAGAGAATAATAAAAATATATATAAAATGTACATATTTTTATGATTTAAGGAGGTTGACACTATAGTGTGTGGGGTTGGTTTTTACGGGGAACGGTGTAGGTAAACGTCTGTTTCTTTTTTTACACACTTAATAAAAAATACGGTTCCTAATCAATTTGAAAATGTACATACAGGTGACCCAAGTAAAACGAAACGGGCGCGTTTTTGGAAATTTAAAATAAGATATTGAGAAATAGCTCGAACACGTCGATTTTGCTTTTAAGGGGGACATCTTTTGCTATCAAATTTTTGCAAGAAACTTTTCAACCCTCAGCGCTATGATACCTTATTTGAAGGTTTTTTTCATTCTGAATACGGTGCTTTTTGATTTTTTCAAATCTGTTTAGTTTTAGTCAAGTTATTTAAATTTTGAATTCCATAATCTGATCAAAAAACAAATATTTACAACTAAAATTCAAAACCTAGTAAGGCTTATTTTCTTATCAAATAATTCAAAAACATTCAATTTGGACATTTATTGAATTAATTCAAAAAATTTGTTAAAAAAAATTTACCAACATCCAAAACTTTAATTAATTTAATAAATGTCCAAATTGGATGTTTTTGAATTATTTGATAAGAAAATAAACCTACTTTGTTTTGAATTTTAGTCGTAAATATTTGTTTTTTGATCAGAAAATCATTGCATTTATGGAATTCAAAATGTAAATAACTTGACTAAAACTAAACAGATTTGAAAAAATCAAAAAGCACCGTATTCAGAATGAAAAAACCTTTCAAATGACGCATCACTTGCCCTATCATGCTATTTAAAATTTTAAACGCTGAGGGTTGAAAAGATTTTTGCAAAATTTTTATAGCAAAATATGTCCCCCTTGGAAGCAAAATCGACGTGTTCGAGCTTTTTCTCAAAATCTTATTTTAAATGACCAAAAGCGCGCCCGTTTCGTTTTACTTGGGACACCCTGTATATCTTTGTAAATGTATAAAGCATATATGCTCAAATTTTCATCAAATTCTCTTTGAAAAGTACTATTATGTGTTCTCATAAGAATGCATGTTAATTTGTTTATTTAATATCTTTTAAACTATTCTCTTAATGACTTTGAAATTTTGTAAAGATTTTTTTAAATATAGATGTCTTGTTATTTTTAAAGTTTCATCAATTTTTTTTATTGTGTTAACCTCCTTTAATGATTTAGGTACCTACATGTAGATATGTGAAAAATCTTATGACATTATATACAGGATGATTCAGCACTGTCATGCCAAACTTGAACAGTAGATTGAGAAAAATATTTTAAGCAAAAAACTTCCAGTAAACATGTGTCCGGAAATTTTTCCTTAGGGAACTACAGGCTTCCAAAGATTTTACTAAAAATTAGTTTTAATTTAATATCTAGAGAACCCTTTGTGATAGAATTATGAAATTTAGTATTTGGTTCAGTAATAATATGTGTTATCGATTTCTAATATTAACCAATTATATTTTAGGCCAGGGCTGTATGGGGCCAGTGGGCCCATCGATTTTGATCTTGTAATTGTTTGTTCCTTAATTTTTTTCCTGAGTTGATACTTTTATAAGATTATATGACACAAAATACACAAAAACATACTTTGCTTGTTTATCATAGGATAAACCGTTTTCGAGTAATATCGATGGAACAGAAAGCATGCAGAATTAACCTTAATACGGATGTTTGAAATTACAAAAAATAAATTTATATTCTTATTCTATGATTATAGGTAAGAATAAAGTTCATTTAAATTAACCTCCTAATATGAATCCTGTAAGATCTATAGCCAGATTTTTTACTGTTACATGAACTTTATTAACATGACTAAAAAACAAACTTAAAATGGCTATTTGTTGATATAGATGCATTTTCGGAGGTTTATTTAAATGAACTTTATTCTTACCTTTAATTATAGAATAAGAATATAAATTTATTTTTTGTAATTTCAAACATCCGTATTAAGTTAAATTTTGCATGCTTTCTTTTCCATCGATATTACTCGAAAACGGTTTATCCTATGATAAACAAGCAAAGTATGTTTTTGTGTATTTTGTGTCATATAATCTTATAAAAGTATCAACTCAGGAAAAAAATTAAGGAACAAACAATTACAAGATCAAAATCGATGGGCCTACTGGCCCCATACAGCCCTGGCCTAAAATATAATTCGTTAATATTAGAAATCGATAACACATATTACTGAACCAAATACTAAATTTCATAATTCTATTACAAAGGGTTCTTTAGATATTAAATTAAAACTAATTTTTAGTAAAATCTTTGGAAGCCTGTAGTTCCATAAGGATTCAATTTCCGGACACATGTTTACTGGAAGTTTTTTGCTTAAAATATTTTTCTCAATCTACTGTTCAAGTTTGGCACGACAGTACTGAATCACCCTGTTATTATATTTTTTTAAATTTGATATTTGAGTACATATAATTCAATTGGTGTAGGTAGGTACTTGTATAAAAAATGTACTTCAAAATATTTTATAATAAAATAAAGTAATTCTTTGAAAATGCGATCGAAATTTTTAAGTATAAGAGTTTTCTTAGAATTGTTTATGCAAAGTAAGATTTTTCAATATCAATATTTGCTTTAGGTTTCCAGGAAAAATATCATTTAAAATGTATACAGTATATACAGTATATGTTATATATATTTATAACCATAAATCATTCAATAACCAAAGTAATTGATATTTTGTATAAGTATATTCATATTTTCTTTTATTTCTAATGGGAAATGATTTTTTCAACTTGAAAGTTTAAAAATGCTATTTAAATTATGAATACAGCTTTTTGTATATAGGATAAATTTCTTTTTTAAGGATTTATGAAAGAATTATAATTAATAAAATAAATATTCGCTTGTTCAATAGCTTTCGCAATATTCATTTTTTTAAATTTCTTTTGACTCTTTATTATACAAAAAAATGATAATTCTAGTTCCATTTGCATGAAAAAAATTAATTAAACAATTTTTTGCAGTAAAAATGTTATTTCTTTTCGTTAATATAATACATATTAGTACCTGCATTAGCCATTTTTAACTAAAATACATATATGTACTAAACTGATGATGTTATTATTATTTTAATCTTTTAGACGCGAAATTTGTAAAAATGTGTTTTTTTTTTCGAGTCGTGGACTATAGTCGATTTTCGCGTCCAAAGGGTTTAATTTCATTAACATAGAATTTTGTTTGGCTATTAGAATATACATTATGTATGTATCATAAAAAATCGATATTTAATTATATGTATACACTGAAAAAAATTTATGTTAATTTTTAACATGAAAAACATGTTAACGGGAGGACGAAATTGAAAGATAGAAATTTTTAACACCCGACATGGTAAAATTTAATACAACGTCTACTACAATTCAATATACTGTATAGCAGTTTCTATGACGGCGATAGGCCAGATATGAAAAGTAATATAGAAACATAGTAAAATTATAGAGAATGTAGGTACGTGAAATTTTCATATGCAAGATTAGTAAATTAAAGAATAGCGTATATTATACTTTTTCAGAGTAAATAAATTTTAATAGGTACTATGTTAAAATTTACCAGTATGTCATTGTAATTTTTCATTTACTTTATTTTAAATTCTAGCGACTTTTCTGTTAATTTTTTTCAGAAGTTGATTCTGTCCTCAGGTTCACTGCATTTTCTGTTAATTTTTAAAAGAATATTCTCTCCGTGTAGATATGATATAGATATTAACCTAAATATGGTAAAAATTCTTTTGATTTTTTGTTTGTTTAGTGTTACTCGACTTTTATCCCATTTTTAGTTGCCTTTTGTATTTTGGTAATAAAATTTCATTGCTACTTCACCCTTTATTCAACGACAAATTTTTATCGTTCATGTATATATGAAATATACTTCCTATATATGTTATTGAATATATTGAGTGATGTATATATTTTTTTTGTAGAATAAATCACCAAAAGTCTTTATTGAGATATTGCAATCGCAGCATAAAAAACAATTTTGTTGATTGTATATTTATTTGGTTATTTCGAATGCAGAATACAATGTAAACAATAATACATTGAATTTTTTATTTTATTTTTGGTCGTATCGCCACTTTGTTTGTATTCTGTTTACTGATAAAAATGTGAAAAATGTATACCTTCTGGGTTTTTAAAATTCGTTTTGATTTTTGACTTACTGTATGGTTTGTGGTATACCTATGCTGTTTTTAATCTTCTATATCTATAAAAGAGTTTGTCCTTAACCACTCACTCACTCATTCATCAATGTACAGCCCAAACCACTGGACCTAGAAACGTGAAATTTCGTAGGTGTCTTTCTTTTATGGTGTAAGCACCCACTAAAAAGGAATTTTCTGAAATTCAACCCCTAAGGGGGTAAACGAGGGTGTAAAAGTATGTATGGAAAAAATATTTTTTTTGTCGGATTTACTTGAAATTGGAAGGGGTGACCTATGTCAATATCTTCCTTTTTTTAGTTTCTTTTTTGCGCAGAATTTAATTCAGGAAAAAAAACTAATTTCCTTTTTTATTGCAAATGAACTCTTCCTTATCAGACGGTGCAATTTAATGCACTTTTTATTACTAATAAAAATTAATGAATCTAGTCATATATACAAGTAAATAAGGTTATGTAAGATTAACTTCTTTTTATTGCATTTATATACTTATTCGTAAAATAGACAGTTGCATAAAAATAGAACATAAAAACCAGAAATATAATTACTTTTTAGCGCAACCCACAAAATGGTTCCACCGCGAGATCTCGGCCCCCTGACCACCTAGAGACCTCGGGTTTTCGCTAAATGGTAGCTCTGTGGTTCTAAATTAACCCATTTTAAGAATTTTTCCGGTCATGCCCCCCTCAATTTTTTTCATATTCAAAAAAATTCACTGAACTCATTAGATAGGTCTCCTAAAATGCAACAAAAAATGTTATTAGAAAAAATCAAGTGTATTTGGTTGATTGTAAGTAATATCCCATAGATTTAAGAGTGGTAATAATTCAAACATCTGCCAAACTGAATGCTTTATTTGTCTTTCGTTACTTGTGAAAGATGATATAAAATTTTCTACATTGCGTATACGATTTATTACAAGTTCTCTGTCTAACAGTTTTATGGTTTTGTAATATTTGCTTTGTTTCTGATAACTAACGTTTTACTACGATATTTCTCATGATGTACACTTTAATAAAATTGCTTGGGACAGGTCAATTTTACGATTGTCGGTTTTTATTGAATCTTTATGAGAGTGTAAAAAAATTTTGTGTGTTTTATTAACATTTGATATTAGTTTTGTTTTCATCTCTGTTGTTATTAATTTATGATTTTTTTGTTCATGTTCAATTTTTTTTGAAGTTGAACTTCTTTAAGCGTGTCAAAGGAAATAAATGGAAATTAGTTTAAGGGGGCAGACCCAATTGGGACTTTGTTTTGGCCACGCATTAAAATAATTAATAACAATTATTTTTCCACATGAAAGATATGTTTTTACAGAAAATATTATAATTTTATGGCAAAATATTAAAAAATAAGTGGGATACAGCAAATTTGGGAGGAGTCCAAAAAAAGTGTTTTGCCGTGATCACTGCTGTTCGTCACTGGATCATCAGAAATTAAAAAAGGGATCATTAGTTAATGACATAATGCTCCGGATAGACTAAGGAATTTGGAAAATTTTGAATTTTCACAAAATGTTGAAAGTCGCATTTTCAGCTATAAAAAAAATAATCGTCAAAAAAATGTTACGTCCATCCGGAGGACAATTATGTATAAAATAAGTGAGAAAAATTTCAAACCGATCGGCAAAGCCGTTCTCAAGTTACAGTGATCACCGTCTTCGAAAACTTGGTTTCGAGAAAAAGCGCACAGTTGCCACATGAATACATTAGAGACGGCTCCATTCAAAGTTATATATCTCCATAAATACAGTCCGATTTGTCTGAAATTTTCAGATAATACTTTTGAAATATTCTACTTTGAGAAAAAGCAAAAAAAAAATATTTTTTTCAAAATTCTAACTGGGTCTGCCCCCTTAAACTTGTCATCGCTAAAATTATCCATATTAATAACTAATTACACTGTAACTACTTGTGAAAATCGGAAGAAAATCCGTTCAGTATTTACTGAAAGGGAACCTTTTCAAGTCGAAAATTCGTACCGAGTTTAAACTTTGTATATAGTTAGAGGAGGTCAAGATAAGTAACAAAAAAACTATCTTAGCTGCGGTAAAACGGTTTAAGAGGGCGAAACACCCCTATGAAAATGTGCAAAATAATCATATTTTTTTCAAATAACTCTGAAACTAATGAAAATTTAAAAAAATTTACAATACAAAATATTCATGATTTTTTCTGCTCTTTCGAATGGCAATAGTTAAAATTCGAAAAAATTAAACCGTTCACCCCCACCTCCCACCCATATTTCATAGGTATAATTTTTTCGAATTTTGACTATCACCATTCGAAAGAGCATAAAAAATCATAAAAATTTTGTATTATAGATTTTTTTAAATTTTCATTTATTTCAAAGTTATTTGACAAAATATGATTATTTTGCACACTTTCATAGAGTTTTACCGCAGCTAAAATAATTTTTTTCTTACCTATCTTGACCTCCTCTAACTATATACAAAGTTTAAACTCGATACGAATTTTCGACATGAAAAGGTTCCCTTGTGAGAAAATCATGCACTTACAGACTACAGACATACTATATTTATATTATTGATAAATATGCAAATACAAAGTAAACATTTAAAAAAAATCATATAATCACGTAAAACAGAAACAAATATATGAACTGAGGAAAAATCTCTTTCCCATATCAATCCTTGGTGCAAACAGACCTGTGTCAAGTAGAAAGCGATCTTCTTCAATGCCTGCCGTCGCTAGTTCTCGACCTTTTTTCCACTTGAAACGGTTCTCATAAAGCCGTCAGTGGACCTAGCACCATCAGCAAATAAAATGCCAGAGATTTTTTTTTTTTTGTGAAAGTGTTATATGAAGAACTTAGTCTGTTGAATTTTAAACATAAGGAAACCAAAGGTCCTAAAAATGTTGTGATATTACGTTTATCATCAATATTAACCCATTACTTCCCAGTGTCCTATTTATAGGACACCGTGTCTTCGATTTTTTTCCTTTTGACATAATGGATTCTATTTTTGAAAAGATGTGAAAACATGATTACAAAAATTGAAGAAAAACTAAGTTTTAGACTCGCATTCGGAAAATTATTCCGATTGAATTTTTTGTTTTTATCTTATTTGGGAGGTTGTGCAAGGTGCCGTTCGGAACCTTGGTCGGATATTGTTTAAAACCATCACGAAAAGACCCTACAAAATGAAAAAAATGTTTTTTGAAATAATTTTTTTTGTAGCATCTTTAGGTCTTTTCGCATAAAAAAGGTCCTTACACTCATAACTGTAACTCTACTCCTTTATTTGTTAGACATTTTTAAAAGTTCATGAAACTTTTTAAAGCGAATTCAGATAAATCTTTGTAAGGAAATATTTTACAATAAAAATTGTAGTGAAACTATATTATAGATTATAGAGAATTGAATGCTCTATAATAAAGATTCTATAAAATTTTTATACATAATATGTGTCTTTCTTGAGATATCTTCAAAAAATAAATATTTCAGACGTCACCCCTCCCCTTTACACACGATTTTGATTATTTTAAAATGTGGCCGTCCTTAAGCCAGACCCAACCAACTAACCAAATTTCATTAATATCGGTTCAGTGGTTCATGAGTTATGCATGTGACAAGGATTCAGGGGACAGACACACAGACAGACAGTCAGACACGGAACAAAAAATGTTTGTCTTGACCTGAAACAAAAAGATCAAGTTAAAATTTGTAAATCGGATACCAATTTTTTCTCATTTTAAAACGATCACAAAGCTTCTCGTATCTTTGATATGGCGAGGAAGCATAATACCATTAAAATTTAACATAATGAAGTATATTTAATGATATTGATTAATAAAACTTGACACAACTCAAAAATACCATTGTCTATCGATTTGTGAATCAATCTCGAGTCCAACGAGGTACATGAATTCATACATGAAAAAAAAATGAGGAGGAGGGGTCATGACTGGAAAAATTCCTTAAATGGACTAAACTAGAACCACAGACCTACCATTTAGCGAAAACCCGAGATCTCTAGGTGATCAGGGGGCCGAGATCTCGCGGTCGAAGACAGACGGACGGACGACCGGAAAATCGAGCATATAAGCATGGGTTGCGCTAAAAATAAGTACACTGAAAAGTATAAAAATAATGTCGAGTTGTATTAGCATCATGTTTAACCCTTAGCTGCTACACTTTACCAGAATAACATACCTGCCACACTGGGGTCACCTCGTACCCCAGGCACTAAAATGCTAACTACTCGTAAGCTATTGAATATTTTAAATCAATAAAATTCCTCTATCATCTTCGAACGATACGGAATGCACTCCAATCGATTATTTAAAAGAATATATAATATTTTATATATTTAAAAAAAATGAGATAAATGTGGGGCACCTGGTACCCCACAGTGGCATCTAAGGGTTAATATTATATTATATTTCCATCTTTAATTCCACTGTTTAACTTTACCTTTATAAGAAATTAACGCTACATCGTAATAAAGGAAACTTTTAAGGAAATACGGGTTACAAACTTTAACAACATACCTACTAGATATATATGTTTACACAAACAAGTTATCTTCGAAGACGTAGGTCCTACGGGTCTAAAACAGTAGTCCAAGATTCACGGCAGGTGTCATTGCTTGCTCCTTGCCACTTCGCGCCTCGCTGAGTCCTATGTAAGCAAACGTGCCTATTTACTTTGCGATGAAAATATATTATTTTGTTTTCACAAATCTTCTTTAACGTGGGTCTTACAAATAGGTCAATATAATCAAGGGAAATGGTTCTTATTTTCTTTAAATATAAGTAGTATAGTTAGGGGGAATTAAGGGGATCATCCTCCCCAAAAATTATAAGTTGAATATAAATACGAGCATTTTTTCAATAATGAATATATCTAACAAGGGAACCTTTTTAAATCGAAAATTCGTATCGAGTTTAAACTTTGTATATAGTTAGAGGAGGTCAAGGTAAGTAAGAAAAAAATTATCATAGCTGCTGTAAAACGGTTTAAGGGGGTGAAACACCTCTATGAAAATGTGCATAAAAATCATATTTTTTTCAAATAACTCTGAAACTAATGAAAATTTAAAAAAATTTACAATACAAAATTTTCATGATTTTTTATGCTCTTTCGAATGGTGATAGTCAAAATACGAAAAAAATAAACCTATGGAATGTGGGGGTTTACGGTTTAATGTTTTCGAAATTTGACTATCGCCATTCAAAAGAGCATAAAAAATCATGAAAATTTTGTATTGTAGATTTTTTTTAAATTTTCATTAGTTATTTGAAAAATATGATTATTTTGCTCATTTTCATAGGGGTGTTTCACCCCCTTAAACCGTTTTACCGTAGCTAAGATAATTTTTTTCTTACTTATTTTGACCTCCTCTAACTATATACAAAGTTTAAACTCGATACGAATTTTCGACTTGAAAAGGTTCCCTTGTTAATATTTTTAAATATGTGTACAGTGGTGTAGTTAGGGAGGTGAATTAAAGGGATCAACCCCCTCCCCCCATGAGTTTTAATTGTAACTGAGAAAAACATTTTTTGACCCATCACAGTGGCATTTTTCTCCCTTTTAGAACTTAACAATTTGAGCAAAAAAAGTTAAGAACTACGAGGAAAAAAAGAAATACTTTTTTTCCTGTACATCCCCGATCATTATAAAATATTTTTTACAGTCTGAAACTCTAATAATGTTTGCAGATACTCAATATAAATTGATAGATAAACTGCAAACATTACAACCTAAAAATTATATTATTACAGTTTCAGAGAGTAAAACATATTTTATAATAATAAGTTGTCACTTACTATCTGGGATATACAGGGAGAAATTGTATTTCTTTAGGTTTCTTTTTTTCCATGTATTTAAAAAAATGTTAACAAAAGGTTAAACTAGAGGTCTCCAATTTTCATTATGCACTGCACAAAATAGCTTTTAGAATTACACATTATAATTTTAGAGCTACACAATAAAATAACCCCCTAAATATAAACATTAATAATGATGAAAAATAAATATAAGATATATTTTTGTTATCATAACATCAACATTATAAAAATAATAGTTAGTTTATACGCATACGCGCATGCGTTTTCGCATCTTTAGATCGTTGGGATGTATTGGGTGCACCGGAGTCAGTCGCACTCCGGACTTTGTCCCGCCAACTCCGGTTAACGGATTGTTGTATGTGATACGATGTGAACTAACGCGTTTCAATACTTTCTAGTTCTTTGAGACTTGTATTAGTGTTACTTGAACTTTCGGTAGTTTAAATTTGTATTATCAATTTTGTCTATGTAAAATTAATAGTTTGTTATATGGACTTTTTTGATCAAGTGTGTTTAAATGAAGATAAAATTATTTTTGTTTTGGTTTTTTTTAATTTAAATTAGGTAGAACAAAATCTTAGCTTTTAATCGAACAGATAAATTTATATGATAACATAAAATTAATTTTACGTTCGTATAGATAAGGATAAATGTAATATTTGAAATATACGGAAATAACCCTTAATTACAATTTGAGATTAAAACTTTACATTGAGAGAATATTAATAACCTTTCTTCTAAATTAATGTAGAACTTATTTTTTGTTAGACTCTTTGTGAGAAATGCCTTCTATTGAATTAGTGAAAACGTACAACGAAAATAATTCAATTACTTTAGAAAATTTGAATTGAAAATTGCGACTGAGTTTTCAGTAAATATATTATCTCTTGATTCCTTCATTTTTGTTAATCTTGTTAATAAAATAAAAATAAAATTAACAATGACCTGGGAAAAATATATACATAGAAATTTAAGGAATCGATCCAATTTATTTTTTTCGCATTTTTGATTTGTTTTAAACAATAAATATTTCAATTGTAGTCTTAGATCATAACATGATAACTGCAATTTTTTGAAATGGCATCAGTTTTATTAATTTTTTTATTTACTGTTTCTTCGCAATATCGAAGATACGAGAAGCTTTGTGATCGTTTTAAAATGATATAAAAAAATTGTTTTTCGCATTTTAATTTTTTAAATTTATTTTAAACAATAAATATTTAAATTGTGCTCTTAGGCGAAACTGCAATTTTTTTAAGGGTATTTCGCAATATCGAAGATACAAGAAGTTTTGTGATCGTTTTAAAATGAGATAAAAAATTTTGTTTTTCGCATTTTTATTTTTTTATTTTTTTTAAACAATTAATATTTCAATTGTTGTCTTAAGTTATAACATGATAACTGCAATTTTTTTAAGGGTATAAATTTTATTCAAATTTACTTTTTTATTTATTGCTTCTTCGCAATATAGAAGATACGAGAAACTTTGTGATCGTTTTAAAACTAAACAAAAAATTGATCTCTGATTTAAAAATTTTAACTTGGTTATTTTTATCGTATTTTGAAAACATTAGTTTTTTTTTATTTGTTTAAACAATAAATATTTCATTTGTGGTCTTAGGTCATAACATGATAACTGCACTTTTTTTTGAAAGGATATCAGTTTTATTCAAATATCATTTTTTATTTATTTATTGCTTCTTCGCAATATTGAAGATACGAGAAGTTTCGTGATCGTTTTAAAATGAGAAAAAAGATTTAAAAATTTTAACTTGATGTTTCCGTTTCCATGTCAAGATAAACATTTTTCGTTCCGTGTCTGTCTGTCTGTGTTGTAGAGCATTCAATTTCCTATAATATAAGTGTGTTGCAAATTATTCTCTTAAAAAAAATTATCTCAATTTAATTTAAAAAAAAAATCGGCTTTTAGTTAATTGCTATTTATTTTGACATATTAAATGTCAATATGTCATTTCGACGTTTGCATAGCAGAAAAAATTAGATTTAGATTGAAATTGTCAAAAATTAAAAAAAATATTCGAAAACATATTAAATGGTTAACCCATCGGTGCTTATTAAAATTGATCAGTAATTAATAAATTATCTTTGATGAATTTAGCACGAGGAAGCACTGTACATTTAATTAGCAGATTTTTTTTTCACTTATTTATAATAAACAAAACATAAGAAAAAATTACACCAGAAAAATAAAAATATCAGTTATCATTTTATAACTAAAAACAACTATTAAGTTTTTAAACTTAATATTAACCAATCTTAAATAATTTTATCTTCATAATTCAGAGCAACTATGGGCTGAAAAAAATATGAAACATTGACGACAAAAAAAAACATCTTTACGATATAGTAAAAAAAAAATCTGATAATGTGATTTTTATGATAAAATTGTGTAAAATCCTAGTGTAAATATTTGTGTCGAACACAAGCTGGATTACATGTTCAGAATATAAAACACTATATTACATTATATATAATAATATTACGTAATATATTGTATGTGTAAAATAGTGTCAGTGTTTTTCGTTTTAAGTGTAGTGTTTGTTGTTTATATAAGAAAACAGGCCTGGTGTTGTGACATCATCCCCCCATCAGAAATGGTTTGAGTTTTGTTCATACATGAAGGAATTCATTTTGTATTATGTCATTCATATTAAGCTATATATTTTCAGCATCATAACTATGATAATCTTGAATATGAGTTGATGTGATTATGTCTCTTGGTTGGTTCTGTGTTTTGGTATCACTTATAGTTTGTAGTTAAGTGATGCTGTACTTAAGTATTATATAATATGAAACCGTTAAGATATTCAAGGAAATTTGTTATTAATAATATCACGTTTTAATGACTCATATGTGATTTTTTTCAATATGTGTACCAAAATTGAAAATTATTGACAAATATCGCACCTCCACAAAAAAGTTGTCACAACTGAAAAAATGTAGTTTTGAAGAAATAGGAATAAATGAAATTTGTATAACAATTTAGGTAAATAAAAATTGTAAAGGTAGGACTGATACACAGTATTTTTAATTTAAATATTTCAGTATTCTTGTGATGTTTGAAAAATAGTAACTATTATTAGAACGCTTAGTGATTAAGTATTTAAAAAAAAATAATAAAAAATGTTACATTTTTTTTAGAATATGCTAGTTTTGATGGTAGGTACATGAAGTACATTAATGACAATTTTTAGTAATTTGGAATCATTCTGTATATTTATCTCAAATATGACATTTTTTTGAGTTGTGACACTTTTTGCGGGGGTGCGATATGTAATAAAAAAATATGTAAACCAAAATAAAAATGTGATTTTTATTTTGGTTTATTTTTCATTGGGTTGAAAAATTGTTAACACGCAATATGTTTTCCAAAATTGAAAATTATTGATAAATATGATATCAGAATCAATGTAATGATGTAATAATATTGAATTTTGGTTTTGTATAGAATTTAATTTTGGTGTGTAGGGATTTTATTATTATTTTTGATTTTTTATTTATGGCAATTTCGAAAAAAATATTTTTTTTTGTTTGCAAATTTTAAACTTTATACAAAATACTAACGAAGAGAATTATTTATGTTTATAAAACGTTAAAATAAAATTAATAAAGTATTATTTTTTCATCTTTTATAATTTATAAGAATTTTTCTCAAACATAATGATCAATTTTTAAAAATTTAAAAAAATAACATATTTTTGTAGAGAGCAAAATTTGAATAAAGTTCGAACCAGATTATCGAGCCGCTCTCGATCCAGTCTCGTTCCAGTCAAATATTCAGGGTCCCTATTATCGAGAATATTTCGATTTGTGTTTTTCATTCGAAATTTTAAATTTTGCATGCCCAATGCTCTTGTCCAATTTTTCATTCGACATAGAAAAAAAAGTCGTATCGAGATTCGAGAATGCGGTATAATTTACACAATTGAAATTCTAGTAAATAACTAAGGCCCAAATTCTCGAGTTCGTTCGATTTTTTCTCATTCGAGATTACTAAACTAAAACTAAAAGTCCCTAAGTTGACTAGGATCTCGATTGTGTAAATTATACCGTATTCTCGAATCTCGATGCGACTTCTTTTCTATAGAAATGTCGAATGAAAAAACTCGACTGCTCCTAGGCATGCGATTTAAAAATTCGAATCAACATATTCTCGAGTGATATTATTTTTTACAAATAAGTCAATTAAAATACAAATGTTTGAAATAAAAATTATCAAGAACGAAAACTTCATGCTATGAAGTGAATATTAACTACTTTGATATATATACATAAAGTTAAAACAATTATATTATGCGTGAATTATAACATGAACTATATTAATATTAATCATTTTAATTAAATAAGATTAATCGATATTTCAAACCTTCTCATATGCCTTACACTGTGCTACATAAAGCAATAAACAAAAGTTATATAGTGAACTTAAGACAGAAGTTATTTAATAGGTATGCGAATCGATACGAACGCGTGGCCTGGAGACACTGCAGGATATGAACCACCACCACTACGTAATATTACTCCAGCCTTGCAATGATAATTGCCCAAGGATGTAAAGCAGCGCCCCTTCGTGAAGCCATACTTCTTCGTTTAATGAAATATCAATTAATGCGTTACCGACATATATACATACATACATGTATCAACAATCGTTGGAAAGCGAGTGTGTAGGTGGATGTGTGCGTGTGTGTATGTACGTGACAAAGGGGGTGTAGACGGGTGGGAGTTTCCGAACCGTTAATTCAATAGTTTCCGATGGGAAACCTGTAATGTGCGACTGTAAGTAGACAGGACCGTAATCGTGTTAGATTATAGGTATATTGATTTTGGTATATTTATATAATATATCGTTATATGTACAGTGACTTCCATAAGTGGTCGTTCAGTTTATATTGAAATTTGCTTATGGGTCAGTCCGGGGTGACTGGTGTGACATTTCATAATTTCTAAATAATACTAGTTAACCCTTAATTACTCGCGCTGGTGTATTTTGTACACCAGTAACGCATTTTCTGCGATTACTAATTGCATAAATTTTTGTGTGACTACACCCCTATCTAACATTTATTTAGTCATTCTAGAGTGTGATAGGAATCCGTCAGTCAAAATTTGAGGATTGTAGCAGTTTGTATTAATTTTTACTTACTAAATGTAGGTGGTATTAACGCACAAATAGCAGCATCCTAAGCGAAGAACCGCGTTTTTGAAGACATAAGTGATGCTGCTGATGGAAGACATCTTGTCAAAAGAGCAAAATTAAAAAAATTATCAACAAAAATCAAATTTTTTTGTGAAAAAATAAAATAAAAAAAAACGGCTACGTGCAACGATAGCTACATTCATATAGATATTGATAATGTTTTTATTTTTTTTTTCATATAACCCTTCTCGAAATTTCGAGTGAACCATAGAGAAAAATATTTTTCAATAAAAATTGATATTAAATAAGTTAAATATATACTTAATAAAACGTCCTTTACTTGATTCAAAAATAGTTAGTTATATCTGAGAAAAAAATTCCCAAACATTGACTATTTTTTGACCCGTCACAGTGGCTATCCCCCTTTAACTAACTAATGTAACATTAATTATTGAAATTGACGTAATTTTTATTTGAACAAAATAAGCTCCGCTCTAGAAAAAGATAACAGATGATGTTAGTGTTAATATTTTCAAATTTGTTGTAAACAATTCTCACCTTTAGGGTGGCAGACGACTTATGACGCCGATGGTACATAAAATCAAAATTACCAGGAAAGGATTAATTTTGTACGTGTTGAAAACAAAAATAAACTATATCCGGTTGGGAAATGGCATATTTGTTGTATTGTACATATATAGAGCTACTAAAACTAAAAAAAATGATAAATGCGGATATATGATTTAAAAATGTATATTTACATAAACAAAATTCAAATGAGAAAACATATGCACATTATTCGATAATTTTTTGCTCGTTAGATAGAAACACAAACTGGATATGGGTTGTACACATTAAGTACAAAGCATAACGGGATTTATCCCATTCTAAAGCTATAAATGCAGCAATAAAAAGCATTAATAAATTTGCCTGTCGTGCTTTTCTTAGGATTATTTTTGAGGGTCGTAACCCCGCGCATATTTTTGACAAAGAACATTATTTTCTCTTTTGTTTGGAGATTGTGTTCTCTGCCATAACTTGCAAACTTGAAGATGTTGTTTTATATAGTTTTTATTCTATTTTGTAAACGTATGGTTTATATGACCATTCGCTGTATTGTGTGGACATTCTTTGGAATTATTGTATTATAATAAAAGCATTTTTATGGGTAGTTGTTTGGAAAATCAAACTACATATAAAAAAATTAATATAAACTGTGTTTTTTAATGTATATTTTTCTTCTTCGCAATATCGAAGATATGGGAAGCTTTGTGATCGTTTTCCCAGTGTCCTATTTATAGGACATCATATTTTCTAATTTTTTTCTCTGATATAATAACGTTGTTGATTTGATTTACATTAATAATATGTTTTTTAAGTCTCTCTACTTACAATAATTTTTAAAACGAACTCTAGAGTTTATTCAATGATAAGTTATAACACTTTTAAAGTAACCGTGTAATTATTCCAGCTAGCTGACATTTATAGTTACATTTTTTTCACTTAATAAAGCGTTTTTAATTTGACGAAACTATACATAATATTACTTATGAAAGTGTAAATAAAGCATAAAAATATCAATAATTTCAAAAATAAATCCAGGTACAGACTATCGTCGTTGAAAAAAGTGCTGCCCTATAAATATGACATTGGGTTCTCATGATAATAATTCAGTCTGCGATTGATAATTATTTTGTATTGAATTTATCTTTTTGGTAATATTTTTCAACAAGAATTGAGAACTTGATCAAAAAATTCGAAGAAATAAAAAGTCAGGAAGCAATGGTTTAATGCATAGGTGCCCAACCTTTTGAGCTTTGTGGGCCGCAGAGCGCAAAAAATAGCGAAAAAATTTGTTAATGGCCGCAAAAAAATTTGAAGACCTTTTTTTTCGTTATTGACGTAATTATTTTATAAAATTATTAATTTTTTTGTACCTATAATTTATATTTTATAAAATAGAAATATTATATTTCTACTTTATAAGGGTAAAAAAATCGCGGGTTGGACAAGCCTGGTTTAATGTATATTTTCCTTCCTTGCAATATCGAAGATACGGGAAGCTTTGTGAAAAAAATTTGTTCACTGATTTAAAAATTTTAACTTAATCTTTCCGTTTCAGGCTATGACAAACATTTTTTGTTCCGTGTCTGTCTGTCTGTCCCACGAATCCTTGTCACTCGCATAACTCATTAATTAATTAACCGATATTAATGAAACTTGGTTAGTTGGTTGGATCTGGCTTGAGGACGATTCTATTTCAAAATCATCAAAATCGTGTGTAAGGGGAAGGGGTAACATCCTAAAATATTTATTTAATCAAGATATCCCAAGAACGACACATATTACGTGAAAATTGTATAGAATCTTTTTTGTGTAGCATTCAATTTCCTATAATATATGTCACCTATGGGTCAGTCCGCGGTGACGGTCGTGACATTTCAACTCGGATTGGAGTTCATAATTTCTAAATAATACTAGTAAATAACATGGTTTTACCTTTTTTCTGTAGATCTTAATGCAAAGAATAAAAAGTCTACAGTTATTTTACAAAAAATTGTCAGCGTTCAAAGCTCTGTGACGGTTGTGACGCCAACTATTGCAAGTTTAGCAACCTCTATCCAAAAACCCGAAAGTTTAGCGAAAATATTGAAATTACTTTATAATAATCATACTTTAATATGTTACGAATAAATTATTTTTTAATTACACAAGAGCATCAGGTAAATACGTAATCTACTTAACTGGTTATTACCCAACAAACATTTTGACGGTTGTGACAGAAAATTGTGACGGTCGTGACACGTTGAATAAAAGGATACAATAAGAGTACTATTTGTGTGTTTAATTGCTTATTGATATTATGAACTAATACTTATAACAATTATTTATCAAATACATCAATAGACTCATTAAATTTATAATAAATGCGGTTACCCTTAGTCATTATTGTTGGTGAGGGTAATTTTTTTTTAATTCTGTCAAACGTCACGTTTGATATGTAATTGTCAAAGACTTCTAATAGTTTGCCACGAGCGTCACTTCTTGTCAAGTAAGTAATTGCGATTTCACATTATTTGTTGTCTTTTTCGAAAAAAAAAATTAAATTTTTTGTAATATTTTGAAAATTAATTTAATTTTTTTTAATTTTCTTTTGGTTTATGAAAATTGATGTTAAATAGCTTGTTAATTTTTTATTTTAGTATTCATTTTCGTAAATTTTTTTTTAACTATCTGGTATCGATTACCGCGGACTGACCCCTATGTTTGTTGTAAAATATTCCCTTACAAAGATTTATCACATTTTTTTTTTAATTAGATAAGTTCAAGTAGAATAAAATGATCACTTGGTGGTTACGTAACTAGGGGGAGGGGGGAACAGAAAAACGTTACGGCGCGTTACATGGGAGGGAGGGGGGGGGGTTAAAAATCTCCAAAAATTGCGTTACGTAATACTTGAACGCTCCCTAAACTACAGGGTGGCCAGTTTCTGGAAAACCGGGAAAAGTAACAGAATTTGGTTGGAAGTCAGGGAATTTTTTATAAAAATGGAAAAACCACACATTTTTAAAATTTTTATCGAAATTTTAAATAAAAAACAGGGAAAAATGTAAAAATTCTCTTGGGAAACCAGGAAAAGTCAGGGAAATTTGTTCCAGAGAAATACTGGCCACCCTGAACTAATTTTTCTTTAATTTTAAATTGTTTTAGTATTCAGAGGTCGATATTTTCTAAAGCATTACCTCCCTAAATGACTGCAATCAATATCCTTTATAATGAGTATCGTAAATGTTTTATAAAATCTTCGTCCCTAAAATGGGATGCGGGATAATCCCCAAGACGAAATGGGCTTATAAAATATGTCAAATTCGCTTGCGGTAATCAGGGTTTTCCACGACGATTCGTAGTGATTACATAAAATCATTTCAAAATCCATTTACCTATTGATTTTATTAATGACTCGCTAATGCACGCCCTTTTGTTTCAACTTTTATGACCTAATTATGGTAAAGTGAAACTTTAGATCATTTTTACTATTACATAGGTACCAAATAAAACAAAATATGTATCTCAAAATTGTATTAACTTATAACAATCTTAACAACCAAGTGTTTTAAAATATTAATTAGAGCTATTACGGGATTTCCCCGATCATTTCGTGTGTAAATAGTCGTAACTCACAATCAGTTAAAGTTATTCGATCATTAGATCAATGAATAGATAAAAGTCCTAAATTTTTATATGTTATTTATTGATAACTCATATATGGTATTTTACTTAATATTGCACGTATGGTTTTTGAGTAATTGGAGTTTTTAACACACGATAAATGAGAGAACTTGCCGAAAGTGCTCTATTTATTGAAATTCTACATAATTGACTATATAGAGACGTTCTAAAAATTAATTATTGGAAAATTCAACCTTTTTAAATACTTTAAAAATTATAAAACAAATACATTCAAGAGTAATTTATTCAAAATAATGAAAAACCAGCTCTGCCATTACAGCAAATTAGTACATCTTATTATTATATACCGTTCTGTCTTTTTCAATTTTCAAATTAAATTAAACTTTTTTTTTACTTTTAATAACTAACAAAGTAAAATATTCTAGGTACAGGGCCGACAAGAGGGCGATGCAGACGATGCAAATAATCGGGGCCCGGGACCCGAAGGGGCCCGGACTGAATCTATTCTCAAACAAAACAAAAAATTAATATTGAAAATTACTTGAATGATGAAATTTTAAAATAGTTCTGTTAATGACAGCTATAAAAATCGTCATCATAACAGGCCCCTTGTTAGAGAATAATTTTAATTTTCACAAAAGTGGAAGATATAGAAAATTTTATCTAAACCAAAGAAAATAATTATAAATATTTTTATCTAAACCAAAGAAAATAAATATAAATATAGAAGAACAAACGGTATGGAGAAAGATTTAACATTCGGGCTCCAGGGGCCCGGCCCTTTGCATTTTGGTAAAAAATTGACCAACATGATTTAAATTTAAGTAAATTTTGAATCAAAGAACTACATCATTTTATTGAAATACATCTGGAAAAATATTAGGTAATTCATTATAGAAAAAAGGGAGATGCCCCCCATAACTAATTAGCTAACTAACCAAATTATATGTTTACGTTATTTTACAAACGGTTGTGTTTTTACTGAGGCAAGTGTAAGATTTAAATTTTATTATTAACGCTCAATGTCAAAAATACGTTTCAACCATTCAATTTATTAAGTACCTAAATAATATTTTTTTTACAAAATAGATAACTTTCTGAAGAATATTTCTTCTTGTTATTGAAGGGTTAAAATCAAAAGTTTCTAGAACATTTTTGTTGCATTTTAGGAGACCTATCTAAAGACCCCATACGATGGGGTAAGTGAACAATAAATTGAGTACATTTTTTAGTCTATGGGAGAGGGGTCAAAAAAAATTTTTTTTTACATGTTGCATCGGGGCCCGGTTTGGCTCTCGGCGGCCCTGTCTAGGTATTATGTAGGTACATGCATTTTGAATATAAATAAAAAACAATTTTTTTATAGTGTGCTAGACGTATAAACTTAAACCTACAAAACAATGTTTGAAACAAAAGTTGTTGAAATTTGTATCTTCTATAATATTTATAAGTGCTATTTTTGTTATAAGGCCGTTGGGAAAGGAGAAATTTACGAAAATGTTATTTGTATGACCTTTAAATAACTTTTGAAGTACGCACAATATCGATAGAGGTTTTTGACACGTTATTTAAAATTTAAAACATAAAAATAAAGATAAATACGGAATAATTAGCTTTCTCACAGAAATTCTAAAATAACGACTACACACAAAAAAACTGTATTGGACCAAGAAAATCTTGTTTTGTATATAACTAAAACAATATTTTCTTAATATAAGAAAAGTACTCTTAATCCAACTACATTATTTCTTCGTCCAAGAATACTATAGTTGGTTTAAGGTAGTTGGTCCGTAAACATTGTTTCGTCAGATTTTGTTTAAATTGCACAGGAATATTCCCTGGATTAATATCTGAAAAATAGCCCATTTTTATTAAACTTTACCATCTCAAAGTCATGAAAAACGATCTCAAAGTTTATATTTTTAACACAGCTTATATGGACTAACCGTCCACTAACGTAACGTTTTATTAGATAAAATTTAAACGTAGCGTCAGTTTTTCATAAAAAACTGACATGTTGTAAATTTTTTTGAAAGAAAACACTATACAAAAAATTGGAATTATTGACCATCCCGTTATTCAGATCTAACCAGATTTAACTACTAAACCATCACATAAATTACAGTATTGTTGACAATGTGGCAACAACGTATTCATTTGATTATAGTAAAAAATACACGAAATAATGAAATAATTTTTTACAAAATATGATAAGTGGATTGAAGGGAATTATAATCGATTTCATTAATAATAATTATTAATATATTCTGTGGTAGCTTAGATGATAAAATATAATCATTTGACAAGTAGTTAATAGTAGATAATGTACAGCGTTGCCATGATCATTTCTCTAAATTAAAAATATGTACTCATGGCCTAATGTGATCACATTATGATGGACCAACTACTTTAAGAATATATTTCTTATCTTAACCCATTAGTGACCAAACAAAAACCAATATGTTTATGACGATAATGAGTTTTTATCAGCAATACATACAAGTACAAAAATACGATAATACATACAAAATTTTTAATTTTTTATTTTTGGAGGAATTATAGGGGTGTACTCAAATGGGTACACTGAACACTGGTCACTTACAGGTGAAATTTTTCAAAAGATGGCCTTTCGTTGGGAAGTACTTTTTTGCATTTTTTACATGATCAACGCATTCTAGCGTGGCAAAGAACGCATCGTAATGGCTTTTTTCTTGAAGCAAACCTTCCACTTTAGATTACGATGGACGAGTTGATAGTCTATGAGGTCCTTGCGTAAGGTAAAATCTTGGTATATTTCGATTGGTCCATGGGATCTTCTCTAGATAAAACATGTAAACGCCAAGCATTAGCAATTTTCATGTCCACCATGTATGTAAACAATACCCACCACCAGTGGCGTAAATAGGGGGGGGGGGATTAAGGGGATCAATCCCCTCCATGAGTCCAATTTTTGTACTTTGCACCAGATAAAAGATGATTTTCATAATGAAAAATATAATTTTATGAGATTTAATACTGCCATATCCCCCCCCATCGCAAAAAGCTATCTACGCCACTGCCCACCACCATTTTTTCCCATGAATACCAATTCGATAAAGTGATATAGATTGGTCAAGTTCGTCAACACCACCGATATTTCTGTTGTAATTTTGAAAAATATATTTTTTCAAAAATTTACACTGGCGCTGGCGTAAGATTTTTTAGTGATTCTTTCACTTATTCCTTCTGAACTTTAACCTCGTCATTTGCGTGGTGTCTTGCTGAATATGTAGGGGGAGACTTTTGCCGAACAGGATTATTCGGTTGCTGTAGTCGCATTTTTTTGCAGATAACAGCTCATTATCGCTGCTATCGTCAGATCTAGAGGGACTAACTCATCTAATATTGACAAAAATCTCGACGGCAGTGGCGTAGTAAGAAAAATTTTCCAGGGAGGGGGTAGTATGTTTCGGAGGGTTGGGGGGGGGGTATTTACATATATATGTGTTAAATTTTGGAAGGTATTTTGAACTGATATTTTCTCAAAACATACGTTTTCTTTAGGACATTGAACATTTCGGGGGGGGGGGGGGTTGTCCCCAAAACCTCCCCGTTACTACGCCACTTCTCGACGGTGCCCGAAATGTCTTGAGGTAATGCTGCGCTCGCCAAATCAACTTCTTATTCATCAGTCGCGAAACTAGGTTCTGGTGGTATGATGGCTAAATCGTAATCAACATCATCCTCACTATCTTCTAAAATTTCATCGATAACTTCTACAAGTCCTCTAAAATTATTTCGGAGATTGGATTCTTTTCGATTCATTTCTGACGATTACGAAAAATTATATTATATTACAGCCAAGTGACCACTGTACTCAAACAGGTACACTTATGTTTAGACACCGATAACTCTAGATACAATAATTATAACATCCAAATGCTTATTGTATATAATAGGTCACTATATAATCTAACATAAACAATGAAAACAAACACCATACAGACTGTTTATATTATTGTTATAAACAAATTAGTGTACTTACCTCAGCATAGCGGTAAAACCGCCATTTTAAAACCTCACAAAAATCAATCTATACGACACTAATCTCTTATTTATTTTTTTTATGATAGAATATACTTTCGTTAAACAACCCAAATGATTACTTATACTTTGTTTTGAAAAAACAAAAATCTAGACAATATTTATATACTGTACCCAATTGAGTACAGCGGTAATGAATGGGTTAAGAAAATATTGTTTTCGTTATATACAAAACAAGATTTACTTGGTTCAAGTAAACCTTTCTACCTGTGTATGTAAATACATTTTTTTTATGTTTTTTTTAAAATGGTAATTACGGCCCTGAAGTAATTGTAATTTAGTGTAATTATAACATAGAGTTGTTTATGTAATGCGTGTACACACTACACACACACCCAAAGCGACCAACTAACTGTTTAGGTCAGTTCTGTAACACAGAAATGTACTATCGTTGTTGTACTGCCCATCGACAATCATTACTACGAGTGTTTTTGGCTTTGAATTCCATTACCTCGGGTGCAGTACCGTAGTCTAGGGTGTTAACTGAATTATTCTGGACCATATAACAAACTTTATCTAATTTTGGACTTGTAATTTAATTTTGTCGCTGTTGAATTATAAAATATTGTTTTAAAATTAAATTATGTAGGTATGCTTGGACTGCCAAGTAAAGAATGTTTTAAATTTTTATACAAATATTATCGAATATATTTAATGTTATTTCTTTTTTATAGAATAGAATTATCTACTTGGTTATACATTTTTAAACATGAATCTATATTTTTTTTTATTTTTTATTTTGATTAAAATATATTGAAAACCTGCCGTGATGGTATAGAAAAAAAAATACTTCGTTACCTAGTGTTATTGATAATTATAATCGACGAGATTTATAAATAAATGTCCTATCGTCTCGTTCTTATCTCGTTAAAATAGTATCTGGTTTTTGTCTCGTTAAGGCGACGATACCGACAAAATTCAATTCTTATGGCTCCATGTCTCTGGCACCCTCTTTTTTGAAATTTGAATTTTATTATATGCAGTTCGTTTGCGCTTCGTTTGTGCACGTTTGTGCAGGAAATCCTTTCGTTTGTGCTTTAACCCTTTAGGAGATATTCAAAAAAATCAAATGGGGGGCCGTAGACATGCGAGCCCCCCCATTTTTGGAAATTCGAATTTTAATATACAGGGTGTTCGCGGGAACCGAGTGATCATTGCTAACTTTGTTATTATTGGAGCTAGAAGATCGGTTAAATGTACAAAGTATCAGTATTTTTTCCGGGATGAATAATAGCGGTGTCAAAAAAACAATTGAATGTCAAATTTCAGAGATATATTGAAATATAACATTTTTTTAAATGGAACACCCTGTATATTATTATTGAATTTTGTAGCTGAGGATGTTCTCTTTATAAAAGTGTAATACATGTATGATGGTAAAATTGATAGAAAACAAGTTATAACAAGTATAAAATTAATAGAAAATATCGAAAATCAGTGTGCTATGAAGATTTAATAAATTGAGAACAAATGATTAAAACATTTAAAACAATAGTTTAAGGTTTTTATGTCATTTGTTCGCAAATTTTAAATGTTTTTGATTTTAATTGATAACGAAAAAAATTATTTATTATAATTAATTATATTTTTTTATGAATAATGCTCAAAAATGTTAAAAATCTGCAAAATAAGGCACAAATATCTGAAATTATTGTTTTAAATTTTTTGATCATTTGTTTGTATTTTATTAAATCTTCATAGCACACTGATTTTAAATATTTTCTATTAATTTTATACTTGTTATAACTTGTTTTCTATCAATTTTACCATCATACATGTATTATACTTTTATAAAGAGAACATCCTCAGCTACAAAATTCAATAATAATATACAGGGTATTCCATTTAAAAAAATGTTATATTTCAATATATCTCTGAAATTTGACATTCAATTGTTTTTTTGACACCGCCATTATTCATCCCGGAAAAAATACTGATACTTTGTCTATTTAACCGATCTTCTAGCTCCAATAATAACAAAGTTAGCAATGATCACTCGGTTCCCGCGAACACCCTGTATATAAAATTTTCATCGTTTGTGCTTTAACCCTTTAGGTGGTATTCACAAAAATCAAAGGGGGTGCTGTAGACATGCGAAAAATGTCTACGGCCCCCCATTTGATTTTTTTGAATATCTCTTAAAGGGTTAAAGCACAAACGAAAGGATTTCCTGCACAAACGTGCACAAACAAAGCACAAACGAACTGCATATAATAAAATTCGAGTTTCAAAAAAGGGGGTGCCAGAGACATGGAGCTAAATCTTATAGGGATTTCATGAAAAAATATTTTATTATGTCTATAACTGCATTTTTTTATTACAAACACGATTTTTTTGGTACTCGATATAAACGCATTAACAGACAGACAAACAGACAGAGAGGCGTTGCATTTTATAATATGTATTACATATAACGTCTCTCTCTCTCTCTCTCTCTCTCTCTCTCTCTCTCTCTCTCTCTCTCTCTCTCTCTCTCTCTCTCTCTCTCTCGCTCTCTCGCTCTCTGTCCGTCTGTCTGTCCGTTAGTGCACCTATCACTAGAGAACCACTTATCCGATTTACGTGTTTTTTTAAAATCATAAAAAAAAATTTTGTGCAGGTTTTAGTATATATTTTGTTACGTTAGGTAACATAAGGAATAAGCAGTGACGATAATAGTAAATAAAGTCGGAAAAAAGATATCCACCAGCGTTTTTTTTTGCAAAACCGTTAAATATTGAACAATATAATGTAATTAAGAATTGTGTAGAATATTTTTTTCAATGCGGGCACAGCTAGTAAATAAAATTAATATATCATTATATTGTAACTATTCTTTCTTCTTATTTCATGATACAATATTTGTTTATATTTATTCATATTCCATAAAATCCATCATTTTCTATAACATAAACCATATTCATAGGTAGGGGAACTTGGGGAATGGTGGGACACGTTTTTTGTATGGCCCATAACTTGTTTAAAAATTTATATTTTTTCAAATTTTGAAGATGTATGTCATAGTACGTGTTGTAATCTAACTTTTAGCTGCCACAGTTTGTTGAAATTTTGAACGACTGTAAAACTTTACTATGTTTTTCGAAAACGTTAAATTTCGACATTCTAAAAAAAGTTGGGGAATAGTGGGACAGGAGCCAAAAATGAAAAATATGAATGTGAAATTCTTATTGGAAAGTCCAGAATGACAAAAATTGTAATTATGATAAAGAAGGAATAAAACAAACCGTGGGGTGTGACCTTTGAGGTCCAAACAGCCGACTCTTCAGCATGGTAAAACTATTAATACTTAAATACTGATTATATCCACCGTAGGCATTAGGGTTGTTTCTTTTGCATTAAAGAATGACTAATATGCATAAAAATGCGATATTGATTTGAGAAACATCAAAAAATACGTGTCTTACTATTCCTCAAAATAAGTGTCCCGCAATACCCCAAACGCTATGTTTACAATTCGACATAAACTATAATTGACACAGTGTATTCATGCCAAATTCCTTTTGCAAGACGAAATGTCGAGGGCAAACGGTAATTATGCCCATATAAAACTTTTTTTTCCTGCCAAAATGTTGTAAAAACAACGCAAATATGAACAGTGAATAAAACTTTTGAACAATCAATTAAACACTTTTTGATGCAGAAACTCTCACGATACATGTAGATGTGGCTATTACTGATGAAAACTAAGCATATAAAGAGACAAAACTATACCAGCTGTTTTATTGTTTTTAATTTATAGAAAGATGGCGAAATTGACGTGTCCCGCTATTCCCCAATGTCCCACCATTCCCCAAGTTCCCCTACTTATAATGTACTATAATGGTTTGTAAATATTTAAAAACAACATTAAAATGTATCGATATTATTGTATTTTATATGGACCAGTTTCATTTTGAAAAGAAAACAATTTTGTTTTTGTATTTTTCATTTGGAATTTGATAAATTCGTAAATCTTAAATAAAAATATCAGTAGCGTTTTTTTTTTTAATAATTATATATAATTATAAATCATGAAATATATTACAAATTTTATAACAAGCGATGTGTTTTGATTAAATTTTAAAATTACTGTAAATTTTAATTATCTTTTATGTTTTTACATTCAATTTTCTAGACGTCGGCTTATTTTATCAGTTCAACGAGTTGAAATGAATTGCATCACATAATTTTAGGAAAAAAAATGTTCTTTCGCTTGTATTGATTTTTTATACCCCATTATTTGCGCAGAATGTAGGGAGAAAGTATATTTATTATGTTAGCCTATATAATTTCTTATACGTTCATATGTGTGCGAATATAAAAGGATACTTTTTTTCGTTTTTGTTTTGTAATATAACAATTTAATTAATAAGTATCGTGAGACAAAAATCAAACAGTAAAAAAATGAAACTATTTGGTTTTTATTTTTATATGATTTTTTTTTCTTCCAATTTTATTTTTAGTTAGACATAAAAAATTATAAAATTGATACATTTTTTGTTTCTGTATTTTAACAAAGTTATTTAATTAATATTGATTACGAAAAAATATAAAAAAGTAGATACTGAAACTATTTGGTTGTTATTTTAATTAAAAATCTTTTTTACTGAATTTTTTTTTCTTTTAATTTTGTTTTTAGTTAGATATAGAAAAACGCTTGTATTTAAATGCACTTTTTTTCAATAATAAACATTTTTTAGTTTTTATTTAATCGTTTTCACTTATAACAAATATACTGCACGAAAAATTAAAACAAATTATATCACTTTAAATAAATAGTTTTCACTAAAAATAAATAATTGCTACTAAATAAAATAATACTTTGCACTTGACTTAAATTTGGACCTGTCGAATTTAAGAACTACATTTTTTTGTATTTTTTGTGATTTTTGTAATGTTCTGTATTTTTACCTAACCTACCTTCTAACCTCCTTCCTTTGGCCCAAATAGATTTGATATTTTTAATGTGATTTTTGTGTTTTTCTATATTTTAAAACAATTAAATATTCGCCTTATGCATTAAAAAAAATAATATGCAACGTATTGAAATTTATATTCGATGTACAAAGTGAATACTATCGAAAATATAGTGCAATTAAACATTACCTATGATTTAATTAATAATTATTAAAAGATAATATCAGATAAATGTATAAAATGAAAGTAGTTGGTTTTTGTTTTGATTAAAATCTTTTTACTGATTTTTTCTTTTTTTTTAATTTTGTTTTTAGTTATGCATAAATTAATTATAATTGTGTTAGTGTAGAGTGTAGAGGTTTGACACATACATACAATAACATATATGATTGGACAAACATATCTAAATTCAATTATAAATTTGTTTGAACAGTTGGTGAAATGTTTGAACTAGTAACTATGCCTCATTTCAAATTGGTAATGTCAGTTTATAACTGAATGTTCGGTAATTATCAATTGCTATTGTGGTTGAGCAACTATCTAGATTACTGGAACGTTCATTCCAGACATTACCGTAATCATTTTTAATTACTTTTCCTTGTATACAATAATTTATGTAGTAATTGATAGTCATAGAAAATTGTTGTAAATTACAAATGAAAAATTATACAATTGACTGTTAAAAAATATAAAAATTGATATCTCGTTTTTATTTGTAGAAATTGTTAAACAATAAAAACAATATACTAATGAATAACCTTTTAACACTAGAAAGACTGGAAAATCTACCTACCTACATAGACGGCGACCGGTCAAATGACTACAAATTTACTAAATATATTTTTTATGAGTAATTAATAAATGTCAAGTAAAGAAATAAAAGTAGATGTAATGTATGTTTAATTTTAATATTTATACACAATTTTTACATGTTACAAGAGCCGCAAAGCGGTTTTTTACAAGTATAAGTATCGCATACTTTATTAGTTTTATTTTTACATTTCTGAAAAAGACATTCTCGCCTTCTTTGAATTTCCTGGGCTTTTTTCACAAATTACTCACAATAATATCGATACACAATTACAGGCTTATTTGACTGACAATTCATATACGTATTTATTGTTGTAGCCTCTCATACAACAATTAAAAACATATTTATCAGATCATAGCCGTCAAAAGACCGCCGCCGTCTTTGTCGGTATATCAACATTTCAAACAATAAAGAAAATATATGTGAATTATTTTGATACATAGTTTCATTTAACTACTAGTATTAATAAAAGTCACAAAGTCTCATTACGGTAAGTCAAATAGTTTTTGAATTATTCAATATTGAAATTGAAATTACCGTCAAATAACTGCTCCCGTCTTTCTAGTGTTAAGGAGGTAGATATTAAAGGGTGCGATGCTGTATTTGCGAAAACGGTGCGGGTAGGAGTGAAGACAAATGAGCATTTGAAATCACTCTTTCTCTTTTTTTCATACACTTTACCTAATCATTCTGAATATCCTCAATATTATATCCTCAAATTTGATTAATATCCTCAATATTATATCCTATAATATCCTCAAATTTTCAACAAATTCTTTCTGTCACATCACTTTGAAAAGTCCTGTCATGTTTTATGAAATTATACAGTTCTCATAAGAATGCATGTTAATTTGTTTATTTAATATCTCTTAAACTATTCTAATGATTGAAATTTTGCTATTTTCTTAAATACTTTATTTTGTAAGTTTTTTTTTAAATATTAATGTCTTGTTATTTTCAAAGTTTTATTGAAATCTCTATGTTATTTTTCTATCGGTGTTAACCACCTTAGTATCATATACTTAATCAGTAATAAAATTGTTATTTCTATCGACCATTAAATAAACTATTTTATGTTTCCCCTTTTCAGAGGAACTATTTCCTTTAATTTTACATGGCATTGAGTGACGATTGGGGACTGTGAAATTGATGATTTTTTTCTTCACAATATAGACCAAAGCAAGGTGAAGTGCGGTTTTGTTGATTTATTTTATACTTTTTTTAGGTAATTTATATACTTGGATAAAAAATGCATTCACGTGTTTGTTTATGTTCTGTATTTTGGTTTGAGATTACATCATTTTTTATTTTTTTTTATGTTTTATGTATACGCTTACACAACTGAAAATGTATATGTTATTAATTATTGCATTATTGTTGGTAAGTTTTGATTCTGTCTTTTTTTTGTATTTGAAACGTTTTTCTATCGATAATCGAAATTTGATGAATGAAATTTTATGATTTTTTTTTGTGTTTTAGATTTGGTTGAAAGTATATTTTTTATTAAAAAAAAGATGTGAAAAGTTGAAATTTTCAAACCGCAGGTCTGTATCTCAAACCGTTCTTGAGATATCGCCTCTCAAAGTTTTGATTTTTTCAAAATTTTTGAGAAAAATGACCATAACTTTTGAACATGTGGTCGAATTTGATTTTTGTTGACAGATTTGGAATCAGCGTGTCAAAATCTATATAATAACATATATTATACTTTAAAATTCGACAAAAAAAAATTTGGCAAAAATTGGCATTTTTTTAATTTTTTCGATTTCCGACCAAACATTTTTTCTTGACTTTTCAATTATTATACATGTCATTATATAGATTTCGATACGATGATTTCAAATCTGTCAACAAAAATCAAATCCGACCACACGTTCAAAAGTTATGAACATTTTTCTCAAAAATTTTGAAAAAATTAAAACTTTAAGAGGTCATATCTCAAGAACGGTTAGAGATACAAAACTGCGGTTTGAAAATTTCAACTTTTCACGTCATTTTCTATATAAAAAACATACTTTCAACCAAATCTAAAACAAAAAAATTCACACAATTTTTCGATTTTCGATAGAAAATCGTCTCAAATTCAAAAAGAAGACCTGTCCAAGGCGGCTATTACACTATCAAAGAAATGTGATAAAATTTCTTTGATCAAAGAAATATGACAGTGTAATACGTCAACTTTTATAATATTTACCTTCATAATATTTCTGTTATCATAGATAATGCCAGATTCTTATATTTAATCAAAGTTTTTTGACGGATAAATCAAAATGGCGACTGAAAAGTGTTCGTGGACGGTTTCGGCTACGAAATTACTTATAATTTAATATATGATCAAATCTTTGTCAAAGATCTTTGACATATTTATTTGATAGTGTAATAGCCGCCCAACTGACAATAAATTTATGTATAAAAAAATGTAATAGTATTAAGAGATATTAATTATATTCTTAATAACAATATTTAACTTATATTATAATTATTGAAAAAATAACACTGGTCAACAGAAAAAAAATGTTGTTTTGGCGCAAAGTTAAGATAATGTTTTCTTGGGTAATTTAGGCTCACTGATTCCGAAAATGACCATCATTATTTTTTCCTAGGTCTAGTTTTCGAGATATTTGGAAAAAACCATTTTTTCAAAAATGCAAAAATTAAAAAATTATAACCGTCATTTTTTATTCAAAAATTTCATTGAAAAGATAATTGAAACTTGCTATGTACACTAAAATAATATTTCGAAACATTTTCAAGTACATTTTCCACGAGAAAATGGAAAAAAACACGTTCAACAACAAAAAAACATGGATTTTTCATGCAAAATTGGTCATTTGGCGAACTTTGACGTGCTGTTATTTGCAAAATTTCCAATGAATTATGACATAAATTATCAGGATCATAGCCTCATGTCTGCCATTTGACATATCAAAATTTCAAAACAATCGTATAAAAATTGTCCAAATTATGTTCAATAATGTATGACTCGGTCGAAAATGCGCACATTATACCTTTAGAGATCAATGCGATAAAATGCCTGATTTCTTAGAACAGCATAATAAGGAACAGTAATATTGTTTGATATTTTTTATTTCTTTAATTCTAATGATTGTAACAGTACATTAGTCTTGATATTAAATTTCCATCCACCATTATCAATCAACATCAACAAATTGTCTTTTCAATGATTTTCTACTGACTGGTGCGTTTGGTCGGCTGCGCTGAAGGCTCCAGCAGTAGTCCGCCGTCATGTGGATGTTCCATTTCCCTTGGTTCCTACTTTCCATTATTTTTGTATCCTGGTGGAACCTTTCTCATTGCTCTTCACTGACATTACCAAGGTTTTCTTGGATCCAGTTCAAGTGACTGCGCAAAATCATTGAAAAGACAATTTGTTGATGTTGATTGATAATGGTGGATGGAAATTTAATATCAAGACTAATGTACTGTTACAATCATTAGAATTAAAGAAATAAAAAATATCAAACAATATTACTGTTCCTTATTATGCTGTTCTAAGAAATCAGGCATTTTATCGCATTGATCTCTAAAGGTATAATGTGCGCATTTTCGACCGAGTCATACATTATTGAACATAATTTGGACAATTTTTATACGATTGTTTTGAAATTTTGATATGTCAAATGGCAGACATGAGGCTATGATCCTGATAATTTATGTCATAATTCATTGGAAATTTTGCAAATAACAGCACGTCAAAGTTCGCGAAATGACCAATTTTGCATGAAAAATCCATGTTTTTTTGTTGTTGAACGTGTTTTTTTCCATTTTCTCGTGGTAAATGTACTTGAAAATGTTTTGAAATATTATTTTAGTGTACATAGCAAGTTTCAATTATCTTTTCAATGAAATTTTTGAATAAAAAATGACGGTTATAATTTTTTAATTTTTGCATTTTTGAAAAAACGGTTTTTTCCAAATATCTCAAAAACTAGACCTAGGAAAAAAAAATTATGGTCATTTCCGGAATCAGTGAGCTCAAGTTACCCAAGAAAACATTATCTTAACTTTGCGCCAAAATGGCTGTTTACCAGTGTAATCATTGAAAAAAAAACTTCGTTTTTCTACACACTACTTGTACCCAAAAGATTTAAAAAACATTACCCAGCATCCTACGGTGGTACTTATAGAACCAAACCGGTCATTGTTTCAATTAATGTTTTATAGACAAAGTTTAAGACTTACCACAATAATCGCCCTGATTAATTTTTGGTCCATAAAACCAAGTTAATATTCGATATAAAAAATATTACCCAGCATCATATGGTGGATACTTTACAGAATCGATTCATTATTTGTTTTAATTAAAATTTCATACACAAAAGTTTAAAACAAACAAAAAAAAACTGCTGGAACGAACTAACCCATTTTTTTTGTTGAATTAAAAAGTTATATAAAAATATTACCCAGCATCATATGGTGGATATTTTTAAATGCTAGTGTCACCTCTGGTCGAAATGAGACCTTTATTTTACCTGCCTTAAAGACAACACATAGTATTTTTATGCGCACATCTATGGTACAGTACCTTTTGAATGATATATGTGCCCCCCCCCCCCTTTTTATAAAAATTACTAAAACAATTTTTGATGTGAACGTCTTAATATATAGGTTTTATATATTTTTAATTCATTAGTATATATACATATTTTTTACTTTTTTTTACGTATTGTATTTATTATTTTCATAGATATATTGTCTGTGTGTCGATCTGTCTGTCCGTAGACGCTGTAATTAATAAAAATTAAATAAATGTTTATAATTTTTTAGTTAAATTATTTCATATTGAGTAATAATGTTTCGTTCGATTTTCTGTTTAACCAAATTTTCGTACAAGGGGTAACTGAGTGATTTCTATACAGCTCCCGGGGAAAAACGAGTGATGTGACATTATCCTGTTCTCTAATGGAAACCCATTATTGAGTTATTTTCAGATCCCGATGATTAATTATTTAAAATTAGTGACACGCCTTGTGAGAGATCGGTCAACCATTCAATTTCAGATATCCATTAAAAGGGTTATGGGGTTTTTAGGAGATTGTCGTTCCTTAAAAATGTTGTCATCGAGAATTTTTTTTTCTCATACTTATTTTATTAATTAATAACATGAATTCATGTATATTTATTAATAAAGAACATGTGTATATTATTAATAATTACATTTTTGTTGGTAAGTTTTGATTCTGTATTATTTTTTTGTTTGTATTCAAACGATTTTCTATCGAAAATCGAAATTTGATGCATGAAATTTTGTGAATTTTTTTTGTGTTTTAGATTTGGTTAAAAGTATGTTTTTTGTATAGAAAAAGATGTGAAAAGTTGAAATTTGGAACCGCAGGTCTGTATCTCAAACCGTTCTCGAGATATCGCTTCTCAAAGTTTGGATTTTTCAAAATTTTTGGAGAAAAACGGCCGTAACTTTTGAACGTGTGGTCGGATTTGATTTTTGTTGACAGATTTGGAATCAGCGTATCAAAATCTATCGGATAACATGTATAATACTTTAAAATTCGAAAAAAAAAATTTGGTTGAAAATCGACATTTTTTTAAGGTATACCCCTTTGAATTTTTTCGATTTTTCACGAAAATTTTTTTTCTCGAATTCTGTATAATTACATGTATAATACTTTAAAATTCGACAAAAATTTTTTTGGCAAAAATCGGCATTTTTGAATTTTTTCGATTTTCGACCAAAAATTTTTTGTTGAATTTTCAAGTATTATACGTGTTATTATATAGATTTCGACACGCTCATTTCAAATATGTCAACAAAAATCAAATCCGACATCGCGTTCAGAAGTTATGGTCATTTTTCTCCAAAATTTTGAAAAAATAAAAACTTTAAAGAGGCCATATCTCAAGAACGGTTAGAGATACAGAACTGCGGTTTGAAAATTTCAACTTTTTACGTCAATTTCTATATAAAAAACATATTTTCAACCAAATCGTCTCAAATTCAAAAAGAATCAAAACATAGAACCAAAACTAAGCTACAATAATGTAATTGGTAATAATTAATTGTTTCATAAGTAGCATGAGTTCATGAGAATAATAAAAAATAAGCCCATTAATCCCAAAAATCTGAAAGAGGTCAAAACATATCTACCTATAATTTGTAGGTATTTAATGTTTTCTATAAGAATGCACATTTATTATAATAAAGTTGTTGAAAAAAAATGTTAATTCATGAAAGTTAGACTGAAATAAATATTGTTTACAGAGAACTATATAGGTATATACATACATTGATATTTGAATTAAACGTCGGCGACATAGCAAGGTAGAAAGAAGATAAATAAATACATAAAACAAGGAGACGCCGACGTACAGAGAGGCTCATGCAAATGGTACAGATAAATCGATTTCCGTTTATCTTTTGGGAATACAATAATGTTGTTCGAGCTTGTTAAAATTACCTCCTCTTGCCATAAGCGGTATATGTGTATATCTGTTTCAAAGATACGGCGGCGTGTTCGTTTGACTTGATACCCCGGCAAGAATCTAAACATGTAAAATTGTTATATAGCATTGTGAATTAAAATATCTTTGAAGTATTATGATAATTTCTAGTGTGTAATTATTTAGATTTGTAGTTTGAATTTAAGGTTACACTTAACATCTTTCAATAACGCCTGTAAGAAGATCTGTTCGACAGTTAGTTTGTTCTATACCGTGACGTCATCGTCAAGAAATTTTATAATAGGGAATTTGTGATAAACGAAATATAAATAAATAAATATAAGACCAATACTGTTTGCAAAATTGTTTTTTTAATTACATTCTGAATTTTTTTCAGATTTTTTGATTCGATAGCTTAGAAAATAGAGGGGGGGGGGACGCTCTGACAGCGACATTAAAAAGCAAATATTTCGTGACTGAAGGGTTGAAATCAAAAAGTTATCTGACATTTTTTATTGCATTTTAGGAGACCTATTAAATGACATCCCACTCAATGGGGTAAGTGGGGAAAAAAATGAGAGTTCACTTTTCAGTCTAAAAAGGGGGGGTCCAAAATATTTTTGACAATGTTCGTTATAATTTTCAGTGAAAATACTAATTAATAGCTACATTCTGGAATTTTTTCAGATTTTTTAAATTGACAGTTTAGAAATAGAGGGGGGGGGACGCTTTTTTAACGACTTTGGAGAGCAAATACATCGTGATTAAAGGGTTAAAATCAAAAAGTTGTAATAGATTTTTTGTTGCATTTTAGGAGACCTTTCTAATGACACCCCACTCAATGGGGTAGGTGAAATTTTTTTTTTGAAAACACTTTTCATTTTATGGAAAGGGGGCCTAAAAATTTTTTTTTTACAAAAATTTTATCATTTCTGTTTTTGGGTCATTCATCTACGACCGTATACCAAATTTCATCTTATTATCTCAAAATTTTTGAAGACGGACGGACGGACGGACGGACATGGAGAAACTATAAGGGTTCTTAGTTTTCTACGGAACCCTAAAAAGGCTGTCAAACTCAAAATTTTGCATTTTTAATTTAATTTTTTGGTTAAAATGATAAGAATGTTGTAGCAAATTTAATTATCTGTTTAAAATGCGAAAGACGGGGTTGATCGAACATTCTGTTTAGTAGATACAGTACGTTTACTGTTTTTAGGAAAAACATGTGTATTTCCTAAAAACGTGAGTTTTTAGGAAATATACATGTTATTATCACCGTTAAAATTTGGAACCTCATACTTTTTTCCTAATTTTACACCAGTAAAAAATTATACTGGAATATTAATGAATTCATTAAAAGCTATACATTGGCCATGAGCGCCCCGCGCTTTTATTGGTTTTAGTCATAAAAACCTTAAATTTTTGTGATAGCTGAAAATTTATTTTTTAGTTTTTAGTGCATTTTTAATAAAAACTTGTTTTTAAAAAGTATTTTCTTATATACACCCAATTCTGTTTTTTACGGTTTTGATTTAACACGGTCTAGAAAAAAAATTGATTCCGTTTTTACACGATTTCATTCGATTTAGCACGAGTAAAAAAACTATTTAATTTAAATCTTGTAGGATTTTTTTTTCTATCTGTTATTTATAAAATTTGTAGTTAGGGAATTCCCCTTTCTAATTTATTTTCATAGCAGCTTAAGTATATATTTTAGTCTTAAATATATATATAAATTAAATAATTTTATATTGTTATTTTTACTTTAAGAATTGAATTGCCTTTTATTTTTATGAAATATACTGTGCATGAATGTACATAAAAATTTAATTTATAGTCTTTTTTTTGTATGAATCATTTCATTTTTACAGGGTTGAAGGATATGAAAGTAATCCTTTTTTTCTATATACTTCATGTCTTTTTGACACGTTTTTTTCCATACGGTATTTTTCTGGAACGTATCTACCGTGTAAAAACAGAATTAGGTGTAATTTTATTATTATGTATATATGTTGATACGTATAAATTTTGTAAATTTCAAATGTCAGATTATAACCATAGGTGGGCATTAACTCTTTAATCCGTTAATCGTTAATTAACGAAGTTAACAAAATGCTTAACGGATTAACTTTTAAGTTAACTCAAAAAATGTTAACGCTTTTGTTAATTTCCGTTAACTTTAGTTCGTTACATTGGTTGTTTGATGGCAAATACATAAGAAAGTTGTCGAAAAAGCAAAAAAAGGTCTTCAAACAGTTTGGATGCTTAACTTTTAGCGGTTAACTTTAACTTCCGTTACATTTTCGGTAGTTTCGGTTAACTTTTACTTCCGTTACATTTTCGGAATTTTAACGCTTTATCGATTAACGAAGTTAACTTTTCGGATAACTGTGCCCACCTATCATTATAACACAGTGGCGTAGATAGCTTTGTTGCGATGGGGGGGGGGGATTTCAACCGAATACCTTTTTTTATTCATCGGCCACTTTGAAGAGCTTTTTTTTGGCTCTTCCTTTTAATTTTTGCAACACAGAACCCCTTGTATTAGAGTCATGGGGCGGATATGACAGTATTAAATCATCTTTTATATGGTGAAAAGTATAAAAATTGAACTCATGGGGGGAGGATTGATCCCCTTAATCCTCCCCCCCCTAGCTACGCCACTATTATAACATATTCATATACACAGTATATAAAACTTTCACATGCCCTCATATCGAGTAGTATACATATTTTTTTGCGCACGTACATATAAATACAAATGTGCTGTAAACATAAATGTGTGTACGTATGTGTGTGGTTTCCACATAGTTAACGAAACATCATTCCAAATAACACATATTCACCGCCAATTAACTGTTCGCTTTGTAGGCGGGCCACATTTCCGCGCAAAACTTCTCTCTATTCCCTGACGTGTAATTTCTTCTTCTTCTTCTTCTTCTCCACCACCACTTCTCCCGCGCAGGGACGGGCTAACGGTAATTCCCATGGGATCACAAGAGAACCGATACGTGACACTAAGACTTTGTTATAATGAGAATTCCGGATGTGTCAGAAGAGCATTAGTAATTGGAGAGTAAGTTAAATCCAGGATGATATTGGCTCTCTCACTCACTCTTTTCTTTTTGTTTGTTTATGTGATAGTCCGTATCATGTACAGTGGTGCCTCGCATAACGAACTTAATTCGTTCCGGGAGCAAGTTCGTTATGTGAAACGCGTTTTCCAATAACAATACATGTTAAAAATTTTAATTCGTTCTGTAGCATAAAATATGGTACTGTAACATAAAAAAGATTGTACATACGTTTTTTTATTTTTTAGTCAGAATCAGATTTAGGAGAGTCTACCGAGGCTTGCAGGGTCAAATCCTCTTTCTAATTATTTCTTGTTTCATTTCAACAGAAATCACCGTCCTGCTTTTTTTAGAACTCATAATATAGACACACAAAATTACATTTATTAAAACAAACAGGTGTGTGAGTTAAGCACAGAAAAGAACGACTGACGCGCGTTGATGCATGTATGTGCAAATTTGAGTATCGACAGCGTGCGACCTTGGAAGTTTGGGTGGCTTCGTGATATGTAGGAGTGTTCGGGCGGCAAAATTAAACACGATGCAGTTCGTTGAGCGAGTCGCGGAATGAACGAACAGAAAGTTCGTTGTGCACAGCGTTCGTTATGCGAGGCACCACTGTATCTGAAATTCATTTTACAAGTGCGAGTAGAATCTTTCTCCGTATTGTAATATTAAAATTATTTACAGTCCCAGTTTTGCATTGTTTATCAACAAAATTAAAAAATGAATTTAATATTTTTAAAAATATTTAAATAATATCACTGTTTGCAATTTGTCGTGCAATTCACTTGACACAACTCAAAAAAATACCCTTGCTAATCGATTCGTGAATCAATCCTGAGTCCAACGAAAAGTTACTAAAATGGGTTAAACTAGAACCACAGGACGTACCATTTAGCGAAAACCCGAGGTCTTTAGGTGGTTAGGGGGCCGAGATCTCGCGGTAGAAGACGGACGGATAAAAAATCGACTTGGTTACGCTAAAAATTAAGTTTTTAATCCAACATAGAATTAATGATTTTTTTCCTTTATTTATGCTAAGAGACTTTCCTTCGTACCAAATTTCAAGATCTAGGTAAAAAAATTACTCGAAAAAATGTTTTTTGATAATTCTGGGCATAAAACTGCTTATTTATTATTTTTTATATTTTGTATATCATAATTCGTTACCGTTATACTTAAAACATAATTAAACATATTATATCCGGTATCAAGGGGCTAGAAAAATTTTCTAGCTAGCAAGCACTCTCAAATGGGGTAATTATTTTGTGATAGTATCTATGGATTCTCTGGAATTTAGAGCAATGATACTTTAACGTATTGTAACACATTTGGTACAAAATATTATCATAATATCAGCACTGTTTTAATACCGTTGTTGGTATTTACATACAACACGTACGTGAAACTTGTCAAAGTCTTCATGAAACTCCTGTCATATAAATTTGCTAGCTAGAAAATTTACTAGCTCCTTAATGATACCAGTCATTAGTGAATTAATATATTATTTTATTACAATATATCTGATAATATTGTATAATCAATTATATTTTAATGGATGTTCTCACACCTGCATGTACCTATTAAAGCATTAATATATTATATATATTTTTTATTTATATTGAATTATCATAATTAATTTATATTAAATGCACATTTAGTTCGGTTGCTGTTGAAAGCCTGTCATTTATTAACTATACTGTTTTATAAATTTCATGCATTATATGTGGTTTCGTGGCTATATATGTATAGATACTATGTATATTATGTATTTTATGTACATACATAAATTAAACGTTCAATCGATTATATTACATATTAACCCTTTGTAACTCAACTTATATCGAAAATAAATTAAATAGTGACATTTGAGTAAGTGTTAATAAATTAAAAAACATATTTCAGTGATTAATGTAATACTGATTTAATTATCAAATACAATTCCCCTAACCATAAAAATTGTAAGAGTTTATACTTATTATCATCAGAGTCTTAAAGACACTAACTTTATTCTAAAATTAAGAACTAAGTTAGTGTCTTTAAGACTCTGATGATGATAGCATTGCTATTGAAACACGTGCAAGTCTAAACTCTTACAATTTTTATGTACAGTTTTTGTCTGTTCTTTCTTATACTAATTTAATAATAAATATTTAAGACATAAAACTTTTGCTAATTTATGATAAATATTATATTTGATTCACTAACATACAGATATGTAATAAATACAAGCCAATAATATCACGGAAAGTATTTTTTTTAATTATAGAAAATTCAACTTTTCAAAACGAAATCAAGTCACCAAATGTGCAGGTCGAACGAACATAATCAACTAATATTTTTGATAGTGTATTGAATTGATGCCTTGGTATGTGACATATAAATTACATTGATTGAAAACTGTAAAATTTACTGCTTTGGATTTTGATTTACTCTTTTCCGATGTGTGATACTTCTGTCACACGGAGTTACATAAGTAGAAATTTAATACTAAATATAAATATACCAAAAAAATTAGTTTCAAATATTAAACGGAATATTTATAAACAATTATCAAAAAATTTGATTTTTTTTATAAAATATCAACTTAATGTAGGTATAGCAGTATATTTTTTGTACTGCGTTAGTTGCGTGGGCAGATTTTAAATTTCTGTTAATAAAAATATTTATTATATCTATATCCATATGTTGTTACCTATTCACGGCTAAACCGATCTTGATGAAATTTCACAGTGAGATAGCTTACACCCTAAGGAAGGATATAAGCAACTTTATATCCCGATTAAAAAATATACATTCCACGTGACGTAATGCGAGTAATAACTAGATATGTCATTCGAAAAATTAAAGCACGATAGTTTATTTATTTTTCTCATAAATCCAATAAAAATTTATCAAAACCCACTTGAACACAACTAAAAAAAATACCCTTGCCAATTGATTCGTGAATCAACTCCGAGTCCAACGAGGTACATGAAGTCATATATGAACAATTTTGAGGAGGGGGGGGGGGTCATAACCGGAAAAATTCCTAAAATGGGCTAAACTAGAATCACAGACCTACCATTTAGCGAAAATTTGAGGACTCTAGGTGGTCAGAGGGTCGAGATCTCGCTGTCGAAGAAAATAGAGTATATAAGCGCTATCCTATCACTTCGTGGGTTGCGCTAATAAAAAAAACAACCCTCTATAAAAACAGATTCCACCCCTGTAGTTTCCGAAGTAGAACACCCCACTCCCTATTCTATAACCTCAACAACCGCGCGCATGGGACCCGTCAACCTCGCCGCGTTCCGAGACGTGTCTCATTAACAGAATGTCAAGTGAACAAGATGCTGGGTACAGAGGTCTTGCTCATCTCTACTGCGCGCGACCAACGGATAATGTAATGTACAGGTGTTGGTGTGTGTATATACAGGGTGTTCGCGGGAACCGAGTGATCATTGCTAACTTTGTTATTATTTGAGCTAGAAGATCGGTTAAGTAGGCAAAGTATCAGTATATTTTCCGGGATGAATAATGGCGGTGTCAAAAAAACAATTGAATGTCGAATTTCAGAGATACATTGAAATACAACTTTTTTTTAAATGGAATATCCTGTATAATTATCATTGGATTTTATAGCTGAGAATGTTCTCTTCATAAAAGTGTGAGACATGCATGGTGGTAAAATTGATAGAAAACAAATTAATATCGAAAAATAGTGTGCTATGAAGATTTAATAAAATACAAACAAATGATAAAAAATTTTAAAACAATAATTTTAGATATATGTGCCATATTTTGCAGATTTTTAACGTTTTTGAGTATTATTCATAAAAAAAATATAATTGATAATTGTTGTTTTTATCAAATAAATTCAAAAACATTAAAAATTTGCTAACAAATTACATAAAAACCTGAAATTATTGTTTTAAAATGTTTTATCATTTGTTTGTATTTTATACAGCGAACACTCTGTAAATGTGTGAATGTATGTATAGGAAAGATGGTGTATATAAGAACGTGCTTCTACAGTGATTATATTTCAGATGAGATGATTTTTCTTGTTTTTATTTATTTTTGATAAAATGTTTTGTTTATGTATTATTTTAAAATGTATGATTTTGTTAACTTTAACTGCCATTTTGAAAGGTATTCAATTATTTTTGGTTAAAATAATAATAAAGAAGGTTATAGAAAATGTAATTATCTGTTAATGCGTAAGACAAAGTTGATCGAACATTCCGTTTATTAAATACAGTGTGTTTACTAAATCCTCGTAAAATAAAATTCATAAACTTCCGAGTTTTCAGGAAATATACATTTCGGCATGTTCTAATCACTGTTTAAATTAGATACCTCATTTTTGTTTTCTAATTTTACACCAGTAAAAAATTCTACATTAGCTGGATTATATACATAACAAGCTAAATTTAAAATGTGCTATGCTGTAATGAACGTCGTTTTGATTTTTTTTTCTGCCAATATTTTGTCTCACATTACAGTGGACTTCTTTAATTGTTTAAGCTTTATATGTGTACATGTTTGCAACAAAAATGCGGATAAAATCCAAAAATACAATATTTAAACAACCCTAAAGATGAAACATTGACTGAAACGATTGAGTTATCAATGCTCAAGCTAAATCTCGACTTAGAAACGTGAAAATTTAAAAGTGTCTTTGTTTTATGACGTAAACATTCACTATGAAGAGATTTTCATAAATTTAACCCTTAAGGGTGAGGGAGGGGCGTCAGTCTAAAATGAATAGGAAACAAATGTAAGCTATATACTCTTTATGGATTAAAAAATGAAAAGTAGTCCACTGTTAGTATAGATCATCCATACTAATATTAAATATACAAAACTGTATATGTCTGTCTTTTTGTTACCTTTTCACGGCTAAACCACTGAACCGATCTTGATGAAATTTGCAGGGAGATAGCTTGCATCCTGAGGAAGGACATGGGCTACTCTATATCCTGAAAATTGTACTCCGAAAACTTATTAGATAAACAAAAAAACATTTGTACGAGTGACCTTTTTTATCCTACCAAACCTTCTTATTTTTCTTCTTCTGTATGAGTGACAGTTCCTACCTAACTTAAATTCCACGCAAACCATATACATGATATACATCTTATTATATAAATTACACGTAAGAAGTTGTCGGTAACAGCTAGTACTGAAATCAACGTTAAATATCGTTATTGTATTATTACATTTATTAAATGATCAGACTTGATTAGAAACACGATACTTATTTCATTAAATTATAGTTAGCAGTATTCATGTTAATTAATATTAACAAATGCAAGGATTATACACGTAAAGGTGAGTTCACTGTGAGGAAATATTATATATATATATATATATATATATATATATATATATATATATATATATATATATATATATATATATATATATATATATATATATATATATATATGTATATACCTATATATATGTGTATCTCACACTGGAGTAATTAAAACATTCTCCCGTTATAATTGTTAACTGTTCTCTATCAGTAAACAGAATACGGAATAAGATACGTCTGAGACAATATATATAGTGTAGAGTAAATGCTGTTTCAGACAATGTTGTTGCTTGTGTATATGTACAGGGTAACATGTTTGAAAACACGAATTAATAGATACTGAAATGGGAATTAAATATTTAACATTTAATGTTAAATTCAACTATGGGGAATTGTAATGATTTAAATTGTGCATTTATTGTTGTATAATATGTACTTGTTGTATGTAGAATTAGTTTTATTTGTTCACAAAAACAATCGTGTTGGTTCAGATGTTATATATTATATATAGGGTGGCCCAACGGAAACGAAACAACCATGCTTTTGGTCAGTTAACTCTTAGCTGATCTACTTTTCCAGAGTAACATACCTGCCACACTGGGGTCACCTCGTACCCCAGACACTAAAATGCTAACTACTACGTAAGCTATTGTATATTTTAATTCAATAAAATTCCTCTATCATCTTCGAATGAGAAGGAATGCACCCCAATCAGCTATTTAAAAATATATATAATATTTAATATATTTAAAAAATTGAAAACCTTGTAAAATTTAAACAGCTTACATTGAAGTTAAACAATGTGGGGCGCCTGGTACCCCACAGTGGCAACTAAAAGGTAAAATACAATTTTGAAAAAAACATCGATTTTGCTTTCAAGGGGGACATATTTTGCTTTAAAATTTTATGAGAACAACCCTTAAAAATTTTAAATAACATTATAGGACAAGTGATACCTCATTTGAAAGATTTTGATATTTTTTTTCAAAATCTGTTTAGTTTTAGTCAAATTATTTACGTTTTTAATTCCATGAATGCATTGATTTTCTGATCAACAAAACAAACATTTACAATAAAAATTCAAAACAAAGTAGGCTTATATTCTTATCAAATAATTAAAAAAAAATACTCTGCCTTGTAAATGCACGGTGCTTCCTCGTGCTAAATTCATCAAAGGTAGTTATTTATTGAACAATTTAAATAAAAACCGATAAAGTATTCAGATGAACTGCCTGTCATTGGTTAACCATTTAATTTTCATACGATTTTAATAAAAAAAATTAATTTGACATTTTTCTTAATACGCGCCTGGTTATTATGTCGTATATTTTGAATTTTTTGATAATTTCAATCAAAATCATTATTTTTCTGCTATACGAATGTCAAAATGACATTTAAAACGTCAAAGTGACATTTAATATGTCAAAGTAAATAGCAGTTTTAAAAAAACAAATGACGATTTTCTTAAGTCAAATTGAGATAGATCTTTGTAAGGGAATATTTTACAACAAAAGTAGGTGACCTATATTATAGAGAATTGAATGCTCTACAAAAAAGGTTCTATAAAATTTTCACGTAACATGTGTCTTTCTTGAGATATCTTCAAAAAATAAATCTTTTTGGATGTCACCCCTCCCCCTTACACACAATTTTAATTATTTTGAAATGGGACCGTCCTCAAGCCAGACCCAACCAACCAACCAAGTTTCATCAATATCGGTTCAGTGGTTCATGAGTTAAGCGTGTGACAAGGATTGGGGGACAGACACACACACACACACAGACAGACAGACACACACACAGACAGACACGGAACAAAAAGTGTTTGTCTTGACCTGAAACGGATAAATAAAGTAAAATTTTTGAAATCGGAGAACAAATTTTTTTTCTCGTTTTAAAACGATAACGAAGCTTCTCGTATCTTCGATATTGCGAGGAAGCAATACTAACATTCAAAACTTTAATTAATTCAATAAATTGGATTTCGTTTTCGTTGGGCTACCATATATGTACCAAATTGTACCTATATGCCATGAATTATATGAGCTTTTTTATAATTTCCATGAGATAATATGAATAATGACAAATACAATATCGATTTTCTGCCGAGATGGAATTTATAAATTAATTAATGAAAAAAAAAACTATAGGTCTTCTTTTAAAATCCTCCAGCTACCAATGAGTCAAAATATACAGAAATAAATGGTAAAAATTGAGAGAAATGTAGAATTTAAGAAAAAACGTGAATACATATTAAATTTAAAGTGCATAAGCATAGCCTAAATATTAACTATTTGCGGCTTAACTGAGTTACGGCTATTTTATTTTTTTATCACAAAGAACAGATAGAGGGGCGTCCCGTTAATATTTAAATTTTTACGAAAGGGGTGGCGGACGTCCATATGGAGAAAAACTTTGCTTAAATTCTAGTATAATTTTTGTTATCTTTAAAAAACGATCAGAATTAAATCAAATTTTCGAATACTATATTTACTATCGTACAATTTTCATTATGACAAATTAACAAAGTATATTTCTATGTATTTTGTCTTGTTTGACCTTATAAAAATGCCAAACATAGGAAAAAATTAAGAATATTACTAGATAAAAATCAAAGGCCCCATTGGCCCCTGACATCACTGGTTTAAAAAATCTAAATTTTATTTTTTATAATTAAATACTAAACTAGATATCAAATTTAATTACTATATCGCAATGGGATCTTAAAGTATTAAATAAAAACTAAAACAAAATCTTGAGAGTCTGCAGCTCCCTCACGAAGAGTTTCCGGATACATGTTCATAAGAACTTTTTTGCTTGAAATATTTTTCGCAATCGACTGTTCAAATTTGTTCCACCTGATATGACTCATCCTGTATAAATAAAAATGTCTGATATTAAATCTTCAATATATAGAAATAACAAAATCAATGAAGATATGGACCCATTATATTTATATAAGTAATAATGTCACATTTCTTTACGAAATAAAAAACCCTTATAAATGAAATATAAAAATATAGAGAAGAAAGAAAGATATATATAAATAAACGATACAATTGGTTGGGTTTTTCGCGTTGGTTAAAGAACAAAACGAGAGAAAGGAGACAAAAAAGTCGATATCTAGCATACTTGAAACTCCTAAAGTTTATATGAGTTAGGAGTTCTACCAAAACTTCTACGAAACTCTTTTACCTAATGCTGGTCCTACTCAAACTACAAAAGGACCTTAATGACAAAGTTACAAACAGAAATATATTAATTCTATCGTCATTGAATGGAGAAAACATGAACATTATATTAACATTTCTTAATATATTATAGCGGTTATCTTCGACTATCGTTTTTAATAATAGCTTGTGATTTTTACGATATATTCTTGTTTACGTTACATATTATATAATCGCTGTTTTTCAAATATAAATTACTTGTTAGTGGATCAGATAAAAATTTGTAGCAATAACGTTTTCTCATATGATCTTTATTTTATTATAATACTAGCTGGGCTCGTGCGGCTTCGCTCGCGTGGACTACGGAATTATTGTTTAGTATTTAAAAAATATATAGTTGAATTAAGTATAAGTACGATTAGTTATTTTTCTAATAAAAACCAAACAACACATAAATTACCTACCTAACAGAAGCGAATCAGAACAAAAAGTAAAAATAATTTTTCTTCTATTTAAATTTAAAAGTTAATTATTGAAAAAATGAAAACAAAATAAATAACTGCTGGCCTGGCCGAGTGCAGTATCTCCCCTCTCCTCGCGACACTATCAGAGTTCGCGCGAATTGTCACGGATAATATATGTTATTATATGTATATTTCACGTTATTTCTTAAACCAAAAGACCGAATTGGATTCTGTAAAAGGCAAATTATATCTACATTAAGTACTTATGACGATGAAATCATTTATTTCGATAAGGATTAAAGTTTAGCAGGTTATAAGTCCATGTAAACAGAACCAAAATATTTTATGTTTTCTTTGTAACATAAAAGCAGTCATTGTGGCTTAAATATAAAAGTTAGACATATGGTCTTGCGGGCTTTATTGTAGGACTTTTGATTCTACACAATTCTTTAATACATTATTTTGTTCTATATTCAATGGTTTAGGCAGCGTATTGCAAAACAAAATTTGAAACATTGAAAACGGTCACCAGTCAATCGTGATACGACTAAAGATGTTTTTACCAAAATTTATTTTTTTAAACAGTACGTCACTGGTTAAAAAACGAATTTTGTTCGATATTGTGAAATTGTAATATTTATTAATACTAAATTATGTATCTACCAAGTTAAATGACAGTACCCTAAAGACTTCTTTATATAATAAATAAAATAAAAAAAACTTCTTTCTGAACGTAGTAGACTTTGAAGACATTTATTATATTTATGCGAATTGAATTTGTTTTTATTATACCATCAAATATTTCTTCCCAAAGTATTGACCATTCTATTTGATTGGTTTTAGATAAAATAACGTTTATCAGAATAGCTATTAAGAACAATTATATTGCAAAATGATTCATTAAACAATATATATGCATAATGAACATGCAAGAGTAGATAACAGAGGAAATATTTAGTTAATTCCTTTGAAACTGATTCGTATAATAATATTAACACGGAATAACCGAATTCATGAACCAAAACTGTATCAGCAAGTGTGTGTATGCCGTAAAATAAATGGTAGAGCTTTGAGAGGCAGTACAATGTCGCTTTGATGCTATAATAAAGAGAGATAGAGAATCGAACCACGGATTTCCAGATCATCAATTAATTTGTGTATGGTTGTACATTGTACATACACTGATAAAATTTAAGTGAATTTCTTTTAAAGTACACTGTCGTGTAAAAGTATTTGGACACTCATTTTTTGCGTATTGTAAATATAAAACTGCAAAAATGGTTGATAAAAAGTCTTAAATACAAAAAAGTCAAATTGGAAATTAAATTTTTTTCGTTAAATTCCCTTTTTGTATTTTTATAATTACAGTTGAAACCGGTTTTTACGACTCAAAATAAAAATCTTAACCCTTTGTAACTCAAGATCTTAAAAATTAAAAATATGTTGATAAAGAGACAAGTTTAGGCATATAAAAAAACACGTATTTTTCAGAAATTTAAAATAATATTTATTTTTAATTATTTATTTGACTTCTTTGGGAGGGACATTACTGTGGGTTAATCATAAAAAAACACTTATGTCGTATGGCAGGATTTGAAACAATTATTTAGTTTATTGGAGTATAATACTACACCGCATTTTTTGAAAAATTGTTTGTGAAACGCCATACACTAGACTCACTAGATAAACTATTTCTACCCAAATCGGCCAGTAGCCGATCTGGTTCTGCCTTACTGCCAATAGTTACGTAATAATACGTAAGTCAATAGGGCATAACCTATTGAATTTGTGAATCTGTGAAATCTGTGAATTTTACTTGATACTAAGTTATTCAGTGGTATGTTACAGTAGTGTTACCCATGTTTGAACGAACTAAATATATTTAGTACGTATATTAGCGGGATTATTGAGGTTTGTTACAGAAATGTTACATGGGGCTACAAAGGGTTAATACCATATTTTTACGACTATCGGCTTTTACTACTTAATATTACTAGCCCCCTCAATGTCCTTCTTTGACTTTATATTTTGATGGTAGGTATCAATTTTTCATACTTACAAAAAAGAGCCATGATACCAAAAAGGTTGAGAACCACTGGTCAATTACATATTGCAATTGGTATCCATATAGTAAAACTGTTTAATACATACAATATTACCTGACTTTACTTTGATGTTACAGTTGAATCTCTGTATATAGCGAATGCTTGTGCATCGGATCCAAACTACAATTATTAACTGTCAGTACAAAATATGTTTGTAAATTGCCAGCTCTCACTCTATTTCATATACAAATATGGCTAGTTTATAGAGTTATACATACATATATGTGCAATATGTTTTTTTGTGTCAATTAGTTGCTAAAGGTTTTTTTTTTGTATGCATGCAAATATGACCGGATTTGTTTTTGTTTTGCAGAAATCTGTATTAAAATTTAAACAAATTAAATGGGATAGTGATCTACCTTAAATTTTGTTTTAATTGCAGCAATATTTTAGATTAGAAATTATGTTTAAAATATTATCCAAGCCAATTACTTCCCGACTTTTTATTTCTTTGAATTTTTTAATCAAGTTCTCGATTCTTGTTGAAAATATGATAAAAGAATAAAAGATAAATTCAATATATTATCAGTCATAGACTTGATTATTATCATGAGAACCCAATGTTATATTTATAGGACAGCACTTTTTTAACGACCTGGATATATTTTTGAGATTATTGATATTGTTATGCTTTATTTACACTCTCATAAGTTATATTATTATACCGGGTGGTCTATTTAAATTGAAACAAGCAAATATCTCGAAAATTAAGGTTTTTCAGGAATAATGTTTGGTACAAAAGTTTCAGAGTTCGTAGGGGGAAAAGCAATGGAGGTAAAATTTTTGACTTTGAGTGGAGGTTTTAAGGTCATTTAGGGGTCAACTTAATTTTTTTAAATGGAAACCTATTTCTTTTTTTACATATTCGCATTTTGCAGAAAAAAAGAAACAACTTCTGTCTAAGAAGTTTTTTCGAAATTCTCAAATTTAGGGGCATTTTTTCAATCTATTTTTTTGTTTGTTTTTATTAAAAAAATTCAAAATTATTATTTATAATTATTAACTATACATGTTTAAGTAACACTTAAATTTAAAAAATGATTTTTTTTAATTTTAGGATTTAAAAAAACATTTTTTTTTATATTTTGAATATTTTTACTAAATAAAAAATAGGTTAAAATTGAGTTTCTTTTTTTCTGCAAAATGCGAATGTGTAAAAAAAGAAATAGGTTTCCATTTAAAAAAATGAAGTTGACCCCAAAATGACCTTAAAACCTCCACTCAAAGTCAAAAATTTTACCTCCATTGGTTTTCCCCCTTCGAACCCTGAAACTTTTGTACCAAACATTATCCCTGAAAAACCTTAATTTTCGAGATATTTACTTGTCTCAATTTAAATAGACCACGTTTCGTCGATTTAAAAACGCTTTACTTAGTGAAAAAATTGTGACTGTAAATGTCGGCTAGCTGGAATAATTACACAGTAACCTTAAAACTATTATAATTTGTCATTGAATGAACTTTATAATAGAGTTCGTTTTAAAAATTATTGTAAGTAGAGAGACTTAAAAAACATATACCTACATTGTATGCATGTAAATATGTATTTACTGACGTAGAAAGTCTGTAATTTTACTAATCAACAATCAACATACGTAGGAGAGAGGAGAAAGCCGGGAGAGGTATTGCTTGTACGTAGATATTGGAAACATTACACTGCGCGTCGTTCTAACCGGACAATTTATTGTCAAAATAGGTCGCTTAGACCGGAGTCGTCCTATACGAATATGTTTTCATAGTACGTCTATATTAAACCTAATTTGAGTATACATTTTCGTCGTTAAAAACGGTTAGCCGTTATAAACGGAGTCATTATATCCGGATTCTACTGTATTTCCCAACGTTTAAAGACTAGAATGTACAGATTATGGCATAAAATCAAACCCCAAAAATTATCTGTCAATATGAAATGAAAATATATGTAATGTATAAACGGAAATTGTAATTTCTCTCTCCTTCTACAACACCATATTGTATATCTCCGTCTCACTCATTTACATAATATAGTGTACATGTTTGTTTATGGAATGTGCTTTTGAGTCGATTAATTTGAATCATACAAGATAGAACATGTTCAAATGTCAGTTTTAAAATTGCCTTTGAATAGTCGTTTTGGTTGTTGAGAAAATTATGAAATTTGTTGTCGAGAGATATGTTTTGCATTTGCGTATTTATTATGGCTTTGATAATGATTTCTCCTTTTGGAAAATATAAATAAAACGAGTTTCATATTTGATGTTTTTTAACATCAAAAGTAATATACGTATTCATTTTTTAATGCTTTATTTTTATTTTTTAAATACTATACATACTTTTGTGAAAATTAACTCTCTCATGCATGAATTATGACTATTTTTTTAGTGTTTCTACACAGGTAGAAAGGTTTACTTGAACCAAGTAAACCTTGTTTTGTATATAACGAAAACAATATTTTCTTAAGACAAGAAATATATTCTTAAACCAACTATAGTGTTCTTGGACGAAGAAATAATGTAGTTGGATTAAGAGTACTTTTCTTAGATTAAGAAAATATTGTTTTCGTTATACTACAAAACAAGGTTTTCTTGGTCCAATACAGTTTTTTTTTGTGTATTTGGGGACACTATATGTAATAGAGGGTTGAGTAGGAAAACTTAACGATGTCTTTCTCTTTGTTTGTCTAAAATGATTTTCTCTGAAAATATGTATTTGTCATAAGTTTTTTATTAGTGTGGTGCCCCAAGTATAGACGTGATTTAAATTTTGACTCTGGGGTCTATGATGATTTTTTCTGTTTTGAAATTTTAAATTGAAATGTCCTTTTTATGCCTTTCATTTATATTTATCGATATATGTAGGTATGTATGATTATAGTATACAGTATGTCAAGTAAGAAAGTAGCGGTGATTACTCGCAGGAGATAAATCGTAAACATGTATCTTTTTTTTTCAAACATAGAAGGCACCTTTGCCGTTTTCGCAATCCTATCAATAAGACGTCCAGCTTCCCCCAGTATCGATAATTGCCCGACATATCCGACATGATTTCGACAAGATTTTTGGCATATTATTCGGGAAAGACCTCCAAATTTTTCGGATTCATGAAGAGAGCTGATTCAATTTACAGGGCCGGATTCTACGAAGCTTAAGCTTGATTAAAGCCCAAACATGTTCGATAAGATTTGCATCGGGTGACTGAGACAGCCAATCCAAAGTGACGACGCCTTTCTGCTATTTCCATGTTTTTCGCTCAGTAATGGTTTTAGCAATGTGCTCCGATATTTGAGGTTATTATCGCATAAATGCCTACAAATTGTTTCGAGAAATATTTTTACACATTTTTTGTTTAATTTTTCGACATCTTCACGCAAAGTCATGGCAGGATTTTTCGAAAACAGAGAAGGAATCATTTTTCGAATTTATCCGACACTTTGCCAACACTCCCACGATTCGTTATGTAATCGACATTTATAACCTCCAAAAACTGGTGTAATCACATGGTTACAAACTGCTGTGACATTTTCATGTATTTTGCGGCCACTGCATGTGACATTTTAGGTCCTATGGGTGTGTATACAAAAACACAACCTCATTACGCTTAGTGTAAATAGCACTCATCTTCTTTGACTCGCCAGAATTATACTAAATCGAAGAAACAGTTATTAATTTTTATACTGCGGAAATAGTAAGTGTACCCTCTACCTTGGAAAAAAAAGATACATGATTATGATTTATCTCCTGCGAGTAATCGCCGCTACGCTCTTACTTGACATACTGTAATCGTTTTCTAGAATCTAAAAATTTAAGGTCTATCAAGAAAATCATTCTTTTGAAAGGGCTCTATGTAGGAAATCTCTAGTAATTTATGATTTTCTCTTTTATTTTCTTATCTTAAAGTCGATATTTCTCTGGCAAATTGATATTTGGTGCATGAAAATGATTAGAAAATTTCGAATTTTAGATTTCGTTAAAATTATGTAATAGAAAAATTATTTAATAGAAAATGGCGTGAAAAGTTGAAATTTTCAAACCGCAGGTCTGTATCTCATCACGTTCTCGAGATATGACCTTTCAAAGTTTTCGATTTTTGAAAATTATCGAGAAAAATAACCGTAACTTTTAAACGTGTGGTCGGATTTGATTTTTGTTGACAGATTTGAAATCAGCGTGTCAAAATCTATCTGATAACATGTATAATACTTTAAAATTCGGAAAAAAAATTTGGTCGAAAATCGACATTTTTTTAATTTTTTTGATTTCTTTCGAAAAATTTTTTTCTAGAATTTTGAAGTGTTATACATGTCACTGTATAGATTTTAACACGCTGATTTCAAATCCGTCGACAAAAAACAAATCCGACCACACGTTTAAAAGTTTTGACCATTTTTCTCCAAAATTTTCAAAAATCCATAACTTTGAGAGGCTATAACTTGAAAACGGTTTTGAAATACAGAACTGCGGTTTGAAAATTTCAACTTTTCACGTCATTTTCTATAAAATAAACGTAATTTAAACGAAATCTAAAGTTCAAAATTTTATAGTAATTTACATGCACCAAATATCAATTTGTCATAGAAATATCGACTTTAAGATAAGAAAATAAAAAGGAAAATCATAAGTTATCTAAAAATATAAGGGGTTTATACAAAAAATAATTCATTTAAAAGGGGTTGATGTGTGTAAAATATTGAGAACCCCTGGTGTAGGGTATTATATGAAAACTTTTTGTAGCTCGAATTCAATACCATATACATATGATGTATTATTTATACATTTTTAAAACATTTTTCAGAAAAAACGCTAAAAATTCTTTAAAAAAATGTAAACTTTTTTTTGTTGAAAATAATAACATTATGTAATTAAATAAAAAATAAAATTTAGACCGCAAAATCATAAAAACTTCAAAGTTAAGAATGTCGTTGAAAATAAAAATTATTGGCAAAAAAAAAATACTGCAAAAATAATAAAAGAGATAGTGAACGTTTTTAGCGTCTTTCGAACGCTTCATTAATAATTTACAAATTCCCAAACAGCATTAGCAATGATAATTCAAATGAAGAATCGTGGAAACATGAAGATAAATCCCCTTGTATTATTCAACAGAGACCGGCATTTTTTTTTTTTTTTAGTTTTTATTTTAACGCTTTCAATACGGAAACTGTACATTAAAAATAGTTTTTTGAAATTATGTTTTTATCTCGAGGGAAAGGCTTACTTCCCTGTTCAATTTTATAAAAAAAATTGACTTGATGGACACAACTCAAAAAATACCTTTGCCAATCGATTCGTGATGCAATCTCGAGTCCAACGAGGTATATGAAGCTATATATTAAAATTTTTGAGAGGGGGGGGGTCATGACAGGAAAAATTCATAAAATGGACTAAACTAGAATCACAGACCTACCATTTAACGAAAACCCGAGGTCTCTAGGTGGTCAGGGGGCCGAGATCTCGCTGTTGAAGACAGACAGACGGACGGAAAATCGAGCATATAAGCGCTATCACCCTTGGTGGGTTGCGCTAAAAACGAGGTTCCTAATCATTCTGAAAATTTACAGATATTTTTGTAAATTATTAAAGAATGTATCACTTTGAAAACTTGAATACATGTTAATTTGTTTATTTAATATCTCTTAAACTATTCTCCTAATGATCTTAAAATTTTGCAAGGTATTTTTCAAATATAAAAATGTCTTGTTATTTTCTAAGTTTCATTGAAATTTCTCTTATTTTTCTATGGTGTCAACCTCCTTAAAAAAATAAAATTGAGGGGTTTGCAGCAACAACGAGTTAGCTCCATTTTTAGGCCAAACTGAGTTAACAACCGTTTCTGGGATGAAAAAAATCATTCTTTCGTTTGGTTCAACTAAGAATTACCTAACGTTGATAGTTTTTAAGGTATCCGCTAGAATGAGTTAGCTGCTTCATTCGCAGAGTTAACTCCAGGAGCTGACTCTTTGTTTTTGGGCTTAGAATTTAGTTAGTAGTGTTAGTACACTCGTTACTGTGTTCTTTCTTGAAATAAACAAATTTTCTTGAAAATTTTTCTTAATCAATGCTTCCTTACTTTAAAAAGAAAATAATATTAAACTATTTGGGGCAAAAAGGAGTTATCTCCAGAATAAAATTGACTGTAGAATTGCGAATTTGACGAATTTCTCAATGGAATTTGGCCAAAACATGTGGTCGGTGACAAATAATAATTGGACGAAGATAAAGGCGATCTAAATACATTCTCAATTTTTTAAACAGTTTTTTTATATTTTCCTACAAACTATAAAAACTGGAGATAACCCCTTGTTGCTGCAGACCCCTCAATTGTGTTTGGATTTCACGCTAAAAAAATGTAAAAATAAAAATAATTTGAATTATGTCTGCTCGTTAAAATGAACTAAAATTGCATTGAATGTGTTAATGTACCTACAGTATGAAAGAGAATACCACTCGTCTCTTTCCTTTAGACTTGTTCCTATTTGCCACCCTCAGTTCCAGTGAACACAATAAAAACCATTATGAGGAAAAGAAAATAATTACGTTTTTATTTCAGCTATATGTCGTTCACATAAATCTTTTATTTCTGACCAGTTGGGGTGTAGAATTTTCAGATTACGGTTCACTTGTTTCACTCTTTCAACCCTTTCACAGTCAAATGATTGTGGGAGTCATTTTTCTTTTTAAAAAAAAAGTACACGATCATTATTTGTGAAATTGTATTTTCTCTTTTATTTTGGTATATTGTCTAAAAAAGATTGAATAGGTACATTGAAATAAAAAAAAACGATTTTATTTTTAAAGCGTACATTATTGTCGTATTTTATTTTTGTAATACGCAGTATATTTTTATTTTTTTAATTTCTTATACACATTTTTTTTTTTCAAAATCCGGATTTTGATGGAATTATCCATTTTAATCTACACTCATCAAAAAAATTAAAGGATAATTTTTAATAAGCAAATTTTTTACTAATTTTCAAACAGTTATATTTCCGCAAAAAATGATTGGATTTGCATGTTCTAAGACTCATTCGAAAACTTGTACCTTCTAGTTTTTGAATCAAGAGCCCAATCATTTTTATCATCCCCTGCCGCTCTGAGACAAGGGTTGAAACAATTCAAAAAATTTTCCCTAAATTTTTTATCAACTTTGAAAGCGTAAAATTTTTGCAAACAATTTTTTGCAAGAAAATCAATTAATGCGTTCGAAAGCTTGTTTTTTTCTCTTGCAATTCTGTTTTTTAACATCTCCGTACGATTTTTTTTGACCGCGTTATTCACTGTCAAAGTAAAAATGACACTTTTGACTTGAAACTTCCGTATATCCTGAAATAATGATCGCACAATGATCGGCCGGATATATATCGATGATTGATGAGTGTATTTTGACTATTTTCGCTATGATGTCTATCTGTCTGTAGGCGCTGTAACTCAAATACGACAAATCGTAGAAATATGAAAATTTATACTTAAGATTCATTTTTGTCTCGGAAGAAAACCTCTTAATTTTTTGTTTTATGAATTTAACTGACAGATGAATTTTCTATCTGAAAATGTTTTACTATATTTTCGCACAGACTGATTTTTAATTATTTTTCAAAAGTTTAGCTTCATAAAGGGTAGATCCTTTCCTATAAGCATAAACCAACTATAATCCTAATGAAAATTTTAAACAAATAAAAACAAAACTTTTATAAATGCAAATTGCAATCGTCAACTTACTATAAACTCTTTTCTAACTTATATCAGTACTTCACATAGCAATAGAAGTTGTATCGATTAAAAAAAAGTATAGTTAAAGTAAACATTAAAAAACTCTACGCTTTCAGGTCAATATAAAATTTTACTTAAATTGCTTTTCAGTAAAAAATTCTCTCTGAATTTTTTTAAAAAGCGTATTAATCGTTAGCTATGTAATCCACGCGCTTTCTAAAAATATCTCGCAGTGCACCCGAAGAAGTACACCAATACCTCGCTTTGCGTCGTTTCGTTTTGCGTTTTTTTCGATGTTGCGTCGCTGCTGAATTAGTACTAATTTTCACTGTGCGTCGTTAAATTTTCGAAGTTGCGTTGTTTTGAGTTCGAATCTTTAATTTTTTTTTAATTGAAACGAGAGTAACTTAAATAATTCACTTTGCGTCGTTTCAATTTGCGTCGTGTTTTTTTGGAACGTAACCACGACGCAAAGTAAGGTATGGGTGTACAGTAGAATCTGGATATAACGACTCTTATAAGGGACCGGCGACACTTGGTCGTACTAACCGGACGACGTACTATAAACGACCGGATTTTTTTTTTATTTAACGTCCAAGTTATTGTCTTTTTTAAAGCCATTCAGCAATTAAAGCTTGTTTTTTATTATGTACATATTAATATTACTATAATTCTTATAATGAAATAATAAAATACATAGTTAGATTAATTTCTATTTTAATAAAACAAATATTAAAATTAACAAAAAAGTAACTTTAACTTACTTAAACATTGCACATTACATACATACATCATCTATTACAGTTTGATCAGAGATACATAATGTATTCTATCTATGTAAATATGTATTTACTGACGTAGAAAGTCTGTAATTTTACTAATCAACATACGTAGGAGAGGAGAAAGCCGGGAGAGGTATTGCTTGTGCGTAGATATTGGAAACATTACACTGCGCGTTGTTCTAATCGGACAATTTATAGTCAAAATAGGTCGCTTAGACCGGAGTCGTACTATACGGATATGTTTTCATAGTTTGTCTAATTTGAGTTTGCATTTTCGTCGTTAAAAACGGTTAGCCGTTATAAACGGAGTCGTTATATTAGGATTCTACTGTATAACTTGAAAAATTCAACAATAAAATAATGGTATACATTATGACAGTAAATTCAAGACAAAAAATAAAGTATCTTTAAAACAGTTTTTGACTGACACCTTCGGGGAATATAAAAATGCTGTCAGATTGGAGTGGTACAAACCCACCTGACAAATATATTCTTACATCTTCCATTAATCGAGACTGACATAAGAGAATTGAGAATACGGGGACACTTGCAATTTCCCACGGGAAGAACATAAATTTATTCCATCAATAGAAGGGGACGCGACTGCATTACATATTTATTAGGTTCGATTGACAGATAAAATGTTGTTTTTCAGTGAATATGATTTATTTTCCATGAAATTTATAATTAGGCGCGGTTTTGCGAAATGTTAATACATTTCAAACCAGTGCTAGCGGTTTAATTTTTTTTTATTTGGGTGAATAAATTAAATGTATAAAGTATTTAAATTTAAATACGTAAGCTATCCATAAATCAAGGTTTTTATTATGAAGTGCAACTTCTTTAGTGAGCTAGTGAATTGAAATGACCTTGAAACGTTTTAAAATACAACAGCTTTTCAAGATGAGACGCTGATAAAAGTATGCATATGCATGAGAGAGCGATGAGTATATGTATAAGAAAAAGATGGATGCATTAAGTCGGTGTCAATCTACAAGCTAAAAAATAAAATTTTGCATAAATATAAGGAACCCGGGAAAACATTTTAGATCTGAAGAGATCAAATCAGAGCTTGATGATTTTTTCACTGGTTTTTGATCTGCGGAGACCTACTGAGATCTGCAATGACCTACAATATCTACAACGATCTACAAAGATCTCTAAAGATTGTAGTAGATCGTGATAGAGATTGTAACGTTGAAAAATCAGGAATTTCTAACGTTACAATGATCTCTGTAAATCGTTATAGATCTTTATAGATCGTTGTAAATCTTTGTATATCGTTGTAGATCTTTGTAGGTCTCCACAGATCAAAAATCAGTAAAAAAATGTGATTTTGTCTCAAAATGCAGATCTATTAAGATTTAATTTAAACACTTAAGGGGTCATACCAGTGTGAAATTTTCAAAAAATCAATTTTGTTTTGCCTTTTTGGAAAGTTTATAGTTTCAAGAATATTCTGTGAAAATTTCAAGGCCGTATCTCTAATACTCTCCAAACAGCAGCCTTCTAAAGAGCGACCGCTCGCAGATATGAAATGCCCAGGAGCTGACGTTAAATGCGTTTTTCCCGAAATGAGATTTTTCAAAGGCCATAGGGAGATAAGGATGCTAAAATTGCCCCCGGGCTTTTCTGAACGATATTTTCAGGGCATGTTTGTACTATAATAGTACATCGATTTTGAAATTTTTAGACCTCAAAATCAATGGGGTTCCGAGTAAAAATTAAAAAAGTCGAAAACAGAAAAACATTTTTTTCTCTTAATTGGCTGCACCGATTTGAATGAAATTTTTATGGTAGTCTGATATCTATATAAGCACTCTTTAAAAAAATAATCAACTGTATAGCTTTGCATTATCATAGGAAAAAAAAATATTTTTTCAGAAAAATATTTTTTTCTATTGTTTTCCTAAAGAGTACAATTCTGAAAATATTTTTTTCGAATTCTCCATCAAAAAACACATAAAATATATTTTTTTCATATTTCTCCTAGAGGTACGCCATATCGAAAAAAAATAAATACTGCGAAAAAGTTGTATTTCCCGTTCATTTAACTACAGTGCCCGAACACTGTGTCAAAGTTCAATGTTTCATTTATTAAAACAAATAGAAGAAAACTTTAAATGCAAAAGTTGTTAGGTTGGAGAAGCAGCAAATTTTGAAAATAGTTACATTTATACAGTGTGTCCCATAAGTGCGTTACAAATAAAAGTTGTGTTTTTTTTTTTTTAATACAAAACATACTTTCTTAATTGATAATATAAAAGTATTAATTTTTCTGGGTACTTTGATACAAGCATATGTGGAATTATACAGAGCGGTTTAGAAATATTGACCATTTTTGTAAGAAAATTGGAATATTTTCAACACGTATTTTTCTAATTACAAGTCTTTTATTTGTTCTTTGCTAGAAGTAATTTTAGCATATGCTCTATTATTGTGATATTACCTACATCAAACATGTGCAAAATTATAGTCTATGTACAGGATGTATCAAAACTCTGAACCTAATTTTTTTCAAAATTTTCAAATACAACATCTCGTATATTTTTACATAAATAATATGTTTTACATTGTCTATTAACAACAAAAATGGATGAAAACACCTACAAACTCTAACGGCCTCATCACAATGACAACATATTTTAAACACCATAATGAATTGGCAACAATGAACAATTAAAACGTTATTTTTAAATTATAATATACCAACAATAACAGAATCAAATAGAAAAAAAATATTATTGCAAAAGTTGTAAAAAGGTCAATTTTTCACAATAAAATTAGTATTTATTTTTATTTCCTTAAAAAAAAGTTTTTTCATAGATTAAATCATCATTCCGGAAGAACAAAATAAGAGGTTTACAGGTTAGGTATTTCCCAATCAAATAACCTGTAAAAATTACTCTTTAGTACTAAAGTTATTATTACTGACTAATGGTAATTGATATTCAGTTATCATGAATTAGTAATAATAACTTTAGTACTAAATAATCATTTTTCTATGTTATTTAATTGGGAAACGGATTGGGAACTACAGGATAATCCTTCGGTTAGGATTTATTTTACCTTTTTTATAACGATGGCGAATTTTTTTTTACACAACTTAACTGTATATGTATAATAATGTATATAGTTAAAAGAACAGGAAATACAATTTTTTCGCAGTATTTATTATTTTCATTGTGGTGTAACATTAAAAAAATATTTTATGTGTTTTTTAAGGATAAACTCGAAAAAAAATAACTTCATAATCGTATTTTTAGATTATCAATTAAGAAAGTATGTTGTGTATTAAAAAAACACAACTTTTATTTGTAACGCACTTATAGGACACACTGTATAAATGTAACTATTTTCAAAATTTGCTGCTTCTTCAACCTAACAACTTTTGCATTTAAAGTTTTCTTCTATTTGTTTTAATAAATGAAATATTGAACTTTGACACAGTGTTCGGGTACTGTAGTTAAATGAACGGGAAATACAACTTTTTCGCAGTATTTATTTTTTTTCGATATGGCGTACCTCTAGGAGAAATATGAAAAAAATATATATTATGTGTTTTTTGATGGAGAATTCGAAAAAAATATTTTCAGAATTGTACTCTTTAGGAAAACAATAAAAAAAAATATTTTTCTGAAAAAATCATTTTTTTTCCTATGATAATGCAGAGCTATACAGTTGATTATTTTTTTAAAGAGTGCTTACATAGATATCAGAATACCATAAAAATTTTATTCAAATCGGTGCAACCAATTAAGAGAAAAAAATGTTTTTCTGTTTTCGACTTTTTTAATTTTTACTCGGAACCCCATTGATTTTGAGGTCTAAAAATTTCAAAATCGATGTACTATTATAGTACAAACATGCCCTGAAAATATCGTTCAGAAAAGCCCGGGGGCAATTTTAGCATCCTTATCTCCCTATGGCCTTTACTGACATTGTAACTCAAAGAGCAATTATTCGATTGACTTGAAATTTTGAACTGAGTACTCTTGAATATATTTACTCTACGATGACGTAGGGTATTTTTGATTGGATGAAAATTGACGATTTGGCATTAAAAATACGACCATTTTATAGGTAATAAAACAAACTTTTTTTTTTCATAACTACGCCATTTTGTTAGATTTTAATATTTTTCGAAAATCTTAGTTCATCGTACCGGAAATACCTTCCAGTTTAACGACATTATTTCACTTTTCAATTTCAACTACTCCATCGTCCGGAATCATGGCTGCAGTGGAGGAGATTTTTTTTGCGCCTCCCAAGACAGCGCATAAGTCGCTTAGATATCGATATTTTTACGTGAAAAAATTAAAATACACCTCTAATATAGCTAAATATATTCTCAATTTTCCAAAATATTTCATTGAGTATTATTCTTCCAAAAATTTCCGAAAATCACCCAAATTTCCAACGTTCACACTGGTATAGCCCCTTAAGATCTAAAAAATGTAAAAAGTTCAAAAGCGATTGAAAATTTTGAATTAATTGTATATACATGTATTATTACAATTAGAAATATTAAACGTAATTGACTTGTACTAATTTCGAAATGAATGCATTTAATTTTCTTTATATATTTTTTGTTATTTAAATATTCATAACAAACTATTGTACTCTACGCGAAATGAATTCTAAAGTAATTAGAATTAAAATCCTGGATAAATATATACATATATATTTACATGGTCCCTGCTTCCAGACCTTTTGTATATACATATAGGTATATTATATACAGTTGTGTGCATGTATAGAAATTAATTACTCTTAGAATATTACTCCGCTATTTTGAAAATTAAGTGAAATAGGCTGGCCATTGTCCACGGTACCTTTCCCACTACCTGTTTTAGGTTTCTGTCACGAAATTTTATATAAAAAATAATAAATATTTATGAAAAATATTTTTTTTATAAAATATAATTTTACTGTTTATATCATGAAATAATGTAATCATATGTCACTATGCATATGAAGCTTCTTTCTCGAATTGTTACATAATTTAGTAAAATATAGAATATTTCTGTGTGCCACTCTTTTTATACTAAATGCTATAGTCGACCACTTAAGTTGTAGTGTTAGATGTGCAACTTTCTATTGGGTAATAAACTGGACGAGCTTACTGAATCAAGGCAGTGGCGGATAGTTCAATATTTATTTTTAATGGTAATCTAACATTCATATATTCTATAAATGTATTCGTGTTTGACTACGCCTATGGACTGACGTCAGTTCGGATTTCCTACTCTTACCACACCGGTATTTTTTCACGATACGTACTAGTGATGTAACGAATATTCGCATTCGCATTCGCGAATATTCGCACATTTTTAAACATTCGTATTCGCATTCGCATTAGCACATTTTTAAACATTCGTAATCGCATTCGCATTCGCAGGTAAAGTTGCGAATATTTTTGCGAATATAATATGATGTATTAACAAATAAAAATTTCTATTTTAATCAGAAGACCGTTTTTTTTTTTTAGCTTTTTTTCAAAAAGTCAATATTCGCATTCGCATTCGCATTCGCGAATATCGACCAGTCAATATTCGCATTCGCGTTTAAAATCATACATTCGTTACATCTCTAATACGTACAATACCTTTTTTTAAATAAGATATTTTTTGTTTTGCTTAAAATTGTATAGCAAAAATAAAACAAAAATCTGAAATAATTTTTAAATTTTAATTAAATCAAAATAACCATAAATAGTTTTCAGGTAAAAATTATTGAATATCATAAACCCGTAATTATTTTATTAAATATCTAAAAACAAATTTCCATATAATTCTCAGAATACCACCAAAAATAATTTTGAAAACGTTATCTGACGTTCCCCGTAAAACTCTTCAACTTTTATCCGAAACATTTTTTTCTATCTTGCTTTTTTTATAAATATCAGCCTAGGGCAATTAAAAATATTAAAATGGATCACGGTATATGTTTAACCTTCCTATAATAATAATGTTAAAATATTTCTATAAAAATAATTCGGTCGACTAAATTTAAACTATAAGCACAGTTGTAGGTCCCTTTATATCTACAATGTTATATAAAGGTCTCTAGGTAAAAATATGCTATAGTTTTTTAGTGGAGCCTAGAGATTTTTCAGAGGACAAACGAATTTTTTTATTTCTGTTAGTGTTTTTCGTATCTTTTCTACCGGATTTTTTTTGTATATACAGGCCCAGATAGAGAGGGGGGGGGGGTGCTTTAGGGGCCTTTATATTTTACATATATGTTACTTATTTCACCCCTTTATCAAAAATTGATTTCCAAACCCTCCTTAAAAATTATAATTGTTTTACGATTTTTTTTATTTTTGTTAGTGTTTTTTGTATCTTTTCTAGCAGAAAAATGTTTGTATATACAGGTCCAGATAGCGAGGGATGGAAGGCTTCAGGTTTTTTTAATGTTTTACATATATGTTACTTATTTCACCCCTTAATCAAAAATTGACTTCCCAACCCTTCACTAAATGAAAAATTATAATTGTAAATTTTCAACAATTAAATTTTGTATTAAAATTAGTATTTCACATTACCCGTATAATTTACTAATTCACAATTACCCAATTTAATTTCTTTTTTCGTGATTTAACATGTGTATACCATTTTACGAAATGTCATATTACGAAAACAATAACATAACTTATTCATATGCTTGGTCATTAATATTTATATAAATTTTGAATAAACCAACAACTCTGTTTCGAAAATTTTACATTTTGTCATACATTTGTATCAGAATTAACTCGTAAATCATTAATAAACTAAATTCAACTGAATTTAATCGATATTTCAGCTATAAAAAACAACTGTTATATCACATAAGTGGAAATTATATTTTGTAAAACATCGTCCTTCAGTGCAAAATCTAAATTTTATTTTTGAATAATATGCTTTAAAAAATAGTAGGTAAAAAATCCTATTGACAAACAAGGAAAATATCGTCCTTCAGTGAAAAGTCGAAAATTCATTTCTGAGTAATATGTATTTAAAAAATTAATACCTAAAAAATACTTTTTACAAACTAGCTTATCATATTTTACTCGTCAAATCCTTTCATTTGATACCCATGTCAGAGAGTTATGATTCACAACCCCCATAAAGTATTTATAACAATCTTAGATGTACTATATTGCAATTTCATTAGACTTCTACACGTATACAAAATTTCAGTGCTCTAGCTTAATTAGAACTAGTCGAAATTTCGATCGCAATATTTGACCTAAAAACTTAATATAAAGTTTGTAAAAAAGGAGCAAAAATGAAGCTATGTCTATCTGTCTAACATAGCCTTTTTACTGTGTTTGACCCAGAAAACAGATTTAGTGTAATTTCAAAAATGGGAAGAATAACAACCCAAAAAAATTTCAAAAATTTTTTGTAGAGAATTCAATTTTTTATTTAAAAAAAATGTAGTCAAATGTTTCTTTAAAAAAATGTATCCCCATTTATAAAAAAATAAATACTTTTTGCAATCGCTATTTACTTTGACATATTTAATGTCATTTTGACGTTTTAAATGTCATGTTGACGTTTACATAACAGCATAAAATTTAGTATTTCTTTTTTGTTTTAATCTAACTATGCTTTACCATTAAGGAACAAGCATGTACTAACTGAACGAACCTTTTATAGAATGCGGCATGCTTTAAGGGTATTGTTGCTTCAGAAGCAGTTTGAGATACGGTGCAGCATTTCTCACGTTCAAAATTAATAACGCGACCCCAAGATACGTTCGGCGATCCGTTCATAATAATTATGTAATCGCGGTCATCTCCATATCGTGATAGAGCACCGCCAACTAAATCGCTTTAGGGAAATTTAATGTCGGTTGGACGTTACCAGTATTTAGTCGATTTGTTTAATTAATCTACTTGGTGTAGTAATTCGATTTAAAATTGTCATGCGGGCGAATTTTTTATTTTTTCAGAATGTTATATTATAAGGTACACTCCCGTGCAAAATTCTTTGGACACTCATTTTTTGCGTATTGTAAAAATAAAACTGCAAAAAATATTGATAAGAGTACTTAATTACAACTTTTGTAATAATCCTAGAATATCTAAAATACAGAATTTACAATTTTCCATGTTAAGGAAAATTTTTGAATTTTATGCCGTAAAGGTCAGGTTTACTCAAGTTGAAAGTATTGACGTACAGTGTCTTTCAAACTAACGATAAATTGTTTTTTTATTATTTTGACTGCGAGTAAAAATTTTCTTTTCGCTATTTTGATGATTTTTATTGACTGAAATCTGTATATTTAGATTCAAAATCACAGGTGTCGAAAGACTTTTGCACGGCAGTGTACTGGCACCAGTCTTGAAGGCGTTAAGGGGTATGCACAGTGAAAACGTAAGAATTTTAGATGTTTTTTGTTTATTTTATAGAAAGAAATCGGTTTGATGACTTATATCAAACTTTCAACGCATCTTTAGTACCTACATTAATAAGCATTTAAAACAAAATTTAATGGTATATTTTTGCATAATGGTCCTTTGAAAATAGCACCTTTTGAATCTGGCCTCAGTGGCGTTGACAGCAATTCATTCAAATGGATCATCTGAGGACAAAAAACGAAAAAGATTTAAAAAAAAATGTTATTAGCTACAGCCGGACATAGGGGATTTTCAAAATATCGATGATGGCGACCATTTAAAAAAAAATCAAAATTTTCGCGAATTTTTCAATAGAAATTTTTTATATAAAAAAACGATATTTTGAAAATCCCCTACGTCCGGCTATAGCTAATAACATATATTTTAAGAATCTTTTTCGTTTTTTGTCTTGAGATGATTCATTTGAACGAATTGCCGTCAACGTCACTGAGGTTAGATTTAAGAGGTGCCAATTTCAAAGGACCTTTATGAAAAAATATACCATTAAAAAAAATGAAGTACTTATTAATGTACTAAAGATGTGTACAAAGTTTGATATGAATCCACCAAACCGATTTATTTTTATAAAATAAACAAAAAACACCACTGTTTACACTGTTCATACCCCTTAAGTTAAAACATGGGGGTATTGTCCAAGACTGATACCAATATTAAAAATAAATATATTAAAATTTCCGAAAATATCTTTCACATTAAAATCACCAAAAATGTATTATTATGCATATTATATGTAAAATATTCAATCGATAGTATAATATTATTGATAACTGCTTACTAAATATATGTACAATGTACATATATATATAAACAATGAATTATGCATTTGTGTGGTATATGTAGGGGCTATTAGGGCGTATATAGGGAATAAGAGAAAGATAAATGAAGAGAACATGAGGGGGGGGGGGTACAATCAACGATCATTTGATTGCTATCCGAGTATCGTGTTTGTAAACCCCAATAATGACCGCTAAATTTCAGTGAAGTCAAATTAGTTTCTTAGAAACAAAGGCAATCTTATTACTGTAGTAGTAATAATGTTACAACGATTATCCGAACGATGTAAGTACATAGAATGTTAGACGATACGATTTATTATTGTAAATATTATTTGGGTTTGTTCTCAGAACCTTATTAAATTACTATGTCTAGATTTGGTTTTGAAATATATGTAAAAACATTTATTATACTATAATGATGGTATGAAAATGACATTTCGTCGCTTATCTAACAACGTCGTTCAAGTCGAAAATTAGCGGTTTTTAAATTTGAATGTCATAGGATAGAGCTACTCATTGCGCGTCGATCTACCAATCACATTCTAGACGTTTCGGACAAAAAGAGACCAGAATTCAAAAAATAGTGACAGCGCGCAAGCCGGTAGCATATATAAAAAATACACTGTTTTTTCACTCTCCTGTAAAGTCAAAATGACTTGAGCGGTGTTGTTAGATAAGCGACGATTTTTACTTAATTATGTTACAGTCTACTTTGACTGTATTATATTGCTAACGCATTTGACCTGGTGTTATCCGGGTTAATATTCACTTAAATGAATAAAATGACAGTAAATTATAGAATTCTCTATTCAATGGGTACACAGAAAAACATAATTTTGCTTTGTGTTAAAAAATGTGATCAATGTAAAAAATCCGTGATCGATTTGGTTCCGATAGAGGTTGTTTGTTAATATGATAATTTTTGTTCCATACGTAAACATCTTATTGATAAATGTATATTATTACTTTTATTACTAACAATGTTATTATCACGTTGAAAATTTTGTTTCGTATTGAAAACATATATTTTAAGTACAAAAAAATACATAATAAATGACATCACTGAATTTACCATATCGAGCATTGCACTTTCACTAATTGAGTGATGTAAAAATATTCACTCTGATAAGTTGAGAGTTTCGTTAGTTGGTGTAATAAATTATTTATTAATTTGATAAATGAAAAGATTTTTAGATAAATATGAAGATAAATTTTTCAAATGAATAAAATATCCTCAATAAGATTTTTTTTCTATATAAAATTTTCAATAAGATCGAGTTTATTTAGTATTTTGATAGGTTTTCATAAAATATTAATAGCTAAGAACATGCACTGAAAAATTATCTTACTACTGGTGAAAACCGCATCAAAATTGGTTGAGTAGTTTTTAAGTTTTACTATTTTAATTAAAATTACTTATTAAAAATATCTCATTTATATGACAAAAGAACGTTGTTAAAACCATACATTTGGTGGATACCTAATTGTCAAAAAAAAAATACCATGGTGAGTGGAAAGTGCGGACGTATTAATTGAAAACAAATAAAACAAAACTGCGACAAATCCTGAAATTCTGTAAATGCAAAATGACAATTTCATCAGATCAAATAACAATTGGCCAATGTGTTCCTCTCTACATTGGGATTAAGGTCTCGACTACTCAAACATCAAAAGCTGTTTGATATTACAGAAATATCGGCAATTGTTGCTATTTACTTATCAATCGATTCGACTCTTTAAAACAGGCTTGTCCAACCCGCGGCCCCCGGGCACTCTTCGTGCGGCCCGCATAAGATTTAAAAAAAAGTGAAATATGAAAATTCGATTTTTTGACATATAAAAGTAGAAATATAAATATTTCTATTTTATAAAATATAAATTATAGGTACAGAGATATAAATAATTTTATCCACGACTTATATCTCTCAGAGGGAATAATGAAAAAAGAACTTTTCTGATTGGTGCATCAGAGGGAATAATGGTCATTATTCCCTCTAAATGCATCAATCACAAAATTTCTCAAATTAAATAATACCATGGAAACAAAATACACAAATTCTAAAGTCTAAAAAATTTATTTGCGACTGTCAAATAAAACACCTAGTGTTTGTGTATTTGTATTGAGATGGATAAAAATGAAGAGTCTATTACTTGTACACTTCCCGAAATTGTACTACAAGCTGCAGCTACTGGAAAAATCAAAATGCATAATTTATAATAACAGAGTTTGTATTTTGTTTCCATGGTATTATTTAATTTTTATTAATTTAAGATTAGAACAAAAATTTTTGTATTGAAGCTTGCATTCCTTGTATTCAGTTGTGTTTATGAAAGTAAATAAAATAGTCGTAGATAAAGTACAGTATACTACTCGCAATAATAGCTATTATAACCTTGGAATTTTTTTTTCTCCCTCACCGCTACGCGGCTCGGTTCGAAAATTATTCCTCGGTAATAATAGCTATCATTATTGACTCGTGGTATAATATACTATTATCCACGACTTATATCTCTCAGAGGGAATAATGAAAAAATAACTTTTCTGATTGGTGCATCAGAGGGATTAATGGTCATTATTCCCTCTAAATGCACCAATCACAAAATTTCTCAAATTAAATAATACCATGGAAACAAAATACACAAATTCTAAAGTCTATAAAATTTATTTGCGACTGTCAAATAAAACACCAAGTGTTTGTGCATTTGTATTGAGATGGATAAAAATGAAGAGTCTATTACTTGTACACCTTCCGAAATTGTACTACAAGCTGCAGCTACTGGAAAAATCAAAATGCATAATTTATAATAACAGAGTTTGTATTTTGTTTCCATGGTATTATTTAATTTTTATTAATTTGAGATTAGAATAAAAAATTTTGTATTGAAGCTTGCATTCCTTGTATTCAGTTGTGTTTATGAAAGTAAATAAAATAGTCGTAGATAAAGTACAGTATACTACTCGCAATAATGGCTATTATAACCTCGGAATTTTTTTTCTCCCTCGCCGCTACGCGGCTCGGTTCGAAAATTATTCCTCGGTAATAATAGCTATCATTATTGACTCGTGGTATAATATACTATTATCCACGACTTATATCTCTCAGAGGGAATAATGAAAAAATAACTTTTCTGATTGGTGCATCAGAGGGAATAATGGTCATTATTCCCTCTAAATGCACCAATCACAAAATTTCTCAAATTAAATAATACCATGGAAACAAAATACACAATTTCTAAAGTCTAAAAAATTTATTTGCGACTGTCAAATAAAACACCTAGTGTGTTTGAGATGGATAAAAATGAAGAGTCTATTACTTGTACACCTTCCGAAATTGTACTACAAGCTGCAGCTACTGGAAAAATCAAAATGCATAATTTATAATAACAGAGTTTGTATTTTGTTTCCATGGTATTATTTAATTTTTATTAATTTGAGATTAGAATAAAAAATTTTGTATTGAAGCTTGCATTCCTTGTATTCAGTTGTGTTTATGAAAGTAAATAAAATAGTCGTAGATAAAGTACAGTATACTACTCGCAATAATGGCTATTATAACCTCGGAATTTTTTTTCTCCCTCGCCGCTACGCGGCTCGGTTCGAAAATTATTCCTCGGTAATAATAGCTATCATTATTGACTTGTGGTATAATATACTATTATAAATAAATTAAGTCAATAACGAAAAAAAAGGTCTTCAAATTTTGTTGTGACCCTTAGCAAATTTTTTGCTATTTTTTGCGTTCTGCGGCCCACAAAGCTCAAAAGGTTGGACACCTATGCTTTAAAATGTAGGTATTATCCGTATGAAGACTCTGTTTTTAATGTAAATATATTTTTTATGCATTCTGTGCTTACATTTTTTAAGAAATAAGATCTTAAGCGTATCAAAAATATATGTTGTCTTTTAAAAAATCACATTAAAAAAAACGTAAATAAAAAATTGTGCATACTTACCCTCTCTTTTTTTCCCAAAATGTTTAATTTTTAACATAAGGAAAGGTTCTAGCACCAGTCTTCTTTTTTTTAGGGTTCCGTAGTTTTACTTTCTTTTACACATGTATGTGATATACATATAGTATAAGTAAGTATTGTAAAGCCGATTTTTTTCGAAATCCTGATTTTGATGAAATTATCAATTTTGATCTTCCTTGAATCCATTCTGACTATTTTCGCCATGATATCTGTCTGTCTGTAGACGCTGTAACTCAAATACGACAAATCGTAGAAAGGTGAAATGTTATACTTAAGATTAATTTTTGTCTGGGAAGAAAACCTCCTATTTTTGAAAACGATCAGTCAACCGGAAACGGATGTTTACCTAGATCGATTTTTGAATTTTTCGAATTACAATGAAACAGTGCGAATTAGAGAAAAATGACAAAGTTGAAAATTGTAGGTAATATTATTATCTATTTTTTTCAAAATGTTTTTTTTTTATTGGTGTGCTACTTTTTTGTAATTCTCATAAATGAACTCATATTACTAATAAAACAAGTAGCTCTTTATTAAATCAATTTAATTACCAAAAGTTCGAAAATATTGTTTATTTTTTAAATTAAAGCCTTTTATTTTTTATTTATTTATGTTTTTCTCCAGTAATGGACAAAGTATAACCAATAATGAACACTTGCTAATGATTATAAAACGATTAGTACTATTACACAAACGTTATAAAATAAAGAGTCATAAAATTTAAAACAATGTAAAGCATTTACATAAAAAAATACACTTTTCTTGATAGTGTGCCGAACCGCGATAATTATTTGTCCAATGTTTTTAAACAAAATGATTAATTATCATCAAATCACACTGGTAGAATGGATTTATCAAACCAAGTAAACCTTGTTTTGTATATAACGAAAACAATATTTTCTTAAGATAAGCAATAATCTCTTAAACCAACTATAGTATTTTTGAATAAAGGAATAACGTAGTTGGATTAAAAGTATGTTTCTTATATTAAGAAAATATTGTTTTCGTTATATACAAAACAAGGTTTTCTTGGTCCAATACAGTTTTTTTTCTGTGCAAGACAGTTAAACGTATGTAGTAATCAAATATCAACAAATATTTCTAATTCAGTACATTTAATTTAAAAATTTTCAAAACTGGGGTATTGTTTAAGACCTTCTATTGAAGTTTATAATGATAAGAAAATAAAAAAAATGGGAACTATTTGTGTATATTTTATATTACATTTTTTTTTCATTTTTGGTCCTTGCGATACGGATCTAATTTCTTTTGATCAAGTATAACAATTTTTTTTTATCTTAGTATTATGTACAGAATGTTAATAGAAAAATGTAACGTACATAGGTAAAAGTAAATATCATTTTTTTGTTGTGTTTATTAACAATATCTAAAAGTAATAAAATTATCGTTTACATACACTTTTCTATCTGTGCCATGTGCAATTTTTAAAACGAAATTTTTTATTTAATAATGAAGAAATAAATTCCACAGAATATAAATTAAATAAAAAAAAAGATTCCACGTCATGTTATAAAATGTAATATACTTTTAATAAAAAATTTCTGTTCATAGATATTAAAAATTGTTTCTAAAAGACATGGAAGTATGTAAATTTTTCAACCAGTTGAACACATATTTCATTTTAAATACCCGTGTGCTCTTGCAGTAATGTTGTGTGGCCCTAAGCTAAATAATACTTGCAAATCTACCACGTAGTGCTTTTTACTCTTTGTTTAATGTTTAACTTTCACAAACCAAGTGTAAGAATATAACGCTACCAGAATCCAGGTTGAAAATATTCACACATGTGAGAAAAAATGTAGTAAGTTTTACCCCGGAAAAGCCACATTTTTAATCTGACAGTTTTTCATTAAAATAGTATATATTTTTTTATAATTTTTGTATAAATATGTTTAACAGGTGTGCAATGATTTGTATCGAACCTCTAGAGCAGTGGTTCCCAACCAGTGGTCCCTGTAAAAGATTTTAAACCTTGAGTGAAGTAAGAATTATCGGTGATCTATTTTTTTTTAGGTTTTTTAACCTGTAAATAGCATAAAAGTGAAATGTTAATACCTTTTTTTAGGTTCTTTATTTCAAATCTCTAAAATAATATGAAAATTAAAGTTAACTTGTGGTCCCTGCTAATAATAATGAAGTCAAAGTGGTCCCTGGTCATAAAAAGGTTAGGAACCATTGCTCTAGAGGTTACTCAGATCCTCTAGACACTCTAGACCAGAGGTTCTTTAACTAGGGTCCGCGGAACTTGTGCTGGGGGTCCGTAAAACATGTTTGGCATAAATTAAAGTGCGTTTAGGTTCGCAGTGATTAATATTAGTATCTAACGACAAAACCTTAACTCGTATAGTATAATTACTTGTGATGATTTATAAAATCATTTTAATAGATTTTTAAAGCGATCTACTATACAGTTGAAATATATATTATTCTGGGTGGGTTAGTTTTGGTTCTCATTTTGTTTTTTCTTGTATTTGTGTTAAATTTCAATGAAAAGTTGAAATTTTAATCATGACATTTGACTGTAAAATTTTGTGTTTTCGATTTGGTTAAAAGTATGTTTATTATATAGAAAATGACGTGAAAAGTTGAAATTTTCAAACCGCAGGTCTGTATCTCAAACCGTTCTCGAGATATGGCCTTTCAAAGTTTTCGATTTTTGAAAATTTTGGAGAAAAATGGCCGTAACTTTTGAACGTGTGGTCGGATTTGATTTTTGTCGACAGATTTGAAATCAGCGTATCAAAATCTATATAATGACATGTATAATACTTTTAAATTCGGAAAAAAAAATTTGTCAAAAATCGACATTTTTCTAAGGTAATACCCCTTTGAATTTTTTTCAATTTTTCGCGAATTTTTTTTGTCGAATTTTAAAGTGTTATATATGTTATTGTATAGATTTTGACACGCTGATTTCAAATTCGTCAACAAAAATCAAATCCGACCACACGTTCAAAAGTTACAGCCATTTTTCTCCAAAATTTTGAAAAATCGAAAACTTTGAAAGGCCATATCTCAAGAACGGTTAAAGATACAGACCTGCGGTTTGAAAATTTCGACTTTTCACAGCATATTCTATTTAATAAACATACTTTAAACCAAATCGAAATCACAAAATTTGTGAGTAATATTACACGCATCAAACTTCAATTTGTCATAATAAAAATAACATAATTAAAAAAATAACTAGAATTATAACAAACAAACAATAATTTTCACCATTTTTCATTCAAACCACATTTATTTAGATAAAATGCAATAGTAGATACATTCAAATTCTCAAATTACCAGAAAAACAAAACGATTAACCTTTAGAAAAAAAGAATAGATTTTTTTGAAACCCCCACAGTACGTAAATAATCTATTTAAAAACATCGATTTACTAGTGATTAATTACTACCGACCTTCTTTGTTTTTCTGTCAGGGGGGTCCCTAAAAAAATAACTGTTAATAAAGGGGTCCCTCGATCACATCAATTTAAGAACTGCTGCTCTAGACGATAATAATGAAACTAAATATATTTTACATTTTATTTCTGAACAGAAAACTGCAAACGTATAATTTAATAGATAGTTCGATATTATATAACATTACAGCAGTAATAATATATTACGTAAGTAGGTGCGATGAACTTTAATCCAGAAAATAGAGGGGATCAGTGGGGCTCTGGAAACCTTAGTTAGTGTTGATGATTAAACACATTTTTATCTTATCAAGTTGTTTTTTTTTTGCTGTCGTGGAATTTTACATACCTATAACCATATATAGAGATGTAATATAACTGCAGAGATCTATTCAGATCTCGACAGATCTGCATTTTGGGACAATATTTTTCACTGGTCTTTGATCTATGGAGACTTGCAAAGATCTACAATGACTTACAATGATCTAAAACAATCTAAAAAGATCTCTAAAGATCGTTGTAGATCGTGATAGAGATTAAAACTTTGAAAATTAAGGGGTATAACCACTGTGACGGAAAAAAAATTGAGTTTAAATTTTGAAAATTGACTGAGTTACAGTCAATTTAGTGAGACGATGTAGCACGGCCGGTTATTAACATTAAACTCTTTTATCTCGGAATGACATTTTTCGACCTGATCGACACGATTCCTCAAAGATTAATGAACCGATTTCAATTTTTTTTTAAATAATTTTCGTAATTGTAGTAACTATCGTTGCACGTAACCGATTTTTGAAATTTTGAAAATTACTATTTTTAAAACCGCTCTAATGAAAAAAATAGGTCTTAAAAATGAAAAAAAATTTCAAACGATCGCCATTTTATGAAAAAATAAAATAAAATAAAAACGGCTACGTGCAACGACAGCTACATTCATATAGATATTGATAAAATTTTTATTTATTTTTTTCATATAACCCTTCTCGAAATTTCGAGTCGACCATAGAGAAAAATATTTTTTTTGGTCGTCACATCGAGGCTCATAACTTTGTAAATATTTAATATTTTTCAATAAAAACTGATATTAAATAAGTTGAATATATACTCAACAAAACGTCCTTTACCTGATTCAAAACTAATTAGTTACATCTGTGAAAAAAATTCCCAAACATTGACAATTTTTTGACCCGTCACAGTGGCTATCTCCCTTAATGAATTTTCAACGTTATAAAAATCATTTATTTTCAACGTTATCTCAATGTTATGACTGTGTCAGTAGAGATAGCTTATACTCGGGTACCGCATTTCCTTGTCTAACGAGCTCTGTTTTGCTATAATATATTAATAATAAATAAATAAATATTACTTATAAATTTTTTTTTAACTGTAATTGCATTTTTATTCTTACTGCAAATCCAATTTAGTAGGAATGGTATATACCTTGTATAAATCTGATTTCTAAAAAAAGTTTTTCTATATTCTCTCTCTCTTGATCCCTATTTCTATCTCTTTCTATGAATAGAAAAAATATCCAATATACTCTAACTTCATTCCTTTGAAGTTTTCAAATAAAATTTTTAGTGTTAATGCACATGATACTAGATTATATTTAAAATTGAAATTTTTGGGTACCATATTATTAGTAAAGTTAAGATCACTGAATGTTTATATATTCTCTTATAATAATTGAACCCAGTGGCTAAATTTGCCTAAAATTTACATAGGTACTCCACCCTCATTATTCCAAATGGAATTTTCTAGCGTTAATATATGTATGATTAAAATAAATTATAATTGCACAAGTGGCCACATAGGTCTCTGTTGGCGGCGACTCAATAAATTCTTATCGTTTTCTTTAATACTTGTTTCAGTGTCTAATAAAAAGGATTGTGGGTAATTTATATAAACGCACTTTACCTTTCTTAATCGCAACCTTTAGAGAGTGTGGAAATGTTTTAGTGTATTACACAATTTCGGTTAAATATATTGTAGGAATTAAAAGATTATTTGAGATTTAGAGTGAAGTTATTAGCAAGTATTTTATATTATCTCGCGTGAATTTTGGGTTGTATCTTAGACAAGGAACGATACAGAACTAATAACACCTTTCATAGCACTATTACCATATTGCTCATGGGCGTATCATTTGAATTTTTAAAATAAATATATCAATTTCTTTGTATGGCATTTATTTTCATACACAGTCAGCTATATTATTTACTGTACCATAATCAGACATGGATGACTGAGGAGATCGGGAAGTGCCCTGGGACAGTCAGGGCAGGAGACAGAAAAAGATTGTTTTGAATTATAAAATAAATTAATAAAAAATTAATAATTTTATATTGTCTTTAAAAGTATTGTAATTGTAATTTAAAACATTTTTGCATACTATAAATTTTCAACTGATGCTTTGAGATAATATACATGGAATTGTAGAAAGTGACATATATTTTAAGATGGCCGCCATCAAGTTTTGGTAACAGTTTCATATACCTACGGACTAGTATTGGTTGTTATATATTCATAGTCTTTCCTTACAAATCTTGTTCTTCAAAAGATAAGGTGCTGGCACCAGTCTTGGACTTTTTTATAATTCTCATGAACTCATGTTACTAATAAAATAAGTACCTCTTTATTAAATCAATTTAATTACGAAAGTTCGCAAATATAGTTTTTTTTCTTAATTGTAACTTTTTATTTTGTTTGTTTCTTCTCCAGTAATGGACAAAGTAAAGCCAGTAATGGGCACACAGTGATGGACACTACGACACAAAAGTTATAAAATAAAGAATCGTAAAATTGTAAACAATATAAAGCAGATTTTATGATAATATAATAATTATTAATAAATAGATAACACTAATAATAATTAGTTTAAATATCCACCATTGACCGATTGTCATCAAATTTGGCTATATTACAGTTTAGTGTCTATAGATTATGATTCAGTTAAAGCAGTATAGTAATCAAATATCAACAAATATTTATAATTTAGTACATTTAATAAAACAAACTGGGGTACGATCCAAAATTGGTGCCAGTACCTTATTATAATTTAAATTTAATTTGTTGTTACTTGTAATATTAATATTTAAGCACTTGATCTGCAAAAATTTAATTCGTAATAAAACGTTCTTACACTAGCAAATAATTCAATTAAAATTTAATAGAGTTTTATTAAAAATCAATATATAAAATTATAATTAATTTTTTTTTGTATTCTGTATTCTTCCACTTGGTACAAAATCCTTCTGCAAAAATTTCCGAGAAAATATCAACACTGTGTATTCTCTTGAAGTTTTTCATTACTAAAATTTACCACAGAAAAATCTGAAAAATAAATGTCAATATTTGTTTCAATTTACTCATCGCTTTTTATTTTTTTAAAGTGATTGAAAATGGAATGCTCTTAAAAAAATTCTGTAAAAATTTAAAGAATTTATAAACTTTCCATTCATTACCTTTTGAAATTCGAAACATTTTTTTATAATATTTATATTGAAATTAAAAAAAAAAATTCTGAGAATTTTATGTCATGATATTTATGAATTGTTATTTAAAATATTTAGAGAAATTCTGCGTTAATTAAAATTATCTATTTGATATAAAATTCATGATAAATCAAGATAAATTTTCTATAGCTTCGAAAATTAACCGCAATGAAACGTAGGTATAGTCAATGTTTGATGAAAACTTGAACAAAACTTGAAGAAATAAACTTTTCAGGGGTTACATTAAAACTTTCTATATGGAAAGAAGTCAGAAGTGTTTTTCGGTTCGTTGAAGTTAACGAAATTGATTTTTTTATAGTTACCAAATATTACCTTTTCAATATACAATTATTATACAATAAGTATGTTTAAATATTTGTATGGGTTTAGATTATGATCTACGAGTACCTGGCAAAGTTTTTAAGAATAAGAAATATACACGTGCATATGTATTACGATTTTTTAATTATTAACCCTCAAATGGTGGCGCCAACTGCTAGAAAACTACGAACCCTTATTTATATACCTATTAAAATGAAATTTGTTACGAGGACGTAGATTGATGACCCAAAAACAGAAATAGATGAGATCTTTGAAAAATAATTTTTTTAGACCTCGCTCCTACAGACTAAAAAGTGTACTATTTTTTTCTCACTTACTTCATTCTTTAGATAGGTCTCCTAAAATACAACAAAAAAGTATTAAAAACTTTGAATTTTAACTCAATATTTGTGTTGTAAAAAAAAATTGAAAATATAACAAATATAGATGAAAAATTTAATTTTCTTACTCGATCTTTCATTAAAAAAACTCTTGATACGCGTATTATTAAGTAGAGAACGTAAGTGAGAATGGCTATAGAACCATATCATATCCATGCTCGACACGCACCTGCCCGTTTTGTTTATTTCATTATATTACAGCCAACAAACAAAATATTCTATACAAAACTCATTTTGAGCAAAATCTTTGGAGGGCTGTAGTTCCCTAACGAAAAATTTCCGGACACATGTTCATTAGAAGTTTTTTATTTAAAATATTTTTCCTAATCTACAGTTTAAGTTTGGCACGACAGTGCTGAATCATCCTGTATATCGAATGACAGAGCAAAAAAAATTATGCGTTGTATTTTGTATTGAACGAAATACTTTTTGAACTGGTTCAACACATACGTGAAGGTGTTTAGAAACTTGAACACGAAACGAACAATAATGACGTTGTGGGTGGTGCACGCACCAATTTACTGTCGTCTTCTGTGCCGTCTCCTAAAGGGCCTATTACTACCTTTAGAATTATATTTTGCCCATTATTTTGAGTGCTGTTATGAACATGGAAATGTCATTTTCTTTATTATCTTTTATGCTTGTAACATAAAAATAAAATCAAATGTCTTCAAACGTAGATTAAATCCTATTTGATTTAGTAAATGAAAATAAGTACCTACTTACTGTATTACCTCCAATTAAATTGTTAAAATGGTGCGCTTATATTCTCGATTTTCCGTCCGTCCGTCTGTCTTCCACCGCGAGATCTCGGCCCCCTGACCACCTAGAGACCTCGGGTTTTCGCTAAATGGTAAGTCTGTGGTTATAGTTTAGCCCATTTTAGGATTTTTTTCGGTCATGCCCCCCCCCCCTCCTCAAAATTTTTCATATATGGCTTCATGTATCTCGTTGAACTTCACGAATCGATTGGCAAGGGTATTTTTTGTGTTGTGCTCAAGTTAGTTACGCGACAACACCCACGTGGGGGTTTTGATAATTTTTTTTATAATATAAACTATAAATTAGGTACAAAGCGAGTTCGAATATTAACCCAATTCGGGTTGATTTATTATATCTACTATTATTTTGATACACCGTCTTTTATTTGATCAACAATGTTTGATAAACAAACATATTGGATCTGATTAATATTTACTTAGGTCTAGCATCAAATTACCTAAAACAAATAATGTATGTATATAATATATCGTATAACATTACCTTAAATTCTTTTCATTTTTACAAAGAAAATTTGTAAAGGTAAAGTAAATTCGTTTGGTTAATATAATTCATTGTCTATTTACTTTAAAATTATTAATTTTTGCTTCCTCGCAATATCGAAGATACGAGAAACTTTGTTATCGTTTTGAAACGAGAAAAAAATTGTTCTCCGATTTTTAAAATTTTAACCGGATCTATCCATTTCAGGTCCGTGTCTGTCTGTCTGTCCTCCAATCCTTGTCACACGCTTAACTCATGAACCACTGAACCGATATTAATGAAACTTGATTGGGTCTTGTTTGAGGACGATCTCATTTTTTGATTTGAAGATATCTCAAGAAAGACACATTTTTTGTAGAGCATTCAATTTTCTATAATATAGGTTACCTGTAAAATATTGCCTTACAATGATTTATCTCAATTTGCTTTAAAAGAATCGTCATTTGTATTTTAAAATTGCTATTTACTTTGACATATTTATTGTCATTTTGACTTTTTAAATGTCATTTTGACATTTGTATAGCAGAAAAATAATAATTTTGATTGAAATTGTCAAAAAATTCAAAATATACGACTAATAACGAGGTGCATAAAGAAAAATGTCGGATTAACATGTTTTATTAATGGTTAACCAATGACAGGCAGTTTATATGAATACTTTACCGGTTTTTATTTAAATTGTTCAATAATTAACTACCTTTGATGAATTTAGCACAAGGAAGCACTGTGCATTTACTTGGCAGATGTGTTTTAGATAGTATTAATAATGTTTATTTATAAATTCATTTATAATAACAATTAAGGTTTTCATAGATTATGATAGAAAATTTTCACTGAAAGGGGGTTGTGATGAAAAAGGTAAGGCGTCTTTAATGCGTCTTGCATTATCTTCGGATTTTGTGGGCCTGTGTTGTTTTTATCATTTATTTTGACTGATCACTGATTAATGTTTTTTTTTCATCGGACATTTTTCGAGTTTGAATATCTTCAAGTCTAATTCCAGTAGATATTACATTCAATGTATATATTTATGTAATTTATATCTGTTTTACATTATCAGTTTCCTGTTTATATACATAATAATATACTTGATTAAGTTGGGAATACATGTATACAACTTTGTAAAGTATCTGCTTGCGAATATGTTTGTTTATTTGTGTTCCTAATACATACAATGTTTGTTCTGTTTCTATTAAACGTTATAGTCTGTTCATGTTTGTTCTATCTCTTGATGTAGGTACATATGTTTGATTATTATAATATAAGATACTCGATTTTATGCAATTTTCTACATAGTATGAAATAAAGATACTCACCATGTCTGTGTGTCTGTTTGTGTACGATTTTCTCAGTAACTACTGAACGGATTTTATTCCGGTTTTCACTAATAGATAGAGTGTTTCATGAGAAAGATTTTGGTGTATGATTTGTTGATATATTTTTTTTAATTTCGTCGTTTAGAACCGGATCAAATTCACTAGTTTATTTATAATAATGCTTTCTGCTTGGAGAAATATTTGTCTAGAAATATAAATCATATAAATTTCCTATGAATTTTAAATTTATTAGATACATCAGCCTTATGAATAATGTATGTAGGTAATTTTCTTCTGTTTACAAAATATATACATTCCATATGTTGAGATTTTGAAAAATCAACCAAAAATAAATATTTAGTTTATTATTAACTATCACAATTAAACAGAACTTTCAAAAATTTTAGTTCCAAAAAAAGGGGACTGGTAAAAAATATATTTTAGAATTTCATTTTTTTAACAATGCTAGGGAAAACTAGCACAATTTAGCACATTATTAAAAATTTTGAAATTGGGCCAAAAAAGCGGGCTACTGAAAAAAAACGTTTTTTGGGTTTTTCTAGTATTGTTTTAAATTTAGGGGTCAAATATTTTAGAACAAAGTAGCAAAAGTATAGCGTAACTTCCGAAAATTTGAATTTCAACAAAAAGGGGGGGGGGGGTAACTTTACACAGGTCCTTAGTTAATATTATAATATATTTATAAACTATGTACATTCTCTAATTTGAATTTTGTGTCTGACAATTTGAAGAATGTTATGAATACATTGTTATAATTTAATTTGTATGTTTTTAGACACCCAGTGAAATTAGTTTGAGGTGAAATATTAACACAAAATGTATTTTGTTAACCAACGTAGTTTTTTTTAATATACAGACATTATTTATATTCTCTGTTTTTTTACATTTATTTTAAAGATGAAACATATTATTAAAGTATCCCATATTCATTTTAATTATGAATAATTAAGTTTAAAAAGAATTATATGCATTAGTCTTGGTTTCTTGTAAACAGATTTGGTTAATTTTTAAAATAAAATGTAATTTCAATTTATTAAAATTATTTTTAAATTCAGTTAAATACTGATCTAAGTGCGTCAATTTTTCCGATAACACGATCAAATTGACGCGGTTCACACCTAAAAGTCTAGATTCGTATTCTGGTCACCGCGGAAGCCTCAAAAATCTATAAAAGACAAATAGAATTTTTATTTATTTTTTTCAATATTATTTTTAATTCAATTTTACACCAAATTTTTATTTGGCAAAAAAGAAAATGGACATAAAAGTGACATTCTAGAGTCTAGAGGAAATATTTTTTATAAATAATGTGGGGAAAGCCCCTGTTGATAAGCATAGAGTGAAGATGATTTCACAGTTAAACCGCTGAACTGATCTTGATGAAATTTGGCAGGGAGATTTTATATCCCGAAAATTGTACCTCAAAAAATGTTTTAGATAAAAAAAGACATTTGTGCAAATGACCTCTCTATGAGTGACAGTTCATATCTAACTTAAATTCCACGTAAACCATATGCATGATAAACATTTTATTATAACAGCTAGAGTTTAATTTTATATATTGTTTAGAATGACATTTCAATTTTAAAGGAATGCAGTATTATTTAATAATTGATTACAATAAGAAACATGTTCTACATAAGGTACTAGCACCAGTCTTGGCCCCTCTAAGATCAAATGTTTTTTTGGAATTGATATGGGCTTATTTTTTGTAATTTTTATGAAATCACGATATAAATAAAACAAGTACCTCTATTAATTTAAATCAATTTTATTACTAAAGAATGCAAAGTTTTTTTTATTATACCCATTTTTCCAGTAAAGTAAAAAAACACTTGCTAATGATTAAAAAATGATATGTATTACGATACAAAAGTTATAAATTAAAAAATCGTAAATTTTGAAACAATGTAAATATAATAATTATTAATAAAAGTTCATCATTTTGACACCCATTGGCCGATTGTCATCAAATTAAGCTGTTTTACAGTTAAGTATCTATAAATTATGATTCAATAATGACAGTAATCAAATATCAAAAAAGGTATAATCCAAAACTGGTACAAGTATCTAATTTAATTTTTATATTTTTACTGACTTTTTTAATTGACTTTTTTGAAATATGTGAATGAGAAAAACATATTTCCAGTTGAATAGTTTCATTCATTTTTATAAACATCTTTTTATGTTCAAAGTTATCTCTCCAATTCAGAAGAATGCACGAATAAAGTTCACTCAATTTACAAAACTAGCAAAAAAAACTACTCCAATCCAAAGTTTGTTAAAAAAAAAAAAAAACACAAACACACCCGCCACAATGACGTCACAAGAACAATAATCGTAAATGTAGCGTGTTCAAAAATCAACTTAGACAACATTTTACCGCCACAAATGCTTGGATATAGAAGGTTTTACATGTAATGAAACTTTTTAAATTCCATTTGAAAACTTTTCACCCGGATTCGTGACCGGAATATTTCGAAATTAAACCACAGCCATGCGGGTGGTTCCCAGCCCGATTCAGGACAGCTGCAGGCTGAAATTAGGTATCGCAAGAGCGGTGGTTTTACACGTGGCGTGTGGAAGGGAGACCGACTGAACCTGCAGGCTAACTTAGTTTGACCATAGAGTAAATTTAACTAAATAGTTATCTCGTTTTGCTGTACCTTCAGCCTAACTAGGATACATGCCTACATTAAATAACTAACCTAATCGTGCACGGGTATAAATAATTCCATTTTCTGTTACTCTTATCCTATGTATTAAATTTTACGTGGTTACAGAGTGTATGCAAAATATATCAACTTAATGTTAGTAAGTTCGTACATTAATTAAACGTTTTCCATTTGTGCTCAACTTAAATTACAAATCTCTTCAGGTTTTCATTATAATAACTCATTTTAACTTTACCAACAAAATTATGAATAAAAATATATTTATTTATTAACCCTTAATTACTCGCATAAAATACTGTAACAGTTACTCGCGCGATGTATTGTATACACCACATAAAAAAGCTAGTTTTTGGGAATTTTGAAGGTATTATATTAATTTTTTTGCCCAATTCATATTATGTACTATTTATTTTTGAGGAACTAAGAAAAATTTTCTTAAAATTATCTCAACTAAAAATTAAGGATTAGAAAGAAAAACTAACCAAAATAAATCTAAAAAAGTATACAAAACTGTTCAATATTCATCTTGCAATAAATCAGACAGCAAAAATTTTATTTTTGTTGGTGTTTTTTTTTTAATTTTGCTCTTTTGACAAGATGCCTTCTATCAGCAGCATCACTAATTTCTTCAAAAACGCGGTTCTTCGCTTAGGATGCTGCTATTTGTGCGTTAATACCACCTACATTTAATAAGTAAAAAATTAATACAAACTGTTACAATCCTCAAATGTTGACTGCCGGATTCCTATCACACTCTAGAACAGTGGTTCCCAACCTTTTTGTGACCAGGGACCACTTTCATATAATTATTGTCACCAGGGACCACAAGGTTAAAAAACTTTCTTTTTTTTTTTAATTTTATATAAATTTGAAATAAAAAACCTAGAAAAAAAGGTCTTTACGTTGCTTTTATGTTTTTTTTTTTATAGATAAAAAAACATAAAACCTAAAAAAAGTCCACCGATAATTCTAACAAGGAAACCTTTTCAGGTCGAAAATTCGTATCGAGTTTAAACTTTGTATAGAGTTAGAGGAGGTCAAAGTAAGTAAGAAAAAAATTATCACAGCTGCGGTAAAACGGTTTAAGGGGGTGAAACACCCCTATGAAAATGTGCAAAATAATCATATTTTTTCAAATAACTCTGAAACTAATGAAAATTTAAAAAAATTCATAATACAAAATTTTCTTGATTTTTTATGCTCTTTCGAATGGCGGTAGTCAAAAGGTAGTTAACGGTTCATTTTTTTCGAATTTTGACTGTCGCCATTTGAAATCATGAAAATTTTGTATTATAGATTTTTTAAAATTTTCATTAGTTTCAGAGTTATTTGAAAAAATATGATTATTTTGCACATTTTCATAGGGGTGTTTCACCCCCTTAAACCGTTTTACCGCAGCTGTGATATTTTTTTTCTTACTTACTTTGACCTCCTCTAACTATATACAAAGTTTAAACTCGATACGAATTTTCGACCTGAAAAGGTTTCCTTGTAAGTTCATTCTTTAGTTTTAAATCTTTTCCAGGGACCAAATTTAACCCCTTGCGGACCACTAGTGGTCCGCGGACCACCGGTTGGGAACCACTGCTCTAGAATGACTAAACAAAGGTTAGATGGGGGTGTACAGTTCCACAAAAATTTATGCATTTAGTAATCGCAGAAAATGCGTTACTGGTGTACAAAATACACCAGCGCGAGTAATTAAAGGTTAAACACAAATGTAATAATTTAAGGTTATTCGATCATTAGAGCAATGTATAAATAAAAGTCTAAAATTTTAATATGTTATTTATGGATAACTCGTATATTTTACTAATTTTATTTATTATTTGGACGTACGGTTTTTGAGTAATTGGATATTAAAAATAGAGTTTTTAACACACGATAAATGAGAGAACTTGCCGAAAGTGCTTTATTTATCGAAATTCTACACAATTGGCTATATAGAGACGTTTTAAAAATATTATTCGAAATTTCAACCCTTTTAAATACTATAAAAATTATAAAACAACAATATCCACGTGTAATTTATTCAAAATAATGAAAAACTAGCTCTGCTATTACTGCTATATACCGTTCTGTCTATTTCAGTTTTCAAATTAAACTTTTAATAATTAACAAACTAAAATATTCCATTAAATGTATGTACATGTGTTCTGAATATAATAAAAACAAAATTTTTCGAAATCAAATCTTTTATTATCTTCTTGTGTAAAGAGAGATAGCAATATATATTTTACAGTTAAAGAATAAAATTTAAATATATGTATTATTTATTTGTTTAAAATATTCGTTTTATGCCATGTTTATTATTCATTTCGTTAAACAAATAACTTAAAATATTAGCATCATTTTCTGTGAAGCCCTCACGGATTGTTTATAAAGAGTTTTACACGAAAACGTTTTATCTAGTTTCGCCACGTAGTCCTAAGTTTGGAACTTATTGTTACTAAGTTTTGGAAATTATCCTATGTTATATTCTACAAGGATTTGAGTTAAGAATACTAACCGTCATGTGCGTAGGAAATAGAAACTCGAGCGAACGTGAATTATTGAAACATTTGGGGGAAATGCGATCCATGTTATGCTATTTATTTGTATTTAATTAAATATATCAAAAACAGTTTAAAAAAAATAAAGATAGGTATATTTTACTTCTTATTATTTTTTTATTTTTTTTTTGGCAATAATTCTAAACCCCTTATTTATGTTTTATTTTTCATCGTATTTTTGATAGAAAATATATTGTTTTGGTCGAAATCTACCCTTGTTTCAAGGTCAACACAGTAAAAAAATTATTTTTTTTGAAAAATGTCAATCTGCCTGTAAAATATTTATGCCATTTTAATTCGGGCTATATTTTAGTGTACTATATAAATTTTAATCGTTTTAAAATATAGAAAATCACAAAAAAACACAATAAATACATCAAAAATACGTAATTTTTAAATCTGACAGGTTCAGATTTAGGTCAAGTGCAAAGTATTATTTTTTTTAGTGCAAAGTATTTATTTAAAGTGATATCATTTGTTTTAAGTTCAATATATTTGTTTAATGTTGAATAATTAATTTTTCGTGCAGTATATTTATTATTAAGGCTGTTCATGCCGATTTTTCCGAAACTTAATTCTACAAGATGTCGCCACCGAAGAAAACAAAAATTATTTGCACAAGTCTAGCCCTGAGAGGAAATGACAGATACAAGTAATTCAGTGACAATTGACGATCGAATGAAAAATGGGATATTCTCGAAACTAAACAGAGATGAAGCTACAAAGGATAGAACTAGTTCTTATGTTTTTAGGCTTAGGTACATTTAATATTTTCAAATGAAAATTGCAGAATTATTATAAAATTAGAAAGCTTAAACAAATATCTATGCCGTGGTATATTTTTTTCTCCGTATTTTTCAATAATTTTTGTTATATATTAAGTTTTATCATATCAAGAAAAATACACACATTTTCAGATTTTTTTGATTAATATATAAAAAAATTTAATTGAAAAATTAAGTATGTCATAACATAGAAAAATTAATCTAGTTTATCACTGTATTTTTTCCTAAATGATTTATTAATACTGATCAGAGCTGAACTTAAAATACAAAACCGTAATTTCTCTATAAGTAGTAATTCTTATGGCAATCAAATAGCATGTTCAGCCTTAATAAAAATGATTAAATAAAAAGTATTTTTTATTAAAAAAAAGTGCATTTAAATACTATAACTATATTTAATTATAACCCGGCACTGGTTAGGATTTCACCAAAACTATACAAACTTTCAAAAAGCGCACACACGCATGAAATTTCATTTAAATTCTAACAGTTTATTTTCTGCGCTTGTTTTGAAATTATTTAATTGTTATTAAAATGCCGCAATAAGTTTGTGAATTATTTTTGCATGTGGTGTAGAAATGAAAGTAGTCTACTGGAAGGATTATTTTGTGGCATGTTTTTTTATAAAACTGGGTTAAGTATTTTCTTTTGTGAAATAAAATAACAAAGAAAAGAAAATTGCTCAAGTGTAGTCTAAATTAAGACGCCATGGAATGTTTTAATAAATGTTATATTAGAGGAGATGTAGTCACCTCGGAGCAAGAGTGGCACAACTCAAAAAATATCGAATTTGTACTAAACTCATTAGAAGAATACACCTATCCCTCGATTTACAACGTAGATACGTTCTGCACAAAACCGTGTAAACTGAAATCTTGGATTTTGTGAACAAGGGAACCTTTTCAAGTCGAAAATTCGTATCGAGTTTAAACTTTGTATATAGTTAGAGGAGGTCAAGATAAGTAAGAAAAAAATTATCTTAGCTGCGGTAAAACGGGTTAAGGGGGTGAAACACCCCTATGAAAATGTGCAAAATAATCATATTTTTTCAATTTTCTCTGAAACTAACGAAAATTTGAAAAAATCTATAATACAAAATTTTCATGATTTTTTATGCTCTTTCGAATTACGATTGTCAAAATTCGAAAAATTAAACCTATGAAAAATGGGTGGGAGGTGGGGGTTAACGGTTTAATTTTTTTCAAATTTTAACTATCGCCATTCGAAAGAGCATAAAAAATGATAAAAATTTTGTATTGTAGATTTTTTTAAATAGTTTCAGAGTTATTTGAAAGAATATGATTATTTTGCACATTTTCATAGGGGTGTTTCACCTCCTTAAACCGTTTTACCGCAGCTATGATTTATTTTTTTCTTACTTACCCTGACCTCCTCTAACTATACATATATACAAAGTTTAAACTCGATTCGAATTTTCGACTTGAAAAGGTTCCCTTGTAAGTAAAATCGTATAAAACGAAAAAAAAATGTGCATGATTCAGTAATTTATTTATGTAAAACAAAAGTCAGACATCTTGGAAAACTCAAATTTGTTCTTAGTTAATAAAACAAGACATATATGAAAGTAATATAAGTAGATATTTTATTTATTTTACATTTATTGTATTGTGAAATACATACGCACAGATTACCGGGATTCCCCTAAATTTATGTTTTATAAGCTTCTGTTCTTTTCATCAGGTTGCCGAAGGAAAAAAATTCAAAAATGCCATCAAATCTTTGTATAAGCGTATATGGAGCGGAATAAATATTTTTACTAGTTTTTTGAAAATTGTCAATTTATAAATCGTGTAAAACAAGTACCGTGTAAATCGGGGGATAGGTGTAGTAAAATGGTATAGATTTTTATGCAAGAGTTTCACAATTGTTAATTCCATGTGTGGCCACCAGGGAGCAAAATTTGATCAAAAATTTTTTATGAAAAACTGTCACAAGTCAAAGCCTTTAAAAACTTTAAAGGGTGGTAGGATGATGAAGCATAGGTAAAATTTGCTCAAACGTTAGTACTATTAAGCGTGTAAAAGTTGGATTCACTAGCGCTTTTCTAAATCATCAAAATAAAGTAACATTCAATTATATATGTACATTTAAAAACGTGATTTCCCAAAACTTTTTTTTAATTGTGCCATTCTTGCTCCGAGGCGACGATATGTCTAAAATGGTCCCCTTAAAAAATGTACAAGCATTTTTTTCGTAATTTTACCAAACTGATAAAAAATCTATATGATAAAGTTCATTAAAAATTATATGTATAAAAACTCATATAGCAATAAATAAAGATGATAGAACATATCAAGAGGCGTTTTTATCATCATCACTAATAAAATATTCCAATAAAAATATGGTCAAAGAAATTATTGATGTGAGCATTAACACTTTAGGGCGTGTCACGTAGTGTTGTAACACATAAACCACCACAGGGTTGCGTCAAACGCAGCGTGTTGGCAGTCGAATGTCAAGCTTTGTTTGGTAAAATCCTCGTTTGATTTATACGATCGTTTTTTGTTTCCGTCTAGGGTCATTTCACATGAACGATTTTTTATTTATTATATTTCTATTTCAATTTTCTCTTAATTCTATAAATTGTTATTTTTTTATAAATTCGTTAAATCGATGGCTGTTAAGGTTATTCGATCATTTATAGATAAAAGTCTAATATTTTAATATCTTATTAAATATGGATAATTAATATATTTTACTAATTTTTATTTTAAATATTGGACGTATGGTTTTTGAGTAATTAGATATTAAAAATAGAGTTATTAACACACGATAAATGAGAGAACTTGCCAAAAGTGCTTTATTTTTTTACAGTGTGCTAGACGTAAAACATCAAGTCAAAATTTATTGTCGCAATTAAATAATACAAAAAAAATCAAGATTCCGTGAGTTTTTTTGGAAAATATGGGAATAATGGGAAAACCTTAGTAAGAAAAAGGCATCTCGAGTTGAATACGTTTGGAAACTACTGGTATAATCCATTTGTTATTTTAATGTATTACAATTATGATGAATTAGGCATAGTTACATATTTTTCACTTGGCTTACTGGTATCATGTGAATTAGCTTAAAACAAAAACTTATTGTTAATAAGAAAAAGGTATTTCGAGTTGAAAACCTTTGGTATAATCCATATATTATTTTAATTTATTACAACCATGATGAATTAGGCATAGGTACATATTTTTCACTTGGCTTACTGGTATCATGTGAATTAGCTTAAAACAGTTAATTTAAATTAATTTTTCCTCATTTCTTTATCCCTTTTCATAGAAAAAAAACCGACAATAATAATTTATATCGAATACATAATTCATTATTGATTGATTGGTTATTAATGATTGACAATTGTAATCGGAAATATACTGGAATGAAAAAAACAATGTATTTTATGGTTTTGTATTGTACTTTTGTTTATTAATTTTTAATTTGTGTTTGGGTTACTATAGTGAATAGTTAAAATCTATTTATGGTTTTCATTTATTTACTTTCGTATATATATGTTGCTATCAATATTTATTTATGGTATTCTGTTATTGTGAATTAATTTAACATATTATATGGTTTACATATTTTTTTGTATTGTGAATTTTTGAATGATATTTAATTATTTAGGATTGTAAATTGCAGTCTATTATATTCATGCAAGTGATCCATATAATTTTTGAATAAATTATATATAGTAGTGAATATTTTTCTGTGCAATTCTGTAAAAATAATTATAAATTCACAAAATAATCATTAGTTATATTTTTTTAAATAGAAGGTATTATATTTACTCTATATTTTATAATCTTTATCCATGATCCAATAATACAAGGTCTGCTCGACAGTTCATTTGTTTTTTACTCTGACGTCATCGTCAAGAAATTTTTCTAATACAAAATTTGTGTTAAACGGAATGTAAATAAATAAACGATCAACACTGTTTTTTATAATAGTTTTTCCTTTGATTTAATCATCGATTAATCAGGGTGGTCAGTTTCTGGAAAACCGGGAAAAATCAGGGAATTTTTCTATACAGGGAAAAGTCAGGGAATTTGGTTGGAAGTCAGGGAATTTTTTATAAGAAATCGACAAGAAATTTATATAAAATGGCGACAGTTAAAATATCCATATTAGACCTTGTTTTATTGAATCTTAATTTTTATCCACACAAAAATTTCAATTTGTATCGTTTTGTTAAAGACTTCGTAAGTAAATAAATAAAAATATATAGATACTCGTAATTTTTTTCTTAATTTTAGTCCACAATGAAATAAAATATAAGTTTTTATTTTATACTAACTATTACCTGCCATTTCGTGCATTTTTTTAAATCTCATCAATTTTTCGTGATATAAAGAAGCCTACATCCTTCCTCATGTAGCAAGCTATCTCCCTACCAAATTTCATCAAGATCGGTTCAGTGGTTTAGCTATGAAAAGGTAACAAACAGACGGACAGAGTTACAGGCTCTAACATAATTAAATTTCAATACATTAACATTAGGTAATGAAGTTATGAACAAAATAGTTATATGTACTTAGAAAAACTTTAGTTATGAAGTGTACAGTACATACTTCAATTTCCTAACTAATATCTAAGATGTACTCGTATGTACATAGTTCCTGTCATCTTAAACATGTTTACTGCATTTTCCATACGGTTTGATAAACTTAATCACCATAGCAACGCTTGTACATCGAAGTTACCACCTAACCTGTTTAAAAATTGGTAATCTTGTCAACAAACTTGGCAACTAAATTATAAAACAATCGATAATCCAATCTTGTGAACGGTAAAGTTAGAGGCAGCTATATACAGGAGTAGTACCGCAAGTACTCGAAAAGTTCTGTATCTTGCAGCAATAAAAGGAAGGTACATATTTAGACAGTGGCGTCCGTATAGTGTCTAAACAATAACTTAATTATTTGTTCAAGACATTGGAATATTTATTAAATATTTTCGTGAAAAATAAAAAACATCGGATCATGGATTTTGGATGTAAGCTGCTTCATTTTGTACGTGGTATCGGTCAAAGTTTTCGTCACACATTTTAGAAGAATCCTGTAGATGTCAACTGCAATGTTTGACGAGAAGTTGGCCGATTACAACATTAAGTTGATGCGCGGCTTACATATCAAACCTTAAAAATTGTATTATATCAAACTTTTCAGTCCTAAATAATACTTACAGGGCTACACTTGCGTATCAATCTTTACTTTTGAAAGGACGCCGCAGAATCCTTATTGGAAAGGGGTTTCGGTCAAACTCTTTGAAACTTTGGATTTTGATAGTTCTTGATGAGTAGAACAAAACTGTCAATGGGCACTAAGTCCTAAAAACTCACTTTTAAGATATAGCCCTCTGAAGTTGGGGATCATGCTCGCCTTTAATTTACATTAAAAAATTTGTAGATCTTTAATTTTCACATAGCTAATTGTACGTTTTCAAAGCCTTATAATATATTCGATTGGCACCATAAAAAAGTCACATTTTAAATTCATTAGTCAATGGTAGCACTTAAATCTTATTATTAAATATTGTAAATTAAAGACGAGCATAATTCCCAACTTCAGAGGGCTATATCTTTAAAGTTTTAGTTTTTATGACTTAGTGCCCATTGACACTTTTGATCTACTCATCAAGGACTATCAGAATCCAGTTTCAAAGAGTTTGACCGAAACCCCTTTCCCATAATGGTTCTGCGGGGTCCTTTATTTTCAATGTTAAAAATTTAGAGCGCTGGTCAGGGGGACGAGATTTCGCGGTGGAAGATAGACGAATCGAGCATATAAGCGCTACCACTTCGTGGGTTGCGCTAAAAAAATTAAAAAAATGTGTAGGTCATTTCAATTAATATACAAAAGTTAAGATTTTCGATGGATAATTCAAAAAATTTTTTATAAATGCACCTATTTGTTATTTTCATGGACGTCACTGTACTAACACACGTCCACGTTAACCCATCCACATTTAATGGTGGCCATAAAACGGTTCTGGTGCGGTAATAAACAAAGATGACATGATTGTGAATTACGACTGAGCAATAAACCTGTCTCTTTCGGCTAGAGCACGCAGGAGTACCCCCAGCTAAAAAGTAGTTGACTTGGAAAAGATGTGTCTCCACTCATTAATCTTAGAAACCCTGTTTCGGGAATGTTATTTACAAGTTTCCATGACTCTGTTCTTTTTATGGAAGATGTCGTCTCTAGTAATGTGTATGACGGACGCTAGAGGATTTTTTTTATTTCACTGCAATGGCGAAGAAAAAGTAATTTGTCGGCTTAGAGATTACATCAGAGCTTACTGGAAACTGGCTTAATTTGATTTCTTGAATTATCACATTTTTATGATTTAAGTCGTTGTTGTTTATTTGATGTGTTAGGTCAAATTACTTCTTTGATTTGGTTACGTTTAATGTTTTGAAAGAAAATTTAATATCCGGTGTCATTTGTTAGCTAGAAAGCACACTCAAATGAGGTATTAATTTTGTGATAGTATCTATGAATTTGCTATGGAATTTAGAGCAGTGATACTTCAAAGTATTGTAACACAGTTGGTGCAGACTCTGGCCATATAGTCCAAGAGGTGAACGCCAAAATTTTAATATTACGTCACATTTGTGGTGTAGTTATACAGCCTGCCATCAGTCAGCTAGTTTCGTTAGCGTTTGGCGCGGGGGTGACTTTAACTTTGTAAAAAAACTATACACGTTGCAACTACTTTCTAAAATCTGAAAATTAATTTGTAAGTAGTATACTAAGTAAAAACCCCTTTTATCATAAACAGTCATCAAAATCTTGCAACTGGGCGCGTCAGCAGCGCGTTTAACTCGTAAAAAATCTATACATCGTGAAAGTACGTTCTAAAATATGAAATTCGATATAAAAGTTAGGAATATTATTATTATTATTAAAAAAAAATAGTCAGTCCGAATTTTATCTTAACAAATGCCGTGACGTTATATAAAAAAAATCAGCTTTTAGAAAGTAGTTGCAAATTTTGGCGCTCACCTCCCCGACTATTACAAAATAATTATCATAATATCACCACTGTTTTAATACCGTTGTTGGTGTTTACATACAACGCGTAAAAAAGTCTTCATATAACTCCAAGAGAACTGTCATATAAATTTGATTCCTCATTTCTAGCTAGTAAATTTGTTACCGGACATAAATGTATTGTAACACAGTTGGCGACCTCTGTTTTAATACCGTTGTTGGTATTTACATACAACGCGTGTATGAAACTTGTCAAAGTCTTCATGAAACTCCAAAGAACTGTCATATAAGTTTGATATCTTATTTAAGAGTGCTTGCTAGCTCCTTTATCGTACCGGAAATAAGACTCATTCTTTATTTTATTATTTTATTATGTATGTTCATCTAAAACGATTTGTTTGGTATATTTTTGAAGTTTTACTTCTTTAGCGAATTAATGAATTAAATAATGTTTTAAATACGACAGGTTTTTAAAGCGAAACGCAACGAGACTGTAGCATATGCGTGAGAGAGCGATGAGTATATGTATATGAGAAATATGGATTAATGCGTCTACAAGTCAGTTTAAGCCAGTTTTTTGTATGTATTCTAAAAATACGTTGATTTTTATTTATTTAATTCGCTTGGTTAATAAAAATAAAATAAGTTTCACTTTTACCGTGCGCTTATGTGAGTGTGAGCCACATACCACTTTTTAGTAACTTTTACAGAAAATATATAAATACTGATCTTCTGTTTCCGAACAACATATTTATTTGTCTACAGAAATCCGTTTTCGATGCTATTTTACCGATATTGCAACTAAAGCTAACTTCGAAAGATTCTGAACTTAAAGGTGAAACCTTTTAGTGTAAAAAACAGCCATTTCTTATTTTATTTAGTTTGAACTTTATTTCATTTATGAATTCAAATAATTTATTGTCAGGAATTTAAACAAGAAAAACAATGTCTCCAGTACGGGTTTCGACTTATCAAGAAGTCCTCATCGAGGGCCTATTAGTTCCAGTTATTAGAATCACAACATATTTTTATAAAACAGTTCCGAAATTAACTTAAAATATTACATTTCTTTTTATAATCTATATTAATATTTTTGTTTGTTACCTTTTAACGATTAAACTGCTTAACCGATTTCGATGAAATTTTGCAGGGAGGTAGCTTGCATCCTGAAGAAGGACACAGGATACTTTGTATCCCGAAAATTGGATTAAATAAAAAATTGAGTGTGTGTACTCGGTTATAATTTATTTGCATATAAATGTAAAACTAAAAATCTGTTTTATCAACTAATCAAAAAAGAAAACTGTATTACCATGTGAACGAAATCATGGATAAATCTAGTTGAATATAAAATGGCAGTAGCATACAATTACCAACCAAATAAAAATAAATAATAATAAAAATTAATACGACTTCAAACGCAGATGAGTTTGCATTTGACAAAGAATTAATAATAATCAAATATATTTCTCTTTGTAAAAGCAGGAAATAAAATCCTTTTTCGAGCTGCTCTGTTGTTTTCATCCATATTTTAAAGTAAGGGAAATAAAAAAGAAACAATTAGTGAAGTTAAATTTATGTTTCTTTAATGGTAATATAAATACTTTTATTTGTAAGACAATAACAAAAAAAAAGTTCTTTTAAATCTAAAACGTTAATGTTTTTTTATTGAAAAGCTGTATCGTATAAATACCTTATAATTAATTTAAAAAACAAGCAAATGACATTTAAATTTACTGTTTTAAATACCCCGATTTTTTACTCATTTGTTTATTGATTTTATTATCCTGTCAAAGAATTGAAATCTTTAGATATGTGCCACCAAATTTTGCACATTGAGTGAACACATGTTTTGAATATAAATATAAAAAAGTTTCTTATTCATGAAAACTCTATAGAAGTTAGTTTTATCAAAATATTCTTTGGTTGCGAAACTTTCACGTTGTCATATCAACTATATTTTATTCTTTTTTTGTTTTGTTAAAAGCTCCTCTAATGAATTATAGAATAATTTTTTATAAAAATGAATTTAAAAATTTATTTCACGACATTCAATACATTTGCAATTTGGGAACGTCTATAAACCATTTAGGGGGGAGGGGGTACAATTCTATGGCGTTCCTTATAGGATGAGGGGAGGGTCATATTCTGCATTACATTCATATTAATCCATACATATTCAAGTGTCGCCGCATGTAAACAAATTTTAGCGGCCATAATAATCACGTCATGCGTCTAGCACTAGAATTTGAGACATAATGCCGTCTTGCTCGTAGACTGCATCTAGCCGGAGCGATAGTATATTAGGGGATTCCCTTATATATTAACGCTTAGGTTTATTCCAGTAAATAAATTTAAATTTTCGCAACCTTACCCATTTTGATTTATTTTAAACCTATTTTTATATAACTGACTTTTAACGGACACCCCTCCCCCCAATTAGTCCTTTATATCGTGGTTTTACTGTATTTTTAGGGTTCCGTAGAAAACTAAGAACCCTTATAGTTTCTCCATGTCCATCCGTCCGTCTTGAAAAATTTTGTCATAATAAGATGAAATTTGGTATACGGTCGTAGATTGATGACCCAAAAACAGAAATGATAAGATTTTTGAAAATAAAAATTTTTAGACCCCCCTTCATAAAATGAAGTGTTTTCAAAAAAAAAAAAAAAATTCACCTACACCATTGAGTGGGGTGTCGTTAGAAATGTCTCCTAAAATGCAACAAAAATGTAATAGAACCTTTTGATTTTAACCCTTTGATCACGATGTATTTTCTCTCCAAAGTCATTATAAAAGCGTCCCCCTCCCCTCTATTTTCTAAACTATCAATTAAAAAAATCTGAAAAAATTCCAGAACGTAGATTTTAATTAGTACTTTCACTGAAAATTATAACGAACATTGTCAAAAATATTTTGGACCTCCCTTTCATAGACTGAAAAATGAACTTACATTTTTTTCCCACTTACCCTATTGATAGAGGTGTCATTTATAAAAAATGTCAGATAACTTTTTGATTTTAACCCTTCAGTCACGATATATTTGCTTTTTAAAGTCATTATCAGAGCGTCCCCCCCCTCTATTTTCTAAACTATCAATTCAAAAAATCTGAAAAAATAAGAATGTAGCTTTTAATTAGTACTTTCACTGAAAATTCTAACGAACATTGTCAAAAATATTTTAGACCCCCTTTCATAGATTGAAAAGTGAACTCATATTTTTTTTTATTTTCCCCATAGAGTGGGGTGTCATTTGATAAGTCTCCTAAAATGCAATAATAAAAGTCAAATGACTTTATGATTTTAACCCTTCAGTCACGAAAATTTTGAAAAAACTCTTTTTTTATAAATCTTAGTGAGAATGACTATGGAACCCTATCATGTGCATGCCCAACATGCACTTGCCCATTTTATTATACTGTTTACATATAGTACTACACAGAAACCAATTAAAGAAAAATAAAAAAAATCAGTATAGGTAAAAAAATATCGGTAACGCGAAAATGCAATAAATATTGCATTAGCACATCAATTATACGTATAATAGCATGTCTGTGTCCACTGCAAATGACATTATAACGTATATAAAACATTTAATAGCAATCTAATTATTTTACAAAACTCGATCGGCAGAATATTGAACTTTATATACATAATACATATTGAACACATTGAACCATTAATTTTTTGCTGCCATTAAAAATCCAATTTACCACACACCAGCAGATTAGCCAATCAATCACCTGATGGCGCCACATGTACGACCCGACTCGGCGGGATTTTTGAATAATTTCCGATATACGGCGGCGGCGTTCGGTTATGCTTGTTAAATTTAATTGAGCTCTTTTGGAAATTGATTCTAGCCGCTTGTAATTTACGGTCTCGCTTTTTGTTTCATAATCTAACGGAATTGGTTTGGTGTAGGTAAGTCAGCAAATTATTATTGTTGTATAGTGTATTCCGGTTTTTGATTGATTAATATTTTTTTTTATTATTTAACACTGTATTTTGTGTCGTTTACCTAACACACTAGCTGAGGGTTGCCATCCGTTCTCTTTTATTTGGACAATGTCCTCTTTTTAAGGGGCTATACCAGTATGAACGCTGGAAATTTGGGTGATTTTCGGAAATTTTTTGGAAGAAAAATACTTTGGAAAATTAAGAATATATTTGCCTATATTAGACGTGTATTCCATAATTTTTTCACGTAAAAATATCGATTATCTAAGCGACTTATGCATTGTTTTCGGAGGCATCAAAAAAAAAAAAAAAAACTCCACTGCGGTCATGATCCCGGACGATGGAGTAGTTGAAATTGAAAAATGAAATAATGTCGTTAAACTGGAAGGTATTTCCTGTACGATGAACTAAGATTTTCGAAAAATATCAAAATGGCGTAGTTATGAAGAAAAAAGTATGTTTTATTGCCTATAAAATGGTCGTATTTTTAATGCCAAATCGTCAATTTTCATCCAATCAAAAATATCCTACGTCATCGTAGAGTAAATATATTCAAGAGTACTCAGTTCAAATTTCAAGTCAATCGGATAATTGCTCTTTGAGTTACAATGTCAGCAAATTTGAAAAATCTCATTTCAAGAAAAATGCATTTTAAGATTTAACTATAGATTTTTAAATTAGGTATATTTACCATAAAAACTACTATACATATAGAATTCTGTAATATTCTTGAAACTATAAACTCTCCAAAAAGGCAAAAAAATATGATTTTTTAAAAATTTCACACTGGTATGGCCCCTTAAGGGCGTCCGGGGGAATTTTTCAAATGTGTTCGAGGTTTTTAGAAATTTACCTTCATAAAGAAAAGGTCGTTAAAATTAGTAACTTAAAAATATATTAAAGATCTTTAATATATTTTGAATGACATTTCAAATAAATACATACACTTTTTTATTTTTTTTATTTGTCCTCTTTTTTTAATGATCTTTCCACAGTTTGAGCTTCTGGCAACCTTACACTAGCCTATGGTTTTACATAGGACGAGACAAGATGGTTTAGATACGTCTAGTCTCGTCAGAATTTAAGCCGGTCTTAACCTAACCTTTTCTAGGTCTTGTACGCGAATTCTCAATATTGTAATTAAAGCTAAAGGTACCTATATCAAATAGTATTTGCATTGTATGGACCTAGAATCATGTTGAAATATTCATCTTATCTTGGTGTGAAATCTTACATAACAACTCAAAGCATATTGTAATCTTTTCGCACCCCTGCAAAAAGTGTCCCAACTCAAAAAATGAAATATAACAATTTAGGAAAATCAAAATTGTAAAGGTAGTATAGGAAAAGGACTGATACACAGAATTTAATTTAAATATTTCAGTATTCCTGTGATGTTCCAAAAATAGTAACTATTAAAACGCTTAGTGATTAAGTATTTAAAAAATAAATAAAAATGTGACATTTTTTAGTAGAAATATATAGTAATTTGGAATCATTCTACATATTTATCTCAAATATGACATTTTTTGAGTTGTGACACTTTTTTGCGGGGGTGCGTTTTGTCTTCTGTCATTATTGTCCGATTTTTGGCCATTTTTTATTAATTTTTTATTGACCAATCATAGTACTGTTCACAGCGCTCGATTACTTTTAATAACTTTCAGATTTCTTCATAATATCTAGTGTATCTCTTTAATTCTTGGATGGGGGAGGGGTCATGGCCCCTAGGACCCCCTTTGTATACGCTTATTTCATAACACAGTATTAATAATGCATAGAGTTGAAACAAGGTGCACTGAAATTATTGAAAGAAACTTATAATTATATACAAACATAAATCTTAATTAAAAGATTAAAACCAGCACAAACATTTTTTGTGGATTTAAATTTTTGCTTTCAACATTGAAAATAAATCTTATACTTAGTAGATTTCTTTACATTTGATAAAATTGTAAAAAAAAAATGTGTTGGGATGCACAGTTGAGGGAATGACGTGAATACGTGGTAATGGGGTTAAATAAAACTTAAGACTAATGGATTGATTCATCTTTAATTATTTTTGTTGCTATAAAATATAATTTAGTTTATTTCTTATGATTTGTATGAACATAAAAACAATTAATTTATATTTACTATTTTTTATTGAATTTATTTATTATTTTTTTATTGACTTTAAAATACTTTAATGAAAAAATTTAGAACGTTACTGCGTACAGAATATATTCTTATATACTGTTATTATTTTTAGTTCAACTAATTATAATAATATTTCCATGCGAAATCTAGGAAATACGAAATTTACTTATTATTTTTTTATTCAATTTAAAAAAAAATTAATCAGAAATTTAAAACGTTTCTGCGTAGAAAATATATTCTTATAAACTGTTATTTTTTTAGTTCGACTAATTAATATTTCCAAGCAAAATCCTGGAAATATGAAATTTACTTATTATTTTTACTTTTTTTTTATTCAATTTAAAAAAACTTTGAAATGTTACTGCGTATAGTATTTATTTATAAATACTGTTATTTTTTGTTTCAATTCATATTTTTAATATTTACACATAGTATACATATTCATAAATATGTATACAAAAAATTGAGTTTAAATTCCGAAAATTGAAGGAGTACAGTCAATTTAGTGAGACGAGGTAGCACTTCCGGTTTATCTCAAAATGACATTTTTCGACCTAGTTGACACGATTTTTCAAAATTGTAGTAGCTATCGTTGCACGTAGCCGATTTTTGAAATTTTGATAGTTACTATTTTTAAAACCGCTCTAATAAAAAGAAATATGTCATAAAAATGAAAAAAAAAAAACGGCTACGTGCAACGATAGCTACATTCATAATTTCATATAGATATTGATAAAATTTTTATTTATTTGTTTTCATATAACCTTTCTCGAAATTTCGAGCGAACCATAGAGAAAATTATTTTTTTTGGTCATCACATCGAGGTTCATAACTTTGTAAATAATTAATATTTTTCAATAAAAATTGATATTAAATAAGTTGAATTTTTTTCCAAACATTGACAATTTTTTGACCCGTCACAGTGGCTATCTCCCTTAAATCAGATATTTGTTAGTTGGTTCAACACAAGGTTAGTAAATAATTAGGTTTAATTACTTGCCTGTGACGTCACCACGAAGATCATTTCAACCTTCTTGATTTCAAATGGTCGCCAAAGCTGTCAAACTGTCATAATATAAATTTGATCGTGATTGATTTATTATTGTGTTCTGTGTTTGTGTTATTCATTTATTGCTATAGTGAAGCTTCACTCATGATATTAATTATATTAATTATAATTATGTGTGATTCGTGTTTAATATTATGACAGTTGAAATCATATATAAATAAATGAAATCAAGAAGGTTGAAATGAACTTCGTGGTGACGTCACAAGTAAGCAAACCTAATCATTTACTAACCTTGGGTTCAACATATGTTACCTAACTTTAGAAATGAATTTCAATGTTTGTAGTAATAAGGATTATTAAATGTTCATTTAATTATATCAAAACTCAATAAATACATATAATCCTATAATCAACATACGAAATTTTCCTCCTATATTTTGATAAGGCTGTTTTATGTATATATGAGAAAACTTTCGTATATTTATTCAGTTTCTCATTGCATTTTGATGAAGTTAATTTAATGTAAGGTTTTCCGGTTTCCTGGTTTTCGAGTAATAAAGTTGATAAAAATACGTTATTTACAATTTGAAAGTTTTGAGAACCATTGTTCAAAAGTTAATATATTTGTATAATTTTAATTACATAAACTACGATAATTAAAAATGTTTTTAATGAAATGTACACAGAAGTAAAAACTGCTTTTAGGAATTAATATTATTTGTATTTTCGAAGAATCTGATACTTTTCTTAGTTTAATTAGCGAGATTAATATAATTTTTATAAAAATAAAAATGCAATATACAGCAATCCGCCATGTTAAATGGAACACCAATCAGAGCGAATGATATCACGCATCAGTAAACGTCAAAAGTGATTGACTTTTATTTTAGACAAATATCAATTCCTCTTACAAGATTATTAGGTAAATACCTTATTTTGAGAACTTATATACTTTGGAATTCATTTTTATCACACAAAATAATTAAATTATTGTCTAACTCTGAATGTTTAATTATTGTTGACAAGGAGTGTGACGTCACAACTCTGAAATGCCACCTGCGAGCATTTTGGCGTCAAATTCAATACTAGTTTTAAAAGAGTCAATTTTTGCGATTAAACCATTATTTTCTGCAGAAATAAATATTTTTTTGGAAATAGGAGACACGTAAGATTATCATAGAATAGTTTTTTTTTTAATTAGCCATCATTCCTATACCCATAGGTGGGCACAGTTAATCGAAAAGTTAACTTCGTTAATCGTTAATCCGTTAATTAAAAAGTTAAATTCGTTAACCGTTAAAGCGTAAAAATTCCGAAAATGTAACGGAAGTTAAAGTTAACCGAAAATTCGAAAATTTAACGAAAGTTAAAGTTAATCGTTAAAAAGTTAACCATTCAAAATGTTTAAAGACCTTTTTTACTATTTCGCCAACTTTCTTATGTAGATACTTTTCATCAAACAACCAATGTAACGGACTAAAGTTAACGGAAGTAAACAAAAATGTTAACATTTTTTTGAGTTAACTTAAAAGTTAATCCGTTAACCGTTTTGTTAATTAACGATTATCGGATTAACGAGTTAATGCTCACATATGCCTATGCCATAGATAAAGTATTATAATATTTTCATAAAACTCATACCTAATATTAAAAATCTACAATAAAAAATATTTAATTCCACAAAAATGAAATTTAACCTCAACCGCACCAATTTGAGTGCCCATAAATTCCCAAACCGGTTGCAGGAATTATACAAGCGACATTTTTCAGTGCGCGTTCAGTTCTATGCAATTTATATACCGAGAGCAGTTTTCTCTGGGTAAATTAATCATTAGCGAAATTGGCAATCAGCGCTGCCTCGCGTGCGGTTACCTAACTAATCGTCACGTCATCCGTACTTTTGCAATGAATGTGTTACATTTAGATACACTGAGCTAGCTTAGAACATGTTATGTATGTTCTATGTACGACAAACGAGGAAACAGGATGTTCTCTTAGTCTTAGTCTATGGAACGTTCTAACACATATATAATTTTTTTATGTATTAAGGATATACGTCTAACACACTGTAAAAAAAGATTTGGTTTCGAAAAATGTTGTTTTTAATTTATATTCAGAACACAAGTACCTACATTTAATGGAATATTTTACTTTGTTAATTATTAAAAGTAAAAAAAGTTGAATTTAATTTGAAAATTGAAATAGACAGAACGGTATATAATACATAGTAACATGTACTAAGAAGCTGTAATGGCAGAGCTAGTTTTTCATTATTTTGAATAAATTACACGTGAATATATTTGATTTATAATAATTAGTTTTTAAAACGTCTCTATATAGCCAATTGTGTAGATTTTCAATAAATAGATCACTTTCGGCAAGTTCTCTCATTTATCGTGTGTTAAAAACTATATTTTTAATATCCAATTACTCAAAAACCATACGCCCAATATTTTAAATAAAAATTAGTAAAATATATGAGTTATCCATAAATAACATATTACAATTTTAGACTTTTATTTATACATTGCTTTAATGATCAAAGTTCAAAGGAATATCATAATGCATTATTTTTATTACATTTTTTAAATACACGATTACTATATAACTGCAAGGAAAAATGATATGATTTTATATTCATATTTATTCGTAATAATTGACAATAAGGCAGTTTATTTATATATATATTTGATTACGAAAAAAAAAGCCGTTACGTACGTGGATAAAAAGAACCTGAAAAATTACAATTTTTTCCTGTACATCCCGGATATCTTTTTATAAAATATTTTTTTTACAGTCTAAAACTATAATAATGTTTGCAGATACTCAATATTAATTATGGGTAAACTGCCTAAAATTATATTATTACAGTTTCAGAGAGTAAAAAATATTTTATAATAATTTTTTAGCCCAATCCAATTTATACAAATTAATTACAATCATATACAACTGGAAGTAAAATTACAGTTTCCCTTTTCCGGAAAATATCTGTGATATAGCTTTAATCTAAAGCAGGGGATACCAATATTTTTCCTACATCGACCCCTTTTAAATGAATGATTTTATTTATAGACCCTCTTACCTCTTACATTTTTAAATTCTAGATAAAATAAATATACTACAATCTTGTTTAAAAAAAGAAAAAAAAATCATAGCAATTGATAAGAGAAAATTTTTATCGATCCCAAATAATCCTAATAGACCCCTGGTATACTACTGTACCTCATTGATATCCCTGATCTTAATTTCAACGAAGTAATGTGGCTCAATTTTTTTACAAATTAATTACAGTTCAAATAAGATAACTTGAAGTCACAAAAATCAACCCTTATAGGGTGGATCACCCTTAAAAGGGGTAGAAATCCTATGAAACGAATTAAAAATTAAAAATCAAAATTAGTAATCATACTTATAGGTTAAATATTCTGTTTTTCATTAATAAAACCTAAGTCGCTCCTTAAATTTGGGTAATTTACCCTTTAGTTAGAAAATAACCTAGGCGCAATAAAATTAAGTTGCAAAAAGGTTAAAAAAAGACGATTTCAGATTTTGAGATTATTCTATCATTTCTATCACAAATCAACCCCTAAAATGTGGTGAAACCAGTCAACAATAAAATATTTTATGCATAAAAACTGCGAAAATGATTATTTATACCTAATATATATGTCATAACGTGGAAACCATTATTTTTTTAAAAAGAGCAAAATAACATTGTGAGTTTCTTATTTTCAGGTATGTCAACAAAGAATGATATATCAGTTTGAGTTCATTAAGTCGTAAGTTTTTTTTATTTATTTTTTATTTTTACTATACATTTATTATATAAAAATATTACAAAATATGCTCGTTTGTTCCTGCCTTATAAATACTATCTACGTTATAAGTAGAAGGTATTCTTTATCTATAATAAAAATGAGTTCATTATGTTGTAAGTTATTTATTTTAGCTGTTTATTTATGAAAATATTGTTTATTATTCTAAGAAAATCTATCTGTAGCATACGTTTACTTTTCTACTATTTCTATATAATAAAAAAAATAATGGTGTATTTTCAACGGTATCAGTTTTTATAATATGTATTTAAATAACGAAGTAGCATGTTTGTCTACACGTTCATAAAATATGTATTTTGTATACTAGGTAGTCGTAAAGATAGTTCGTATTACTTCTACTAATATAAACTTGCTATAAATACTCTAGTGAATTTAATAACTTTATTTATAATACACTATAGTTATTTAAATCAACATTATTTTACATACCTATTAAGAATATTAGATGATAACATAAGAGATGTTTTATTACATTATTCTAGTACAAGCATATTGGACCCGGTGGTACCCGGGTTAACATCCACAAATCATATATAACTTCATTATAGAATTCTTTATTCAATGCCTACTATGTTTTTATATAAATTATCTATACAGGGTGAGCCGGGGGGGGGGGGGGGGGGGATCTGTAATACTCCAGGAATGTATTGTACACGTGAAAATAATAACAAAAAACCCAAATTTTGTTATCCGATTTTCATTTGTTTTTAAGATATAGCGTAATTAAAAATTAACCAAATTTTATACATAATTACTAAAAATTAATAATTCACATAATAAATGTTCCCAAGATGTGAATGGCGGTATCTTTGAACATTTTTAGTAATTATATGTATGAAATTTGGTTAATTTTTAACTACGCTATAACTTAAAAACAAATGAAAATCGGATAGCAAAATTTGGGTTTTTTATTATTATTTTCACGTGTACAATACATTCCTGGAGTATTACAGATTCCTCCCGGCTCAGCCTGTATAAATTATTTTATATAAATTATCATGGAAATAAAACACGATTTGGTAAATGTTTTTTTATTTTTTTGATGTTAAATTTGAGATTTTAATAAAATTTTAATAATTAAGAACATGCTCTAGAAAATTATCTAACTATTGGTGAAAACTGCATGAAAATCGGTTCAGTAGTTTTTGAGTTTATCTATTTCATGAAGAAAAATATAACTTTTTTATTATTTAACTAAATTTTCATAAAAATTCGTTTAGTTTTTTTCGCGTCAAATTGTAATAAAATTAAAAAACAGATGAATTAATTATTTTCCTGTAAAACGTTAGGGATGTTTGTACATATGTATATAAATTTCATAAAATTTCATTTATTTATCAAGCTGACAGAAAGAAAATATTTATAAAAGGCAAGATGCATAGTAATATTAATTTAGGGTAAAAATAATAATTTTAATTGGGAAGGTTATTTACCTTATTACTATCAACATAAGACCTTAATGAATTCATGTTTGATTTACATGCCAAATTAAATTTTACTTGGAATTTAATTTTATAATAATTCACTAACTTTACATTTGAATTATCTAAATATATTTTCTACTTTAATTAATTTTACTTTATTTATTAAAAAATTTGTATTAATATAAGGTAACTGGCACCAGTCATGAACGCGTTTAGCTCAAAGCCTTAAATCAATTTAATTACCAAAATCTGCAAATTTTGTTTATTACTTTTTTATACATACATGAAATGTAATGTATAAATAAAGTATAGTGATCACGAAAAAAATCGAACTCGAGATTTTAACGGAATTACATGTTTTGAGCGTCCCTGAATCATATACCACCATTAACTCAATGACGTCTGTGTGTGTGTCGGTGTGTGTCTGTGTGAACGTGGAATTTTAAACTTAAGGTTCTTGTATACTCTAGATGTGCACCTCCTATTTTTGAAAGCCATCACTAAACCGGAAACGGATGTTTACTGGTGTCAATTTTTGAACTTTTCGAATTATTTTTGAAACGGTGCGCAGTAGAAAAAAATATTTAAAATAAAGATGTAGAGGGGACTTTTATCTATAATTTATGTTCTATTCATTTCCCCCCCCCCCCCCCCCAAAAATTTGTTTTAGGAAATAATCGACTTTTTAAAAAATTTAAATTTTTCGATTTATTATTTAAACGGTAGGTATTAGAAAAAAATGTTTGAGATACAAGTTGTAGAGAATATTATTTTCTATAATTTATGTTCTATTCTTTTTTTTTGTATCTTATGAATTGACCAAAAAAAGAATAATTTTAGTTTTAATGGTTTTAATTTAAAAATGATTTGAATAATATAAAAAATCTAGTTATCTATGAAAATTTTGGCATTTATTAATTAGAAGTGTCAAAATTGAAATGTAGCAAAATAAATACTTGTTAATACAATAATCACTAATCTTAATTGATTTCGTTTAATATTTAATGTCAATATTAAATAGAATGTATCAATTTCATTAACTGAAAATCATTTTGTAAGTAAAAAATTTTAAAATCAAATATTAAATTATAAAAGTAATCACATATTAATACTTCGGTGACATGATGTATAAAAAAGTCTCGTGCCTGCCAAGGCAGTTTATTTTTTTTAAATTATAGCCTTTTATTTTATTTATTTTTTTCTCCAGTAATGAACAAAGTAAAACCAGTAATGAACACTTACTAATAATTATAAAATGATAAGTACTACTACACAAACGTTTTTAAAACAATTTAAAGCATATATAAAAAAATACACTTTTCTTGATAGTGTGGCCGAACCGCGATAATTATTTGTCCACTGTTTTTAAACAAAATGATCAGTTATCATCAAATCACGCTGTAAGACAGTTAAATGTATAAAGATTAATATCCAGTTATGGAAATAACCAAATTGCACCCCCGCAAGAAAATTTTACAACTCAAAAAATGTAGTTTTGAGGAAATAGGATTAATAAATAAAATTTTAACAATTTAGGTAAATCAAAATTGTAAAGGTAGTATAGGAAAAGGACTGATACACAGTATTTAATTTAAATATTTCAGTATTCCTGTGATGTTTGAAAAATAGTGACTATTAAAACGCTTAGTGATTAAGTATTTAAAAATAAAATAAAAAAGTGACATTTTTTTAGTTTATGCTAGTTTTGACGGTAGGTACACGAAGTACATTAATGACACTTTTAGTAGAAATATATAATATTCTACATATTTATCTTAAATATGACATTTTTTGAGTTGTGACACTTTTTGCGGTGGTGCGAAATATCAAGAAATATTCCTAATTCACATAGGTGAGCAATAATTTGTTAATCAGTTAATCGTTAATTAACGAAGTTAACAAAATGCTAAACGGATTAACTTTTATGTTAACTCAAAAAAATGTTAACGCTTTTGTTAACTTCTGTTAACTTTAGTCCGTTACATTGGTTTTTTGATGACAATAGTAGATAAGAAAGTTGTCGAAATAGCAAAAAAAGGTCTTCGAACATTTTGGATGGTTAAATTTTAACTTTAACTTTCGTTAAATTTTCGGTTAACTTTAACTTCCGTTAAATTTTCGGAATTTTAATGCTTTAACGATTAACGAAGTTAACTTTTGTATTAACGAGTTAACGATTAACAAAGTTAACTTTTCGATTAACTGTGCCCACCTATGCTAATTCAGTACATTAAGTTAAAAATGTATAACACTGAGGTGTTGTCCAAAAAAGTTAAATTATTATAATCGTATTAAGTGAATCAATAATTTATAAATCAATTTCCCTCAAGGCCCTACCCTTTTTAAATTGAATTCAATTTCCCTAAAATAAATATATGAACGTTTCCCTAATTCAAAAAACCACCCTTTACCAGTACACCCTTATATACAAACTAGGAGAAGAAGAAGATCCGTGGAAAGAAAAATCAAAAACAAAAATCGTTTCTGTAGTGACGTGCTGCTGCTCTACAGACAGTGGTGTCTGCTGGGGGGGGGGGGTGAGAGAGAGAGGGGGGTATGTTATTTATACAGACTCGATCCGGCTGAGAGATGCAACTCGTCCGCCATTTTGAATCGGGTTGCGTGACGGAATGAATATTTGAACAGCGTAGAGGTTCAGATGCCCTTTTGTATAACAATAAATACTTGTTATGTGAACTTTTTGTTGAATATTCTATTCCATTCTTTTGCACTCGATATCTTCTTCCATAACGCCTTCAAAATATCGTGTTTTTTTTTCTTTTGTTTATTTACCACATACGTTCACAGGTTACTTGATTTTAATAACAATCTTTCGTTAAATAATTAGGAAAGATATAGAACTAATAACATATTACCTAGCGTTGTTACCATATGGGCGTATCATTCGGAATTAAAATAAAAATCTATTGTTTTGAATTATAAAATAAATTAATAACACATATTTTATATTGTCTTTAAGGGTCGAAAAACCAATATTTTGGCGCACCAGAAAATCTTCATTTTTACAAGCTTTTACTTAACTCAAATGCTATGTATGTCTCGTAACGCAAATCTTAGAAACGTTTTTTAACCAACTTCCCGTCGTACGATTTTCGTCAAATTTTCAAATATGGTGTATTCTCCGTGACAATGCACTTTTTTATCACTTTTATAGCTATTTATTTAATTATAAGGTCTTTTTTGATATATCTAATATATCCAATAATATGCTTGCGCGATCAATATATATTATTGTAATTTTTCGTAACCATGGTTATTTTTTATAATAAAAATAATTATGTCGAATGTCAAATTGAATTTAAAAATAGCGGTTATTTTAGTTTGCAGCCCTACGTTGTTTGTATAGTTCTTAAATTTAATTTAAAAGTTACTTTATGCAGTGCTAGAAAATAAGAAAATAAATACTCATTTTACGACTTGAGTTCCATAATGTCAATTTTTAGTGTAGTTAAAATAAAAATTTGGCAAAATAACACTCGCATAAAAAAATCCACATACGAGGGAATTAAACATTGGAAATTTATTGTAAGGTAAGATTTATATGTATTAGACAATTTTACAGTTATAGCTGATTTCGATATCAAAATTTTTAATGCTCGCAAAGAAAAATGTACAGGCTGATTTATAACTAGCCTAAAAAAATTCAACAGTAGATTGTGAATGTTATTTTTAGCAAAAAAATTTAAATTTCATAACTATATGACAATGGGTTCTCTAGATATTAAATAAACATTAATTTTTGGTACAATTTTTGGAAGGCTGTTTCCTTTTATTCGAAAATAAGTTATTCTTGTTTTTTTAGTAGTTTCATAGGTTAATTAGATAGTTCTGTATAAAATATTGTGTTTTTATAATCATTTTCTCTTCAATTAAACCACAAATTTGTTTTTGGCAGAAAGTGTTTTTGTTAGATAATAATAATTTTATTAAAATTTTAATATCCATAACTGTTTTCTATAATGTTGTAAACTTTATTTTCAATGAAAGTGTTTAATCTACGTAAACGATGTTCATGTTTTTAAAACCTGGTGCTTATACAAATATATAAATAATTATTTAGTGACGTTATTATCAAAAAATGAAGATATTTATTTTTTTTAAATTAAAAAAAATTATTAAAATAAGAAAAATTAAGAAGTAAATACTATAGTAGTCATTATAAATTTCGATATTTTAACTTTCATCAAAATGTAATTTTTATTATATTTCAATCAATATATTCCGATGAGGTTTTCAAAACAAAATATGGTTTTTAGTCTTCTGATGCAATGAATATATAATATAATTTAAAGAATTAAATGACCTATGGCTAAAAATGAATACCCAAAATAAAAATTAAAAAAAAACTTTTTAAAAAAACAAGCTTTTACATATGTATAATAAACTTACATATGCACTAAAAAGTAAAAAATAAATTTTCAAATTATCGCAGTATTTCTCAGCTATTACAAAGTATTCCAGAAATCAAGACTAAAAAGCTTGTGGCGTTCATTTAATATTTAATGTAGGTAATATGTATTTAGAAATATATCAAATATAAATAAATGTCTAAAAGGTCAACACAGGAAAAACTACATTTTCTACTATAAATTAATATTTCCAAATAATACATATTGTATTAAATAATATTATGTTAAAATGTACATTACATTAATAAGTATTTGGAATTCTAGATTCAAATAATAATTTTCAGAAAGGAAAAAATACCTTTTGTTACTTTAAATTAGTATTTGAAAATATTACATTCAATTGCAAGTTAAAATTAATAGATTACATAAATATATAAAATTCTAAATTCAGCATAGAAAAAAAGGCAAAGAGAAAGAAAATATCTTATCCACCTTAAATTTATATTTCTAAATATTACATTAAATATTAAATGAACGCCACAAGCTTTTTAGTCTTGATTTCTGGAATACTTTGTAATAGCTGAGAAATACTGCGATAATTTGAAAATTTATTTTTTACTTTTTAGTGCATATGTAAGTTTATTATACATATGTAAAAGCTTGTTTTTTTAAAAGTTTTTTTTTTAATTTTTATTTATTCTTATAGATTAAAATACATCGAAAACGTATATTTGCACTTACAAATAAATAAAAATCGTTCACGCGAGGCAAAGGGGTAGTTTTTACCCTAATATAGGAGTCGTTTTTGAGTTTTTGACGTCAGATTTGGATTCAACGTTGAAAAATACATCGAAAACGTATATTTGTATAATAAAAAAAGGTTATGTCGTATTTAAAATAATATTTTTTCGAGTTTGAAATTTTTAACATGGGCTGTTCCCTTCCGGGCTGATATAAGATACCTTTTATACCAGTTTCATGAGGGCGAAATGCCCTCTGAAATCTCGGCCCTTTAAAGGTTAATAATATAATACTAGGCACTGTTTTATTTTTCTGGGCGGGGGGCATATTTTTTTGTAATTTTTATGAACTCATGTTATTAAATCAATTTAATTACTAAAACAAGTACCTATAGTTTTTTTATTATTATTATCTTAACCCTTGATTTTGTTTATATTTTTTCACCAGTATCAACTACTGGTAAAATAAAATAGCTACCCAGTGAAAATTATAAATACTATACGACAAAAAACTAATAAAATAAAGATTCGTAAAATTTGAAACAATATAAAGCAAATGCTATAATAATGTAATTATTAAATACTAGCGGAAGCCCGCGGCTTCGCTCGCGTAAACTTCGAAACAAATTAGAACCCTCTATAAGTAATAGGGGATGACATATTACATTTTTTTTATATTGATTTTTATTCATTACTTATAAAAAAACGTAAATATCCCGGATCTTAGTTAAAACATTTTTTTAAACTAACCCTCGTCTATACTCTTGCCATTAGGGGTTGAATATCAAATTCTTTTATTGCAGATTAAATCCATCCTAGTCCCCGTCGAACTTTTTTTAATTGAATGTTAATTTGTCCGAATTTATTTTAATATCATGAACAATTATTATCATTATTATTCCCATAGGGGTTGAATTTTCGTAACTGATATTTCTCTTGTAGAGTACCTACTTATGCCATGTTTCATTCGGTGAATACAAAAAAAAATTATTTTACAAATTTTTCCACCCCCCTAGCACCTTAGGGGTTAAATTTTGGGAAATGCTGAAATAATCGTTTCACTATTTATATTTTAGAGTATGTTCGATAAGTTTCAATTAATTGCGAACAAAAAAAAATTTTTTTATATAAACTTTGACACCCTGTTTTAACCCCATAGGGCTTTGAATTTCGAAAAATCCTTTCTTAGTGGGTGCTTACATCATAAAAGGAAGGCACCTACAAAATTTCACGTTTCTAGGTCCAGGGGTTTGGGCTGTACGTTAATATATGAGTGAGTGAGTGAGTGAGTGGTTAAGGACAAACTCTTTTATAGATATAGATTATATCAATATTTTTAAGAGCAAGGTATATTGTTTTTTTAATTAATAGGTTTCTTTTTTGTAGTCCACTAATAATTAGATTAAATATCCACCACTTTGACACCCATTGACCGATTGTTATCAAATTAAGCTATTTTACAGTTACATAAGTATCTATAGATTATGATTCAGTAATGAATCAAATATCAACAAATATTTCTATTTTAGTACATTTAATTATACAAATTGGGGTATGATCCAAAATTGGTGCCAGTACCTTATTAAACTTTCAAAATACACAGCAATTGGGAAATTACAGTATATCTATATATTTATTTATATTTTACACATAAGTAATCATTTTCATAATCCTCTTTCCCACTTCATTATTTATTAATGCCTTCGTATTTCACAAATGTTTATGTATTAATGTATAAGTATATTGTTTTAGGTTATTTATGTATATAGGTTTTTAATTTATATACATATTATATTAGTTATTAATAAAATCATTTATCAATTAATAATAATTTTAATTAACACAATATTTGTTAAATATAATCGTAGGATATAAAATTTAACATTAAAATTTGTATATGGTACAAAAAATTTAATTTTGTTTATATACGAAAACATTAAATTTAATATGCACGTAAAAACTTAATAAAAATAATGAAATAAATAATTTTGAAACCAAAACATTATAAAAAATTGTTCCCTAGACCTGTTCACTTTAACTGGATCTCTATTTGTAGGAAAAAAAGTAATGTAATCTTGTCATTTAAGTCACTTTTCATGGAAAGGGTTTTCATTAACATTTCATTTCGTAATTAAAACAGGAAAAAGGCTTTTGAAAAATTGTTTTAATTGCTATCAGCCGTAGTACGTTTAGCAGTTATTCCATGCCATGGGTTGGAACATCTTTTTTAATTGCATTTTTTATTATCTTATTCCGTTTTTTTTATACCAAGATTAGTTCAAATGTTTCAAGCCGACCTACGAAATTAATTATTATTTACAATAACGTCTTATATCCGGAGAAAGATAAAAATGCAACAGAAATAACATTTATTAAATTTATTTTTGTAAATATTGATATATGTACATACACAAAAAATAAATAAAAATTTAAATAAGTACAAGCAATAATTGTGCAGTTAGTATTTCGTGCCACCCCCCCCCCCCTATTTAAATTATTGATAAATTTACTTGTTTATGAAAAAATTTTTTCTCTAAAATTAAAATCAATTAAATTGTTTATAATATTTGATCGCGCAAGAATTTTTCAATCCTGCTCAATCTACATTTATGGCGGCCCATGGACGATCAATTTTATTGTGCAATATCACGGATTGTCCAATATTATTGACCGTTATCATATTGAAAATTGCACAATGCTTTTAGAAAAGTTTGAGCGAGTTTAATTTTATTGCGCCATATTTTTTTCATTGTGTCGTCTGTAGGGCTTATTGTACAATATTTTTTAGTCTACTGTTCGGAGCGGTCCCGTACGCACGCACGAATATTTATAAATAAATTTTAAAAGACGTTCATGAGTGTACACTGGCCTTCTTTCGTTTCGCCAGTAAAATCAACAGCGTAGATGTAGCCAAATCTTCATCACACATGTTGCTCCGACGAAAATATTGACGCGAATAATTCAAGATTCAATATTATTGAATGTGTAGGCGTAAGGTATATTTCAATAAAATTGTGCAATAATAATATTGCACAATTATATTAAGGGGGGGCTAATTCTCAATGTTCATGATTTTTTCAGATTTTTCTAAACAATCATTCTAATGGTAAAGGTGAATGACAGCAATTTAAAAAAAAAAAAAACTATCCCGATTTTTTAATTTTCAATTAGTTTTCATAAAAAAAATGTTTTTCCCATTTCCCAATTTACCCCTTGAAATAAATCCCCAGAATTAAAATTATACTTTTTATACTTCATAATTGGGCCAGTAAATTTCAAGTTTCACGTCGAATATTTTCAGACAAAAATTGTCTGTGACAGTCGGACGGATAGACATTGAAGTGAACCGTATTAATAACAATTATAATATAAAATATAAATAATATAGCATTACTTATTTACATGAAATACAAATACATATAATATAAATCATTTATTTCAACAATAATATCTTAACATTACGATCAGAAAATAAATTGTTTAAAATTTCCGTACAATTTTGTATCTCTTCCCTTTCATAACAAAAGGAGTTGTGTTCCACTTTACATTAGGGTGTTGTAATTTTATAGGACACAGGGAAAACTGTGATATTTCAAAAATAATTTACAACGCAATTACTTTCCCATGTTCTGACATCGCAAGCAATACATAAAGTTTTAATGTTGAACTACAATTTTATCCTAAATATATATTCTCTTAAAATATATGTACATTATCGTTTATTTTATGCGATATTAATACTGGTAGCTATTTGTTAGGTTGTCATTTTTTTCTTGCATCTGTCTTTTAAATTTATTGTTAAAAAATTATCCATTTCCAAAAAAGCTAATAATTATAATATAGTACACCCAATTCTGTTTTTACACGGTTTTGATTTAACACGGCCTGGAAAAAAAATTATTCCATTTTTACTAACCGTAATCTTCTAGGATTTTTTTTTCTATCTGTTATTTATAAAATATGTAGTTAGGGAACTCCCCTTTCTAATTTATTTTCATAGCAGCTTAAGTATATATTTTAGTCTTGTACGACTAATAATTTCAATTATTTTATATTTATGTTACTTTTACTTTAAAAATTAAATTGTCTTTTATTTTTATGAAATAAACTGTGCATGAATACACATAAAAATTTAATTTTATAGTTTTTTTTTTTTGTATGAATCATTTCATTTTACCTATTTTTACAGGGTTGAAGGATATGGAACTAATCCCTTTTTTCTATATACTTCATGTATTTTTTTTACATTGTTTTTGTTTACACGAATTTTTCTGGAACGTATCTACCGTGTAAAAACAGAATTAGGTGTATAGATAATGGTTTATTTTAGTAAGTAGTAGTTTCAATAAAGAGGTTGACATTATAAGGTGCGGATAAGTGTCTGTGGATAAGCAAGGTGTGTCTCTCTGGAGCATGCAAAATCACATAGATGTTTCTCTTTCTCTCACTTTTTTTAATTAAAAAACGTGGTTCCTATAATCATTCTGAAATTTTACAGATTTCTTTGTAAATGAATGAAGAATGTATGCTTTTTTCTGTCACATCACTTTGAAAAGTACTGTCATGTCTCGAAATTATTCAGTTCTTATAAGAATGCATGTTAATTTGTTTATTTAAGGCTGATCATGCTATTTTACTTGCCATAAGAATTACTATAGAGAAATTACGGTTTTGTATTTTAAGTTCTGCTCTGACCAATAATAATAAATCATTCAGGAAAAAATACAGTGATAAACTAGATTAATTTTTCTATGTTATGACATACTTAATTTTTCAATTTAATTTTTTTATATATTAATAAAAAAAAATCTGTAAATGTGTGTATTTTTCTTGATATGATAAAACTCAATATATAACAAAAATTCTTAAAAAATACGGAGAAAAAAATATACCACGACATAGATATTTGTTTAAGCTTTCTAATTTTATAATAATTCTGCAATTTTCATTTGAAAATATTGAATGTAAGCCTAAAAACTTAAGAACTAGTTCTCTCCTTTGTAGCTTCATCTCTGTTTAATTTCGAGAATATCCCATTTTTCATTCGATCGTCAATTGTCACTGAATTACTTGTATCTGTCATTTCCCCTCAGGGTTAGACTTGTGCAAATAATTTTTGTTTTCTACGGTGGCGACATCTCGTAGAATTTAGTTTAGGAAAAATCGGCATGAACAGCCTTAATATCTATTTAACTATGATCTTGAAAATTGACAAGGTTTTTTAAAATATAAATGTCTTGTTATTTTTAAAGTTTCATCGAAATCTATCTGTCATTTTACTATTTTACATATACTGAAATATTATATTAAAATTTGTAATTTTCATATGTGAATAAAAGAAACAACGCAATTTATTGTTTTAAATTTGTGTTTCAATTTGTACTGGTAATGTTTTAATGTATTTACTAATAAATAATTAGCTAATTGCATATTTCCCGATATATTACCGCACCATTTTCGGTTTTGGTATAATCATAATTGATAAAATACAATACAAAAAGAGGGAAAACACGATTGGAACGGGGAAGTAAACCACCGAGATATATTGATTACAGGGCCGTAGTAAGATTAATTTTCAGGGGGGGGGGGATATACATATCACACCCCCGCAAAAAAGTGTCACAACTCAAAAAATGTCATATATGCGATAAATATGTAGAATGATTATAAATTACTATATATTTCTACTAAAAATTGACATTAATGTACTTCGTGTACCTACCGTCAAAACTAACATACCTACCTATTCTAAAAAAATGTCACATTTTTTATTTATTTTTTAAATACTTAATCACTAAGCGTTTTAATAGCTTTTATTTTAACATCACAGGAATACTGAAATATTTAAATTAAATACTGTGTATCAGTCCTTTTCCTATACTACCTTTACAATTTTGATTTACCTAAATTGTTATAATTTCATTTATTCCTATTTCCTCACAACATTTTTTGCGTTGTGACACTTTTTTGCGGGGATGCGATATTTGTAAAATTTTAAAAGGTATTTTAACACCTATATGGAAACATCGGTCAATTTGACCGACTCGCATTTTGGCGTTCTTATATTGGCTAAACTGGTTGACTTTGGAATTTGACGCTCAGAGTACCTTCCCCTCACCCCAAAAATTATTCATTACTCACACTACTTATTAGTTTTGCCCAGCTCGTTGTCGGGTGCAGTTGTTTTGTCATTTTACGGTCGGTTAGATATACCGCCTATTACCCTTAACGTTATTTTGCTGTCGGTCAGAAATGCCGTATGTTTCTCTTTGCGTTATGGTGACCTGTATTTGTATATAGAACGATTATAGTTTTATCCTGCTTTGTGTGTATTCTGATAGTATATGAACTGTATATAAACTGTACATAGTTTCTTATTGGTTTTACCGTGTGATTATATATTTTTCATACATAATGAACCGTCCTGATAGTAGTAAATGTTTGTCAACTAATGATCCCGACTTTGATGACAAGCAATTTGTGGTCAGTGTCAGAGAAGAGTCTGCACTGACTGTGCTGAAGAATGTGTATAGTGTATAAAGCTGAACATTCAAAAAGTGTGTGAAAGCGAAGTTTTGGTTTCATAAGTATTTTTTTATTTGCTGAAAACATGTTAATTAATTAATAAAATTGTTATCAATAAACAGTTTTTTTTTATTTAAAGGTTCTAACATAATTTGTCTACCATTACATCAACTTACACAAACGAAAATTTGAAAAAAGTATCAAAAAACACATAACGGTCAAATTGACCGTATGTTTCTCTTAATGTTATAAAAAACATGTTTCCATATAAGTGTTAAACTGATATTTCCTCAAAACACGTTTTTTTTAAGAATACTGAACATTTTGGGGTGGAGGGGGTTGTCCTCCCCGTTACTACGCCACTGATACTAACCGGACAATTTATTGTCAAAATAGGTCGTTTGAACCGGAGTCATACTATACAGATATGTTTTCATAGCACGTCTATATGAAACCTAATTTGAGTAGGCATTTTGCAAGTTTAGTCGTTATATTATTTGAACTCATGTTTCCTCAAAACATACTTTTTTTAAAACACTGAACATTTAGAGGGGGGGGTTGTCCCCAAAACCACCCCGTTACTACACCACTGATTGACTATATATATGACTGTGACATATATTCCAGTCTGAAACTAGCAACACCTCCCCTTTCTATTTTACAAAATGAACTCTCGACAACGCCAGATCGTCGATATGAAGCCAGTTACGTTTGTTATTATCATAACTTTTCATCGATTTTCCCACTTATACAACGCTTTTTCCCGATCTTTCAGGCGCAGACATGAACATTATTAAATTCTCTGTAGCATGGGTTGGAATTTTAACAACGGTTGTTGACTTAACAAATCAAATTATTTAACTGAACAAATGTTCTCGCGTATTGAGTACAGAACAAATTTGATCGATTTAGAGTTTTGTTTATGCAAAAGTTTTGTTTTGAAACGATTGGTTTGTTGTTTTATAAAACAATTAATACACTCAACAGCAATGGTTCAGTTACAAATCGATTTACTGATTATATTTTGATTTAGTACATTCGAAATGATTTGAAAATTAATGTGAATATTCACTATGAATTAAAGGGTTACATACAGTCAGAAGGCCAAAAAAAAGTATTTTTTTAAGAATTTTTTAAGAGACGACTTTTATCATTTATCAATGTGAAAATTTGTACACATATTATGGTAATTTTTAACTGTATTTTAACATTTCTTATTTCTAAAAATAATTATTTCGAAAGCTTCTACAGCTGTTCTCCAGGAGGTCTTCTCTAAAAAGACGTCTTGCGGTGACCACGATATCTCTGGACTGCATCTTTTAAAATAAAAAACCCAAACGGATTTCTTTAAAGTAATGTATAATCTTGTACTTAATCGAAGGAATAAGCAAAATACATTTTTTTGACAAAATGGCGGCTTTCCAAAAAAAAAATAAACTGCCTTGGCAGGCACGAGACTTTTTTATACATCATGACACCGAAGTATTAATATGTGATTACTTTTATAATTTAATATTTGATTTTAAAATTTTTTACTTACAAAATGATTTTCAGTGAATAAAATTGATACATTCTATTTAATATTGACATTAAATATTAAACGAAATCAATAAAGATTAGTGATTATTGTATTAACAAGTATTTATTTTGCTAGATTTCAATTTTGACACTTCTAATAATAAATGCTAAAATTTTCATAGATAACTAGATTTTTTTGTATTATTCAAATCATTTTTAAATTAAAACCATTAAAACTAAAATTATTATTTTTTTTGGTTAATTCATAAGATACAAAAAAAAGAATAGAACATAAATTATAGAAAATAATATTCTCTACAACTTGTATCTCAAACATTTTTTTCTAATACCTGCCGTTTAAAAAATAAATCGAAACAATATTTTTTTTTAGAAAATCGATTATTTCCTAAAAACAAATTTTTGGGGGGAAAATGAATAGAACATAAATTATAGATAAAAGTCCCTTCTACAACTTTAATCTAAAATATTTTTTTCTACTGCGCACCGTTTCAAAAATAATTCGAAAATTGACATCAGTAAACATCCGTTTCCGGTTTAGTGATGGTTTTTAAAAATAGGAGGTGCACATCTACATGGAGAAAACTGGAACTCAGATTTTAGGATAAATTACAATTCCTAAATATAAATTATAATATTTAATTAAAAATTACAGTTCGTCTGTAAATTATTGCAATAAAGATAGTAAAGTTTTTAGAATATGAATTTTCACAGTTCAAAATTTTAATAATTACTTGAAGGCTAAGTAATTTTTCTTATCCCACAATAAAGTTATAATAACTATTCGTATGCAGCAGTACATAAATTTTACTATACAGCAGATAGTAAAAAGTACAAATAAGAGTATAGTCAAAATATGTATTAAATATTGTGATATAGCAAGCCGCAGCACGGTTCATAAACTGTGCTAGAAATTTTACTAACCGTTTAATAAATTCTTATTACTATCTAGTTAGTAATATTAAATTTCGTACACCACACTTAAATAATGCATGGCATGCTGCATAGCAACAAATCATTGTTGTTTCGACTGGCGATGTATTCGTTTGTGTTTCGAAAAAAAAACTTTTTTTATAAAATTTTTATATTTTATTATCAATATAGCGTGATTTAACGGTCATTAATGAAAGTGATTTCGAATATTAAATGTTGTAACAGTGTTATTGTATATTTATAATATGTTTCTTATTGACTGCATCACGTTCTTCAAGCTTCAACGGACATTTTTTCCTACAATAAGAATAAAGTGATTTTGACTAATATTACTATGAATCAAGTTGATATAAAGTTATTAAAGTCATGGGATTTATCACATTTAATTTCATAATTTGAAGGTAATCATTAAGCGTTCATGTAATTCGAATGAGAGAGACACGTCTAAGTGATTTCGCATGTTCTAGAAAGAGATGGACACACATACTTGCAAACAGTAAGTAATATGCTTATTATCTGTTGAAAATATATAATTTTTGCTTTATGTTGTATTACTTAATAATTAAAACATACAAATAATATAAGTCCTGTTTTATTATTTGCATCGTTTTATTAATAATTAAATACTTTTTTAGTAATTGAAACGCATAATATATAGTTTATTACAAATATATTTTATCCACGACTTATATATAATACATACATTACATACGTAGTTTTTACTATATAACGCGATATATTAATCCCAGAGGGAACTATGACGAAAGAGAAATTTTCTGATTGGTGCATTGGAGGGCAATAATGGTCATTATTGCCCTCTAAATCATTATTGCCCTCTAATGCACCAATCAGAAAATTCCTCAAATTAAATAATACCATGGAAACAAAATACACAAACTTTAAGTCTAAAAAATTTATTTACAGCTGTCAAATAAAACACCTAGTGTTTGTGTATTTGTATTGAGATGGATAAAAATTCTAGTAAAGTTGTTGATAGTACAAAACTTGTTCAGTTTATTAACTCTAATATTACTAATTTTAATATTTTTGGACACCACAGAGTTTGTGTATTTTGTTTCCATGGTATAGTTTAATTTATATTAATTTGAAATTATAACAAAAATGCTTGTGTTTGCATTTCTTGTATTCAGTTGTGTTTTATTAAAGTAATTAAAATAGTCGTAGATAAAGTACAGTATACTACTCGCAATAATGGCTATTATTACCTCGGAAATTTTTTCTCCCTCGCCGCTATGCGGCTCGGTTCGAAAATTATTCCTCGGTAATAATAGCTATCATTATTGACTCGTGGTATAATATACTATTTCTGTAATAGTAGAAATATATTAATAAGTGAAAAACCATATTATATGTACTTATTAAGTTTGGTGGAAAATTTTAATGCCACTTACTTCTGTCGTTTTTGCTATAGGTATCTACTAAACGAAAAGATATTAATAATATTTTTAATAAAGAGAATTTATATTTAAGAGAAAATATATTTCACTAAATTAAATTTTTGTTTTCATCTGACATAAGTGAAATTTTCATTATATTTAAATTTTCTATTTTTATTATTTGTTCATTAATTAGGTTTAATAGTCTATAAAATATATTTGTATAACCTACATATTGTATTTCATTTAACCTTTGTTTATTATTTATTTTAAAATATGTACATCACTTATAAATACATAAAGTTGCTCATAAATTATTGTATGTAATAATGTATGTATATCTGTATTTTTTAATTAATTGTAGATTTAGCTTGTATTTTAGTATATAGGTGACAAGAATGTATACTTGCAATATTTTCAATGTTTCAAACAGTATTAATCAATTTGGTTTCATTGACTATAAATTATTTATTGTTATCTACTTACAATAAATAAACAGTAGCCAATAATACTAAATTGTTTATTACTATATGAGGCATTAAAAATATTGCAAATATACATTCATGTCACATATATACTAAATTACAAGCTAAATCTACTATTAATTACTAAATTCAGATGTATATACATTAGGGTGTTCCAAAAAAAGTCGATAATTTTTTTTTTCGATTGCATGTGAAATTCTTGTTATATATGCTATAAAAAAAATTCTGTAAAAATTTGAGCCCTTAATATCAACTTGAAGAACTCCATCACCGAATTTGAAGATTTACCATTGATTTAACATGGAAAAATGATTTTTTAACGTTCATTTCTCCTGCAAACTATGTAGAACATTATTTTTCGGAAAAACCATGACTGATCCTTCTTCAGTATTAAATTCTGTAAAAAAAAGCTCTTAGGGTCCAGTCTCTAACGTCAACCGAAATTTCAAAAAATCTGTATTTTTTAACGCAAATAAAAACGAGAGGGTTGACGTTAGAGACTGGACCCTAAAAGCTTTTTTTTACAGAATTTAATACTGAAGAAGGATCAGTCATGGTTTTTCCGAAAAATAATGTTCTACATAGTTTGCAGGAGAAATGAACGTTAAAAAATCATTTTTCCATGTTAAATCAATGGTAAATCTTCAAATTCGGTGATGGAGTTCTTCAAGTTGATATTAAGGGCTCAAATTTTTACAGAATTTTTTTTATAGCATATATAACAAGAATTTCACATGCAATCGAAAAAAAAAAATTATCGACTTTTTTTGGAACACCCTAATATACATTATAATTATTATAAAAAAAAAATAATCAAAATTAAATTCTAAAATTGAGAAAATCTAACATTAAATAATAATAAGTTTTACCAAGCAAATAAGAAATATTTATAAATCGAGTGTTAAAAGATATTATTATACAAAGTATAATCATTTTTACTAACTGAATAGTAGACATTCAAACACGGCTATCTTTAACGATTACTATACATCGGTTAGTAATTTATCTTTTGTGCTTCGGATGTTTCGCTAGATTTCAAAAGTGTTTTCGAATTACTATATTTTTAGTAACTTTTTATCAAATGGTACGGCAAAGTTTGTATATATTTCATGCTTCATTTTTCTCCGTGTAGAGTATACAAGAACCTTAAGTTTAAAATTCCACGTTCGTAAGTATTACAGTTTTGGCTGTAGAGCGTTCACAGACACACACACACACACACACACACACAGACAGACACACACACAGACGTCATTGAGTTAATGGTTGTATATGATTCAGGGACCCTCAAAACGTGTAATTCCGTTAAAATCTCGAGTTCGATTTTTTTCGTGATCACTATACTTTATTTATACATTACATTTCATGTATGTATAAAAAAGTAATATCGATTTTCGACAAAAATTTGACCTTAAATTGTTTATAAAAAAAAAAATATTTATCGGTGAGATAAAACCTTCGATTAATTACTAAAAAATATTTTTAAGAAACTTGTGTTAAAATTTGAGATTGATCGGTTCAACCGTTTTCGAGGAATCGTGGTCACCGACTTTAAAAACACAGAATTGAGAAAAACGCGCTGCCGCTCCGACCTCCTACATTCAAACGCTCTGAGACGTCTTTACAAATATGCGTGTAACTTCGAAAATAATCGCCGGATTGACTTGAAATTTTCTGTGTGTATATTTAAGTATATGTACATTACGAAAATGAAATAAAAAATAGATTTTTTTTTTAAATTCTAACTGTATATAACCCCTTAACTCCGGCCTCCTACTTTCAAACGCTCCGAGACGTCTTTACAAATATGCGTGTAACTTCGAATATAATCGCCGTATTGACTTGAAATTTTCTGTGTGTGTACTTAAATTTATGTACATTACGAAAATGAAATAAAAAAATTGTTGAAAATTCTAACTGTATGTAACCCCTTAATAATTGCTCACTTATGGGCAAGATGCGATTTACCTAAACCTTTTCACATATGTATGAAGGTTAAATGTACATTCAAACTTACGTGTTAAAAAAATGATGTTTATGTTGTTTTTCACAGACAAAATACAGCATATTTGCTGCTTCATTACAAATGAGAACAAGGTATTGCTAATTTAGCACACATGCCGACACAGATGTAGAAAATAAATCGCCCCTCTTTACACTTCATATCCAGTATCCATCAGCATTTCTATTACATACTTTTCATGCATCGAATAACAAGATGCGTGCGTGGAAATCATGTTCAAACATGGAAACCCTTTCAGAGAAACGGGCGTAGATTTTCATTTTTGATCTTGTAAATCCAACTGTACGGATTATGAAATTGAAAAATGACGGAATTCAAGCCGCAAGGAGGAAATGCCTTTCCTGCACAGGTTTTAGGATTGGGTAGAGTACAAACACAAATGTTTGATTTTTTATTATGAAAATTTTAAATGGGGTTTTCTATTGTGATTTTTCAAAAGTGATTTTTTTTTTTTTTTAGAAAAACTTTGTATAGTAGTTTTTTTATAGATTTTTAATATTTGTGACGTTTAAAAAATGTGTTTAAAGTTATTGTTAGATCACCATTAAAAATTAAAAACATTAACTAAATTTGATGAAGATTTATTAAGCTGATTATACTGATATTCAATAAATAAATAAGTAGGTTATATCTTTCCTCAGGAATTAAGTTGTCTCTTTGGAAAATTTCATCAAGATCGGTTCAGCCGGGAAAATATAACAAACAAACAAAACAAAATTACTTTCGCATTACAATATTAATATTGTCCATATCATGAAAAATGACCGGAGCGGTGAGGGTATCAAATCTGAACTGACGTCAGTCCATTGGCGTAGTCAAACACAAATATATTTATAGAATATACGAATGTTAAATTACCATTGAAAATTAAAAATAATTATTGAACTATCCGTCACTGCCTTGATTCAGTGAGCTCATCCAGTTCATTATTCAATAGAATGCCGTACATCTAACACTACAACTTAAGCGGTCGACTATAGCATTTAGTATAAAGAGAGCGGCACACAGAAATACTCTATATTTTAACAAACTATGTAACATTTGGAGTAAGAAGCTTCATATACATAGTGACATGTGATTACATTCCTAAGTCCGGTCTTTTTTCATGGTATAGACAGTAGTTATTTCACTAATTGAATTAATCATTTTATATTTCACTAAAATAATAGTGATTTCGAATGGGAACAATAAAATAATGAAATTAATAAATTAACGTAAACTAAATTTTTATAAACTTTGCGAAAGTATCTCTGTTTCTCATTTTGTTACTGCTGAACCGATCTTGATGAAATTTAGCAGAAAAATAGCTTACATCCTGAAGAAAAATATAGGCTACTTTGCATCCCGAAAAATTTATAAAATTTAAAAAAAAATGGGTGTGTGACATTTGTAGGCGCAAGGTTATACTTTTTTGGTGTCGACATCTAGCGTGTAAATGCGTAACTAAAAACCTATTTTATCGACTATCATAACAGAAATCTGTAATATTAACCTAACCTAAATTCAAAGTTTGCTTTCACTAACCTAACAACTAGTAAAAAATATATTTATCAGTTTTTATCGATATGCATTTAATATTTATAATAGCAGTAGTTATGAAGTTTAATTTTGGTATAAATTTAATAAAATTAATTCAAATTCATGTACCAGAACATTAAATGAACATGTGTATTACCACGTCTGTAATATTATTGTGTTAATTGCTAGCAGTGAGCTTTTTTAATGGGAGAAACGTTTTGATAATTACAAAAATCCCTTTTCTTTGTCTCTACTATGATAATTAATGTACAACAGTAGCATTGTCACAGTGGTAACCAACAGAGCAATTTATTATTTTTAATAATGCTGACAAAAATTACATGGTCACTTATTTGTTCAACCTTTATTTACTTCTAAGAATTGACGTTACTTATGTAAAGAAAAAATATTTTGATTTTATTAAAATTTCTTAAATTTCACTGTGATGGGTAAAAAAATTGTCAATGTTTGGAAATTTTTTTCACAGATATAACTTATTATTTTTGAATCAGGTGAAGGACATTTTATTAAGTATATATTCAACTTATTTAATATCAATTTTTATTGAAAAATATTAAATATTTACAAAGTTATGAGCCTCGATGTGATAGTTACTACAATTACGAAAATTCTAAAAAAAAAAAAAAATTGAAATCGGTTCATTAGTCTTTGAGGAATCGTGTCGACCAGGTCGAAAAATGTCATTCCGAGATAAACGTGTTTAATGTTTTTGTTTTGTCATAACCGGCCGTGCTACATCGTCTCACTAAATTGACTGTAACTCCGTCAATTTTCAAAATTTAAACTCAATTTTTTGTATACATATTTATGAATATGTAAACTTCAAAAAAATTATATTTTTTTTCCGTCACAGTGGCCATCCCCCTTAAGTGGGTCGTCTACCCTTCGCGTCAAAATTGCGAGCCTATTTTCAACGATAATTTGCGAAAAAAATTACACATGATATTGAGGAATGGTTTTCTGTATTTTATTAGCACACTTTTAGATTTAAAAAGACTAAAAAAAATGGAGCATCCTTGACCGTGCCTCCTCAAAAACGTCACAGTCGATTTTGTGTTACGTTTTCACTATTTTGGTTTCTTGAAAAAAAAAAAAAAAAAAAAAAAAAAAAAAAAAAAAAAAAAAAAAAAAAAAAAAAACTGTATTTAATTGTTATCACGTAGGCTAGCTCAGGACGCAAGCCTTTTGAAAATATATCTTCATATATTCTATAAATGTGTTTTTGTTTGACTATACGTCAATGGACTGACGTCAGTTCTGATTTCTTACCCTTACCGCTTCAGTTTATAATTTATAATTCTGATACCTTGTTTGAAAGTGCTTGTAAAATTTGTAAACTAGGCTGTTATACTGGACATAAAAAATTGTTTCATTTTTATAATCGAACTTTTCCTTTAAAACTTTATCGAAAATATGATAAATTGATAAATCTTAAATCAATAAATCATTGACAAATACCTTCTTACCCCATTTGTTGTATAATATTTATCATCGACTGCTGAAAGGTATTTATTATTATCGAATAGAAATAAGTATAATATATTATACTTCATTGTCATCCTGGTTCAGAAAAACTTTTGCCCACAAGATAAATATTTAAATGTACAATACAGAATTGTGAGTTGACAAGTTCCAAACAAAATTTTATTATGTCTTCTCGAAAACTTTCATCTAATACTGTTTAAAGTTCTACTCGTTGTAAATAATACATAATCGGATAGGAAAAAGTTACCACAAGGAAATTCATATCCTGACAAACTTAACTATAAAGGATCTCATTATTTATTCCATTGTTAAAGCTTTAGATGTCTGATATCAATTTATTTAATGGATTTTTTTCTGCCACTCAGTATCGTTTTCAAACTTTCAACATTTATAGCCTTTTCGATTTAATTAAATGTTTAGCAAGAAATTAAAGTGACCTTATGAAGATGATGACCCTTTAACATTATTAAAAACTTTATGAGGAAGCTTAATTTATATAATATTTCAAATTAGAAGCAGAAGTATACTTTCAAGATGAAATATTAATTAAAATACTTTCATGGAACCACGATATTTTATATAATATAAAACAGTCTCGTATTATACAGGGTGTCCTGTTTTAATCTATCACTCTCCTATTTTTTTATTTATCAAATAAAACAAAAAATGTTTCAAATTAAAGTTGTTTGGTTTTGAAAGGGACCCAAAATAGCGTTATTAATTTTTGATTTTTTAGACGACTTCATGGTCAAATAGGGCCAACATATATTTTTCATTACGATATCTTATTGTTTGGAAAAAAACAAGCAGCTTTTGTTTTAAATATTTTTTTGTATGACTTCATTTTTTTAAATATTTAACAATATAATTTTAGATTTCAGATATTCACTAATTTTTTTCTCGAAACCCATTAACTTTAGAGGAAAAGTGTATAACACAAAACATGTTTATTTTAATCTGATATAACTAGGAAAATGATTTCAGATTTTTTTTAATTAATTTTTTTTTTGTTTTAATATTTTGAACAGCAAAAAATCCTGATATCATTTTCCTAGTTATATATCAGATTAAAAAAACATTTTGTGTTTTAATTCATAGATAAACAAAATTAGGGGGGTGATACATTAAAATGGGACACCCTGTACCATAGGCATTGAATTTTTAACTGACATGGCTTTTTATAACTTTTTTGTATGTGGTAATTTGTTTTAATTAACTTTGAAAAATAGCTGAATTTTAAAGATTGGTCCATCTTTTTACGTCAATGAGAAAAACTGGTACCAGTTTTGGACACTTTAAGAGCAAAGTAAACTTTTTTGTAATTCTCAAAACTCGTTTTACTGATAAAAAATACTTTTTAAATTAAATATTAAAGGGACTTATATTAATTATCACGTATTTTTTAATAGATAATGTGGGTTAGTTTTGATTTGATTCTAGGTCTTAATTTATTGAATTTGAGACGATTTTCTATCTAAAGTCGAAATTTGATGGCTGAAATTTTACAAAAAAGTTTGTGTTTTAGATTTGGTTAAAAGTATGTTTTTGAGATAGAAAATGACGTGAAAAGTTGAATTTTTCAAACCGCAAGTCTGTATCTTTAAGCGTTCTCGAGATATCGCTTCTCAAAGTTTTAGATTTTTTAAATTTTTGGAGAAAAATGGTCGTAACTTTTGAACGTGTGGTCGGATTTGATTTTGTTGACAGATTTGAAATCAGCGTGTCAAAATGTATTATACTTTAAAATTCGACAAAAATTTTTTTGACAAAAATCGACATTTTTTTAAGGTATACCCCTTAGAATTTTTTCGATTTTCGACCAAAATTTTTTTTTCAAATTTTCAATTACATGTTATTGTATAGATTTTATAGACACGCTGATTCCAAATATGTCAACAAAAATCAAATCCGACAACACGTTCAAAAGTTATGGCCATTTTTCTCCAAAAATGTTTAAAATCTAAAACTTTGAGAAGCGATATCTCAAGAACGTGATGAGATACAGACCTGCGGTTTAAAAAATTCAACTTTTTACGTCATTTTCTATATAAAAAACATAGTTTTAACCAAATCTAAAACACAAAAAAATTTCATCAAATTTCACGCATGAAGTTTCGATAGAAAATCGTCTCTAATTCAAAAAAATAAGACAGAAAATCCAAACTTATCTATAAAAATGTAATTATTAATGATATACTCGTGTTCTTTTTTAGTTAATATACATATACTGCGCCATGCAAAAGTCTTTGGACACTCAATTTTTTGCGTATTGTAAATATAAAACTGCAAAAATGGTTGATAAAAAATCTTAAATGTTGATAAGATTTAATTACAATATTTGTAATAATCCTAGCATATCTTAAATACAGCATTTACAATTTTCCATCTTAAGGAAAATGTTTGAATTATATGCTTGAAAGGTCAGGTTTACTCTAGTTGAAAGTATTGACGCACAGTATCTTTCAAGCTAACGAGAAATTGTTTTTTATACTATTTTGACTACGAGTAAACATATTATTTTCGCTATTTTGGGAATTTTGTGTGTATAACAATTTATTTTTTACGTGTCTACAAAATTAAAACTAGTTTCTATTGATTGATAATATTAAATGCCAAGTTAATTTGTTAAAAGCGAGTTAATAGTTAACACAAGTCTCTAAAACTAATCAAACTAATTCACGTTAATGCATTTGTGTCCAGAGGTTTTTTTTTGCGAGTGTCTCTCATTGCAGGTAATACAATTAAGTTTCATAAGTAAAGAACTAGTCTAATCCTGTAAGTGCATCATTATCTTGTCTAAGACTCCCGGGCTGTGTGAAGTTGTATACAAATGGCCCGCATCTGGCGGACGATGACGAAGTGAAACGCGGCGTTTCATATCTCCTCCACAGTGCTACCAACTTTCCCGAGATTAAACACAACACATTATTCATTAGATGTGCTTTAATGGATATTGTCGGCAAGTTGGCTAAACTGCTCGCAGCTCACTTCAAGAACAAACGTTACTGGTTATCATTTGTTAGCTCGGTTAGACTTATTTAATGATTTTTGTTTTAACTAGAGACGTTGTGTTAATGCCTCTTGTGTGCCACATCTATTTAAATTTTAACAGCCTTTACACATTGCTTGTAAGTTTATGAATGTATGTACGTTGTTCATGTATGAATACATTCATTAATGAATAATGCATAAGTACCTATACATATGTTTCAGTTTGTTAAACATAACTATTGCATTTAAAACACCTTTGCTACATATTCTGATTTTTCTGTGTATAAATATTTACAAATTTGTAATTTATATTAGTAATAGGCAAGATACCAGTAACAAAGTACCATTGAAATTTTTATTTTAAATAATGAAATAGGTTAAAAAGATATTTTTATATTAAAAGCGAGATTAATATAATTTTTGTTAAGATAAAAATGCAAAATACAGCAATCCGCCATGTTAAATGGAACACCAATCAGAGCGATTGACGTCACGCATCAGTAACGTCATTTAAGAACTTATATACCTACTTTGGAAAACATTTTTAACACACAAAATAATTAAATTATTGTCTAACTCTGAATGTTTGATTATTGTTGACAAGGAGTGTGACGTCACAACTCTGAAATGTCACCTGCGAGCGTTTTGGTGTTAAATTCAAAATTAGTTTTAAAAGAGTCAATTTTTGCGATTAAACCTTTATTTTCTGCAGAAATAATTTTTTTGAAATAGGAGATACGTAAGATCATCATAGAATAGTTTTTTGAAAATTAGTCATCATGCCTATTGCAATGAATAAATATTAACCCTTAGCTGCTCCACCTCTTCAGAATATCATACTGGGGTCACCTCTCCCCTAGACACTAAAAAGCTAACTTCTCGTTAGCTATTAAATATTTTAATTTAATAAAATTCCTATATCATCTTCGAATGATTCGAAATGCACTCTGTTTGGTTATTAAGAAAATATATAATATTTCATCTATTTAAAAAATTGAAAACCTTGTAAAATTTAAACAGTTGAAACAATATGGGGTGCCTGGTACCCCACAGTGGTAGCAAAGGGTTAATACATAATATAAGGTACTGGAAGCAGTCTTGGACAATACCCCAGTGTTGAATTTTTGTTTCCTATTCATAAAAAACAGTATATCTTGCTTTTAAAGTGGCTAAAACTGGCTAAAAAAATTAATTACAGAATAAAATTGAAATTATAAATAAATAAATATATGCTGTTACTCGCAACTTCGTTTAGATACAAAGTAGCCTATATTCTTCCCCAAAATGCAAGCTATCTCCCTGAAAAATTTTCATCAAGATCGGTTCAGCCGTTTGTCATGTATAGACAGTATAGTCAGTACATAATAAATTTCGTTTCGATACAAATTAGTCTATGTCTTTCCTCAGAATACAAGCTATCTCCCTGCAAAATTTCATCAAGATCGGTTCAGCAGTTTGTATTGTATTGACAGTATAATCAATACATAATTAATTACAAATAAACTTTTTTCGTTTTTTCAATCATACGACAAAACAAAAATATAATGAAACAACAAACAATATTTTTTTCATAAAACAATTTAACAGTTCATATAGCGAACTAATTTTCATATTATTTATCTGAACAAAAAGAGTGCTCTCTTTATTGGTTGACATCGAATGACATTTGAAAACCACAAAACATGGAATGTGCATCCAGTGTTTGCAGGATATTGCAAAAGTTTCTATATGTGTATATGTCTCGTTGAACTATTGAAGTCTAGCGTTATTAAAATGTGTCTCATTTGTTCTATTTTATTTATTCTATAAATGTCAATATTCAATGTACTTTTTGGAATCATCAGAACGTTATTAGATTCTGAACTAATATTTATAGTTAACAATATATTGAACATGACATGTTTAAGGTTATACGATCATTAGAGCAATGTATAGATAAAAGTCTTAAATTTTAATGTTATTTATGGATATGGATAACTCATATATTTTAGTAATTTTTATTTAAAATATTGGATGTACAGTTTTTGAATAATTGGATATTAAAAATAGAATTTTTAACACACGATACTTGCCGAATGTGCTCTATTTATTGAAATTCTACACAATTGGCTTTATAGAGACGTTTTAAAAACTAATTATTCGAAACTTCAACCCTTTTGAATACTATAAAAATTATAAAACAAATATATTCACGTGTAATTTATTCAAAATAATGAAAAACACTACATCTGTCATTACAGCAAATTTGTAGATGTTACTATTATATTCCGTTCTGTCTATTTCAATTTTCAAATTAAATTAAACTTTTTTTACTTTAAATAATTAACAAAGTAAAATATTCCATTAAATGTAGGTACATGTGTTCTGAATATAAATTAAAAACAACATTTTTCGAAACCAAATCTTTTTTTACAGTGTACTAGGTATATCCTTAAGCGAGTTTGATATCCTTGGAAAGATTTTTGAAAAGGGAAAGTTATTTTTATCCAATTTTTATTTATTATATAAATTTTTAGAAGACTTGTATTTAAATGCACTTTTTTTAATAATAAACACTTTTTATTTAATTGTTTTCACTTATAACAAATATACTGCACGAAAAATTAATTATTCGAAATTAAACAGATATATTGAACTAGAATAAATTATATCCCCGACAGATTTAGGGCATCATATTTTTCACTGGTTTTTGATGTTTTGTGACTTGCAAAGATCACAAACGATCTACAAAAACCTCTAAAGAGATCTTCAGAGATCTTTGTAGATCGTTGTAGATCTTTGTAGATCATTGTAGATCTTTGCAAGTCTCCGCAGATCAAAAACCAGTGAAAAATATGATGTTGTCTCAAAATGCAGATCTGTCGAGATCTCTGTAGATCTACAATGTTTCCCGGGTCACTTTAAATAAATAGTTTCCACTAAAAAAAATTCTTCGCACTTGTCCTCAATTTGGACCTGTCAGATTAAAAATTTACATATGTTTTATGTATTTAATGTAATTTTTGTGATTTTCTATATTTTAACCTAACCTAAAAACTAACCTCCTTTCGCCCCCAAAATAGATTTGATATTTTTAATGTTTTTTTTTATATTTTGAAACAAATAAATATTCGCCTTATGCTTTTAAAAATATATAAAAAAGTGTATTAAGTGAATATTATAAAATGTTTAGTACAAAGTATTAAAATTTATGTTCGATGTACAAAGTGCATACTATCTAATATACAGGGTGAGTCTTATCAGGTGGAACAAACTTAAACCGTTGATTGAGAAAAATATTTCAAGCAAAAAAGTTCATATAAACATGTGTCCGGAAACTCTTCGTGAGGGAGCTACACACTCCCAAAGATTTTGACTAAAATGGGTTTTTATTTAATATCTGGAGAACCCATTGTGATACAGCAATGAAAATTTATACCTGGATTAGTAATAATACGTGTTATCGATCTCCAGTATCAAACAATGGTTATTTAGACCAGGGATGTATGGGGCCTGTGGGCCCTCTGATTTTTATCTATTATTTTTTTGTTCTTCACTTTTTTCTTATGTTTGGTATTTTTATAAGGTCATATGACACAAAATACACATACATATGTATACTTTGTTAAGTTGTCATAAGATCAACCGTTTACGAGAAATACGATGTGAAAGACAGTTTTGCAGAATTTAACTTAATACGGATGCTAAAAATTACACAAAATAAATGTATATTCTTGTTCTATAATTAAAAAACAAGAATAAATGTGTATGTAAATATACCTAAAAAATGCATCCTTAACAACAGATAACATTTTTAGTTTCGTTTTTTAGTCAATTAATAAAGCACGAATTAAAGTAATAAAACTGGCTATAATTCTATGAGGAGTCATATTAAGAGAAATATTTACACCAACTATTTTTCTTATTTTGGGTACTAGAACAAGAATATAAATTTATTTTGTGTAATTTTTAGCATCCGTATTAAGTTAAATTCTGCAAAACTATCTTCCCCATCGTATTTCTTGTAAACGGTTAATCTTATGACAACTTAACAATGTATATTTATGTGTATTTTGTATCATATGACCTTATAGAAATACCAAACATAAGAAAAAAGTGAAGAACAAAAAAATACTAGATAAAAATCAGAGGGCCCACAGGCCCCATAATCCCTGGTCTAAACAACCATTGTTTGATACTGGAAATCGATGACACGTATTATTACTAATCAATGTATTAATTTTCATTGCTGTATCACAATGGGTTCTCTATAGATATTAATAAAAACCAATTTTAGTCAAAATCTTTGGGAGTCTGTAGCTCCCTCATGAAAAGTTTCCGGACACATGTTTATATGAACTTTTTTGCTTGGATTATTTTTCTCAATCAACGGTTTAAGTTTGTTCCACCTGATATGACTCACCCTGTATAGTGCAATTAAATATAACCCATTTATAAATGAATACATAGAGTAAAAGTTTATACAAAATAATTATTGTGTAGAGTTAATTAGGAATGTAAACATAATAAAAAAACAAACACTAGTGAAATAATATACCCAATTAAATATATTTTGATTTGAATACAGCTTACAGGTAAATTGTAGGTTTGTGAAAATACATAAAACTAATTTAAAACATGATTTTAACCAAATACAAACATTATTAACTATTGGAGCGGTTCTTAAACTAGGGGCCGCCAAACTTTTACGGGGGGCCGTGAAACATTTTTGGCAAAAAATTAATTTACATAAAGTACTTATTTCAATTTATCAGTGATTAATTAATATCTAACGACCTTTTTTGTTTTTCTATCAGGGATGGGGGGGCCTGAAAAATAATTGTTCAAAAAGGGGTCCCCAGACCACATAAGTTCAAGAACCGCTGAACTATTGGATTTATAAAATCATGTATAGTTTTCAAATAGAAGTAGAAAGAAAAACGAAATAAAAATTTATGTAAAAATTATTTTAGTATGCATGAAATTTTTATTTGTGTTTTAAATTTAGTTTATGGCTCAACAAGTAAGTTGTTTATCTGACTAACTATGCATTGTTTTGATTCTAATTCATGTTTTCTTAAAGAGTTGATTTTTTAATGAGAAATTGAAATTTGATGCATTTAAAAATCACTAAAAAATGGCATGTTTTAAATTTGGTTAAAAGTATGTTTATTATATAGAAAATGATGTGTAAAGTTGAATTTTTCAAACCGCAGGTCTGTATCTCTAACCGTTCTCGAGATATGGCCTTTCAAAGTTTTCGATTGTTGAAAATTTTGGAGAAAAATGGCCGCAACTTTTTAACGTACAGTCGGATTTGATTTTTGTTGACATATTTGAAATCAGTGTATCAAAATCTATATAATAACCTGTATAATACTTTAAAATTCGATAAAAAAATTTTTGGCAAAAATCGACATTATTTTTAAGGTAAAAATCGAAAAAAATTTTTCGATTTTCGGCCAATAATTTTTTTGCCGAATTTTCAAGTATTATACATGTGATTATATAGATTTTGACACGCTGATTTCAAATCCGTCAACGAAAATCAAATCCGACCACACGTTCAGGAGTTACGACCATTTTTCTCGAATTTTTTTAAAAATCTAAAACTTTGAGAAGCGATATCTCGAGAACGTGATGAGATACAGACCTGCGGTTTGAAAAATTCAACTTTTTACGTCATTTTCTATATAAAAAACATACTTTTAACCAAATCTAAAACCAAACTTTTTTTGTAAAATTTCATGCATCAAATTTCGATTTTCGATAGAAAATCGTCTCAGATACAAAAACAATAATACATAGAATTAAAACTTACCTGTTTAAAACATTATCTGTTAGTTAATATATATTTATTTATATAATATAATAACATTTTGTATGTTTTCAAATAGAAGTAGAAGGAAAAATGAAATAAAAAATATATGAAAAATTATTTTAGTAATAACATTCTGTGCGCAGAATATATTGACTGCAATTTTGTTCTGTTCAACTCTACAGTAAATTTACAATACACTATTTCTTATAAAATACTTCCTGTTTTTCTCCTCCCCAACTGAGATATTTTAGAAAATTTACTATATCAGAGCCAAAACAACTTTTATATTTTATTATATTTATTTTCCGTTTTAAAACATAACGAGTTAAAATAATTTATTATGTATCGTTTTTCGATAATACCCTTGCCAATCGATTAATGATCAATTTCGAGTCCAACGAGGTACATGAAGCCATATATGAAACATTTTGAGAGTTCGGGAGGGGGGGGGGGGGGGGTCATGACCGGAAAATTTCTTAAATTTGGCTAAACTAGAACCACATACCTACCATTTAACGAAAACCCGAGGTCTCTAGGTGGTTATGGGGCCGAGATTTCTCGGTGGAAGATAGACAGACGGAAAATTGAGCATAAAAAATTAATATAAATAAGTATTACACAGTACAAAAATTTATAAATGAAAATAGAAATAAACAATATTTATTTATTTTAGTATCAATATTTTATCCAAAATTTAAAAAGAGAAAAATGTAAATCGTGTAAAGTTACTAGTCTGAAGATTCCCCCCCCCCCCCCCCCCCTCTAAAAAATAAATATGTATATACGGAGTATATGATGAGGAAAAACCTGATTACCATATTCCAGTAGAGAATTCCTATGGATATGGAAAAACAGCATCTGCAAAATCCACGTTAATAAATAATGAAGGAATCATTTTAAAGTCATGCGTAGAACGAAGACAAAAAATATGAGAATTATAATTTGTTTTTTCACATTCATAAATTAAGATGATATTATCATAAATCTGTACTGTCACAGTCTAACGCCACTTATATTTGATAATTTATAGCCATCATCATTACAAAATATATATTTTCAAATTTCAATGAAATTTAATTATCTGTGTTGAAAGACAAATGTATTTTCATTAAAATTAATTTTTCCTTCGTTTTATTTAAGTACTTTATATGTATTCAACTGTTTTCAAATATTCCTTACTAACTGAGGCGAAATAATATTAATTCATTTTTATAAAAAATACATGTAATACCTTAGTACAGTAAAAATAGGTCATTTGAACACAAAAATTTATTCATCAACGAAAGGTACATACGTAGTTTTATACATAAACTTTAAGAAACCGTTGAGTGTAGTCGACTAAGGGGTGCAGGGGTAGTTTGGTAGGGGGTGAAAAAGGTAAAAATGTTTTTCATTAATAACATCAAGATGGCTTATTTTATTGAAAATTTTTTTTATATTTTTTGTAGCTCTGCATTAGACCTTTAATTTGTTTTCTATTTTATTCCAATACAATAAAAATTGACCGAGATACGGCCGTTACAATCTGACCTGTTTATGTGCGAAGCGTGATAAACTCAATTTTTGTCTCGTTCCCGTTTATAATTCGCGCTGCTATTGCATTGATCCATCAATTTTAAAGGATATTTATATTTTTTATATCTAAATTAAACTACTTGGCTCAAGTAAACCTTTCTACCTGTGCATGTCAACTGACGCAGTTATTTCGATGTGTAAGCTTAGATACATATTAATTTTGTCTTTATAAAATATAAAATAGGGCAACAAAAGGAGTTGTCCATATTACCCGCCTGATCCATATTTACCGACTTTACTCTACCTATTAAAATCCATACATAGGTATCAAATTATCTTAATTAAAAATTACATTGATTTATGTATATTTTATAGTATATTAATGTCCAATTGGGCCATATCGCTAATATTAATAATAAAATTTAATTGTATAAGATATAATTGGTTTGTAAAATCTAATAACACAATAATTGATATAATAATACAAATGGAACATATTATACTCAGTTGCAAATAATTATTTCCAAATAATTAGTGATTTGATTTTGCACTTGATTATTGATTGGTTTTAATTTCGTCTATTTACAATTAATTACTAGCACGGCGACTGTGACAGGTTTTACATTTGGACAAGCTGTGTGTAATTCCACTCTTTTTGTGTGATGGCCAAATATTTGATTGTATTGATTATATAATATTTAAGGTTTCAATATTGTTTCTGTGAATTTGCTATTTAAACAATAAGGACCTGCAATTGATCACTATTTATTTATTTATATGTTTGTCCGGTCATTAGAATTTTAAGGATTCATGAAACTTTCAGTAGATTTATGTTTTAATATAATATAGTGTATAGGCTATTTTTTATTTCAACAAAATATACATCTAGATTAATATAGTATTGAATGATTAAATATTATCTTAGATTTTTTTTTTTATTTTAATAATAGTAGTCCTAAATCGTACTTAGTATAAACTAGACTTTTTAATTTTTTTAAATTAATTAAAGAATATATTTTTATTTTTCTGCTTTTTCTATTAAAATTTTGACATTCTTTAGAATGCCTATGGATCTTTTAAATAATGCCTAAAAGCCAAGTATATAAAAAAGGATTGTGTGGTTTTATGAAACCACGGTAAAAGTGAAACTTTTTTTCACATTATAGACATTTAACTAAAAATTTTCGGAATAATAAATTCAAGCACTCAAAATTGAAATAAATCCATAAACAACAACATGCACCAGCAAAAAGTTCTAATAATTCTAATAAATTCTATATAAAAACCAAGATCTTTTTTCCTTTTTCTATAAGCACGTGCTCTGTCGGCGTTCTGTTTTTTACGGCGTAAAATTAATTCATCGTCATTCATTTTTGCACTATTCTTTCTCGTTGATCAGTTTTTTGGACTCACTAGCTGTGTCGTTGTTTACCAAAAGCAAATAAATAATACAACATTTACATTAAACACTGACAAATTACAATACAAACTTACTAAATATGTATAATAGCACACAGTACATAAACTATCATACAATGAATGGCTGCTTGCTGCTTGTTCCACGCATGCGCAGTCCACGCGACATGCAACACACAGACCAAAAAATTTGAGACGATGTAATAAAAGTTTCACTTTAATAAATTATTAAAAAATATTGCCTGAAATCGTATACGGCATTATATATAATTCCTAGGCAATATATGCCGATTTTATAAGAAATTTTATAACTTCGATATAAGTATTATACATATACATATATCAAACCATAGATCGAAATATTTCAGTAACCACATCGAAATTTCTTCTTGAATCCGTAACTGTAAAGGACTGCCATTTTAATTAGAGAATTTCCACGCAGCACCGTTTGGAACTAGAAGGTTAATTTAATAAGCTATAGGTTATGCATTGTTAATTTGTGTCAACCGCAGTTGAAATTTATTAATTCATATATTTAATTACATTATCTGTGCTGTGATTAATGTTACTACAGTTAGAATTATGTTACTGTATAGATTGGAATATTTTATTTAGCAATTGAAAATTACATACCTTGAATTATTTGTCTAATAAGATGCGATACAAATTATTTCATTTCAATTAAAAGACAATACAATAAATACTGCGATTGTGTAAAATTAATTATATTATATATTTCAATCTTGCACGCAAAAATTACTAATTGATATTGTAACTTTAGTAACACATGTGGCATAGCAAGAATAGCCATGATGACTAATTTAAAAAAAAACTATTCTATGATGATCTTACGTGTCTCCTATTTCCAAAAAAATACTCATTTCTGCAGAAAATAAATCGCGAAAATTGACTCTTTTAAAACTAATTTTGAATTTGACGCAAAAACGCTCGCAGGTGACATTTCAGAGTTGTGACGTCATACTCCTTGTCAACAATAATCAAACATTCAGAGTTAGACAATAATTTATTTATTTTGTGTGTTAAAAATGAATTCCAAAGTATATAAGCTCTTTAAATTTCTAAAATAAAAGTCAATCACTTTTGACGTTTACTGATATGTGACGTCATTCGCTCTGATTAGTGTTCCATTTTACATTGCGGATTGCTGTATTTTGCATTTTTATTTTAGCAAAAATTATATTAGTCTCGCTTTTAATATAAAAATAAATAATTTTTTTGGAATCTTTTTAACATATTTCATTATTTAAAATCATAATTTCAATGATACTTTTTTACTGGCATCATGCCTATTTTATATTTTGGACCGTTTCAAGATTACTACGTCAAATATTAATATTTCTTTAACAAATGCGTGATTATTATGACATATATTTCTCCATGCACATACTAAAAATGAATCGTTATACAAATAATAATAAAACAGGTAATAATACTAATAATGTCGGAAAATCATAAAGGTTAAATGTGAAAAAATAAATAAATGAAAAAATTTGTAAGGCAAAATTTTTTCATGGATTATTTATGAAATTTACACAAAACATCCACTTTAAGTGAAAACCGGAACAAAATCCGTTCAGTAGTGAGAAAATCATCGTACACAGACAGACATACGCAGTGGGGGAATTTAAGATACGAGAAGCTTTGCGATAGTTTTTCAAATTAAAAATAAATAATTTATTATCTGAGTTTTATTTAAAAACTGTTTTTTCCATGTCTGTCTGTCTGTGTTAAAATGTTGCATAGGTTGTATAGTTTGAGTTTAGGATGAGTTTTTTTATCTTGAGACTGCTTTATTAACTGGAAAACTATGAATTTTTACGGAAAATTTTTGATATAAAAGTTTTAGAATTTAGGGAGGGAAAATCAATGGAGGTAACAATTTTAATCTTGAGTGAAGGTTTTAAGGTCATTTTGGTGTCAACTAAATTGTTTCAAATAGAAACCTATTTATTTTTTTGCAGATCGTACTTTGCAGGAAAAAAGAAACAACGTTTGTCTAAAAAGTTTAAAAAAAAAATTCAATTTTAAGGTGATTTATTTTTCCATTAAAACAATTTTTTTGGCGTTCAAATCTGAAACTTTTGTACCAAACATTTTCCGTAGAAATTTATAGTTTTCCAAGATAAAAAACTCACTCTGTATAAAGGTCTGTTCGATAGTTCATTTGTTCTATACTGTGACGTCATCAACACGAAATTTTTCTATTAAGGAATTTGTGACGAACGGAATATAAATAAATAAACGACCGATACTGTTTACATAATAGTTTGTTTTATTTATTTTTTATTTAATTATCGATCGATTATTTGAAGCAAAACATACAAATTTCTTGTCGATGTAATACGTCATCGACACGAAAAGTATACAAAATGGCGGCTATCAAAATATTCTCAGCAGATCATGTTTTATTGGATCATGCTCTGTATACACATTTATATTATTTAATTTTTATCTTAAAATCGCTCTAGTTATAATTGTATTCAAATCACACTGTCTAAGTGAAAACAATGGTCTCCAAACTAAATGGATTTATTCTATTCTAATGAAGAGAGCTAAGATTATCGGTATAGGAGGCGTCTTTAAGCGATCTGTCCTGATAGGGCGGGGTATTTCGGGGGTAAGGAATGAGAGAATATCGCAGTCGAGCGTCGCAAGGCGATTTATAGCACCATCTAGTGGCAGCAAGGCCATTATCTTTCCGCTCGCACGGCTAACGGGAAGCACAATTATACTGCTCGACGACAATCAATACGTATATCCTCCCGATTCGCTTCCGGTGTTTCAAAAATACATACACACACACGGTTCTTCGTTTGTGTTCTTTATCCTTATGGTAAACATCGTAATTTTTAAAATAAATGATACATAAACTATAAAAGATATCAGCTATCCGGGTTGAAATGTTGTTCATATATTTTTATTTATTTTTTCATTTTTAACCTTTATGGTTTTCCGGGATTATTACCTGTTTTATTATTATTTGTATAACGATTCATTTTTAGTATGTACATGGAGAAATATATGTCATAATAATCACGCACATTTTTTGTATACACCAACTTACAATTAGTATTAAAGTAATAAATAATGTGTGAAAGTTCCTAATCTATTTAACCGCTATAAGGGTCAAATATCTCGAAAATAGTAAACTTTTCGGAAAAAACGTATCCTACTAATTTGTTACTGAGATAATTTGCTACAAAACCGAAAACAAAAGTTTTTCTGTAGGAGAAACCGTTCACGAATTATAAAGGGTTATTTATAACTCCGCGCACTTTTCCATACCTACCATACGTATATCGTTTTATGTATGTATAATTAAATAGAGCTGCAGCTTAAACATATAGATTAATAGGTTTATAACAGATTAAATTTATATCCCCAGGTTACATCGTATCCAAAGCACTAGTTATCAAACGATATCAACATATAAAACACTATTTTAAATTGACAACTTAAACTAAAAATACACCTTAACCACAAAATTTATGTCACTCGACACGTGTTTCGACTTCACAAGAAGTCCTCATCAGGAGCCTAACGATTCCAGACTGATATAGTCTTGGTCAGAACCTATATATATACTAAAAGGACTTATCACGCTTCAATGATTCAGACCAATCAACGGCAAGGTCTAGAAGGATTGAAGCTGGGATAGGTCCAGTACCTCCATTAAAAATACTATTCTTATCCCTCAAGATTTCTAAGCTTTCTGCTGCGTCTAATTGATTATTATTGCACGTTTTAATTAATTTTAAATTATTAATGTCCGTTTTATGATTTAATGTAGTCATATGATGAGCTACGCTAGATTTATCCACCCGATTGTATTTAAGGTGAGCCATGTGCTCTTTAAATCTAATGTTTATAGATCTCCTAGTTTGGCCTAAATAACTTTTTTCGCAATTTAAACAGCTAATTTTATAAATACCGGATTTATCATTTACTTCTATTTTATCTTTGGGGTTACCTAGGAGAGTTTTAATGTTATTATTATTAGAAAAAGCTAATTTAAAATCAAATTTCTTAAACATTCTGGACAACCCTTTGGTGGTCTTGTCAAACGGGAGTTTAATGTAGTTTTTAGGTTCTTCTTTAATTTAATAAATGAATCTAGCATAACTTTTAAACCTGAGGAATTAAACTTACTAAACAAAGGACTTAAATTCAATTTAAATTATTCGACACCTCCTATTGACGAAATAGTTATCGGTATAGAAAGCGCGATTAAATATAAAGACGAAAAAACTAAAAACGCTATACGTAACAATGCCAAAAACATAATCATAGAAAATCTTAATAATAACAAAAATTACAACCAGTATAATATCAACTATAAAATAACTAAAAATCTTAAAAATAAAAATTGTTTCTACTTAAAAGCAGATAAAGGTAACGCGATAGTAATTCTGGATAAAGACGATTATAATAATAGAGTTGAAAAACTAATACAGGAAGGTCCTTACGAAGTAATTAAATCAAATCCGATAAACAAAATGATTAAGCAAAGTAAAAACATCTTAAATAATTGTACTACTATTTTAGATAAATTAAATAAATTTAAATTAAATATTTCTAACCCTGTAATACCAAAAATGTACGGTCTCCCTAAAATTCACAAGCCAGGTAAAACTTTACGTCCCATCGTGTCCGGCATTAACTCACCTACCTACTTAATATCCAAATGGCTTAACAGTAAATTCAGTAATCTAGAAATTAAACCGGAATCCTTTGAGATTAAAAACAGCATAGATTTCGTAAACCAAATTAAAGATCTTAAATTATATGACTCAGACATATTAGTTTCCTTTGACGTCACAGCTTTATTCCCTAGCGTACCCATTAAAGAAACTCTTAAATATTTAAAAGAACTCCTACTTAAAAACAATTTTAATAATTCAGAGATCGAAGAACTCATTAATTTAACTGAACTTTGCATGGACCAAAACTATTTTCAATTTAATAATAAATTTTATAAACAAACAGAAGGCACGGCTATGGGCAATTGTTTATCACCGTTTCTGGCTAATCTGTTCATGGGTAATCTCGAACACAGCTTTAAAAAGAAATTTAAATATTTTCCTAAAATCTGGTACAGGTACGTCGATGATATTTTCGCGATTTTTGATAATAAAAATAATAATTTAAATGATTTCATTAACGACATGAACGCGCAATTTCAAAGTATTAAATTTACATGTGAAATAGAAAAAGATGGGAAACTACCTTTTCTTGACACATTAATAATAAGAAATAATAATATTTTAGAATTTGATATCTACCGGAAAGATACTACTACTAAACGATACATAACTTTTGACTCTAATCACCACTACCAACATAAAATTGCGGCATTTAATACGATGGTCCATAGATTAATTAATATCCCTTTAACTCAAGAAAGATTTAATAAAGAATTTAAATACATCCAAGAGATTGCGGAATTCAATGGTTTTAATAAACAAATTATAAATAACATTTTAAATAAAAAACATTCTAAACTAAATCGTCTCCAAGACATTACTCTAACTAAAGAAATTAAAGAAGAACCTAAAAACTACATTAAACTCCCGTTTGACAAGACCACCAAAGGGTTGTCCAGAATGTTTAAGAAATTTGATTTTAAATTAGCTTTTTCTAATAATAATAACATTAAAACTCTCCTAGGTAACCCCAAAGATAAAATAGAAGTAAATGATAAATCCGGTATTTATAAAATTAGCTGTTTAAATTGCGAAAAAAGTTATTTAGGCCAAACTAGGAGATCTATAAACATTAGATTTAAAGAGCACATGGCTCACCTTAAATACAATCGGGTGGATAAATCTAGCGTAGCTCATCATATGACTACATTAAATCATAAAACGGACATTAATAATTTAAAATTAATTAAAACGTGCAATAATAATCAATTAGACGCAGCAGAAAGCTTAGAAATCTTGAGGGATAAGAATAGTATTTTTAATGGAGGTACTGGACCTATCCCAGCTTCAATCCTTCTAGACCTTGCCGTTGATTGGTCTGAATCATTGAAGCGTGATAAGTCCTTTTAGTATATATATAGGTTCTGACCAAGACTATATCAGTCTGGAATCGTTAGGCTCCTGATGAGGACTTCTTGTGAAGTCGAAACACGTGTCGAGTGACATAAATTTTGTGGTTAAGGTGTATTTTTAGTTTAAGTGACTAAGAAACCACAGTTTCTCCGTTTTTCAAGTATTAAATTGACAAACTGTGTTTTTTACTTTTTACCAATTTGTTCGCAAATTACTATGCTTAATAAACCGCATAGATTTTTTTTCTGTATAGACCAAACGTCCATACATTGACTAGTTTATTTGAAGATGGTAATACTCCAACTCAAAGTACCTCTTTGGTTGGTACACATGTAAATTGAAATGCGTTGATGGAAATTTATCTCTTTGAGTATTTTTTTTTTGTTTTGTTTTTTTTTCGCGAATGTTTTATATAGTATACGCTCTACGGAATCGAGTTGAATGCTTTTTCGTTTTAGTATTTCTGTATTTGCATTTGTAAATTGCATTCCTGTAATTACGACATATTTAAAATTACGTTTTTTTTTTAATATATAAAAATTCATCTGTAACTAATATTGCAAATTAACATTTCAGGCATTTTTGTTCAAAATTAAATTATTACTTAAATCAGTCAAATTTTGTATCCATAATTAATTTTAATAAGGATACATTTTATTGTTTTTGTTAACATTTTTTTTAATCAATGCAATAACAATATAGTACACAGAAAAAAAACTGTATTGGACCAAGAAAACCTTGTTTTGTATATAACGAAAACAATATTTTCTTAATATAAGAAACATTCTCTTAATCCAACTACGTTATTCCTTCGTTCAAGAATACTATAGTTGGTTTAAGACAGCGGTTTCCAAACTTTATGTAACTACGCCTCCCTTTAAAAATTTTTAATCTCTTGCGCCTCCCCCCCCCTTTATTTTATAAAATTATACAGACATATTTTAAAAATGTATAAAATGAATTTTGTTGCTTATAAAATTTATTTTTAATGCACACAAAAAAACTGTATTGGATCAAAAAAATCTTCTTTGTATATAACGAAAACAATATTTTCTGAATATAAGAAAAGTACTCTTAATCCTACTACATTATTTCTTCGTCTTAATACTATAGTTGGTTTAAGAATATATTTCTTATCTTAAGAAAATATTGTTTTCGTTATATACAAAACAAGGTTTACTTGGCTCAAGTAAACCTTTCTATCTGTGTGCGATGAATGTACTTGTTTATTAGCACAATCTTCATTAAATCTAGGTGTTATAAAGGGGAGTGCTTTCACTAAGAATTTTTTTTAGAAGTATCGCATGATAATTCTATCAGTTTTGCTTTTTCAATAACAGTTGTCAGTCTAAAACTACACAGTAACGTCCCTTTCAGAAAGAGATAATATACATACATATGTATGTATTACTATGTATACACAAATAATGTTATGTTATAAAAATTTATTTATATGTATATATTTTTTATTTATATAATTTAATGTGATGTTATGAAAATTAAATTTCTGTTAAACTTTTCGCGCCTCCCTTTGCACTAGTCCGCGCCTCCCAGTTTGGAAACCACTGGTTTAAGAGATTATTACTTATCTTAAGAAAATATTGTTTTCGTTATACAAACAATATATACAAAACAAGGTTTACTTAGTTTGAGAAATCCTTTCTACCAGTGTATGTGTCCGGTATTATAAAGAAACTACACGGAGAAAACGAAACACCAATGAGTATTGTTTTGGAACATTAATCTAGTCAATGTAGTGTTTTTTTATCGTAAAAAACCAAGCATTACGGTTGTGACAGCAATGAGACTGTCAGGCACACTATAGGGAAATGTTTTGAGCATCACAGCAAAAAAAGGTAATCGTTTCTGTTTAAACATCGATGAGTCGCGTCACAAAATAAATAACACTCGTAACCGTTCTGCGTATGATCTACTCACGGATATAACTAAATTAAATTAAACAGTTATTTAGAGTTGAACCGCTGAACCGATCTTGATGAAATTTGGCAGGGAGTTAGCTGACATCCTGAGAAAGGACATAGGCTACTTCGAATCTCAAAAATTCATCCCCTAAGAGATTGCAAGGGGGTGGAAATATTTGTATGGGAAATATTTCAACCCCTGTCACATATTAAGGGTTGTAATTATTTTCATTTGATCCGGCGGGAAGAATACTACGGGAATGAGGGGTTTTAAGGGGAAAAACTCCCATAGGAACCAAGATATTTACGATTTTGTAAAATGAATGAAATTTGATAGCTAACAAACTTATATGACAGTTCTCTTGAAGTTTCATGAAGACTTTGACAAGTTTCGCGCACGCGTTGTATGTAAACACCAACAACGGTATTAAAACAGTGGTGATATTTGTAAATTATGTTACAATACGTTGAAGTATCACTGCTCTAAATTCCATAGCAAATTCATAGATACTATCACAAAATAATACCTTATTTGATAGTGCTTTCTTGCTAGCAAATTATGTTAGCCCCTTTATGATACCGGACAATAGCTTTTTTAAACGTATTTAAATCTGACAGATTGACTCAAAACTTATAGGGTACTTTCCATTGACCAAAAACCCTTGAAATTTGGTACAAAGAAATGTCTTAGCATAAGTAAAGGCAGGGTGGCCAGTTTCTTGAAAACCGGGAAAAGTCAGGGAATTTTACTATACAGGGAAATGTCAGGGAATTTCGTTGGAAGTCAGGGAATTTTTTATAAAAATGCAAAAACCACACAAATTCTTGCAAACAGTTATTTAAAGAATTTAAACAGTTATCTATTAAAATTTAAAATTAAACGTGACCTTTTTAGGTTTTTTATCTAAATTTAAAATAAAAAAACAGGGAAAACCAGGGATATTTATTCCAGAGAAATACTGGCCACCCTGAAAGGAAAATAATTAATTTATAATTTTATGTTATTTCTTTTTAAAGACGCCTACTCACAAAGACGCCTTCTAGCATTTGTATTTTTATACATATAATGTTCTAATTTTAGTACTCCCCGTTTTTATATAAAAAATATGTTATATTAATTAATTTTCATATTTTAATTATCGAGTTTTCTATCAATTCAATAAATCACATGATATTATCAAAATTTATTTAAGAAAAATCTCATTTTCATAATATGCAAAGTAAATACAAAATGGGGATTTGAGGAAAACACCTGCAAAGATATTTTATTGGGCTATTTGTTCCTGATTAGCATATACACGCTAGGCCCTCGTTCTACCAACATAAACAATACTTAGCAGAACTGAAAATCGAAAGAAAACAAGCCAACTCGATATTTAGGTCAATGTAAATATTAGCGTACCTACTTCAGTTTATCATTTATTGTCAAACAATATTAATTGTTTTCGTTTTGGATATTAATATTTGATGTAATCTTTAAAACGGATGAATAATTAAACAACGTCTGTGTTGAAAATTATGCGCAGTTTAACTTTGATCAATATAGTATAGGTGTTATTAATTGATTTTATAATCTTTCTGGAAATACATTTGATAAATTAATGTTCTGATTTTATCCATATTAAACTTATGCACGGAGAGAATATTCTTTTAAAAATTAACAGAAAATGCTGTGAACCTGAGGACAGAATCAACTTCTGAAAAAAATTAACAGACACGTCGCTAGAATTTAAAATAAAGTAAATGAAAAATTACAATGACATACTGGTAAATTTTAACATAGTACCTATTAAAATTTATTTACTCTGAAAAAGTAATATACGCTATTATTTAAATTAATTTCTTGCATATGAAAATTTCACGTACACTCTCTATAATTTTACTATGTTTCTATATTATAATAATAATAATAATAATCTTTATTTATTAAACATAAGTTATAAAACAGGTCAGTATAATAGGATATATAATAAGTATTATGGTGAATAAAATTTTTAATAAAAGATAGAATCTACTTAATAACATCACTTATACTATAATAGCACTTTTCCACGAGATAAGTTTTTAAATTAGAGTTAAAATTGTGCGACAAAGATTTAAGGTTACTGGGTAGAGAATTATATAGTTTAATTGTTTGATTTATTGTACCTTTAAAAGCAATACTAGTTTGTTCAAATGGCACGTATAGATCATTTTTGTTCCTAGTATTGTAATCGTGTGTGGTTAGGTGGTTTTGAAAAAATGACCAGTTGCTCTTTACAAAGCAGCATGTCTCGTATATATAAAGAGATGGTAGCGTTAGTAAATTAAGATTTATAAAGAACTGTCTACATGACTCTCTAGGTTGGGCGTTCATAACGATTCGTATGCATTTTTTTTGAAAGCGAAACAATTCGATTGCGTTTGCGGCATTTCCCCAGAAAATAATGCCATATTTAAGATTGGAGTATATTAGAGAATAGTATGCGGTGATAGTTGTTTTCCTGTTAGCAACTATTGTAAGTCTTCTTAGGAGATACTTATATTACATTTCATATCTGGCCTATCGCCGTCATAGAAATTGCTATACACTACTATACAGTATATTGAATTGTAGTAGACGTTCTTTTAAATTTTACCATGTCAAAATTTTTTTCATCAAATACTGATGTCCATTTAACCGATCTTCTAGCTCCAATAAAAACAAAGTTAGCAATGATCACTCGGTTCCCGCGAACACCCTGTATATAAGCGAACGAAATTGCGGTTTTAAATTTTAAATAAATATATCTACATGTATTGTTGGTATACATTTATATGCACACTGTTTTACCGACTATCATAACAGAAACTTGTATTTTCTTCACCTAACTTCATGGTGTTAAATTGTTTCCGTTGCATGAATGCGTCTAAAGAAGTTTAACTTCAAACATTTTTTATCTTACATAAATGTGATTTTGTTGTTTTAAACTGTTTTACCGACTGTCATAACAGAAATTTGTATTTTCTGCACCTAACTTCACGGTGTTAAATTGTTTCCGTTGCATAAATACGTCTAAAAATGTTCAACTTCAAAAATATTTTTATAAATTTTTTAATTTACAAAAAAAGATTTTTAAATACGCATACTAAAAAATAAATAGAACGATATATTGCGAAATACAAGAGATTTTAAATACATCTGAAAACCGGGTAATTTACATAAAAAGAGATAAAATCTACAGCATTTACAGTAAATTCATCCAGTGACTTGTACGGCAGTTTTTCCTTGCAAGCGAAACATATTTTGACGTTAAGACTTCTTTTTGTAGAAACTTCGAGTTCATGAAATATACAATGTTGGTAGTGGGAGTTATAAATAACTTGTACTTTATCTATTTTCCCAGGCCCGATACCCCCACCTAAAAAGAGGTTTTCTATAACTCCGCCCTCTACATTTCATTTTCGACATCGCTGCTAGCTTCACTCTGATCAAAGATTACTTTTTGCTCTTATATTCACTTTGAACCTGAAAGTGCTTTGAGATATTTATAATGATACATATTTTTAACTTAACTCGTAAATCACTTTATTTAACGAAAACTTGATAAATTTGTATATCAAAGATATCTGTGTAAATGACGCCATTTAATTATTAAATGCATTTTTTTTGCTTGGAAAGTGTGCATTTGAAAATGTAGATATAGTAAATTATTTTGATATTTTAACTAACAACTTTATTCTAATATTATAATTAATACAAAAGTGTGTCTGTCTGTCTGTTTGTTACCTTTTCACATCTAAACTGCTGAACCGATCTTGATGAAATTTGACAGGGAAGGACATGCATTTTTGATATGTCGCGTATGAAACTTTAAACTAACCAAATCTTAAATAATCCTACATCTTTACCTACAAAGTTCATTATTTCTACTTTATAAATTTAAAAAAATAATAAAATTCCATTAATATTTAACGAAATTATAGCACTTTAAGTAAAACCTTAAAATTTGAGAACAAGTCACCATATTTTTTAAACAATTGAAGGTATGAAAATTTTTGTTTTACAAAAGTTTCTTATTTTTTTTATGATCTTTAAGGTCGGAACGCACTAGAGCGGCGCGACGCTTCACTACACTATACTTCATTTTTTTAACCAATCGCACGTAACGCACCGTGCAGCGTAGTGTCGCCCAATGCAGCGATAGCTACATTCATATAGATATTGATAAAATATTTATTATTTTTTTTCATATAACTCGTGAACCATAGAGAAAAATATTTGTTTGGTCGTCACATCGAGGCTCATAACTTTATAAATATTTAATATTTTTCAATAAAAATTGATATTAAATAAGTTGAATATATACTTAATAAAACGTCCTTTACCTGATTCAAAAATAATTAGTTATATCTGTGAAAAAAAATTTTTTTACCCGTCACAGTGGCTACCCCTTTTAAATTATAGTTTTAATCTAACACATATCTATTACAAAATCTTTATTTAAAACATTGACACGTTTAATAAACATTTACGATGTAGTTAAAAACCACAATTAAAAATAAAATAATTTAACTTTGTCCTAAATAATAATGCACATTAAAAAATTATAACACGCCGCAGAAAAAAAACCTTGGCCAAAAATATTAACACATACATGAATATTTGGTACAGTTAAAGTTAATTAAATTGTGAATTTCAGCCCGCTTATTTCATTATACCCTGCGTCCAAAGGGCCAATTCTTGACTACAGCGTCGCATAAAAGTGTAATGTCGTAACAATCTTTATGGTTTCATTGTTGTAACATTTTTAGCAGCAGATATTATGAAATGTATATTTACGTAAAATTCGTCTAAAGAGATTTTACATTAGATAATTCTGTGGAAAGAAGATTTTATATGTGAATTTTATTAAACCTTGGTAATTAGTTAGGTAATATAGTTTTTAACGCCCTGAAAAAATAAAAGTTGATTAAAGTAATTTAATATTACATTAAGTAGGCTTAACCCTTAATTACTCGCGTGAAATACCGTAACACAGTTACTCGCGCTGTGTATTTTATACACCACATAAAAAAGCTAGTTTTTGGGAATTTTGAAGATATTTTTTTTTTACCCAATTCATACTATGTACCTACTCTTTATTTTTGAGGAACTATAAAAAAATTTCTTAAAATTAACCCAACTAAAAATTAAGGATTAAAAAGAAAAACTAACCAAAATAAATCTAAAAAAGTACACAAAACTGTTCAATATTCATCTTGCAATAAATCGGACAGCAAAAATTTTATTTTTGTTGGTAATTTTCCTAATTTTGCTCCTTTGACAAGATATCTTCCATCAGCTAATGTCTTCAAAAACGCGGTTCTTCGCTTAGGATGATGCTATTTGTGCATTAATACCACCTACATTTAGTAAGTAAAAAATTAATACAAACTGCTACAATCCTTAAATTTTCACTACCGGATTCCTATCACACTCTAGAATGACTAAAACAAATTGTTGTATAAATTGTAAAAAGTTTTTATGTCTTGAACATTGTTCAGTAATTTGCACATATTGTATTTCTAAATATTTTTTTTTGAGTTGAAATTTACCAAAATATGCATTTTTTCAGTTTTGTTTCAACCAATTTTTTTCCATTTATAGAAATACCATTTATTTAATTTATATGTATTTAAGTTTTTTATATACTTGATATTTCATAAAACTAAATGCAAATAAAGTATTTTGAATTAATAGGTGTTTAATATGAAAATATTGAAATGTATCTGTGAGATACATACGCGCCCATTCATGTAACTTTCTATGCGCGTCCATCGGTGGGTTAAAAGAGTTTACTTTCGTATATACGGATAATTTATAATGCAAGGCATTAATCATTGCATAAATTACGTCTGAGAAATATTATTTTTTCTAATAAAATACTGCGACAATATATATCCTGTTAAGATATTCTGAACTTTCGAATAAAAATAAATAATAAAAAGTATCACACTGCCATCCGCGAAATGTGTTACACTTTTACAAATGAAAAATTCAGTGTCCACTGTAGTATAAAAGATAGATGTTTGTTTTCTTGTACAAAACTTTATACAAATTTTATTCAAATAAATGTATTCAAAATAAGACGCATCTAAAGTTGCGAGAAGAGACCTTACGAACATAACCCTGAAGTATTTTTCTTGGATTACTTTTTTCCATTTCCTGATATTGTAGATAAATGGTTTGGACGACATAATTTGTTAGGCATTAAAAATGAAATATGGAGGTACTAGAAGTAACCATGAAATGTATAATATGTACAGGGTGTTCGCGGGAACCGAGTGATCATTGCTAACTTTGTTATTATTGGAGCTAGAAGATCGGTTAAATGGATAAAGTATCGGTATTTTTTTCGGGATGAATAATGGCGGTGTCAAAAAACAATTGAATGTGAAATTTCAGAGATATATTTTTTTTAATGGAATACGGTAAAATTGTTAAAACAAGTTATAACAAGTATAAAATTAATAGAAAATATCAAAAAATAGTGTGCTATGCATATATTTAATAAAATGCAAAGAAATGATTAAAACATTTAAAACAATAGTTTCAGTTTTTTATGTCATATGTTAGTTTTTGAACTTAATTGATAAAGAAAGAAATTATTTATTATAAATAATTTTTTTTATGAATAATACTCAAAAACATTAAAAATCTGCGAAAATACCTAAAATTATTGTTTTAAATTTTTTAACAACACTATTTTTCGATATTTTCTGTTTTATTTGAAAAACTGGGGGGGGGGGGCTTGTTACCCCATTTATAAACTTATTAAAAAAGGCTCAATAGCTGTCCTTATAATTATATCTGGAATATGTATACCAAATTTAAACCTTTTACGATAAGTGGAATTACGCCAAAAAATGATTATAAGTGGGGGCACTTGTTTTTATACATATAATAGTTATTAGATAACTCGTTTTCTATCAATTTTACTTAAAATCCAATAATAATATACAGAGTATTCCATTTAAAGAAATATACGATATATTGAATGTCGAATTTAATAAATATATTTATTAAATTCGACATTCAATTGTTTTTTTGACACATTCATTATTCATCCCAAAAAAGTACTGATACTTTTTGACCATTTAACCGATCTTCTAGCTCAAATAATAATAACAAAGTTAGTAATGATCACTCGGTTCCGCGAACAACCTGTATATGTATATACTCTACAGAAGAAATGGTATTATTCTAGCTCTATTTTATGGCAAAGGCTTCGTTTTAAAGTAATTTATCACACAAAAATCTCGTTATGAACATTGCTATTGCCATTCTTATCTATTTTTCTGCTGTCTTTTATATATATGCATGTTTGTATGTAATGCGAATGTCTCCAGATATTTTAAACAATTGATTTATGGATTCTTAAAATATAGTATTTCCTTAAATTGAATTATGAACGATTTTTCAAAAAATATTTTTTATTAAATTTTTATTAGGTTCTATTTTAAATCAAATAAAGTCAATTACATTGCAAGATTTTAATTAATTAATAATTAAATAAATCATTATACAGGATGTTTTATAATTTAATATCAATTTTGAACGGAGTAAAAAATAATTTCGCTTTATTTTTGATGTACAAAATATGAGTTATTAATTTTTAACAGTCATTAGGCATAATGCCAGTAATAAAGTATCATTGAAGTTATGATTTTTAATAATGAAATACAGTCGTGCCTCGCATGACGAACTTCATTCGTTCCGGAGCAAGTTCGTTATGCGAAAAGTTCGTTATATGAAACGCGTTTTCCCATAACAATACATGTTAAAAATTTTAATTCGTTCTGTAGCATAAAATATGGTACTGTAACATAAAAAAGATTGTACACACGTTTTTTATTTTTTAGTCAGAATTAGATTTAGGAGAGTTTACCGAGGCTTGCAGGGTCAAATCCTCTTTCTAATTATTTCTTGTTTCATTTCAACAGAAATCACCTTCCTGCTTTTTTTAGAACTCATAATATAGACACACAAAATTACATTTATTAAAACAAACAGGTGTGTGAGTTAAGCACAGAAAAGAACGACGCGCGTTTTCGGAAATTCGGGCGACTTCATGATACGTAGGAGCGTTTGGGCGACAAAATTAAACACGATGCAGTTCGTTGAGCGAAGCGAGGTTCGTTGTGCGAGTCGCGCAATGAACGAACAGAAAGTTCATTGTGCGCATGCAAAACAAAATACAAAATACAGCATTCCGCAATGTTAAATGGAACAGAGCAAATGACGTCACGCATCAGTACACGTCTTTTATTTTAGACATATATCAATTCATCTTACAAGATTATTAGGTGCATACCTTATTTTAGAACTTATATACTTACTTTGGAATTCATTTTTAACACACAAAATAATTAAATTATTGTCTAACTCTGAATGTTTGATTATTGTTGACAAGGAGTGTGACGTCACAACTCTGAAATGTCACCATCGAGCATTTTAGCGTCAAATTCAAAATTCGTCAATTTTTGCGATTAAACCTTTATTTTCTGTAGAAATAAATATTTTTTTTGGAAATAGGAGACACGTAAGATCATCATAGAATAGTTTTTACTTTCTTATACCAATGTATATGAAATATACATATAGTATAAGTAAGTATAGTAAACGCGATTTTTTTCGAAATCCGGTTTTTGATGGAATTATCAATTTTGACCTTCCCTGAATCCATACTGACTATTTTCGCCATGATGTCTGTGTGTCTGTCTGTCGGTCGGTCTGTCTGTCTGTCTGTCTGTCTGTCTGTAGACGCTGTAACTCAAATACGACAAATCGTAGAAAGGTGGAATTTTATACTTAAGATTGATTTTTGCCTGGGAAGAAAACCTCCTATTTTTGAAAACGATCATTCAACCGGAAACGGATGTTTACCTACATCGATTTTTGAATTTTTCGAATTACACTGAAACAGTGCGAATTAGAGAAAAATGACAATGTTGAAAATTGTAGGTAATATTATTATCTATGATTTATGTTCTATTCATTTTTTCGAAAAAAACAAATTTAATTTTTTTTTTTTACTAAGTATTCGATTTTAAGTACATTTCAAATGGTTCATAACAGAGAAGAAATATCTGCCATGAGTGTCATGGGACTTTCTTATACGTATTACAGAGACTGTACGTGTTTGCTATAGGTACCATCGGTCTTTCTTATACATAATATTGAGAATAAACACTGTACACTCTATTTTATTTAGTTTGCAGTGGTCGCCGGGTGACATGACGGTATGAGTCGTGATCCGTACGGTCAAATCACCGGACAACCAGTATAGATTATTTTAAATAATGATTTTTTTAAAATTATTTCTGACTAAATCATAAGTGTTGGAAAAAAATGTATGGGGAATTAATTATAAGTAGATAATAACATACTCGACATTTTTTATCTAAAACATTTTTGTCTTATTTCAAAAAATTACAAGAGTAACCATCCGTTTCCGGTTTAGTGATCATTTTAAAAATAAGGTGGTTGTCTTCCCAGATGAAAGATTATTACTTTCTTATATCAATGTATATGAAATATACATAGTATAAGTAAGTATAGTAAACGCGATTTTTTTCGAAATCCGGTTTTTGATGGAATTATCAATTTTGATCTTCCCTGAATCCATTCTGACTATTTTCGCCATGATGTCTGTGTGTCTGTCTGTCGGTCTGTCTGTCTGTCTGTCGGTCTGTCTGTAGACGCTGTAACTCAAATACGACAAATCGTAGAAAGGTGGAATTTTATACTTAAGATTGATTTTTGCCTGGGAAGAAAAACCTCCTATTTTTGAAAACGATCATTCAACCGGAAACGGATGTTTACCTACATCGATTTTTGAATTTTTCGAATTACACTGAAACAGTGCGAATTAGAGAAAAATGACAAAGTTGAAAATTGTAGGTAATATTATTATCTATAATTTTATCACGTACACTGTTTACTGTCATTATTATGTATAAGAAAGTCCTGTGGCACACGGCAGATTATTTTAATTAATCATCATGCATATTATATTTATAATTTTTTTAAATATATATTTATTTTCAATTAAATTTTTTATCAATATAATAAATAAATAAAGAATTTTTTTATTTAATCTAATTCAACCTATAAGTTACTGCAGTCATTATGTACTGGGATCTTTTTTTTTAATGATTTATTACAGAAAAATTCAATATTCTATTTATATTTTATCTGCCATTCTTTGCGACTATAAAGTCAATCGTCTTTTTTATAAAACGACAGTGTAACTTATTTTATGTTCAACATGGTCAAAAGAATATCCAAAACTTTTTATTTATATTCGGAATTTTTTTATAGTTAGCTATACCTATAAAGATTATAAATAGGATAACTTGTGAAAGTCAATATTTTCTTTTATATTCGAATTTTAAATTGCAGTTAAAAGTATATTTAAGTGATAAACTTTAATGTTATTAAAAACTTTAAAACGGATGTCCATTATGAGACTGAGCAAACAATATTAGAAGTTTATTAAATTATAAAGACAAAATGTGCGTTAAAAGTTAACAGATTTTGCTAATGATCTATGCTCTCTTCTTAAGGAGGTTGACACTATAGGGTGCGGGGCTGGATTTGCGGGGAACCGTGCGGATAAGCGTTTGTGGATAAATATATAGAGTGAATTTTTTTCACACACTTATAATTTTTTTAATTAAAAAATACGAATCCAAATGATTCTGAAAATTTACAGATATATTTGTAAATGAAAGATAATGTATGCAGAAATTTTCATCAGATTCTCTCTGTCAAATCACTTTGAAAAGTCCTGTCATGACCGTCAGGAAGTTAGCGCGGACTTGTGAAAAACAACAAAAATTTTTTGCTCAAAAAATTGCTCCTTAATTGGTCCTCATGTATCTGAAATTGCTCCAACTCTAAAATTTAAACAAAAGTTATTAACTAAACAAAAAAAATAATTGTTATATGGTATTTTTGAAAAACTAATCATTTTTTGTAATTATTCTTATGGTCAATCAATTGCTCCCTAATTGCTCCAAATTGCGCTCTACTTAGTTTTTCGAAATTATTAATATTTTGAAGTCAAATTTTAAATTTAAATTTCTAACTTAGTTATAAAACTGCATTAATAAGTATTCAATATGGCAATGTTTTGTATAGGTCAAAAAATTGCTCCTTAATTGCTCCTCATGTATCTGAAATTGCTCCATCTCTAAAAAAATTTAAACAAAAGTTATAAACTAAACAAACAAACAAAAATTGTTAAATGGTATTTTTCAAAAACGAATCGTTTTTTTAGAGTTGGAGCAATTTCAGATACATGAGTAGCAATAAAGGAGCAATTTTTTGACCTATACAAAACATTGCCATATTGCATATTTATTAATGCAGTTTTACAACAATTAAAGTGAAAAATTAAATATAAATTTTGACTTAAAAATATTGATTATTTTGAATAACTAAGTAGAGAGCATTTTGGAGCAAATGATTGACCATAAAAATTATTACAAAAAATGTTTCGTTTTTGAAAAATCGAAATTTTGAAAATTTTGAAAAAAAATAAAATGTTTTTATTTTATTTTTATTATAATTATTTTATATCGAATTCAAGCAGTCCAAAATTTTGATAAACTGGAAAATAATTGTTTTTATTTTAATTAATAAAAACGATTCGGCACTTTTGAGTTCGTATAAGAAGATAAAATTAAAAAAAAACATCATTGCCGTATTTAGACCAGAAGGGGGTGGGGTCAAAATTACAAGCCCTGTACATTAATAAATTTTTCTAGTCCAAACACGTCATAAAAAATATAAACTTTTTTTACCATCCATCACTGCATTTTATTTCCTTCCATTCGAACGTGATTCATTTCTTTCAATAAATTACCATTGTATACATGTTTACGTGACCATACAACCCTGCTTGTTGCATTCGCACCGCCCCTCTCTTTCTCCGTAGTAATTCGTTCGGTCGTGAAGCGCTCTTACGTCCGGTATGAACTTTTCACGACGCGTCACGCTTTTCCGACGCCTCCTTGTTTATTTTCACGCCGTCGCTTTAAATAACGTTAACTCTCCTCCTTAGAGATATTTCCAATATAAACTAACACCCATACATATTCATAAATTCATTCTCTCTCTCTCTCTCTTACACGTCTTCATGGTCATTACTCTGTGCCAAAGTTTTAGTTTTATCAGACGTAACTGTGTAAGTTTTAAAATAAACATTAACTAAATTTGATGAAGATTTATTAAGTTGATTAAACTGATATTCAATAAATATACACTGGTAGAAAGGATTTCTGAAACCAAGTAAACCTTGTTTTGTATATAACGAAAACAATATTTTCTTAAGACAAGCAATAATCTCTAACCAACTATAGTATTCTTGAACGAAGGAATAACGTGGTTGGTTTAAGAGTATGTTTCTTATATTAAGAAAATATTGTTTTCGTTATATACAAAACAAAGTTTTCTTGGTCCAATACAGTTTTTTTTCTGTGTATAAGTAGCTTATATCTTTCCTCGGGAACAAAGTTATCTCCCTGACAAATTTCATCAAGATCGGTTCAGCCGTTCAGCCGTGAAAATGTAACAAACAGATAGAAAAAAGTTAATTTCACGCTTATGGATAGGTCGAATTGGATATGCCTGAACAATAGTTTAAAAACTATGTATATTTAATTTATTGACGAAAATTTTAAATTCATGTATATAAACATTGAAGTAAGCTTGTCAAAAAAAATGTTTACAGAATCCAACAACTCATATTTACATAGAGAAAACTGAGAATAAATTATTCAATCTCATCTATATCTGAATTTAGACAGAAGATAAAGTAAATAGCATTATCTGCGGAATTTGGAATAAAATCGTTTATATTCTTCAGAATACTGGAATTATTTTTCATCGCATGAATGAAAAAATTTCCATTTGATGTCGACCAAATTTTCTGAGATTGTATTTATAAAAATTATCTTTTAAATATCAAAACCACATTTTATGAATGGTTTTAGTCGTTATAATATTTTTATTTTTATTATGTATTTGACATATTTATTTATATTGAAAATATTATATTTCTAACTGAATTAATTCGATTGTATATATTTTTTTATGTATTTTATGACATAACTTCGACAAATATGCACCGATTTTGATGTTTTTTTTGTTTATCTGAAATAGTATACTCCCGAGGTGATTCCATATCAATTTGATCAAAATCTGACGATATACTTTAAAGATACGGCATTTAAAAGAGAAAAATAAAAAAAATGACTTAAAAAATTCATAAAATTACTTAAAAGTACCTATATATAAAATTAAATTTAACAGTTTTTTAAGTCGGTGTCGAGCCAATGAAACATTTTTTAACTCCTATACCCGCGCATTGGTCTCTCAGACCGACAGATTACATTTTTTTTTCAATAACGGAGAATGCTAAGACAATGAGCTTACTGATAGCTTCATGATTTTTCGCGATCTTCAATTTATTGCAGTGCGAGCATTCGTGCGAAAAGGACATGTACCAGTACACGACATCAATTGGTCCGTAAAACCGACGCGGTTTTAGGTGTTACACTTTTGAGTATGCTTCGAATGCATGGTGAGACATTGGCTGAGAATAGTTTATAATACTTTATTCCCCATGTTGTTATCTTAAAGTTTTTAGTCATTTTTAGTTTTTGTTTTAAGAAAAAAAATGTTTTTCAAGTTTTCGTAACTCATAAAAAATAGGTAACATTTTTCAGAGGCTGTAATAAAAGACTATTAGTCACTAATTAAATCAAAATATTGTCTATAACTTTGGTTTATTTATTTTAACACATCCTTTACTACTAATAAAAATTAATGTTACTAGGCTATCGCAAAAAAAAAGATAAAAAAACAGGCTCTATAACTTTTGGTCCCAGAGACAGTGCGCGGGTATATGTGTTATTCTAATTGACGCGAGTATAGGAAGGTTAAATGGAAAAAATAAACTGCTAAATTAAAAAATTAAATACTTTTCAGTATTATTTTTTTTCAATTTTATAAAAAATAAAAAAATTAAATAAAAACCGTATGTAAGAAATCTATTTGACCATATCAAACATTTATCTATTATCTATAAAAGAATGCATCAATTGTTACAAAAGAAAACTTGTGTGGGGATATAAAGAAAATGCGCTAATGACTTACAAAGATTGTCCCATAATGCGTCGTCAATACTCTCTTTAACTTTAAGCAAAGATCAGGCGGATATCCTGCCCGCAGACAAAAGACGATTTTCTTTTTCATCTCCGTAGTACGTGACCTTTTGCGGGCCCGCGGAAAATGGTGGAAAATTAACGATGACATGGCGGAAAACAGTGACTTTTTTATAGTATATTTCTATGTATTTATGCAACTACGTTGTATTAAGATTGTGTATTTAGATTAAATAAAGGGTTAGTTTTATTCATGGAAATTTAAATTAACCTTAATGTGAAAATAAAAATTTCCTGCTACGATATTATCTTTTAGTGGGAAGAATAAAATAATATATTTGGTTTAATAATCTTTATCAAGAATTGTTTTAACCCTTTGTAGCCTCATGTGACATTTCTGTAACAAACCTCAATAATCCCGCTAATATACGTACTAAATATATTCAGTTCATTCAAATATGTGTAACACTATACAATAACACATCAAGTAAAATTCACAGATGGCAAAACCTATTGACTTACGTATTATTACGTAACTATTGGAAGTAAGGCAGGACCATATCGGCTACTGGTCGATTTGGGTAGAAAAAATAATACGTTGTAAGTTTCCCCAGTATACTGGCGTTTCACAAACAATTTGCGAAAAATGTGGTGTAGCATTATGCTACAACAAACAAAATAATTGTTTCAAATCCTGCCATGCCACATAAGTGTTTTTTTACGATTAACTCACAGTAATGTCACTCCCAAAAAAGTCAAATAAATAGTTAATAATAAATATTTTTAAATTTCTGAAATGCCTAAACTTGTATCATTATCAACATAATTTAAAATTTTAAGATCTTGGGCTACATGGGGTTAAATTTTGTAATAACACGATGGTATACATGATTATTAAAAAAATGTTTAAATATTAAAAATCGTATTTTTAATTTTGTATCAGCGAATGGAACAATATTTCAACATTTTCTTTTTTTTTGCATACGCCATTGAAGGGGGAAACATGTCAAAAATGACGGAAATGTAATTAGCAATTAAATCAGCTGATTATGAGTTCTACCTTTGTGATTTACATTCTTTCTATGATGTTTGTTTACAAGCCATTATTTTTTTGGCTTGTAAATTTTATTGTATCAGTAATTTTTGTTTATAAATATCACGTATACGGTTTTTTCAATGTTCGTGAAATATACATACTATATTTAATTTGAGAAAAATGGCTGTGCGCACATGATAGGGTTCAGTAGCCATTCTCACTAACATTCTTTACATGGACAATGTATTGTGTAATACTTCACGAAAATCGACTAACCTGGCATAATATATCGTATCCAGGGATGCTAGCTCTACTCTTTTTTTCCTCTTTTCCTCTATTTTTGGGAAGTTGGCCCTATAGTAATCTTTTTTCATAAAAGCTCCTCTTTATCTTCTTTTTTGACTGATATCAAAGTAAAACTTAAACTCGAAGTTTTAAGAGAGAAAAAGAGAGATCCAAAGAAGAAAAAAAATTAGTTAAATTTGTTAAATGCGAAGACAGAACAGTAAAAAATGAATTAAATTTTGATAATATTATGTATTTATTATGGTAAAATATAGTTTGTAGTTTTATTGAATGATTATTCAATAAATTTTTTTTTTTTAAATAAAATACTCAAAACTTGTTGTATTTTAGGTCCTTAATATTTTCTGGAATGTTTTTTGTCCTTAATAGTAAGAAATAATAGTGCAAAAACGTAAAAAATATACTTCTACATTAAACGTTAAAAAATATATCTATTGACTAAGAAAAATAACACCGCGGGAATGGTGGCGCTAGTCTGCAAAAACAAATATGTCCGCAATCACGGACAAAACGTCATTAAGTATTTTTCACAAATTACGCGAGAGAAGTGATATCAATCATTGTAATGTTAACTGTATCGCTGGAGGAGTTGTGCAGGTACACTGCAGCAACTCCTACAACGCGAAATATGCGCGAAGGGCAAGAAGTCATTAATTCTGGACTCTTAATAGTAATGAAGTCAACTATGTATTCATTTCTATTTCGATAAATGAGAATACATAAGATATGTAATAGAAAAAAAACGTGTACATCTTTCAACGTAATGCTAATTTTCAATATTACTTATAAGATAATATGATATATATAAGATATACATATATAATAGTTATAATATGATAATAAGGTGACAGATGTCATCGGAAATGATTGTGTTAATAATTATATTATTACACAAAATAATATCAGATATATTAAATAAAACTTATAATATGTAAAAACTCTAAAAACATCTATTTAATTCAAAATTGTGGAGATTTTATTTTATTATATGCTCGAAATGAAGGTTAAGTTTTTATGTTGTACAAAACAAGATGAAAATAAGCTTGCTTTTCTATATCCGACCGGAAATTCCATTTTCTCCACAACACGGGGTTGATATTACTGTTTATACAAATTAAAACAGTAATTTACTGAATTTTTCAATACGTCAACATTGAAATTTGTCCGTGATTGCGGTCATTTTGAATAGTTCGGAAAATGACCGCCAGTGTCGCATGCTAATTTGACAGTCTCAATAGGTAACCTATTCAAGAGCTAGAAAGTTATCTTTTCCTCTTTTTTGAAAAGAAAAGAGACTTTCATCCCTGCATATCTATTACCTTAAATGTCTTGAATTAGGGAAACTAATTTAAGTAATGACGATTTTGAATAGTAGCTACATACATATGTAATTTAGGGTGGGTCAATTATTTTCACTCCATGGGCAACTCGCGATTCTGGTATTATGGACCATAACAAGTATTTTTGCCAATGGAACCATACCTCTAAAATCATTTTCGAGCCTGCCGAAATTCGTCTGAAGATATTTTCCAAAATACTCAAAAATCGATCTATTTAGTGCATATCGAATGTACAAAAAAATTATTGAAAATGTGTATACGGGGGTTTTTTGGGTCGGGAAATCCATTTTTCACATTTATTTTTATTTTTGACTGCCGCCAGGGGCGTTTTCGTGCATTTTTGTGGATTTTTTCACCTTTTTGGGGGAAAATTGACGAAATTATTGCATAAATCGACGAATCTTTGACATTCCCATATTTAAAACAGCCCAAAATGTTCAGCACTGATAATTAGGTGGGGTACCCATACACGACCTACATCGATTTCATTCAATTTAAGTCGACAAATTCGTAAATAAAAAAAATATATCGAATTTGTTGACTTAAATTGAATGAAATCGATATAAGTCGTATATGGGTACACCACCTAATTATCAGTGCTGAACATTTTGGGCTATTTTAACCCTCGGAGCCTATTATGGGTCAATTTGACCCATACACCGACTTTGATCGTGAATAACGCTCAGGTATTTTAAAAAGGGGGGTACCACAGCCTTATAGGTATTCGACAGTTTCTGTAGGCTGCGGAACCATTAGTCGTCGTTGAGAAGCTATCAAAGACGGAGCAGGGTCTGGATGACCCATGTGTGTACTAGTTGTCGTATCAAAGAAAATAAATAATGGCTTATAATTTACGTTCGCGTGTCTGCGACGCTTAATTACGAGACAAATATTGGTGAGAAAGATAAACCCGAAGTACCGATGTGTTTGATAAACTGTGCCATGCTTACAAACCGGTACCTCTTTTTGTCTTGTTATAGTACTAGATTACTTCGGGTTTATCTTTCTCACCAATATTTGTCTCGTAATTAAGCGTCGCAGACACGCGAACGTAAATTATAAGCCATTATTTATTTTCTTTGATACGACAACTAGTACACACATGGGTCATCCAGACCCTGCTCCGTCTTTGATAGCTTCTCAACGACGACTAATGGTTCCGCAGCCTACAGAAACTGTCGAAACATATAGTCAAGAGTTCGAACTATACCTGTAAGGTTGTGGTACCCCCTTTTTTAAAATACCTGAGCGTTATTCACGATCAAAGTCGGTGTATGGGTCAAATTGACCCATAATAGGCTCCGAGGGTTAAAATAGCCCAAAATGTTCAGTACTGATAATAAGGTGGGGTACCCATACACGACTTATATCGATTTCATTCAATTTAACAATAAGTCAACAAATTCGATATATTTTTTTTATTTACGAATTTGTCGACATAAATTGAATGAAATCGATGTAGGTCGTGTATGGGTACCCCACCTAATTATCAGTACTGAACATTTTGGGCTATTTTAAATATGGGAATGTCAAAGATTCGTCGATTTGTACAATAATTTCGTCAATTTTCCCCCAAAAAGGTGAAAAAATCCACGAAAATGCACGAAAACGCCCCCTGGCGGCAGTCAAAAATAAATATAAATGTGAAAAATGGATTTCCCGACCCAAAAAACCCCCGTATACACATTTTCAATAATTTTTTTGTACATTCGAAATGCACTAAATACACTACTGGAAAAAATTAAAGGAACACAAAAATTTCCTAAATTTTTTAGTGATTTTTGAAAGGTTGTAACTCAGTGAAAAATAATTGTATGAAGATTTAAAAAAGATAATTTTGAAGCTTTAAGTTTCAAGTTTTGAAATCTTTCGGCAATTTTTTTTTTGCGGGTTACGGTTATTACGCAATCATAAGAAATAACGTGAGACAAAAATTAAAAAAAAAAAAAAAATTTTTGTTTGGGTCCATTTTTTGGAAAAAATTTTTCTCGGTTAAACCAATGCATTGATCAGTTAGCTAGTTTATTTAGCTTTAATTTGCTTTTTTAAATTTCACTCTACGTTGATTTATCGCTGAGATATCCGACTTAAAATGAAAAAGGATCCTTTTGTCTTTGATCATCGATATTTCAACAAATAATAATCGCACAGTATATCTAAGGGCAGTTTTGAAAACATGAATAAATTATCTACAAGGACATACCATGATTTTTAAAGAAAAAAATTTTTTTGTATACTCCACATTAATTTTAAAAACACTAAAAAAACGACTTTTTACGGTTTTTTAGAAAATCTACGGCGTATTTACTAATTTTGATGAAACGACTATTGTTGAGCGTAATTTTTACAGCTGAATATATCCACAATAACCCTTTAAATTTACAAGTTCATCCATCGAACCGTTTTTATGTTCCAAATGATCAAAGTTTTGAAAAGAATTAAAGAAACACGTTTATTGCTCCTAAAAATTCTGTAATCATTATCAAAATGAAATGAAGATTTTTTTTCGATTGTTCCCACAATTTTACACTACATATTGGGTTTTTTTTAGAAAAAAAAAAGAAAAAAAAATTTAAACAATTTTTTTTTAAGTTGCTGGACATTTAAAGAAACAATATCTAGTCGTTTCTGAAACGATTAAACCTTTGCATTCCATAATTATGATAATCTGTACTAATTGCACATATTTGATACCCCGAACTGAATAGGTGTAATTCTCTTCAACAAGAGCAACTTCCTGACTATGAAAAAAAATTGAAGTTTTGAAAAAAAAATTTTTTTTTACAAAAAATTGAAGAGGGTTGCACCTATTGCAATGTCGGATATAGGGTGGGTGTTAGCGCATCAGTCGTATTTCGCGCTTATGCGCGGTAGCAATAACTTTTTGATAAAAAAAAATTATAAGAAAAAAATTTATTTTGAAAAAAATGTTTTCTACAACGTAAGTAAACATCACAGAAAATATCGATAAATCAATCTTATGAATATGTGTAAATCGTGGCCGTAATTCAGTTCGGGGTATCAACTTTGCATTTAATACAATAAATGCAGATTAGTATAATTATGGAAAACAAAGGCCAAACCGTTTCAGAAACGACTAAATATTATTTCTTTAAATGTCCAGCAACTTAAAAAAAATTGTTAAACATTTTAACAAAAAATTCTTCATTTCATTTTGATAATGATTACAGAATTTTTAGGAGCAATAAACGTGTTCCTTTAATTCTTTTCAAAACTTTGATCATTTGGAACATAAAAACGGTTCGATGGATCAACATTAGTCGTTTCATCAAAATTAGTAAATACGCCGTAGATTTTCTAAAAAACCGTAAAAAGTCATTATTTTCAGTGTTTTTAAAATTAATGTGGAGTATACAAAAAAAATTTTTTCTTTGAAAATCATGGTATGTCCTTGTAGAGAATTTAATCATGTTTTCAAAACCGTCCTTAGATTTACTGTGCGATTATTATTTGCTGAAATATCGATGATTAAAGACAAAAGGATCCTTTTTCATTTAAAGTCGGATATCTTAGCGATAAATCGATGTAGAGTAAATTTTAAAAAAGCAAATTAAAGCTAAATAAACTAGCTAACTGATCAATGCATTGGTTTAACCGAGAAAAAAATTTCCCAAAAAATGGACCCAAACAAAAATAAATTTTTTTTTGAAAATTTTTGTCTCACGTTATTTCTTATGATTGCGTAATAACCGTAACCCGCAAAAAAAAATTTGCCAAAAGATTTCAAAACTTGAAACTTAAAGCTTCAAAATCATCTTTTTTAAATCTTCATACGATTATTTTTGACTGAGTTACAACCTTTCAAAAATCACTAAAAAATTTAGGAAATTTTTGTGTTCCTTTAATTTTTTCCAGTAGTGTACATAGATTTTTGAGTATTTTGGAAAATATCTTCAGACAAATTTCGGCAGGCTCGAAAATGATTTTGGAGGTATGGTTCCATTGGCAAAAATACTTGTTATGGCCCATAGTACCAGAATCGCGAGTTGCCCATAGAGATTTTTTCGGCCCCATACAATTTGACCCACCCTAAGTATATATGTTGTGCAGTCAATTAATTGTGACGTTCAAATGATTTGTATCTCTTAACTTGACGTAATTTTCCTAATGGAAATGTGGTAAATTTCTGACTAGACGAAATATATACCTTTAGTTTACATTATTTGTTCTGAAGCAATCAAATATGCTTAGTTTTTGATTTATGGCATAAAACTTTTTTTTAAGTTATACTTCTTTGAACGCATTCAGGATGAAGTTTTAATAATCTAATGAAAATATCATAATGAAGTTAGGTTAAATTAGGTGTACATGCATATATTATATTCACTTGTGTAGAAATCTATTGTATATTAACAGGTTTTTATTTTATTTTAAATTTAATTGTATATTTTGAAAATCTAAAAACCAATATTTATTTTTATAAACGATTCTGGTAGTTTTTTATTGTTTGTTTTTGTTAGATTTGTAGACAAACAAAGCTTTTGTTAAATAATACAAACACAATACGTTAAAACTAATTTTAATTGATAAATAAAACTCTTTAGTTGTTAGCTTTGACTGAAACAAAAATCGGAGTCATATAGAGTTTTTTTATTAAAATTATTGAATAATCAGAAAAATATTTCATAACAATTACTAAATTTTTAAATAAATATTACTATTTGACGTAGTAATCTTGAAATGGTCCAAAATATTGTAATTCTTGCTAGGCCACATGTTTGTTACTAAAGTTACAATATAAATTAGTAATTTTTACGTGCAGGATCTAAATCTATATTATTAATATAGTTTAATTTGTTATACCAATAATAATATAATTAATTTTACACCATCCTATTGTCATTTAATTGAAATGAAATAATATGTATAGCACTTTATTAACAAATAATTAAAATTCGTTGAATACATCATATAATTGATATTTGCGAATATAGTAAAAATAGCGTATTATAAAAATTACAATGGAGATTGTATACTATAGAAGTTTTTATTTTTATTCTTTGATTTTTTCATTTTTTATAAAATTCAAACTTCTAATCCTGAAAAACATCCTACATCTAAAAAATAATGTTTTTACATCAAGTGGAATATACTTTATCACTTGCATTTACGTGCAATTTTAAATAATCACATTGTGATTTAATTCCTGTAGTATTTATAGAAATAAAAATACCACAAGCTTTAATCCACTTTTTTTTATTTCGAGATTTTTTTAAAAACGAAAAAAAAATTTATTTATATTATCTGTCTGTTTCTAGTTGAAACAATTTTTTACAAGACAATATCGCATTTTTTATAACCAATATAATGTCAACAGTGTCTATTTCACTTCAGACTTCTATTTTCTTCAATTTTAATATGTAAATTTTTGGCAGATCTACTACGTCATCAATACTATATGCAATAATGGCGGCTGTCAAAATAATCGTAGCAGACCTTGTATTATTGGATCATGCAGTGTTACCATCTTTTTTATAATACATCTTGTATATAATTAAAAAGAATTATGTCGTGCAACTAGTGAAATATATACTAACATAACATTTGTTGTAGGTACATATATCTCATTACCACACTACGTTTTTACAGTAACTTTTTATTCCTTTAAAAGTGCATACCAGTGAGTAAAACATAATTTATATGATATGATATAGTACATAGACGTTAAAAAAGCAGCCAGTTTCATAACCACCAGACCGTGAGATTTTGTATTGGGTTTTAAGAGGGTAGAAAACAAGTTTTATACTAAGAAAACCGTGTTGCTTGGTATATGAAAGTTTATCTACAACTCGTTTTTCTTTCATGATTATAATTATTATCATTGTGGTTAAACCAGAAATATGTATTACGTAAGACGTAACTTGTTGTGAATAATGTGATTTCTTAGTATTAAAAACTTCGCTTTATTTTATGTTGGGATTTAAAACGATACAATTTTATTCCACACATATTTTTAGTTTATATATTAGCACTGTAACTACCACTGGGGCAGCTGAGCCAATAAGGGGCCCCCACAGCAGCGTAAAAAAAGGTTACCATTAATAAGGTGTAAACGAAAAAAAAATTCGTTAAAATTATTAGCACTTGAAAAAACTGAGGTAACGACGAAAAAAAAGGTATTCAGTATTTTTTTGCATATAGCAGGGGCCCCCTTACACAGACTCTGCACTAGAATTAATTAATGGTTTTCATAATAAAAACAAAAAGCTTCCATTTAAATGCATTGTTTTTTTTTAATTTAATAATAAACATTTTTTATTTAATCGTTCTTATTTATAACAAATATAATGCACGTAAAATTAATTATTCAATATTAAACAAACATATTGACTTAAAACATATTCTATCACTTTAAATAAATATTTTCCACTAAAAATAAATACTTTGCACTTAAAAATATAATACTATGTTTTTGGACCTGTCAGGTTTAAAAGTTACGTATTTTTTATGTATTTATTGTGATTTTTGTGATTTTCTATATTTTAAAACGATTAAATATTCACCTTATGCATTAAAAAAATAAAAATGTATTTAAATTTATGTTCGATGCACAAACTGAATACTATTTATACATATTATTAAATATAACCCAAAACAGAAACAAAAATTATCAGAAATTTCATACTTTGAGTTTACACCCCCTTTTTTAATTTGGACCGACGGTTTTTGAGTAATTGGTTATTAAAAATAGAGTTTTTAATACACTGTAAATGAAATAACTTGCCGAAAGTATTCTGTTTTTTAAAATTCCATACGGAGACGTTTTTAACATTAATTATTCATTATTTATAATTATAAAACACATATTCACGTGTAGTTTGTTAAAAAGTTAAAAGTAATGAAAAATTAGCTCTCCATTACAGCAAATTATATTTTTCTAATATTCTTTATTAAATAAACTCTTTAATATTCAAATTATTGTCGGTTTGATCAATTAATTATTAAAATTAGTGGACAGTAAAATAAATTAAAAATGTTTGTAAATCGTAAATTTATTGATGTTTATTTTAAAAACTAAATATGAACAAATCGAAAGGTAAATATAATTTGAATAAAAAACATGACGGTGATAAAAATTCACCCTTGAGTTGTATCGACTTTTGATTAGCTAACAAGTCCATCAGCACGTCTGCCAACGTTCAAACAGCACTAATTCAACATTACAATCAAATTGGGATGCCAAGTTTCTGTTAAGCTGCTTACATGTAGTAGGGGAATCGGGCGTTTCACCACAGAAATACAATTGTGTAAAACAGGCCCGGGTCACAACTCATCCAAACTCGTCTAACTGTACTTGGAGTCCATGAAAAAATGATAAAATATTTAAAATACACCGCCATGCAAAAGTCTTTGGACACCTATGATTTTGAAGGTAAATATAAAATAATCAAAATAGTGAAAAGAATATTTTTACTCGTAGTCAAAATTAAATAGTAAAAAACACAATTTATCGTTAGCTTGAAAGACACTGTGCGTCAATATTTTCAACTTGAGTAAACCTGACCTTTCAGGCATATATTAAAAATTTTTCCTTAACATGGAAAATTGTAAATGCTGTATTTTAGATATGGAAGGATTATTACAAAAGTTGTAATTAAGTACTCTTATCAACATTTAAGACTTTTTGTCAACCATTTTTGAATTTTTTACCAGACAAGACTTTTACCAGAGCCTTTTTAAAATATATTATCCTTGTACAGGGTACTTTTATAAAATGTTTAAAATATTAATTTAAAGTAGCAGTTATCCGCGACAATGCTGCAATAATAGAAGGTCTGCTGTACAGTTCATTTATTTTTTACTGTGACGTCATCGTCAAGAAATTTTCCAATAATGTATTTGTGACAGACAGAATGTAAATAAATAAACGACCAATACTCTTTACATAAAAGTTTTTATTTTATTTTTTTCTTTGATTTAATTAATAATAAATTATTTTGAAGATCAACACACATAATTTTTTTAGTTATATTATTTATTAATTTGTCTAGATACCAAGTAACCTAAGTCCTTCCTTAGAATGCAGACTATCCCCCTGCCAAATTTCATCAAGATCGGTTAAGAGATTTAGCCGTGAAAAGGTAAAAAAAGACAGTCAATTATTTCAAACAATAGGCGTGATGACTAATTTAAAAAAAAAACTATTCTATGATAATCTTACGTGTCTTCTATTTTCCAAAAAAATACATATTTCTTCAGAAAATAAAGGTTTAATCGCAAAAATTAATTTTAATCACAAAAACTAATTTTGAATTTGACGCCAAAATGCTCACAGGTGACATTTCAGAGTTGTGACGTCACACTCCTTGTAAACAATAATCAAACATTCAGAGTTAGACAACAATTTAATTATTTTGTGTGTTAAATATGAATTTAAAAGTATATAAGTTCTTGAATAACGTATGTACCTAATAATCTTGTAAGAGAAATTGATATTTGTCTATAATAAAAGTCAATCACTTTTGACGTTTACTGATGCGTTACGTCATTCGCTCTGATTGGTTTTCCATTTAACATGTTGGTTTGTTGTATTTTGCATTTTTATTTTAACAAAAATTATATTAATCTCGCTTTTAATATAAAAATAAAATCACTTTTGACGTTTACTGATGAGTGACGTCATTCGTTCTGATTGGTGTTCCATTTAATATGGCGGATTGCTGTATTTTGCATTGTTATTTTAACAGAAATTATATTAATATAAAAATAAATAAATTTTTTAGAATCTTTTTAACCCTTTGAGTCCTAGTAGCTTCGCACTGGAACCACCTATTTATAAATTATATCCTAGCGTCTATTTTAAAAAATCAGGACTCAAAGGGTTAACCTATTTCATTATTTAACCCTCCGTCTGTACACTGGGTCTTTTAAGGAACAGTCGAAATTTCAAACTTCAATATCTCTCCTACCAATGGGGGGCGGGCTTGTGTTACCTCGCCTAAAAAACTAGGTATGAGTAGGGACTAAAGGCTCAAAGGGCACCCGGGTTTGACAATTTTCTTGCAAACGCCAGCAGATGCAAGTTGCGTCCGTTCCCTAAATGGGTCAGTGTACAGACGGCGTTAGTGTTTTCTGAGGTAAATGGATACCGTTTTTTTTTGCTTTTTCGTCTTTTCATGGCTAAAATAAATGTTTCATATAATTCTAGACTTTTTTGACTATTTTTATGTCAAAAAACCACTGACATGGCAAAATAATTACCATTTCGTTTATTTATGGCATGCCTGAATACGTAAAATATTTCCCACTTTCAGGTGCTGAAATAATTCAACTTTTTGTAGGCTATGCCAATGACACTATATTCTTTTGAAAGGTCATAGTCTAAGCTTCATAACCATATAACCTTTTTTTAATATATTTGTTTATTGCAAAGTTACAATTTTTTTTAACAAAATCCCGTTTTTCCTCCATTTTTGACTATACTTAAATTTTTATTACCAATGATTTTTAACTTTAGGCATTAACAACTATTGAGCCATGTAGTAGACACTTCAAGAAGTAACCCTGATTTTTTCAGATTTTTTGAAAGCCTATAAAACTTTGAAAACGCGACTGTTCCCTAAAAGACCCAGTGTACAGACCGTGTCTCGAAAAATTAAGTGTACAAACGGAGGGTTAAAATCATAATTTCAATGATACTTTGTTACTGGCAACATGTCTATTTTCTTTATTTTGGGACGACTTTTCCACAAAGTATTTGTACTGTTTGGTAAAGACCGACTCTGTAGTGTAGGGGAGAGGTGTGACGAAACTAAATTGCGTGGAAATCCAGTGACTCTTCCAGCGACCTCGTTACATGCTCCATTGGACAACGCGGAGCGCCGTGTACTCATTTATTTCGTTTTACACTACTTTACTCCCGCACATACAAGCCTTGTGTTGCGGTATATGTGGTGAGAGCGATCCTTTTGTCAGTTACATAACATTTATTTGTGTGTATGTGAACGTGTTACTTGCACACAGGACGTTCTTTTTTTAATCCTTCAGGAATTATGTTTTCATTGGTTTGATAAGTTACTTAATTCTAAAAAGATACGAGAGAAATATTTATTTATTTATTTTTATTGTTAACTGTTATTTTATTTATAATTTTATTTTTAAATATGAAAGTGTCTCTGTCTGTTTGTTTTATACCTTTTCACGTCTGAACCACTGAACCGATCTTGATGAAATTTGGCGGGGAGATAGCTTACATCCTGAAGAAGGACATGAGCTACTTTGTGTTTGTGAGACATTTGAACACGCGAACTGTTTTATTGACTATCATAACAGAAATCTATATAACCTTACTTTCTTCTTCTTGTTGTTCTTCTTAGATTTCATGTCAAGTAGATTTTTTCCCTTTTTTATAGCTCCCACCTAACCTGAATTCACGCGAACGAAGTTGCAGGAAACAGCTATGTAGTTACCAAACTTTAATTAATTCAATAACTGTTCAAATTGGATATTAGTAAATTTTTTTAACTATTTGATAAGAAAATATGCCTAGTTTGTTTTGAATTTTTGTTGATTAAGGCTGAACATGCTATTTGAATTGCCATAAGAATTACTATAGAGAAATTACGGTTGTGTATTCTATGTTTAGCTCTGACCAGTATTAATAAATCATTTAGGAAAAAATACAGTGATAAACTAGATTATTTTTTCTGTCATGACATACCTACATAATTTTTCAATTAAATTTTTTTATATATTAATAAAAAAAATCTGAAAATTTTGTGTATATTTCTTGATATGATAAAACTCAATGTATAACAAAAATTCTTAAAAAATACGGAGAAAAAAATATACCACGACATAGATATTTGTTTAAGCTTTCTAATTTTATAATAATTCTACAATTTTCATTTGAAAATATTGAATGTAAGCCTTAAAATATAAGAACTATTTCTATCCTTTGTAGCTTCATCTCTGTTTAATTTCGAAAATATCCCATTCTTTATATCTGACAGTTTGAATTTGTATTTGTTTCTATGGTAATATTTTCCCTTCAGGGCCAGACTTATGCAAATGATTTTTGTTTTCTACGGTGGCGACATCTCGTAGAATTTAGTTTCGGAAAAATCGGCATGAACAGCCTTAAAAAATCAATGCATTCATGGAATTAAAAATGTTAATAACTTGACTAAAACTTAACAGATTTGAAAAAAAAAAAACAAAAACCACCGTATTTAGAATGAAAAAACCTTTCAAATGAGGTATCACTTGCCATATCATACTATTTAAAATTTTAAGGGTTGTGCTCATAGCCTTGAGGGTTGAAAAGATTCTTTCCAATATTTTTATAGCAAAAGATGCCCCCCTTAAAAGCAAAATCGACGTGTTCGAGCGTTTTTTCAAAATTTTATTTTAAATGATCACCCTGTATATTATATAAATTATAAAAACTCCCAGCACGCAAATATGTTTTAATCATAGTTTCAACATCTCCAACATACAATACATATATTATGTATTATCCATCACATGGTCATATCTAAAACTCTTTGTCTTTAATACAATCGAGATGTCCCCCTATTATCGTCTTTTGTTTTATAAAAGCGCCGCATTTTTCTGGCATTCTTAAACACTTTATTCGAGTCTTTATCAACCATATTTTCTTTGCTAAAAGGCTTTACTCGGGTCTCTTATCTTTCACGTTACGCGTTGTAGATGAGCCATGACCGTAGAGAAAAAAAACACGGCGTTAGACAACTGGTTCACAGCTTGTTTCAATATGTCTTTCAAATGCGGATTTAAATGTTTTTTGTTTTGTTTATTAGACAAAAGAAATTATATAAAAAATATGTATTTATACGATTTTACTTTAAAAGTATTTTTAATAGTTAAAGAAGATTTCGTATTTCAAAATTTTGACAATGAATAGGTAATGCCAATTAAAATGATTGACGCGAATTAATTTAATTTAAAATCCAAAGTTAAATTTGAATTTTAATATCAATTTTATATTTTCCTTTATTAAATATTCCATTGTATTATAGATCAGGGGTTCCAAACCTTTTTAACTTCTTTGATTATTTTTTAAAGATTGATTTTCTTTATTATTTTTCTCTATAATATAGTACAGCAGTAGTTCCCAACGTTTTTTGGACGTAGACCATTTTTGAAGTATAAGTTCATATACCCCTATTGAAATTATTTGTGTATTAGAAATTGTAAATGACTTTATTTTTGCAACCGTTAAATGGAACACCAATCAGAGCTAATGACGTCACGTATCAGTAAACGTCATTTATTTTAGATAATTATCAATTTCTCTTACAAGATTATTAGGTACATACCTTATTTAAGAACTTATATACTTTGGAATTCATTTTTAACACACAAAATAATTAAATTATTGTCTAACTCTGAATGTTTGATTATTGTTGACAAGGATTGTGACGTCACAACTCTGAAATGTCACCTGTGAGCGTTTTGGCGTCAAGTTCAAAATTATTTTTAAGAGTCAATTTTTGCGATTAAACCTTTATTTTCTGCAGAAATAAGTATTTTTTTGGAAATAGGAGACACGTAAGATCATCGTAGAATAGTTTTTTTTAAATTAGTCATCATGTCTATTAGTGAAATAACTATTAGAAGGCTAGTATGTAACTAATTGTTTTATTATTTTTAACCAGTCATATTAGGTCGTAAAAACCGGTAAAGGACCCCGCAGAGTCCTTATGGGAAACGGGTTTCGGTCAAATTCTTTGAAACTTTGGATTCTGATAGTCCTTGATGAGTAGATTAAAAGTGTCAATGGGCACTAAGTCCTAAAAACTCAAACTTTTAAGATATAGCCCTCTGAAGTTGGGGATCATGCTCGCCTTTAATTTGCAATAAAAAAATTTGTAGAACCCTAATTTTCGCACAACTATTTGTATATGTTCCCAAAGACATATATAATCGATTGTCACCATAAAAAAGTAAACTTTTAAATTCTTTAGCCAATGGCAGTACTTAAATCTTATTATTACGTTTTTTTTATTATAAAACAATTGGATTTGTTTATAATTAAAAAAACGTAACAATAAGATTTAAGTGTTGTCATTTCTCAATGAATTGAAAAGTTGACTTTTTTTAAAGTGGCAATCGATTATAGATGTCTTTGGGAACACATACAAAAAGTTGTGCGAAAATTAAGGTTCTACAAAATTTTTTATTGCAAATTAAAAACAATCATGATCCCCAACTTCAGAGGGCTATTGCCCAGTATTATCAAGTTTATTTAAATGCTCCTTTATCTAACTGTCATATTATCAACAGATCCAAGCATAATATATTTAATTAAATAGATTTAAAATTTTCTACAGTATTTATTTACAACGTTTATTATGTAAATTTTTCATTGAGGGCATAAATATTGATTTAAATCACATTTGAAATACATCAAATTTACTTTAAAGGAGCATTTAGCGCTTAAGGAGCTTTAAATTGGTTGATAATACTGGGCATAAATCTTAAAAGTTGAGTTTTTAGTGCCCATTGAAAAAAAAGAAAAAAAATAACAATAAATTTAAATTGTATGTAGAATGTAGTACCACAACAATATAGAATTCACTTAAATGTGTTGTAATAATGGCAAGGCAAGAGTGTTCACAGTTGACGTTTGAGAAATAACTAAAGCTCATGTGCGGTGGTGGTACCTTCGTAGCCAACCCGTGAACCGTTTTTGTTTGTTCACGCTCCAGTGCGGCTCAATCAAGTACAAATTGATTGAAGAGAAAGTAGATTAAAGTTGACTGATCGGAAGCTGCCGCCTGAATATATCGTCAAGCGCAGGCATTCGTCATGTCCAACGCTTGTACGAACGAATGAACGCCTTCTTTGATCCAAGTTCGTCTTTTTTAGTTCTATGCGTGTCTTTCTATATACCGGTTTTTTGTCAGCTGTGTTTTCTTTGTATATGTCTTCGTTTAGAATTTTATCTTGGGAATCAATATTTATTTTTATTTGTAGTTTAATAGTTAATTAGTTTTTATTAGATGGATTTTGAATCGAATTTTGTTAAATGTGCGTTTAATACAAATAATGAAACGTGTATTTTAGTATTTCTTAAAATTCAACCTCTAAGGAGTTGCAACCCCCTTGTAACTCTTTAGGGGTTGAATTTTCAGTAACCAGAGCAGAACTCGTAAGGCTCCTACCATATCTACCTATGTTTCAAAAATTAGATCAACGAACTCATATATTTCTCTGTATTTTTAAATATCAAAGTAGATTTCTTCGACTTAGTTATTTTTTAATTCTTATTTTTTTGTATTTGTGTTAATATTTCTATGGTAAATCGAATGCATGAAATATGACTGAAAAATTTTGAATTTTATATTTCATTAAAAGTATGTTAATTATATAGAAAATGGTGTGAAAAGTTGAAATTTTCAAACCGCAAGTCTATATCTTTAACAGTTCTCGAGATATAGCCTCTCAAAGTTTTAGTTTTTTGAAAATTTTGGAGAAAAATGGTCGTAACTTTTGAATGTGTGGTCGGATTTGGTTTTTGTTGACAGATTTGGAATCACAGGGGTCAAAACTGGTCAGTAAAATCAGTAAAAGTCAGTTTTTTGTAACCCGGTCAGTTAAAGTCAGTCTTTTGGAAAAATGGTCAGTTTTGTCAGTTTTTTTGGGTTTGGCACTCAAAGTTTTCACATCAGAGCCCAATCTATCGTGAAAAAACTCACTATTTGATTTCAAAACGATACAATTACCGTGAAAAATATATTCAAACTTTTAATAATGTTTTGATTGTGAATTCGCAACAATGATTTACTTATTTAAAATTTAAATAAATCATTGTTATGAATTCACAAAACTCAATATTTGTTAAATATGCACTTGATTGGCTGAATAAAAAAGATACAAAATGGATATTTTGTATCTGAATGGGGAAAAAGGGATGGTGAAAGTGACTTTTTTGTTGTGTGTGCTTAAAATTTCTATGACTTGGGGCTGCAACATGCATAATCTCAAGACTCAAAAACATAAAGAGAAATCAAGAGTAAAGTTGTCCGTTTCTCAATTACATCTCTCATTCATTTTTTTAACTCGGTTCAGATAGTCAGTAAAAGTCAGTATTTTTAGATTTCTGTGTCAGTAAAATCAGTATTTTTGAACACTAAACTTGTTTCGACCCCTGGAAACAGCGTGTCAAAATCTATATAATGACATGTATAACACTTCAAAATTCGACAAAAAATTTTTGGTCAAAAATCGACATTTTTTTAATTTGAATTTTTTCAAATTTTCGCGAAATTTTTTTTGTCGAATTTTTAAGTGTTATACATGTAATTATGTAGATTTTGGCACGGTGATTCCAAATCTGTCAACAAAATTAAAATCCGAACACACGTTCAAAAGTTACAGCCATTTTTCTCCAAAATTTTCAAAAAATCAAAACTTTAAGAGGCTATATCTCGAGAATGGATTGAGATACAGACCTGCGGTTTAAAAAATTTCAACTTTTCACGTCATTTTCTATATAATTAACATACTTTTAACGAAATTTAAAATTCAAAAATGTTCAGTTATATTTCATGCATCAATCTTTGATTTACCACAGAAATATTAACTCAACACACACAAAAATAAAAAGTAGAATCAAAATTTACTATATAAACTATTTTCTATGAACGAAAAGTGCTTATCTTGTCCTGAAACGGAAAAATCAAGTAAAAATTTTTTAAACGATCACAAAGCTTCTCGTATTTTCGATATATGACGAAGAAACAAAATTATATCCAAAAAAAATGGATATGTAATTTGAATCAAGCAACTATAAAAAAAATAAATCATAAATTGATACAATTCATCGAATTTTTCTAAACGATCACAAAGCTTCTCGTATCTTCGATATATGGCAAAGAAACAAAATCCCATTCGCCATAATATTGGATATGTCATTTGAATCAAGCAACTTTATAAAAAAAAATTCATAAATTGAAAGAATTCATCGATTTTGTCAGCAAACAAGGCCTCCTTTGATCTTAGAAAACAGCCGGTTTTTTTTTTATACACACACCCGTCTTTTTTTGTCGCACATTCACTTGTTTCATGTTGTGTTGGTTCATATGTTTTTCCTGAAAGACTTTCAGCTACGCAGCATTTTTTTGTCGAACGCGTTCCAGTTTACATCGTTAGTAATTATTTTTTGATGTTACAACAGATTTATCAAAAATATCAACTGTGATACATTTATGACATCACAGAAATGTGTATATCGTTAGTTTGCCATTTTATATTGTACATAAATGTAGGGTAATTGTTTGTCAATATCAAACAGGAAATATTGTAATGTGTTGTAGATGATTTTAGTTATAAACTGATTTCAAAAAATGTACGGGGTTTTTCATGTTGGATTGATGGCATTTGAAAATACATACAGCCATGGCCATATGTATTAGGCACCTAGTGATTTTAGACACTTTGCTTAAATTAACAGGTTTCAAGGAAATTAGGGAGTATAGGTATTTTTATTACATGCCTTGATGACTTTTGGGAAGGTAAATCGAATCAAAAGTGGCCAAAATTGAAAAACCAGTGCAATTCAGGACCGTATTTTGGAACGAATCTCTCTACAAAATAGGAAAAAAACTCTCTTCTAAAGTGATGCAGGTTCATGGAATAAAATTGGCAGGAAGGAGTGTTAGGAGAAGGCTTGTGGAACACAATTTGCTTGGGAGAAAGGTGTGAAGAAAGCCACTTCTGACAGACAGACAAAATTTTGTGTTTCTTGGGTGAAAAAATACAATGATTGAACTAAAACTAAATAGAAATGAACTAAAGTGATATAGACGGATGAATCCAACGTAAAGGAATAGTTAAACTAATGTTTTACTAATTATAAATACCGTTACATTAAAAAAATTCAGCATTCTTCTTAAAAAAATTTTCGGCCGACCTGGGGCTCGCTACGTTCAAAAAAGAACAGGTGAAGTTTTATTGCAAGAATGTCTTATATTTACTGTTAAATTTGGAGGAGGTAATATCATGATTTGGAGTTGCATTTCTGTCAGTGGCGTCGGTAGTCTTAGATATGCGGTTTTTAGATATGCTAGAAGAAGTTTTAGAGCCTTCTGTTTAAAATTTAGTTGAAACCGATCCAGTGAATTATTTATTTCAACAAGATGCCACAAATCCCGCGAAACAATGCAATTGTTTGATGAAAACAGCGTTGAACTGTTATCGTGGCCGCCCGAAAATTTTTTTTTCGAACTTTAAGGTAGTTGGTCCATCATAATGTGATCACATTAGGCCATGAGTACATATTTTTAATTTAGAGAAATGATCATGGCAACGCTGTAAATTATCTACTATTAACTACTTGTCAAATGATTATATTTTATCATCTAAACTACCACAGAATATATTAATAATTAATGAAATCGATTATAATTCCCTTCAATCCACTTATCATATTTTGTAAAAAAATATTTCATTATTTCGTGTATTTTTTACTATAATCAAATGAATACGTTGTTGCCACATTGTCAACAATACTGTAATTTATGTGATGGTTTGGTAGTTAAATCTGGTTAGATCTTAATAACGGGATGGTCAATAATTCCAATTGTTTGTATAATGTTTTCTTTCATATAAATATACAACATGTCAGTTTTTTTATGAAAAACTGACGCTACGTTTAAATTTTATCTAATAAAACGTTACGTTAGTGTACGGTAAGTCCATATAAGCTGTGTTAAAAATATAAACTTTGAGATCGTTTTTCATGACTTTGAGATAGTCAATTTTAATAAAAATGGGTTATTTTTCAGATATTAATCTAGGGAATATTCTTGTGCAATTTAAACAAAATCTGACGAAAACATGTTTACGGGCCAACTAGCTTAAGTACCGTTAAAAATTGTCTCTAAGCTAGTAATAAAACATGTAAAAATTAAAAAAATCGGTGACAATTTCCAAAAAGGTGTGTAGTTATTTATGGAATGACCGATATACATAAATACCCATTGGTACCTCACAATGTTATCTTCCGATATAAAGCAGCAGAAGAAAAGCCGATATTTTATAAATAAAATAGCTTCACGTGTTAACGAAAAAAAAAAGATATTTACTCGTACAATATAGAAAAGGGGTGGGGGGCTGCATATGTGTGTGTGTATGTGCACATCTTTTGAACCGTCGCTCTCTCATTTTTCACCTGAGGAGCTTTCGAAGAGAATCATGCGGATAAATAGAAAATTGATGACGCGAGCAAATTTTCTCCTCGGAGATGCAACTCGCCAACTAGATTTTCACGTCCGCACTCTGATGGAATATTTTATTATGCCAGAGTGTGGTTGGAATCATTCCGCGCGCGCACCGTCAAATTATATACCTTATGTGTGGTGGTGGTTTTCTGCGATTCCGAATCTTGCAAAATTTATCAACTTGTATGTCGTGGGATGAACAACAAATAACTTCGCATTTTTTATATTTGTATTTTTTATGTTTTATATTTGCATTTTTTATATGTCGCGTATGTCACTTTAAACTACCAAAATCTTAAATATTCATAGATCATTACAAAGGTCATTATTTCTACTTTCTAAATTTAAAAAAAAATAATAAAATTCCATTAATATTTAACGAAATTAGAGCACTTTTAGTAAAACCCTAAAATTTGAGATCAAGTCGCCATATTTTCTAAACAATTGAAAATATGAAAATTTTTGTTTTACAAAAGTTTCTTACTTTTTTATGATCTTTACAATTATGTACTTTTGAAAATACCGTTCCATTTGATTTTACTGAGAAACGGGCATGTACTCCCCAAACTACCACCTAAGGCGTAGTTTTAGTGGGTTAAAAATATTTTCCTGAAATTCTTTAGGGTCAACACTGGAAAATTAGGTTAAAAATATGAAATTTTCAAGCTATTGGAATTTTGAATTATAGATTTAGTTTTGGATTAAATTATGCAGTTTATTGTCAGGGAGCCAGGCGACTTTTACCTTCTTACCGGTTTTTACAACGATTGGCTTTTACGACCTAATGTGACTGCACAGAAAAAAATAATTTGTCTGTGTATTAAAAAATGTGATCAATGTAAAAAATCCGTAATCGATTTGGCTCCGATAGAGGTTGTTTGTTAATATTTATGATAATTTTTTACCAATATGGAAATATCCATCTTATTGATAAATGTATATTATTACTAATAATGTTCTTATCACGGTGAAAATTTTGTTTCGTATTGAAAACATATATTTTAAATAGTTATAAAATGACATCACTGAATTTACCATATCAAAAATTGCACTTTCACTAGTTGGGTGGTGTAAAAAATATTCACACTGATAAATATTTATTAATACAACCATTATGTTTAATCTATTTGAGAGTTTCGTTAGTTGGTGTAATAAATTATTTATTAATTTGACAAATGAAAAGATTTTTAGATAAACATAAAGATATATTTTTCAAATTAATAAAATATCGTCAATAAGATTTTTTAAATTATTATATTGAGGAAATATTGTTATATTAATAAGATAAATTTATTAAGCATTTTTCCATCCTAAATTTTCTGTGCTGGCCCATTGCCAATCTAACCACCTGTGCTAGGAAACAACTGATTTTATATCTATAAATTGTGATTATGAAATTATATGTCTTTGGTATTTATAAGCTACATTTTGAAGCTGTCAAAACACGGAACAAATAAATTGCTATATGTTGTTGACATCTTATATGCTTATACAATTCATACGTTTAATTTTAATATTAGAAAGTTTCTACTTGTCAAAAGTAAAGTTCTAAAATGATTTGATGTATTAATGTTTCGTGAGTAAATTTTCTATTTTTAATTTTTTATTTAAACAGTATTTTTTATATTAATTTACATCTTTAACTTTCACTAACTGAAAAGTGTTTTAAAATTTACCTATACAAATATTTTTATTTCTAAAAATTGTCATATTCACATTACACAATTTTTATTTTAAATTATATACAAACATTAAAAAAATATGATATTTTTAATACAAATTCATTCAATCGATGTTCTTTTTAAGAAAAATATTTGTATTAAAAATACATCTTTGAGAAAAATTTTCATTTTCCAATTTATTTCTCAGACGGTAGCAAATTGAATAAAGAGAAGAAAATAGTAACGAGTTCGAGGTAAAAATTCATAAAAAGAGAGAGACAGGGTATAATATGACGTAAACATCTATACACTCTATAGAATTCCATTAAACCTATTAAGCTGAAAGGGACTGATTCGATTAAAATGATTTTATTTATTAATAATATTTAATATACGTAGGTACATAGGTACATAATTGTTAGGGTGGCTCTTAATTTTCTTATTTTCAAATTTCTTTAATGCCCCCCCCCCCCCAAATTTCTTAAAGGTAAGAAAAAAAAATGTATACAGAATTTCAAAGTAATTGGATATTATTAACACGTGCCCCCGAGGGATCGAATATTAACACGTAAAATGCATTTGATTTTTTCAAATTTTCTTTAAACAGCTTTATTTTTGTGAAAATTGAATGGATTTTAATGTTCTAAGATACATTTTAAAAGCTGACACTTTCTATTCAATTTTCACAAAGATACAGCTGTTTAAAGAAAATTTGAAAAAATCAAATGCATTTTACGTGTTAATATTCGATCGCTCGGTGGCACGTGTTAATAATATCCAATCACATTAAAGAAATTAGAAAATAAAAAAATTAATAGCCACTCTAGTGAGGCACATACCTACATATTTTTTTACTATTTTTTTGTATAAATTATTTTTTCGTACCTTTAAAAAATTTGGGGGGTGCCATTAAGGAAATTAGAAAATAAGAAAATGAATGGCCACACTAGTGAGGCACATATATTTTTTTTCTAACATATACTTGAATTAAAATTAAAAATTTCAGTTTTCAATTTTAAAAATTAAATTTTAAATTTTCTTAACAAAAGTCGTTTTTTTTTACATATCTATTTTAAGAAAATGAAAATTGAACTTTTCAAATTTGGTGTGTCGAGTATGACACTTTAAACTATTAAAATCTCAAATATAATCATACATCTTTACAAAGTTCATTATTTCTTCTTTCTGAATTTAAAAAAAGAATAAAATTCCATTAATATTTAGCGAAATTAGAGCACTTTTAGTAAAACCCTAAAATTTGTGAACAAGTCGCCATATTTTTTAAACAATTGAAAGTATAAAAAATTTTGTTTTATAAAAGTTTCTTATTTTTTATGATCTTTACAAATATGTACTTTTTGATATACCATTCCATTTGATTTTGCTGAGAAACTGGCATGTACCCCTAAAACTACCCCCCAAGGAGCGGTTTTAGAGGGCTGAAAATATATTCCTGAAATTCTTTAGGGTCGATATACATAGTAAATTTTTTACTCTAAAACTCTATCTTCAATAGTTTGGGCGTAAAACAATGCCAGACGCACTATTGGAGGACCCTGGTATAATAAAAATTCTACATTGTTTCAGTGTTTTTTAAAAAACACACAATATTGTGTATCTTCGGTCGGAGCTAAAATAACAAAGCATATCAGCTGATGTTATTGAATAAATTTTATAAATAATGCATGCATATTGTATATACAAACAGATACATATATGTATATATAAAGATAATGGGGATGCTCTTAAGTGCTGAGATATTCCACAGATTCTGTTGGCTCCGTCAACATGCTTTATTTTCAATAGTAATTTAATTTTTTATTAAAATTCAATTTTCTATTCCATCACGGTGAATCCGCTTCACAAATAATGGAATGTTTTGCCTCTCTTTCTTTTTTGTGTTATATTGATTTCGATGGCTATCAACATGGCAAAAAAAACGTGGATTTATAGTTTTTATTTACATATGTTCGTGGATTATTTTATTTTATTAATAAACAAATGCTGAAGGTTTTTGTTTTTGGTCTATGAGAGGATTTAGAGATTCAGTATATTTAGATTTATATTTTAATAGTTTTTGTAACAAAAAAAAATAATGGTGTATGCCTCGCCCCCATAAGCGTTTAGAGCAATGTATAGATACAAGTTTATATGTTATTTATTGATAGGTAATATATTTTACTACTTTTTTTTATATTGGTCGTATAGTTTTTGAGCAATTGGATATTAAAAAATATAGCTTTTAATACACGGAAAATGAAAGAACTCACCGGAAGTGCTCTATTTATTTAAATTCTATACAGAGACATTTTAAACACATTATTTTTCTAACCCTTTTAAATACTATAAAAATTAAAAAACACATACCTTCACGTGTAGTTTATTCAAAATAATGAAAAACTGTTATACCATGATAGCAAGGTTCTACCATAAATTTTTTTTGACCAATCTTCGTAAGAGAGTTATAGCTCCCCGAAAAAAGGTACGAAAACTAGAAATTGTCATCTTTAAAATGCTTTGAGAACATCAAAATCCATTCAATTTTCACAAAGATATAGCTGTTTAAGAAAAATTGAAAAAAATCAAATGCATTTTACGTGTTAATATTCGATCGCTCGGTGGCACATGTTAATAATATCCAACCACTTTAACATTTTGTATACATTATTTTTTCCGTACCTTTAAGAAATTTGGGAGGTAACCTTAAAGAAATTCGAAAATAAGTTAATTAAGGACCATCCTATTATACAGTCACCCAATAAAATTCATGATGACTCCTACTGGCGAACCAGTGTGAGTTACAGAAAAAAACACTAAGGCAATTTTAAAGAGCGTGAAATTTCCCGTAAGGTCCATCAAACCGATTCCCAATATGATAAAAGGTGTCTAAGCATTAGAAATTTGAAAAAAAAAATTTTTACATGCATTTTAAATGGGAAAACTTCATATTTAAATTGCAAGTACTTAAAATAGGAATTAAGAGCTCAATCTTGGTGAGAATTTTTTTTTCTATATGTAAATGGCTGTAAATTCATTAAATATTGGTAAAAAAAACTATTTTTTACGAGTCAGCTCTGTTTTTCTCCCTAATTTTTGCGGTTTGCTATAAAAAAATGGAAAAAAAAAATTATTCCAAAAACTGTATTTAGATGACTCCTACTGGCGAACCAGTGTGAGTTACAGAAAATAACACTGAGGCAATTTTAAAGAGCGTGAAATTTCCCGTAAGATCCATCAAACCTATTCCCAATATGATAAAAGGTGTCTAAGCATTAGAAATTTGAAAAAAACAATTTTTTTTTTACATGCATTTTAAATGGGAACACTTCATATTTAAATTGCAAGTACTTAAAATAGGAATTAAGAGTTCAATCTTGGTGAGATTTTTTTTTCTATATGTAGATTAAAATTTTGCTTGAGGACCTTGAAAAAAAAATGTTTTGCGGAAATGAATCACCCTATTATCCAATGAAATTCCTGATACTCTATTTATGCCCTCTAGCTATTTTTCTAGCAATCATGTCACCCCCTTGACCGATTTCATCAACCCCTAATTATACTACTGAAAATCAGTTTTATTTTATTTATTTTTAATATAAATGTCTCTATATCGTACGCTACTGAATTATATGTACAAGTACCCAATGAAATTCCTGATATGTACTTTATTTCGGTAACTATCCACTAAACTACTACTTGCTGTTAGTTCTATGTACATGCATTCATGTTGTTTCAAAGGATAAAAGCTAATTATTTCCTTGTTATTGACATACGATAACGGCAAATAGAAACCCTGTAGTTGCTGCAAATAATTACACATACGACCGCTCTGGTTCCTATTTCACATTCCCAGCAAACTTTCATTCTTTGGGAAGGTTGAACAATAGCGTTACCCTAACGAAAATGACATACAAAGGTTGAATTCTTATCTCCCTTTTCCTATCATTTTATTAACCTGTATACCTATTCGCAATTATGAGTAAACTTATCTACTAACAAAATAAACAAAATATTTTAAAGTTATTGGCCTAAAACCCCGTATGGAATTTTTAGGGTTCCGTAGAAAACTAGGAACCCTTATAGTTTTCTATAGTAAAAATGTTGACATAATAAGATGAAATTTGGTATACGGTCGTAGATTGATTATCCAAAAACAGAAATGATAAGATTTTTGAAAATTTTTTTAGAACCCCTTTCCATAAAATGAAGTGTTCTTAAAAAAATTTCACCTACCCCATTGAGCGGGGTGTCGTTAGAAAGGTATCCTAAAATACAACAAAAAATGTATTAAAACCTTTTGATTTTAACACTTCAATCACGATGTATTTGCTCTTCAAAGTCATTATAAAAGCGTCCCCCCCTCTATTTTCAAAATTAACAATTCAGAACATCTGAAATAAATTCAGAATGTAGTTTTTAACTAGTACTTTCACTGAAAATTATAACGAACATTGTCATACATATTTTGGACCCCCCTTTCATAGATTGAAAAGTGAACTCACATTTTTTTCACTTACCCCATTGAGTGGGGTGTCATTTGATAGGTCTCCTAAAATGCAATAAAAAATGTCAAATAACTTTTTGATTTCAACCCTTGAGTCACAATATATTTGCTTTTTAATGTCATTGCCAAAGCGCCCCCCCCCCTTTATTTTCTAAACTATCGATTCAAAAAATCTGAAAAAAAATTCAAAATGTAGTTTTTAACTAATACTTTCACTGAAAGTTATAACGAACATTGTCAAAAATATTTTGGACCCCCCTTTCATAGATTGAAAAGTGAACTCACATTTTTTTCACTAACCCCATTGAGTGGGGTGTCATTTGATAAGTCTCCTAAAATGCATTAAAAAATGTCAAATAACTTTTTGATTTCAACTCTTCAATCACGATATATTTGCTTTTCAAAATTTTGAAATCTCTCTTTTATAAATCGTAGTGAGAATGACTACGGAACCCTATCATGTGCGTGCCCAATACACACCTGCCAGTTTTATTTATTTTGTTGATAATACAAAATTACTTATAATTTGACGATCGCAATATATTTTTTCATACACAGAAAAAACATTCACCTAGCTATTTTTCTAGTCATCATGTCATCCCCTGGCTGTTTCCGCCAACCCCTATCTACGCCACTGAATTTTCGTAATAAAAACATAAAATTATAATAACTATTTTCTTCACAGGCCATAAAGGAAATAAATGTAGCATCGGAAAAAGGACGGAAATTTTTTAGTAACAAATCTTCCTTGACACCATCTCGACATGAAAAACAGTATTTTCACTTCATTTAATAAAACTCGTTTTTCTTGAATTAGAATACTGAAAAATAGTGTAAATGTCGCAATTTCGTTTAATATATGTACATTCTTTAAATGAAGAAGGTATTGGCCGAAATGTACATTAAGGGAAATTACCTTTTTTTTAGTTTATTTGCAGTAAATATTTCGGAGATGAAAATGAATGAGATATTCTTTAGAAATTGTTGAATAATAAATTTGTCAGAAAAATAGTATGGGTGTATGATTATTAATAGTATCAGCTTTATAGGGGGGGGGGGACTACCTAAAGCGGAAGAAGATCCACACTGATAAATATTTATTAATACAACCTTTATGTTTAATCTATTTGAGAATTTCGTTAGTTGGTGTATTAAATTATTTATTAATTTGACAAATGAAAAGATTTTTAGATAAACATGAAGATATATTTAATATTTTTTAAATGAATAAAATATCCCCAATAAGATTTTTATTTATTATTATATTGAGGAAATATTGTTATATTAACAAGATAAATTTATTAAACATTTTTCCATCTAAAATTTTTTTTCTGTGCAACTTCTGTCTTATTTCTATTACTATTAGTCCAGTGCCAAAGCCTTTTTGGGGAAAAAAAATTCTCTACAGGCTGGCGATAGTGGGAATCGTTGCTAATAATGATAACAAAAAGAAGAAAAAAAATGCACCCCTGTACATGAAGCGGTTTCGAAGGGGGGTGGTTTTTAAGGGTTGAAAATGTTTTTTGCGATTTTCGGCGAAGTATGAATTCCTATCGATAAATGGTCTACAGTAAAGTTGTAGATAATAAATAAATCTACAATTTTGTTTCAAACCAATTTACAACATAACCTCAAATTTTCCGAGATAAAAGCGAAAAACCGTTTTTTGAATTTTCGAGTTTTTTATGTCGAAAAAATTGTCAAAATACTTGAAATTTTCATGAAATGGATATTTTGAAGTCCTTTAATTTTACCGAGCTGTCCGGAATTTCAAAGTTAAATATTTCCTGAAAAATTTACGTTTTTCGAAAAAAATGAAATTTTTTCAACCGAAAAATTGATCGTAGAAATTTTCGATTTTTTAACATTTAGGGTGCTCATTTTTTTCGTCTTGAGTTTTACTTAGGATAGATCAAATATTTAAATAAAATTAAAAAGAAATCACATTTTTAAACGTTTGATGTATTAAACATATAATATGTTTAAGAAAAATTGTATTAAAAATAAGAAAAGAAAAACACAAATTTAATATGAACGTATATTTGACACAAAGTAATATTTTTATAAAACTCATTACCATATTTAGATTTCTTGACATTTTCCTTACTGTTGGTTTTTATTTGTATAATTTTATAAATGATGTTCCTATTTAGAAAAAGAAATTCATTTAAATTGAAATCAGAAGCACAAAGAAAGCTTTATTCTTTGTTCATATACATATGTTTTATCATATTTTACGTGAACATGTTTTAGATGGAATATATTAACGTTTAAATATTGAAATAACAGAATAACTACATACTTTTGTATGTACATAAATATATACAGGGTGTCCCAGATAACTTTTCCAGTATGGGGATCTCAGTATCTATAAGAAATACAGATTTGGTTAAATGAGATGAATTATTTGTAAAAAAGGGGTGAGTATTTTTACATCAAAAAATATTCATAAATCATAATGTTGTTTAGGCGGTATACCCAAAAAAACTAAAAATTTGGAATTTCTTTAAATAGCTATAACTTTTTTGTCAAAGTAAATAGGTACTTTTTGTATGCGGTTTCTTAAAGCATTTTTTTGTGTAAAATTGATTGGTGTATTTAGATTTTTTTAACACTAAATTTCCGAGTTACAAGCACTAATTTTAGTTTTTCTTATTGACAAGTAAGTTGGCTATAACATATTTGAACGTGTTTTTTACTCTACTTTACAACGATATGTCACATATCATATTTAGCTTTTGTTTTAATTTTTTCAAAATTTTGGAGAAAAATGACTGTAACTTTTGAACGTGTGGTCGGATTTGATTTTTGTTGACGGATTTGGAATCAGCGTGTAAAAATCTATATAATACTGATGTATTTTCCAAAAAAATTATTTCTTACAAACCTTGTCCTGATACCTAATTACGAACACAAAAAACAGCCAAATCGGTCGAACCGTTCTCTAGTGATGATCTTTCATAGATGCGACAATTTATTTTTATTTATGTTATGTAGATATGTTTTATTATAGGAAAAAAACTTAAATATTTATTTTTATAATTAATGTCCGATTACCAAAAAAAAATTGTTTTCATGCTTTTTTCTGAAACAATCCTAATCAATATTATTTCTGTGTTTATATTGGGTGACAAGAAGTAAACGATTTACGTCATAGAAGGACAGAGTAGGGATGATGTCCCTTTTTTCTCAAAGACGAAGGTAATCTGTCGCCTTTGTCAAAAACAATGTTTCTGTAGGACAATATGCCGGAAATGACTTCATTAGTAGAAGGCTTTGTGCTTCCTAAGATCTCAGACCGTGTCTTGGGAAAAAAGATTTTGTAATATGTTTAAAGAAAAATGTCGTTTTCAACGTAAATACATTTTTAAATATAATTTTTACATTTTAATTTACTATACAAGTTTGTAGGGTAACATTTGTTTTAATAATTAAGGAAATCAAAACTATAGAAAAATAACAGAAATTTCGATGAAACTTTAAAAATAAAAAGACATTTATATTTAAAAAAATCCTTGCAAAATTTCAAAGGTATTAGAAGAATAGTTTAAGAGATATTAAATAAACAAATTGACATGCATTCTTATGAGAACTGCATAATTTCGATGACTTTTTAAAGTGATGTAACAGAGAGAATTTTATGAAAATTTGAGCATACATTCTTTATTCATTTACAAAGATATCTGTAAGATTTAAAAATGATTTAGGACCGTAGTTTTAATTAAAAAAATATATTGTATGAAAAAAAGAGAGAGACACACCTTGTATTCACTCTATGCTTACCCACAGGCCCTTTCCCCGCACCGTGCCCCGCAACACCAACCCAGCAACATATAGTCAACCTCAAACAAATTGAATTGAAAATACATAATAACACTTCTTTTTAAATATAGAAAAACTACCCGCGTTTTTTTTTCTAATAAATTTGTTGTAGCCTAAGTCCTTTCTCAGGATGTAAGCTATGTCTCTACCAAATTTCATCAAAATCGGTTCAGCGGTTTAGTCGTGAAAAGGTAATTAAAAAAAATTTAGAAAAATAAAATTCCTTACATTTTTCTGACTTAGGAAAATGTAATTACGCAAGGAATTTTCTATAAAAGCGCTAAAAAGTTAACCGTGTACATCGTATAATTAAAATATGCACAAAAATAACCAAAATTAAATCTCTCCCGACTGTGTAACAACATTGTTCACATTGCTCGTAAACATTTTCAATTAAATTCTCGAACTGAAGACGCCATAACGGAAGCCGATAATTGAAAACAGAAGACGAACGTGTCACGTGCAACCTTTACAAGCCAGGTGTATGTGTGTATGTCTAAAAGACACAGTGACGTCTCATGAAATGTTATATTGATGTGCTGAAAACAGAAAATAAACTTCAACGAGTTCCTTTTATGTTTTTTAATAAATATTATATTTTTATTGTTCCGACTTCTCTAATGGCCGGTTTTATAAAGGGAGTAGAAAATTTGCAAGCTAACTAGCACTCACAAATCGCACCCCCACAAAAAAAAGTGTCACAACTTAAAAAATGAAGTTTTGAGGAAATAGGAATAAATGAAATTATAACAATTTAAGTAAATCAAAATTGTAAAGGTAGTATAGGAAAAGGACTGATACACAGTATTTAATTTAAATATTTCAGTATTCCTGTGATGTTTGAAAAATAGTAACTATTAAAACACTTATTAGTATTTAAAAAATAAAATAAAAAATGTTACATTTTTTTAGAAGTTTTGACGGTAGGTACACGAAGTACATTAACGACAATTTTTATTAGAAATATATAGTAATTTGGAATCATTCTACATATTTATCTCAAATATGACATTTTTTGAGTTGTGACACTTTTTTGCGGGGGTGCGAAATGAGGTTATTAATTTTGTAATAGTATCTATAGATTTGCTATATAATTTAGAGCAGTGATACTTCAATATATATATATTGTATCACTATTGGAGCAGACTCTGACCGTATAAAATAATTATCATAATATCACCACTGTTTTAACACCCTTGTTTGTGTTTACATACAACGCGTGCGCGAAACTTGTCAAAGTCATCAGAAAACTCCAAGAGAACTGTCATATAAGTTTGATATCTCATTTGAGAGTGCTAGATAGCTTGCAATTTTGCTAGGCCCTTTATTATATGATACCGAACATTATTGTTAGCAAAGTGAAAATTTTAACCAATAAAGGAAGATAACTTGCATCTTGAGAAAAAACATAAGCTAATTTGTATCCCAAAATTAATTAGATAAAAAATAAATAATTTTTATTTTTCTCTTTTCAGTGACGTTTCTTCGAAATCAATGTTCAAATTCTGATAAAATTTATATGAGACCATTTTGGGAATATTCTCTTTCAAACAAATAAAAAATCGTCCAAAATCGGTGCATATTTATTAGAGTTATTTGTTAATTAATGAGCTTTCAATTTTGTTTTTATTTCTTACTGCCGTTTTGTGTAGAGATGAAAAATTTGCGAGTTATAAAAAACATGAGTGTAAACTGGACCACCACTGAAAAGTTGACATTTTTCCCTGGAAGCAGTTTGTCTTATTGTGGACACGTATTGAAAGAAGGATAATATCGAACATATTGGATAGGTTCTGAAGAATTTTATTGCAAAGCTGGACATCTTATGTTGATGAATGTAGTTTGAAATTTTTTTTGCTAGAAACTAGTCTGACATAGTCTGGATTGACTGCAATATATAAAATTGTTTTCTTTGAAAAATAATGATGTATTAAGTATCACAATACTATGAAAATCACTTCTGGTATTATACGTCTAGCCCTAGCACAGTGTAAAAAAAGATTTAGTTTCAAAAAATTTTGTTTTTAATTTATATTCAGAACACATGTACCTACATTTAATGGAATATTTCTCTTTGTTAATTATTAAAAGTAAAAAAAAGTTTAATTTAATTTAAAAATTGAAATAGACAGAAGTATATAATAGTAACATGTACTAATTTGCTGTAATGGCAGAGCTAGTTTTTGATTATTTTGAATAAATTACACGTGAATATATTTGTTTTATAATTTTTATAGTATTTAAAAGGGTTGAAGTTTGGAATAATAAATTTTTAAAACGTCTCTAAATAATCAATTGTGTAGAATTTCAATAAATAGAGCACTTTCAGCAAGTTCTCTCATTTATCGTGTATTAAAAATTATATTTTTAATATCCAATTACTCAAAAACCATACGTCCAATATTTTAAGTTAAATATATGAGCTATCCATAAATAACATATTAAAATTTTACATTTTTATCTATACATGATCGAAGAACTTTAAAAGGTAGTTTTTTCCAGAAAATGTTAGTAAATAAAAATCTTTAATTCAATTTATTTTATTTTTTTTATTTCAACTCACATTTTGTTGAGATATATCTACTATATCATAAACTAAAAAGATTAAAGACACCTGTTTTTAAAACTTTACTTTCTGAACTAAATGTGTAATCTATTGATTTATGTATATAAACTTTGGAATTGGTACAAATAATTTCAAATTGTGGTAAATAATATTCTTTTTTTATTTATTAAAAAAAATGCACAGAAATTCAATTTATTTATTTTATATTTAAAAAATCGATAGATCTTTACAGGGAAAAATGAATAGAAATACAAATTTCTTATTATTTTTAATATATTTTTTAAATAATCAATATATTTATAAAAAAACCACCAGATAAAAAATTATACTTTAATTGAAACTTCTCTGAAAATGTGTTAATCTTTAAAATGCTATACGTTTAACGACCTTTTTATAGTGTAATTCTATTTTATTTTAAGTTTTAAATACACCTCAAATAAGTCGTAGATTGAAGACATTTTAAAAACAGAAATAATCGGCAATAAAAAGTTTTGCCGGAAGCATTTCTTTACGACTTGGTGTAACTAGATAGAAAATACTTCTTCTGTTGGCGTTTTTTTTATAAAATACTTGAGAATTAAAAACAAAATAAAGTTGATAATAATTATAACTTTATGTAAGTTTAAAACTATCTTTTATTACTTTTTTTCTTTCGATTCTATTTGAGAGTATTTATATAATATATAAAAAATTTTAACCCTTTGTAACTCAAAAGTATCACACATTTTATTGTAAGTTAAAATGATGTTGCAAAAGCTGTATTACAGAACGCAATACATTTATATCAACACGTAACTATATTTTAATTACTTTCTTGTATATTAATAGTATCTGTTACGTAATACTGTACGTAATAGAGAAAATTTCCGAAACCCATATACTGCCGGTAATATCTAATTACTAATTGGAGTATTTCGAGTTCTATTTTGACTATTTTCATCAGAATTTTTGTATGTACAGGTGTGTTTACGTCTTATGTATTATTTACATTTAGAGAAAAACATTACGTATTTATTTTATTATTAATATGCTTGCTGTACGTCGAAATAACTGCGTACTTACTTATACGATATACAGAAGCAACAGGGTCGTAGCCAATAACGTAGAAATATGTCTATATGTCTATATACATCAGTATTGGACTTCAGAAATCTTGATGTAACGCGCAGCGATAATTTTGGACGCTAATGTTATTTTATAATCAATATATCTTGAGCAACTAGCATGCTAATTTTGGTGTCAAATTATAGATCTCAATTAGATCTATGAGGTGGAAGTACATATTCAAATATTTAAACTGTTTTAATTAATGAAAAACTTAATATTAAAAAAGTGGATTTTTTAATTTGATAAATTGATTGAATTTAACGTCTAGATGGTCGAAAAACCAATATTTTGGCGCATCAGAAATTCTTAATTTTTTGTTTTTAATTTAAAATATTCATTTTTCCAATATTAACGTATATTTGCACTTCCAAATAAATAAAAATCGTTCACGCGAAGCAAAAGGGTAGTTTTTATTTTTTTATAGGGGATGTTTTGGGTTTATTGTATTTTTGGCGTCAGATTTGGATTCAGCGTCGAAAAATACAGCAAAACCGTATATTTGTTTAATGAAAAATTTAAAATAATATTTTTTCGAATTTGAAATTTTTAACACGGGCTATTCCCTTCCTGTCCAGAAAGCCAGTATATTGGCTCACTCCGTGATCTACACTTTGCCTATGATCAATCAATGGTTTAAGGTACCTTTTATACCAGTTTTCTGAGGGCGAAATGCCTCCTGAAATCCCGGCCTTCTAAATGTTAAAAAAAAACAGTATAGTAGAGAATATTCTCTACACATAACCTTAGATTTAGAACGTATTCACGTCAATCCCTCGACTGTGCATCCTGACATTTTTTTTTTATTATAGATAATTCTTTTTCTTATACTACTGGGTCAGTCCGCGGTGACGGTCGTGACATTTCAACTCGAATTGGAGTTCATAATTTCTAAATAATACTAGTAAATAACATGGTTTTACCTTTTTTCTGTAGATCTTAATGCAATACATGTATATTGAAAGAATAAAAGGTCTACGGTTATTTTACAAAAAAATGTCAGCGTTTAAAGCCCTGTGACGGTCGTGACCCCGACTATTGCAAGTCTTGCATCCTCTTTTCAAAATCTCAAAATATTAGCGAAAATATTGAAGTTACTTTATAATAATCATACTTTAATATGTTACGAATAAATTAGTTTTTAGTACCACACGAGCATCAGGTAAATACGTAATGTATTTAACTGGTTATTTCTCAACAAACATTGTGACGGTCGTGACTGAAAATTGTGACGGTCGTGACACGTTGAATAAAAGGATAAAATAAGAGTAATTTTTGTGTGTTTATTTGCTTTTTGATATTATTAACTAATACTTATAACAATTATTTATCAAATACATCAATAAACTCATTAAATTTATAATAAATGCGGTCACCCTTAGTCATAATTGTTCGTGAAGGTAATTTTTTGTTAATTTGGTCAAACGTCACGTTTGATATGTAATTGTCAAAGATTTTTAATAGTTTGCCACGATCATCACTTATTCTTAAGTAAGTTATTGTGATTTCACCTTATTTGTTGTCTTTTTGGAAATTTTTTGTAAATTTTTGGAAATATTTTGAAAATTAACCAAAATTTTTCTAATTTTCTTTTGGTTTATGAAAATTGATGTTAAATAGCTTGTTAATTTTATATTTTAGTATTCATTTTCGTAAAATATTTTTTTGACTATCTGGTATCGATTACCGCGGACTGACCCTAGTGTTTTTAAGGGTTGAGAAATGAGTGGTTAAATCTAGAAAATATCAAACATTTTTACAGCAATAATAAACCTTGAATTTGTGCAGTTAGACTGTGCTATTTGTTATTAATAAACATAGCAAGAAAATTATACATTAACTTCCTTTAATCATCACTCAAAAGAACAAACAAACTTGGTACCGTTTAAAACACGGCGATTAATAACACGAGTCTTAATAACCGCGAAGTTTACTACAAAGAAAAATCAAAGAACGGTGGAATATGTTAATGTAATTTCTACCTCTCTCTAAATATACTAGCTGTTGACAAAGAAAACAGAAAACACCGAGATCTACAGCATACAAATAAGACAGAGTGAGAAGAGAAGGTTGGGTGGTATGTTAGGAAAGTCGTGTGCAAACTCCTCAAGTTGCAGTAATTACACTGAGAAACCAAAACCCGGAATATCTCGCGCGCACTCTTAATCTACAACCGGAAGTTTACCTCACGATGTCACGTACAGATATCCGGTATAGCAGCACCAGTATGGCTCCAGTTACTCCAATATGTGTGTGTGTTTGGGGTATATTCTTATTGTGTGGCAGTTAATGTAACAATGAACTTATCCGTGGGCAAACATCGAATGTGTGTATATATGTAGTGCACTCAGTACGTGGGGTTTTGTGGAATCTTTTTGGGGAGTTTTGATTGAATTGGTTGTAGAAGATTTATATAAAAGGATGTTACACAATTTTCTTCTATGATCTTTGTATATAATGCCTTCCAAAAGTTCAGGGCTACCTAAATAACTGGTTTGAAATATAAGATTAAAATTTATAGAGGTACAAATGGGATCGCAAAATCTATTATTTAACCACAAAAACATCCACCTGCGTATCATCGGGAGGCAGGGGGAGAGGGGAGCAAAGAAATCTTAAATAGCAAGTGAGGTTGAGAGGGGGCTCGTTCGAAAAGGCTTACCAAGTCAAAAACAACGCGGGATTGCCGAGGTATCTACGATTTTTTGCGAAGAGTTATAATCATTTAAACATTTCTATTGAGATTAGATTAAAATGTTATTTAAAGTGGAAAAAACAGATTCAGATGAAAAACTGACGTTTATCAGTAAGTCGTGTCATCATTGTTTAAAAAAAATCGTTATTTTGGCTAGTCGCATTTTGCAGTGGACATTTTGAAGTATGTAACTATTGCGAGCCTTATAGCGCAGCTTACACTGAAAATTCAAGTAAAATAAATAAGTATACTTAATTTAAAGAACAATTGAAATATGTTGTCGTTCAAATAATTATGGAATAATTCAGTATTTTTTTGATAGAAAGAATATTTGATCATATTATATGTACCATCGGTATCATAAGTTGTCTGCCACTCTAAAGGTGAGAATCGCTTACAACAAATTTGAAAATATATAAGACAAACTTCATCGGTTATAGGGCGGAACTTATATAGATTTATCATTTTTGAAATTTCCTACTAATTAATATTTTTATATCAAGTTAACATTTTTCATTTTTTTATACCACAAAAACTCAATCAATAGATTACATAATAATTTAATCGCACAAATATATATTAATACTATAAACGAAGAGTACTTCTTTATCTAACACATAAGTTTCAAAATATCTGTCTTTGTTTTTATACATGGAGAAATGATTTAATTATTATATTAATCAAATGAGAGAAGCCTACTTTTTGATAAGCGAATATTAATAAAAAACTGGACGACTACTTATGGAGTTAACTGTATATACATATAATGTATAAAATACTAAAAATAAGTACATATTACTTTAGTTTGAAGAGTCATGCGTTGTGAAACGGAATAGAATGAAAATAAAATAAGAGCTTTGTATAACCGAAGCGTTTCCAGTATTTACACTGTGGCTAAGACCACGGAAGCAAGGAAAGTGAATCACAATAATGAATAAATGTATTAGATGTAAACAAACGTTGAAACCTAACGCAAACAGATGAAATGTATCAGGTTTTTTTTTCTCTTTTAGTTTATCGAATCAATCCAATGGCATTTATCATTCTGGGAAGTAAATTTCTTAGAGAGAGTATTTATTTTTGTTTGATTGTACTTTTAATGATTTTTTATTTGAATTTTTTTTTTCGATTTAAGAAGCAAGTAAATTTTTTCTTACACTGAGAAAAAGAATTTTTTGAGTCAAATGATTTTAAGTTTTTTCAACTACCTTTCAATTTCCTGGCGTAGTTAATAAAAAAATATTTTATGCAATTAAAAATGTTTTTTCAAGTAATATTGTTTAATTTAGCGATAATATAAAAATTGATTATTTAATAAATTCTTCAATTGATTTGATATAACACACATATAACAATGTTACCTCCGACGTTTCTGCCTATAACTAGGGGTTTCAACAGTAATGTCCAATCATAAAGGATAAAGTAAAATTTTCTAGCTAGTAAGCTCTCTCAAATGGGGTTTTAAACTTATATGACAGTTCTCTTCTTTGACAGATAGTTTCATGCATAGGAAGTAAAAAAGGAAGATATGTAAAGTACATTTACTAACCTTGAGTAAAAACAGTAAAAAACAATAATGCAATGCAAATATTTGTTAAAAACTCAAAGAGAACTGTCATATAAGTTTGATACCTCATTTGAGAGTGTTTACTAACTAGCTCCTTTATGATTATATCCTTATAAGTATTAGAAACAAAAATTATCAAAATCCACACGTGGGAATTGCCGCGCAACCCACTTGATGGACACAACTCAAAAAATACCCTTGCCAATCGATTCGTGAATCAATCCCGAGTCCAACGAGGTATATGAAGCCATATATGAAAAATTTTGTATAAAAAATGGACATTATGCCTGTCCGTGGCCGGATGGAGGGTCATGACCGGAAAAATTCCTAAAATGAGCTAAAGTAGAACTACAGACCTACCATTTAGCGAAAACCCGAGGTATCTAGGTGGTCAGGGGGTCGAGATCTTTCTGTCGAAGACAGAGAGACGGACGGACAGATGGAAAATCGAGCATATAAGTGCTACCACTTCGTGGGTGCGCCATAAAATGCACATAAAAATAGTTAAATTTAGATAAATAGATTTATATTATTAAATACAATTGAGGGGTTTGCAGTAACAACGAGTTAACTCCATTTTTAGGCCAAACAGAGTTAACAACCGTTTCTTGGGTGAAAAAAATAATTCTTTCGTTTGGTTCAACAAAGAGTTACCTACCGTTAATAGTTCTCAAGGTATCCGCTAAAATGAGTTAGCTGCTTCATTCGCTTGGGTAAAAATAGAGTTAACTCCAGGAGCTGACTCTTTGTTTTTGGGCTTAGAATTTAGTTAGTACACTCGTTACTGTGTTCTTTCGTGAAATAAACAAATTTTCTTGAAAATTGTTCTTATTCAATGCTTCCTTACTTTAAAAAGAAAATAATTTTCAACTATTTGGGTCAAAAAGGAGTTAACTCCAGAATAAAATTGGCTCTAGAATTGCGAATTTGACGAATTTCTCAATGGAATTTGGCCAAAACATGTGGTCGGTGACAAATAATAATTGGACGAAGACAATGGCGATTTAAATACATTCTCCATTTTTTAAACAGTTTTTTCTATTTTCCCACAAATTATAAAAACTAGAGTTGACTCCTTGTTGCTGCATACCCCTCAATTGCAATATAATCTATTCTAAATGCTAATATGTTGACCTATATTAATATCAAGATAACAGGTTTAAATAAAATTGAATTTTTGATTAAAACTTTAAACATATTTTTTAGGAAATATAATTCACACATTTTCCAATCTCCGGTATAGCAATTCAATATGTAGTCCATTACTAAAAACATAACGTTGTGTTAATGAAAAACCGTCAGTGTGGAAATTAAAATCCATGCTACTATATTCGAGTCACGTGGGGTAGTTAAATAGCTCCTCGGTGAGAAATCGAACTATATAGTAGCAGTCATCAATCACCGGATATTCGGACGTGGCCGCTTTGCATTTCCGGTGTACCCAATCACGGCTTCATTAAACCTATTCTCGTTGGCCACCTTTTTATAGTCATAAAGGGACAAAAGAATAAGAAAAATTGCCTTTTATTAAATTTTACCACCACTAAGTTTCAAATTGTTCGTTTTTATGTTCAGGATATTAACGTTTTTTTACAAATCGGTGTGAATTAATTTCTTTTAGGATAATAACATACATCATTTCTGTTATGATAGTCGATAAAACAGGGTTTTAGTTGCGCATTTGCACGATAGATGTCACGAAACTAAACTTTAATTTTTTTGTACCCGCGATAGGTAATAATAACATATATAATTTTTGTTATGATAGTCGATTAAACAGGTTTTTAGTTGGGCATTTCCCCGCTAAATGTCACTAAATTAACTAACCTATCGCACATATAAAAGTACATATATCATTTTTTAATCTAATATAAAGTAGGCTACGATCTTCCTCAGGATGTAAGCTATCTCCCTCATAAAGATCGGTTCAGCAGTTCAGCCGTGAAAATGTAACAAACAAATAGATAGAGACAAATTCGCAATTTGATTATGTTTTATCCATTATGTCTGTCTGTCTGTTTCTAGACGCTAGAAATTAAAAACGACAATGTACATATTGGGGGAGAAAGAAAATTTCCAATTTTTGAATGATTTTACAGCACTTACATTTTTTTATGAATTATTTTTGAAACGGTATAAATTTAAAAAAAATTGCTGTGCAACCCTCTTGACACAACTCAAAAAATACCCTTGCCAATCGATTCGTGAATCAATTTCGAGTCCAACGAGGTACATGAAGCCATATATGAAAAATTTTGAAGGGAGGAGAGTCATGACCGGAAAAATTCCAAAAATGGGTTAAACTAGAACCACAGACCTACCATTTAGCGAAAACACGAGGTCTCTAGGTGGTCAGGGGGCCGAGATCTCGCTATGGAAGGCAGACGGACGGACCCCTCGTTGCGCTAAAAATGTATTAATAAAGCATGTGAAAAAATATTATTGACTTCATGTACGTACATACATATATTCTATTAATTTATTTAGCAAAAAAAATAATAAGGGCATATTTGATTTCAAAAAAATTATTTAAAAAATAAAATTTAGAGAATACTTAATTTCCTCATTTAGCCAAAAATTGAATGAAATATATTTTTCTAATTGTTTCAACAATTAAATCAGACACTTTAAAAGCTTTTCTTCAAAATATTACAATGATAAAATAAATCATGAGTCAAACACTAGGGATAACTACTCCTGTCACACCAAAATATCAAAATAAGATTTATACATTGAGACATATTTTACAGATCAGTACATTTATCATATGAAATATATTACACTTTCTTCCGGGTATGACAATTTTATGAGAAATATATCAAAATATTCAATTTCAAATCGGACATTGGAAGGTATTCTCTGATAACTTAAGACTTCCAAGCTCTCAATGTTAACCTTAAAAGCATTAAATCATTTCTTTATATAACTTTTTTATCAGCTTGAATTTAGTAGACAATTTTAATAAGAACCATTTTTACTTCCATGTTCGAAGAAATGTAATACCGTCGAAAAATGATGTCCAATATAAGAACAGATTCTGATTGTACTACCATCAAAACGTAAAGAAAAGTTGATTTCCGCATGGCAGCTGTGCGTGTGTCTGTCTGGATGTAGAATTTTCTTTCGTTTACGATACTAATATAAATATGCACCGATTTGAATTATTTTTTGGGAAAATTTTTGTCTTAGTGAATACATCAGACCTATTGATTTTGGTACCAATCGGATTAGGAGCTTAGGAAATATTCAAAATTTTGTACCTATTATCGTCTAAAAAGTTAATATTATTATTTCAGTAATTTTGATAAATCTGTGTGTTAAATATACATTAGGGTGGCCCTTAATTTACTTATTTTCGAATTTCCTTAAGGTCACCCCCCGATTATAAATTTTTTGGTGTTTTTTACTTTTTTAAAATCTCTCAAGGAGTAGTGGGAAGCGATAAAAAAATCGAATAAATGGTACAAAAACTAGAAATTGTCAGCTTTAAAATACGTTTTACATAGAACATCAAAATCCATTAAATTTTCACAAAGATACAGCTGTTAAAGAATAATTGAAAAAATCAAATGCATTTTACGTGTTAATATTCGATCGCTCGGTGGCACGGGTTAATAATATTTAATCACTTTAAGATTTTGTATACATGATTTTTTTCGTACATTTAAGTTTGGGTGGTGACCTTAAAGAAATTCGAAAATAAGTAAATTAAGTGCCACCCTTATATGTATACTAGATACATATAGTATATAATATTTTAGTCCAATCGAAAAAGTATTACTCAGTATTCTATAAGGAATATTTAAAAAATCACTACATCAATATTTTATATATTTGTAATTTAATATTTATTTCATATATAAAATTTCAAGCCTCGCTAGACATTCGATGTACTTTAATATTTAAAACTCAAATATAAATTCGAAGCTATTAGATGTCATGGAAAGTAATGTCGCAGCATATTGTTTAAAAATCCAATTACAAAGTTTATACTAAAAGAAAAGTTTTTTTTTTGTAGAAAACACAATAAAGATGTGAATGCCTGTTTTAGGAAATGATTAAATAATAAATGACGGAAGTTATATGATTCTTGAAAATTATTATTTTCATACAAAAAAGACATTATTTTTTATTTAAATTTACTTTTAAGTAATAAAAAAACGGGTGTGCCCCATACTCACGGTTGAAGTGTTTTTATTAATCATAAGAATTAAATAAATAAAGTAAAACATTTTTAACGCATTAAGTGATGCATCAAAAACGATCTTAGTTGACTTGGGCAATCTGTTAGCCCCCCCCCCCCCCCCCCTCCTCAAAAAAATATAATTCTAACGAAGTTAATATAATAAATTATTTTCTTCTTATTTTTTAATAAAGAGACCAACAGACGACCCATTTTAAGAGTATTATCTATAAACTGAGTATTACCTATACAACTGTAAAGTAAATATTTGCGAAATAATGTGACAGAGACAAAGCGAATATGTAGTCAATACCTGTCTCTTTCTAAAATTCTAATTGGTCAAGTCACAGGTTTGCAGTTATTACAGACCTACAGAAAAGAAACAGGTATTGGCTGCATATTCGCTTTGTCTCTTTAAAGAGAGTGCTCATACATTATCTTATACAGTGAAACTTGATTAAGTGGGACTTGGATAAGTGGGAAACTTCTATTACTAGAATTCATACTGAGGTTCCGTCATTTTTACATTTGCACCTCTATAACTGGTTAGGTAAATGGAACACCTCTTTAAGTGGGATAAAATAACTGGTCCTCTGAGATTCCAATTATCCAGGTTTCACTGTAATATATATTTTTATTACATTTCATTTTAAAATAAAATTGTGAACAATAAAATTAAAACCAAAAATAAACTGCATTAAAAAAAACTTTTATGCATTATAAAGCATATTATTTTGTTTGTTTTGAAATTCATTAAAAGAATTTCCATTATACAACGTAAATAAAAAATATGCATTTATTTTCATAACACTTCCTTTATAAAGAAATGATAACCAGCGCCGCTATAGGCGAGGTTTTTTTTTAACTCTTCGAGGTACATTATTATATAAGATGTAAACTTTGATTAGAGAATTAATTATTTAAATAGTTAAAAGTTTTCCTATAAATATTTTACGGTTTCTTTTAATAAAGTTTTTTTTTTATAAAATATCAAATTAGATGGAAACGTATTTGCATTTAAATTGAATTGTTTTTAATTTTTTTTTGCTCTTTAATTAATTCAAAACTAGAATTTTCCATAGAAATAATTTTTACTTTGATACTTTGAACATTATTGTCATATAATCATATTTGTATCTTATTGTAATAAGCTACCTCGTATACATTTATTACTAAATTAAAAAATATTAATAATTTTATGTGGTTTAGGCGGTATACCCAAAAAACTGAAAAATCAGAATTTCTTTAAACGCCTATAACTTTTTTGTCAAAGTTGATAGGTACTTTTTGTTTGCGGTTTCTTAAAGCATTTTTTGTGTAGAATTGATTGGTATATTTAGAATTTTTATATCATTTTTGGTTTCCGAGTTACAAGCTCTAACTTTATTTTTTCTGATGGACCATTAAGTTGGCTATAGTATATTTGAACGTATTTTTTACTCTACTTTACAACGATATGTCACTTGTCATACTTATTATCGAAAAAAAGTAGGAACATTTTTTTTGTAATAGTTTAATGTTTTTTTTTTTAATATTCATTTGTTATTTTGATTGTTGCTATTGTGTTTTTTGTTTAACAAGCTTTGTTTTTCATAGCTTACTTATATGTTTCTAATAAAATACTTTATAAATATCACTGGCATTTAGTATTTCGACTTATTTTCGAAAATAAATTAGACAAGTGATATATTATTGTAGAGTAAAAAAGCACGTTCAAATATGTTATAGCCAACTTAATGGCCGATAAGAAAACCTAAAGTTAAGGCTTGTATCTCAATAATTGAAACAATTGAATCAATTATAGAATGACCTAAGAAACAAAAGAAAGTAGTTTTATAAGAAAATAATATATAAAATTTACGCTTGAAAAAATATTTAAAGTTTTACAATTTAAAAGTCGTTATGAAAATATTAATTTATACCTTACGCAATTTGAATTTGTATCTACGTTGTAAAAGTAATTTTAACTAAAACATTTTAATGAAATAAACGTGTTCACGCGGGCACAAAGTTCTTTCAGTAGTACACCAACTTTTTAAGAAGTTGATTCAAAAACCATTTGTTAAAACAGGAGGCAGCAGCGTCGTTGAAATTCAAATTAGCCCTTTTGCATATTAATTGTGTATATTTTTATTCTTGCCGCGTTTTTAACTGGTCACAATTGGTGTCGGTTTGTTCGCAAGCGACCCCAAAAGATTTTTCTAAAAAGTTTATTTGATTATGTTTTTAATTAACACCGATTGTTTTCAGTGAATCAAAATCAAAACCTTTATTTGTTTATTTCATTTATACAGTTATTACAGAACAAAATATGTTTTGCATGTTAAATATTTTTTTAAAATTAACGTTGAAATAAAATCATGAATTTTCGAAAATTATCAAATATCGAAATTTTGGAATTTTCTGAATCAACTATCTATACGAATTACAGTTTTTGCCTGGACATCCCGGATAAAAAGCAATACCTAACCTATTATTATAAAATATATTTTACTCTCTGAAACTATAATAATTTCCCGGGAAAAAATTGTAGATCTGCAGATATATACATAGATCTCGATATTTTTGAGACAACATCATATTTTCCACTGGTTTTTGATTTGTAGAGACTTGAGAAGATCTACAATGACCTGATATAATCTAAAAGGATCTTCAAAGATCTCTAAAGATCGTTGTAGATCGTGATAGAGATTAGAACGTTGAAAATTCATTTTTCATCGTTGAAAAATCATTCAGAAGTGATTCTGAAACTGTTTCAGAATCACTTCTGAAGAAGACACCGACATGAGAGTCGAAACGTCAAGTTTGAAAACAAGACAACGTGGACAACAGCCCGAAAATTAGCTACTACAGTGTAAAATATGATGTCTCAAAATGGAGACCTGAGAAGATATTTTTCCCGGGCCTAGACTGTAACGTTTACAATTTATCCATCAATTTATATTGATTATCTGCAAACATTATTACAGTTTATTAACATTTTTCGACTGTAAGAAAATATTTTAAAATGATAGGTTTTCGTTTACTATCCGGGATGTACAAGAAAAAAACTGTAATACTTCAGGTTTCTTTTTTTACGTGTAAAGAAACATAAAAAAATATGTGTACACTATTATTTATTACTTGAAAATACACTACACAAAATTAAGCTATTCTAGCTCAAATTTTGGCCCCCTATAATGAATATTATTATTATATTGGCATTTGAAAATCGTTATTATTAATTGATAAGATATATAACAAATTTATCAAAACCCTTACGTGGGTGTTGCTGTGCAACCCACTCAAAAAATACCTTTGTCAATCGATTCGTGAATCAATCCCGAGTCCAACGAGGGACATAAAGCCATATATGAAAAATGTTGTATTAAAAATGGACATTATGCCTGTCCGTGACCGAATGGAGGGTCATGACCGAAAAAATTCCTAAAATGGGCTAAACTAGAGCCACAGACCTACCATTTAACGAAAATCTGAGGTCTCTAGGTGGTCAGGGGGCCGAGATCTCGCGGTGGAAGACAGACGGACGGAAAATCGAGCATATAAGCATATATTCGTAGAATATAATTATATATGCATATTAATATTCTCTACAGTTTTTTCTTAAAATTATTTACAACAAATTTTGCAGTGAAGTTTTTAAATAAAAAAATAAAAATAAAAAAAACGCTTCGTACGTTTCTTTAATAGAAAAAGTTAATTACCACTGTTCTAAACTGTATAATGATAACGTAGGTACATAAAAACAAATTTAATTTTCTCTGGAATACAAATTTGTCGACTAGACAAACTCAGTATATTTTATCGTTAGTTAGTTAAGTCTGACAACATGGTTACTTATACAAAACAAAAACTACAAATTTAAAACATCAACAAAACTATGATCCTTGTAAACTATATACATGTTTTTGCATCTTCATGTGTTCTCCATAAACACTAATATTTACAATGTGCTACAATTAGACTGTGATGTTTACAGCATACTCATAACACATGTAAAAAAAAGTCACATTCTGTGTGATAGTTACACGTGTATAGTGCATGTAATATTAAACCGTATTTCAGTTAGACTGTGAAAAGTGTGTTCCACGGAAATGATTCTGTCGTTGATTAATCTAAATTTCTCAGGGTACCCTCATGGTGTTCGCGTAATTGAAAACAATTTGCCAAACGAAAAATTCAAAGCAAAAAAACTACCTCTGATTCAAGCCAAGATTAACTGTCACAAAAATATGAAAAGAATGTGATTTTTTATTATTAAATATATTTATCTGTTTTTAATATAGTTCATGTTATATTACGTTATAATATATAGGATGTTTTAGTTGACTATTCACTACTATAATTAAGTACCCTAATTTGGGCATAGGTTTTTGTTTTTTAGGGAGTAAAGGGGGGCAAATTCTATTTTTTTTTACAAATATCTCGAAAATTATCTTTTTTCGAGGAAAATAATTATCTAGCTTATAAAATTCTACACAAAAAAGGTATTTACACTTTTTTCGTATAATCAATACATTTTGAGTATACAGACCAGTCAAGGGTGCAGTGAAAAGTGCCGAAATCCAAACTTTTAGGGGCAAGCAATTTTATGGTTGATTATTATAGATTTTGGGGCGTAGAATTCGAAAAAATAACATGGACTGGCGAAAAGTGGTGCAACACCCTTAAAAAAGAGTTGAAGAGTGAAAACCCCGTTTTCAAACTTTTTTTTTTTTCAATTTATCTCGAAAAATCCAAATCGATGACGGAGTGTTTTTATGGTTGCTATTTGTTGGGGACATTTAGACGAATCAATTGGGGCCTTATATACTGAATTTGACAATAAAATACTCTTTTTAGAGAGTTAAAGAAGGTAAAAAAAGGTTCCAAAAAATAATAATCAACCATAATTTAAAAAAATATTAATATATTAACCCATTAACGCCGGAGTTTCTACTGTTGATAAACATTGAATTTAGATAAAAACATCTTTATCTAAGAAGCAAATGATGAAAGACAATGAAACACGTGTTAAGTGTGTTCATATGAATACGCACGGCGTTAATGGGTTAACCAATGAAAATCGCTAAAAAAAATTACGTTAGCTGCCTCTAAACTTTAACGATTTTCATTGGTTAAAATATTAATATCAAAAAGAATCAAAAACCATAGGGTTGAAACTTTGTAATATTTATATACAAAACAGGTATGTTTTCTTACCGTACCGAAAACTTTTTTTCTGATATTTTCCAACGAAAAACATATTGCGTGTTAACAAAAAAAAACTTTTTATACAAATTGAATTCTTTCACGATGAAAAATTCAATTAAAATTTTCATTACAATTCACAGGAATCGAGATGCTGTAATTTTCAACAACCTTTGTAAAATATATTCATATGGGAAGAATTTTATAATCATACAAAATATTTTCATATAAATGTTTATTTATGAACGTTAATAACTTACATATTATAAATAAAAGACTGATTTAATATAATAAATAATAAATATATACCAAAAGTGCGAACATTTTCCATTGTATTGAATTTTTAATAAATTTGAAACTTTTTGAATATTTATGGTGCTAAAATAAAATAAAATAGACATAAGAAATAACACCAGTTAAAGTGTATATTTATATATAATAAATTTTATATTATTGGAAATAATAAAAAAAAACTTTAATTTAAAATCTAATGACTTTAAAACCTGTGTGTTTTTTATCATCAAATAACTCAATCGTCACTGAGACCCTTAAATCGTCGGGGGTAAAACATAGATTTTATATTATTGGAAATAATAAAAAAAAACTTTAATTAAAAATCTAATGACTTTAAAACCTGTGTGTTTTTTATCATCAAATAACTCAATCGTCACTGAGACCCTTAAATCGTCGGGGGTAAAACATAGATTTTATATTATTGGGAATAATAAAAAAAACTTTAATTAAAAATCTAGTGACTTTAAAACCTGTGTGTTTTTTATCATCAACTAATATAATCGTCGCTGAGATCCTTAAATCGTCGGGGGTAAAAAAATGATTTTATATTATTGGGAATAATAAAAAAAAACTTTAAAAGTGTGTAATTAAAAATCTAATGACTTTAAGACCAGTGTTTTTTTTTATCATGAAATAACTTAATCGTCGCTGAGACCCTTAATCGTCGGGGGTAAAACATAGATCTTATATTATTGAGAATAATAATAAAAAAAAACTTTATAGGTGTGTATTTAAAAATCTAATGACTTTAAAACCTGTGTGTTTTTTATCAACAAATAAGTTAATCGTCACTGAGACCCTTAAATCGTCGGGGGTGAAACTGAGTCTACCTCGAGGGAATGTGTCGAGAGAAGTACGTCACTGGACGTAACAGGGCCGGTTTGGGGCGTGCACCGGGGCCTGGTATGACTGAGATGGCCCTGTTCGGCATGGTTTGGTTACTTCGCGTACGCGCTGAAATGCGTAGATGTGCGAAATGCCGTCGTGAATCACCGGCGCCAGCTAATACTGCGCAAACACAAACACCTATACAGAGCATTGATGAGAGGGTCTCGTACTTCACGATAGATACTCCTGGGCCCGGGCCTGGAAGCACGTCTGCGGCACAGCCGGGCTCGTATTGTGAAGTGCACGGATTCGTGCCCCAAAAAGAAGGTATGTTTTTAATATATTATAATTTTTTTTTACATGTTTCAGGTTAACTCAAATGCTACTGAACCGATTTTAATGCGATTTTTACCAATAGGTAGATCATTTTTCAGTACATGTCCAAAAAACTTCACTGCACCCTTGACTGGTTAAAAGTATAAATACCTTTTTTGTGTAGAATTTTATAAGCTACAATTTTCTTCATAACAATTTTTCTCGAAAAATTATTTTTATTTCGCATGTAATCTGGAAGAGCGTAAAAATAATTATTTATATATTTTTTTATTTATAACTTTTTGTTAGGTTTTTTTCATTAAAATCAAATTGTATTACATAAAAAAAAATACATAATTTTTTAATCAATTCTATATCACAGATGTTTTTAAACTTATCGCACCCCCGCAAAAAAGTGTCACAACTCAAAAAATGTCATATTTGAGATAAATATGTAGAATGATTCCAAATTACTATATATTTCTACTAAAAATTGTCATTAATGTACTTCGTGTACATACCGTCAAAACTAGCATATTCTAAAAAAATGTCACATTTTTTATTTTACTTTTTAAATAGGTACTTAATCACTAAGCGTTTTAATAGTTATTATTTTTTAAACATAACAGGAATACTGAAATATTTAAATTAAATACTGTGTAGGTATCAGTCCTTTTCCTATACTACCTTCACAATTTTGATTTACCTAAATTGTTATAATTTCATTTATTCCTATTTCCTCAAAACTACATTTTTTGAGTTGCGACACTTTTTTTTGCGGGGGTGCGTTATGTATTCCAGGGACCCCCTTTTTGACAATCATTTTTCAAACCTCCCCCCCCTCTGACAGAAAAATAAAGAAGACCGTTAGATACTAATTGATAACTGGTAAATAAATATAATAAAAGTACTTTAATTTATAACTGCTGCTATTTCAAATAAAGTATCAAACTTATACGACAGTTCTCTTTTAGTTTCATGAAATATTTGACATTTTTTCGCACGCGCGGTAAGTAAAGACAAACAGTGGTGATATTATGACAATTATTTTATACGGTCAGAGTGACCAGCTGTCTTATAATGAAGTAATCAAAATTCTAAGACAATTCCAAAGTTGTGTTCGTTAGTAAATGTTAGCTCCTTTAAAATGCTGGACATTTAAGAGCAGTTGAACAAATAATGCACTTGCACATTCTATATGTATGTACTGTGTGATTTGCAACAAGAGTTAAAGTACACAAACATTCCGTCTGTAAACACTTACACAAATTGACTTGCACAGGTTTATTCTGTATTGTTGTAACTATAGCATATGTATACTGTCTTTGTGTTAACGCCGTCTTAACTAAGTTCATATTTGTTTTAATTAAGTAATTTATACTTGGACTATATGATTACTGTGTCTCATAGTTTTCGTTTTAGTCGTATTGTATTATACATCAAACACTTTGCACCTTTACCACAAATATACTACTTATATACCACTCGACATCAGTGACGTAGATAGGGGGGGGGGGATTAAGGGGATCACCCCCCCCCCATGAGTCCAATTTTTATGATATTCATAATGAAAAATAGAGATTTAATATTGTATATCCCCCCCATGAGACTTAGACTGTGTTGCGAAAAGTACGGTAATGACTAAAAAAAAGGTCTTCAAAATTGGTAATGACTTAAAAAAGGTCTTTAAAATGAAATTAGTAATGTCTTAAAAAAAGACTCTAAATTTCTATTTAAAAAGTTATCTACGCCACTGCTCGACATGTGTTTCGACCTGACCTGTCTGGAATCGTTAGGTTTCTGATGAGGAATTTTTGTGAAGTCGAAACACGTGTCTAAAAAGTGACTAAAAAATCACAGCTTCTCCGTTTTTAGGGTTCTGTAGAAAACTAGGAACCTTTATAGATTCTCTATGTCCGTCCGTCCGTCTTGTTAATATTTTGACATAATAAGATGAAATTTGGTATACAGTCGTAGATTAATGCCCCAAAAAAAACAGAAATGATAAGATTTTTGAAAATAAAAATTTAAAAAAATAAAAAATTCACCTCCCCATTGAGTGGGGTGTCGTTAGAAAGGTCTCCTAAAATGCAACAAAAAATGAACCGTTTGATTTTAACCCTTCAATCACGATTTATTTGCCCTTCAAAGTCATCATGAAAGCGTCCCCCCTATCAAAACTATCCCCCCTTTATAAACTATCAATTAAAAAAATCTGAAAATATTCCAAACCGTAGCTTTTAATTAATACTTTCTCTAAAAATTATAACGAACACTGTTAAAAATATTTTGGACCCCCCTTCTATAGATTGAAAAGTGAACTCACATTTTTTTACCACTTACCCATTTGATAGGTCTCCTAAAATGCTATAAAAATTGGCAAATAACTTTTTGATTTTAACCCTTCAATTACGATTTATTTGCCCTTCAAAGACATGAATCAATCAATTCAAAAAATCAGAAAAAATTCCAGAATGTAGCTTTTAATTAGTACTTTCACTGAAAATTATAACGACCACTATTATTAATATTTTGGACCCCCCTTTCATAGACTGAAAAGGTACTGAGAGGTACACGCCATTTTTTTGCCACTAAACAAAATATTAAGTAGCAATTTTTAAGTGTAATTTTTTTCAACAGTATAAAATAAAAAAATATCGAACTTTACTATAGATCAGTTTTTAACAATAGCTTCATACATAAATACATTTTGGCAAACGACCTACATATACATTGATAATAAAATAAAATGGTTCCTGTTCAACCCCCGGTGTTTTCGATTCGTGTTGCCCCAAATACCCTATATCTCATGTTCGTTCATCCTATATTGAAAACATTACATCGACACAAAATGAATGAAAGAATGTAACAGTATATGTAGTGATCAAAATAAGGCTTGTATTTAAATGCACTTTTTTAAGTAATAAACATTTTTTAATATTGAACTTAAAACAAATTATATTACTTTAAATAAATAGTTTTAGTAAATTGCTTTAAGGGGCTATACCAGTGTGAACGCTGGAAATTTGGGTGATTTTCGAAAAATACTCAATGAAATATTTTGGAAAATTGAGAATATATTTGGCTATATTAGACGTGTATTCCATATTTTTTTCACGTAAAAATATCGATATCTAAGCGACTTCGAAGGTGCCAAAAAAAAAGTCTCCACTGCGGCCATGATTCCGGACGATGGAGTAGCTGAAATTGAAAAAAGACAAAATGTTGTCAAACTGGAAGGTATTTCCTGTACGATGACCCACGATTTTCGAAAAATATCAAAATCTAACAAAGTGACGTAGTTATGAAAAAAAAGTCTGTTTTGTTGCCTATAAAATAGTCGTATTTTTAATGCCAAATCGTCAATTTTCATCCAATCAAAAATATCCTACGTCATCGTAGAGTAAATATATTCAAGAGTACTCAGTTCAAATTTCAAGTCAATCGGATAATTGCTCTTTAAGTTACAATGTCAGCTAATTTGAAAAATCTCATTCCGAGAAAAACGCGTTTAAAGATTTAACTATCGATTTATCATAAAAACGACTAATCAGCTATACCTGGACCCTGCTCTTCCTCGAATTATGCCTCCAAAAAGGCCAAAAAAATATTGATATTTTGAAAATTCCACACTGGTATGGCCCCTTAAAAAATAATACTTAGTATTTGACCTATAAATTCGAACCTGTCATATTTAAAAATAACGTATTTTTGATGTATTTATTGTGTTTTTTAAGTTTTTCTAAATTTTAAAACGATTAAATATTCGCCTTATGCATTAAAAAAAGTATTAAAATGTATGTTCTATGTACAAATTTAATATTATCAAAAATATATATAGTGCAATAAGTATAATAAAAGCATATTAATAATAAATATTATTTTAAATAAATTGTAAGCGATAGCAAATATGTAGTATTGCGTAATTCCTTTAGTTAAATGTTTATGTTTATTTCATTTTTCAAGAAGGGACAATACATGCTAGCCGATTAGAATGTGAATTAGTCGTTATTATAGTGTCTTTTAGATAACATAACATTTTTAAAATTGAGCAAAAAGTTTGTTAATATTGCTGTCCTTAACGCGTTAATTCATACTGTTAATTTTATACTACTTATATAGTTTAAGTTAAGAATAATAATTGCAATTGTAATAGTTTTTGTTTAGTGAAGTTAGTTCATACCTAGTTATATAAAAGTAACATTTAGTGTATTACTTGTAAAAATTATCAATGTAAGTCAAATTTAAATTTGTTTAAATATTATCATTTATAAATACACTTTTAATTATTAACCCATTACGTCCTAGTGTCGTATTTATACGACATCATATTTTCAATTTTTTTTCTCTGACATAATAACGTTGTTAATTTGATTTATATTACTAATGTGATTTTTAAGTCTCTCTACTTACAATAATTTTTAAAACGAACTCTATTCATTAAATGATGAATCATAACACTATCGTCGTTAAAAATGTGCTGTCCTATAAATATAACATTGGGTTCTCATGATAATAATCTAGTCTGCGCCTTATAATGTATTGAATTTATCTTTTTGGTCATATTTTCAACAAGAATTGAGAACTTGAAAAATTCGAAGAAATAAAAAATCGGGAAGTAATGGATTAAACTCATTCATTTTTCTTTTATACATATACTCATCGCTCTCTCATACATATGCACACTCTCCTTAACATTTTATCAACCTTTGAACGAGATGTAGGCAAAATATATATAAGAAAATAATAAAAAGTAACATAAAATTGCAAATAAAAATAAAAAGTAAAATTCCTAAACCGAGTTTCGAACCAGCGTTCACCGCGTTATGTACATGTTAGCATGCTAACCACTTGGCTACATAATACAGTATATTTGAGATATAACAAATTTTCAAAATTAAATATTTATTAATAATGGCCATAAGATTGAATGCTTGGACACGTGTATTTTTTATTTTTACTCTAGTTTCACCTTCCAAAAACTGACTGAAATCCCTCATCCCTTAAGTGTGAACTCCCTTTTTAGGGTTCCGTAGAAAACTAGGAACCCTTATAGTTTCTCCATGTCCGTCCGTCCGTCCGTCCGTCTTCAAAAATTTTGAGATAATAAGATGAAATTTGGTATACGGCCGTAGATTGATGACCCAAAAACAGAAATGAAAATATTTTTGAAAATAAAAATTTTTTAGACCCCCCTTTCATAAAATGAAAAGTGTTTTCAAAAAAAAAATTTCACCTACACCATTGAGTGGGGTGTCGTTAGAAAGGTCTCCTAAAATGCAACAAAAAATGTAACAGAAATTTTTAATTTTAACCCTTCAATCACGATGTATTTTCTCTCCAAAGTCATTAAAAAAGCGTCCCCCCCCCCCTCTATTTTCTAAACTATCAATTTAAAAAATCTGAAAAAATTCCAGAATGTAGCTTTTAATTAGTACTTTCACTGAAAATTATAACGAACATTGTCAAAAATATTTTGGACCCCCCTTTCATAGACTGAAAATTGAACTTACATTTTTTTCCCCACTTACCCTATTAAGTGGGGTGTCATTTAATAGGTCTCGTAAAATGCAATAAAAAACGTCAAATGACTTTTTGATTTTAACCCTTCAGTCGCGATATATTTGCTTTTTAATGTCGCTGTCAGAGCGTCCCCCCCCTCTATTTTCTAAACTATCGATTCAAAAAATCTGAAAAAAATCAGAATGTAGCTTTTAATTAGTACTTTCACTGAAAATTATAACGAACATTGTCAAAAATATTTTGGACCCCCTTTTCATAGATTGAAAAGTGAACTCACATTTTTTTCATTAACCCCATTGAGTGGGGTGTCATTTGATAGGTCTCCTAAAATGCAATAATAAAAGTCAAATGACTTTTTGATTTTAACCCTTCGGTCACGAAAATTTTGAAAAAAACTCTTTTTTTTATAAATCGTAGTGGGAATGACTACGGAACCCTATCATGTGCGTGCCCAACAAGCACTTGCCCGTTTTATTTAGTTAACTTGCAGTAATATTTGGCATAAATTCCACTCTTCAGTTTTTTTTATTTTAGTACATTTTTGAAAATGCATTTTACCTTATCGGAATAGAATAACTCTTCGAAAAAAAATCGTAGATAACTCGGTGATCCTGCGATGTTTTTGTCACGTTAAGCCCTTTCGAATGAGCCCTCACTCAACGATTTCTTTGCTCCCCCCTCCCCCCGCGTCCCGGTGATATGCTGGTGGTTGTTTTTGTGGTTAAATAAAATAGATTTAGTGATCCCATTGTATCTCTATAAATTTTAACCTTATATTTCAAACCATTCAAAAGTTATTTAGGTGGCCCCAAACTTTTGGAAGGCACTGTATGCTATATTATAGAAAATGTTTCAAACAAAAGTTACTTATTTTCCCCCGTTAATTAAGCCGCGGTCACATTAGGCTGGTTTACCAGCGCTGCTTTACCAGCGCTGATAGCAGCCGACTAGCAGCGTAGTGTGAACCTAGTACCAGCCGCTGCTTTACCAGCCGGCTGGTGATTTTAGCAGCCGCTGGTAAAGTAGCGCATGTCCAACTTTACCAGCCGATCACGTGACTCCGTTCTCACCTTCTATTGGCTGGCACTAACCTACTTTAATTAATTACTTTTAATTTGTTCATAGACAAACTATTATTATACAAAATTATTTTTGTACAAAATATTCTACTATATTTAATAAACGACATAATAAGCTAGGAAAATCATTATTTATTTAAAAAAACAGTATAGTTAATTAATTAATTTGATAACGAAAAATAATAAATAATACCTACATTAATTAAGTTACTATTTATTAATATACATATATTAATTTAGTTAATTAAACGATACAGGTAAAGAAGACATATTCTCAGAACTGTCACAATTTAAAATACTATGTGAATCGACAACAAACCATTGGTTACTATGGTTACTACAGCTATAGTAGCGCTGGTAAACCAGCCGAATGAAAAATGTAGTGTGAACCCTTACCAGCCGCTGGTTGCTGGTGCTCCTACCAGCGCTGGTAAAGTAGCGCTGGTAAACCAGCCTAATGTGACCGCGGCTTTACGGATCTGTAACAAAAAATATAGATTTGGATTTGAAAAAGAAAAGTGAACCTGAAAACTCATCAAGGTAAACCTTTAATGTCAAAATTTAGCCCCCTTAAACCATGAAACATTTGTCTGAAAATTCGTTATTTTGGAAATATTCCGCTGTAAAGTCTTAAAAAAACACCCGGTATATTATATATAGTAAAGTGACCAGTGAAGTACATGACGAAATAAAAATCAGCCTTTGTTGTTTAATCTTTCCAACACAGCATCCAATCAAACGGTTTGAGTTGTTCACTACCACAAGTAGATCCTACTACTACATCTTTTTCTTATTTATATTTACCGAACACTCGAGCAGTGTTGCACTGCTGAGAAAGATATTACAGTTTTTATTACCCATCGCGGACACCGGTCGTCACCCATGTACTATATACAGGATGTTGAAAAAATATAGATACACCTGGATAAGTCGACAGGGTGGAATTATCAGGAAAAATGATCCAGCCAAAAATGTTAGCATTTTTTCCCATCGATGTCAGTTGTGGGGGAGGATCTGCCCCTGGGGGGAACGCTCCCCCCTTCGTATTTTTTAAATGGAAACCTATTTTATAACAGATTTTTATTCCCCCCACTTTTTATGTTATTTTCTCGAAAATATCGATTTTACCTCCTAAAAACTTCTGACATGATACTTTTTTGTCTCATCTTGATATAGTGGGAGCCGACTTTTTTCAACACCCTGTATACAACAGTGTTACCAACATCTACCTTCTCACTCTTCCTGAATAGTGGCTCTCTAGGAAGATTTCGTCGTTTTCTATTGTCCCTTAGCTGTAGGCATCGATTCGTATTTTGTACAAAATTTTATTGAAATGGAATTTTACATTGAGTTTTTATAAAAATATGCTATTGAATGGATAAATATTTATTCGGGGTTTTTGTAATAGACTTTGGAAAGTTTAATTCGGTTTAGTTTTCATAGTTTTTTAGTTACAAGTTTTTCGGAATAAGGTCAGATTGTAATACTGATAATTTTTGTAAAAATGTTCAAATTTGATTTTAAGGTACCAGTCTTGAACGCTTTTTCTGGGGGGGGGGGGGGTACTTTTTTGTAATTCTCATGAACACATGTTACTAATAAAATAACTAGTTCGTTATTTTAAATAAATTTAATTATCAAAATCCGCAAATATATTGTAGTTTGTTTTATTTTGTATATGTATTTTTATCCAGTAATGAACAAAGTAAAATCACTTTTTAAAGATTACAAAATGATTAGTATTTCTTCACAAACGTTATAAAATAAATAGTCGTAAAATTTAAAACAATGTAAAGCATTTACATAAGAAAATACACTTTTCTTGATAGTGTGGCCGAACCGCACTATTTTTAAACAAAATTATTAATTATCATCAAATAATAAGACAGTTAAATGTATATAGATCCAGTAATGGCAGTAATCAAATATCAAAAAAAATCTAATTCAGTACGTATTTAATTTAAAAACTGGGGTTTTGTTCAAGATTGGTATCAAATCATAAGTTTTCTATGAATTTCTTTGCTTTTCTATTTGAAAAATAATCTCGACGAATATAAGTTTTTTTTTAGATTTGAAATCCTAAGAAAACAATCAATTTTTATAGAAAATGCAAATCTCAAGTAAAAAAGAATACATATTATTATTTTGTTTGTTTTGTCAAAAATACAATATGAGAAGAATTTGTGTTGGCAATAAAATAAATCGTTATTTATTTAAAGCATTTACAGACTAAAAATTTTAATATAAATGTTATAATGTTTCATTTTAAATGGCCCATTATAATTTGTATTGTTTTATTCAACAGTTAATTATCATAATATGCTTAGTGTCCTTGTAATGCAGTAAAATTCTTTACAATTATTGTTGACAGTTTTTTTGTACAAAGAAAATGATTCAAAATTTTGAATTTTCATACATTTTTCATACCCAGTTTCCTAAATATATTTCAAGATTTAACGGGACCTCTTGTCAGTATGAATCCTAGTTATAGAAGTTTCCCATTTAACCAAATTTTACTGTACATAGTATAAAACAGGGGTCCCAAACCTTTTTTCTACATCGACCTCTTTTAAAAGAATAAATTTCTTTATAGACCTCCTTACAACAGAAAAATTTATGATATACCCCTGGAATACTATAGACCCTTTTTAAACTTCCATAGACCCCAAGGGGTCCACTTGGACCCCTTTAGGAATCCCTGGTATAAAACAAAATCCCTCGTTGCGTTTGTCTGTCTGTATGCATGATTTTATCAGTTACTACTGAACAGATTTTATTTTGATTTTCACTAATGGATAGAGTACCTCACAGGGAAAATTTAGATGTATAATATGTAATTTAATAGGTTTAGTACAGATTAAATTTATATCCCCGATTAACACTAGTTCAAATGCGCTTGTATATTACATTATAATATATATTATTAATGTATAGAACATTAAACATTCCGTTTATTAGATACAGTACGTTTACAAAATCCTTGTAACACAAAACTTTGGGCCCTTGATTGGGGTTGTTCCGGGGCAAACTTTGCTAGGGTGTTTTCAGGAAATATACATCTTGGCATGTTTTAATCAGTGTTTAAATTTGGCACCTCATAAATTTTTCCTAATTTTACAGAAGTAAAAAATTCTACGTTTCAAGAAATCGATTTTCTTTTTTTTGCATTTTTGGAAGCTGCTACAACGGCAGAAGAACTATTATATGGCCCATTGATAGATGACTCGGTGTAAATAATTAAATAATACGTATTACTTTACGTAAATTGAGTGTAAAACTTTAAATGCGTTTTTCTCAAATCTATGTTTTTTGAACTGGTGACCACTGTAGCTCGAAAACCGCTCGGTACATTTTAATGAAATTTATACAGCTTTTTGAAAACATGAAAAACTAGTGCCTGATCGCAGGATTTTTGTTTTGCTTTTAATTTCGATTTGTTATTAACAATTAACTGTTGGTTTTTTTCCCGAAAATCTGGAAAAAAATGATCTTCTTGATGACGTCACAAGTAAGCAAACCTAATCAATAACTAACCTTGGGATTTGACCGTACGATCCACGATTCGTACCGTCAAATCTCCTGACAACCACTGCAAACTTAAATGAAACAGACTATAATAAAAAATGTTTTTACAGCTGTTTTTTATAGTGTATTAATATTTCTTCCTTTTTTGCGTATAAAGTAAGAGCGTTTTATTTTTGCAAAATATATAGATGTATGTAGTATGTACATATGTGTCAACAATAAATATAAATTAAGTAAATAAAAAATAGATGAAAAACGTGGCTGATTAAAACAAATTTCAACGAATAAAAACAACGTACCCGTAAATTTCACTTGTTTCATGGAACTTTGTTGGTATACTCTTGCTTAGAATGTGCAAATGTAAACGTTTTTATATACGCAATAAGAACATTCTAACGTGCACGTAGATACTGTAAGTATATTTTGTAATTACATACATACTGCGATATATATATGCAACTGTATATTTTCAATGTGGATTATTTTTTATATGAAACGTATTATTTTAATTAAACAAACAATTGTTACCTCGGAGGATCGCGATAATTATGAAAGAAATATATACTGTTTTTTAATTTTTTTTTGTTGCATTAGATTAATTATATTATGTAACAAAAATAACTACGTATGTATTTATTTATATGAAATATCGCACTATAGAAAAAAGAACGGATAGATTTCTTTAAAACTTAATATAATAAAGAATACACGGAAAAAATATTGTAATAAAAATTACTATGCTTTAAAGTACTGGAAGGGCGGTTCAGTATTATGGTAAAAATTGCAATGTTATTATGCAGTATTATGGTAAAAATTGCAATGTTCATTAAAATTTTTATTAGAATATTAGTAAAATTGTAGAGATTACAAATTACATTTTACTATAATATTAATAAAAATTTTAATGAACATTGCAATTTTTACCATAATACAGAACCGTCCTTCCAGTACCATAATAAAATAGTAATTTTTATTACAATATTTTTTCCGTGTATATAAATAATAAGATTTATATTTAAAAAAAATTACAAAATTTTAAGGTCAATAAGAAAATTATTTAAGAGATATTAACCCGCGAGCACTCGCGCTATGAGCATTTCCCTCACGGTGAATTTCAAATTCCCGCCTTTTATTGATTTATTTATCTATGGTCGTCGCTTGCCCAATAGCTGAGTTTTATACTTCCCCCGTCCCGCGCATAACGGTTTTTTTTATCTTGGTGTGCATCAATCGCTCAATGGAGGTGGTTTGTTTAGCCGGGTCACGACACGCGGCATTTTGCTCATCGCGCGAGTTACAACGTAAGTATTATTTTTTAGTTGGTTTTTATGCACATAAAAAAAATTACTTTGTGTGACATATGTAAAGCTAGTGCATTTGATGAAGATTAATGTTTTATTGTTCACTCCTTAATTTTTTTGACTAAAGTTATTTTTTTTTAGTTTATACCAAAAGTGCACTTAAGAAATGCCAATTTAGTTCCTGAATTTGTTATTAAAATATTATAGTATAACGAATGTTATATATTAAAAACAAATATTTGATTTGATTTTACACGATTGTTTTATTATATTTTAACAGTAATATAAATAAATATACTATAATTTATGTACTTTTTGGTTATTTGTAAAACGTGAGCAAAATGCTCTATACGCGAGTGCTCGTGTAAGTTTTAAAGGCGCGAGTGCTCGCGGGTTAAATAAACAAATTAACATGCATTCTTATGAGAACTGCATAATGACATGAGACATGACAGGAATTTTCAAAGTGATGAAAATTAGTATACACATTCTTTATTCATTTACAAAGATATATGTAAATTTTCAGAATGATTAGTGTGTGAAAAAAGGGAGATAGGCGCATCTAGAGACACACCAATCCGAAAAATATACTTTGCTATTAACCCATTCACGTCCACCGTACACGTTTGTGTACATCTCATTTTATAATTAGTGCTGCTGTTTATGGATATTAATTCACAATATTTCCTTAAAAATCAGTTGGTAGAAGTGCAACAAACAAAATCTGTTAACGTTATTAGTTTCATAAGTGTTTAAACGTGTTTTAGTTGTTCTGAATTATTTTTATATAAAAAGAGGTACGTGGTATGCTAATATATTTTATCCAAATAGAGCATGTGATTTCGAATTTTGTTCAAATCATATGAAATAACTTAAATACATATAACATGACTTTTAAATGAAATTTACTTCATATCTGCCCAATTTACTCGCTTGAGTACACACAGTGTTATTTTTTTTTCTAAATATTAAAAAAAAAGTTTGTGTTGTATTGTATATTTAGTTAAATATATTGAATATGTACTTAATTTCATTAAAAAAATATTTTGCATGTTTTTGTTTTCTTTTGGGCGTTAATGCATTAATACGGCCAAGACTGGTGCCACTATCTTCTACACATCAGGTCAAAAATCATACATTTTTTTACATTTTATTACAAGAGTTCTCAACCTTTTTTGCACGTAGGCCCCTTTTAAAGGAATGACAAAGTTCATTAACCCCTCATGTCATTATTTGTGAATTAAAAATTGTAAATTACCTTTTTTTAAACTCTGGAATTGCTTAAAAAACATCGAAATTCAAAACATACAAATTTCCCATAGACTGCTTTCAAACTTCCATAGAACCTCAGGGGGTCCACATAAACAGCTGTTTTAAAATATGTAAAAAAAACTATAGATAATTTTTAATTAAATTTTTTAATACAATTTTTTTAACATTGTTAAAACTTGCTTTGTGCTATACAAATGATAAAACGAAATGTTTCCAAAAATAGTACAAATAATCCTTTTGATGAGTATCCATAATTGAATATAAAATTAAATTGTATAGCATTCAGTAACTATCTAGTTAAATTATGATAATAAAAGAGAATTTTACTTCATATACGTATCCATTCTATAGACAGCCTTATATTTCGTAACTTTTAGGAAAATGATTATTATGGATGCTAGGTTTCCTTGAAATTGGATTAGGGATTTCATACAACATACAAAGTTCTGTATGAATCACATTCTAAGATTCTGTTCGTATATTTCAATATGCTATTTATTTATATAAGGTAAATAAATTTACATAATATTATATATCATAAATGTGAATAAATATATTTACATTTTAAATATATTTATATATTTATATTATATATATACATTATATATATGTCTCTTACTAAATATATTCCAGAAACGAAATACATGTATGTGCAAAGAATTTATAGATGTACATTTATTTTACCTTATTTTGACTGTTTTTTCCAGATACATTTTAAAAAAAATATTTATTTTATAAAAATGATCATACCGGGTGTCCCAGATAACTTTTCCAGCATGGGGATCTCAGTATCTATAAGAGATACAGGTTTGGTTAAATGAGATCAATTATTTGTAAGAAAGAGGTGAGTATTACTACACAAAAAAATATTCATAATTCTTTCTGATTTAGGCGGTATACCCAAAAAAACTAAAAATTCGGAATTTCTTTAAATAGCTATAACTTTTTTGTCAAAGAAGATAGGTATTTTTACTTTCTTATACCAATGTATATGAAATATACATATAGTATAAGTAAGTATAGTAAACGCGATTTTTTTCGAAATCCGGTTTTTGATGGAATTATTAATTTTGACCTTCCCTGAATCCATTCTGACTATTTTCGCCATGATGTCTGTGTGTCTGTCGGTCTGTCTGTCTGTCTGTCTGTAGACGCTGTAACTCAAATACGACAAATCGTAGAAAGGTGGAATTTTATACTTAAGATTGATTTTTGCCTGGGAAGAAAACCTCCTATTTTTGAAAACGATCATTCAACCGGAAACGGATGTTTACCTACATCGATTTTTGAATTTTTCGAATTACACTGAAACAGTGCAAATTAGAGAAAAATGGCCAAGTTGAAAATTGTAGGTAATATTATTATCTATAATTTATGTTCTATTCATTTTTTCGAAAAAAACAAATTTAATTTTTTTTTTTTTTTTACTAAGTATTCGATTTTAAGTACATTTCAAATGGTTCATAACAGAGAAGAAATATCTGCCATGAGTGTCATGGGACTTTCTTATACGTATTACAGAGACTGTACGTGTTTGTCATAGGTACCATGGGTCTTTCTTATACGTAATATTGAGAATAAACACTGTACACTCTATTTCATTTAGTTTGCAGTGGTCACCTGGTGTCTTGACGGTATGAGTCGTGATCCGCACGGTCAAATCACCCGACAACCAGTATAGATTATTCTAAATAATTATTTAAAAAAAATCTTTCTGGCTAAATCATAACTGTTGGAAAAAAATGTATGGGGAATAAATTATAGATAATAACATACTCGACATTTCTTATCTAAAACATTTTTGTCTTACTTAAAAAAATTAAAACAATGACAAGAGTAAACATCCGTTTCCGGTTTAGTGATCGTTGTAAAAATTAAGTGGTTGTCTTCCCAAATGAAAGTTTATTATAAATATAAGATTACACCCTTCCATCATCAGTCGTTTAGGAGTTATGGTATTTTTACTTTCTTATACCAATGTATATGAAATATACATATAGTATAAGTAAGTATAGTAAACGCGATTTTTTTCGAAATCCGGTTTTTGATGGAATTATTAATTTTGACCTTCCCTGAATCCATTCTGACTATTTTCGCCATGATGTCTGTGTGTCTGTCGGTCTGTCTGTCTGTCTGTCTGTAGACGCTGTAACTCAAATACGACAAATCGTAGAAAGGTGGAATTTTATACTTAAGATTGATTTTTGCCTGGGAAGAAAACCTCCTATTTTTGAAAACGATCATTCAACCGGAAACGGATGTTTACCTACATCGATTTTTGAATTTTTCGAATTACACTGAAACAGTGCAAATTAGAGAAAAATGGCCAAGTTGAAAATTGTAGGTAATATTATTATCTATAATTTATGTTCTATTCATTTTTTCGAAAAAAACAAATTTAATTTTTTTTTTTTTTTTACTAAGTATTCGATTTTAAGTACATTTCAAATGGTTCATAACAGAGAAGAAATATCTGCCATGAGTGTCATGGGACTTTCTTATACGTATTACAGAGACTGTACGTGTTTGTCATAGGTACCATGGGTCTTTCTTATACGTAATATTGAGAATAAACACTGTACACTCTATTTCATTTAGTTTGCAGTGGTCACCTGGTGTCTTGACGGTATGAGTCGTGATCCGCACGGTCAAATCACCCGACAACCAGTATAGATTATTCTAAATAATTATTTAAAAAAAATCTTTCTGGCTAAATCATAACTGTTGGAAAAAAATGTATGGGGAATAAATTATAGATAATAACATACTCGACATTTCTTATCTAAAACATTTTTGTCTTACTTAAAAAAATTAAAACAATGATAAGAGTAAACATCCGTTTCCGGTTTAGTGATCGTTGTAAAAATTAAGTGGTTGTCTTCCCAAATGAAAGTTTATTATAAATATAAGATTACACCCTTCCATCATCAGTCGTTTAGGAGTTATGGTATTTTTACTTTCTTATACCAATGTATATGAAATATACATATAGTATAAGTAAGTATAGTAAACGCGATTTTTTTCGAAATCCGGTTTTTGATGGAATTATTAATTTTGACCTTCCCTGAATCCATTCTGACTATTTTCGCCATGATGTCTGTGTGTCTGTCGGTCTGTCGGTCTGTCTGTCTGTCTGTCTGTCTGTAGACGCTGTAACTCAAATACGACAAATCGTAGAAAGGTGGAATTTTATACTTAAGATTGATTTTTGCCTGGGAAGAAAACCTCCTATTTTTGAAAACGATCATTCAACCGGAAACGGATGTTTACCTACATCGATTTTTGAATTTTTCGAATTACACTGAAACAGTGCAAATTAGAGAAAAATGGCCAAGTTGAAAATTGTAGGTAATATTATTATCTATAATTTATGTTCTATTCATTTTTTCGAAAAAAAAACAAATTTAATTTTTTTTTTTTTTTTACTAAGTATTCGATTTTAAGTACATTTCAAATGGTTCATAACAGAGAAGAAATATCTGCCATGAGTGTCATGGGACTTTCTTATACGTATTACAGAGACTGTACGTGTTTGTCATAGGTACCATGGGTCTTTCTTATACGTAATATTGAGAATAAACACTGTACACTCTATTTCATTTAGTTTGCAGTGGTCACCTGGTGTCTTGACGGTATGAGTCGTGATCCGCACGGTCAAATCACCCGACAACCAGTATAGATTATTCTAAATAATTATTTAAAAAAAATCTTTCTGGCTAAATCATAACTGTTGGAAAAAAATGTATGGGGAATAAATTATAGATAATAACATACTCGACATTTCTTATCTAAAACATTTTTGTCTTACTTAAAAAAATTAAAACAATGACAAGAGTAAACATCCGTTTCCGGTTTAGTGATCGTTGTAAAAATTAAGTGGTTGTCTTCCCAAATGAAAGTTTATTATAAATATAAGATTACACCCTTCCATCATCAGTCGTTTAGGAGTTATGGTATTTTTACTTTCTTATACCAATGTATATGAAATATACATATAGTATAAGTAAGTATAGTAAACGCGATTTTTTTCGAAATCCGGTTTTTGATGGAATTATTAATTTTGACCTTCCCTGAATCCATTCTGACTATTTTCGCCATGATGTCTGTGTGTTTGTCGGTCTGTCTGTCTGTCTGTCTGTCTGTAGACGCTGTAACTCAAATACGACAAATCGTAGAAAGGTGGAATTTTATACTTAAGATTGATTTTTGCCTGGGAAGAAAACCTCCTATTTTTGAAAACGATCATTCAACCGGAAACGGATGTTTACCTACATCGATTTTTGAATTTTTCGAATTACACTGAAACAGTGCAAATTAGAGAAAAATGGCCAAGTTGAAAATTGTAGGTAATATTATTATCTATAATTTGATCACGTACACTGTTTACTGTCATTATTATGTATAAGAAAGTCCTGTGGCACACGGCAGATTATTTGTAGACGGTTTCTCAAAGCACTTTTTGTGTAGAATCGATTGGTGTATTTAGATTTTTTATATCACTTTTAGTTTCCGAGTTATGAGCCCTAACTTTAGTTTTTCTTATGGGCCACTAAGTTGGCTATGGTATATTTGAACGTGTTTTTTAGTCTACTTTACAACGATATGTCACTTGCTATATTTATTATTGAAAAAAAGTCGAAATACTAAATATCAGTGATATTTAAAAAGTATTTTATTACAAACTTTTAAGTGAGCCATGAAAAACAAAAATTCTAAACAAAAATCACAATAATAACAATCAAAATAACAAATGAATATTTGAAACAATGAACTATTTGAAAAAATATATTATAATTTTTTTTCGATAATAAATATGGCAAGTGATACATCGTTTTAAAGTAGAGTAAAAAACACGTTCAAATATGCCATAGCCAACTTAGCGGCCCATAAGAAAAACTGAAGTTAGGGCTTGTATCTCGGAAACTAAAAGTGATATTAAAAATCTAAATACACCAATCAATTCTACACAAAAAAGTGCTTTAAGAAACCGCAAACAAAAAGTACCTATCTAGTTTAACAAAAAAGTTATAGCCATTTAAAGAAATTCCGAATTTTCAGTTTTTTGGGTATACCGCCTAAACCACATACAATTATGAATATTTTTATGTGTAGTAATACTCACCCCTTTCTTACAAATAATTCATCTCATTTAACCAAACTTGTATCTCTTATAGATACTGAAATCCCATGCTGGAAAAGTTATCTGGGACACCCGGTATATGTAGTATATTTTTTTCTATATTTAACAATATATATTTTCCCAAAATAATGCCAAATCATTACAGAGAAGAATTATCTGTCATGACAGTCATGAGTGTCATGGGACTTTCTTATACGTATTACAAATAATGATTCTAATTAATTATTTAAAAAAATTCATTTTTTTTTTCAAGGTAATTCGAAAATTCCAAAATTGACTAGAATAAACATCTGTTTCCGGTTTAGTAATTACGTTCAAAAAAATTAATTTTATTCAAAATGTATAGAGAATATTATTTTCTATAAATTATGTCCCATTCAATTTATTATATTTTTTCATTAGTTTGTCAGAAATACTTATGGTTTAATAAAATAAGAATCACTTACAACTTACACTGTTTACTGTCAGTTATACGTATAAGAAAGTCCCGTGGTTTTCATGGCAGATATTTTTATTTTAAGTAGCATATCTTCGAAGTTCAAAGTCACATAAAATTTATATGGGGCCACCTCGGGAGTGTACTTTTTCAAATAAACAAAAATTCGTCCAAATCGGTGCATACATAAAAAATATATAAAGCCTCGGTTAAGAATGTAATAATAGTATTAAACGAGTCCGACGACGTACATGAAGCCATATATGAAAAAAATTGGACCACTAAGTTGGCTATAGCATATTTGAACGTGTTTTTTACTCTACTTTTCAACGATATGTCACTTGCCATACTTATTATCGAAAACAAAATTATAATGTATTTTTTTAAATAGTTCATTGTTTAAAAATATTCATTTGTTATTTTCATTGTTGTTATTGTGATGTTTGTTTTTCATGGCTTACTTAAATGTTTGTAATAAAATACTTCATATATATCACTGGTATTTAGTATTTTGACTTTTTTTCGATAATAAGTATAGCATCCCGGGAAAAAATGATAAGATATTAGCATATATTATAAGATCCAATTGGTCAGATATGATGAGATATGCTTGGATCCTGATTTTGGCACGATCCAAGAACGCATTATAATATATTGTAATATATTGCAAGATATAGTTATATATTATAATATATACTAATGTCTTCTTGGATCGTGCCAAAATCAGGATCCAAGCATATCTTGACATATATTACAATATATTAGCATACATTAGTATATATGTTAATATACAAGTATATCTCGACATATATAACAATATATTAGCATATCTGTTAATATATTTGTATATCTTGGCATATCTAAAAATATATTATAATATCTTATAATACATGCATAGGGGGGGGGGGGGTATCCATCTATTATCTATCCCAATACTACAGAATCGTCCAACCAGGGAAAACTCGTACTGAATCTATAATCAAATGTCACATATATTATATAATTAAATAAACATATAGCAGCTTCATTTACTTACGTCCGTATTAACTTACTTGAATGCACCTATGTAAACATTAGAGTTCGTTGGTTGCTTATATACTGATTCAAAGTGAAATCACACTGCTAGTGAGAGGCAAGTTACACCAACTTTTACGAACATGGTATGTATAGCTATTACATATATACAACATACTCGAATATTATTTAATCAATTAAAAAAAATAATCCATATGCGTATTAAGTAATATTTGAGGCCCGTATTAATAAAATAAAAAAATATATACAAAAACTGTATAGAAATATTGTGACTATTATAGAAATCCAAAATATATGTATGTATAGTATATAAATGAAGAAAACCATGTGACATTTGCTTATTAAATATTCTTTTAAAGTAATTTTCAGTTCTTCAACAGACGGATCTATTATAGATTTAGGAATTTTATTGAAAATTTTAATTGTATTGTTAACTACATTTCTATTGACAATTTGTTTACGTGTTTGAATAGATTTCATATTGTGTTTGTTTCTATGTTGTAATTATGGTCATTTATATTACATAAATCAGATTTTTTTTTTTGGTGAATAACTCATTTTCTAATAAATTAATACCTATCGATTATATTTAAAAATTTGTATTATATAAGCAGTGGACGGCAGTGTTCCCTGGGTCATATATGGCCATAATACGAAGACATTTATTTTGTATTTTGAGTATGTTATAGGTATGAGAAGAGAAGCACAAAAATAAAATTCCATATCTAATAATTAAATGTATATTTAATTATTAGATATGGATTTTGGCTGTAACGCAGTTTATATTTCTCTTACAAGTTAAATTTCGCTCTATTAATATCACTAAAAATTGTATTTTTTGAGAAATTATCACACCTGACTGGTGTGATTATAGAATTCAGTGATTATAATTTCAAAGATGTATTCATCAATGTTTGTATAAAAATTGTCAACACAAGTTGTAGAATTTTTAAGATAAATGCGTGGGAACATCATTTTCAAAAAAAAGTTCCACCAAAAATATTCACTACCTATTTTAAAATTTGATGAATGTACTTTTTAGAAAACAACATATCTCAAAAACTATTAAAAATAGAGTAAAACTAAAAGATATTAGTTTTGTAGAGAAATGCATAAAATTTATTTTAAAAAATATTTCACTGTCCAAAATTTTGTTTAAATATTTTTGTTCTTAATTTATAAAATTATATTGAAAATTTGGGTGATATACCAACTGTGAATTTTTAAAACAGAAATATATGTTACTTATAACTTTATCATTCCTGATTATATGGGCAATTCTAAATAAAATTTACTTATTTCGTGAAATCAGAATATATATACAAAACTATACAAATAACGCGAGTGCAATATTAAATTCAAGTCAAGTGAACATTAGAAAAAAGAATGGTTGATATTTGAATTTTTTATATTTATTATTATTAATTTAATATTATTAAAATTCGTTGCTTATTTTGTTAATGTATAATAGCAATGCCAACATCAGGGAGGGAGACTGGGCTACCGCCCGGGATGCCAGTTCAGAAGGAGCAGTGGACAGTTACATGGAGAAAAATTTGGCTTATATTCTAGTCAAAATTTTTTCTCTTTAATCTGATTTTACCGTTTCAGAGTATTTAAAAAATTTGTATTCCATTTCTTCAGAATTCATTGCGATATAAATATAAAATTTGATAATCGTTTTAGTATAAATACGTGCTATCGATTTACAGTATCAAGTAATGATTATTTAGACTAAAGAAGTGTGGGGCCAGCGACCTTTTGATTTTTATTCAGTATTTATTTGTTCTTAACCCTTAATTACTCGCGTGAAATACCGTAACACAGTTACTCGCGTGGTGTATTTTATACACCACAAAAAAAGCTAGTTTTTGGGAATTTTGAAGGTATTATATTAATTTTTTTGCCCAATTCATATTATGTAGGTAGGTACTATTTTTGAGAAACTAAGAATTTTTTTTTAAATTAAACCAACTAAAAATAAAGGATTAGAAAGAAAAACAAACTAAAATAGATCTAAAAAAGTACACAAATTTTTTTGCTGTTCGATTTATTGCAAGATGAATAATGAACAGTTTTATTTTTATTGGTAATTTTTTTAATTTTTCTCTTTTGACAAGATGTCTTCCATCAGCAGCATCACTATTGATTTCAAAAACGCGGTTCTTCGCTTAGGATGCTGCTATTTGTACGTCAATACCATCTGCATTTAATAAGTAAAAAATTAGTACAAACTGCTACAATCCTCAAATTTTTACTGCCGGATTATTATCACCATTGATATTGGTCAAATGTAATATTTTGTTATAACAAATGTTAATCATTTAATAAATTGATTAATTTAAAAAAGTAACAGCCACTTTATTTACAAATACTTTACCACCAGAAAAGATATGATAATATATTAGCAGATATACCAATATATATATATATATATATATATATATATATATATATATATATATATATATATATATATATATATATATATATATATATATATATATATATATATATATATAACAATATATTTTCGCATCTGAGGGCTGATATATATTAAGATATTATTATATATTATCAGATATGTCCATATATTAATATATATTACAATATATTCTTGGCTATGATAACTCAAAAAATAAAATTTATTAAGATATAATAATACATTAGCAGATATATCTATATATAATAATATATTACAATATATTCTAAGCTAAGCAAACTTATTTCAAAATAATATTATTAAGATATCATAATATATTAGCAGATATATCAATATATAAATATATATAACAATATATTCTCGGATCTGAGGGCTGATACATATTAAGATGTTACTATATATCAATATATATAACAATATATTTTCGGATCTGAGGGCCAATATATATTAAGATATTACTATATATTATCAGATATATCTATATATATTAATATATTTTAGGCTCAAAAATTAAGATATTACCATATATAACGAGATGCGAACATATCTTATAATATCTCGTTATATCTTATCATTTTTTCTCGGGATGTGACATATCGTTGTAAAGTAGAATAAAAAAAACACGATCAAATATGCTATAACCAACTTAGTGGCCCTTAAGAAAAACTAAAGTTAGGGATTGTAACTCGGAAACTAAAAGTGATATAAAAAATCTAAATACACAAATCAATTCTACACAAATAAGTGCTTTAAGGGGTTACACACAGTTAGAAGGCCAAAAAAGGGTTGTTTCAAGAATTTTTTAGGAGAAGACTTTTAAATTTATTAATGTAAAAATTTGTACACATATTATGGTAACTTTTATTTGTATTTTAACATTTTTTATTTGTAAAAATAATAATTTCGAAAGCTACTACAGCTGTTCTCCAGGAGGTCCTCTCAAAAAAGGCGCCTTGCGGTGACCACTATATCTCTGGACTGGATCATTTAAAATAAAAAACCCAAACGAATTTCGTTAAAGTAATGTATAATCTTGTACTTAATCGAAGGAATAAGCAAAATAAAAATTTTTCACAAAATGGCGGCTTCTCAAAAAAAAATATCGATTTTCGACAAAAATTTGACCTTAAATTGTTTATAAAAAAATAAATATTTATCGGTGAGATAAAACCTTCGATAAATTACTAAAAAATTTTCTTAAGAAACTTGTGTTAAAATTTGAGATTGATCGGTTCAGCCGTTTCCGAGGAATAGTGGTCACCGACTTTGAAAACGTAGATTTGAGAAAAACGCGCTGCCATGCCGCTCCGACCTCCTACATTCAAACGCTCTGAGACGTCTTTACAAATATGCGTGTAACTTCGAAAATAATCGCCGGATTGACTTGAATTTTTTTTTGTGTGTACTTAAATATATGTACATTACGAAAATGAAATAAAAAAAATATATTTTTTGAAAATTCTGTATGTAACCTCTTAAGAAACCACAAACAAAATGTTCCTATCTACTTTAGTAAAAAAGTTATAGCCATTTAAAGAAATTTTCAGTTTTTTCGGTATACCCCTTTCTTACAAATAATTCATCTCATTTAACCAAACATGTATCTCTTATAGATACTGAGATCCCCATGCTGGAAAAGGACACCCAGTATTAGCGCTACCACTTCGTGGATTGCACTAAAAATATATAATCGAATTTCTACAAGCACTTGAACCGATAAGTCTTTATCCACAATTTAATTATTAATTAAAATACAATGCCTGTACATGTAATTCTACAGGGGGCGTTGATCAACAAGGCTTAGACGATTTAAAAGTTTACCAGATACCGCCTCAGCGACCAAATACAACGCTTCCCCTGTGGACACTCACAGCTAGGGCGCATTGCGTTCTCAATCACGGGAACATTGGGATCACTGCTCCGACAGTCCCTGGAGATAACGTTCGATTGTGTTTCCCGATCACGTACTATGTGTGTTGTGATACGGATCCGTCTTTGTTAAAAACATTAGATGTGTTTGGTGTTTTGCCACTTTGGATTTCTGAATTAGGGAGGTGAAGTTCGATTGTTTTTCCGATAATGTACTCCGTGCGTTGTGATACGGATCCGTCTTTATGTCTTTATTGAAAACATTTGATGTGTTAGCTCTCTTTAGGTTTCTGAATTTGAGATATAAAGTTCGATTGTTTTTCCGATCATGTACTCTGTGTAATGTGAAACGGATCCGTCTTTATTGAAAACATTTGATGTGTTAGCTCTATTTAGGTTTCTGAATTAGTGAGATAAAGTTCGATTGTTTTTCCGATAACGTACTTCGTGTGTTGTGATACGGATCCGTCTTTGTTAAAATCATTTAATGTATTAGCGCATACCGCATCTCCTCAAACTCGAAAAATGCAGTTTTGTGGAAATAGGAATAAATGAAATTATTACAATTTAGGTAAATCAAAATTGTAAAGGTAGTATAGGAAAAGGACTGATACACAGTATTTAATTTAAATATTTCAGTATTCCTGTGATGTTTGAAAAATTGTAACTATTAAAATGCTTAATGATTAAGTATTTAAAAAATAAATAACAAATGTGACATTTTTTTAGAATATGCTAGTTTTGACAGTAGGTACCTACCTACTAGAGATCAGATCGGGCCTTAAAAAAACGGCCCGACCCGGTCCGAAGATATTTTTTTTTTAATTTGCCGACCCGATTTGGTTCCGAAACTTTTTTTTTCGACCCAGTCCAATCCGGTTCGATTTATACTAAGGTCCGATCCGACCCGGTCCAAACGTTACAAACAAAAATCAAGCCCAGTCCGGTCCGATCCGAAATTCGGGTCGGGCTAAATTCGGACCGGATCGTGCTGGCCCGGCCCGAATTGATCTATAATGTTTTCTTATATGTTTTCTTGGTTTGAGAATTCTTTCTACCCGTGTATAAATTATAATTTTGTTAATAACTGTGAATTTTTATTAATTTAACATTAAACTATTAAACTATTAAAAGTAAAAGTTTTGTTTTGAGAAAATAATATTTTTATTTATTCGTAAGGTCCGTCCAGCTCGGTCCGATTTATACTAAGGTAAGATCCGACCCAGTCCGGTCCGATGTATACCAATCCCGGATCGGTCCGAATTGACCCGGTTCAAACGTAACAAACAAGAATTAAGCCCGGTCCGAAATTCGGGCCGGGGTAAATCCGGGCCGGGCCGGGTCGGCCCGGCCCGATCTAATCTCTACTACCTACACGATGTACATTAATGACAATTTTTGGAATCATTCTACATATTTATCTCAAATATGACATTTTTAGAGCTGTGACACTTTTTTGCGGGGGTGCCACCCAAAAAATAAATTAGTAAGTATTACAGTGCAGCATGTTGCAAAATCGCTTCGAACCGGCAAATTGTAAAATTTACAAGAACTTAAGCAAAAATTACAACTTCGTCTTGTAAATCAAGTAAATACAGGGAAAATAAGCAGTAGATACTGTAAACATTGTAATTTTAGCTCATTTTCCTAGCACTTGGCCGGATTCATTAGTAATAGTTTGTAAATTTTACAATTTGCCGGTTCGAAGCGATTTTGCAACATGCCGCACTGTAATACTTACTAATTTCTTTTTTGGGTGGCGATATGAGGTTTCTGAATTGGTTATGTTTACGCAATAGCTAGTAGTATGAAGAATTTTTTTTTTTTAATTTCAAAATGATCGGACCAACATTCTTGAAGGTAAACGTGGGTAAAAATACTGTTTTAAGTAAAACATTTTTCTATCGATGTTTTACAATTTTTTTTTTCTACTTAAAGAAAAGTTAAATTTTACTACACACTCTTATTTTTTTACTTTTTTTTTCTTAAGAAATAAATACCGAAGTTTTGAAAACAAGAAGTCATAATACGACAGACAAATTCAATTTTTCAACTATAAAACTTTTATTAAGAATTGTTTGACAGTTTTTGAGTGAAGACCACTCAAAATAACTTGTTTGTTTTTGTTCAATTTATTTTTACATTTATTTGATAATGTATTTACTTATATATACAAAGTTTTCTTTGAAAATAAAATAATAATCAGTTGCACCGAAAAATACATCCAAGAATTTATAACACAAAAACTTTTGGTTTAGATGTATCAGCACCTAACAGACCCGGCACCAATTTATTCTTCTGTATACTGTACTATAGACACTCGAAAAATATGCGTATCGAATAGACATGGTGCCAGTAACAAAATATCATTGAAATTGTGATTTTATATAATGAAATAGGTTAAAAAGATTCTAAAAAATGTATTTATTTTTATATTAAAAGTGAGATTAATATAATTTTTGTTAAAGTAAAAATTTAAAATACACCAATCCGCCATGTTAAATGGAACACCAATCAGAGCGAATGACGTCACGCATCAGTAAACGTCAAAAGTGATTAACTTTTATTTTAGACAAATATCAATTCCTCTTACAAGATTATTAGGTACATATCTTATTTAAGAACTTATATACTTTGGAATTCATTTTTAACACACAAAATATGTATATAGTGTGACGTCACAACTCTGAAATGTCACCTGCGAACGTTTTGGCGTCAAATTCAAAATTAGTTTTAAAAGAGTCAATTTTTGCGATTAAACCTTTATTTTCTCCAGAAATAAGTATATTTTTGGAAATATGAGACACGTAAGATCATCATACAATTTTTTTTAAATTAGTCACCATGCCTATTACCTACCAGAAATTGGAAAAACATTTGAATAATTTATCATTAAAAATAATAAACGTAGCACATAGGTACCTATCTAAAAAAATAATTAATGAACTTTGAAATAATTGAGTCAGATTTTATGAATAGTAATTTAAATTTTCATTTGTATAAAACCATATTTAACAAAAAATAACTTTCCAACTTTTTTACTCGCCACTTGAAATTATTATTTATCTGCTAAGCCGACCCTGGTACGTATTATATTCATACAAAAGAACAAAAAGTAAAATTGTTAAAGTTTCACGTAAAAAGAAAAAAAACTTTTTGTTTTGTGAAAATCAGTAGCTTATCTTGACTTGTATGGTAAAGTATTCGTATGCAACAGAGTAATAAAAAAACGTCGTGCTTTTTTATATAAACCATATTTGTGTTTATAAATCATTTCATAAATATATACAGCCTTATCACAACATTGGAAAAAATCAGAATTTTACAATAATTCAAAAAATATATATATGTTACCTACCACATAGGTATTCTATAGAATGCCTGAAAATCACCAGGCAATGTATGAAATGAATTTAACTATGCATTTCCTAGGCATTGTATAGACTAGAAATATAAATATAAATAGGGTGAACCAACCAATTTTGGTTCAGGCACAGATATTGGCTTACTTTATGTAATAAAATACTGATTATTTATCTTACTTAATACTGCCCTAATATCTTATAAAATGACTAAATAATATCTAATATTTTTGTGTTTTTTATTTTAACAATTTTAAATCATATACTTAATATTCGTCTCAACTAATATATTATTTTATTTCTTATAACAATAAATAAAAATTATTTCATACTTCGCCTGAAATCGTTAGGCATTGTATAAAATTCCTAGGAATTATATAGAATGCCTGAATTACATACTTTGCCGGTAACATATATATTTAAACTGGATAGTGAACAATTGTCTGTCATCAATGATAGGGGAGATTGGGGCTAATTAAAAAAATATATATGTCGAAAGTATCAATGTGCAAATTCTATTTAATTAAATAATATGTTTAATTGGATTTTAAATGTTTAAAATCAACAGCACATTTTATGTAGGTTTGATCCAATAATACAAGGTCTGATCGACAGTTCATTTGTTTTATACTGTGACGTCATCGACAAGATTTTTTTAAATAACAAATTTGTGACAAACGAAATGTAAATAAATAAACGACCATTAATACTGTTTACATAATAGTTTATTACTGTTTTAATTATCGCAATTATTTTGAAGTAAAACATTTATATTTTCTTGTCGATGTAATACGTCATCGACATGAAATTTATATAAAATGGCGACTGTCAAAATATCCACAGCAGACTTATGTGTATGACTCTAGAAAATATAATATGAAAATAAATTTAATTACTTATTATACACAATTCATTCAAATATTGTCCATAATATTACTTATCCTACTTACAAATTTTTGTCTCATTTTGATCTGGTTTATTTTTATTTTAAAACCCGTCTTCTTAATTGTACTTAATATAAATCAAGATATTTTAAATTAAGACATGTTTCTTACGTTATATTAAGGTATAATATTAATTTATTTTTTTGATTTTATATGTGAAAGGAGAAAGGGATGGGGTAACATATGTATGTATTTACAGTTTTTTTTTAAATTAATTTATATTAGGTATATACAGTTAAAGAATTAAATAAATTTAAGTGAAATTGTTTCCATGAAAAATAATTAAAATTGTTGTTTATTTAGTTATTTAAGGTTTTTTCCCAATTTCTTGTATTCTTTTAGTTGACATATCTTTGATAAATTGAAGTTTGATGCATGAAATTTTACGAAAAAATTTTGAATTTTAGATTCGGTTGAAAGTATGTTTTTTATATAGAAAATGATGTGAAAAGTTGATGTTTTCAAGCCGCAGGTCTGTATCTCTAACCGTTCTCGAGATATGACCATTTAAAGTTTTATTTTTTTCAAAATTTTGCGTAAAAATGACCATAACTTTTGAACGTGTGGTCGGATTTGATTTTTGTTGACAGATTTGAAATCAGCGTGCCAAAATCTATATAATGACATGTATAATACATCAAAACTCGACAAAAAAAATTCGCGAAAAATTGAAAAAATTCTAAGGGGTATACCTTAAAAAAATGTCGATTTTTGACCAAATTTTTTTTGTCGAGTTACGAAGTATTATACATACCATTATATAGATTTTCACACGCTGATTCCAAATTTGTCAACAAAAATTAAATCCGACCACACGTTCAAAAGTTACAGCCATTTTTCTCAAAAATTTTGAAAAAATCACAACTTTAAGAGGCCATATCTCGAGAACGGTTTGAGGTACAGACCTGCGGTTTGAAAATTTCAACTTTTCACGTCATTTTCTATATAAAAAACATACTTTTAACAAAATCTAAAATTAAAATTTTTTTATTAAATTTCATGTATCAAATTTCAATTTGTCGCAGAAATAAAGCGCTGTATGCCTCATTCACACGGTTAAAAATGAAACTTATTTTGTTTTCATTACCCATACAAATTAAATAAATAAAGCTTAACACATTAAATTAATAGTAAAACGTATTATTTTGACGCATAAACCTTTACTAAACACTAACTTGTACGTTAAACTAACTTGTACGCATTTCTCTTATACATATACACATCGCTCTCTCATTCATATATACACTCTCCTTAACGTTTTATCTCAAAAACCTGTCGTGTTTGAAATTATTCCAATTAACTAACTTGTTCGCATTAATATTTATTTCTCTTATACATATACTCGTCGCTCTCTCATCCATATACACACACTCTCTTTAACGTTTTATCTTAAAAACCTGTCGTATTTGAAATTATTCCAATTAACTAGCTTGTTTATAATAAAATATGTAACCGAATAAAAAATGTTATAATAATATTTTTATTTTGTTTTAATTACACGCCACTGATAAAAACAATCTTTACAAGTAAACGTCAACATTCTTGATCACATTTGTCGTACCTACCTTCAGATGTTTGTTTGTAGAACAATCGACGATTGCGTTTTCTTCCATTAACTTTATTTGGTGGTTTTTATTGACACCTGCCCCACAAAACGACAGAAAATAATTGGGGTAATTGTGTAAAGCCAGATCTGAAAACACTAATTGGATTTTAAAAACAAGTTGATATACATGTTTGTTTTTCTTTGGTTATCCTTAATTTACCAAACGGTCGTTTATTTTGTCATTTGTTTATTTGGTCTGCGAAAATAAAAGATTTAGTTTAATTGACGATTTGCAATTTTAATTTTAATTCGAAAATAAATTTAAAGCATTCGAAGATACACAGAAAAAAAATTTGATGGAAGAATGTTTAATAAATTTATCTTGTTAATATAACAATATTTCCTCAATATAATAATAAATAAAAAATCTTATTGAAGATATTTTATTAATTTGAAAAATATATCTTCATGTTTACCTAAAAATCTTTTCATTTATCAAATTAATAAATAATTTATTACACCAGCTAACGAAACTCTCAAATAGATTAAACATAATGGTTGTATTAATAAATATTTATCAGTGTGAATATTTTTTACACCACCCAACTAGTGAAAGTGCAATTTTCGATATGGTAAATACAGTGATGTCATTTATTAAGTATTGTATTTAAAATATATGTTTTCAATACGAAACAAAATTTTCACCGTGATAAGAACATTGTTAGTAATAATATACATTTATCAATAAGATAAACGTGGATATTTGCATATTGGTAAAAAATTATCGTATTAACAAACAACCTCTATCGGAGCCAAATCGATCACGAATTTTTTATATTTGAAAAAATAGGTTTATTACCGATTAAATTTATATCCCCAAATAACATGAATTTAATATTCAAAACGAACTAACTTTTATACTTATATTTGATATTTTTAATTCATATTTAATTTCCAATTCATGCACAAATAATTACATTTGTATAATATATCTGTTTATTTGAAACCAAACGAGCTGTAATAATTTAATTAAAATCTTTAATTATTGCATGACACTCGCATTGAAAGTGGATATTTATTAAAATTTATATTTTTAATTATGGACTAATTATTTTCTGATATATATATCTACATACCATAAAATAATATGGAAAAATAACATTCAATAAATTAATGTTATGCTTAACTGAATTATCATAAACGTTAGATAAACAATTTGTATTTTGTCTGTAATTTTTTTTTCATTTGATTTTAATTTGTTTTTTCTGTTTCAGGTGAGTTTTTACATAAATCAAATACAACTAATAGTAAGTAAATAATAAAATGTTTTATAGCTTATTTATTTATAAGTATTTACCTCGTTAATTTTAACATCTGTATTTTTTCCAAGTGAAGTATAACTTCTATAAAGTTAATTGTGATACTGGTAACAGTTTGGGTTGCTTTAAGGTTATTCGTTCATTAGAGCAATGTATAGATAAAAGTCTAAAATTTTAATATTTTATTTATGGATAACTCACATATTTTACTAATTTTTATTTAAAATATTGATTGTATGGTTTTTGAGTAATTGAATATTAAGGGATTAGGTGTAGTCAGAGACATGAAAAAATGACAATTTTAAATAAATTTTTTTTGCCAGTAAATTATTTTATTTTATAAAAGTAAAAAGATAGCATCATTAAATAAGGTTTCGACTTAACTTGACTGAAATTTTAGAAAAAAAAATTAATAATTTTAAAAGTAATGGCTGTTTGTGTTGATCCAGTTCCAACCGAAGCTCCTTGCGGTGACCATCACTTATCCTTGGAGATTCATCCAAATTCAATCGGACGAAAAAAATTAGTTTTATTAATAGATAATCTAGTGCCTGATCGAAGCCTTTTTTTTCTTTCTTAAATTAACAAAATGGCAGACTCAGGAATTTTTTTTCAAGATTTTCGGGAAAAAAACCAACAGTTAATTGTTTATAACAAATCGAAATTAAAAAAAAAATCCTTCGATCAGGCACTAGTTTTTCATGTTTTCAAAAAGCTGTATAAATTTCATTAAAATCTACCAAGCGGTTTTCGAGCTACAGTGGTCACCAGTTCAAAAAACATACTTTTGAGAAAAACGCATTTAAAGTTTTACACTCAATTTACGTAAAGTAATGTACGTATTATTTAATTACTTACACCGAGTCAACTATTCCCGGGCCTTAAAATAGTTCTTCAGCCGTTGTAGCAGCTTCCAAAAATGCAAAAAAGAAAAATCAATTTCTTGAAAATTCTGAGTACACCTAACCCCTTAAATATAATATAGTTTTTAACACACGGTAAATGAGAGAACTTGCCGAAAGTGCTCTATTTATTGAAATTCAAGTTAATTTGTTTACAAATATTTGTTTATTTAGGTCATTCTTATAAAATTAAAATATCATAGCTTTAATTTCTCTACTAAAGCTTTTATTTCAATGAAAATTGAATATAAATATTCATTATTTGCAAAAACTTTTCATAAAGATTAATAAGAAAATTGAAAATGACAGTTTGAATTTTTCCAAGATTTTGGCTGGGAATTAATGAAGAAATTATAAAAGTTTTTGAATATATAATAGAGTTATCGTTATTTATAGATTGTATGTATTTTATGAAGTGTTTTGAAAAGTTTTACCATTATTTTTCGTAGTTTTTGTTTATAAGATTTATTATAACAATTAGTAGTTTTAATCGAATATTTTTTTTTAATATAAATGATTAAATTGTAAAATATTCCTTTTTAGTTGGATATTTTTATATTTTTATTAATCAATCGAGTTTTTAAATCAATAATATCGTTTTATAGACAATATAATCGATTTTGATAGTTAAAAAAATTACTTTGTTCTTCGAACATGGAAGTAAAATCGAAAAAAAATTGAGATATACTTGAATTTGGCTTAGAGCAGCTGAACTGTTTATAATTTACTTATTTAATCGTTAATTTAATATTCTCAACACTACAATAGAACGTTGATATATGCACCCATAAAATTCACATCAATTTCTCAGATGCACTTATATTTTATCACTATTTTATTGCACGTAATATTTTTTATTTGTCGTTCTATACTTCTATAGCGATACGTTCTCGTGTATGGTATGCACAAAGACCAATTTCATTTCTCCATTATTATCTCCGTAGTGCACATTTGTATTATGCTCCAAATACATATTGCGGAAATGGGGTCACTGTAACTAATTTTACGATAAGCAAAAACTCGTGCCAATTCTGAGCTTAATAAATTATAACTAAGTATTAAATAATTGCTAACAACTGTATACATATGTATGGTAGCTCTGTTTTATGTAAATGATATTGAGATGTACTTGTAACGTAATAACGAATGCTATTTGTTTTTATTTTAATTAGCTGTTTTTCACATCTTTTCTTATATTTGTGGAAATTAGGTTACCGTATGTTAAGAGGGAAAGCCACTGTGACGGAAAAAAATTTCTTACATTTTTTTAAAGTATACATATTCATAAATATGTATACAAAAAATGGAGTTTAAATTTTGAAAACTGGCGGAGTTACAGTCAATTTAGTGAGACGATGTAGCACGGTCGGTTATGGCATAACAAAACAATAAACACGTTTATCTCGGAATGACATTTTTCGACCTGGTCGACACGATTCCTCAAAGACTAATGAACCGATTTTATATTTTTTTAAAATAATTTTCGTAATTGTAGTAGCTATCGTTGCACATAGCCGATTTTTGAAATTTTGATAATTACTATTAAAACCGCTCTAATAAAAAAAATAGGTCTGAAAAATTTAAAAAAAAATCAAACGATCGCCATTTTGTGAAAAAATAAAATTCATATAGATATTGATAAAATTTTTATTTCTTTTTTTCATATAACTCTTCTCGAAATTTCGATTGTAAATATTTAATATTTTTCAATAAAAATTGATATTAAATAAGTTGAATACATACTTAATAAAACGTCCTCTACCTGATTCGAAAATAAGTTGTTATATCTGTGAAAAAAATTCCCAAACATTGACAATTTTTTGACCCGCCACAGTGGCTATCCCCCTTAAGGTAGTATTGCGATAATATGACTTAAAAATTTTGATTTATTTTTACATACAGTAGAATCCGAATAAAAGGACTCTCATGGGGCCGGCGACACTTGGTCGTACTAACCGGACAATGCACTAAATGATCGGATAATTTTTTTTAATTTAACGTCTAAAATTAAAGCTTGTTTTTTTATTATGTACATATGAACATATTAATATTACTGTAATTCTTATTATGAAATAATAATATACATAGTTAGATTAGTTTCTTTTTAAACAAAACAAATATTAAAATTAAAAAAAATAACTTTAATGGTATTTACTTAAACATTGCACGTTACATACATACATAATGTATTACAGAGAGATCAGAGATACAATGTACCTACATTCTATACATGTAAATATGTATTTACTGACGTAGAAAGTCTGTAATTTTACTAATCAACAATCAACATACGTAAGAGAGAGGAGAAAGCCGGAAGAGGTATTGCTTATGGTACGAAATTCCACTTTTTATAAAAACTAATAACTTTATAACAAATAAAAATTTAAGTCATTTTCTTTTCAATTTCGAGTGCAACCCTTAATAAAAATATAAACCTTATTTAATATTTCAAGAAAAAGTATGAGTATCGGCAAAATTTTTCTTAATATACTTTGACTTTTCACAAAGCAAAGAAAATATTTTCTATGTAGAAACTTGCACCTTTATAATCTATAGAAAATTGCACATTTGAAAGAAGAATCTTCTCATATTACATTGAAAACTACCATGTTATATTTTCTTCTTTCAATTAAATTCAAAGGAACTGATTCGTTAAAAGATTGAAACATATATTAATTCATACTTGCAAGAATTATTCCACTTCGTTTTTGAAATTAGATATCTATGTACTTTATAGAGTCAATACTGCTTCGTGGAAGAGAAATAAGTTATTTTATTGTTAAAAAACTAATATACTTTATTTATGTATTCTTGTTATATGCGGTCTACCTTTATTTAAAATTTATACGTATGTATATCTTATTATGGGAATTAATTTTCTGTAACGAAATTAAGGTTTTTTTAATGAAATAATCTGCCGTGTGCCACAGGACTTTCTTATACGTAATAATGACAGTGAACAGTGTACGTGATTTTTATTTTAGTGAAGGATATTTCTGACAAACTAATAAAAAATAGAGTAAAATGAATGAGACATAAACTATAGAAATATTATTTTATAAATTATGTATCGAACGAATTTTGTTTAACATAATTACTAACAATAAGATGGAAACGGATGTTTACTCATGTAATTTTACTGGTTGTCGGGTGATTTGACCGTACGGATCACGACTCATACCGTCATGTCACCCGGCGACCACTGCAAACTAAATGAAATAGAGTGTACAGTGTTTATTCTCAATATTATGTATAAGAAAGACCCATGGTACCTATAGCAAACACGTACAGTCTCTGTGATACGTATAAGAAAGTCCCATGACACACATGGCAGATATTTCTTCTCTGTTATGAACCATTTGAAATGTACTTAAAATCGAATACTTGGTAAAAAAAAAAAAAAAAATTAAATTTGTTTTTTTTCGAAAAAATGAATAGAACATAAATTATAGATAATAATATTACCTACAATTTTCAACTTTGTCATTTTTCTCTAATTCGCACTGTTTCAGTGTTATTCGAAAAATTCAAAAATCGATGTAGGTAAACATCCGTTTCCGGTTGAATGATCGTTTTCAAAAATAGGAGGTTTTCATCCCAGGCAAAAATCAATCTTAAGTATAAAATTCCACCTTTCTACGATTTGTCGTATTTGAGTTACAGCGTCTACAGACAGACCGACAGACACACAGACATCATGGCGAAAATAGTCAGAATGGATTCAGGGAAGGTCAAAATTGATAATTCCATCAAAATCCGGATTTCGAAAAAAATCGCGTTTACTATACTTACTTATACTACACTCACGGAAACAATTAAAGGACCACTTGATTTTATCGAAAAAATTGCTCATTTTCAGAGTAGTGCCAATAGGTCAAATATGATTATTTTTTTACATATAGGATGTGGAAATGGAAGGAAATTTTATATTCTTTTCGAATTCAGGGGTATTTTTGTGTTATTACACGTTTTTTATGACCAAACCGCGGTTGAATAAAAAATAAAAAAATTGATTTTTTTTTGCAATTTTGAAATTTGCACACGGGGATGTTTAATTATTTTTTTTCAACTTTTATGATAGACATTTTTTAGGAAATTTTCTCACTTTTAAAACGCTATTTTCAAAAAAAAAATTACATTTTTTGGTGTTGCGATATCTGAGTTTGAATGAAAAAAGTACCAAAATGTTTTAAATGACCATAAAAAGCCTAATTTGGGTCATACAAAAAGAAAAAAAAAGAAAATTCAATCTTAAGCAATTACCTAATGTCTAGTGGTATTTAAAAAATGATTCATTTTAACTTAACCCTTCAAATACGGAAAACAAATTTATGTTCAAATTTAAATAATCCTGAAAAAATGACCCTTTTTAAATCTTCGTTATAATGTTAAGAACATATTCAGAAATTAAGATCTATCAAAGAACATGAAAATTATACATGTTACCTTCAATGTAAATAAAGGTTCCAATAAAAATCTTTTAATTTGGCTGAGATATTGCTATTTGAACATTTCGCATATGTTTAAGACTTCACCGTACATTTTACAACAAATTTTTCTTTGAGATTTTTTTTTTTCATAAAATAATCAACTTTTGAGAAATTTTATAAGAGGGTAAAAGATTTTGTATTTTGTAAAAGAATATTCATAAATTTTTTCAGATGTTTTGTATCAATATTATGGGATCATGTTTATTTTTAATAGGGTGTTTTATTCATTCAAACTCGAATACCTCTGTATCAAAAAATATGACAAACATTTTTTTAAAAGCATTTTAAAGCTGAGAAAATTGACTAAATGATGGCTATCTTGGAATTATGAAAAAAAAATCAAACCTACCCGTGTGAAACTTCCATAATTGCAAAAATTAATCAATTTTTTTAGTCAACTACGTGTCGCCACAAAAAAATGTACAGTTACATTATGCTAATTAGTGGTTGAATTAAATGAAAATTTGTTGAATTTTACTAATCGAGAGTATTTAATTAAGCGTTATTGAATGATTTTTCATGATCACACGCACTTGAATTAAAATTGAAACATTTGATGTTTTGCTATTATGGAAGTTTCACACGGGTAGGTTTGATTTTTTTTCATAATTTATCATTTAGTCAATTTTCTCAGCTTTAAAATGCTTTTAAAAAAATGTTTGTCATATTTTTTGATACAGAGGTATTCGAGTTTGAATGAATAAAATACCCTATTAAAAATAAACATAATCCCATAATATTGATACAAAACATCTGAAAAAATTTAAGAATATTCTTTTACAAAATACAAAATCTTATAAAATTTCTCAAAAGTTGATTATTTTATGAAAAAAAAAATCTCAAAGAAAAATTTGTTGTAAAATGTACGGTGAAGTCTTAAACGTATGCAAAAAATTCAAAAAGCAATATCTCAGTCGAATTAAAAGTTTTTTATTAGAACCTTTATTTAAATTGAAGGTAACATGTCTAATTTTCATGTTCTTTGATAGATCTTAATTTCTGAATATGTTCTTAACATTTTAACTATGAGTTAAAAAGGGTCATTTTTACTGGATTATTTAAATTCGAACATGGTTTTGTTTTCCGTATTTGAAGGGTTAAGTTAAAATGAATCATTTTTTAAATGCTACTAGACAATAGGTAATTACTTAAGATTGAATTTTCGTTTTTTTTTCTTTTTGTATGACCCAAATTAGGCTTTTTATGGTCATTTAAAACATTTTGGTACTTTTTTCATTCAAACTCAGATATCGCAACACCAAAAAATGTAAAATTTTTTTTGAAAATAGCGTTTTAAAAGTGAGAAAATTTCCTAAAAAATGTCTATCATAAAAGTTGAAAAAAAAATTTAAACATCCCCGTGTGCAACTTTCAAAATTGCAAAAAAAATCAAATTTTTTATTTTTTATTCAACCGCGGTTTGGTCATAAAAAAACGTTTAATAACACAAAAATACTCCTGAATTCGAAAAGAATATAAAATTTCCTTCCATTTCCACATCCTATATGTAAAAAAATAATCATATTTGACCTATTGGCACTACTCTGAAAATGAGCAATTTTTTCGATAAAATCAAGTGGTCCTTTAATTGTTTCCGTGAGTGTATATGTATATTTCATATACATTGGTATAAGAAAGTAAAATACCATAACTCCTAAACGACTGATGATGGAAGGGTGTAATTTTATATTTATAATAATCTTTCATCTGGGAAGACAACCACCTTATTTTTAAAATGATCACTAAACCGGAAACGGATGGTTACTCTTGTAATTTTTTGAATTTTTTGAAATAAGACAAAAATGTTTTAGATAAAAAATGTCGAGTATGTTATTATCTATAATTAATTCCCCATACATTTTTTTCCAACACTTATGATTTAGCCAGAAATAATTTTTTAAAAATCATTATTTAAAATAATCTATACTGGTTGTCTGGTGATTTGACCGTACGGATCACGACTCATACCGTCATGTCACCGGGCGACCACTGCAAACTAAATAAAATAGAGTGTACAGTGTTTATTCTCAATATTATGTATAAGAAAGACCCATGGTACCTATAGCAAACACGTACAGTCTCTGTGATACGTATAAGAAAGTCCCATGACACACATGGCAGATATTTCTTCTCTGTTATGAACCATTTGAAATGTACTTAAAATCGAATACTTGGTAAAAAAAAAAAAAAAAAATTAAATTTGTTTTTTTTCGAAAAAATGAATAGAACATAAATTTTAGATAATAATATTACCTACAATTTTCAACTTTGTCATTTTTCTCTAATTCACACTGTTTCAGTGTTATTCGAAAAATTCAAAAATCGATGTAGGTAAACATCCGTTTCCGGTTGAATGATCGTTTTCAAAAATAGGAGGTTTTCATCCCAGGCAAAAATCAATCTTAAGTATAAAATTCCACCTTTCTACGATTTGTCGTATTTGAGTTACAGCGTCTACAGACAGACCGACAGACCGACAGACAGACCGACAGACACACAGACATCATGGCGAAAATAGTCAGAATGGATTCAGGGAAGGTCAAAATTGATAATTCCATCAAAATCCGGATTTCGAAAAAAATCGCGTTTACTATACTTACTTATACTATATGTATATTTCATATACATTGGTATAAGAAAGTAAAAATACCATAACTCCTAAACGACTGATGATGGAAGGGTGTAATTTTATATTTATAATAATCTTTCATCTGGGAAGACAACCACCTTATTTTTAAAATGATCACTAAACCGGAAACGGATGGTTACTCTTGTAATTTTTTGAATTTTTTGAAATAAGACAAAAATGTTTTAGATAAAAAATGTCGAGTATGTTATTATCTATAATTAATTCCCCATACATTTTTTTCCAACACTTATGATTTAGCCAGAAATAATTTTTTAAAAATCATTATTTAAAATAATCTATACTGGTTGTCTGGTGATTTGACCGTACGGATCACGACTCATACCGTCATGTCACCGGGCGACCACTGCAAACTAAATAAAATAGAGTGTACAGTGTTTATTCTCAATATTATGTATAAGAAAGACCCATGGTACCTATAGCAAACACGTACAGTCTCTGTGATACGTATAAGAAAGTCCCATGACACACATGGCAGATATTTCTTCTCTGTTATGAACCATTTGAAATGTACTTAAAATCGAATACTTGGTAAAAAAAAAAAAAAAAAATTAAATTTGTTTTTTTTCGAAAAAATGAATAGAACATAAATTATAGATAATAATATTACCTACAATTTTCAACTTTGTCATTTTTCTCTAATTCACACTGTTTCAGTGTTATTCGAAAAATTCAAAAATCGATGTAGGTAAACATCCGTTTCCGGTTGAATGATCGTTTTCAAAAATAGGAGGTTTTCATCCCAGGCAAAAATCAATCTTAAGTATAAAATTCCACCTTTCTACGATTTGTCGTATTTGAGTTACAGCGTCTACAGACAGACCGACAGACCGACAGACCGACAGACAGACCGACAGACCGACAGACACACAGACATCATGGCGAAAATAGTCAGAATGGATTCAGGGAAGGTCAAAATTGATAATTCCATCAAAATCCGGATTTCGAAAAAAATCGCGTTTACTATACTTACTTATACTATATGTATATTTCATATACATTGGTATAAGAAAGTAAAAATACCATAACTCCTAAACGACTGATGATGGAAGAGTGTAATTTTATATTTATAATAATCTTTCATCTGGGAAGACAACCACCTTATTTTTAAAATGATCACTAAACCGGAAACGGATGGTTACTCTTGTAATTTTTTGAATTTTTTGAAATAAGACAAAAATGTTTTAGATAAAAAATGTCGAGTATGTTATTATCTATAATTAATTCCCCATACATTTTTTTCCAACACTTATGATTTAGCCAGAAATAATTTTTTAAAAATCATTATTTAAAATAATCTATACTGGTTGTCTGGTGATTTGACCGTACGGATCACGACTCATACCGTCATGTCACCGGGCGACCACTGCAAACTAAATAAAATAGAGTGTACAGTGTTTATTCTCAATATTATGTATAAGAAAGACCCATGGTACCTATAGCAAACACGTACAGTCTCTGTGATACGTATAAGAAAGTCCCATGACACACATGGCAGATATTTCTTCTCTGTTATGAACCATTTGAAATGTACTTAAAATCGAATACTTGGTAAAAAAAAAAAAAAAAATTAAATTTGTTTTTTTTCGAAAAAATGAATAGAACATAAATTATAGATAATAATATTACCTACAATTTTCAACTTTGTCATTTTTCTCTAATTCACACTGTTTCAGTGTTATTCGAAAAATTCAAAAATCGATGTAGGTAAACATCCGTTTCCGGTTGAATGATCGTTTTCAAAAATAGGAGGTTTTCATCCCAGGCAAAAATCAATCTTAAGTATAAAATTCCACCTTTCTACGATTTGTCGTATTTGAGTTACAGCGTCTACAGACAGACCGACAGACCGACAGACCGACAGACAGACCGACAGACCGACAGACACACAGACATCATGGCGAAAATAGTCAGAATGGATTCAGGGAAGGTCAAAATTGATAATTCCATCAAAATCCGGATTTCGAAAAAAATCGCGTTTACTATACTTACTTATACTATATGTATATTTCATATACATTGGTATAAGAAAGTAAAAATACCATAACTCCTAAACGACTGATGATGGAAGGGTGTAATTTTATATTTATAATAATCTTTCATCTGGGAAGACAACCACCTTATTTTTAAAATGATCACTAAACCGGAAACGGATGGTTACTCTTGTAATTTTTTGAATTTTTTGAAATAAGACAAAAATGTTTTAGATAAAAAATGTCGAGTATGTTATTATCTATAATTAATTCCCCATACATTTTTTTCCAACACTTATGATTTAGCCAGAAATAATTTTTTAAAAATCATTATTTAAAATAATCTATACTGGTTGTCTGGTGATTTGACCGTACGGATCACGACTCATACCGTCATGTCACCGGGCGACCACTGCAAACTAAATAAAATAGAGTGTACAGTGTTTATTCTCAATATTATGTATAAGAAAGACCCATGGTACCTATAGCAAACACGTACAGTCTCTGTGATACGTATAAGAAAGTCCCATGACACACATGGCAGATATTTCTTCTCTGTTATGAACCATTTGAAATGTACTTAAAATCGAATACTTGGTAAAAAAAAAAAAAAAAATTAAATTTGTTTTTTTTCGAAAAAATGAATAGAACATAAATTATAGATAATAATATTACCTACAATTTTCAACTTTGTCATTTTTCTCTAATTCACACTGTTTCAGTGTTATTCGAAAAATTCAAAAATCGATGTAGGTAAACATCCGTTTCCGGTTGAATGATCGTTTTCAAAAATAGGAGGTTTTCATCCCAGGCAAAAATCAATCTTAAGTATAAAATTCCACCTTTCTACGATTTGTCGTATTTGAGTTACAGCGTCTACAGACAGACCGACAGACCGACAGACAGACCGACAGACCGACAGACACACAGACATCATGGCGAAAATAGTCAGAATGGATTCAGGGAAGGTCAAAATTGATAATTCCATCAAAATCCGGATTTCGAAAAAAATCGCGTTTACTATACTTACTTATACTATATGTATATTTCATATACATTGGTATAAGAAAGTAAAAAGGGTGATAGAATCTTCACTATATTTTTTATTTGACGTTCTGGCAAATTAAAAAATTTCCCAGAATTTTTTTCCTCCCACATATTACTATACAGGGTGACCCAACTAAAACGAAACGGCCGCGCTTTTGGTCATTTAAAATAAGATTTTGAAAAATGATTTTGCTTACAAGGGGGACATATTTTACTATGCAAGAATCTTTTCAACCCTCAGCGCTATGAACACAACTCTTAAAATTTTAAATAACATGATATGGTAAGTGATACCTCATTTAAAAGTTTTTTTTTCATCCTAAACAAGGTGCATTTAGTTTTTTTCAATTATGTTTAGTTTTAGTCAAGTTATTTACATTTTTAGTTTCATGAATGTATTGATTTTCAGATCAACAAAACAAACATTTACAACTAAAATTAAAAAATTTCTCATTCATATAATTCGAGAACATTTGATCCTACGTAAATTTTGTAAAACACCTTTTTTGTGTATAATTACCTAAAGAATAAATTCTATAATAACTAAAATTGCTGTAAAACTAATAGTTGACGAAATATTTGGAAAAAACGGTTTTTCGCAACCTTTAACTTTAAATAACTTTTTTTGCGCACACGATTTCGTAATGAAATTTTCACACGTTTTCACTTATGTCTAACTAAAGATAATTTCAGTCAAAAAACTTCACTTGAATTTTTTCGCACAGCGACCTTATTTTTCTGGGCATTATTAAAATAATAAACAAATTAAATGTTCATTTATCTGTCAAAACAATTCTTTATTAAACTATAATACCAGGGTTGGGGGGGGGGCGAATGTTAAACACCCAGGGGCAAAGCCTCCTAGTTACAAACATTATTCAAAAGTTAATTTTTTTAAAACAAAATATGAAATTGAAAACAAACAAATTTAATATTCTCTAACAAGTTAATTAGTAGGTATAATATAATGTACATACATAGTTTTTCGCACTCACAATCAGAATGTTATGTATATTTTCATATAATTTATCAAAGAACAAAAACATTTAATTGCAAAAATCAATTTGATTTAAAATAATAACTAAACAGTGAAATATTAACACATTTGAATGAGTAAATATGCACAGAAATAGATAAACATAAATAGACAATAATAGATGATTAAACAATAGCAAATGCTCTTTCACATGTGTAGTAATTATTGTGTATAAAAACACATTTTTGTTATGGTTAATTAATCATAACTCAAAAACATCACTGGGACTGTACTGTGTAGTATTCAGGTTATAATGAAACTGTATACAATTTTTAATACATTCATTTATAAAACTTGTTTGCAATTATTTTCCCCCCCTTATTGCCCGAGTAATTTTGTCTGTGAAATAAAATTCACGGTTTGCTTTTTTTCATTAATTTTACCTTCGTATTACAAACTCGATCATATGAACCTGAACTATACCCAGTTCAAATAAACTCTGGAAATAATTTTTGATCATTTGTGAATATTAATGAATTATTATTAATTAGATCAAATGACTTTTATTCTTATACAGGGTGGCCAGTTTCTAGAAAACCGGGAAAAGTCAGGGAATTTGGTTGGAAGTCAGGGAATTTTTTATAAAAATGCACGTTTGTTATTGTATATGTTTTCTTAATTATAAATAAATCCAATTGTTTGATAATAAAAAAAAAACGTAATAATAAGATTTAAGTACTACCATTGGCTAAAGAATTTAAAAGTTTACTTTTTTATGGTGACAATCGATTATATAAGTCTTTGGGAACACATACAAATAGTTGTGCGAAAATTAAGGCTCTACAAATTTTTTTATTGCAAATTAAAGGCGAGCATGATCCCCAACTTTAGAGCGCTATATTTTAAAAGTTTGAGTTTTTATGACTTAGTGCCCATTGACACTTTTAATCTACTCATCAAGGACTATCAGAATCCAAAGTATCAAAGAGTTTGACCGAAACCCCTTTCCAATAAGGATTCTGCGGGGTCCTTTTTTTATCTAAATTTTAAATAAAAGACAGGAAAAACAGTAAAAATTTTCTTGGAAAACCGGAAAAAGTCAGGGAAATTTATTCCAGAGAAATACTGGAAATACTTTTATAACAGGATATAAAATAGTACGAGAAAAATTAGAGTTTTAAGATATATTGTATCATACATAATCTGTCTTATCAAAGTAATAAAATTGAATAAAACTCTTCAAGGTGTTGCAGTGCTTCTTATTTGCCAGGCCTTAAGTGTCTGATACTAAACCCCATTAAAAAAATAACAGGGTTATATTATTTTCAACATCTATAGAATATTTTTGAACCTTATGCACGGAGAAAAATATTTTATAATAATTTTTAAAGAAATATTTTTATTTAACGTAATAATCTTGAAACTGTACAAAATATTGTAATTCTTGTGTAGGTCACATGTTTGTTACTAAAGTTACAAAATTAATTAGTAATTAATTTTTGCGTGCAGGATTGAAATCTATATTATTGGTATAGTTTAATTTGTTATACTAATAAACAAATACAGTGATGCCTCGCATAACGAACGCTGCGCTCAAGAAATTTCTGTTCGTTCATTGCGCGACTCGCTCAACGAACCTCGCTTCGCACAACGAACTGCATCGTGTTTAATTTTGCCGCCCGAACGTTTCTACGTATCACGAGGTCGCCCGAACTTCCAAGGTCGCACGCAGTCGATGCTCAAACTTGCATGAACATGCATCAACGCGCGTCAGTCGTTCTTTTCTGTGCTTAACTCACACACCTGTTTGTTTTAATAAATGTGTAGGATATATTGTCGGATTATTTATAACACAACAATAGAACTTCTACTAAAATTTATTTATATATAACAACAATAAGCAGTAACAACAATAACAATACAACGATAATACTACGGTATGATCGAACAGCTGTATGGGCGTGTCGCAGTCAAGGCTGTGATGTGCTGTATTGGCTGAGATCGCAGCGTGCTCCCTTTATATGCAGCTGGTGTCTTTTTCTAGAAGATTCTCGTTGCATATCTGTCAGTATAGATTAGTCGAGAAGTTCGCTCGATGCGTGCATGTTGCTGCCTTTCCTGTGGGTCTTCTTTCTCTTTCCCTCTCATGCGTTTGGACGAATGTAGACTTTTCTTTTGGTTAATGTTTTCTGGTTCCTATGGAAACGTCGAGAAGGTTCTAATCGTGTTTCCATATAACCCCCCTGCTGAGACCGGAGGTCAGGGTTCGTAATAGTCGGGGAAGCGTACGTGGCGTCCAGACTTTGTTGTTGTAGACCTGGGGGCCGTCTTCGCAGGTTCTGGCGGACGGGTGAGGTCTAGTGCTGGTCCAGGTGGTGGTTCTAGCTCGTAAGTCGGCGTGGTTGTGGGAACTGTAGCTGCATCCTTCAACACGTAGGCGGGCTTGACGCGGTCGGCGGATACTGTCGTATCTTTTCCTTTTACTCTTATTTTGAAAGTCTTATCGCTGCGTTCGAGGACGGGGTGTGGTCCGGTGTAAGGCGGTTGTAGGGCGCCGCGGAGTGCGTCTTGGCGTAGAAATACGTGGGACGTTGTCTTCAGGTCTTTGAAGATGAACACCGGGTGGTTTCCGTGGTGGGCTGTTTTTGTTGGTCGGATTTTTGTTATATTTCGGCGTAGCTGCTGTATGTAGTCCGGGTAGTCCCTGCAGGTGGTTGTTGACGGCGCGAGGAACTCCCCGGGGAGACGAAGTGGTTCTCCGTACACTAGCTCTGCCGTGGAGGCTTGCAGGTCCTCTTTCCAGGTGCTTCGGAGACCTAAAAGTACTAGGGGAAGAGCGTCTGTCCATTTACCTCCTGCGTGGCACATGATCGCGGCCTTCATTGTCCTGTGGAATCGTTCCACTAGACCGTTGGCCGCGGGGTGGTACGCTGTTGTGCGCGTGAGCTGAATCCCTGCGAGGTTGGCTAGCGCTCGGAACAGTCGCGACTCAAACTGCCTGCCTTGGTCTGTGGTGATCGTCTGGGGGCTGCCGAAGCGGGCGATCCAGCCGGACAGAAGTGCGCGGGCGACTGTGTCGGCTGTGATGTCTGGGAGCGGTATTGCTTCGGGCCAACGCGTGAAACGATCCACCGCGGTGAGACAGTAGCGGAATCCGTCCGATGGTGGAAGTGGTCCAACCAGGTCGACGTGGACGTGACTGAAGCGCGCGTCTGGGACTGGAATTTTGCCTAGTGGAGTGTTCACGTGCCGGGTGACTTTTGCGCGTTGACATGGGAGGCACGTTCGGGTCCAAGCGCGACAATCCTTGCGGACGCCGGGCCATACGAACCGCTGCGAGATCATTTGAGCAGACGCGGATGCACCTGGGTGGCTTAGTCCGTGTAATGCTTGGAATATTGTGCGTCGAAAAGGCGTTGTCACGAAAGGGCGTGGGCGTGACTGAGCGATGTCACAGTAGAGGGACACGTTGCTGTCGGGGATGGGCACCATTTCGAGATGGAGCGCTGATCCACGACGGAGGAGGTCCTGGAGCTCTTCGTCTTGGCTCTGCGACGCGGCTAGGGCTTGGTAGTCGACCGGTGCGGATATAGCTTCAATCCGCGACAAGGTGTCGGCGACGATGTTGTCCTGTCCAGCGATGTGCTTTATGTCCGTCGTAAACTGCCCTATGAAGTCCAGGTGCCGGAACTGACGTGGAGAACACTTGTCGCGATTTTGTTGGAACGCGAATATCAGCGGTTTATGATCCGTCAGCACGGTGAAATGTCGGCCTTCAAGCATGTGCCTGAAATATTTGATGGCTTTGTAGACGGCTAGCAGTTCACGATCGTATGGGCTCCAATTTCTTTGCGACGGGCTGATCTTGTGGGAGAAAAAAGCTAGGGGCTGCCAATCTCCCTGGACGCGCTGTTGCAGTACGGCTCCGACGGCGACCTGCGATGCGTCGGTGACGACGGTGATTGGTGCGACTGGGTCCGGGTGAGCCAAGAGGGTGGCGCGGGCGAGTCCAGCCTTGCAGGCGTCGAAAGCGCGTTGCAATTCGGGGGTCCAGGTCACTGGATGTGATCCCTTTACTTTTGGTCCCGCTAAGACTTCATGTAAAGGAGCTTGGAGTTCGGCGGCGTGTGGTAGAAAACGACGGTAGAAATTCACCATTCCCAGGAAGCGGCGCAGTTGCTTTACCGTTTGCGGTGCCGGGAACGCCTGGAGGTCGGTGATTCGTTTTTGAGGTGGTTGCGTTCCTGATGCCGAGACAGTGTAGCCCAAAAACGTTACTTCCGGGACGCCGAAAACGCATTTGGCCGGGTTCAGCAGGAGTCCGTAGTCGTTGAACCGCTGGAACAGCGTGCGCAGGTGCTCGATATGTTCCTCTTCTGTACGGGAAGCGACTAGGACGTCGTCTATGTAGGCGTAGCAGAATTCGAGTCCGCGGAGGATTTCGTCCATGAACCGCTGGAAGGTTTGCGCGGCGTTGCGGAGGCCGAAAGACATAAATGGGAACTCGAATAGACCGAAAGGCGTTGTAATCGCAGTCTTCGGGACGTCGTCTGGATGTACCGGGATCTGGTGATATGCCTTCACGAGGTCGATGGTAGAAAATACCGTACATCCAGATAACTCGTGCGTGAAGTCGGCGATGTGTCGCACTGGGTATCGATCCGGGATGGTGCGTGCGTTGAGTGATCGGTAGTCGCCGCACGGGCGCCATCCGTGATCGCCCTTGGGGACGATGTGCAATGGCGAAGACCAAGGGCTCTCCGAACGACGGGCGATACCGGTGTGTAGCATGGCGTCGAATTCATCCTTGGCTATTCGCAAACGGTCCGGGGCGAGGCGTCGTGGGCGGCTGGCCACTGGTGGTCCAGGTGTCGTCCGGATGTGGTGCACGGTAGAATGTCGAGGTTCTAGAGGCTGGCCGGCTGGACGGGTTATAGCTGGGAACTCGCGCAGCAGATCGTGGTACCTGGACTCGCCGCTGATGGCGCGCACTGTGGGTGCGGGTTTGGTCGACGCAGGTACCGGCGCTCCAGGGGATGCGAAACCTGTGATTCCGTCGAGCAGGCGGTGATGACGAACATCGACTAGCAGGTGGAAGTGGGATAGGAAGTCGGCACCGATGATCGCCGTGTTGACGTCGGCGACGACAAACTTCCACGTAAAATCCCGCCGTAGGCCGAGGCTGAGACGTAGCGTGATCAACCCGTGCGTGCGGATGCTCGTTCCGTTGGCCGCGCAGAGTTCGTAATCCGTACGCGGTCGTGGAGTTCGCAGGCGGGTGCGTGGATACACGCATACGTCGGAACCGGTGTCTACCAGAAAACGGATCTTCGTGGTGCTGTCCGTGACGAAGAGGCGGCCGGAGGATTGGACGCAGTCGGTTGCCGCCGCTAACGACTGCCTGGGAAGTTTCCCGTCTTGAAGGTGCACGGGGGTTCGCATTTCTGTGCCTTCTCTCGGAAGCGCCAGTGGTACCAGCAGAGGCCTTGCTGCGAAGTCCTGGTGCGTGAGCTGCTGCGGCTGCGGTTGCGGTTGGTGCGTTGGCGTGGGCGGGGGTCGCTGGGCCGGTGGTTTGTAGACAACGCAGCCACCTGGTGCGCCAATTCTTCGAGGCGGGTGGTGAGTGCTGCGAGGTCCGACGGCGGTGGGTTGACGCTGGCCACCTGGGGCGGAGGTGTGACCTCAACTATTTTATCGGCCAGGTTGGCGACGGTGTCGAGGGTCGCGTCAGTCTGGCACGCGATGATCGCCTGGACGTTGGGTGGAAGGCGGTTTGCCCACAATGTCCTTAAAAATTCTGCCGGGACGTCGGGGCCGGCGAGGGTTCGCAGGTGCCGGAGGAATTGGGACGGCTTACGGTCGCCTATTTCCTCGTGGACGAGGAGCTGTCGCACTCGTTCTTCACGGGAAGCTGATAGACGTCGTATTAGCTCTTTTTTTATCGTCGTGTATTTATTCGTCGTCGGTGGGTTTGTTATAATATCCTCCACTTCGGCCGCGTACTGGGAGTCCAGTTGTCCGACGACGTGGTTGTACCGGGTGGCATCCTGGATGATTTGCGCGAGCTCGAATTGGCTCTCAAGCTGTGCAAACCACAGGGCAGGTCGGTCAGGCCAGAATGGTGGTACTCGGATCCCCACACGATATAGAGCGCCTCCGGGTTGTTGTTGTTCCGCTGGTTCCGTCATGATCACGTCGGGGTCACCAATGTAGAATATATTGTCGGATTATTTATAACACAACAATAGAACTTCTACTAAAATTTATTTATATATAACAACAATAAGCAGTAACAACAATAACAATACAACGATAATACTACGGTATGATCGAACAGCTGTATGGGCGTGTCGCAGTCAAGGCTGTGATGTGCTGTATTGGCTGAGATCGCAGCGTGCTCCCTTTATATGCAGCTGGTGTCTTTTTCTAGAAGATTCTCGTTGCATATCTGTCAGTATAGATTAGTCGAGAAGTTCGCTCGATGCGTGCATGTTGCTGCCTTTCCTGTGGGTCTTCTTTCTCTTTCCCTCTCATGCGTTTGGACGAATGTAGACTTTTCTTTTGGTTAATGTTTTCTGGTTCCTATGGAAACGTCGAGAAGGTTCTAATCGTGTTTCCATAAATGTAATTTTGTGTGTCTACCTATATTATGAGTTCTAAAAAAAGCAGGAAGGTGATTTCTGTTGAAATGAAACAAGAAATAGTTAGAAAGAAGATTTGACCCTGCAAGCCTCGTAGACTCCTAAATCTGATTCTGATTAAAAAATAAAAAAACGTATGTAGAATCTTTTTTATGTTACAGTACCATATTTTACGCTACCGAACGAATTAAAATTTTTAACATGTATTGTTATGGGAAAACGCGTTTCACTTAACGAATTTTTCGTTTAACGAACTTGCTCCCAGAACGAATTAAGTTCGTTATGCGAGGCACCACTGTATATTATTAATATAACTAATACCTTACACAATTTTATTGTCTTTTAATTGAAATGGAATAATTTGTATAAAGCACTTTATTAACAAATAATTCAACTTAAGAATAAATCATATACATGCTCTCTAAACCTGAAATAGTGAATTTTCACTAATTCACAGTGTATATTCACTATTTGCCCCAGCTAAAAGTCGGCCACTTGGAATTAGTGCATATACACTTATGTACCCAGTGAAATTCACTGTTTTCATAAGTGCATCATTTCACTGGGTACATAAGTGTATATGCACTAATTCCAAGTGGCCGACTTTTAGCTGTTGCAAATAGTGAATATACACTGTGAATTAGTGATAATTCACTATTTCAGGTTTAGAGAGTGGATAACTGAAAATAATTATTAATATTTATTTATCTAAAAACAACATATAAACTATAACAAAATAGAAAAGTATGGTAAAAAGATATAAGCTTACTGAGAGTCATTGTAAGTTGTAAGTAATACATATTACTTACAATTAGAATAAAAGTGAGGTTAGGTTCTTTATTAGCCCACATAAATTGCCAATTCTTTTTAATGGAATGGTAAAAGATTCTAAAAGTTTATTTACATTGAAGAGCAGGCAGAAATTTTAATACTTTAACATAATTTTTAATATTAATTCTAATATAATTTTCATAAACATAGTATGGAAAATTTTGAAATACACAAATGAGGTTAGAATCTATTTTCGCGTTTAAATCATTAGTATGTTATATCTTTATTTTATTGGGATTATTGTATTTACAACAGTGATTGTTGTACAAACAATAAAGCGACAAATTCCAAATTAGAAAATATAATCAATTCCAGACATCTTAGCAATCATAAAATATTATGAACATAATATAGTTATAAATATGAATTCCATTGAAGAAACTATAAATGCTAATTATTTTACACAAAATTTAATTAGTTTTATGTTTTATAAAATTCGTTAATTTTATATTTACATTACAAATCATTGGTTATAACCTATAAATAATGTCCACTGATGATTACATTTAATATAAATTTCCTTCTCATAATAAAAAATAAATAAATGAATAAAAGCTATATATTATATAAACCATATCATGATATTAATTAGAAAAACAAATGTAAACTTACCTTATTAATCACGCACGATAAAAGCACTCACACAATTTAATCGTAAAATGGATGCCAGCCAACAACTGTCATTTACGACGCATGCGCAAAAAAGTCACTGGTTTATCAGTGGAATTCTCATTGATTCAGTTTAAGAGAGTAGATAAAATTCACTTTTTTCCAGTGAATTAGTTGATCACTGGGAAAAACAGTGAAAATTTCACTATTTCAAGTTTAGAGAGTGATATTGACGAATTTAGTAAAAATTGCGTATTATAAAAATTACAATGGAGTCAATTGACAGTACATGTTAAAACTGATAGTATTTTTTGTGTGATACATCACGAAAATAGGGGGGGATGAAACCGATTTATTTGGGGGGAGGGGTGTAACCTTAGGCTCTAACTGATACCCTAAAGAACTACATATTTATACACTGAAAAACTTACTCTAACATTCCTTTGTTCGGTATATGATTCTCCATTTTCCTATTAACTATCGACTTAATCAGTTACGATAACAATTTAGCAATTACTTGTTCTATATCAATTTACCGGTTAATAATATGTTACCATGTTATTACCGTAACGTTCTCGTGTCAATCGGTGTCTTTTATACAAAAGGTTCTCTCTACTAACAAGAGCTTAATCGATCGCGCAATCATTTAACTTTGTGTTGATAAACAGTGTCTTACAAAGGAAAATACGTATTAGTCTATTCACTCGATAGAAAATAAGATAAAATATTAATGGGATTTTTATTTTGTTCTAAAAAAACATTAATGATGTTCATATTACAATTAATCTACAGAATTGTTTATTCTTCTTCTTCTTTTTTAAAGAAATATCAGCACGTTTTGTATAAATGAGGTTGTAAATAAAACATTTCTATTTCACTACATTAATTCTTATATAGTAGATGTCTATATTGCTGCTAGAGATTCTTGGATCTTGTTGTTTAAGCAAAAATAAATGTCTTTTTGTACGATTTACTATTTTTATAGAGCGTATAAATTTTCACGCTTCAATAAAATTTTAATTTATTTCACGTTTTAAAAATTGTATTTTTTTTAATTCATTGTTATATATCTGTCAACTTTTACGATGAAAATTTGTAGTAATATTCAAAAATTTTACATAACTGACATAAATACAGTTGAAGGGGAGGTACTCATCTAGCGACCAAAAAATGACGTGATTTTCGCGATTTATTTTCTTATGGAAGGAAGTAAATAAAGTAAGTCAAGTTTTTTGGTACTTATTAAGTATGTTATTAACTACTTTTACAAATTTTTATGAACAAAAATACCGAATAGTTTATTAGTTATATGCATTCAAAGATAGTCATCGAAAAAAAAGACACCTCCACGGGCGGCAAGGTAATGCATCCAATTTTTGTCTGAAATCAAAAAATCAAAGTTTTTTATAAAATAGAAGACATTTGCTGGATCCTGAACTAAAATCACTAAGAAAAGTTGAAATTTAACAAAATGGCGGACTTGCAAAAAAAATTTTTTTTTCGAACTTTTTTTGGCTCTAAAAAGTGCTGTAACAATAAAAATAATGATTGTAAAATTATGATTTTACTTCAAGATCCAGCAAATTTAACTATCTTTAAAATAAAATAAAAATTCATATCGATATCTATAGTAGTTTTTGAGATATCTTGCCGCCCGTCTCAGAAAACATGGTTTCGAGAAATACCCGTTTAATGTTTTAGTACGCGAATTTTTTGGAATACAACATGTATATATGTGTGTGTATGTGCATGTGTGTATATTATTGTATATATATGTTTAGACATCTAGCGGCATTCGAGGTAGCTAGAAATACATATAAATACCATGCCATGGTCACAAAAGTGTGGGAAATTAAAAATTAATACCGAAAAAACGCGCTACCGCAAAAATTCCATTTTCGCGTAAAAAGACGACATCGGTTTTTTGACTATAACTTTAAAAAAATTGAATTCGGCAAAACGGATTTCACGAGCGTATTCTACGAGACATTTGCCAACTTTTTAAGCAAAAAAAATCGATTTTTCGGTCGTGCTTGATGAGAACCTCCCCTGAAATCAGTTATAACGACATCGTTTAATACAACATATCGGTTTTAATTACTCAAAATAAAAGTACGATTGAGTTCCATTGATTTTTACGATCTAATATGACTGGTTCCATCGATTTCATTATAACCGATTTCGACTGTATATCATTTTACTTCCATTTCCAAAAAAAATTATTTATAATAAAAAAAGGTTAGAGATATTTTTCCCATGGGAGGAGCAACCATTTTGAAAAAATGTCCGTGTGAATTTGTAATAGTAATTAGTACAGGCAATAAAGATGTTTCGAATTAAATAAATTCGAAGTTACTGTAGTATATTGTATAGCAAATTAATGGGCAAAAATTACTCACTAAAAATATTGTAGTAAATTTTTAATTTACTACAATATTTAAAAAAATTTATGAAAGAGAATACATAAGTAAATAAACTAGTAAAATAACTGAAAGAAAAACAATCATTATCTCTTTTTTACTCTCCTTGTATTTTTAAAAGCAAATATATTCATATAATTATAATTTTATAATTAGTTTTATAATTATAAATTTTTTACATCTGACTGATCAAATACTGTTTTTTTTTGTTTTTTTTTTTTTTTGTTTAATAACAATAAAGAGCTACTGCTACAAACCGCAAATGTTATTTTTATATATTGTTTAAATATGTATCTACTATAGGGTTTAGTATTGTCTATTTAAAAATATTTTTTTAATTTCCAGAAATCTCATTGTTTTTGAGATATGACACTAACTTATGTTTTCTTAAATAGAAGCAATATAAAATTTTGTAATTTTTGAATAGAGAATTTTATTACCTTTTCAATGATATGCAGCTTGATATACTTATTTTTCAAAATATCTCAAAAAATGATGAAAAAGTACTTTTTATTTATTTAATACACTGGATCATCCTAAGATGGCTATGACAATTATATTATCAATAAGATTAAAAAACAACTGAAATTTTACTTATAAGCTTACATAGCATGAATTAACTACTTTATTTATAAAAAGAAAACATATTTCTATTTATTTAATACAAAATACCAGTTAAAGATGGCTATGGCTCTCGACAACAATACAAAAAAAACAATAAGCTATTTTATTTAAAAAAAAAACACATTATTTTTATTTCCAGTCATAAATGGCTGTGGCTGTCAACAATGAGATTTTTAAATCAATTGAGAAATTGTTATTTTGCTTGTTTGTAAGAATACTAAAAAGTAACTTATAATTATTTGTGATACGCATTTGTTGCTAATTTTTTTTTTTACATTTTAAAAATGCAATATTATTACCCAGACATAACTTCGTTGGATTTTTTCATATGGGGTACCTATTGTTAAAGATTAAGTTTAAACGATAACACTGGTATTCTGTATTAAACAAAATCGTTTTTTTTTGTTAATAACCATAGCCATCTTTGGCTGATATTTTGTATTAAATAAATAGAAATATGTTTTCTTTTTATAAATAAAGTAGTTAATTCATGCTATGTAAGCTTATAAATAAAATTTCAGTTGTTTTTTAATCAAATTGATAATTGTCATAGCCATCTTAGGATTATCCAGTGTATTAAATAAATAAAAAGTACTTTTTCATAATTTTTTGAGATATTTTGAAAAATAAGTATATCAAGCTGCATATCATTGAAAAGGTAATAAAATCTTCTATTCAAAAATTACAAAATTTCATATTGCTTCTATTTAAGAAAACATAAGTTAGTGTCATATCTCAAAAACAATGAGATTTCTGGAAATTAAAAAAATATTTTTAAATAGACAATACTAAACCCTACAGCATTTATTTGAAACATTTTTTTAAATTTCAAGTCGCTTAAGAAATATTCACGATGAAAGATTTCGAAGTAAAATGGTTTTTGGCTAATATCTAGTAAGCTATGAACATTTTGTAAAATGTAAATGCACCAATGAACTGTTCCCTTTTAAAGGTAACTTTTCTCTCATTTAACCGAATCTCTATCTCTTATAGATCTCCATGGTGTCCCCTGGTATTTAGACACCCTGTATAGATTAATATTCAGTTATGGCAGAATAATCAAAAATACATTTAAGTTAAAAATGTTCAACATTTGTTTTTATATAAATCATATACACTGCCATGCAAATGTCTTTAGATACCTGTGATTTTGAATGTAAATAATATACAGATTTCAATCAATAAAAATCCCCAAAACAGCGAAAAGAATATGTTTACTCTCAGTCAAAATAGTAAAAAAAGAACAATTTCTCGTTAGCTTGAAAGACACTGTGCATCAATACTTTCAACTTGAGTATACCTGACCTTTCAGGCATATAATTCAAAAAAATTCCTTAACATGGAATATGCTAGGATTATTACAAAAGGACCCCGCAGAATCCTTATGGGAAAGGAGTTTCGGTCAAACTTTTGGAAACTTTGGATTCTGATAGTCCTTGATGAGTAGATCAAAAGTGTCAATGGACGCTAAGTCCTAAAAACTCAAACTTTTAAGATATGGCCCTCTGAAGTTAGGGATTATGATTGTCTTTAATTTACAATATTTTTTTTTGTAGAACTTTAAATTTCGCTCAAATTTTTGTATGTGTTCCCAAAGACCTCTATAATCGATTGCCTCCATAAAAAAGTCAACTTTTCAATTCATTAAGAAATGACAACATTTAAATCTTATTGTTACGTTTTTTTATTATAAACAAATCCAATTGTTTTATAATAAAAAAAACGTAATAATAATATTTATCTACGACTTATACATCATACATATACATTACATACGTAGTTTTTACTATATAATGCGATATATTAATCCCAGAGGGAACTATGACGAAAGAGAAATTTTCTGATTGGTGCATTAGAGGGCAATAATGGTCATTATTGCCCTCTAATCCACCAATCAGAAAATTCCTCAAATTAAATAATACCATGGAAACAAAATACACAAACTTTAAGTCTAAAAAATGTATTTACGACTGTCAAATAAAACACCTAGGCCCGGTTTCTCAATATGAGTTTAAACTTCAGATTAAATAATCTTCATCCTAGGTTTAAACTGAACATAATGTCCAGTTTAAACCTCACTCTGTTTCTCAATATAAGTTTAAATGGAGGCTTTTTTTATGTCAAACTAAAAATTAACCTCTAATTATTATATTAAATGTGATAAAAACGGGTTAATTTCAATAAAAGAGAACAGGGTACATTACTAGAATTAATAAAAGAATATAGTGCTATACTATAGAATGTAAAAGAAGTTGGCTAATAAGTTAATATTTAGGCTAGAAAAATAATTTTTTTCATCTGTCAGTTAAAAGTTAATCTTAAGATTAATTATAATTTTTAACTGGACATTGAGAAACAAATTTATAGTTTAATCTTAAGTTTAACTGGGACATGTGGTTTAAACTCATATTGAGAAACCAGGCCCTAGTGTTTGTGTATTTGTATTGAGATGGATAAAAATGAAGAGTCTATTAGTTGTACACCTCCCGAAATTGTACTACAAGCTATAGCTACCGGAAAAATCAAAATGGATAATTTATAATAACAGAGTTTGTATATTTTGTTTCCATGGTAATATTTTTATATTAATTTGAGATAAGAAAAAAAATTTTGTATTGAAGCTTGCATTCCTTGTATTCAGTTGTGTTTATGAAAGTAATTAGAATAGTCGTAGATAAAGTACAGTATACTACTCGCAATAATGGCTATTATTACCTCGGAATTTTTTTCTCCCTCGCCGCTACGCGGCTCGGTTCGAAAATGATTTCTCGGTAATAATAGCTATCATTATTGACTCGTGGTATAATATACTTACTGCCATTGGCTAAAGAATTTAAAAGTTTACTTTTTTATGGTGACAATCGATTATATTATTTAAGTCTTTGGAAACATATACAAATAGTTGTGCGAAAATTAAGGTTCTATAAATTATTTTATTGTAAATTAAAGGCGAGCATAATCCCAACTTTACAGGGCTATATCTTAAAAGTTTGAGTTTTTAGGACTTTTAATATACTCATCAAGGACTATCAGAATCAAAGTTTCAAAGAATTTGACCGATACCCCTTTTCCATAAAGATTCTGCGGGGTTCTTTGTAATTAAGTACTCTTATCAATATTAAAGATTTTTTATCATCGATTTTTACAGTTTTTTATTTACAAAAATGAGTGTCAAAAGACTTTTGCATGACAGTGTAAAAAAAATTATTTCATTTCATAATTTATCATTATTTTTATTTTTTATTAAAATTGATACTTCATTCAAATTTAAATTCGCCTCCACATGCTTTATTAAAAATTATCATCCAACGATGAATATTTTCAAGCGTTTTGATGTATTTTGGCAGTGGGTCCTAGTGTATCAGTTGATATTTTTGTTTACAAAATACACACACTAAAATGCAAATGTCACAGAACTTCATTATACTCACAACACCATACGTTCTATATCATGTTCACATAATCCAATTACTATGCAAAAAGTTTTAAATGGCTTCATATTTACGCGTGCGCGATATTATGTACGTAGCTCCCCTCGTGTATAATTGCCTTACAATGGTTACAAAATATTGGCTCTTAGGGACAATATTGTTCGTGGTCGTTTTAACGACAAATTCTTTAATTAAGGTATACTGCAAAACAGATATCTATCCAAAATGAATGTATAGTGAAATCTGCATAACTGGAATTTCGAGGGACCAGTTATTTTATCCAACTTAAAGAGGTGTCCCATTTACCAGTTATATAGAAGTGATGGAACCTCAGTATGAACAGACATGATTCCAGTGATAAAGTATCATTGAAATTATGATTTTAAATAATGAAATAGGTTAAAAAGATCCTAAAAAATGTATTTATTTTTATATTTAAAGCGAGATTTATATTTTTGTTAAAATACAAAATACAGCAATCCACCATGTTAAATGAAACACCAATCAGAGCGAATAAATAAAATTTGTCAAATGCAAGTCGAATCTGGCGTATTCGTGTCCCGTTATACGGTCAAAAAGGTGGAAAAAATGTATTTTTAATAGAAAAGAATAAGCTTTCTAATACCTTTATTGAATATCTTATAAAACAAATTTTGCACCTAATGTACGCTTTTAAAACTTAAAAAAAATAAGGGATACTTTTTCAAACTGTTTTAACGCGTAGCATAGAGCGGAAGGGGATGATATACAGTTATTGAACTCTTGATTCAAAAATTGAAAAATACAAGCTTAGAAATAAGCTTTGAATCATGCTAATATAATCATTTTTTGCTGAGATATAGCTGTTTAAAAATTTATTAAAAATTGCTTTTTTTAAATTATCCTTGATTTTTTGTGAGTACATTAATTAAATTTTTCGTAATTGTTTTTATTATTTAATAATTTGTTAAAAAGTGTAAGAGATTTTGTTTATAAACATGCAAGGAGTATACTTATAAAAGATTAAATAATTTATATTAGTATTTGTAAATATTTAATATTTTCCTTATCTTTACTAGGCATATATTTATAAAGTACCTACCTGCTTATAATATATTTAAAATGTTTTAAAAATAATAATAAAAAATGCACGTTTTTTTCAAATGAAAAAATTAAGTAGGTAGGTACATAAAATAACTATCTAATTTTTACTTTATATTTCACAATTAAAAATGTACAAATTCACGTATTATGTAGGTATGTATACTTTGCACACCTCACATAACTTAATCGTTCTTTGGAAATAATTCACAGGCAAAGTATTTAACTATTGATATTAGTAGTGACATATATGTCTAGTGAGAAAATGCAAAACTAATAACTTCAAAAAACTGATTATCATAACAAAAATCTGTATTATCTACAAATGTTTGCACACCTAACCTAACCTATTCGTTATTTTGAAAATAATCCGCTGAAAAGTCTTTAAAAAATACCGGGTATATAATAATGCGAATCCTTTTTATTTAAATGATCAGTTTTTGTTTTAAGTAGAGATATATTTTGATCAACTGTTTTATTCGTGTATAATCCATTAAAGACTTTCAACCGAAATGAGGAGGCACTATATTTTCATTAGTTTCATTACATTCGGTCAGTTTAATGTAATAAATTGCAACCTTTTTTGGAGAAATTATTCACATAATATTTGAAATGTCGACAAGAGAATTTACAACGTTCTTTCTACACAAACAAAGTTAATTAGTTCGTATGTTTATTTATATTTTTTGTTTAAATAAATTAAATCACACACAAAAAATACGAGTACCTTTATAATTTAATACAAATATTATTTTAAACATATGTATAACCCTTTACTATGTTTTATTTAATACTTTTTATATTTTAATAAAATAAGCTAATTTAAATTTGAAAAGAAAGTTACCAAAAATAGAACAACTGAATAACAAAATAGAATAAAAAGAGACATTTGAGAATATATAAAATATGTATATATTTTGGAAATTCTCTACCTTATACGGGTAGTGCCCCAAAGATATTTTGGCTTGATTAATGCAATTTAGTGATTTAGATTAAGGCTGAACATGCTATTTGAATTGCCATAAGAATTACTATAGAGAAATTACGGTTTTGTATTTTAAGTTCAGCTCTGACCAGTATTAATAAATCATATAGGAACAAATACAGTGATAAACTAGATTAATTTTTCTATGTTATGACATACTTAATTTTTCAATTTAATTTTTTTATATATTAGTAAAAAAAATCTGAAAATGTGTGTATTTTTCTTGATATGCATGATAAAACTCAATATATATACATATAACAAAAATTCTTGAAAAATACGGAGAAAAAATATACCACGACATAGATACATATTTGTTTAAGCTTTGTAATTTTATAATAATTCTGCAATTTTCGTTTGAAAATATTGAATGTAAGCCTAAAATTATAAGAACTAGTTCTATCCTTTGTAGCTTCATCTCTGTTTAATTTCGAGAATATCCCATTTTTCATTCGATCTTCAATTGCCACTGAATTACTTGTATTTGTCATTTCCCCTCAGGGCTAGACTTGTGCAAATAATTTTTGTTTTCTACGGTGGCGACATCTCGTAGAATTTAGTTTCGGAAAAATCGGCATGAACAGCCTTAAAGATAAAAATTAGACAAATATAGTATATCATGGGACTCAAAGCATAATTATACAATATAAAAATAAAAACGACAAAGGAGACTGTGGTCAAAATTTCACGACAAAAGTGTAACTAATTTTTACACTAATAGACATCAATTTCACAAAATAAAAGTATGGTATTTGCATATGATAATTATTAATCTTTGAAAATGTAATAATGAATTTAATATTCTAATTACGTATTTCTGAAATGACGCAGTTATTTTGGGTTGGTGACTGACCAGGGGACTGTGTTTTACGATTTCAAAATAATATTAAATAAGTAACAGTATTTTTTACTTTCTTATACCAATGTATATGAAATATACATATAGTATAAGTAAGTATAGTAAACGCGATTTTTTTCGAAATCCGGTTTTTGATGGAATTATTAATTTTGACCTTCCCTGAATCCATTCTGACTATTTTCGCCATGATGTCTGTGTGTCTGTCTGTCGGTCTGTCTGTCTGTCTGTCTGTCTGTAGACGCTGTAACTCAAATACGACAAATCGTAGAAAGGTGGAATTTTATACTTAAGATTGATTTTTGCCTGGGAAGAAAACCTCCTATTTTTGAAAACGATCATTCAACCGGAAACGGATGTTTACCTACATCGATTTTTGAATTTTTCGAATTACACTGAAACAGTGCGAATTAGAGAAAAATGGCCAAGTTGAAAATTGTAGGTAATATTATTATCTATAATTTATGTTCTATTCATTTTTTCGAAAAAAACAAATTTAGTTTTTTTTTTTTTTTTTACTAAGTATTCGATTTTAAGTACATTTCAAATGGTTCATAACAGAGAAGAAATATCTGCCATGAGTGTCATGGGACTTTCTTATACGTATTACAGAGACTGTACATGTTTGCCATAGGTACCATGGGCCTTTCTTATACGTAATACTGAGAATAAACACTGTATACTCTAATTCATTTAGTTTGCAGTAGTCGTCGTGCGACTTGACGGTATTAGTCGTGATCCGTACGGTCAAAGCACCCAGCAACCAGTATAGATTATTCTAAATAATGATTTAAAAAAAAATATTTCTGGCTAAATCATAAGTGTTGGAAAAAAATGTATGGGGAATAAATTATAGATAATAACATACTCGACATTTTTTATCTAAAACATTTTTGTCTTATTTCAAAAAATTAAAAAAATTACATGAGTAAACATCCGTTTCCGGTTTAGTGATCATTTTAAAAATAAGGTGGTTGTCTTCCCAGATGAAAGATTATTATAAATATAAAATTACACCCTTCCATCATCAGTCGTTTAGGAGTTATGGGTATTTTTTACTTTCTTATACCAATGTATATGAAATACAGGGTGTCTAAATACCAGGGGACACCATGGGGATCTCGGAAACTATAAGAGATAGAGATTCGGTTAAATGAGAGAAAAGTTACCTTTAAGAGGGAACAGTTCAATGGTGCATTTACATTTTACAAAATTTTCATAGCTTACTAGATATTAGCCAAAAACCATTTTACTCCGAAATCTTTCATCGTGAATATTTCTTAAGCGACTTGAAATTTAAAAAAATGTTTCAAATAAATGCTGTAGGGTTTAGTATTGTCTATTTAAAAATATATTTTTAATTTCCAGAAATCTCATTGTTTTTGAGATATGATACTAACTTATGTTTTCTTAAATGGAAGCAATATGAAATTTTATAATTTTTGAACAGAAGATTTTATTACCTTTTCAATGATATGCAGCTTGATATAATTATTTTTCAAAATATCTCAAAAAATGATAAAAAAGTACTTTTTATTTATTTAATACACTGGATCATCCTAAGATGGCTATGACAATTAACAATAAGATTAAAAAACAACTGAAAATTTACTTATAAGCTTACATAGCATGAATTAACTACTTTATTTATAAAAAGAAAACATATTTCTATTTATTAAATTACAAAATACCAGCCAAAGATGGCTATGGCTATCGACAACAATATAAAAAAAAACAAGAAGCTATTTTATTTAAAAAAAAAAACACATTTTTTTATTTCCAATCAAAAATGGCTGTCAACAATGAGAATTTTAAATCAATTGAGAAATTATTATTTTGCCTGTTTGTAAGAATACTAAAGAGTCTTATAAGTAAATTTTCAGTTGTTTTTTAATCTTATTGTTAATTGTCATAGCCATCTTAGGATGATCCAGTGTATTAAATAATTAAAAAGTACTTTTTCATCATATTTTGAGATATTTTGAAAAATAAGTATATCAAGCTGCATATCATTGAAAAGGTAATAAAATCTTCTGTTCAAAAATTATAAAATTTCATATTGCTTCCATTTAAGAAAACATAAGTTAGTATCATATCTCAAAAACAATGAGATTTCTGGAAATTAAAAATATATTTTTAAATAGACAATACTAAACCCTACAGCATTTATTTGAAACATTTTTTTAAATTTCAAGTCGCTTAAGAAATATTCACGATGAAAGATTTCGGAGTAAAATGGTTTTTGGCTAATATCTAGTAAGCTATGAAAATTTTGTAAAATGTAAATGCACCATTGAACTGTTCCCTCTTAAAGGTAACTTTTCTCTCATTTAACCGAATCTCTATCTCTTATAGTTTCCGAGATCCCCATGGTGTCCCCTGGTATTTAGACACCCTGTATACATATAGTATAAGTAAGTATAGTAAACGCGATTTTTTTCGAAATCCGGTTTTTGATGGAATTATTAATTTTGACCTTCCCTGAATCCATTCTGACTATTTTCGCCATGATGTCTGTGTGTCTGTCTGTCGGTCTGTCTGTCTGTCTGTCTGTAGACGCTGTAACTCAAATACGACAAATCGTAGAAAGGTGGAATTTTATACTTAAGATTGATTTTTGCCTGGGAAGAAAACCTCCTATTTCTAAAACGATCATTCAACCGGAAACGGATGTTTACCTACATCGATTTTTGAATTTTTCGAATTACACTGAAACAGTGCGAATTAGAGAAAAATGGCCAAGTTGAAAATTGTAGGTAATATTATTATCTATAATTTATGTTCTATTCATTTTTTCGAAAAAAACAAATTTAGTTTTTTTTTTTTTTTTTACTAAGTATTCGATTTTAAGTACATTTCAAATGGTTCATAACAGAGAAGAAATATCTGCCATGAGTGTCATGGGACTTTCTTATACGTATTACAGAGACTGTACGTGTTTGCCATAGGTACCATGGGCCTTTCTTATACGTAATACTGAGAATAAACACTGTATACTCTAATTCATTTAGTTTGCAGTAGTCGTCGTGCGACTTGACGGTATTAGTCGTGATCCGTACGGTCAAAGCACCCAGCAACCAGTATAGATTATTCTAAATAATGATTTAAAAAAAAATATTTCTGGCTAAATCATAAGTGTTGGAAAAAAATGTATGGGGAATAAATTATAGATAATAACATACTCGACATTTTTTATCTAAAACATTTTTGTCTTATTTCAAAAAATTAAAAAAATTACATGAGTAAACATCCGTTTCCATTTTATTGTTAGTAATTATGTTAAACAAAATTCGTTCGATACATAATGTATAAAATAATATTTCTATAGTTTATGTCTCATTCATTTTACTCTATCTTTTATTAGTTTGTCAGAAATATCCTTCACTAAAATAAAAATCACGTACACTGTTCACTGTCATTATTACGTATAAGAAAGTCCTGTGGCACACGGCAGATTATTTTATTGTAGGTTTTTATATTACGATTAAATAGAATTCATTATTAATTTTCATCTTTCATAATAATTACAGCGAAATGAAAATAAAATAATAAAATTATAATAGAGCTTTTTTTAGAACAAACGTGATGATTTTAATTCTTAACAAATTTTAAGGTCTTAGTCTATCTCACAGTGAACATAAGTTATAATAAAACATATAATTTAAAAAAATACTGAGATGATACAGTAACAAGTAATAAGTCACCCGATGCCTAAATACTACATACTTAAGGCCTACGAGAACGTCAGACATAATGGTTTTGAAGCCATTTAACTGTGACTCTTAATGGGATATTAATGTAGCTCACAAGGTCTATTAGATAATGACAAATATCATGGGAATCATTTACTCCAGACCTATTTCAAAGATATCCCAAGGAGAAATGAGGTTAGTCAATACTGTCTTTAAAGCAACTATAGAGAATTTAACAAAGGTATACATTGTGCATGTGGTTTAATAAAATGCAAACAAATGATTAAATTATTTAAAACAACAGTTTCAGGTTTTTATGTCATTTGTTCGCAATTTTATTAAATCTTCACAGCACACTATTTTTTTATATTTTCTAATAATTTTATACTTGTTATAACTTGTTTTCTATCAATTTTACCATCATACATGTTTTACACTTTTACAAAGAGAACATTCTCAGCTATAAATAATAATAGTATACAGGATATTCCAAAAGTTGTATTTCAATATATCTCTGAAATTTGACATTCAATTGTTTTTTGACACCGCCATTATTCATCCCGGAAAAGATTGCCCATTTAACCGATCTTCTTGCTCCAATAATAACAAAGTTAGCAATGATCACTCGGTTCTCGCGAACAGCCTGTGTATGAAGCTTGAAATATGATTTTATAAGACTTGAATAAATCTAAACAAATATCTATGTGAAAAGATTTTCAATAAATGCACATCGATTATCACATACATGTTTAAAATGTTTTACTATTCAGTACTCTACGTTTCCAAACTCGCTCTTCCTTTTAACAAAAGCTATCACATAATCTTAAAACACTGCGGAATCTCATTTCCGAATCAGTGAGTTGAGATATACCTACCTACCGATGTTACTGTTATTACTTAACAATCAACATTATGTATTAAATTAACTAGTCAGTAGATAACATGTGTGACAAAGAGAGGAAATTGTCTTCACATATGTATGAAGAAGATTCTAGCATATTTTATATCTAATCATATATCGTTCTGATTCATCTTTCTCTTATATGTATGTATGTACATATACTCATCGCTCTTTTACATAGTCCCAGCGTTTCATCCTGAATTTTAAAATGCGTTATTCCAATTCACTAGCTCGCTAAAGATGTTTCACTTCAATTAATGATACAAAGCTACACGGAGAAAAATGGGATCGATTTTTTAATGAAAATTACAATATTATCATTTTAGCAGTTGGAGATAGATTAGATACCGAAAAAAAATTACATAATTTTGGACCGTTGTTTCAAGATTACTACTTCAAATAATATTTCTTTAAAAATTCTGTAATATTTTTCACCGTCTAATCAGCACTATTTCACAAAACATCTAAATCGAGTTGGCTATGACACGTTGACGTCCTTAACTGCACTAGATAATCATGTTGGCATCACTGACCTCATTTAACTGCTTGTATGGTATGGCAGGGAGCTCGTCCTGTACATAACTTAACTGCATGATTATATCTGAATACAGAAGCCTACTTTGTTTTTATTTTATCGTGTACGAAGTAATATATAGCATTGGAAGATAAAGGTTAATGGCAGAGCTGTTGTTTTTGTAAGCTAACGTGTACTACTTGAAGATATAGCCTTTAAAATCAAATTTAGTGGGAAATATGGAGATTCTTTGGGGTTTTATGGGATGGTTTAATCTTTATCAAAGAAGAATATGTATAAAATAGTCATCAATCAATTTAATACAGTTAATAGAAAACTAAAGGTGTCTGTACACGATCAAATTTGCAGTACCCCCACTTTACCCCCATACAAATAGGCTTTTTAGATTGGGTGTTGTGTAGAGGTCTTTATCAATCAATTTAATACAGTTTGAGACTTTCTTAAAAGAAAATCTAAAGGTGTATATACACGATCAAATTTGGAATACCCCCACTCTACCTCCTTACAAATAGGATTTTTAGATTGGGTGGTGTATAGAGGCCTTTATCAATCAATTTAATACAGTTTGAGATTTTATTAAAAGAAAACTAAAGGTGTCTGCACACGATCAAATTTGCAGTACCGCCACTTTACGTCCTTAAAAATTAGCTTTTTAAATTGGATGGTGTATAGAGGCCTTTATGGTAAGATGTAAAATTAAATAAATGATTGATATTTTAATAATTCAAAAAATATTTTGTAAATGAAAAACAACATTTTTTAATTAAACTAGTAGCAAAAATACCTTTTAATTTTTTTTTAATTAAATCAGGTACTAAACTGTATTGATAGGCACCCATTTAGGGAAGAGGGGAGGGACGATTGCCCTACTAGGTGATTTCACGAGAATTTTTGCACTTTTTAATTTGTGTTTTATATTTAAAAAATGTGAAAAATTTAATAAAAAAGAATTAAAATTATTGTAAACATAGTATAATGATTTTCTTTCTTATATTCTTACCTTAAAGTTGATATTTTTTTTAATTCAATCATACAATTTCACTAACTTTTTTTATGTTTTAGATTTGGTTAAAAGTCTGTTTATTTTATAGAAAATTATGTGAAAAGTTGAATTTTTCAAACCGCAGGTCTGTATCTCATACCGTTCTTGAGATATGGCCTCTCAAAGTTTTAGTTTTTTCAAAATTTTTGAGAAAAATGGCTGTAACTTTTGAACGTGTAGTCAGATTTAATTTTTGTTGATAGATTTGAAATCAGTATGGCAAAATCTATATAATGACATGTATAATAATTTAAAATTCGACAAAAAAATTTTTGCCGAAAATCGACATTTTTTTAAGGTATACCCCTTTGAATTTTTTCAATTTTTCGCGAATTTTTTTTTGTCGAATTTTGAAGTGTTATACATGTCATTATATAGATTCCAAATCTGTCAACAAAAATCAAATCCGACTACACGTTCAAAAGTTATGCCCATTTTTATCCAAAATTTTGAAAAAATTTAAACTTTGAGAGGCCATATCTCGAGAATGGTTTGAGATACTAACCTGCGGTTTGAAAAACTCAACATTTCACATCATTTTCAATATAATAAACATACTTTTCACGAAATCGAAAATTCAAAAAATTTTAGTCGAAATTCATAATTCTTACTTATTTCACTTTTTATAGAAATTTAATTAAAAAATTTCAACTTTTCATAAAAACATCAACTTAATCTATTTTGAAAGTTAATTTATAACATAATATATATTTTATTTTTGTGGAAAAGCGAAAAAACCTTTTAAAAAATTTGAAAAATCTGAAAAATAATTGTTCAAAAAAGGGGTCCCCAGACCACATAAGTTTAAGAACCGCTGCTCTAGTAGATTTGCTGATATTATATCATTTAAAGAAATAATTACATTAATGTAGGGTCAATAATATTGATACAAAAATATAATCAAAAATTACATTCTTAATCTACCGTTTTCTTTCTTTGCCTTTTCGGGTAATCTTCGTTATTGATGGATACTATTTCAAAAATATGTTTATAATGACTCAACCAGAACGTTTTCTTTGATAGGATATATTCGAGCAGTCAAGCGTTTTGATATTATTTATTTTCTATAAATTATTATTAAATATCTTTCGTTCAATCAATAAATATACAATTAATTTTGGTCCTGTAAAACTGTTTTAAATGCCATTCTTTAGAGAGAAATAATAATTATTTTATGAATATATGTACTTATAACAAATTAAGAAAAAATCATGATTAAGGTGCTGGCACCTGTAAATACAGGGTGGGGCATTTAAAGTGTTACAGATTTTTATCTCAGAGCCACCGCATATTTGAAAAAAATGTTCAAGTCAAAAAATGTATGGTTGTGAGGGGGTAATCGAATAGTAATATTTATTTATTATTTTTCAAATATCCTTGAAGGCCACACTAAAATAATAAATAAATATTACTATTCGATTACCCCCTCACAACAATACATTTTTTGACTTGAACATTTTTTTCAAATATGCGGTGGCTCTGAGATAAAAATCTGTAACACTTTAAATGCCCCACCCGTATATTGAATTGCACACCCCAAGCAGGCTCTGCTTGGAAGTGTGTTCTACTCTCGTCCTAAAAATTTTTTCGTATATAAATTGATAAAATGAGTATTATATCTTAAATTTCTTCAGTATCTCACTTACATTTTTACATTTTCTGATAGAAAACATTACAGTCTCCATTTTTGCTTAGTTTAATATCGATCGGTTTTAATTTTCTGTTATAAAAATATAAATAAAGTTCAATTTGTCGATTTAACCCGCTTTTTTGATAGAAACGCCGAACTACAGGCTACAATTCGAAATAAATTTGCACCAATCCTTTTGAATTCACTTCATCTATTATCAGAATAGAACCCTATTAAAACTCAACAAAATTGGATAACTAGAAGTAACGAAATTTGCAGTTTATTTAAACAAAAATTCATATTTTGACAAGAATTTTTTTTACAAATAGAGTAGTTGCTATTTATAATTTATTAATAGTAGTAGGCGCTATTTCTTCATATGTCAATTCAAATTCCATAATTATTATATTGTGTTAATTAATATATAAATACACGTACATCGATACGTGCTGTATTTTAATTATTTTATTCAAAGCCAATCAATCTTTTTAATCAAGATAAAATCTGGTAAGTTTGCATTTTTAAAACAAATATATAATATACGTCATATAACCTATAAACGTTACATTGTTGTTTCATTTTAAATGCTAGACATCAGGTGAACACAGCTGTTATCGCTGCAAAATGTGGATGTATTTATCTTTTTAATTATTATTATTAATTAATTTATTTACTTTATACATTTTACAAAAAAAATATGTTTTATAAAAATTGTAAATTAAAATGATTGTTGTTTTATTACAATACATCCTAAATTTAAATAAAAAAAGGTAATAATCGATTGATATCAAGATTCATTGTTGATTTTCTAAAAAATCTTAACGAGTGATAAACTTCATATTATATATTTATATAATATTAATTACCTCCAATATTTTTTTCAAACATCCTTTTAAGTTTCACCAATTATATTGTACCTGTACCGTATTTATTTGATATTATAAGTTAATACATTTTTTTATGTTTAAGGGGTGTGCATTTTATGGCCTAGCCATAGTATTTTGAGATTGATGGCTTACTTTTTTATATAATTTTCATGAACTCTTGTTACTAATAAAACAACTACATCTTTATACTAAATCAATTTAAAAAGCAAACTCCGCAAATATAGTTTATTTTTTTAGTTATAGTCTTTTATTTTGTGCATGTTTTTTTTTCATCCAGTAATGAACAAAGTAAAACCAGTAATAAATATCCACTTACTAATGATAACAAAATAAAGAGACGTCAAATTTAAAATAATGTAAAGCATTAGCATAAGAAAATACACTTTTCTTGATAGTGTGGCCGAACCGCGATAATTATTTGTCTGCTATTTTTAAACAAAAAGATCAATTATCATCAAATCACGCTGTATGACACCCGGAAAAAATTTGTAAATCTGCAGAAATTTATTCAGATCTCGACAGATCTGTATTTTGAGACATCGTCATATTTTTCACTGGTTTTTGATCTATGGAGACTTGCAAATATCTACAATTACTTATAAAGATCTTAAATGATCTACAAAGATCTCTAAAGATCGTTGTAGATCGTGATAGAGATTAAAACAGATTTGAATTCAGCGACCTCGAAAACATAAAGTAAGAAGATAAAAGTAAGATTTTTAAGATTTTATCGATTTTTGACAGCTATTTGACAGCTGTCAACTGTCAATTTTAAAAATCTGACATCGGATTTGAATTCAGCGACCTCGAAAACATAAACCCAGACATTAAAAATAACAATATAAACCATTTAAAGACTTTGCGAATAAGTTAATCTGTGATGGAGCTTTAAAACTTTAAAGCTCCGTAGCGGCCAAAGAATTGAATTCTGAGCTTTGTGCCCATTAGGACTTTTGCGAAGAACACCGATATCTAGAACATATAAAAAATCCAGACATTTTGACCGAAACCCAATTTCCATAAGATTATTTCGGGGTTCTTTAAAACAATGTATAAAGCATTTTTATAAGAAAATACACGTTTCTTGAAAGTGTGGTCGAACCGCGATAATTATTTGTCCACTGTTTTTAAACAAAACGGTCATTTATCATCAAATCACGCTGTAAGACAGTTCAATGTATATAGATTAATATCCAGTAATGGCAGTAATCAAAAATCAATAAATATTTCTAATTCAGTACATTTAATTAAAAAATGGGGTGTTGTTATATCTTTACCCACTGGGAGAAATTGGCAAATATTATTATTACAAAAAAAAGTCTGGTGCATATTAACAAAGGTATTAAAAGACAGAAATTTTTCTGCTTGCGTTGTACAAAAACTCCAATGACTGGGGTATGTTTTTTCTTGCTGAGTTGACAAAAAACTCTACGCCAAATATTTGCATATTAAACGAGCCGGTCTAGTGTCAAGAGTAACTTTTAACAAGTATTTTAAAAATCCAACATCGTTCCGTGGACCGCATTTGTGTCACGACGTAAGCTAATCAATAGATGTCATACAGACCCCGTTTTCACGACATACTTTTCTATACCCCATCACTGATGTTGTGTGCTATAAGAATTCTTCCACCCTCGATCTGCTATACGATTATAGGGGGAGGATGAAATTGTGTAGGGGGATGTTGATAATGCAGTGATGTTCAAACTTTTATTTAAATTGTACTTTTCAGTTTTATAATAATTCAATTTTACTAGTTTAGAAAAGAAGGGCTAGTACCAGCTTTAGTTATACATAGAGGATTATGTAGAGTAGGGTTGCCCTTAATTTATTTATTTTCGAATTTCTTTAAGGTCATCCCCCCACCCAATTTTTAAAGGTACGAAAAAAATAATGTATACGTTTGTGATCGAATATTAGCACGTAAAATGCATTTGATTTTTTCAATTTTTCTTGAAACAGCTGTATCTTTGTGAAAATTGAATGGATTTTGATGTTCTGAAACTCATTTTAAAGCTGATAATTTCTAGTTTTTGAACCGTTGATTCGTTTTTTTTTATCGCTTCCCACTACTCCTTGAGAGATTTCAGAAATGTGAAAGAAGCAAAAAATGTAATAATTCAAAATTTGTGTGCCAAATTTATATATACAGTAGGTTGAAAGATTGAAAAAGTTATTTAGAGCAAAAAACTTTAATTAAACATGTTTCTGAAAATATTCGTAAGAGAATTACAACCCCCTGAAAAAATAATTTTGTAAAAATTTTCGGTTTTTTGCTCAAAATAATTCCTACAACCTACTGTTGAAGTTTATGCATGCCAATTTTGAACTATCCTGAATTATTAAATTTTAGGCTTCTTTCACTTTTTCTGAAATCTCTCAAGGAATAGTGGGTAACGATAAAAAATCGAATAAAAGGTACAAAAACTAGAAAGTGTCAGCTTTAAAATGCGTTTTAGAACATCCATTCAATTTTCACAAAGATACAGCTGTTTAAAGAAAAACTGAAAAAATCAAATGATTTTACGTGTTAATATTCGATCGCTCGGTGGCACGTGTTAATAAAATCCAATCACTTTAAAATTTTGTATACATTATTTTTATTGTACCTTTAAGAAATTTGGGGGGGGTGACCTTAAAGAAATTCTATCAATGAACTTTTTTAAATCTAAAATGCAATGCCTGTATATTAATTACTTACAATATTTTCTATTAACATATTTTTATAATGCACGTAAAATGTAAAGTTATCCAAAAGACAGCGATCAGAACACTACACCTTTTCCAATTGTATTTCAGAAAGCATCAATTGTATTTCAGAAAGCGTCAATTGTATTTCAGATTAGTCAGTTGTATTTCAGAAAGCATCAATTGACTATTCTGAAATATATACAATTGATGCTTTCTGAAATACAATTGGAAAAGGTGTAGACGGTAAAAGTAACTATTTAACTATCAAGCAACCTGCGACAAATTTCCCCTTCTTTACAGTTGAAAAATCATATGACCGCAATCAGGAAGACACCCAAATTTTCATCAAATTCTCTCACGTCACTTAAAAAAGTTCTGTCATGAGTCATGTGTTGAAATTATGCATATTAATTTGTTTATTTAATATGTCTTAAACTAGTCTTCTAATGATGAATGTTTTAATAATATTACTAACGTAAAAAAACATATTTTATTTAAGATAATCTTTAAGGACCCCTGTAGTCGTCCTTGTCATCTAAGTTTAGCAAGGATACAGAGAAGATGAGCGTACTGATAATTTATCATACTGATCCTAATGTGGTGACCTCACATTATGAGACATTTTTTTCTGTAAAATATGAGAAAAGATTTGTATTTATTTATTTAGTTAATATTAAAGCTCGACCAATGGCTGTAGAGATAAGGGAAGATTAATCTAGTAAATGACTATTATTAGATGTGATACATGTGATGTATTTTACGGGACTATATTTATCTTGTTCACTCTTTTTTTAGGAGCACGTAAGAAAAAATGGGTGTAAACATATTTTATCTTAATAAAAATGATTTTTTTATCTCGTGTATATAAAAAAATGTTTTTTTTTATTTGTGGGTGAATTCCATGATCTAATAATACAGACGCCATTTTATATAAATTTCTTGTCGATGACGTATTACATCTACAATTGAAGTGCTTCAAAATAATTGATCGATTATAAAATCAAAGAAAAAAATTAAAAGAAAATATTATTATCTATTATAAACAGTATTGGTCGTTTATTTATTTATATTCTGTTTGTAACAAATTCCTTATTAGACATATTTCTTGGCGATGACGTCACAGTATAAAACAAAAGAACTGCCTAGCAGATCTTGTTTGGTAAATATTAATTTGTGCCGTAGAGTTTTAGTAAGTTGAGATTTGGCATAGTTATAGTTTATAATGGACCAAAAATATATCTGAAATTTAAAAATATTTTTTTACGTTTTAAGCGCTTTTTGAAAAGAGCAAATGTGTTACCAAAAAATTTATTTTATTCTACATATAAAGAAATTTAAGTATGCATTGGTTTATTTATATTTAATACTAGCTTTTTATTAAATCAATTTTCGGGGTACAAAGTAGCATATGCCATTCTTTAGGATGTAAGCTTTCTCCCTGCCGAATTTCATCAAGATCGGTTCAGCTGTTTAGCCGTGAAACATTAACAAACAAACATACATAGTTATTTTGGCATTTATTTTATAATATTACTTATAACACGAATTAAAAAAAATCATCTACTTAAGGGATAATAATTCGACCTTTAAATTGAACTAATACATATTTGCAGCCTCCTAATCAATTTTTTTAAATTTTATTTAATGTATAATTGATAATTTTATATAATATAAAAAAAATTATTTTCATTTGTTGATTTTATTTTATTATATTTTTTTACACGTTACAAGTAAACTCGAAAACAACTGAACCGATTTTAATGCGGTTTTTACCAATACTTAGCTAATTTTTCAGTGCATATTCTTAGCTATTAATATCTAAACCAAATAAATGGTCGGAGTTAAAACTATTAAAAATAATAAACTCAAAAAAATTATGTCTTGTAATTTTCACGTTATTCAAACAAATAAAGAATCGGTGTTAAAATACCACAAAACATATATATATACTTTTATATATATAAAATTGTGTATATAAATTTGTATCACGAGTTTGTATATTGTATTTCCCCTCATTTTTATATAAGTACATATATAAGATATACGTTCAATTAGGAAATATGACCCGTTAAGAAAGTATTACCATAAATTTCAAGTAAAGATAAATTTATGCCATCATATAATATTTCATTCACACTTCTTTACTCTACAAGTGCTTTGTTATTTTTATATTTGGTGAATTGTTTGTTTCCCGTTGCTTTTACACATTTTATAAAAATTATCTAAATGTAATACAGTAGCTCTTCGTATTAACGACTATTTGCTTAACGTCGTTTTATAATAACGACACTCTTAAATTTCAGTATTTTTATTTTTTAGTTAAAATCATGCACAATGTACATATGTACATACTCTAAATGTAATACAGTAGCACCTCGCTGTAACGAATACTCGCTTAACGGCGTTTAGCAAAAATGGCACTCTTAAATCTCCGTCTTTTTATTTTGCATTTGATTTTTTCAAATGTTCTTTAAACAGCTGTATCTTTGTGAAAATTGAATAGATTTTATGTTCTAAAACGTATTTTAAAGCTGACACTTTTTTATCGCTTCCCACTACGTATTGAGAGATTTTAGAAAAAGTGATAGAATTAATTGTCCGGTTAGAACGACGCGCAATGTAATGTTTCCAATATCTACGCACAAGCAATACCTCTCCCGGCTTTCTCCTCTCTCCTACGTATGTTGATTGTTGATTAGTAAAATTACAGACTTTCTACGTCAGTAAATACATATTTTCATGCATAGAATGTAGGTACATTGTATCTCTGATCAAACTGTAATAAATTATGTATGTATGTAATGTGCAATGTTTAAGTAAATACCATTAAAGTTACTTTTTGTTATTTAATTTTAATATTTGTTTTATTTAAATAAAAATTAATCTAACTATTATTTCATAGTAATAATAATATTTATGTACATTATGTACATAATAAAAAACAAAGTTAAATTATCCGGTAAATTGTTTAATGTCTTAAAAAATGACATTAAATAAAAATAAATTATCGGGTCGTTTAGTGCGTCATCCGGTTAGTACGACCAAGTGTCGCCGGTCCCTTGAGAGTCGTTATCTCCGGATTCTACTGTAGTTTCCTACGAAACATTTAACTTTTTATTAAAAAAAAAAAAATAAAAATAAGAATTTTTTCTTCACAAATTAAATATTTAAAGAACTCCTTTGCAATCATTGGCAGTTAGGTTAGTTTTCTACAATAACATTTCTCGTGATCTCTATTTCTCACATCTCATTAATTATTTATAAGATGTGATTGTACTGTCTGTGTTGTTGGTAAATAAATGCGACAGATTTGAAACAGAAATGTGTATTTACGATTAAAGCAATAGGGACATGTGTGCCATATATTGTGCTGTTTATGCGAGTTTGAGAGAACCTATATATTTTATATAGTGACTTTGTTACTACGTTTTAACGATATTAGGGAGGTCGTTGTGGTGGAGGGTTGATGTCGTAAATTCGATTGGGCATACTTGTTTTATTGTTTATGTAATTGTTGTGTTTGGTACACTATTGGGTAACTTATATTTCAAATCTTTTATTTTTATTTAAAAAAAAACACGAAATTATATTTCTTTGACTTGATTGAAATACAACTCTAGCGAGCAAATGCAAAACTAATAATTAAAAAAAAAAGACTATCATAACAGAAATCTATAGTATCTACATGAGTTAGATATAGGTATGCACACTTAACACTTAGGGACTCTCGCCTTGATTTGTAACAAAAATACTCGCTACCGGGTGCGCTGGACCCAGTTTAATATCATTAATTAATTAATTATTTAAAATATTATTTGTCAATATAGAAAGACAATATTCAATCATATACTAATATTTATTGTTTTTACTTAATCAAACAGTTATTACAAAAATAAAAGGAATTTTTCCATACTTTCATGACAAGATTTAGACTAATTGTTGAAATTTCTGTTCTAAATCTTCTATATTTTCTTACTCTACTCAGGGCCGACAAGAGAGCGATGCAGGCGATGCAAAAAATCGGGGCCCGGAGCTGAATGGAGTAATATTGAAAATTGATAACGAAAAAAAAAGGGTAAACGCATTTAACAGTATTCAATTATTGACTTGCGAAGTAAAAAAAAAGATCTCTCACTCTGCCTCAAGCTTCATGTTACATCGGGGCCCGGTTCGGCTCTCGGCGGCCCTGACTCTACTATAATGTACTTATATGAATTAACAATGAGATATCAATCATTATATAAAAAAAAACTTTGAAAATTAACAAAATTAAAATATCTTCTTTGGGATAAAATCACATCTCAAAATTGTTCAGTCGCTTTCTGTATCAAATTGAGTTATGACAATTTGAACAAACTGACGACTATGACCGTCATCTGCCGTGCTATTCTATCGTTGAAAGGTACTAAAAGCGGCAACGTCGCACACTTCAAACTTCAAAAGTTTTTAACCAAAATACGAAGGACTGGGTCTGTTAGATCCATTAGCGAGTCCCTAAGTGTTAACCTACAGTGCATTACAAAAATTTCGCCTTGAAGAAGATCGACTTCAATTTTCTTTCTATTATGAAGATCTTTAGCGCCAAGTACAAAAATAATATTTTTCTATTCAAATGGAAAAATTCCCGTCAAAACGCGCATTCAAAGTCACGTGATAAACAAACTAAAATCAGCCAATAGGAATCAACATTTTTAATATCATACCAGAGACAGTTCTGCTAGACGCATTTGCGATCACGTGACAAATAGGTTAAATATTACATTTTAAAATTAGGTTTATTATTAAAAGACTAACTTATTTCACGTAAAAAAACACTTGATTGCAAATTATAATAATATATGTATACTACACTATTTAAAACATTTTAGTCTTTATTATTAAAAGTGTCAAATATCCTATAAAATGGGATTAAATCTGACTTTATTTCGAGTCGTTAAAACCATAGACTTATATCATAGAATGGACTGAGTAATAGCCTTACAAAATTGAACACTCTCTTTAAAGTGACAAAGCGAATATGTTGCCAACACCTGTCTCTTTTCTGTAGGTCTGTAATGACTGCAAACCTGTGACGTGACCAATTAGAATTTTAGAAAGAGACAGGTATTTGCTACATATTCGCTTTGTCTCTGTCACACTTTTTCACCAGTAATCGACTGTATATTGGATATATTGAATTTTATTTATTTTTAGTCAATTACGTACAATATTATTTTTATTTATTTAGCTCATTATTTCAAAATCTAAGAAATAATATGTACGTTGACAATTTCTCGAAGCCTTTATTTTTACGTTCTATCATTATTTCAACTCACCATTCGGAAACTGTATAGAAGAGATTCAATTATATTTTCGCTACAGTTTTACTTTTCAGTTCATTACATATCTTCAACAACTACACAAGGACAAATTGGTGTGCATGGAGCTATACCGGGACTACAACTCCTTCGGGAGCTATATAACCCATTCAACTAGGGGTAGGACATGAGACAAGAAGCGACCCTCATACTCTTAACTGTACCAGTTTAATGTAAAGTAACATTTATTTTCCTACATCTTTCGAAATTGGGTTTACAATCCAATTGACGGTCGGGCTAAAATGGCGCATCAAATCAACTAACTTGCTTATCCTGAATAAATAGCTTTCATATTTATATATGTAAGATATGTTCCAGAACACCCGTTTTTAGGGTTCCGTAGAAAACTAGGAACCCTTATAGTTTCTCCATGTCCGTCCGTCCGTCCGTCCTGAAAAATTTTGTCATAATAAGATGAAATTTGGTATACGGCCGTAGATTGATGACCCAAAAACAGAAATGATAAGATTTTTGAAAATAAAAATTTTTTAGACCCCCCTTTAATAAAATGAAAAGTGTTTTCAAAAAAAAAATTTCACCTACACCATTGAGTGGGGTGTCGTTAGAAAAGTCTCCTAAAATGCAACAAAAAATGTAACAGAAATTTTCAATTTTAACCCTTCGATCACGATGTATTTTCTCTCCAAAGTCATTAAAAAAGCGTCTCCCCCCTCTATTTTCTAAACTACCAATTTAAAAAATCTGAAAAAATTCCAGAACATAGATTTTAATTAGTACTTTCACTGAAAATTTTAACGAACATTGTCAAAAATATTTTGGACCCCCCTTTCATAGACTGAAAATTGAACTTACATTTTTTCCCCACTTACCCTATTGAGTGGGGTGTCATTTAATAGGTCTCGTAAAATGCAATAAAAAACGTCAAATAACTTTTTGATTTTAACCCTTCAGTCGCGATATATTTGCTTTTTAATGTCGCTGTCAGAGCGTCCCCCCCCCTCTATTTTCTAAACTATCGATTCAAAAAATCTGAAAAAAATCAGAATGTAGCTTTTAATTAGTACTTTCACTGAAAATTATAACGAACATTGTCAAAAATATTTTGGACCCCCTTTTCATAGATTGAAAAGTGAACTCACATTTTTTTCATTTACCCCATTGAGTGGGGTGTCATTTGATAGGTCTCCTAAAATGCAATAATAAAAGTCAAATGACTTTTTGATTTTAACCCTTCAGTCACGAAAATTTTGAAAAATACTTTTTATAAATCGTAGTGAGAATGACTACGGAACCCTATCATGTGCGTGCCCAACACGCACTTGCCCGTTTTATTTAATTTAAAATTATAAATTTCAATTTTTAATTTTCGTAAGATAGTTGGTCCGTAAACATTGTTTAAGTCTGATTTTGTTTAAATTACACAGGAATATTCTCTACATTAATATCTGAAAAATAGCCCATTTTTATAAAAATTGACCATCTCAAAGTTATGAAAAACGATCTCAAAGTTTATTTTTTTAACACAGCTTATATGGACTAATCGTACACCAACGTAACGTTTTATTAGATAAAATTTAAACGAATCGTCAGTTTTCCATAAAAAACTGATATGTTGTTTATTTATATGAAAGAAAACATTATACAAAAAATTAAAATTATTGACCATCCCGTTATTAATATTTAACCAGATTCAACTACCAAACCATCACATAAATTACAGTATTGTTGACAATGTGGCAACAACGTATTCATTTGATTATAGTAAAAAATACACGAAATAATGAAATAATTGTTTACAAAATATGATAACTGGATTGAAGTGAATTACAATCAATTTTATTAATTATTAATATATTCTGTGGGAGTTTAGATGATAAAATAGTTAATAGTTAATAGTAGATAATTTACAGCGTTGCCAGGAATTTTTCTCTAAATTATAAATATGTACTCATGGCCAAATCAGGCCTAATGTGATCACATTATGATGGACCAACTCCTTAACAAAAGTTGTTTGTTTACATGTTTTTTAAGAAAAAGTAATAATTGATATATCATTGTATGTACTTATTGAATTTTTGATATGTCGCGTATGACACTTTAAACTATTAAAATCTCAAATAAATCATACATCTTTACAAAGTTATATATTTCTAGGTACTTTCTAAATTAAAAAAAATAATAAAATTTTATTAATATTTAACGGAGGGATTTATTTTGGGTCATAAACTACTTTATTGCATATCGAGAGCGAGGGAAAAATATCAATTTTTTTTATTATTATATATTCTATTTATTAAATAAAAATTACTTATTTAAAAAAAAAAAGTTTATTTACAATTTTCAATATTAATAAATTCTTGATCAAATAGTTTTGACTGTTCTATTTTATTAATTCAAATAACAAAGTTTTCAAGAGATAATTCAAAATCAATTAAGAACCATATCAAGACATCGATATTAAGAGGTCTCTTTGTCTGTTACAACTTGTTAAACGGAGATGGACTAATATCCAGTTTAATTAATTTTATTTCTACAAATTGTACGTTCAAAAGTTAACAAACTCCAATGATTCGAATGATAATGAAATTTGTAAATTGAGTTCTCTACCGTCTTAATTTGGGTAGAGTTCAAAGATTAGTCTCTCTAACATTTAGTCGTACCAGAAAAAAACTTTAATTGATATTTAAAAAATATATTACAATTGTGACGCATGAAGTTAGCTGTACAACTAAACAGAAATAAATTTTCATTTACAGTAATACCTCTATTTACGCGATTAATTAGTTCTGAAATGAAAATTGCTCCATTATGTTGTATTTTTTAAACCTTTATACTTTTTTTAAAATCTTTTTCAACTGCGTTTGTTTCGTAATTCTTGAGACGACCTTTACTTTTTTTAATTTGTTCAATTTGTTACAGAAATAATTTAAGTATACTGAAGTAACAATTAAATTTTCTTTTGAACAATTACTGCACATAGGACCCGTGGTTATCCGGGTTAATATCCATTAATTATACACCTAAATTAATAAAAAAATATTGTAACCGTAAATTCTCGATTTCTGTATCAATGGCTACTATGTTTTTTTATATAAATTGCATTAGTATGCTGTAACATCATGTTTTTTTAGCTTTTTGATATTCAATCTTAAGTTTTTATTAAATATTAATAGCTAAAAACATGCACTGAAAACCTAACTATTGGTGAAAACCGCAATAAAATCGGAACAGTAGTTTTCGAGTTTACCTGTAATAAGTAAAAAAATAATATAACTAGACGGAGAGAATATTGTTTTAAAAATTAACAGAAATGTCGGTAGAATTTAAAAGAAAGTAAATGAAATATTACAATGACATACTGGTAAATTTTAACATACTACCTATTAAAATTTATTTACTCTGAAAAAGTAATATACGCTATTCTTTAATTTAATTTCTTGCATATGAAAATTTCACGTACATTCTCTATAATTTTACTATGTTTCTATATTACTTTTCATATCTGACCTATCGCCGTCATAGAAACTGCTATACAGCATATTGAATTGTAGTAGACGTTCTTTTAAATTTTACCATGTCGGATGTTAAAAATTTCTAGGATCAAAATTGTTTTCATCAATCTATGCAATTTTATATTTTTTCCCCATTCCTACGCATCGTAAATAAATAAAAATATTAATACATTTTTTCATCTGTCTATTAATAACTTGTTAAAATAATTATTTAAGTTTTATAATTATTTTAACATACGGTATAGTAATTTTTGATACTGTTGGTATGAAATATTACTACGTTACCGATTAATTTTTCACAGAATGAAATTTCGTCCTCCCGTTAACATGTTTATGTTAAAAAATAAACATTCATTTTTTTCAGTGTTCCTTTTATAGTAGTAGAGATATCTATTAATATCACAGCCAACTAGTAATACCATAGAAAATGTATGTATGTACATATTATATTTGATACATTAATATCTAATTTGAAACAGAGCCGATTTTCCAACCATATAGAGAGTGAATTGCTATTAAATAGTTTGTGAAATTTGGTGATTTTCTAAGGATTCTAGAACATACCTAATTAGTTTAACCGCGTGTATGTGAATTTGGTAAATTATGTTTCATGATTTGATCTTTGTGAATCTTGTTAAATTTTCTAGAAAATTTATCAATAAGTTTATTTTGTATTTGTTATAACGTTAGGTGTAAATAATTTATTTGTTCTAAAAAATGTCATTTCGTAATCTCTATGAAAGAATTTAACACTTCTTAAGTTAAGTATACTATTATTAAGTAACTTGAGTTTCATTTGATATTTATTGAAAAATATTCTATTAAAGTTATTCGCTCTTTAGAGCAATGAATTGATAATAGTCTTTTTGAGTTATTTATGAATAGCTTATTTATTTTACTATTTAAAAAAATATTAGACGTATAGTTTTTGAGTAATTAGATATTAAAAATTGAGTTTTTAATACACAGTAAAAAATATAACGTGCTCTATTGGCTATAGAGAGACCTTTTTAACACTGTTTATTTAATCAATCTTTTAAATTACTATAAAAATTATAAAACACATATCTTCACGAGTAATTTCAGAACTAGGTTTTATTCTAAAGGGGTGCTCGAATGTAACCTTAATATTAAGTTATTTCATCGTTGTATCAACGTAAAAACAATTTTAAGAGTGTGAAGTACAGACTTAAATTAGCCCAAAAAATATATAATTCGTTAACCAACCTTTCTAGAAATATGACCGATTACATTTTAGGTTGTTAACTGACCTAATGAATTTCACAATGAATATGATAAAGTGGTGATTAATAAATCATTTAACTTGATGAAAGGTTGGCTTGACCTATGTTGATAAGAAAAAGGTGCGTTCTGGATAGAAAAAAAATAGTAATGCAAGAAAAACAATTAAACACGTATTAGGCCTGACATTGTTAAAAAAAACAGTAAAAGCCAATAAAACGAATTATATTGAATAAAGGCTTTTATTCAAGTATAATTTTTGTTTATATTTAACTATAGTTATTAATACGTTAACAATAGTTTTTAATAAAAAAATTATGTCCATGCATATTTTTATTGTTTGTTTGATAACCTTAAGAGGGAAGGCCACTGTGATATAAAAATTATAAAAAATATAATTTTTTTTCTTAGATTTTTTTAAAGTTTACATATTCATAAATATGTATACAAAAAATTTAGTTTAAAATTTGAAAATTGACGGAGTTACAATCAATTTAGTGAGACGATGTAGCACGGCCGGTTATGACATAACATTAAACACGTTTATCTCGGAATGACATTTTTCGACCTGGTCGACACGATTCCTCAAAGACTAATGAACTGATTTCAATTTTTTTAAAATAATTTTCGTAATTGTAGTAGCTATCGTTGCACGTAGCCGATTTTTTTAAATTTTAATAATTACTATTTTTAAAACCGCTCTAATAAAAAAATAGGTCTTAAAAATGAAAAAAATTTCAAACGATCGCCATTTTGTGAAAAAATAAAATTAAAAAAAAACGGCTACGTGCAACAATAACTACATTCATATAGATATTGATAAAACTTTTATTTATTTTTTTCATATAACCCTTCTTTAAATTTCGAGTCGACCATAGTGAAAAATATTTTTTTTGGTCGTCACATCGAGGCTCATAACTTTGTAAATATTTAATATTTTTCAATAAAAATTGATATTAAATAAGTTGAATATATACTTAATAAAACGACCTTTACCTGATTCAAAAATAATTAGTTATATTTGTGAAAAAAATTCCCAAACATTGACAATTTTTTGACCCGTCACAGTGACCTTCCCCCTTAATAATTTAGTAAGAGAAGTATTCTGTGATTTCGAAAAGGTTAAGAACCACTGATCTACGTTAATATAACGTAGATGTACAACATATCTCTACTGGAAGCTGACAATTCTCGTGAACGTAATAACAGTTCTACCAACTGCGTTGACGTGATAACTCACATCGCTCTAATCCAGTGTTGCCAACGTAATGAATTGCTTGCGAGGAGGAGAGATGCACAGTACAACCACCACCTATAATTCCGTTTCTATTTTTCCGTACGTGACAACGGTTTCGAAATAACTACTATAATAATTATTATTATCATTGTTTTTTTTTGTGACGGATAAAATTGCGGTATTTGTTAATTTATAAGCTGCAAATGTAGTGAAAAAAATGCCAAATATTGAGGGGCTTATTAAAAAATATGAAAATAAGGTATTTTGATCAGAAATTATTGTATTCATACTTTTCATATTTACGTTATTACTGGGGATATAAATTTAATCTGTTATAAACCTATAAAGTTTATTCAAATATATCTCTTAACCTTTAGAGGTCCTGAAAACCAATATTTTGGCGCACTAGAAAATCTTCAATTTTTGTTTTTAGATTAAAATATTCATTTTTCCAATATCAACGTATATTTGCACTTCCAAATGAATAAAAATAATTCACGCGAGATAAAAGAGTAGTTTTTAGTTTTTACCCTATTCTAGGGGTTGTTTGTTGTCTTTGACGTCAGATTTTGATTCAGCGTCGAAAAATACATCGAAAACGTATATTTGTATAATGAAAAAAGGTTATTTAATATAATAAATAATATTTTTTCGAATTTGAAATTTTTAACATGGACTGTTCCCTTCCGGGCCGGAAAACCAATATATTGGCTCACAACGTGTTCAACACTTTGCATATGATCAATCAAGGATATAAGACCTTTTATACCACTTTTCTGAGGGCGAAATCCTTCTTCGTGAAATGCTCTATCCAATAGTGAAAACCGGAATAGAATCCGTTCAGCAGTTACTGAGAAAACTGTACACAAACATGCAGATAGACGCAGCAAAATATAACTAAGTTCTTATGGACAACGGCCACGAAAGCCTATAGAAGGAAACTTTCTAAGGTTTATATAGATTGTAAACTAAGTTCTTCTAAAACATAGTTACTATGAATTTTAAGTTCACCCTATATATTTAACTTTGTAAACAATTATAAAATAAATATTTTACTTTGACATTGATGAAATTTTATCCCATATGTATTCAAAACAAACTTACTAACACATAGTTACTAATTTCTATAATTCAGTTAGAGACCAAGTTTGGGTTATACATATATAAATTAGTTTCCACACATATTACTGTTCATCTCACTATAACAAACTTTGTAATAAACTAGATTAGTAAAAGAAAAATACTAAAGGTCTCGTACAATAATAGGAAAAAATATAGATAATATATCTGTAGTTAGAATTCATCGTAGATTCTATTTTGAACTTCGAATATTGGGAAAGGTTTCACAGGCACATTTACATCTTACAGACAACAAGACATGAAAAAGGTGATTCAAAACAGTGACGTGGTATCAAAGATTCTACAGGTGTTTGCATTTTAGCGCAATTTAATCCATTATATGCTCGATGTTCAGTCTTCCATTGCGAGATCTCGGCCCCCTGACCACCTAGAGACCTCGGGTTTTCGCTAAATTGTAGGTATGTGGTTCTAGTTTAGCCCATTTTAGGAATTTTTCCAGTCATGACCCCCCCCCCCCCCCCCCTTCAAATTTTTTCATATATGGCTTCATGTACCTCAGTGGAATTGGAATTGATTCACGAATAGATTGGTAAGGGTATTTTTTGAGTTGTGTCAAGTGAGTTTTAATTATATTATTAACCGTTATCCGTGTGACAAAAAAAACACCTTATTCGGTGTGACTAGGTACCCGGGTACCTCCATATCATTTCTATATGAAAATAGAAAAATCAGGTTGGGGATTACAATCCCAGGGTTCCTAAAGGTAATAATAAACGAGCCTTAAGGCTTCCATGGTACTTTTGATATAATTATTGGTTTCTGGGTATAAACAGCGTCGATTTAATAAACGAGTATTTTAAGATTTTTAACATTAAAACGTTTACATGGAGTTTTAATGATAAAATTTAGTACATATTATTTTTTGTTACTAATATTATTCATCGTGGAATGAACCAATGGTATGTTTATGGAGTCTAATTGGTTAAATTGTTGGTCAAATTACTTTTTTGTTATTAACTTTTGGGCACTATCTGTCATATGACACTTTGGAAATAATTTTGTTTGCGTTATATTACCCTGTAGAAATTTTGATTTGGTATTTTTATAAAACAAATGACTCCTTATATATTTTTTTTCATAAAAGTAAATAAGTAATCAATAAAAAATCTAGCTGTTATAAGTACGGATCGATTAATCATCCGGTATATGGATTATATATAATAGATTTTTATTTATTTATGAAACACACTTACAGTCGAACTAGGTTGTAACCAGTACGGATATATACAGTCATCGAGAATTAAAAAAAAATGTATGCTGTTAGTAACGCATTTGTAAACTCTGCAACTTTGGGCAAAAATATATTCCGCCCCCCTTTTGCCCATTCGACTTGTAAGAACATGATAATAGAATAAGCATGCTACCTAAATATTGTTGTAATTTTGGGTGTTTTTTAGGACGAGCAGCTTGTACCCACGTCACGCTCCCATCCGCCCTCTTTTTAAATCCCCCCCCCCCCCCCAGGACTATTGATATTTTTAACGAAAATGTGTCACTGGTTATAATTAGTGGTGAAACCAGCGGGTAGCAAAAGGAGCGAGGCATCCTCACAATGTTGTGACCAATGAAGGGCCAATGGTTATACTATATAATATATGTAAAATATTAATGTTATATATTATATACCAATGGCCCTCCATAAAAAATATTGGCCTCACCTCAAAAAATCCTTACTACGCCATTGGTTACAAACAACATGTATTACAAATCATAGTATTTGTGAAAAAATCGGTTTATGATGAACATTCAGTCAGTCAACCAACATATGTAACACGCTGCTTCCAAAGCTTCAAAAAATCAATCTAAACATATCAAAATTGTTCCTATTATTTTTTTTTTCATTGAAAAACAATAAAAACAAGTTGTAGTAGCAATATAGTTTCCATTTTCAGAAAAAAAAATTATCGTTTCTAAATAATTCCACACAAAGTATATGAAGGTACCCGGGTACCTCGTCACACCGATAAAGGTGTCAAAAGAATTTGGAGCTCCCCTACGCTCCCCAATAGGGCAACTGAAATAAAACTTGTAAAAATATAACGTTAACAATAAGTTAGGAGCTCTCATGGAGTTACAGCCATGTAGCATGCCTACAACATAAAAAAAAATTCATTTAAAAACGTAAAAGGTACCCGGGTACCTCTTCACACGGATAACGGTTAAAGTGAAACTTTTATTACATCGTCTCAAAATTTTTCGTCTGTGTGTTGCATGTCGCTCGGCCGCGGAGTAGGGGTAAATACGTCAGAGCCATAGACATAAAGAAATGGACAGTGCATCTGACTCGAAAAAAGAGCCGTGTCAAATGAAAGAGACAGAAATTGTTTGGTTGTTATATAGAATTTATTAGAATTATTAGAACTTTTTGCTGGTGCATGTTGTTGTTTATGGATTTATTTCAATTTTGAGTGCTTGAATTTATTATTCCGAAAATTTTTAGTTAAATGTCTATAATGTGAAAAAAAGTTTCACTTTTACCGTGGTTTCATAAAACCACACAATCCTTTTTTTTAGTTATATGAGTAGCTTAATTGTATGCTTTACGATTATCCAAGTTTATTTATTTGGGCTAAAATAAAGTTTTTCAATTTTTTTATTTAATCCAATCGATTATTGCCTTTGAAATTCATGTTTCATTCAAAAGAAGCTTTTTGCTAAGGATCTTATGCAAAAAATAGTATTAAAACTTTAAAAAATAAAAATAAAACTTTCTTAAAAAAACTCTAAAAGTATATAATATGTAGATAAATTTAACAGTTCTTTAAAAACTGTTAAATGTAACTATCGTTTTTTATGAAGTCGGTTTCATTTTTTTTATTTTGACGTTTTGAGTAGTGTATTTTTGAAGTCCATTGCCAGATTCTAAAAATGGACCATTTCGGGAGTATACTCTTTCAAACAAACAAAAAATCGTCTAAGTCGGTGCATATTTGCCAAAGTTATGCCTGAACATACATAAAAAATTTATCAAAACCCATACGTGTGTATTGCCGCGCAACCCACTTGACATAACTCAAAAAATACTGTTGCCAATCGATTTGTGAATCAATTCCGAGTCCAACGAGGTACATGAAGACATATATGAAAAAAATTGAGGGGGGGGGCATGACCGAAAAAATTCCTAAAATGGGCTAAACTAGAACCACAGACCTACCATTTAGCGAAAACCCGAGGTCTCTAGGTGCCCAGGGGGCCGATATTTCGCTGTGGAAGACAGACAGACGGATGGACGGAAAATCGAGCTAAAAATATATAAAATATGTCAAATTGATAATAATAATATTTATTCTTTAAATACTCTGGAACGAGTGTAGAACATAAAGATCATAAATAAAAATAAAAATACAAAAAAAGAAATAGTGAAATATAGAGAAAAAACAAAATAATTAATTGAGGACCTCATCCTTTTTTGAAATCGATTAAAAATGAACTATTTGATAGAATATTGTTACACCACTGTGCAGGAGACGCTTTAAGCACAGCAGGGACATGTTTACAAAGGTCAAGTGGACTAACAGGATCCTGTCATGGGATATGTTTTGCATAAGGATAACACATACGTCAGATAAAAGTGAGATGTGTGTATTTATTCTATTTACCTTTCTCTCTCCTATTATGTATATATTCATAGCCATCTATAAACCTCTACAAAAAGGTTATGTTTAGCAACGTAAAGACAAATGCAGTTTTCTTTATGTAAATTGATTTTATTTAGTTACTTTGGCCTTTTTTTGGAGTTATATGATTTTCAGGAAATTTAATTTGTATAAAAGAATACTGCGAATTTTATATCATATGTTTTTACAGTTAAAAGATAGTTCAAAGCAGATTTGTAAGTTGCTTTTATTTATTATAAAAGTTATGATGGTTTCCACTTAAAAATTGTTACAATTTTTCTAATTTGGTTTAAAAGTTTCAACAATTTCATTTAAATATTGAAGATGTTGCGAATGGAAAAATTTACAACTTTTATACAATAAATAAAATAAAAGAATGGTATTTAGCGAGTATGGTAACCTGGATGAATTTTTTTCGGGCGGTTATTACATCAGCCAATCATTAAAAAAATTTCTCTAATAAAAAGCGGAAATAAACTTTATTTAATAAATATAATGTCTTATAGTATTTCAATAAAAATATGAATATTTGACTATTGTAATTTTAAATATATGCTATCAAATGTATTGATTTGACTTAAGTTCTTCTCTATGTTACTCCCCTCCCCCCTTTACGAAAGAATAAAATATTGTAGGTGATTCAAAATCAATTAATATTGATTCTTATGTAAAATAATAATCACACTAGAAAATTTACAGAACCGTTATTAAAATTGCATACATATAGTGATTTCTGTAACTTACTTTCTAAGAGTGAAATAATTAAATAAATAAAAGTAAAAAATAAACATATTAAAACCTTTATAGCGAGTCAAGTCTTTACGTTAATCGATACTAAAATTATAAATGCGGAAGTATGTCTGTCTGTCTGTTTATTACCTTTTCACATATTTTGATTTTTGTAAAAAAATATTTAAAATTTAAAACGCTTATAAAATTTAACTCATTGCATTTATACCTATATATTGCTCTTTGAACTATTTTTATAAAGTATTAAATTTCCTACAAATTTACAATTTAACTTATTTTTATAGAAACAATAATTTAGCTGTGAGAGCCTTTTAGACATACAATTTAATAAATAAATCACTTTGAATGCATATAACTTTTGATACGTTGAATTGAGAGACATGACTTTGTGGACACTTTTGTATAGAATTTTATCGTCTACAAAATGATGTCCTTAAAAAAAATTCATCAGTTATCATGAATCAGTAATACCAATTAGTACTAAGGAAATAATTTTCCCATGTTATTTAAATGAGAAACGGGACCTCTTAAAATAAAATTAAAAACAGGGTTATCCTTCGACGAGGATTTATTCAGGGTCGCCAGTTTCTTGAAAACCGGGAAAAGTCAGGACATTTGGTTGGAAGTCAGGGAATTTTTATAAAATTGCAAAATCACACCAATTCTCGCAAATATTTAAAGAGTGACTTTTATTTTAGGTTTTTATCTATTTTTTTTTAAATAAAAAACAAGGAAAAACGCTAAAAATTCTCCTGGAAAATCGGGAAAAGTCAGGGAAATTTGTTCCAGAGAAATACTGGTCACCCTGTTATTTTAGGTTAAAATGAGAGCAAAATCCACTCGTTAAAATATATTTTAATGCTTTAAAACTCGTTGAAAAATCATAATAATTTATTAGTTAGCTTCTTTATTTTTATTATTCACTACTTAACTCTATGAGATTCTGTATTCATTCTTTTCTTGTCTTTTTTCTAACATAAATAAGTTTCAAAGAAGGAAATTACAATTAACAATTTCCATTATCTCAAGAGGAAACTAATTAAAGTAACTTTCATTATCTTTTTTATTCTATCGATCGCTATCAGAATTTATAGTTCACAAAGTATTTCCAAGTTACATGAAATTATTTTGCTTTTACGTGAAATAAAACTTATATATACATCCTTTTAAAGTTCCATATTGAGAATTTAGGATTATAATGAAATTAGTTTGTATTGTTAAAATGTTTAAGATATTTATTTATATTTACTTACTGTAAATGTTTTAAATTTATTGGTGATAATAAATTCAAATGGAATTTTTCATTAAATATTTAAAACTAGCGGAATCCCGCGGCTTCGCTCGCGTAAACTTTGAAACTAATTAGAACCCTCCATACGTGATAGGAGATGACATATTAAATTTTTTTATATTGATTTTTATTCATTACCTATAAAAAAACGTAAATATCTCGGATCTTATAGTTAAAAATTGAATTTTCGTAACTAATATTTATCTTGAAGAGTACCTACTTGTGCCATGTTGAATCGGTGAATAAAAAAAAAAATATTTTACAAATTTGTCCACCTCGCTAATATCTTGGGGGTTAAATTTTGGGAAATGTTGAAATAATTGTTTCATTATTTATATTGTAGACTATGTTCGATAATTTTCAAATACAATTTTTTTTTTTTTTATATAAACTTTGACACCCTGTTTTAACCCCGTAGGGGTTGAATTTTGAAAAACCCTTCCTTAGTGGGTGCTTACATCATAAAAGGAAGGCACATACGAAATTTCACGTTTCTAGGTCCAGGGGTTTCGGCTGTACGTTGATATACATATGAGTGAGTGAGTGAGTGAGTGAGTGGTTAAGGACAAACTCTTTTACGAAAATTTTCGATGTTCTCCTATTAATATATAAATTTCACTCCCGAGAAAAATTTGCCTAATTATTAAAAACAGTGTCCAATAAATTAATATAAAATATAACAAAAGGCATATGTTAGTAAAAGCAATAATAATGACAGTATTTTAAAAATACTTTACAGTAAAATGTGCCCTCTTCAAAAACCGGAACAAAATTAACTTCGTTGAATATTTAACAATGGTAACGTGAAGTTATGCTCTGCAGAGAAGTTAGTATGAGGTGAAGAAATAGCGTGGGAAGTGAGAAGGAAGATGAGCACGGATACGTAGGACTTGAATACCTTTTAGAAAATAAATCAAATGACGGTGTAAATATTCTACCATGTACCTATATTAAAACGGAACAAAATTACATAGCCCACTTTATAAAAACTCACTTCATTTATTTAAGTTTTTTATATGAGTTATGGATACATTTAGTATATTTTCTTCTGTAGGCTTTCGTGGCCGTTGTCCATAATAGCTATCTTTTCGGGCTGTTGTCCACGTTGTCGTATTCTTGTACTTGACGTTTCGACATATTATATTATCCTACCATATCTAAAATACAGCATTTATAATTTTCCATGTTAAGGAAAATTTTTTGAATTATATACCTGAAAGGTCAGGTTTACTCAAGTTGAAAATATTGACGTACAGTGTCTTTCAAGCTAACGAGAAATTGTTATTTTTTTACTATTTTGAATGCGAGTAAAAATATTCTCTTCGCTATTTTTGGATTTTTTATTGACTGAAATCTGTATATTTACCCTTTAAATCATAGGTGTCCAAAGACATTTGCACGGCAGTGTACCTACTGCTAATTATTTTTTGGATCGGGTAGAGGGCATTTTATTAAGTATAAATTCTTCTTATTCAATACCAATTTTTATTGAAAAATATTAAACGTTTACAAAGTTATGAGCCTCGATGTGACGACCTAAAATAAAAATTTTTTGTCCATGTTACCATCGAAATTTGGGGATGTATTTATCGGTAAAAAATAAATAAAAATTTTATCAATATCTATATGAAAATGTAGCTATCGTTGCACGTAGCCATTTGTTTTTTTTTTAATTTTTTTTTCACAAAATGCCGACTGTTTGAATTTTTTTGTTAATTTTTAACACCATTTTTTTAATTCAAGCGGCCTTAAAAAACAGTAAATATTTATAAGAATTTCAAAAAATCAGCTATGCGCAGAATTAGCCACTATAATAACGAAAAAAATTAAGTCGATTCATTAGTCTTTGAGTAATCACTGTAACTCTGTAACTAAATCGAAAAAAAACGTTTTTAATAAAAATGCATTAGAAGTTTTCTGTATACTTTTAAAAAATCCATTTCTGTCACAGTGGCATTTTTCTCAAAAAAAACATTTAATGTTCACTATAGAAAATTTTAAAAAATGTATTGACATTGTATAAACCATTTTTCTTCTTATGCCCAAAATTATTTTCTATACAACCAATTTAAGGCAAATAGAATTCGACATTAACTAATTTATAAATTGAAGCGAAATCGTTTTTCTTCCTCACAAAAATCAGTTACAGAAAACGAACCGTAAAACGGAACAAAATCGTTATCTTTTTCGATTATTATATACAAAAAAAACGTGCAAAACTTATAAATCTTTTTTTCTATAGCTCACATTAATGTGCAAATTTATGACAGACATTATGATTTAAAACGTATGGGGGTACCCCTTTATACATATAAATAAAGATAGGGTTAGCTTGTATATATATAAAAAATGTGGCACATTTAACATAAAAAATAGATAAAAACAACAGTGCCTTTTGTATTACCCCTTCACGTCTTAAGAACATTCCTTACAAGCTTTTGCCATTTAGTGTGTTCAGTGTACACTGTTTTACACTCGGCATAAAAAAACAATATTCTGAATATCTCCTCAGGGCATTTTATAGGACCTGACAATTTTATAACTCATAATATAATATGCATAAACTTACAAAGGTAACACGCAAAATGGTATATGTTTTTTTTTTCGTTGCGTCGTCCTCTCTTTTGGTTTTGTGAGAAATTTATGTATATGGAGTAAGGATGAGAGATAAATCTCCCAGCGTTTGGAGATAAATTGTAACCTACAGGGTGCAAGGTGCGACTTTAATTTTCACGTAGGTAGGGTTTTTTTTTGGGTGTATATATGTTTTCATACGACCACATATGTTTTTCCCTGTAGAATGAAGGTTGTCTGCGAAACAACGGAAGGTTATCGGGGTTGATTATTTATAGACTATATGGAATATTTATGTTGTTTTTATTTTGAGCTGTAATATTTTTTACAACAATTTGATATGTTAATAATAACAAACGGTAATCATAAGATTACCGTTTGTTTTTAGATCTTAAATCTATTATAACAGAAGTTTTCTTTCTTTCAGTATTTTCATACATTTTTTTAAGTATACGTATTCATAAATATGTATACAAAAAAATTGAGTTTAAATTCAGAAAATTGGCGAAGTTACAGTCAATTTAGTGAGACGAGGTAGCGCGGTCGGTTTTGACATAACAAAAATATTAAATACGTTTTTCTCGAAATGACATTTTTCGACCTGGTTGACACGATTCCTCAAAGACTAATGAACCGATTTCATATATTTTTTTATAATTTTCGTAATTGTAGTAGATATCGTTGCACGTAGCCGATTTTTGAAATTTTGATAATTACTATTTTTAAAACCGCTCTAATAAAAAAAATTGGTCTTAAAAATTAAAAAAAAAATTCAAACGATCGCCATTTTGTGAAAATATAAAATAAAAAAACGGCTACGATAGCTACATTCATATAGATATTGATAAAATTTTTATTTATTTATTTCATATAACCCTTCTCGAAATTTCGAGTGAACCATAGAGAAAAAATATTTTTTGGTTGTCACATCGAGATTCATAACTTTGTAAATATGTATTAAATATTTTTTTAAAACTCCTTTACCTGATTCAAAAATAATAAGTTATATCTGTGAAAAAAATTCCCAAACATTGACAATTTTTTGACCCGTCACAGTGGCTATCTCTCTTAAAGTTATACGTCTAGCACACTGTAAAAAAAAGATTTGGTTTCGAAAAAATTTTTAGTTTATATTCAGTACACATGTACCTACATTTAATGAAATATTTTACATTGTTAATTAAAGTAAAAAAAGTTTATTTTAATTTGAAAATTGAAATAGACAGAACGGTATATAATAGTAACATGTTACTAATTTGCTGTAATGGCAGAGCTAGTTTTTCATTATTTTGAATAAATTACACGTGAATATATTAGTTTTATAATTTTTATAGTATTTAAAATGATTAAATTTTCGAATAATAATTTTTTTAAACGTCTCTATATAGCCAATCGTGTAGAATTTCAATAACTAGAGCTTTTTCGGCAAGTTCTCTCATTTATCGTGTGTTAAAAACTATTTTTAATATGTAATTACTCAAAAATACGTCGAATATTTTAAATAAAAATTAGTAAAATATATGAGTTATCCATAAATAACATATTATTTTAGACTTTTACGAGTATCTATACATTGCTCTAATGATCGAATAACCTTTAGTAAGTTATTGGAGATATTTAAGGGGTATGAACAGTATAAACGTCAGAATTTGAGATGTTTTTTGTTTTTTGTTTTTTTATGAAAAGAAATCAGTTAGATGGATCAATTTTGCAATAAATACCTACTGTTAAAATACCGAGAAAACAATAATCCATATATACAATATTCACACATATAGACAAATTTACTTTTGTTGAATAACACTCTATGTATTTACACATATCAGCATGCATTTGTAATTAAGCCAAACTAGAACTGCAGATTTGGCTTGAATTCTAAATTACACTATAGCATATATAGCAAACGTGAATACTATATAAAATCCATATACCCAAGAAGATCAATACAATCAGTTGCTAGGTTCTAACAAAATAGTACATATAACACAGTTTGCAAATGATTTTAATTAAATGTGTTTACACGTATGTATCTGATATTGTAGCAAATGCATCGGTCTATAGATTTCTGTATGGATGTCGTTTTAGTGTAATATAATTTATATTGCACTAGTGTTTAATTTCGTAGTGTTAATTATGCATTTGGAATTATATTTTCTTGTTATTATTATTATATTACTACTAAACATTTAAAGTTAATTATATGGGTGTAATAAAATTCACTATTATATAGTTTATAATAGTTTATAAAGTGATATGCACAATTGGCCATTTTTTTATCAGAAAATTCTTTAAAAGACACCACAGAATCCTTATGCATAGAAAAAAACTCGATCTAATTGATTTGAGATGGAAAAATTCTTAATAAATTTATCTTGTTAATATAACAATATTTCCTCAATATAATAATTTAAAAAATTACTTGGCACATGTTTTTTTTTACAAATTTACTAACTTAGCTTCACTGCCGTGCAAAAGTCTTTGGACACTCATTTTTTGGCGTATTATAAATATAAAACTGCAAAAATGGTTGATAAAAAATCTTAAATGTTGATAAGAATACTTGATTACAACTTTTGTAATAATCCTAGCATATCTAAAATACAGAATTTACAATAATCCATGTTAAGGAAAATTTTTGAATTATATGCCTGAAAGGTCAGGTTTACTCAAGTTGAAAATATTGATGCACAGTGTCTTTCGAGAAAACGAGAAATTGTTTTTTTTTACTATTTTGACTGCGAGTAAACGTATTCTTTTCACTATTTTGGGTATTTTTATTGACTGAAATCTGTATATTTACATTCAAAATCTCAGGTGTCCAAAGACTTTTGCACGGCAGTGTATATCAGGAGTTCCCAATCTTTTTTGCACGTAGACCCCTTTTGAAGAAAAGACAATGTTCATAGACCCCTGTAATAATTTGTGAATTAAAAAATGTAAATGAACTTTTTTGCTCTTTAAACTCTTGCATTGCATAAATAACATCGAATTTCAAAACATGTAAATTTTCCCATAGACCTCCTTTAGACCCTTGATGTACTATAGACCCCTTTTAAACTTCCATAGACCTTCAAGGGGTCCACATAAACCACGTTAGGAAACCCTAGTTTATATGAATTCGATAAGTAACAAAACATTTATATGAAGTTAAAATATCATAATATTTTTCCAAACAATCCTTATTACTCGTATTTATTTTACTGGAACATACAGGTATAAATTTGTTTTTCGTCAACAATTTCTATCTACGTTGATAAACATGCTTTGTGTTGTTATGTATATATATATTCGCCACAAGGTTCCCGAGGGATATGCAAATTCCATGTCAACATGAAGAGACCAAACTCTACTTAAATATTACCTATATAACTTACTTCGGACATGTTTTCTCAAAAAAAGGAAAAACTTTATACGAAAACTTTTTATACTTGATTATAATATGTATCATATAGTGCTATAAATTTCACAATGTTTTTTAAATTTTGTTTAGTTTCTATATACAACTTTTATAATATAATTTATTTCTGCCGTAGTGAAAAATGCAATACGAAAACTTTTTTTTGTTTAAAAACATATTATTTTTATTTTCTACATTCTTTTGTTGACTTTATAAACATACTTTTATTAAAAATAGCTTATATACTAGCTTAATATTTCACCCCCTGTCACGTATAGAGGGTCGTTATTAGTTTCATTAGATTCGGTGGAAGTTTTAGAAGAAAAATAACCACCTATCTCGCATAGAAGTTGAGATATTTACGATTTTTTCTGACTCGATTTACTACAATCGTCACTGCTTATTCCTTATGTTACCTAACGTAACAAAATATGTATATACTAAAACCTGGACATATCTACATATGAATTAAAAAAAAACATGTAAATCGGATAAATAGTTCTCTAGTTATAAACTCACGAACAGACAGACTTACTGACAGAGAGGAAAAAAATTGTAGATCTCCAGAGATCTACTCAGATATCGACAGATCTGCATTTTGAGATATTATATTTTTCAATAGTTTTTGATCTATGGAGACTTGCAGGGATCTTACAAAGATTAAAAACGATCTACAAAGATCTATAAAGATCGTTGTAGATCGTTATAGAGATTAAAATGTTGAAAAATCATTAATTTTCAATGTTTCAATGATCTTCAGAGATCTTTGTCGACCATTGTAAATCTTTGCAAGTCTCCATACAGATCAAAAACCAGTGAAAAATATAATTTTATCCCAAAATGCAGATCTGTCAAGATCTGTGTAGATTTCTGCAGATCTACAATTTTTTCCCGGGCTTTAATTTTCTTAACCCTTAATTACTCGCGCTGGTGTATTTTGTACATCAGTAACGCATTTTCTGCGATTACTAAATACATAAATTTTTGTGGGACTGTACACCCCCATCTAACCTTTGTTTAGTCATTCTATAGTGTGATAGGAATCCGGCACTCAAAATTTGAGGGTTGTAACAGTTTGTATTAATTTTTTACTTACTAAATGTAGGTGGTATTAATGCACAAATAGCAGCATCCTAAGCGAAGAACCGCGTTTTTTAAGACATTAGTGATGCTGCTGATAGAAGACTTCTTGTCAAAATAGCAAAATTAAAAAAAATACCAGCAAAAATCAAATTTTTGTTGTCCGATTTATTGCAAGATGAATATTGAACAGTTTTGTGTATTTTTGGATTTATTTTGATTAGTTTTTGTTTCTAATCCTTAATTTTTAGTTGGATTGTATTTTAAGAAAATTTTTCTTAGTTCCTCAAACATAAATAGTACATAATATGAATTGGGCAAAAAAATTAATATAATACCTTCAAAATTCCCGAAAACTAGATTTTATTATGTGGTGTATAAAATACACCGCGCGAGTAACTGTGTTACGATATTTCACGTGAGTAATTAAGGGTTAACTATGAAAAATTTAAATTACACTCAATTATTTTATGTTTTTAAAGCATTAAAACGCTACTGCTTTTAGTACAGTATTTTAACTAATCTTTTCAAAATACAAACTATTGTATAATAAAAATAAATTATAAACTTTTTATAATACAAACGAAAAAAAAAGATATCTTCTTTCTGACATTAAAAATGATCAATTATTATTTTTTAAATCCATACCCCTTCATCACTATAAAACCCACTTCACTTCTGTCCTCGAGATAAAAAAAAACGTATAATTAACACTTTTTTACTTCACATTCTTCTTCAGCAACAAAAAAATTACCCCCAGTGGATCGATTACACCACATACATTTTCTCATCAACGAACTTTGTTTTCGTTACAGCAAAAATGAGACAGATCGTACCCCAACTCCCCCTCTACAGTTTGGGGTCTTGTAATATCTATAGAACTCGACATTTAGTTCGACCCTTTGATTCCGTCACGTATAGAGGTCGTTGGGATGACCGTCGGCTAGATAATGAAGTGACCCATACAGACACACATCCACCAATATATACTGACACACATCCACCCACACACACATACATACATATATACATAGAGGAGAGTGGTACAAAATGATCCCCTTAAGGAAAACAGATATTAAAAATATACTTACAAGGGAACCTTTTCAAGTCGAAAATTCGTATCGAATTTAAACTTTGTATATAGTTAGAGGAGGTCAAGATAAGTAAGAAAAAAATTATCTTAGCTGCGGTAAAACGGTTTAAGGGGGTGAAACATCCCTATGAAAATGTGCAAAATAATCATATTTTTTCAAGTAAAATCTCTAATACTAAATTTTCATGATTTTTTTATGCTCTTTCGATTGACGATAGTTAAAATTCGAAAAAAATAAACCGTTAACACCCATCTCCTACCCACATTTCATAGGTTTAATTTTTTCGAATTTTGACTATCGCCATTCGAAAGACCATAAAAAATCATGAAAATTTTGTATTGTAGGCTTTTTAAAATTTTCATTAATTTCAGTTATTTGAAAAAATATGATTATTTTGCACATTTTCATATGGGTGTTTCACCCCCTTAAACCGTTTTACCGCAGCTGTGATAATTTTTTTCTTACTTATCTTGACCTCCTCTAACTATATACAATGTTTAAACTCGATACTAACTTTCGACTTGAAAAGGTTCCCTTGTTAGACAAAAATTTTTGTGAAATTGGTAATTTTTCTGGTAGCGTAGTCTATTGGCCTATAATAATAATAATAATAATAATAATAATAATAATTTTTTATTTGCGTGGACCATATAACATGGTGTACAAAAAGTCAAAATAAACAATAGATAAAATACATAAAATACACAAAATACATAAAATGGTTATATAATTTCATTCATATTATAAACATTTTTATTGACTAGATATTGTCTAAGTTTATTTTTTAAAATATTGACGCTTTTCTCTGTTTTAATATTTGCCGGTAATTTATAAAAGAGTTTAAAGCCTGTATACATAGGTGATTTTTCGTAAAAGGTGGTTCTGTGCTTATAGTCAAAATTGGTCTGATTTCTGGTATTATACTTGTTTGTTGATGTTTCAGTTTTTTCAAAATATTTAATTTGCATCATATAACAAATGGTTTCATACAAGTATATACCGTAGAAGGTTAGTATGCTATTTTTTTTAAATATATCTTTACAGGACTCTCTACTTTTTAGATTAAAAATTTGTCTAATAATTTTTTTTTGTACAATAAAGATTCGATCAGCTTCAGAGCTTCGTCCATAAATAAATATACCGTATTTTATTGTTGAGTACACATGGGCGTAATAGAATATTATCAATTGTTCATGTGTTAGAAATTGTTTTAGTATTCTAATTTGAGCGGCTATTTGGTTAAGTTTTTTACAATTTATAATTTATAATTTTATAATTTAGTAAGCGTAGAATAATATTATATTAATAATAGTTTTTTATACATACATTTCTATCAAGGTGTAATAAAGGGGTCATTTTATACACCCGGGTGTCTAAAATGATCCCTCGTCTTTTTTAAGCCATAATCGGCACAAATAATTGTTTACTGGCTGTTTTATACTGCATGCCACGATTTACAGCTTCTAATGCGTTAATCATGGCGATTGCGCTCCAATTTTGACGCGTAGTTTTCCGTACATGATTCCGCGGCATTGTTCCTGAAATAACAAGATAATTTAATAAATTACCGATCTAATTTCATGATTTTCGCAAATATACATTATCGAAAGTATTCTTAATCAACTTAATACAAAACGAATTAAAAAAATGATGCATATGAAACCACAAACATTTAACAAACTGGGATCGTTTTACCCCAAATGCCTAACTCTAAACGTTAAATCATACCCTCAAATTTTCAGTTATAACAATAAAGTATTGCCGATTATATTGTTTGATAATATTGGAAACTAACACAAGCACTCCTATTACATTAAATATACATACACTGAAACTACACAATATTGAATTGTTGCATACCTTACATCAAATAAGATTATTTTTATTTTGTTACAATAAAATATTCCGTGCCGCTCACAACAATATGAAACTTTGACAGAATGTTAAACTAGTGGCGCCGGAGACGCTTTTCACTCAAACTACTAGATATGGCACTGCTAAATTCGTTAAAACACAGGGTGATAGTTTTACCCCACTCTCCCCTACATACAATCATATATGTATGTGTCCGCTCTTTTAGAGAGATTACGTTTTGATCAGAGGCCAGTCGTGTGTGGAGCAGAAAGTCTATTTGTACCTTCAGGTAGATGATATATAGGTAGCCATTGTGGATTATACGTCGTTAGTAGTAGTGGGTATTATTTTATGGATTATAGTTGGAATTAAATGTTAAATATGGTTATTATTTGAGGTTATGTTTGCAGATCGAAATAGAAAAGGTATTAGTTTGCTTGGATCGGAAGTTATGAACTTTTTTTATTGTTATATCCTTAATATATATAAAGTTCAACGTCTCTCTGTATGTATGTCTGTCCGTTTGTGTGCTTATCACTCGAGAACCACTTATCCGATTTACGTGTTTTTTTTTAATTCATAGGTACATTCTCTGGCCAGGTTATAGGCTATATTTTTTTACGTTAGGTAACATAACAACTAAGCAGTGACGATAATAGTAAATCAAGTCGGAAAAAAATTTACCGTCGGTACGCTGTTTTGCAATACGCTGCCTAAACCGTTGAATATATGTAGAACAAAATATTGTATTAAATAATTGTGTAGAATCAAAAGTGCTACAATAAAGTCCGCGACACCATATGTCTAACTTTTATATTTAAGCCACAATGACTGCTTTTATGTTACAAAGAAAACATAAAATATTTGGGTTCTGTTTACATGGACTTATGACCTGCAAAACTTTAATCCTTATCGAAATAAATGATTTCATCGTTATAATTAATGTAGATATAATTTGCCTTTTACAGAATCCAATTTGGTCTTTTGGTTTAGGAAATAACGTGAAATATACATATAATAACATATTATTCGTCACAATACGCGCGAACTCACATATTGTGGCAGGGAGAAGGGAGATACTACGCTCGGCCACTGCTGTTAATTTGTTTTCAATAATTAACTTTTAAAAAATAGAACAAAAATTATTTTTACTTTTTGTTCTGATTTGCTTTTATTAGGTACGTAATTTAAGTGTTGTTGGGTTTTTATTAGAAAAGTAACTAATCGTGCTTATACTTAATTCAGCTATATATTTTTTAAATCCTAAACAATAATTCCGTAGTCCACGCGAGCGAAGCCGCGCGGGCCCACCTAGTATATATATAAATTATAAATTTCTAAAATCTTAATTACTACAAACATACCCCTATTTACATGAACTACCCCCACAACACTTAATCCTACATCCAATAGACGTACAGTCTTATCTGCATCTACATTCCTACTCTTGGCCAATAAAACCACATACATGATCTGGTTATTCCAGCCGCGGCGCTGTTTGCTCTCGGGAGTTGGCAACACTGGTTCTAGCACGGGCGACAGTTAATTCTGTTTGGTAGTGCCAATAGTAAGGCTTGACTGACACATCTTACGCGTCGTCGGTACGCCTTAGGGACGTGAACTTACAGAGACGTACTATACAAGGAATTTATTTTTTAGCGCAATCCGCGAAGTCTGTTTTCGGCCGTGATATCTCGGCCCCCTGACCACTGAGAGACCTCGGGTTTTCGCTAAATGGTGGATCTGTGTATCTAGTTAAGCCCATTCTAGGAATTTTTTCTGTCATGACCCCCCCCCCCCCCCTTTCAAAAATTTTCATATATGGCTTCCTGTACCTCGGGATTGATTCACGAATCGATTGGCTAGGGTATTTTTTGAGTTGTTTCCAAGTGGGTTGCGCGGCAACACCCACGTGTGGGTTTTGATAAATTTTTATTCTAACAGTTATCTGCGATTTCTGTTATGATAGTCGATAAAACAGGTTTTTTTTAGTTTTGCATTTACACGCTAGATGTCTACACCAAAAAACTTTAGCGTTTATAAATGTCACACATCCACTTTTTTCGGGAATATAAAATAGCCTATGTCTTTCTTCAGGATGCAGGCTATCTCCTTGCAAAATTTCATCAAGATCGGTTTAGCTGTTTAGCCGTGAAACGGTTACAAATGTTTTAGTATGGTTATTTATATTATTAAATAGGCGTCGGTAAAAAAAGTAATTGATAAATAAGACCTGTCATATGATAAAAATAATTCAAATTTGGATTTATCAGAATCATATTTGATTGACTCAATTCTGTTTTTACACGGTTTTGATCTAACACGGTCTAGAAAAAAATTGATTCCGTTTTTACACGATTTCATTCGATTTAGCACGATTAAAAAAGCTTTATGATTTAAATTTTAAAGAAAAATATTTTTATTAGCCGTCATCTTCTAGGTTTTTTTTTCTTTCTGTTATTTATAAAATGTGTAGTTAGGGAATCCCCCTTTCTAATTTATTTTCATAGCAGCTTAAGTATATATTTTAGTCTTGTACGAGTTTTCAGTTCCTAAACTTGCGATAATTTTATATTTATGTTACTTTTACTTTTAGAATTGAATTGCCTTTTATTTTTATGAAATAAACTGTGCATGAATGCACATAAGAATTTAATTTATAGTTTTTTTTTGTATGAATCATTTCATTTTACCTATTTTTTACAGGGTTGAACGATATGGAACTAATCCCCTTTTTTCTATGTACTTCATGTCTATTTTTTTCTGGAACGTATCTACCGTGTGAAAACAGAATTAGGTGTAGATACAAAATAACTGTTTTTTATGAGATTTTTTTGATCAATCAAAAAAATAACTTGAAAAACATTTTTTTTAATTGATTTTTTTTTATTTTGTACAAAACACATAAATTAGTACAGTCATTTTTTAAGGGGTGAAAATTGTCACAAAAATATAAAAATATTTTTTTATTAATTTTCAAATCAATTGAAAAAAAATGTTTGATAAATTATTACACTTAATTTTATTTCAGTTAGAAAATATTTTATGATAAAAGTTGATAAGTAAGCCAAACATTATAATCCTAAATGTTGTAATATTCTTTGTAACAAAAACAGCAAAGTTTTTTTCTGTTGAGAAAAGCTGGTTTCTTCAAATAATAATTTATGATTTATTGTGCATAACTGCGTCCTTTAAATAAAGCATTATTGGATAAAAGTCGATCTCTTGTCAACAGAAATAAAGTTGTTTTGCTTCATGGTAATGCGTTATTTTATGTTGACCACTCAGTCAGATATGGAAAAACTTTGATGAAAAGTTTCTACCTCATCAATTATGAAAGAAGCTTTTGATAAATCATTTTTTTTTTCAAAATCATGTATAGTATGCAATAAAATTGATATTTCTTTTTAAACTTTATTAGTATTTATATAAATGAGTCCTTGCAAAAATTGAATTTTTAACAATTTTTGATACATGTGCTATAATAGGGTGTTTGTTTAGATTGGAATAATAACGGGGCGCCCCTTAAATGTGTTTTCTTGTGACAAAAATAAGGTAGCATTTTCATGTTTTTCTGTAAATACTATTTTTCTTTCAATTTTTCTCGGTTTTTCTAGTATCTTATGACTTTTCTGGTAGCTGGCAAATTTTTAAAGAAGGCTATAGTTTTTTTTTGTTAAATTAAAAAAAATATGTTTTATCGATTTTCTGTGAATTTGTAAATTAGTTTTAAAAAAAATAAAGTCTAAAAATTTGCTAGCTACCAGAAAAAGTCATAAGATACTGGAAAAAACGAGAAAAATTTAAAGAAAAATAGTATTTACAGAAAAACATGAAAATGCTACCTTATTTTTGTCACAAAAAACACATTTAAGGGGCGCCCCGTTATTATTTCAATTTAAACAAACACCCTATAAAACACGTATCAAAAAATTTTAAAAATTCAAATTAATTAATTAATTAAAGTAATATACAGGAAAACGGAAAAATTTGAAGAAAAAACAGGTAAACGCCTAGGGATAAGCATCGAGTGAAGGCAAGGTTTGTCTCTCTCTCTGGAGCATGCAAAATCACATAGATGCGTCTCTCTAATTTTTTTACACACTTATCATTTTTTAATTGAATAAAAACGGTTCCTAATCATTCCGATAATTTACAGATATCTTTGTAAATGAATAAAGAATGTATGCTCAAATTTTCATCAAATTCCCTCTTTCACATCACTTTGAAAAGTTCTGTCATGTATCATGTCATTATACAGTTCTCATAAGAATTCATGTTAATTTATTTATTTAATATCTCTTAAAATATTATCCTAATGACATTAAAATTTTCAAAGTTGCATCGAAATCTCTTTGTTATTTTTCTTTGGTATTAACCTCCTTAACCCTGGACGGGTAGACGTTCGTAATAATTACGACTACATTTACACAACGCCCTCTACAGGGAAATCAAGACGGGGTGGGGAGCCGAGCGGGAAGATATGCCTCGATTAATAGTTCGTCTTCAACCTCTGCCAAGGACAGGTGTCAGTGTTTGCTATTTTTCTAGAGAGAGCGATAGATCGACAAGTCACATCGTATCTTTCACGAAGGTCTACTCTTTTACGTAAATTTTAGTCGAAATATGTACGTAAAAGGATATGCTGTGAATGTGAAAAAGATCTCATTTGTCTCAATGCTTGATCCAATGATACTTTCTTTCGTTTGTCGATTCGCTGTAAACTTATATTACTAAGCTTATATTTTCATCTTTCGTATTTCGGTATTTTTGTAAATACATAAATCAAAAGATTTTAAAAGCAAAACTTTTTTTTGCCATAAATTTATTAGAAAACCAAAAATTATATAGTAGTAGTCAATTTTACGAACGTCTACTCTTTTCGGCTTAAATTTGACGTCTACCCGTCCAGGGTTAATACACGGAAAAAAAGTGGCTTTAAAATCTCATCAGGTGATACAAAAATTGTATCACCTGTGAAGTCAACAGAGGTGATGCTAAATTTACGCCACCCGGTGATACAATTTTTGTATCTAATGTATTTTAAATAGGACTAACTTGACGGTGACTAAACTATAGATACTACCGTTTATTTAGTGGCTGTCAATGTATAACCTAAAATTAAGCGACATTAAAGTTAGCAGTCAATGAGATATCAAAAGTTTAAAATTTTGAAATAATTAATTAAATTGTAAGTAAAATTTAAACAATTGTAAACAATACATTTTAAATTGAAATGAACTGTTGATATACGTACCCTCAAACCTTGAAATGTATTTTTCAAGACAATAATTTCTCAACATAGAACACATAAATTCATCGGCCATATTTTAAAAACTTCTTTTTTAAACAATTCTCAATATATAAAAAAACACATGTGACACCAAACATCAACAACAAATATAACCTCTACAATATTCAGGCGGGCAAAGCGAAACATACTATATGTGGATCGCCGGTAACTCGCACGCGCATGCGTGTAGGGCACGCATAATTTGCTTCACGGTGATGTAAAATCTACATCACAGTGATACAATATTTGTATCACCTCGATGCAAAACTAACGCCACTCGTACCATTGAATTTTTACGTCATTTGTGATACAAATTTTAAATCATCTTTTTTTTCCGTGTAGTACTTATCCCGATTTAACAAAGCAAATAATGAAACGTTACTTTTACATATGCGTATATATAATAGATATGTATTAAAGTTAAGAGTTAGGCCACCACTGTTGCTGAGATGTCCTTCGAGTTGTAGAACGTTTTGTTCTGAACTCACTTGTTATCTTTATATGTACTTGACGCATACGCCCGCATCAGAAAGTTTATTTGTTTATGAAATTATAAGTGTGATTTTATGTTTCACGCTTCAAAATTGTCTACTTTGATATACGTTTTGATGTTTGTTTAGAACATACATATATACATACATTCGCTTTGTGTAAACTCTTCCAAGTTTTAACTTTAGAAAAAAATGTATACACTGCAAAAGGTTTCTTTTAAATCATTTTTGAAAAAAAATATTAAAAAAATGTTAACTGTTTTTGTTGTACACTGCCGTGCAAAAGTCTTTGGACAACCATAATTTTGAAGGTAAATATATACAGATTTCAGTCAATAAAAATTCCCAAAATAGCGAAGGGAATATTTTTACTCTCATGAATCAAAAATTCCTGACATAATAACGTTGTTAATTTGATTTACATTTCTTATATGATTTTTAAGTCTCTCTACTTACAATAATTTTTAAAATGAACTCTATGTAGAGTTCATTCAATGATAAATTATAACACTTTTAAAGTAAAAGAAATTATTCCAGCTATAGACATTTATAGTTACATTTTTTTCATTTAGAAAAAATATATAATATTACTTATGAGAGTGTAAGTAAAGCAAAACAATATCAATAATTTCAAAAATAAATCCCGGTACAGACTATTGTCGTTAAAAAAGTGCTGTCCTATAAATATGACATTGGGTTCTCATGATAATAATCTAATCTGCGACTGATTATTATGTCTTGTATTGAATTTATCTTTTTGGTCACTTTTTCAACAAGAATTGAGAGCTTGATCATGTAAAATGTAAAACAGCTTAATTATTAAACTAATTATTATTTTTATTTACTATTGTACATACATTAGAATATATTATAAAGGGTTGATAAAGGTTGCGTATTATCATAGAAATATAATTTCAAAATTAAATTAATATGTTTATCAATAAATTTATTAGTTCTCGAGAAATACTTGAAATTTTGTTTTATCGTTTGTAACGGTTGATAAGAAAACAATTTTAATTAAACTAAAAATAAAGATAAACCGCAAGTCCCGGTGATCGATCGAGAACGCTTAATTAACCGGCAAGAAAAGTCACCCGTATTTTCGTATAAGAAGATAGAGTACGCAGAAGTAAAATGGATTTGTTTTTAACCCGTACTATATAAAATTGGGCGTGGGCTGGGAATTTTTGTAGTCACGAGTTTTTTAAATCTTAGAAAGATGTAAAGGCATGTACCACACGAAGATAACTTGCACTATTGTACTAATGAGTGATTTTATAGACCCATTAATAAATGTTTCGTTATAATATGTACAGCTAAAAATGCTAAAATTGACCTGGTGGTCAAAATTGATTAAAATCGACGAAATTTATTGTATATGACTGTCAGTTTTGATTTTAATTCATGTACTACACTAAAAATATACATTATTCTGGGCTAATTTTCATATAATCTTATATTTGAGTTGATATTTCTTTCGTAAATTGAAGTTTGGTGCATGAAATTTTACGAAAAAATGTTGTGTTTTAGATTTGGTTAAAAGTATGTTTTTTATATAGAAATTGACGTGAAAAGTTGATTTTTTCAAACCGTAGGTCTGTATCTCTAACCGTTTTTGAGATATGGCATCTCAAAGTTTTAATTTTTGTAAAAATTTTGAGAAAAATGGCTGTAACTTTTGAACGTGTGGTCAGATTTGATTTTTGTTGACAGATTTGGTATCAGCGTGTCAAAATCTATATAATGACATGTATAACACTTAAAAATTCGACAAAAAAATTTTCATCGAAAATCGACATTTTTTTAAGGTTTGAGTTTTTTCGATTTTTCGCAAAATTTCCCTAATTTTAAAGTGTAATACATGTTCTTATATAGATTTTAACGCGCTGATTCCAAATCAGTCAACAAAAATCAAATCCGACCACACGTTCAAAAGTTACGGCCATTTTTCTCCAAAATTTTTAAAAATCTAAAACTTTAAGAAGCCATATCTCGAAAACGGTTTGAGATACAGAACTGCGGTTTGAAAAATTCAACTTTTCACGCCTTATTCTACATAAAAAACATATTTTGAACAAAATCTAAAATTCAAAATTTTGGGGTAATATTTCACGCATCAAACTAGAAAGATACCAACTTAAAGATAAGAAAATAAGAAAGAAACATCATAATTTACTATATAGTATATAAACAATAATTTTTTAATTTAGTAAATTGAGTAACTTCAACAATCTCCATTGTAATTTTTAAAATACGCTATTTTTACTATATTTTTAAATTTCATTAATATGATTTTTTCAACTAATTATTCTTAAGTTGAATTATTTGTTATGCGCCAACAAATTATTTCATTTCAATTAAAAGATAATACGATTGTTTAAAATTAATTATATTAATAGTATATATTAGTATATGTATATACAGGGTGGGCCAAGTAAAACGAAACGGGCGCGGTTTTGGTCATTTAAAATAAGATTTTGAAAAAAAGCTCGAACACGTTGATTTTGCTTTCAAGGGGGACATCTTTTGGTATAAAATTTTTGCAAGAATTTTTTCAACCCTCAGCGCTATGAGCGCAACCCTTAAAATTTTAAATAGCATGATAGGGTAAGTGATACCTCATTTGAAAGGTTTTTTCATTCTGAATACGGTGCTTTTTGATTTTTTCAAATCTGTTTAGTTTTAGTCAAGTTATTGACATTTTGAATTCCATAAATGTAGTGATTTTCTGTTCAAAAAACAAATATTTACAACTAAAATTTAAAACAAAATAAACTGCCTTGGCAGGCACGAGACTTTTTTATACATCATGACACCGAAGTATAATATGTGATTACTTTTATAATTTAATATTTGATTTTAAAATTTTTTACTTACAAAATGATTTTCAGTGAATAAAATTGATACATTCTATTTAATATTGACATTAAATATTAAACGAAATCAATAAAGATTAGTGATTATTGTATTAACAAGTATTTATTTTGCTAGATTTCAATTTTGACACTTCTAATAATAAATGCTAAAATTTTCATAGATAACTAGATTTTTTTGTATTATTCAAATCATTTTTAAATTAAAACCATTAAAACTAAAATTATTATTTTTTTTGGTTAATTCATAAGATACAAAAAAAAGAATAGAACATAAATTATAGAAAATAATATTCTCTACAACTTGTATCTCAAACATTTTTTTCTAATACCTGCCGTTTAAAAAATAAATCGAAACAATATTTTTTTTTAGAAAATCGCTATTTCCTAAAAACAAATTTTTGGGGGGAAAATGAATAGAACATAAATTATAGATAAAAGTCCCTTCTACAACTTTAATCTAAAATATTTTTTTCTACTGCGCACCGTTTCAAAAATAATTCGAAAAGTTCAAAAATTGACATCAGTAAACATCCGTTTCCGGTTTAGTGATGGTTTTTAAAAATAGGAGGTGCACATCTAGAGTATACAAGAACCTTAAGTTTAAAATTTCACGTTCGTAAGTATTACAGTTTTGGCTGTAGAGCGTTCACAGACACACACAGAGACAGACACACACACAGACGTCATTGAGTTAATGGTTGTATATGATTCAGGGACCCTCAAAACGTGTAATTCCGTTAAAATCTCGAGTTCGATTTTTTTCGTGATCACTATACTTTATTTATACATTACATTTCATGTATGTATAAAAAAGTAAAAATGTGCGCGGACCCCCTGACGTTGTTCAGGGACCCCCAAATCGATTTTAATATTCCACGGACCCCCTGAACGATGCCAAGGACCCCTTGGGGTCCGCAGGGACCACTTTGGGAACCACTGTTCTAAACAATGTTATTAAATATTATTTGAATTTCTGTCATTTATAGTAATAAAATGATTCTTTTGTTTTTAAATCTGACAGATAAATTCAGAATAAAATTTTTTCATGTAATCAACACAAATATTAATTTTTTAACTAAAATTGTAAAATAACAGTTACAAAATGGGAAATAAGGTTTTAAACATAAGTACTAATATTGTTTAAGTAGTTTATAAACGAATTTGACTTTCCTACAAGTATTTAAAGTGAATAATTCATAATTTGATTTTGATCGTCCATTGCATCTAGATTTACATTATTGTTGACTCAGACTGTACGTGCCATACATCCTTAAATTAAAACCATTAAAACTAAAATAATTCTTTTTTTTTTGGTTAATTCATAAGATACAACAAAAAAAATAGAACATAAATTATAGAAAATAATATTCTCTACAACTTGTATCTCAAACATTTTTTCCTAATACCTATAACCGTTTAAAAAATAAATCGAAAAAATTAAATTTTTTAGAAAATCAATTATTTCCTAAAAACAAATTTGGGGGGGGGGGGGTAATGGATAGAACATAAATTATAGATAAATATCCTCTACAACTTTGATCTAAAACCTTTTTTTTCTAATGTGCACCGTTTATGCATCATGACACCGAGTATTAATATGTGATTACTTTTATAATTTAATATTTGATTTTAAAATTTTTTACTTACAAAATGATTTTCAATGAATGAAATTGATGCATTTTATTTAATATTGACATTAGATATTAAATGAAATCAATTAAGATTAGTGATTATTGTATTAACAAGTATTTATTTTGCTAGATTTCAATTTTGACAGTTCTAAAAATAAATTCCAAAATTTTCATAGATAACTAGATTTTTTGTATTATTCAAATCATTTTTAAATTAAAACCATTAAAACTAAAATTATTATTTTTTCTTGTTAATTCATAAGATACAAAAAAAAGAATAGAACATAAATTATAGAAAATAATATTCTCTACAACTTGTATCTCAAACATTTTTATCTAATACCTACCGTTTAGAAAATAAATCGAAAAATTTAATTTTTTTAGAAAATCGATTATTTCCTAAAACAAATTTTTGGGGGGGAAAATGGATAGAATATAAATTATAGATAAATACCCTCTACAACTTTGATCTAAAACATTTTTTTCTAATGTGCACCGTTTCAAAAATAATTCAAAAATAATTCGAAAAATAATTATACTTCCGTTTCCGGTTTAGTGATGGTTTTTAAAAATAGGAGGTGCACATCTAGAGCATAAAAGAACCTTAAGTTTAAAATTCCACGTTCGTAAGTATTACAGTTTTGGCTGTAGAGCGTTCACAGACACACAGACAGACACACAGACACACACACAGACGTCATTGAGTTAATGGTGGTATATGATTCAGGGACCCTCAAAACGTGTAATTCCGTTAAAATCTCGAGTTCGATTTTTTTCGTGATCACTATACTTTATTTATACATTACATTTCATGTATGTATAAAAAAGTAATAGGTTTATTTTATTATCAAATAGTTCAAAAACATCCAGTTTGGACATTTATTGAATTAATTACACTTTTGGATGTAGATAAATTTTTTTTAATATTTTTTATTTTATTTTTTAATTAATTCAATAAATGTCCAAATTGGATGTTTTTGAATTATTTGATAAGAAAATAAACCTATTTTGTTTTAAATTTTAGTTGTAAATATTTGTTTTTTGAACAGAAAATCACTACATTTATGGAATTCAAAATGTCAATAACTTGACTAAAACTAAACAGATTTGAAAAAATCAAAAAGCACCGTATTCAGAATGAAAAAACCTTTCAAATGAGGTATCATGCTATTTAAAATTTTAAGGGTTGCGCTCGTAGCGCTTAGGGTTGAAAAGATTTTTGCAAAAATTTCATAGCAAAAGATGTCCCCCTTGAAAGCAAAATCGACGTGTTCGAGCTTTTTCTCAAAATCTTATTTTAAATGACCAAAACCGCGCCCGTTTCGTTTTACTTGGCCCACCCTGTATACAGGATGTCTCATTTTAATCTATCACCCCCCTAATTTTTTTTATCTATCAATTAAATCAAAAAATGCTTCAAATAAAAGTTGTTTGGTTTTGAGGGGGACCCAAAATGGCGTTATTAATTTTTAATTTTTTGGACGTCTTCATGGTCAAATAGGCCCAACTTTTTTTTTTCAAATGGAAACCTATATTTTTTATTACAATATCTTATTGTTTGGAAAAAAAAAACAAGTAGCTTTTGTTTCAAAAAATTTTTTGTATGACTTAATTTTTTTTTAATATTAAACAAAATAATTTTAGATTTTAGTTTTTTAATAATTTTTTACTCGAAACCCATTAACTTTAGAGGAAAAATGTAAAAAACAAAAAATGTTTATTTTAATCTGATATAACTAGGAAAATTATATCAGGATTTTTTGTTAACTTTTGCTCTTCAAAATATTAAAGCAAATAAAAAATAAAATAAAAAAATCTGAAATAATTTTCCTAGTTATATCATATTAAAATAAACATTTTTTGTTTTTTACACTTTTCCTCTAAAGTTAATGGGTTTCGAGTAAAAAATTAGTAAAAATCTAAAATCTAAAATTATTTTGTTGAATATTAAAAAAAATGAAGTCATACAAAAATTTGTTTGAAACAAAAGCTACTTATTTTTTTCCAAACAATAAGATATTGTAATAAAAAATATAGGTTTCCATTTGAAAAAAAAAGTTGGGCCTATTTGACCATGAAGACGTCCAAAAAATTAAAAATTAATAACGCCATTTTGGGTCCCCCTCAAAACCAAACAACTTTTATTTGAAGCATTTTTTGATTTAATTAATAGATCAAAAAAATTAGGGGGGTGATAGATTAAAATGGGGCATCCTGTATACATATTTGTTTTTTGGTATAACAAATTAAACTATACCAATAATATAGATTTAGATCCTGTACGCAATAATTTCTAATTGATATTCTTACTTTAGTAACAAACACGTGGCCTAGCAAGACTTACAATATTTTTAAAACCCGTTTCAATGTTATTACGTCAAATAGTAATATTGATTTAAAAATTGAGTGATTCTTATGAAATATTTTTCTCCGTGCACTATCGTGGTCAAAAATAGTAAAACCAAGTTTTTCTTTTTTGTACAACATATAATAATAATATAATAAGTTATTTCTTTCAGGCCAAATTTCAAAAACCTGTTAACTCGTAAAATGGGAAATGCCTGTTCTTTATTTTACAGTTGAAAGATTAATTTATTCAGTAACAATTGTAGTATCTTATTTATTGTACTGGAAAATTTAAGAAGACGATAACAAATTGAACTAAACCTTTTTACGTTCGAACTTCTGAAAGTATATTTTTTAAAAGTCTTTCAGATACTTACATTCGTATAAATAATAAATGGTTCTCGAGTGATACATATATATCGGGTGTTTTTTTAAAGACTTATTTCCAAAATAACGAATTTTCAAAAATAAAGTATCAAATAAAATTTTCATAGTTTCGAGTGCGCTAAATATTGATATTGAAAAGATTTTTCAAATCTGAACCTATATTTTTTTTGCAACATTGTAAATTGCATGAAAAAATTATCAATTTATAAAAATGTCCATATTTTTTTTGATATGGAGCAAACCAAATAGAAAATTTTGAATATTCAATAATTTTTTATTCGACAAATATCAATTTTTTTAACTGTATGGAGAACCATACATGACTTCCATGTTCTGTAATAAATTTTACAATAATTTTTAATATAAAACTCACCTTTGTATTATAAATATTAGTTTTCTTATATTTTAATGTCAGATGTACACATTTTTGTAGAATAATAAATTATTTGCATTTGAATTTAACCACGCTTGTTTCCATGGTAACATGAATTTATTAATATTTAAAATTAAAACTTTGAGGGTGTTTTTCACTTCTTCTGTAGCCATTTCGGCACGTTTATGAGATAAGTGCCCCTTAGATCGGATTGAACTACAAGTGTACCAAGTTTTATAAAAATTGGTGAGATACTAATCACTTTTCAGACGATAATTGGTACAAAATTTTGAATATTTCGGAAACCCCTAATCCGATTAGCACCAAAATCAATAGATCTGGTGTACTCACTGAGACAAATATTTTCCCCAAAAATAAAAATCGGTGCATATTTACAGTAGTTATCGTGAACGGAAGAAAATTTTACATCCAGACACACTCACAGCCGCCATGTGGAAATCAACTTTTCTTTGCGTTTTGAAGTTAGTACAATCAGAATCTGTTCTTATCTCGGACACAATACTTCCATTTCTTCGAACATGGAAGTAAAAAAATTTTGTCTGAAACATTTTTTCTAAAAAAACCTTATTTTAGATTTAATCTGCTGGAAAGTCCTTAAAAAAACATTCGCTATATTTAAATATATATTTATAAACAGTTCTTTGTCATATTTTCAAGAAACGAAAAAAAAATATGCGAGGTTTAAAAAACTTAAAGTTTGACGTAAAATGTTATCCCTGATAAATATCTTCAAACGCGTAAAATATTGCCACATTAATATTAACAGGTGTTTTCATGTCACCTTATTTTGTCAGTGAATAAATTAAAGTTAATCTAAAAAATAGAGGTTAAAGCATATATGTATATATGCATTAAATTTTAATAATCCAATTTCAAATATCGTGGAGATCTAAAAATAAAATTTTTATTCCATTTTTAATGGAATGTCATCCGTTTGACATAAAAAATAAATAAAAATGTTTTGATCTTTATCATAAGATAGATTTTGAGATGAAAGAATAGAGTATACCATTAAATATACTTTTCAGACATCGAATTTTGATCGATTTGTAGGAGTTACACCAAGCCTTTTAAACCTAACGTTTTTTTTTTAATATTAAATATTGGGGCAGAGCGGGGGGGAGGGGGTAGTTACGTTTTTTTATCAGTTACTTTTTTTTGTACCTTAATAAGCAATTACATATAACTTTTTACCCGGATTTAAAAATTCAAACTTGTTTGGAAGGTTAAGAAGGCAGACCCAGTTAGAATTTTGCAAAAATCAATTTTTTTATTGCATTTTCTCAAAGTAGAATATTTCCAAAATATTCTCTAAAAATTTCAAACAAATCTGACCATTATTTATGGAGATATATAACTTTGAACGGAGCCGTCTTTAATGCATTCAAGTAGGCAGGTAGCGGCAACTGTGCGCTTTTTCTCGAAACCATGTTTTCGAAGACGGTGATCACTGTAATTTGAGAACGGCTTTGCCGATCGGTTTGAAATTTTTTTCACTTCTTCTATACATAATTGTCCTAATAATTAACGATTATTTTTTTATGGCCGAAAATACGAGTGAAATTTTAGTTGAATAAAAATAAAATTGACTTTCAACATCCGCCATTTTGTGAAAATTAAAAAAAAATCAAATCCCTTCGTCCATCCGGAGCATTATGTCATTAACTAATGATCCCTTTTGTTTTTTTTTTATTTCTGATGATTCAGTGACGAGCAGTAGTGATCACGGCAAAACACTTTTTTTTGGATCCCTCCCAAATTGGCTGTATCCCACTTATTTTTTACTATTTTGCTATAAAATAATATAATATTTTCTGTAAATACATACTAACCTTCATGTATAGAAAAACATTTGTTATTAATTATTTTAATGCTTGGCCAAAAAAATCCTTAAAAAAGAGCTTTTTTGAAAGTCCCAACTGGGTCTGCCCCCTTAAATAATAATTCCGGATTTTAAATAAGTTAATATCATTTTTTTTAATAAAACAAAAAAAATATATTTCATCATAAATGATTTTTCAAAACATTCACTTAAATCAAATTTCTCCCTAAAAAGTTTTTGAGAATAGTGGAGTACTTTAGGGAATTCTTCAAAAGTTTAATGAAACGGAAGTTAATATGAGCGATGCTTTCTATATAAAAAAAATAAAGAAGGTATTTCAGATAAATACATTGTCATTCAATATTTTATAAAGTTTCTTATATAATGGTGATATTGATTTTTTAAACCGGAAATAAGTGTGTTCTATAAATATAATGTTTTTGACATTTCGAAGGTTTTTTAAATTTGAAGTTTACTTTTTTTTTATATTTTATAAAGAAGGTTATACTTATTTTTATATTATTACTTTTATTACATAATTGACAAACTTTTGCAATAAATCATAATTTATTTAATTAAAGTTTATTTTTAAACAGTAATTATTTTTTAAGCACTATGGATTTTTAATTGTCCCTAAAAAACTCGAAAAAAACTATATCTTCCTTTTTTACCTCATGAGTTCGCAAACAAAAGATTAACCAATCATAAGCTATTGTAACTGCCATCAGATTTTTTTAAATGCTGTAGATTTTAAGTAAAATAATTAAGGGTCATCCATAAAATATGCTACGAAAAAATTCACACAAATTTTTTACCCCACCCTCCTCCCTTAATTAAACTATATTACTTTTTTTTCAACCCTCTACCTAATAACACCTCACAAAACCTGAATTCCCCTACCAAAATCAATGAAGAAAATTATCAAAATTGATCATGAAAAATAAATTCCTTTATATGTCGACTTAAAAACAAAATATATAGTTTAGGACTGCCTCCCCCCACCTCTCTTCGTCACATATCATCCCTCTAGGTAATTGCCCCCCCCCCCTTTTTTTGTGTAAGTATTTTATGAACGACCTCTTTTACAAGAACTTAAAAACAAACCAATATATTCCTGTCGAAAAAAAACTATATCTTCATTTTTTACCTTATGAGTTCGCAAACAAAATCATAAGCTAATGTAACTGTCATCAGCATTTTTTTAAATGCAGCCGATTTTGCCCTACCCCTTTTTCATATAAACTCCTCTTCAAAATGAACGAAATTTTTTTTCAAAATTGATCATTAAAAACAACGTCCTTTATATGTCGACTGGAAATCAAAATCTATAGTTTAGGACCGCTCTTCACCACATATCATCCCTCTAGGTCAGCGATTCTCAACCCGTGGTACGCGTACCCCTAGGGGTACGCGTTTCATGACTTGGGGGTACGCGAAAAAAAATGAGTAATGGCCGATGTTAAAAATATAACTATTCTCCTCTCGTCTCGATTCAGTTTCCCGCTGTTACGTAACTTTTCACATTAAATTACAGAATAAAAAATATACAGAAGCGACACTCAACATTTGGATTTCAAATCCTTTCAATGTAGAATACTTTCGAGTAGCTAAATTATCTATCAAAGAAAAAGAGAACTTAATTGATCTTTCAAATGACTCTACTTTAAAAGTCGAATTTAAAGGAAAATGTCTTATTAAATTTTGGTCACATATCAGCACCGAATATGAACAGCTTTCTGCTAAAGCGCTTAACGTTTTGTTACCATTTATAAGTACAGTGCTGGTGGAAAGAGCATTTTTTTCGTATCTCTTTATTAAAAACAAATACCGTAATAATCTGAATGCAGCTCCAGATTTAAGATTGTACCTTGCATTAATCGAACCTGATTTCAAAAAACTATGTGCCTCAAAGCAAGCACAAGGATCTCACTGAATATAATAAGTTAAGTTAAAATTAATGTAATATTGCGAATATTTAACTTTATATTTATAATAGTTTATATTTATTGTGTTTTTTTATTAAAAAATTATGTATCTATAAAAATCTTTTAGTTTTCATTAATAAACATTTTGGGCACACTCCTTGACACGTTATTGTTATTTCTTTAGTGTTAGAACAATTTTAAAATAATAACAAGTACGAGTATTTAAATTATAAACATTTTTCTAATATTAGGGGTACAATTTAGGATAATGAACTGCCAAGGGGTACGCAAGCTAAAAAAGGTTGAGAACCGCTGCTCTAGGTAATTGCCCCCCCCTCCCTTTTTGTATACGTATTTCATGAATGACCTTTTTGACAATAACTTAAAAACAAACTATTATATTCCTGTCAACTTTTTTTTCGTTGTATACACACTTGTCTACAAATACGAAAATAATATGATAACATTTTCACAACAAGTCTACAACAGGCATTGGGGGTAGCTCGCGAGTTGACTCTCAGCTGCAATATCGACCCCTATAAATCTACATTTCTGTCGACTGCCCGCTGGTACCGGCCTCTGAACATAAATCCTCCGGTCTCCCGGAAAACTCCGGATCATTGCACGAGAGAAAAGTTGTATATGTACGTTGTAATATCGCGGACCCCCTCCCACTCAAATAATAATGCTGTTGCAGTTGGTGTACTAAGAGTATATGTTGTCTTTTTACTTTTAACAAGAAAATAACAATCTTTGTTGTTATTTATGTATTTTTGATACATTTTTTGACGTTATTACATGAAATATTCATAAGATGGTATAAATTTACATTTTATTTTTGAAATTGTGTTGGTTTTATGCATTTTTGGCAACGCATTGTTGTAATATACTGCAAAGAGATATTTTATAATGTTGTGTTTTACTTAATAAATAATTTCACTGTAATAAATAAGGTACTAGCACCAATCTCGGTCACTTTTAAACTGTTTTTTGGATTGATGAGTTACTTTTTTGTAATTCTCATGAACACATGTTAATAATAAAACAAATATTTCTTTATTAAATCAAGAAGTCCGTAAATATAGTTTTAGATTAAAATAACATTTTTGTTTCTTACACTTTTCCTCTTAAGTTAATGGGTTTCGAGTAAAATTTTAGTGAAAATCTAAAATTATTTTGCTAAACATGCTATTTGAATTGCCATAAGGATTACTATAGAGAAATTCGGTTTTTTATTCTATGCTCAGCTCTGACCAGTATTAATAAATCATTTAGGAAAAAATACAGTGATAAACTAGATTAATTTTTCTATGTCATGACATACATAATTTTTCAATTTAATTTTTTTTATATATTAATAAAAAAAATCTGAAATTTTTTTGTATTTTTTTTGATATGATAAAACTCAATATATAACAAAAATTCTTGAAAAATACGGGGAAAAAAATATACCACGACATAGATATTTGTTTAAGCTTTCTAATTTTATAATAATTCAGCAATTTGCATTTGAAAATATTGAATGTAAGACTTAAAACATAAGAACTATTTCTATCCTTTGAAGCTTCATCTTTGTTTAATTTCGAGAAAATCCCATTCCAATATCTGACAGTTTGAATTTGTATTTGTTTCTAAGGTAATATTTTCCCCTCAGGGCCATGATCCAATAATACAAGGTCTGTCACGATTATTTCGACAGCCGCCATTTTGCATATCGTTTTGATGACGTAGTACATGTGCCAAAAATTAACAAATTAAAAATTGACATTTTACATATTAATTAAATTTAGAATTAAAGAATATAGAAGTGAGAAGTGAAATAGACACTGAAAAAATGCGGTACTGTGTTGTAAAAAATTGTTTCAACTGGAAACAGACAGATAATATAAATATTAAATTTTTTCGTTTTCCAAAAAATCCTGAAATAAAAAAAAGTGGTTTAAAGCTTGTGGTAAAGAAAATGTGAATGTGAAATACTACAGGAATTAAATCACAATGTGATTATTTAAAATTCCACGTTAATGCAAGTGATAAAGTAGATATTCCACTTGATGTAAAAACATTATTTTTTAGATGTAGGATGTTTTTCAGCATTAGAAGTTTGAATAAATTTATAAAAAATGAAAAATCAAAGAATAAAATTTAAAAAAATTATTATGTAAACTGTATTTATCGTTTTTTTTATTTATATTTCGTTTTTCACAAATACCTTATTAGACAAATTTAGTGTTGGTGACGTCACAGTATAAAACAAGTGAGAGAAGTGAGCTGTCATGTGAGCTGTCAAACAGACCTTGTATTATTGGATCATGCCTCAGGGCTAGACTTGTGCAAATGATTTTTGTTTTCTACGGTGGCGACATCTCGTGGAATTTAGTTTCAGAAAAATTGGCATGAACAGCCTTAAAGTCATACAAAAAATTATTTAAAACAAAAGCTGTTTGTTTTTTTCCAAACAATAAGATACCGTAATGAAAAATATAGGTTTCCATTTGAAAAAAAAATGTTGGTCCTATTTGACCATGAACACATACAAAAAATCAAAAATTAATAACGCCATTTTGGGTCTCCCGTAAAACCGAACAACTTTTATTTGAAACATTTTTTGATTTAAATGATAGATAACAAAAATTAGGGGGGTTGATAGATTAAAACGGGACAGCCTGTATAGTACGCTAGGTGTCTATTGAGGGTCTACGGAAAAATGTTTGCTTTTTACTTGTACTTTCTTAACAAGATGTCTATGAAAAAAATCATTCTTTCAATGTGGAGAAAATGTTGAAAGTCCCTGTATTAAACTGTCTAATTATTCAAACTTAAAATTATCTCTGTTAGATATCAAATCATATTGCTACAATAAAACTTACAATTGCTTTCTGCAGAATTATAAATGTATGTATATATTTCAAAAGATATTTTTCTACAATCTCGAACCAACATTTATGTAAACCCTATGTTGTCTAACCGCATATACAATAAAACGTACGTCTGTGATTGTTGCAGATATCCAGGAGTTTTACGAGCTGACGCTTCTCGACGACTCTAAGTCTGTACAACAAAAGACAGCCGAGACAATCCGCATTGCTGACAAGTGGGAAGCAAACGATGGACCGATAGCTGCCCCGACATCAGCAGTTCAATCAGCTCAACCACCGCCGCTTTTCGCTAACGATGTGGTAAGTTATATTTAACCTAACTATTGGGTCAGTTATTTCCACTCTAGATATAGGTTTATCTAATTTAATATCCTGGAATACGTAATTATTATAATAAGAGGTGCATTTTCTTAAGGGGCTATACCAGTGTGAACGCTGGAAATTTGGGTGATTTTCGGAAATTTTTTGAAAGAAACATACTCAATGAAATATTTTGGAAAATTGATAATATATTTGCCTATATTAGACGGGTATTCCATAATTTTTTCACGTCAAAATATCGATATCTAAGCGACTTATGCGCTTGTCTTCGGAGGCGCCAAAAAAAAATCTCCTCCACTGCGGCCATGATTCCGGACGATGGAGTAGCTGAAATTGAAAAAAGAAAAAATTTCGTTAAATTGGAAGGTATTTCCTGTACGATGACCTACGATTTTCGAAAAATATCAAAATCTAACAAAATGGCGTAGTTATGAAAAAAAGTCTGTTTTATTGCCTATAAAATGGTCGTATTTTTAAAATCGTCAATTTTCATCCAATCAAAAATATCCTACTTCATCGTAGAGTAAATATATTTTAGAATACTCTGTTCAAATTTCAAGTAAATCGGATGATTGCTCTTTGAGTTACAATGTCAGCAAATTTGAAAAATCTCATTTCTAGAAATACGCATTTAAAGATTTAACTATCGATTGCATATCTGCGAGCGGTCGCTCTTTAGAAGGCTACTGTTCTTGAAACTCTAAACTCTCCAAAAAGGCAAACAATAAATTGATTTTTTGAAAATTTCTCACTGGTATGGTCCACGACATTATTTTAAATATATATTTTTTAATAAAAATAACACTGGTCAACAAAAAAAAAAAACTTTTGTAATGTAACAGAGATCTGAATAGGTAATTTAGGAGGCTTTTGGCATGCCGAACCCAAATTTGTTACCTAATTGGTTTTATCACGTCAGTGTTTTGAGATATTCTAACCTAAAAGTCCAAAAATGGCTATATTGGCAATGTTAAAGAATTTATTACCAAGTAGGTAATTTTTTTCTAAAGTTTTCGGTCACGGTAACAAATAGTATTATCTTTCCTTTTTAAAATGACTTTTTACTTTTTACTGTACGATTTTTTTAGCCGAGATGTACTAGTTCAAAGTATTTATTTTTATAGGGAACTACATATTTATTTAAACTGTTTAAATATAATTTGTTTTAAGTTTAATATTGAATTTATAATTAATTAAGTGAAAATGATTAAATAAAAAATGTTTATTATAAAAAAAACGCGTATTTAAATATAAGCGTTTATAATATATGTATTTATAAAGTAAACCTCTTTAATACGTAATATGTATGCATTATTTATATTTGTATACAAAAGTTTTGTTAAAGTCTAAACCTTTATACATAAAATACGCTGGTGCAGAAATTCCACTTCTATATTAAGCACAAAATATCTTATCATAAAATATCTCAACAGAACTGCATGCGTCAATTTAAAGTTTTGCGAATAATATTACCCAGTACATAATCTGAAAATCCCATCAAACTTTGTGAAAATGAGCAAAAGTACTATTTGCATGTTATGTGTAGAGTAAATGCTAAAAGTTTTGTATGCGATTTTTGATTTGCTTACGTAAACTTGGATTAGAATTAAGACGTTATTTACAAAAATAAAACGACTGGCCAGTGACGGCTTTAAACTGATTTTTTTTATGTACTGGAACATAGAATTTGTGAAAAACGAAATATATATAAATAAAAATAAAACGGGCAAGTGCGTGTTGGGCACGCACATGATAAGGGTCCGTAGTCATTCTCACTACGATTTATAAAAAAATAAATTTTTATGATAGGGGGGTCCAAAATATTTTTGACAATGTTCGTTATAATTTTCAGTGAAAATACTAATTAAAAGCTACATTCTTAATTTTTTCAGATTTTTTGAATCAATAGTTTAGAAAATAGTGGGTGGGGGGATGCTCTGACAACGACAAAAAGCAAATATATCGTGACTGAAAGGTTGAAATCAAAAAGTTATTTGACATTTTTTATTGCATTTTAGGAGACCTATCAAATGACACCCCACTCAATGGGGTAAGTGGGGAAAAAAATGAGAGTTCACTTTTCAGTCTGTAGAAGGGGGGTCCAAAATATTTTTGAGAATATTCGTTATAATTTTCATAATTAGAAAATAGAGGGGGGGGACGCTTTTTTAATGGCTTTGGAGAGCAAATACATCGTGATTGAAGGGTTAATAAAAAAGTTCTGTTACATTTTTTGTTGACCTTTCTAATGACATCCCATTCAATGGGGTAGGTGAAATTTTTTTTTTAACACTTTTCATTTTATGGAACGGAGGCCTAAACATTTTTTTTTTTTTTCAAAAATCTTATAATTTCTGTTTTTGGGTCATTATTCTACGACCGTATACCAAATTTCATCTTATTATCTCAAAATTTTTCAAGACGGACGGACATGGAGAAACTAAGTAGTCCAAGTAAATTAGATATTTAAGAAGAAGAAAATCATAAAGTTTTGATATTTTGTACACGTACTCTCAGAAGGGTTCGGAATAAGAGCCCGAAAAGTTCCCACCTAAATCGTGGATGGAACATCCCCTTTTACGTGAAAAACTACCCCTGGAATGAATTTTATTCCAGTTTTTCCCATTTTTCATCCGAACTACCGCTCGGAGAAAAAAATATTATAGGAATTAAAGATTAAACATGAAATTTTACGTAAAAAATGTCATATGCACTATTCGCCTAATTCTCAGCCTACTCTCGCATTCAATGCTCAAAGTGAAGGGTAGTTTTTGGAGCGCAAGGAAAAATCGGTATGACAAGATTTTTCACCGTAAATATTTCCATAACGGGTAATTTTACCAAAAAGTTGATAAGAATAAAAATTGTAGAACTGAATCTCCTCTATAAGATCTAAACATCAGAATTTTGTTTCAAACGTTTTTTTATTGATATTTTACCTTTTTACACAAACGTAAATTACATTATTTAAAAATATTTCTTTTTGTAAAGTCTTATACAGTATTTTGTTTTCGAACCGTCGTTTTGAGAAAAATATATAATAAGAATTAAAAATACCTGATTAAAATATACGTAAAAAATGTCATGTGCACTATTCGGCTAATCTTCAGCCTACTATCGCGTTCGATGCTCAAAGTAAAGAGTAGTTTTTGGAACGCAACGAAAAATCGGTATAACGAGATTTTACATATTTCCATAAATATTTCCATAATGGCTAATTTTATCAAAAAAATGATTACGGTAAAAATTATAGAGCTGAATCTCCTCTATGAGATTCATGTAACACAATTTTTTTTCGAACGTTTTTTATTGATTTTTTCCCTTTTTTCACAAATGCATATACCATAATTTTACACGAATATAATTTTATAACAAAAAAAAGTGGGACAACTCCAATTTATATTAAAAAAAACTATGTTTCCAAATGTGTGTGTATGTGCTTGTCCCTTAAGTCCTTTTAACGGATATCCTGTATAAAATAATTAAATTCTGAATGAATAAACAGGTAGTTCATACTTAAAGTTACTTCTACACCAAAAACAGGAATAAATTTGCAAAAATATACAAGACTTTATTAGAATAGACATACGATGGTAAATCACTAAAAAAAACGCGCGAAAAGCTTAACTCAATGGGTTCTATGGAAAATATCTGAAAATAATGTAATTTACGTTTGTGTAAAAAGGTAAAAAATCAATAAAAAAACGTTTGTAACAAAATTCTGATATTTAGATCTTATAGAGGAGATTCAGTTCTACAATTTTTACTCTTATCAACTTTTTGGTAAAATTAACCGTTATGGAAATATTTACGGTGAAAAATCTTGTCATACCGATTCTTCCTTGCGCTCCAAAAACTACCCTTCACTTTGAGCATTGAATGCGAGAGTAGGCTGAGGATTAGCTGAATAGTGTATATGACAATTTTTACGTAAAATTTCGTGTTTAATCTTTAATTCCTATAATATTTTTTTCTCCGAGCGGTAGTTCGGATGAAAAATGGGAAAAACTGGAATAAAATTCACTCCAGGGGTAGTTTTTCACGTAAAAGGAGATGTTCCATCCACGATTTAGGTGGGAACTTTTCGGGCTCTTATTCTGAACCCTTCTGAGAGTACGTGTACAAAATATCAACACTTTATGATTTTTTTCTTCTATTTGGCAAATTTTAATCTAAATACCGTGGACTAAAGGGTTCCTAGTAGAAAACTACTAATTTCTAATTCACAAATAATTACATAAATTGTCTGTGAACTTTGACATTCCATCAAAAAAAGGGGTCCATGTGCAAAAAAGGTTGGGAACTTCTAGTATATCATTTACTTTTATTTCTGTTAAATAAAAATAATATGTCAATAGGTATGTTATAGATTATTTTCGATTGTTTTACGTATTTATCTGACATAATTGATGTTTTTATTATTATTTGTCTATATTTATTTATTTATAAGATAAAATGTCATCTGTAAAATCTGTAAGATTCTAGAACCGGAAATTATCCAGGAAATAATCCTGCTGTGACAAAAACATGAACGCTGATCAGGAATTCTTCGCTTAACTGCAGAGGAACAACCGTTTTTATTTTTATTTTTTTAGATGATTTCCATTTAAAAGTAAAACGATATATATTTTTGTATTTCCATATTTTTATTTTGTCTGTCATTTTCGTGTTTACTTATTTTAACTAGAAATTATTAAAAAAAATTAATGGATGTATAATAAGTAAATACTTTTAATTTTAATCTAAATAAATATCCAATTCAAATACAATGTAGTTATTAGTTATAACAAAAAGATTGGATTTTAGCATCATTTTTTATTGTTAATTGAAATTTAAATATTTATTACATCAAACATCACAGACAGAATTTCAAACTAGCTGTCGGATCCAATTTTACCCGGGGATATAAAATTAAACTATATAACGTATAATGCTGTGGGGTGCGATCCTTTAGGTCCACACAATCAACTTCCCAACATGGTATGACTTACAATACTTGAATACTGATTACTTATTGTTTCCATAATTAATATTACTATGTTATAGTTTGTAAATATTTGTTTTTTTAAATATAAATATTTTTTGTATATGATAAATTTTAATGGAATTTATCAGAAATAAAACTCACCCTTTGTATTATGAATATTAGTTTTCTAATATCCTAATAATGTCAATAATATAATGCACATTTTTAGAAAAACTAATCTGACAGTTTGAATTTTGAATTGTGTTGTTTCCAAGGCAACATGAATTATTAGATGTATTTATTAGTATGAAATTCAAATTTTGATGGTGGTTTTCATCCCTTTAATGGCTGTTTGGACCCATATAAAAAATAAATACTGAAATACACGTTTCATTATTTGTGTTGTATAGTATTTATTCTAAGTTCCGACTAAATTCGACCAAGAAAAAAAATAAAAATGAAAAAAAACACCCTTTTTACCCCCGTAGGGGTTAAATTTCGAAAAATCCTTTCTTTCAGATCATATTTACGTCAAGACGCTTCGATTAGCACCCCAACGAAGTCAATAGCATTTTTTGTTCGCGAGATTTCGTCCCGGAAAAAAATGACACGTACGTACGTACGTACATACACACACACACACACACACACATACATTTTTCTAAAAATAGTGTCAATATACTCTAATGCCCTTGAAACATGAAAATATGTTAAAATTTTTGATTTCGATTTTCGGACCAATTACAATAACTCCCTATTGGGAAGTTAACAAGCCTTAGTAAGCTGTGTTGATTGATGAAAAGGGTGATTATTAATTTATTTATTTAACATTTTTCGTATTTTTGCATCTCTTGTGAATTTTTATTAACATGTCTTTAAAAAAATAGCAATGTGTTTTGCTTCCTCGCCATACCGAAATTCGATTTCAAAATTTTATCCTTTTCAGGTCAAGATAGACTTTATCCCACTGTCTGTCTGTCTGTCTGTCTTGTCAGTCTTGTCAAGGGGCAGACAGGGTCAAAGAATGTAATTTATCCACAAAACACACCGTTTAGAAAAAAGTTTTTTATAAATATATATTTTCAACACCTTGTAATTTTCTAATTACAACCAAAAAAAATATTGACTTGAATCAAGTAAACCTTGTTTTGTATATAACGAAAACAATATTTTCTTAAGATAAGCAATAATCTCTTAAACCAACTATAGTACTCTTGAACGAAGGAATAACGTAGTTGGATTAAGAGTATGTTTCTTATATTAAGAAAATATTGTTTTCGTTATATACAAAACAAGGTTTTCTTGGTCCAATACAGTTTTTTTGTATCAAAACTCTGAACCTAATTTTTTTCAAAATATTCAAATGGTACACCTTTATATTTTTTCATTTTCGAATTTCAAAAAATGGGTCTTGGGAACCCCTGTTATACAGCACCAAACCTTACAGTTAAGACAATGTTCACATTAACACTATACTAGATAAAAGCATTCTACGAATTCGACCAACGCTGAACAATAGCGCTTTATTTAAACCGTTACATACCTACCATTAGCTAACATACAATTATTCTCTTGATTTTACCTTTACAATTATAAATTACATGTACCATGGGGTAAATGAATAGATTCAATTATAACTACATCAATCCATGTTTTATAAATACACACACACACACATTGGTGAGGTATAAACAAACTGGCTTTTCATGCAGGACCCTTGGAAACAAAGCCAAAGTTAGCAAATTAATGGAAATCAGTCCATCACGAAACGTAGCAAAACAAATTGTACCGGGGCTAGATGTTGATTTTAGCAGTAGACATGGTCTAACGAATAATATAGGTAAACGTACCTTGTTTGTGTCGAAGAAACCGACGTAGATTTCTGAATGGTGTATTCTGGACATTTCGTGTTGATAAATTGAAAGCAGTAACAATACTGGAGTTAAGATTATATGAATACTAAATAGAGCAGCGGTTTTTAAAGTACACGGAGAGAATATTCTTTTAAAAATTAACAGAAAATGCTGTGAACCTGAGGACAGAATCGACTTCTGAAAAAAATTAACAGAAAAGTCGGTAGAATTTTAAATATAGTAAATGAAAAATTAAAATGATATACTGATAAATTTTAACATAGTACCTATTAAACTTTATTTACTCTGAAAAAGTAATATACGCTATTCTTTAATTTAATTTCTTGCATATTTATGAAAATTTCACGTATATTCTCTATAATTTTACTCTGTTTCTGTATTACTTTTCATATCTGGCCTATCGCCGTCAACTGCTATACAGTATATTGAACGTGTAGACGTTCTTTTAAATTTTACCATGTCGGATGTTAAAAGTTTATAGGATCCAAATTTAAAAAAAAAAATTGTTAAAAAAGAGGTCCCTAGACCATAAATGTTTAAGAACCGCTGAAATAGAGTAAAGTTGGTATACAGGGTGTTCGCGGGAGCCGAGTGATCATTGCTAACTTTGTTATTAGTGGAGCTAGAAGATCGGTAAAAATATCAGATATATGTGCCTTATTTCGCATATTTTTAACGTTTTTGAGTATTATTCATAAAAAAATATATTTAATTATAATACATTTTTTTTCTTTATCAATTAATTTCAAAAACATTAAAAATTTGCGAACAAATGACATAAAAACTTGAAACGATTGTTTCAAAATTTTAGTTATTTATTTGTATTTTATTAAATCTGCATAGCACACTATTTTTCGATATTTTCTATTAATTTTATACTTGTTATAACATGTTTTCTATCAATTTTGCCACCATGCATGAAATACATTTTTATGAAGAGAACATTCTCAGCTATAAAATCAAATAATAATATACAGGGTATTTCTTTTAGAAAAAAGTTTCAATATATCTATTAAATTGTTTTTTTTGTGACACCGCCATTTTTCATCCCGGAAAAAACTACTGATACTTTTCCCATTTAACCGATCTTCTAGCTCCAATAATAACTTAATGTCAAATATTATTTTATTTTATAAGATATCTATTTCACAAATTAAATTTTGAAAATATTTTTTTATACACAAAAAAGCAAATTCGATATTGTTAAACATAAATGGATTTCATAAAAACAAAAGAAGACCTAACCTACACATGTTTTCTGTTCACCACGATGAAGGTAGCTAATTTCCTGTTTAGAACAAACAATGGGACGAAGCTATTTCCGGGCATGTCCCGTAATAGAAATTAAAGTACAGTGTATGCTTGCTAGTGAGTAAAATAATGCAATCAATTTGTAGAGTACTTTAGTCAATTGCAAAGTAACTAAAGGGTTGTATCTTGTAAGCAAAAATAATAGTTTTGATAAAAAACTTATTTTTGATATAACTTATTTTTATGACGTAACATGAATACGGTATTTCATATCTAATTTTTCGATTTTTTTTGTACATATTTTGAAAAATAAATATATTGAGAGTATACTGTGAAAATTGTAAACCAAAATTCAAAATATTTACGAAGTTATAGCTCATATAAGTAAGTGTAATATTTTTTACTAAATCTTTAAACGCGTTTTTCTCGAATCTGTTGGTGGGGATCATAACTGAAATTCTAATCAACCAATTGGGCTATAATTTTAATACGTTGTTCTACATAATATTAGCTATCGTATTACTTAAAAAGATTTATTTTTATTATTTTTTTTTTCTATTTTCAGCGAAAAATAAACACGATTTTTACAAAATAGTTTTTAAAATTCGAATCCACATTTCTATAGGGTCCTAAATATAACTGTATATAATCAATTTTGAGTTTTTTGAAATTTTCATTTGACACGAAATCTATAAAAACCGATTTTGATGAAGTTTTCACTGTAAGAAGTTGTAAGACCGTTGCATTTATTGAATTAATTAACATTTTCTTGAAAAATCAAAGTTATCATTGCTAGGAATACATTTTTAGTATATAATATAAATAATATACAATGCAACCTGGATAACTGAAATCTCAATTTTATCCCACTTAAAGAGGTGTCCCATTTACCCAGTTATATTGGTGTGAATGTAAAAGCGATGGGACCACAGTATGAATTCTAGTTATAGAAGTTTCCCACTAATCCAAGTCCCAGTTAATCAAATTTCATTGTAATAATATCAACAAAATTGCGTTTATTATTATAGAACGAAAATTAAATAAAACTAGCTGCCGGATCCAATTTTACCCGGGGATATAAAATTAAACTATATAACGTATATAACTGTGGGGTGCGATCCTTTAGGTCCACACAATCAACTTCCCAACATGGTATGACTAACAATACTTGAATACTGATTATTTATTGTTTCCATAATTAGTATTATTAATTAATGTTAGTATTATTAATTAAGTTTGTAAATATTTTTTTTAATATGTATATGAAAAATTTTAATGGAATTTATCAGAAATAAAACTCACCTTTTTATTATGAATATTAGTTTTCTAATATCCTAATAATGTCAATAATATAATGGACATTTTTAGAATAACTAATCTGACAGTTTGAATTTTGAATTGCGTTGTTTCCAAGGCAACATGAATTATTAAATGTATTTATTAGTATGAAATTCAAATTTTGATGGTGGTTTTCATCCCTTTAATGGCTGTTTGGACCCATATAAAAAATAAATACTGAAATACACGTTTCATTATTTGTATTGTATAGTATTTATTCCAAGTTCCGACTAAATCCGATCAAGAAAAAAAATAAAAATGAAAAAAACACCCTTTTTACCCCCGTAGGGGTTGAATTTCGAAAAATCCTTTCTTTCAGATCATATTCACGTCAAGACGCTTCGATTAGCACCCCAACGAAGTCAATAGCATTTTTTGTTCGCGAGATTTCGTCCCGGAAAAAAATGACACGTACGTACATACACACACACACACACACACACACACACACACACACACACACAGACATTTTTCTGAAAATAGTGTAAATATACTCTAATGCCCTTGAAACATGAAAATATGTTAAAATTTTTGATTTCGATTTTCGGACCAATTACAATAACTTCCTATTGGGAAGTTAATAATCAATTTGTAGGGTTGAAGTTCAACGTGAAACAAGGTTAAACCTTTCCGATAAGCATTTGCTATTGTATTTCTGCGTATGTACAATGTATTTTTTCTTTTTTTCCTAAACTAAAGTCATATCACGTATATTTCTTTTATTTCGTTTATTTATCCTTAATACAGTTTAGATCAGAAATTGAATAGATTGGGAAAATATAGTACATTTTATTTTTCATTGAATTACCTATACTTTTATCTAAAATAAGTATTGATTTTTAACATATATTTGACGTCAAATAAGTAAAATAAAAATATAAAAATTGTTTTACTACAAAAATTAATGCATACACGGAGAGAATATTCTTTTAAAAGTTAACAGAAAATGCTGTGAACCTGAGGACAGAATCAACTTCTGAAAAAAATTAACAGAAAATTTGCATATGAAAATTTCACGTACATTCTCTATAATTTTACTATGTTTCTATATTACTTTTCATATCTGGCCTATCGCCGTCATAGTAACTGATATACAGTATATTGAATTGTATGAGACGTTCTTTTAAATTTTACCATGTCGGATGTTAAAAATTTCTAGCATCAACATTTTTTTCATCATTCTATGCATTTTTTTTATTTTTTTCCCATTCCTACGCATCGTACATAAATAAAAATGTTAATGACATTTTTTTACCTGACTATTAATAACTTGTTGGTATGAAATATTACTACGTTACCGATTAATTTTTCACAGAATGAAATTGCGTCCTCTCGTTAAAATGTTTTTTATGTTAAAAATTAACAGTACATTTTTTCAGTGTACATAATAAAAATTACAGTTATCTCAATTTTGTATCAAAAATACTTGCTGTCACAATTGAGTAACTTCTATAATCTCCATTGTAATTTTTATAATACACATTTTTTACTATATTCGTAAATATCATTTATATGATTTATTCAACTAATTATTCTTAAGTTAAGTTAAGTTAATTTCAATTAAAATACAATACAATTGTGTAAAATTAATTATATTAATAGTTAATTTGTTTATTAGTATAACAAACTAAACTATACCAATAATATAGATTTCGATCCTGCACGCAAAAATTACTAATTGATATCGTAACACGTGACCAACCTAGCAAGAATTACAATATTTTGGACCGTTTCAAAATTACTACGGGGTCAGTCCGCGGTGACGGTCGTGACATTTCAACTCGGATTGGAGTTCATAATTTCTAAATAATACTAGTAAATAACATGGATTTACCTTTTTTCTGTATATAGATCAATGCAATACATGTATATTGAAAGAATAAAAAGTCTACAGTTATTTTACAAAAAATTGTCAGCGTTCAAAGCTCTGTGACGGTTGTGACGCCAACTATTGCAAGTATTGCAACCTCTATTCAAAAACCCGAAAGTTTAGCGAAAATATTGAAGTTACTTTATAATAATCATACTTTAATATGTTACGAATAAATTATTTTTTAGTTACACAAGAGCATCAGGTAAATACGTAATCTATTTAACTGGTTATTACCCAATAAACATTGTGACAGAAAATTGTGACGGTCGTGACACGTTGAATAAAAGGATACAATAAGAGTACTATTTGTGTGTTTAATTGCTTATTGATATTATGAACTAATACTTATAACAATTATTTATCAAATACATCAATAGACTCATTAAATTTATAATAAATGCGGTTACCCTTAGTCATTATTGTTGGTGAGTGTAATTTTTTTTTAATTCGGTCAAACGTCACGTTTGATATGTAATTGTCAAAGACTTTTAATAGTTTGCCACGAGCGTCACTTATTGTCAAGTAAGTTATTGCGATTTCACATTATTTGTTGTCTTTTTCGAAAAAAAAAATTAATTTTTTTGTAATATTTTGAAAATTGATGTTAAATAGCTTGTTAATTTTATATTTTAGTAATCATTTTCGTAAAATATTTTTTTAACTATCTGGTATCGATTACCGCGGACTGACCCTACGTCAAATAGTAATATTGATTTAAAAATTGACATTGTTATAAAATATTTTTCTCCGTGTATTTATGTTTTCTTTTTTGTCTTATAGGTACAAAAATAACCAATATTAAATAATTTATTATGTAAGCATATAAATAGCTGTTTAATTTCTTATACCGCAAGTAATAAAAATCTTTATGCAGTTAATACTGCAAATAGAGTTGATATACTTATTTATCACTTTTATGTATATTTTACAGAGTTAATGTGAAAAGTTTATTAAGTTTTAACTGCCACTTAAATTCCACTTAATTGAATAATATTATAACATTAATGAAAATATATATTCAATACAGTTATAAATAAACTTTTTTTAAATCGCTTTTAAAAGTGAGCGTCTATAAATTGTACATAGAAAATAATTTTATTTTTTCATTCAAGCGTTTTTTTTTTAAATATATTTTTATTTAATAATATTCATGAGTATACATCAAATATTTTTAATTTACTTGAAAAATATAACACATTTTTTTTAAATTGAAGATAAAACGTTTTGCATTTATTCTCAGAAAAACTACCTGCAGTTGTTGTTGTTTTTTTAATTATAATGTATTTGAAAAACAAAAAAGTATAAAAAATTGAATAATTACATGAAATTTTTGAATTTCAAAAATATCAATTTTCTTCAATAAAAACTTTAAGTTCTCACAAATTAAAAGAATACTTTTGTGTGGTAGTACATTAATTTGTTACTCATATTTTATGTATATTGATCTGCACACATGCTCTAAAAATAGTTTATTTTAATCGTATGTATAAACAGGAAGCCCTGCGTTTAAATCCCGATGGAGGCAGGAAATTTAAAATGGCTCGTATTTTTATCCTTCTAGCATATTTTCTCATATATTTTATTAAAATTTCTATAAAATGAAATTTTTGTCAAGCTATTTTGTGACTTTTTTTAAAGTATAAGAAAGTCCCATGGTAACCATGATAGATATATAGGGTGAGTCATATCAGGTGGAACAATCGTTCGAATAAATATCGAAAAAATATTTTAAGTAAAAAAGTTCATATGAACATGTGTCTAGAAACTTGAGGGGGTTACAAAACCCCAAAGATTTTACCTAAAATCAGTTTTTATTTAATATCTGAAGACCCCATTGTGACACAGTTATAAAATTTGATACCTGGTTTAGTACTAATACGTGTTATCAATTTCCAGTATCAACCAATGATTATTTAGACCAATGATCTATGAGGCTAGCGGGCTCTTTACATTTAGAACTTTTATAAAGTCATATGCCACAAAAAAAACACAATCATAAGATCAACCGTTTACGAGAAATACGATAGTAAAGATAGTTTAAAATAAGAAAGTTTAGTGTTTTGTTTTTAATTTTATATGTCAGAAAATATTAATTTTTTACAAACTTTTATTATTATGAACGTGAAAACAAAATACTAGTGACTATTTTATCAAATTTTGTGGCGATTCAAAACGCACCAATGGCATATCATTAAATTTGACCAAAGGTTACTACCAAGGTAAGTAAATGACTAGGTATGCTTACTTGCCTGTGACGTCACCATGAAGTTCTGTTCAACCTTCTAGATCTCAAATGGTCGCCAACGCTGTCAAACTGTCATAATATAAATTAGATCGTGATTGATTTATTATTGTGTTCTGTGTTTGTGCCATTCATTTATTGCTATAGTGAAGCTTCACACATGATATTGATTATAATAATTTGTGATTTGTGTTTAATATCACAGTTAAAATCATAGATAAAAAAAATCAAGAAGGTAGAAAAGAACTTCATAGTGACGTCACAAGTAAGCGAACCTAGTCATTTACTAACCTTGGGTTACTACAACACTTCTAATTCGCCCTATGTTAATTTTCCTATGGCTTGATACACTGTATAAACATTTCACCAATATTCAAAAAAAAAACTTATTTTCAAACGTGTAAGCTTTTTTAGCACAAAAATCAACATTTCATCTATAATTTATCTCCATCAAAGTGAGTGCTTAATCCGTCATACATACATACAAAATAATCCCTATAACGTTTTCTTTGACTAACACATTTTAGGATATGTTTAGTAAACACATAGATACACCTTTTTACCTAGAAATTCTCTCGCTTCATGTATACACATTCTGTGTTTTATAAATATTTAAAATAACATTGTTCCCTAGTGATACAGGTATGTACACATATACACATCAAATCTGCTAACATTTGCTGGACTGTAAAACATGGGGACACACTGAACCGAATGGAAATTATGGTAAACATTGCCAAATATCGTTTTTATTCTAGCCTGTTTAAAATTCGAATGCACTTCTTTATGAAGGGGACAAAATTATTTGCTTTTACAAACATGCATTTGGTTTTTATTTGTTTGTAGTTTGTACTACAGTAATAAATATTCCTCGTGGCTTCACCTGCGTGTACTTGGAAATCATATCCTTAAAATAACATTATACTTTACCTAATTATACAAAATAATTTGTTTTCATATCACATGCATAGAAACAACTAGTTTTGAACCCAGTTTTGACAGTAGAAACAAGACAATTTCAGACCAATGCGATTGTACTGAGCAGAAACAAATAAAGAACGTTATTCCTGACTAGCAAATTCATTAATTTTAAATCTGTCAGAATCGAATTTGTAATAAACAAAAGCCATTCTTATTTCTGAATTATTTTATTATTAAAATAGTATAAGATATTACTGCGCTATTTGTCTGAAATAGTCTTACTTCGACTGGCTACAGAAATCAAAACTCGTTGTTTCAATGCATGTGATATGAAAAATAGCGTGTGTGGCACGGGATGAAACAAAGACGATTTCTGACCAGTGCGATGACAGCCCTCGCTTCGCTCGGGCAGTCAACTCTCGCCCTAGTCAGAAATCGTCTTATTTCAACCCTTGCTACACAATATACTATGGTTGAGTGACAAAAAAAAACAATTGAACATTTTCCTTGTTCACACACAAAAAAAACTGTATTGGATCAAGAAAATCTTGTTTTGTATATAACGAAAACAATATTTTCTTAATATAAGAAAAGTACTCTTGATCCAACTATTATTTCTTCGTCCAAGAATACTATAGTTGGTTTAAGAATATATTTCTTTTCTTAAGAAAATATTGTTTTCGTTACTTGGCTCAAATAAACTTTTCTACCTGTGCGTGCTTATGTTAATAATTTAAGGGTCTTAGGCTTGTGAACAATGAAAGTCTCAAATAAATCGGTTCAGTATTTCAAATCGAAACAAACAGAAAAAAATCTGAAAACTTTTTGCCTGCAAAGAAATAAAGATTGCCTCAATTTGTAACTATTTTTTTTGTTTTCTATATATAAGTTGCCTAAAAGGAGTCGATAGAGCCCATATTAATATTTGTATTTTTTATCTAATCACTTTTTTAATTATATACTTTTTCTAGACATTGTATAGACTAGAAATATAAACATAAATAGGGTGAACAATCGATTTTGGTTCAGGTACAGATATTGGCTTACTTAATGTAATAAAATACTAAAATACTGATTATTTATCTTACTTAATAATGTCCTAATACAGTGGTTTCCAAACTGGGAGGCGCGGACTAGTGCAAAGGGAGGCGCGAAAAGTTTAACAGAAATTTAATTTTCAATACATCACATTAAGTTATATAAATAAAAAATATATACATACTAGCGGGTACCCGCGACTTCGTTCGCGTGGAATTTAGGTTAGTGAAAATACATCAAGTTCAGTTAGGTAAATAATACAGATTTTTGTATGATACATACAGGTCAAATGTTACACACCCATTTTTTTTATCAAATACATTTTTCGGGATATAAGGTAGCCTATGTCCTTCCTCAGGATGTAAGCTATTTTCCTGCCAAATTTCATTAAGATCGATTCCGCGGTTTAGCAGTGAAAAAGTACAAAACGGACAGAAAGACAGATCCACTTTCGCATTTTTTATAATATTAAGTATGGATACAAAATCGTAAATATATCTCAGCTCCTTAGTAAGATAGTTTTCCCCCTAAACCCCCCACCTTCGTAGTGTTTTTCCCGCCGGATCGATTGAAAATAATTACCACCCTTCATATGCGACAGGTGATGAAATATTTTAACCAAATTTAATTTATTTTTTTCCCACACAAACATTTCCACCACCTTGAAATTTCTTAGTGGATAAAATTTTTGGATTCGAAGTAACTTATGTCCATTCTCAAGATGCAAGCTATCTCCCTGCCAAATTTCATCAAAATCGGTTCAGCGGTTTAGCCGTGAAAAAATAGCAAACAAACAGAGAGATCCACTTTCGCATTTATAATATGTATTAAAATCTTAAATATCTCGGCTCATAAGTAAGATAGGTTGTTGTTTTTTTCCTTCTAACCCCCACCCCCATGGTATTTTTTCCCGCCAGATCGAATGAAACTTATTACAACCCTTCATATGTGAAATGGGGTGAAATATTTATTTTTTCATTTGTTTTGGTTTACATTCATTATACAAAATCGTAAATATCTCGGTTCCTATGGGAGATAGGGGGTTATTTTCCCCCCTAGAACCCTCCACTACCGTTGTATTTTTCCCGCCAGATCGAATGAAAATAATTACAGCCCTTCATATGTGACAGGGGGTGAAATATTAAAAAAAATCCCATTCAAACATTTCCACCCCCTTTCAATTTTTTAAGGGATGAATTTTGAGATTCGAAGTAGCCTATGTCCTTTCTCAGGGTGTAAACTATCTCCCTGCCAAATTTCATCAAAATCGGTTCAGCAGTTTAGCCGTGAAAAAATAGCAAACAAACAGAGAGATTCACTTTCGCATTTATAATATGTATTAAAATCTTAAATATCTCGGCTCATAAGTAAGATAGGTTATTGTTTTTTCCTTCTAACCCCCACCCCTATGGTATTTTTTCCCGCCAGATCGAATGAAACTTATTACAACCCTTCATATGTGAAAGGGGTGAAATATATATTTTTTCATTTGTTTTGGTTTCCATTCATTATACAAAATCGTAAATATCTCGGTTCCTATGGGAGATAGGGGGTTGTTTTCCCCCCTAGAACCCCCCCACTCCCGTAGTATTTTTGTCGCCGGATCGAATGAAAATAAGCTCAACCCTTCATATGTGACAGGGGGTGAAATATTAAAAAAAATCCCATTCAAACATTTCCACCCCTTTCAATTTCTTAGGGGATGAATTTTGAGCTTCGAAGTAGCCTATGTCCTTTCTCAGGGTGTAAACTATCTCCCAGCCAAATTTCATCAAAATCGGTTCAGCGGTTTAGCCGTGAAAAAATAGCAAACAAACAGAGAGATCCGCTTTCGCATTTATAATATGTATTAAAATCTTAAATATCTCGGCTCCTAAGTAAGATACGTTGTTGTTTTTTCCTTCTAACCCCCACCCCTATGGTATTTTTCCCGCCTGGTCGAATGATACTTATTCCAACCCTTCATATGTGAAAGAGGGTGAAATATATATTTTTTAATTTGTTTTGGTTCATATTCTTTATACAAAATCGTAAATATCTCGGTTCCTATGCAAGATAGGGGTTGTTTTCCCCCCTAACCACCCACTCCCGTAGTATTTTTCCCGCCGGATCGAATGAAAATAATTACAGCCCTTCATATGCGACAGGAGGTTAAATATTAAAAAAAAAAATCCCATACAAACATTTCCACCCCCTTTAAATTTTTTAGGAGATGAATTTTTGAGATTCGAAGTAGCCTATGTCCTTTCTCAGGATGTAAGCTACCTCCCTACCAAATTTCATCAAGATCGGTTAAGCGGTTTAGCCGTGAAAAGGTAACAAACAGACAGACAGACACACTTTCGCATTTATAATATTAGTATGGATAAATAAACTTTTATAACATAACATTATTATTGTATACTGAAAGGGACGTTACTGTGAAGTTTTAGACTGACAACTATTATTGAAAAAGCAAAACTGATAGAATTATCATGCGATACTTCTAAAAAAAATTCTGAGTGAAAGCACTCCCCTTAATAACACCTAGATTTAATGAAGTTTGTGCTAATAAACAAGTACATTCATCGCATTAAAAATAAATTTTATACGTAAAAAAATACATTTTATACCTTTTTTTAAATATTTTTGTATAATTTTATAAAATAATGGGGGGGGGGGGCGCAAGAGAATATTTTTTTTAAAAGGAGGCGTAGTTACAGAAAGTTTGGAAACCGCTGTCCTAATATGTTATTAAATGACTAAATAATACATCCTTAAGTACAGTCTAAGTAAAAAAAAATGTAAATCTAGATGCAATGGACGATCAAAATCAAATTTTGAACTATTCACTTTAAATGCATGTAGGAAACTAAAATTCGTTTATAAACTACTTAAACAATATAAGTACTTATGTTTAATACCTTATTTCCCATTTAGTAACTGTTATTTTACAATTTTAGTAAAAATAATAATATTTGTGTTGATTACAAGAAAAAAATTTATTCTGAATTCATCTGCCAGATTTAAAAACATAAATGACAGAAATTCAAATATTATAAATAACATTGTTTAGAACATACGTAGAATATACAAATGCAATGAAAATAAAAATAATAGTAGTTTATATGTGTATTATTGGAATTTAACCGTCAATACACCGTTTTGCCATAAGAGCCCATGTTAAAACTGTGTTGTAAAACCTGCTGAAATGTTGTGTGGGTACTTATGTTTTATTAAGGAGTAACTCCTCCAAATTTAAACTATTTCTCGTGTAAATGAGATACCTGCCATACATCCTTAATATTCATCTGAACTAATATTTTATTTTATTTATTATAACAATAAATAAAAATTATGTCATACTTTGCCTGAAATCGTTAGGCATTATATAGAATTCCTAGGAATTATATGGAATGCCTGAATTACATACTTTGCTGGTAACATAACATATATCTGTTGTGGTTGACATAGGACTTTCTTATACGTTTTAAAATAAAATAAAATAAAATAATAAAATAAAATAAATATTTATTTAATTTACAAGTCAAAAATTTTTAACTAAAGATTAAAGTATGTAATCTTAAAAAAATCTGTTTCAGCTTTTTTTTTATAGCGACGACGAACCATATGAAATTCATGTTAGAACTGTATTGAACGACATATATGCCTTCACTTTTCTAACGTCCTCTTTTCAATTTTTCTCACCATATATGCATAGAAATTGGCACGCACGGTTGGTTTGCGGTTTTCTATGCAAATTGAAGACTTTTCATTTTTATATTTTCCCATACAGTGTATTTTCATGAACGTACATATCAATACCGTATCTGAGACAAAATTGAACCACAACAAAGATACCTATATGGTTTTATTAAGATTTATATATCTTTTACCTTGTTTATGTTTTCCGATTGCAACGAAATTGGGAATAAACAGGTTTTTTTTCTGTTGATTTTATGTGCAGTATACGAAAAGTTTTATTAGAAAATGCAATCGTAGTGGTATTTGAAATAAAGTATCTATTGATATACTTTATTCCTGTTTTTTATTTAATTTTATTGTTCAGTATATGGTTTATAAAGTTTAGTACTATATGGATTATATAAAAAACCTTATCGTAAAATTTTATATGTAATAGAAAATATCGTAAATATTTAATATTTCTATTGCTTTTATATGTACTTACATTTTTATTATATTTAATTCATGAATACCTGTATACATGATTAAAATTTACATTATCCATGCTAATATTAACCCTCCGATGGGCGCGCATAGAAAGTTACATGAATGTAACGCGTACGTATCTCACAGATACATTTCAATATTTTTATATTAAACATCTATTAATTCAAAATACTTTATTTGCATTTAGTTTTATGAAATATCAGGTATATTAAACACTTTAATACATATAAATTAAATAAATGGTATTTCTATAAATTGAAGAAAAAAACTGGTTGAAACAAAACTGAAAAAATGCATACTTTGGTAAATTTCAACTCAAAATAAACTGCCTTGGCAGGCACGGGACTTTTTTATACATCATGACACCGAAGTATTAATATGTGATTACTTTTATAATTTAATATTTGATTTTAAAATTTTTTACTTGCAAAATGATTTTCAGTGAATGAAATTGATACATTTTATTTAATATTGACATTAAAATATTAAATGAAATCAATTAAGATTAGTGATTATTGTATTAACTAGGTATTTATTTTACTAGATTTCAATTTTGACACTTCCAAATATAAATGACAAAATTTTCATAGATAACTAGATTTTTTGTATTATTCAAATCAATTTTAAATTAAAACCATTAAAACTAAAATTATTTTTTTTTTTGGTTAATTCATAAGATACAAAAAAAATAGAACATAAATTATAGAAAATAATATTCTCTACAACTTGTATCTCAAACATGTTTTTTTCTAATACCTATAACTGTAAAAACAATTTGGGGGGGGGAGATAGATAGAACATAAATTATAGATAAATACCCTCTACAACTTTGATCTAAACATTTTTTTTCTAATGTGCACCGTTTATACATCATGACACCGAGTATTAATATGTGATTACTTTTATAATTTAATATTTGATTTTAAAATTTTTTACTTACAAAATGATTTTCAATGAATGAAATTGATACATTGTATTAAATATTGACATTAAATATTAAATGTAATCAATTAAGATTAGTGATTATTGTATTAACAACTATTTATTTTGCTAGATTTCAATTTTGACACTTCTAATAATAAATGCCAAAATTTTCATAGATAACTAGATTTTTTGTATTATTCAAATCATTTTTAAATTAAAGCCATTAAAACTAAAATTATTCTTTTTTTTGGTTAATTCATAAGATACAAAAAAAAGAATAGAACATAAATTATAGAAAATAATATTCTCTACAACTTGTATCTCAAACATTTTTTCTAATACCTACCGTTTAAAAAATAAATCGAAAAAATTAATTTTTTTTAGAAAATCAATTATTTCCTAAAAATAAATTTTGGGGGGGAAAATGGATAGAACATAAATTATAGATAAATACCCTCTACAACTTTGATCTAAAACATTTTTTTCTAATGTGCACCGTTTCAAAAATAATTCAAAAATAATTCGAAAAATAATTATACTTCCGTTTCCGGTTTAGTGATGGTTTCCAAAAATAGGAGGTGCACATCTAGAGCATACAAGAACCTTAAGTTTAAAATTTCATGTTCGTAAGTATTACAGTTTAGGCTGTAGAGCGTTCACAGACACACAGACAGACAGACAGACAGACAGACAGACACACAGACACACACACAGACGTCATTGAGTTAATGGTGGTATATGATTCAGGGACCCTCAAAACGTGTAATTCCGTTAAAATCTCGAGTTCGATTTTTTTCGTGATCACTATACTTTATTTATACATTACATTTCATGTATGTATAAAAAAGTAAAAAATTACTGAACAATGTTCAAGACATACAAACTTTTTTCAATTTATACAACAATACTTTGAAAGACGGGTACGTTTTGCGCTAGTATAGCAGGTAGTAGTATAGTAGGCGTGTATCTGTGAGATACAAAACAGCAATATATAAAAACAACTGACTACTTTGTAATCACTTGGTATACTGTTACAAACCACCACGGGAGCTAGGAAGATACATGGTAGGAGGAAGGTCTAGTTTTTGAAACGTGTCTGTTAGAACCAATATAAAATCACAATGTATCTGTAGGATACATGCGCCTGTCGGAGGGTTAAATAAAAGTGTGTCTGTTTGTTTGTTACCTTTTCACGGCTAAACTGTTGAACCGATTTAGATGAAATTTAGCAGAGAAATAGCTTGCATCTTGAAGAAGAAGATAGACTACTTTATTTCTTGAAAAAGGTATTAATTACAATTGAGACCTGTTTTATCGACTATAACAGAAATTTACGATGTGTGTATGTCTGTCTGTTTGTTACCTTTTTACGGCTAAACTGCTGAGCCGGTCTTGTTGAAATTTAGCAGAGAGATAGCTTACATATTGAGAAAGGATATAGACTACTTTATATTTCGAAAAATGAATTAGTTATAATTCAATTACTTCAAAATGAGTATCTGACATTTGTACGTGCGATTTGTTTTATCGAGTATATACCGGGTGTCCAAGATAAGCGTGCAATGCATGGGGATATCCTAAACGGTAAGAGATACAGATGTGGTTAAATGAGATGAATTATTTGTAAGAAAGGGGTGAGTATTACAACATCAAAAAATATTAATAATTTTATGTGGTTCAGGCGGTATACCCAAAAAACTGAAAATTCGGAATTTCTTTAAATGACTATAACTTTTTTGGCAAAGTAGATAGGTACTTTTTGTTTGCGGTTTCTTAAAGCACTTTTTGTGTAAAATTGTTTGGTGTATTTAGAATTTTTATATCACTTTTAGTTTCCGAGTTACAAGCCCTAACTTTAGTTTTTCTTATGGGCCGCCAAGTTGGCTATATCATATTTGAACGTGTTTTTTACTCTACTTTACAACGATATATCACATGACATACTTATTAAAGGAAATAAGTCGAAGTACTAAATATTGGTGATATTTATAAAGTATTTTATTAGAAACATTTAAGTAAGCCATGAAAAACAAAAATTGTTAAACAAAAATCGCAATAACAACAATGAAAATAACAAATGCATATTTAAAAACAATAAACTATTACAAAAAAAAGGTTTTTACTTTTTTTTAATAATAAGTATGACATGTGACATATCATTGTAAAGTAGAGTAAAAAACTCGTTCGAATATGATATAGCCAACTTGGCGGCCCATAAGAAAAACTAAAGTTAGTGCTTGTAACTCGGAAACTAAAAGTGATATAAAAATTCTAAATACACCAAACAATTCTACACAAAAAAGTGCTTTGAGAAACCGCAAACAAAAAGTACCTATCTACTTTGCCAAAAAAGTTATAGTCATTTAAAGAAATTCCGAATTTTCAGTTTTTTGGGCATACCGCCTGTACCACATAAAATTATTAATATTTTTTGATGTTGTAATACTCACCCCTTTCTTACAAATAATTCATCTCATTTAACCACATCTGTATCTCTTACCGTTTAGGATATCCCCATGCATTGCACGCTTATCTTGGACACCCTGTATAACAGAAATCTGTATTACCTACCTCACCTTATTTTTCTTTTTTTTTTCTTTTTCTTCATCTAACAGCTCCTATTTAACGAAGTTGCTGGTAAGGGCTAGTTCCTTATAAATAAAAAAAATATCGGTTATTTTATAGGTGTGGCAAAAGGGGTCATTTATAAAAAACGTCAAATAAAATTATCCCCTCCCTCCACTTTTGTAAGGTTGGATCACATTTTATTTCAACCCTGTACTTAATAATAATACGTCACAAAACCTGCCCCCCTTCAAATGAATGATTATTTTATTAACAAAAAAATCAAAGTTGATCATTAAAAAAGACTGAAAAAAAATATACGTCACATTTTTGGACCCCTCTTTCCCTTTCTACGGCACATAATATCACACTAAGCAGTTGTCCCCCTTCTCTTTTATTGCGTATGTATTTTATAGACGCCCCCATGGACCCACATTACATTGTTTTTTATAGACATAAGTTTCAAAGCATGTTCTTGCAAAAAATTATAAGCTACTCAAATCTATTCCATTCTAATATAAGTATTTATTTAGCCCTTAACTGCTCCACTTCTCCAGAATAACATATACCTGTCACACTGGGGTCACCTCGTACCCCAGACACTAAAATGCTAATTACTCGTTAGCTATTGAATATTTTAATTCAATAAAATTCCTCTATCATCTTCGAACGGTACGGAATGCACTCCAATCGGTTATTTAAAAGAATTATTTAAAAAAATTAAAATCTTATATAATTTAAACAGCCTACATTGAAGTTGAAAAATGTGGGGCGCCCTGTACCCCACAGTGGCAACTAAGGGTTAAAATTGTGTAACTTCTTACTGCTAAAGCACTTTTATCTAATTATTTAAAAAAAACGTGTTTCCTGTATGTATATATTTTTAATTACAGAGAAATTAAAAATAAAATAACTAAACGATCAGTTTTCCAGAAGCCATTGCGGTGTTCCTAAATCATAAAAAACAACGTTCTTTGGACGTTTCTTGTAGAACAGACACATGCAAGTTTTTCTTTATAATATTATAAACTGTTGTTTCCCTTATCTAATTACGCGCTTACATACAGACACACACACTCACAATCGCAAGAAAACAAAGTCCTGCATTGTACACAAATCGTAGCAAAACAAACGAAATGAGTGACGTCATACATACACACATACAGACTTACACACAAGCGGAGATTAAATCCAGTGGTGGCTCGTTAAGTAAATTATAAAATAAATATGAATTTTAATAATAAACCAAATTTAAAAATGTAATATTTAAACCTATTTGTCACGTGATCGCAAACGCATCTAGCAGAACTGTATTTGGTATGACGTAGTTACTTAATAAAAACGTCAGAATACTCGATCCCTATTGGTTGATTTCAGTTTGTTTGAGTAAACAGTTACGTCACAGGTAGGGTTGCTTAGTTTTTCAGAATTTTTTTTTTTTTTCAAATTTCTAATGCTTAGACACCTTTTTTATCATATTGGGAATCGGTTTGATGGACCTTACGGGAAATTTCACGCTCTTTAAAATTGCCTTAGTGTTTTTTTTCTGTAACTCACACTGGTTCGCCAGTAGTAGTCAGGGAGAAAAAAAGAGCTGACTCGTAAAAAATAGTTTTTTTACCAATATTTAATGAATTTACAGCCATTTTTAGGCCATAAATTATAGAAAGAAATTGAAAAATACTAACTAATAATGCTGCATTATTAGTTAGTATTTAGATGACTCCTACTGGCGAACTAGTGTGAGTTACAGAAAAAAAAACACTAAGGAAATTTTAAAGAGCGTGAAATTTCCCGTAAGGTCCATCAAACCGATTCCCAATATGATAAAAGGTGTCTAAGCATTAGAAATTTGAAAAAAAAATATTTTTTTTACATGCATTTTAAATGTGAAAACTTCATATTTAAATTGCAAGTACTTAAAATAGGAATTAAGAGCTCAATCTTGGTGAGAATTTTTTTTCTATATGTAGATTAAAATTTTGCTTGAGGACCTTGAAAAAAATGTTTTGCGGAAATGAACCACCCTAATGTATATACATATGTACAGGCTGAGTCATAAATTCGTATTTTTTCGATATATCCTCTGTTAATATTTAGAGAAAAAATCAAATTTTGAATGATATTATAAGTTATAATACACACTAAACTTATATTACAATATATGTATAATGTGGCCCCGAAAAATGTGTATCATTACAGGGTGAGTTGATAGTGCGTATACCTTCGATGTTTATTCGATTTTTCAGATATAGGGGGATGAAAAGATAATTAAGAGAGTGAATTAACTATTCTTGGGGTAAAATTTCAGGAACTACAACTACTTACCTTTCAAATGCGAGTAATAACATTAAAATTGGTTTGAAGCGAAATTTCGCGCAAAAATGTATGATTTTCAACCACTGTGCGACGATGTAAACAAGTTTGAATTGAAAATATGACCTTATGGACCGCCATTGAAGTACTAACTAAACAAAAGCTAGCTATGTGTAAAAGAGCAAGGGAACTATCTAGAATGCAGTGGACAGATATGCCCAAGCGAGATATCCGGTATGTGTATAAAAGGGAAGAGCAAACAGGAAGTGAGTAGGCGGATGGGGGTTACTTTTAAGTCCGCTGTGGAACCCTCCTCTTAATTTTTTATACCGCTACATATGAAATTTTAATTTATTCAAATTAAGAATTTATAACAAGCTTTCTCGTATATAGCAGGCATGTGTATCTTTAAAATGAATTGGGTCAATGTACCAGTTTTTGAACATTTTAAACTTAATTTAGTCGATAATTTCGTCCCCCTAAAACAGTGGGTCTCAACCTTTTTTTGACCAGGGACCACTTTGATTTCATTATTATTAGCAAGGATCACAAGGTTAAAAATAAACTGTATCAATCTAAAAATAGAATTTAATCGAAACGTTTAATTAACATAAGTATATAAGTATAATTCAACCCCTAAAGGGGTAAACAGTGGTGTAAAAGTTTTTATGGAAATAAAACGGGCAAGTGCTTGTTGGGCACGCACATGATAGGGTTCCGTAGTCATTCTCACTACGATTTATAAGAAAAAAATTTTCGTGACCGAAGGGTTAAAATCAAAAAGTCATTTGGCTTTTATTATTGCATTTTAAGAGACCTATCAAATGACACCCCACTCAATGGGGTAAGTGGGGAAAAATGAGAGTTCACTTTTCAGTCTATAGAAGGGGGGTCCAAAATATTTTTGACAATGTTCGTTATAATTTTTAGTGAAAGTACTAATTAAAAGCTACGTTCTGGAATTTTTTCAGATTTTTTAAATGAGCAAATACATCGTGATTAAAGGGTTAAAATTAAAAAGTTCATTTTTTGTTGCATTTTAGGAGACCTTTCTAATGACACCCCACTCAATGGGGTAGGTGAAGACGGACGGACGGATATGGAGAAACTATAAGAGTTCCTAGTTTTCTACGGAACCCTAAAAATATGTTTTTGGTCGGATTTATTTGAAATTTAGTATAGATACTCTACAATATAAATAATGAATAAATTTTCGGTTGTATTCACTCGAAGAGGTAATGAATAAAAATCAATTTAAAAAAATGTAGGGGGTGACCCCTGTCACGTATGGGGGATAGTAATTATTTTCTAAATCCACACGAGCGAAGCCGCGGGAATCAGCTAGTAAGTTGTATAAAATAAGAAAAAAATATGTGTTTTACCATTATATAAATAAACTGCCTTGGCAGGCACGGGACTTTTTTATACATCATGACACCGAAGTATTAATATGTGATTACTTTTATAATTTAATATTTGATTTTAAAATTTTTTACTTGCAAAATGATTTTCAGTGAATGAAATTGATACATTTTATTTAATATTGACATTAAAATATTAAATGAAATCAATTAAGATTAGTGATTATTGTATTAACTAGGTATTTATTTTACTAGATTTCAATTTTGACACTTCCAAATATAAATGACAAAATTTTCATAGATAACTAGATTTTTTGTATTATTCAAATCAATTTTAAATTAAAACCATTAAAACTAAAATTATTTTTTTTTTTGGTTAATTCATAAGATACAAAAAAAATAGAACATAAATTATAGAAAATAATATTCTCTACAACTTGTATCTCAAACATGTTTTTTTCTAATACCTATAACTGTAAAAACAATTTGGGGGGGGGAGATAGATAGAACATAAATTATAGATAAATACCCTCTACAACTTTGATCTAAACATTTTTTTTCTAATGTGCACCGTTTATACATCATGACACCGAGTATTAATATGTGATTACTTTTATAATTTAATATTTGATTTTAAAATTTTTTACTTACAAAATGATTTTCAATGAATGAAATTGATACATTGTATTAAATATTGACATTAAATATTAAATGAAATCAATTAAGATTAGTGATTATTGTATTAACAACTATTTATTTTGCTAGATTTCAATTTTGACACTTCTAATAATAAATGCCAAAATTTTCATAGATAACTAGATTTTTTGTATTATTCAAATCATTTTTAAATTAAAGCCATTAAAACTAAAATTATTCTTTTTTTTGGTTAATTCATAAGATACAAAAAAAAGAATAGAACATAAATTATAGAAAATAATATTCTCTACAACTTGTATCTCAAACATTTTTTCTAATACCTACCGTTTAAAAAATAAATCGAAAAAATTAATTTTTTTTAGAAAATCAATTATTTCCTAAAAATAAATTTTGGGGGGGAAAATGGATAGAACATAAATTATAGATAAATACCCTCTACAACTTTGATCTAAAACATTTTTTTCTAATGTGCACCGTTTCAAAAATAATTCAAAAATAATTCGAAAAATAATTATACTTCCGTTTCCGGTTTAGTGATGGTTTCCAAAAATAGGAGGTGCACATCTAGAGCATACAAGAACCTTAAGTTTAAAATTTCATGTTCGTAAGTATTACAGTTTAGGCTGTAGAGCGTTCACAGACACACAGACAGACAGACAGACAGACAGACAGACACACAGACACACACACAGACGTCATTGAGTTAATGGTGGTATATGATTCAGGGACCCTCAAAACGTGTAATTCCGTTAAAATCTCGAGTTCGATTTTTTTCGTGATCACTATACTTTATTTATACATTACATTTCATGTATGTATAAAAAAGTAAAAATACAAAAAAAGAAAATAATAGATTTCGTGGGAGTCCAACATAACCGTTCTGGTTTTTCGGATATATCATGTGATTACTACCAACAAAAGAAGGTTGAGGTGACTGTCAACAGGGATGAGAAACGAGAGAAAGAGTGAGAGAGAGAGAAATGCGTGAATCAGACAGATGCGTGTGTACCGTTGATGTCAGTATGACATGTATTGTTGCACAGTGCCCTATTGTTGTGTGTGGTATGTCACACAAACGCGCGAAAGTGTGCTATGGGAACACATCCAAACGTGTAATTATGGTTTATTGATTGAAATATAATCTATTTGAAGGATTTGATTGATTTTATGTATCCGGGAGAGAAGGGGGAAAGGGGTGTTTAAGAGGGGCATAAAGATAAAAATTAGTTAAGGTTATTCGATCATTAGAGCAATGTTTAGATAAAAGCAGGCCCAGAAAGTGGGGGGGGGCTAGGAGGGTCATATGACCCGGGGCCTCGGCGTCCAAAAATTATTTCTATTTTACATTTTTACATATTTTTTTGATGTATACGAGTATATTATTTTTAACAGGGGTTCTTTAAAAAAACATAAAAAATACACCTTGTAGAAAAAGAGTAGTAGAAAGCAAAAAAATTGAAAATTTTCTTACCCCCTCCCCTGATTTTTAATACTAAAATAATATCAGAAAAATTTTACTAGTATGAAATTTGTTTGAAATATCCTTACGTTCGAGGGTGGAAGAGGGTATGGGGCTCCCAAAATGTAGGTTGGTTCTCTCAGGGCCAGGATAAAAGTATAAAATTTTAATATGTTATTTATGCATAACTCATATATTTTATTAATTTTTATTGAAAATATTGGACGTATGGTTTTTGAGTAACTGGATATTAAAAATAGAGTTTTTAACACATGATAAATGAGAGAACTTAGCAAAAGTGCTTTATTTATTGAAATTCTACACAATTGGTTATATAGAGACGTTTTAAAAACTAATTATTCGAAACTTCGACCCTTTTAAATACTATAAAAATTATAAAACAAATATATTCACGTGTAATTTATTCAAAATAATGAAAAACTAGCTCTGCCATTACAGCAGTACAAACTAGTACATGTTACTATTATATACCGTTCTGTCTATTTCAATTCTCAAATTAAATTAAACTTTTTTTTTTACTTTTAATAATTATCAAAATAAAATATTCCATTAAATGTAGGTACATGTGTTCTGAATATAAATAAAATACTATTTTTTTCAAAACTAAATCTTTTTTTACAGTGTGCTAGACGTATAACCTTAAAAGTATATTTTTTAAATCGATTGATTCATTTTGGCGGTTCTTAATAGAATTTGTTAGCTCTAAATTTCTTTTAAAATGTGAAATCGATAAAGTTTTTATAAGTTTTGACTCATTCAGAATAAATTCGTTGCGTTAAAAATAATTAAATTCTCTGTTCGATTATTTAAATTACTTGTTTGAAAATTAATTTAAAATTTATTGCCATTATGCTCATCTACACTGAAAAATGAATTTCAGTCAAGTGTTTTACACATAGATAGTAATAACTATAGATCGTTGAACAAATGATTTGTTCCTTTTTTTAATGAGGTTGACCCCATAGAAAAATAACAAAATGATTTCAATGAAACTTTGAAAATAACAAGACATTTAGGGGAAACGGTATAATTATCGGCCACTTTAGAAAAAAACTGGAAAGAAACAAACGTATTCCTTTAATATAAGTGATAAATGGAATATAAATACAATAATAGGTTCATTATTTAGTCTTTTATTACTGGTATATGTATTACTGTTATAAATAAGTATAAGGAAAAACGAAAACCTGCATAAAATAGAAAATATCTCAAAAAATTATAATGATTGGCCATTTTTTTAATGATTTCGATTTTTAATATCTTAAAAATTCCTTGCAAAATTTCAGTCATTAGGAGAAAAGTTTAACAGATATTAAATAAATAAATTAACATGCATTCTTATGAGAACTATATAACTTCGAGACATGACTTTTCAAAGTGATGTGACAGATAGAATTTGTTGAAAATTTGAACATACATTCTTTATTCATTTACAAAGATATCTGTAAATTTTCAGAATGATTAGGAACCACGTTTTTTAATTAAAAAATGATAAGTGTGTGAAAAAAACAGAGAGAGACGCATCTATGTGATTTCGCATGCTCGAGAGAGAGAGAGAGAGAGATTTCATAATGATATTCTATAAATATTCAAGTGCCTTCATTCAGTACTAAAGACTTAAAATATATTTAGTATCACCCATTTTGTATTGGTCTTATTTATAAAACGACATGATAAATTGAAATTTTTATAAATACCAGCTTTAAAAAAAATCAAATAAAATTGACATTTTTCAAACTGTCTCCCCCTCCCTCTAAAAATCAAATTAATAACAACCAACCAACCAATCAACCAGACAAACATTCATCATCATTAAAAAAAATACTGACGAGTAATAATTCACAAAATTAATTATAAAAACTCAAACTGTCAGCATTTCTTCGTCGACAATATTTAAGCATTTATTATTTACATTTATGAATTGAGGGGTTTGCAGCAACAACGAGTTAACTCCATTTTTAGACCAAACAGAGTTAACAACCGTTTCTTGGGGGGAAAAAATCATTCTTTCGTTTGGTTCAACAAAGAGTTACCTACCGTTGATAGTTCTCAAGATATCCGCTAGAATGAGTTAGCTGCTTCATTCGCTTGGGTCAAAATGGAGTTAACTCCAGGAGCTGACTCTTTGTTTTTGGGCTTAGAATTTAGTTAGTTCACTCGTTACTGTGTTCTTTCTAGAAATAAACTAATTTTCTTGAAAATTATTCTGATTCAATGCTTCCTTACTTTAAAAAGAAAATAATTTTCAACTATTTGGACCAAAAAGGAGTTAACTCCAGAATAAAATTAACTCTAGAATTGCGAATTTGACAAATTTCTCAATGGAATTTGGCTAAAACATGTGGTCGGTGACAAATAATAATTGGGCGAAGACAAAGGCGATTTAAATACATTCTCAATTTTTTAAACAGTTTTTTCTATTTTCTTATAAATTATAAAAACTCGACTTAACTCCTTGTTACTGCATACCCCTCAATTATAAAAACTCAAACTGTCAGCATTTATTCGTCGACAATATTAAAGCATTTATTATTTATATTTATATGAATTAATATCTATAGAGCATTTAATTTCCAAGCAAAAGATGCAAATGTTTGAATCCTCGTGCAACACCGGAAACGGAAAATGTCGACGAGTTAACTGTCTACACATTATTCAGATTAATATGTGTAATTCACATGCTAATTTCTTGTACAATGTGTTTTATGCTGCCTTTACTGTGTTAGGCGCTAACTTTATGTGTGTGTGAGTATAATTTTAACTTAAACGCTCGATTATTAATTTTCTGTGTTTGTACCATCGGCATCAGAAGTTGTCTTCCACCCTAAAGGTGAGAATCTCTTACAATAGAATCATCATCGGTTATCTTTTTCTAAGGCGGAGCTTATATAGTTACATTATCTATATCTATAAAAGAGTTTGTCCTTAACCACTCACTCACTCATATATCAAGCCAAACCTACATGAAATTTCGTAGTTGCCTTCCTTTTATGATGTAAGCACCCACTAAGAAAGGATTTTTCGAAACTCAACCGTACGGAGTTAAAACAGGGTGTCAAAGTTTATATAAAAAATATTTTTTTGTTCGCATTTAATTGAAACTTATCGAACATACTCTACACTCTACAATATAAATAATGAAACAATTATTTCAGCATTTCCCAGAATTTAACCCTTAAGGTGTTAAGAGGTGGAAAAATTTGTATTCACCGAATGAAACCTGGCACAAGTAGGTACTCTACAAGACAAATATCAGTTACGAAAATTCAATACCTATGGAAATAGGGGGGAGGGGGATTTTGATGTATTTATCTTCATCATTGTTCATAATATTAAAGTAAATTCGGACAAATTAATATTCAATTAAAAATGGAAGTTCGATATTCAAGCCCTAATAGCTTATGACGGGGACGAGGATGGATTTAGATATATTTATCTGCATATTTGCTTTACTTATAAAGATAATATTCAACCCCTAATGGCGAGGGTAGACACGGGGTTAGTTTTTACAATTTTTAACTAAGATCCAAGATATTTATAGGTAAGGTAATGAATAAAAATCAATATAAAAAAATGTTATATGTCATCCCCTATCACGTATGGAAGGTTCTAATTAGTTTCGAAGTTTACGCGAGCGAAGCCGCGGGATTCCGCTAGTATTAAATAAAAACACAAATTAAGTACGTCAATTTTATGTACCATCGGCATCAAAAGTCGTCTGTCACCTTAAAGTTCAGAATCGCTAATAACAAATTCAAAAATATATAAGACAAACATCATTGGTTATCTTTTTCTATGGCAAAGCTTATATAGTTACATTATTTTAAATAAAAACACATTTTACGTCAATTTCATTAATTAGTTTTATATCAAGTTTTAACACATTTAAATACTAAAATTCAAAATATCAAATATTTACTACCACAAAATTTACAAGATTACATAATAATTCAATCGCACAAATATATATGAGTACTATAAACAAAGAGTACTTCTTTATCTAGTAAATGAACTTCAAAATATCTGTCTTTGTTTGGTACTTAGAGAAATGATTTAATTATTATAATAATCAAATGCGAGGAGCCTATTAAGTTTGCGCTAAGCGAATTTCAATACAAACTGAACGACTACTTAAGGATGCCACTGTACATATATAATTTTAGTCGAAATATTCATACTTGCATTTTAATTTTCAATTATACTGAATTTTATGATCTACTATATGAAAATGGTTTTCATTTTCATTGCAATGGTTTAAATTAAGATATTATTACAAAATGACAGTGCATATAGAATATGTTCATGCTATAATTTTAATTTTATAGCAGGGAGTACATATGTATATTCATAGATATCTTATAATTGAGTAAAGATTAATAATAGCCAAAAAAGTATCTCTACAGCAGTGGCTCCCAAAATGTGCAACAGCGTTATTTGTTTTTCTTGAAATTAAAATTGTTCAAAAATGCATTTGTTTATTATTAGCGCATTTGACTCGATGTTACCCGATTAAATTTATACAAAATATCCTTAAATTATACATTCCTCGTGAAATTCTCTATTTACTAGTGAAAACCGCAATAAAATCGGTTCAGTAGTTACTGATAAAATCGTACAGATACAGTGAGGAACTTTTTTTCACAATTTTTTTCTGTTTTATTTTTGTTTTGACTTACGGAAAGGCGATATGAAAAAAACATAGGATGCTGTGAATTTTAAAAGTTTGGAAACCACTGGTCTCGACTATAAGATCGTATTTAAAGTACACTGTCATGTGAGAACATTATATAGGTACATACAATTAAATTTTCAACAATTGAACATTATACGTTAGACGATTAGTTCTCGAAACCATTTCTAGTGTACTTTACCTATGTCCATTGCACCATTCAAGTGATATTTCTATAATTGGGTGCATATCCTTGCTCTAGGATTGCACTATTGTACCAATGTATGACTTTAAAGACCCAATAATATGTTATATATAGCTAGAAGTGGTAAAATAATTAAAATTAATATTTTATCAATTTTAGATTTCGTTATTTCTTGGATATAATAGTTAGTTTTGATTTTAATTCATATACTACACTACAAATATACTTTATTCTGGGTTAGTTTCCTTATTATCTTATATTTGAGTTGATATTTCTACGATAAATTAAAATTTGATGCATGAAATTTTACGAAATTTTTTTGTGTTTTAGATTTGATTGAAAGTATGTTTATTATATAGAAAATAACGTGTAAAGTTGAAATTACGAAACCGCATGTCTGTATCTTTAATCGTTCTCGAGATATGGCCTTTCAAATTTTTCGATTTTTGAAAAATTTGAAGAAAATTGGCTGTAACTTTTGAACGTGTGGACGGATTTGATTTTTGTTGACAGATTTGGAATCAGCGCAGCGTGTCAAAATCTATATAATGACATGTATAACACTTAAAAAATCGACAAAAAAAATTTCGTCGAAAATCGGCATTTTTTTAAGGTATAAGTACCCCTTTGATTTTTTTCGATTTTTCGCAAAAAAAAATTTTCCGAAGTTTCAAGTGTTATACATGAATCATATAGATTTTGACACGCTGATTTAAAATTTGTCAACAAAAATCAAATCAGACTACACGTTCAAAAGTTACGTCCATTTTTCTTCAAAATTTAAAAAAAATTAAAACTTTGAGAGGCTATATCTCGAGAACGGTTAGAGGTACAGACCTGCGGTTTGAAAAGTTCTACTTTTCATGACATTTTCTATATAAAAAACATATTTTGAACTAAATCTAAAAATCAAAATTTTTGGGTAAAATTTCACACATCAAAGTTAAAAGATATCAACTTAAAGATATGAAAATAAGAAAAGAACATCCTAACTTACCATATAAACAATAATTTCTTAATAATTAGTTAATTCTTAACAGTTTTTATTTATTTTCAATTAAAAAAGAGAATACAATAAATACTACGATTGTTTAAAATTAATTATATTAATAGTATATTTGTTTATTGGTATAACAAATTAAACTATACCATTAATATAGATTTCGATCCTGCACACAATAATTACTAATTGATATTGTAATTTTAGTAACAAACACGTGACCTACCCTAGCAAGAATTACAATATTTTTTGACAGTTTTAAGATAACTATACGTCAAATAGTAATATTTCTTTAAAAATTATGTGATTGTTATAAAATATTTTTCTTCGTACAGCTTCACCCGCGTTTTTTAAATCTCATTAGAATCGATAAAGTAGGAATTCGTTTTCTTAATTTATGTAATAATATTTATAATTAATACTTTATTTTTTACTTATTTTAATTAATTAAAAAAAAGTATTTCAAAAGTTATAATTCTATTTAGTTCATTCGCTTTTATCTTTCAAAAAAGCTTTTCATTTTGACAGAAACGTTCAGTAAATTAAAAAGTTTTGAACTGCTTTAGTTTTATTTATTTTCAAAAAGTTTTATCATTGTGAAGAGAATTGTTTTCCGATTTATTCTATCCTTTCTTCTTAATAGAAGCTATTTTCTCGAATATAACAGTCCTTCTCTAATACTATTATTGTATATCACTCAAAGAATATTACTGTTAGTACATTTTCCAACGAATATGTCGATTTTATTGTGTTTACAATAGAAAATATAGTACAATTATACAATTATTTAAGAAATAAATAATAATTAGAGTTAAGTCGGTTTATATGGACCAGGCGGGTAATATGGACAATGGACACCTCCTTTTGTTACTCAATTTTACATTTTATAAAGACAAAATTAATATGTATTTAAGCTTACACTTCTAAATAACTGCGTCAGTTGACATGACAGTGTTTGGAGTACCGGTATGTCATTGAGGGCAACTTAATGAAATTTGTCATTTTTGATTATTTATTTATAGGAATTTAGTTTAAATTTTTATTGTATTAAATTGTTTAAATTTTTTATATTGCTGTTTAAAAATGAAAGTATAAGGGTTGGCCGTATGTACAGTGCTTTAAATCCACGTAATAATTATTGCCTTGGTGATAACATTTTTTTTAATACATATGGTTGCGGGTATTATGGACTATGGGGTATTATATGGCTATGAAGTGTAATAATTAACCAGAATCGTGGTGAGGCAAATAGTATGAAAAGTATATTAATCATCCAGTACTTCACAACTATTCACTTCCGCAAAAATCCTATTTTTAGTACAAATCTTCATGATGGTGCTCACTAAATGGAAAGATGTTCCGACCGCATACTCTTTGCTACGCCACTGCTATTTTTTTACAGTGACAACATATGTATAAGTTTTAAATAAAAACAACAAAATAAATTTAAAAAAAATGTTGGGACACTTTAATGCCAAACGTCGAGCTAGACGATAATATAATTAACTCATCTTTCTTGTTTCTGCAAGACGTAGCGCGTTTGAATGATTTTAAACTTGTCAGCTTTGAAACATTCTTTTCAACAAGAATAATAGAACGTGGTGAAATTTCAATAGGATTTTGCAACTGGGCGGCAACGGTCGATATAAATACATACGATACATAGCTTGTACCAATTTACTACGCTAATTGTTGCTGGTCGCTGTCGTTTCCAAATAAATAAAAATTCGATAAAAAATGGACTGTATTTATTTTAACCAACGAAAGTTAATATTGTTGCTTTTAACTAAACAATACACGAAAACCGTACCTTATTGTCGTGATGTACTGCTGCAGCTTCATAAGGAAAAGGGGGAATGGGATAGAAAGAATTGCGTTGGTTCATCAAAATATTTTAAATGCGTCCTGCGAGGTGATACGTGCTCCCCAAAAAAATTGTTAATTCATGCACTCTATGTTGACTATACTAATTACACTTCACATACACATAATAAACAAGAATTTATTCGAAATAATATTAATAATTGATCCACATAACAAAAATAACAGTGAACTTAATTTTCCCTACCATGTGGAAATATAGCATCTACTCTTTGTTTTTTGAAGATATGTTTTTCCCAGATTTTAGTATATATTTGTTATGTTAGTTAACATAAGGAATAAGCAGTGATGACGGAAAGAAGTTTGATGCCAGCGCACTTTTACAAAATAAAGTAAACCTTGTTTTGTATATAACGAAATTAATATTTTCTTAAGATAAGCAATACCTAATATCTTAAACCAACTAAAGTATTCTTGAACGAAGGAATAACGTAGTTGGATTAAGAGTATGTTTCTTATATTAAGAAAATATTGTTTTCGTTATATACAAAACGAGGTTTTCTTGGTCCAATACAGTTTTTTTTCTGTGTAGTATAAAATAAAAACAAAAAAATAATTATTTAATAATTTATTAACTATTAAAGGTACATTATGTGCAATAAATACAAAAACTAGAATTTCTTAGTGGATGTAAGCGTGGTGAGCGAGGGGGGCGGCATAAGCGAGAGGGGCGGCTACTTTAGCGACGACTGGGGCGGCATGAGCTACTTTAACGGCGAGTGGTTCACGGTGTACGACAGCGTTGAATCCGTTGACGGGATCAGCTGTGTATTCAACGGTACGACGGAGACCATCAGCATCGGTCAAGCTGTAGCTTCCATGGACAACATCTCCGTCACGGGATTCGTGTTGGTTCTTGGAGTCTCCGGTAAGAGCGTCTTGGATGTCGTATGAGAAGCTGTATTGTGGATGTGGGTCGTATTCTTCGGCTACTTTAGCTACGACTGGGGCAGCGGCGTAGTGAGCTACAGCTGGGGCGGCAGCGTAGTGGGCTACAGCTGGGGCAGCGGCGTAGTGGGCGACAGCTGGGGCATGGTAAGCCAATGGGGAGCTGATTACTCCAGCGCTGGCGGCGGCCACACAGGCGAGAAGGACTGCGATCTATTAAAAAATATAAAATTATTAACAAATAACACTTTAGACCCGGTGTTACTCGGGTTAATATCCACAAATTAAGGAGGGAAACACAGTTGCGACTTCCAAAAAAAGCTAGGATTTTTTAAGCCACGTATTAAAATAATTAAAAACAAATCGTCGCTTATCTAACAACACCGCTCAAGTCGAAAATTAGCGGTTTTTACATTTTAGTGTCATTGGATAGAGCTACTCATTGCGCGTCGATCTACCAATCACATTCTAGACGTTTCGGACAAAAAGAGACCAATAGTGACAGCGCGTAAGCCGGTAGCCTATATAAAACATACACGGTTTTTTTGCTCTCCTGTAAAGTTGGTCAAAATTACTTGCTCGGTGTTGTTTGATAAGCGACGATATGAAAGATATGTATTTACAGAAAATGTTGTATTTTTTTATGTTAAAATATTAAAAAATAAGTGGGATACAGCAAATTTGGGAGGAGGCCAAAAAAGTGTTTTGCTGTGATCACTGCTGTTCGTCACTGGATCATCAGAAATCAAAAAAACAAAAGGGATCATTGGTTAATGACATAATGCTCCGAAAGGATGAAGGGATTTGACATTTTTTGAATTTTCACAAAATGGCGGATGTTGAAAGTCAAAATTATTTATTTGACTAAAATTTCATTCGCATTTTCGGCTATAAAATCAAAAATAATCGTCCAAAATAAAAATTCTTCGTCCATCCGGAGGACAATTATGTATAGAATAAATCAAAAAAATTTCAAACCGATCGGCAAAGTCGTTCTCAAGTTACCGACTTCGAAAACATGGTTTCGAGAAAAAGTGCACAGTTGCCTACTTGAATTTGTTAAATAAGTCAAAATTAGTATGGATAAATAATTTAATAAGTTAAAATATATATAATTAATTTTATTACTGAATGAAATAATAAATAACTAGTTTCGTAAATTCAATAATTGAGTTCAATAAATATACTTTTCACATGGGTGTGTTCTATTGGTCGTTAGTCATTTTTGAAAACGATAAATCGATTTAATTGCTGCAAGTTCTTAAAAACTTATTAACACATTAGTTTTATATGTCTGTACAAAAAGTGTTAATATACATTTTAATTTATGTTAATATCTTATTATAAACATAATTTTAATTTAAATTTATTTATCTGATATTAAACAAATAATTATAAAAAAATAGGAAAATATTCAAGTTAATAATTCCGGGTTGAATTTTTTTTTTGCTTGTATCTTTAAATACATAAAAAAAGTATTTTTAAAAGTCCGACTGAATCCTTTTTTACTAGTTTTTCCGATCTAATTCGACTGGTTCCCTCAATATCATTATAACCATAGACTTATAAAATGGACTGAGCATTAGCATCACAAAATTGAGCACTCTCTTTAAAGAGACAAAACGAATATGTAGCCGATACCTGTCTCTTTTCTGTAGGTCTGTAATGACTGCAAACAAACCTGTCACGTGACCAATTAGAATTCTAGAAAGAGACAGGTATTGGCTACATATTCGCTTTGTCTCTGTCACAATTTTTCGCCAGTATTTCAGTCAAGTCTATGGTTATAACCAATTTCGACATTTAACGATATTTAGATGAAAACAAATAATTTTTTGCACTAATTTTCAAAACAAAAATTTTTCAAAATCAAATATTTTTAAAGAACACTTTTCGATTTGGCACTAAACGTGTTAATCGATTGTTGTATATATATGTTTATATAATTACTCGCACAAACACATACCTTAAATGCCATTTTGGATATAGTTAGTTCACTTCACCACTTTTGCAGTAAATGATAGTTTGTGTGAACGGTGTAACCCCTTTTATATTCAAAGCACCACTTCTTGTGTTGAGATATTTCGTAATATTTTGTTGGTGACACTGGCTAGAGGCGGCGGCGTAGCGGTAACCAATATCGCGTTCTCAATCTTGTGACGTAGTTTGAACTAATTTTTTAGTTTTTGATTAAGATTTTTTTTTCAAAGACAATATGTTGTATAGGCATTATTTATTTATATTAATGTGGTTTATTGGTGAAGTTTTTGGATTGTTATATTTTACTCAGTAATAATTTTTTAGTTTTCTATTAAGGTATTTTTTTTTTCAAAGACAATGTGTTGTATAGGCATTATTTATTTATATAAATATAGTTTATTGATGAAGTTTTTGGACTGTTGTATTTTAAAGTTTGTAATAAGTAGGGAACAGTTTTAAATATTTATTTTATTTAAAAAACATTTGACCCTTTACTTCACTATTTTAATTTTTTACACGATATTTTTTTTAATAGCAGATACCTTAATTTTTTGTTACATTAGGTATAAGTAATTTATAATGTTTTTTTTATTTATACATATTAATATAAGTTATTATTATTATATTAATATCTAGAATTAGACATTTATATTAATAAATAACAGAATGGTGGACTTGTAAAAAAATTCAAATATCGTGTTTTTTTTTCGTTGAAAATCGAAGAAAATTATTAGTAAAAATAAATAATTTTAAGTAATACGGTAGCTATTAGTGTGTAGAACAACGTGTTAAAAATGTAGCCCGATTGGTTGATTAGAAATTCGGCCCTGCTTCCCACCAATCGATTCGAGAAAAACGCGTTTAAAGATTTAGTAACAGATGTCACACTAATATGGCCCGTTCTCTTCTATGTGCTATAACTTCGTAAATATTTTGAATTTCTGTTTACAATTTTCACAGTATACTCTCAATATATTTCACTTACAAAATATGTATAAAAAAATCGAAAATTTTAAGTAGTCACTCTAGAAAAATAAAATACGGCCTGTTCTCTTCTATATACTATAACTTCGTAAATATTTTGAATTTCTGTTTACAATTTTCACAGTATACTCTCAATATATTTCACTTACAAAATATGTATAAAAAAATCGGAAATTTTAAGTAGTCACTTTAGAAAAATAAAATAAAAATATTTAAATTGACATACATTTTTATTTTGCAAATAAAAAACAATAATCGTGAACAAAGCTAATTCAAAATTGATTTATTATATTATGTATGCAACCTTCAACGTCCTTCAAATACCAAAATTATAATACATTTATTTCAAGGTAGATTGAACTAAATTCTAAACAATTTAAGTATGGACTAATTTTTTAACAAGTGTCCATGAAAATAAGTATCACAATATTATTATAAAATAAAATATATTATGAGAAAAAAAATAAAATCGGAAGTAATTATTTCAAAATTGATACATAAATTCCTATAATATTTCTGATGCTGGAATTGCATATAAAGTAAAAGTTAATTGTATATAATTTCTTAAATAAATATTTCATACATAATATCTTTATTTAAATATTGCTTAAAGGAGTCTACAAAACTATTATTAAATTTTTTGGATTATTTCGAAATTATACATATTTTTTCTAGTTTAATAAAATTATCACTAATCGGTTTCAATACATAAATTACCAAGTATATAATAAGAAAAACATATTTTCCATAATGTGTGGCAGTAGTTAACTTACTCTATCATTTTTGGCCAACCCAAAATAGAACCTCGAAGGTCTTTTACCATAGAAATATTTGTAACTGCTTACCTATAATTATTTACTTTACTATACTTCCTCCCATATTTTAAATAAATATATATGTACAGTGTTGGAAACAAATTAAAAAAAAAATGTTGATTATTTATATACAAGGTGAGACATTTCAAGTAGAACAAAGTTGAACAGTTAATCGAGAAAAATATTTCATGCAAAAAAGTTTATATGAACATGTGTCCGGAAACTCTTCGTGAGGGAGCTACAGAATCTCATTTTTTTTTCTTTATTTAATATCTGGAGACCTCATTGTGATACAGTTATGAAATTTTGATACCCGTTTAGTATTAATACGTGTTATCGATTTCCAGTACACTGGTAGAAAGGATTTCTCAAACCAAGTAAACCTTGTTTTGTATATAACGAAAACAATATTTTCTTAAGATAAGCAATAATCTCTTAAACCAACTATAGTATTCTTGAACGAAGGAATAACGTAGTTGGATTAAGGGTATGTTTCTTATATTAAGAAAATGTTGTTTTCGTTATAAAAAAAACAAGGTTTTCTTGGTCCAATACAGTTTTTTTTCTGTATATCAATGTATATTTAGAACAGGGGTGAATTGGGCTAGTGGGCCCTTAGATTTTTACCTAGTATGTTCTTATTTTTTTCTCACTATATTTGACACTTTTATAAGGTCATATGCTACAAAATACACAAAAATATACTTTGTTCATTTACCACAAGAAAAATTCTTAATTTTCTTTAAAAAATAGCATTTCTTCACCGGCCATAGAGCATGTTTTTTCATAATAAACTAGAAAAAACTGCTTTGGCCAACACGAGACTTTTTTATATATCATTATATAAAAGAAACACTTTCTGTTAAGAAAAATATAAAATACATTATATTAATTATATTTAACATATATAACACATAAACAGACAGACAGACACACAGACAATGCTAATACGTAAGTCAAAAACCCTCAAAACGTCTCGAATTCGTTTTTTTTTCATGAGAACTTTATTATACAGTACATTTTGTATTTTTATAAAAAAAGTATTTGTATAAAATCACCTAAACCACTGTATATTAAAAATCAAATAAAAATAATAGGTACATATTGTTCATCAATGCTAATTCTCAAATAAACCACGCCTATCTAATATTATTAAGATCACACAAATGATTTAAACGAAGGTCGTAATCTTGGTCTATTGACATGGTTTCTGTCTCGATCAAATTTACAATATTTATGTACGACACATAATTATTTCGCATGAGACTTTTTTTTCATATGTGTATCGATTTTGATTAGGTATTGGGTATTACAAATACATAATATATGTATTTGCATAGAAGACTAGGAGAAAGCAATGGCCGAATTTGTAGTACGTGTTATATAAAAATAATTGTATTCATTGTTCACTTAATATTCAATGCATGTTTCTTTGTAAGAATTACATCTAATTATTTAATTGATTTTTAATCATTTGTTGTGGTGTTTTTTATTTGTAATTTGTTTTATAAGACATACGTGATCACTTATGTTTGTTATATGTTATATGTATATTATTTTTTTAGTAGCTAACTTTTCGGGCTGTTGTCCACGTTGTCTTGTTGTCATGTCGGAGTCTTCTTCAGAAGTGATTCTGATAACGGCCACAAAAGCCTACAGAAGAAAAATATTATTTTGTTAATTTGAAACTTTTTTTTTAAATAATAAACATTTTTTATTTAATCGTTTTCACTGATAACAAATATAATGCACAAAAAATTAATTATTCAACATTTAACAAATATATTGAACGTAAAACAAATTATATCATTTTGAATAAATATTTACCACTAAAAATAAATACTTTGTACTAAAAAAATAATACTTTGCACTTTGCACTTGATCTAAATTTGGACCTGTCAGATTTAATAATTACATATTTTTGATATATTCATTATGATTTTTGAGATTTTCTATAATTTTATCTAACCTACCTACTAACCAACCTACTTTCGCCCCAATAGATTTGATATTTTAAATGTAATGTTCGTGATTTTCTATATTTTAAAACGATTAAATATTCGCCTTTTATGCAATATTTTTATTTAAAAAAAATGTAAATCGGATAAGTGGTTCCTGGATGGTAAGCGCACTAACGTACAGACAGACAGACATTACGTTTTATAATATGTATGGACGTGTGAGTAAAATCAATTAAAATACACATTTTTGAATAATGAGTGACTAATTTATTTGACACAAAATCAATATGAATTTTGTTTCTTTGAAATTCCAATGATATATTTTTACAATTAGGCCAATGACACAATACAAATAATTAATAATTAACTTTTTAATCCCTCTTTTTGTGACACATTTTTTTAAATTAAATTACTTGCAGGACATTTTTAACTGCCGATACTTCTCTATAAATATATGAAATTTGATATAAAAATACGGATTAATATTACAAATTTTTCATACAATAAAGATATACTCGTATATCAAAAGCAAGCTAAATTCTTCGTACGATGATTTTCTAGTACAATAAACAACTGTAACATCGTCTATAGCAGGGGTTCCCAACCTTTTTTGCCCATAGACCTCTTCTTCTGAAAGAATAAATTTCTTTATAGACCCCTTTACATTTTACATTTTACATTTTATTTAAAGTACAGGTAAAAAACTTTATATTTGGTATATATAATTGTAATGACCTTTTTAGGGTTCCGTAGAAAACTAGGAACCCTTATAGTTTCTCCATGTCCGTCCGTCCGTCTTCAAAAATTTTGAGATAATAAGATGAAATTTGGTATACGATCGTAGATTAATAACCCAAAAACAGAAATGATAAGATTTTTGTAAAAAAAAAATTTTTAGGCCCCCTTTCCTTAAAATGAAAAGTGATTTCAAAAAAAAAAATCACCAACCCTATTGAGTGGGGTGTCATTAGAAAGGTCTCCTAAAATGCAACAAAAAATGTATCAGAACTTTTTGATTTTAACCCTTAAATCACGATATATTTGCTCTCCAAAGTCGTTAAAAAAACGCCCCCCCCCCTCTATTTTCTAAACTATCAATTTAAAAAATCTGAAAAAATTCCAGAATGTAGCTTTTAATTAGTACTTTCACTGAAAATTATAACGAACATTGTCAAAAATATTTTGGACCCCCCTTCTATAGACTGAAAAGTCAACTCTTATTTTTTCCCCCACTTACCCCATTCAGTGGGGTGTCATTTAATAGGTCTCCTAAAATGCAATAAAAAATGTCAGATATCTTTTTGATTTCAACCCTTCAGTCACGAAATATTTGCTTTTTAATGTCGCTGTCAGAGCGTCCCCCTCCACTATTTTCTAAACTATCGATTCAAAAAATCTGAAAAAAATCAGAATGTAGCTTTTAATTAGTACTTTCACTGAAAATTATAACGAACATTGTCAAAAATATTTTGGACCCCCCCTATCATAGATTGAAAAGTGAAGTCACATTTTTTTCATTTACCCCATTGAGTGGGGTGTCATTTGATAGGTCTCTTAAAATGCAATATGCAATAATAAAAGCCAAATGACTTTATGATTTTAACCCTTCGGTCACAAAAATTTTGAAAAAACTCTTTTTTTATAAATCGTAGTGAGAATGACTACGGAACCCTATCATGTGCGTGCCCAACAAGCACTTGCCCGTTTTATTTTAAACTGGTATGTATACACATAAATACCTATAATAGAAAATTAAAAAAAAATCATCGAATTGAAAACATCAAAATTTTCCATAGACTTCCAATAGACCCCCAGAGGGTCCACCTGGACAATATTTTGAATCCCTGCTTTATAGATTTTAACAATTTAATTTATACATAGATCAAATCCATAACACAATTCAGTACCTTTTAGAAAGATTTTTTCATGTGAACAAACTCTGCTATACTGGGCAATATCAAATTTCAAACCAATACTTTCATTCTTATAAAAAAAGTATTTAAATTCAATTTAATCATTTATATACCAAATATAATTTATTTTTCCGGCTCACATATTGATTCTGAAATGGACCAAAATACATACATACATATTAGAGCAAGGTATAGATCGCTTAAGATAACAAACCATATTACAAGATAAAATACTATCTACACCAGAATCAGCAAAAGCGAAAACACTTGCTGTTCATATAATGTATATCAATATGATACTTATTAACACATTGAGGGCAATTGAAAAAGTGTTTTAGATTTATAGTTTCGTATACATACGTACATATGTATTTGTTAATTTGGTGTTATAATAACAATTGAAATAGGTACTATATTAACAAAATTTATTCGAATTTATTTAAATTATTTTTTATATATTTTTATAAGGGTTGTACTTTTTTTTAAATACTAAACACTTTTTATTTAATCGTTTTCTCTTATAACAAAATAAATACTTATGCTGCACGAAAAATTAATTATTATTCAACATTAAACAAATATATTGAACTTAAAACAAATTATATCTTTGCAATAAAAAAAAATAATATTTTGCACTTGATCTCAATTTGGACATGTCAGATTTAAAAATTACATATTTTTATGTATTTATTGTGATTTTTGTAATTTTCTATATTTTTACATAATCTCCTTCCATTGGCCGTATTAGATTTGATATTTTTAATGTGATTAAATATTCGAATTATACATTAAAAAAAATTAAAATTTACTATAAAATTTTGACTGCAAAGTATTAAAATTTATGTTCGATGTATTAAAGAGCATGCTATATACTTTTGTGTGCAAAGTATTGAAAGACCCCATGTTATAATTTTTCGTTAGTATTTTTTTCTCATTAGTACGTATCCCTCCCCCCTCCCAGTCTAAATACATTTTTGTTTAATTAATTTCTTATTTTAATATATTGACTTCATATTACATTGTTTACCAACTAGAGAGTGAAAAAGACTAAAACTTTTAATACAAATCAATATGCAATGTAAATATCGTATCATTACTGTAATAAATGGGTAATAATCATAGCATTAATCAATCAAAATTAAGCTGTATTGATATAAATTGAGACAATATATTTCCCTATTGAGAAAATGGTCTTATAAACCCTAAATTAATGATAACTGTGTTGAAAATTGTAATCCGAACTGTCAAATATAATAAATTACAAGTGATGAGATATTTAAGTTTTTAATTTTACGCATTTATATAACAATTGATCAACCACCAATTTTAAAACAGTTAAAATATATTTATTTATTTATAAAAATCAAAAAAATGTTTTTATTTATTTAATTAAAATTTGCTTTACCCGTCTTTGTATATTTTTTTCGATATATAAAATAGCCTATGTCCTTTCTCAGGATGTAAGCTATCTCCCTGACAAATTTCATCAAGATCGGTCCAGCCGTTTAGCCAAGATTAATATGTATTTTAAAAGATTATATCTATTATAAAAAAATATTACTCATACAGAAATATTTCAACCTAGTTGGGTTGGCCGAATAAATGTAGAAATCTTACCTAACCTAACATTTTTAAATATATGTACTACATGCATACATAATATATTTGATACTTTTATCAGGGTATCATATTACATGTATTCTGAACTAATTGTAAGTTTTCTTAAGCTTATATTACATTTTCTTTACTTGTTTTCTACCTGTACCTATGTACTTATATTAAGTTTTGTAAGAGTAAACACGATATTAGAAACTGGAGTTATACAAAAAAAGTGTGTGCTTATGTATACACGTTAGAAGTTTTATACTTTTTTAACGTAGTGACATCTAGCGTGCAAATAATGCAATAATTAAAAACCTGTTTTATCGACTTTTATTGAAATCTGTATTACCAAGAGTATGATGCGCATTTAATTTTCGTTGCATTGCTAAAATTTTTCCCTAAATGTGCTTAAAGAAGTACAATTTTAAAAATTATAGTGTGGTATCTACTTAATATACTTTTAAGTATAACTAATTGATATCTGCTTTATTTTTATGTTTGAACATATGTAGTTCGAAGACTCCCAATTTTCGATTTTCAGTTTCCTGAAAAGATATTATAGCGGGATCTCGATTAATTTTTGAGATCATCTAACATAATTAATCGACTAAACACTATCTATCTCTTTTAAATATTAAAATTTAAATATAAAAATCTTAAAAATTAAACTCAATTTTGATTTTCTTATACATATATTCACTATACGACACATCGTTAATTTTTAATCCTTTTAAATGACTTAATAAAACAAATATATGTATTCATGTCAGTCTATATCATATTAAATTTCATAATAAACGTACTTTATTACCACTTATTTTGATCTTAATAATTTAAAACTTTGGTTGAAAATGTACTAATATCACTTGAGGTGTCTGTTAAAATATTTCTCGATATTATATGTTCATAAAATATGGCTAAATGAGTAATATATTATATTATATACAAAACTTTCTTGTAAAAGCTGACAACTTTAATATCATTAAAATCGCTCTACATTTCCAGAACGGAACCCGCCTGCACAAATTTGCAAATATACACCCAGTTCAGGGTCGTATTAAATGTTGTTTAATTATTTGTTATTTGATTTAAAATATGGTAGGTAAATTTAAATTTCGTTATTTGAAGTATTTAAATTAGAATTGCTTTCGTTTAAGATATTAGAATATATGTAATATCTATATTAACATATAAATGTTAATACAGGGTGCCCCAAAAGTCACAACACCATTTAAAACTCAAATAACTTTCTACAATTAATTATTTTTTTAAATTTGATTTCAAATTAATAATGCGTTATCTTTGGAAATTAATTATGGAGACATTCAACACTGAGCAATTGTGTTAACGCAAAGAACCTACTTTCGTCATTTTGGGGTCTGAAAACCACTACATAAATAAACTATATTTCGTTTATTTCGGCGGTTTAAAATTAACTGCTCCAGACTTCTTTCTGTGGGGGTATTTGAAAGATAAAGTATACCGTAACAATCCTCGAACCTTTCAGCAATTGAAGAAATAAGCCAAGAAACATTAGTATCAAACTAATATGACAGTTCTCTTGGTGTTTCATGAAGACTTTGACAAGTTTCACGCACGTGTTGTATGTAAACACTAACAAGGGTGTTAAAACAGTGGTGATATTATGATAATTATACCACGTACAGTCAGAGTCTGCACCAACTGTGTTACAATACTGTAGTCAAGTATCACTGCTCTAAATTCCATAGCAAATCCATAATAATAAAAACTTCTTTTGTTGGCACTATAATGTTTTCTTTTTGTATAAAAAAACAATATCGTATTTCACGGTGTATTTCTTTTTACCCAAGCAAAAAAAATCTTTGAACAAATAATCAAAAGTTTCAAAATACTTTTTTTTAACAATCTTTAAATAAAATGAGTAGTCCAGATGCAAAACCTGCTATGTGTGTTTGAACAGATTTCTAGCAAAATTACATAAACTGTTTTTGCAGTGTCTAGGTAAAATATTCTTATGCCTTTTTCATGAGTCTGGATGCAAATCCTGTCATGTTTTTTTCTTGTCTCAATTCGATACAAAATTTATTACTTTTATTAAAACAATTTTTATATTAGTTCACCAAAAATATAGCAATTTCTGCAACCGACTTAATCTTTCAAATTTAATTTTAAGAGATTTTTGCCGGGTTTGCAGCCCAATTTATTATAATACTTGTAGCCTGAGACGAGTACAATCCAAAGATACAAAAACTTCAAAATCTTAAAATATGTGGATAGCAGGTTTTACATCTGGACGACTCAAATGTTACAATTAGAATTTAAAAAAAAATCTACTAAATTCGGTTCTGCAATATTAACATGTCAAAAAGTCACGCAGGTATTACTAAAACTAGAGTACTATATAGAAACAATAAGCAACATAATAAAGCATATAATTTAACGAAAATATTGTGTCTGGTTTAGTTACATAAAACATACATATACAATATACATATGTGTATATATTGGATTGATCATAAATTAACAAATGCTATAATTTATTCATATGCTTTGTAGAGGAAATAGGGGAAAAGTTATTCACTTAATACCTTGATAATTTATGTATATCATGAAGGTTTATTAATATTTCAGATTTGCGTATCTCTTATATCACAAGATCTCTGTGCTAATTTACTTTAATATCTATAATAAACACGTAGACAGAAATATTATAAATGGGTCATTCTTAGTTACTTTTACGGATTGTCATAATTTTCACATATGTTGTTAGACTTGTACAAATAATATAACTTTCATTCATCATTTCGTAAAATTTTCAGTTTTTTGAAAACTACGCGTATTTTAAGTTTTGCAGAAATGACGCATATGCGTTTAAATAATAATTTTTATCTCCGGATGTAGGTACTTATCGTAGCGAATTGGTTTTTTTTAGTTTTGTTCACAAAAGAACGATCTTTTTGGACATTTTATCCGTTTTTAAGTAAAATAAAAATTTTGATTATTTTTTCTATAATTAATTTTGTTTTTAAATTTCAAGCTGTCACATTTTTAAAAATTTGAAATAAATATTGCTTATAGTATTTTCTCTATCATTCCTGCAAATTTTATGCTGGGCATATTTATAACGGCTTAAAAAAAGTTTAAGGTTGTTGTACATAGGTTACGCGCACTATACATTGATTTGTCGTAATGAATTCGAGTGAAAATGTTTAAATCAATGTTGTTTGTGTGTAATCTATGGAATTAATAAATTGATTTTGAAATAAAGTAATCATACAGGGTGTTTAAAACAGTTTGTTTTATGTACTCACGAAGATATATATGTTTAGTATAAATGTAAATTTCTACTTATTTTTTGATAAGAAAATTAATAATTCTTGCGTAATTTCTCAAAAATTAAGTCTAAAAAATTTTATACCTATACTATCTACCATTTTGCGATGAATGAAAGTTATATTATTTGACCAAGTCTAACAACATATGTGAAAATTATGAAAATCCGTAAAAGTAGCGTTTTTCTCTGATAGAGTTGACTAAGAATGACCCAAATAATAAAAAAGATTTTCATATTTTTTATAGTCGACACTTAAATATCGTAAATTACACTTTTGCGCTCCCTTTTAGTTGTCATTTTTATTACATAACCCGGAGAAATTATAACGAAATCCGGAGCTCGGAGAAACAGTATAAAAACCTGATAGTTGGATACTTGTCTAATTAAATGTACTAAAATATAAATATTTGTTAATATTTGATTACCGTCTTTCCTGAATCATAATTTATAGACACTTAACTGTAAAATAGCTTAATTTGGTGACAATCGGCCAATGGGTGCCAAAATGGTGGACATTTAAATTAATTATATAGTGTAATATATTTCTAAATTATTATATTATCATAGCATCTGCTTTACGTTGTTTCAAATTTTATTTTATAACTATTGTTATTGAAGAAAAAACAAAAACAAAATAAAAAGCTAAAAAACTATATTTGCGGACTTAAGGGGGATAGCCACTGTGACGGGTCAAAAAATTGTCAATGCTTGGGAATTTTTTTCACAGATATAACTAATTACTTTTAAATCAGGTAAATGACGTTTTATTAAGTATATATTCAACTTATTTAATATCAATTTTTATTGAAAAATATGAAAAATTTTTCTCTATGGTCGACTCGAAATTTCGAGAAGGGTTATATGAAAAAAATAAATAAAATTTTTATCAATATCTATATGAATGTAGCAATCGTTGCACCTAGCCGTTTTTTTTTGTTTTTTTTTTTCACAAAATGGCGATCGTTTGAAATTTTTTTTCATTTTTAAGCCATATTTTCTTCATTAGAGCGGTTTTAAAAATAGTAATTATCAAAATTTCAAAAATCGGTTACGTGCAACGATAGCTACTACAATTACAAAAATTATAAAAAAAAATTAAAATCGGTTTATTAGTCTTTGAGGAATCGTGTCGACCAGGTCGAAAAATGTCATTCTGAGGTAAACGTATTTAATGTTTTTGTTGTCATAACCGGTCGTGCTACATCATCTCACTAAATTGACTGTAACTCCGTCAATTTTCAAAATTTAAACTCCATTTTTTGTATACATATTTATGAATATGTAAACTTTAAAAAATCTAAAAAAAAAAATTTTTTTCCGTCACAGTGGCTATCCCCCTTAAATTGTTTTATAAAAATATGCCCATTAATCAACAAAAAATATTATACCTTACTTTTGAAGGGTCCAGGACTGATGCTAGTACTGTATGTATAAAATTATTAGCCCCACTTTACCCAATATGTGATAACTATATTGAATAACCGGTTATATTGAAAATGATCGATCACTTTATAAAAAATATAAATAAATTAAATAAACCATGCCCTGCGTCTGTATTATTAAATATAATATTACATACAATGTTATATTAAAAATTTAATGTATATAATATTGTACGCACAGAAAAAAATAATTTGTCTGTGTTAAAAAATGTGATCAATGTAAAAAATACGTGATCGATTTGGGTTGTTTGTTGATATGATTTTTTTAAATTAATAAAATATCATCAATAAGATTTATATGGAAGAAATATTGTTATATTTAGAAGATAAATTTATTAAGTATATTTCCATCTCAAATTTTCAATAAGATCGAAATTTTTTCTGTACGTATATAATACCGTCAGAAAGTTAGTGCGGACTTGTGAAAAACAACACAATTTTTAGCTCAAAAAATTGCTCCAACTGTTTTGCAACAATTAAAGTGAGAAATTTAAATTTAAATTTTGACTTAAAAATATTGATAATTTTGAAAAACTAAGTAGAGAGCATTTTGGGAGCAATTGTTTGATGATAAAAAATATTACGAAAAACGATCAGTTTTTGAAAAATGTCATTTTAGGATTTTTTGTTTTTTTGTATAGTTAATAACTTTTGTTTTTCACAAGTCCGCACTAACTTCCTGACGGTGTATATGATCCCATAATATAAAAAAAAATAACTAGGACGCCACTGAAAAAATTAATATCAGGCAATATTTTTGTTAAATTTTTTTGTTTACATAAAAACCAATAAATCTCTTCGAAAAGTTTTGAAAAACTTTATGGCTTAAAAAAAAGAAACAGTTAAAAATGTGCAAGTTAATTTAATTTTCTTCATAATATTAATCGGCTAATATATTTTCCAGCATCCACTGGATTCTTTTAATTAATTTCCTTGTTGTTTTAATACAGAAAAGTTTCACGACTTAATTGTTGTCCTAACGGATTTAAACAAGATTTTTCATCTAAACGAACACTGCATCAAAATATCCACTTCGATTAATCATTACCTTTAAAAAAATGTTGACCGAAGTAAAATTAATTTTTCAAAGCTTCTTTTTATAATGAGTGATTTGATAAATTAAATAAAACTGGCAAGTGCGTGTTGGGCACGCACATGATAGGGTTCCGTAGTCATTCTCACTACGATTTATAAAAAGTATTTTTCAAAATTTTCGTGACTGAAGGGTTAAAATCAAAAAGTCATTTGACTTTTATTATTGCATTTTAGGAGACCTATCAAATGACACCCCACTCAATGGGGTAAATGAAAAAAAATGTGAGTTCACTTTTCAATCTATGAAAAGGGGGTCCAAAATATTTTTGACAATGTTCGTTATAATTTTCAGTGAAAGTACTAATTAAAAGCTACATTCTGAATTTTTTTCAGATTTTTTTAATCGATAGTTTAGAAAATAGAGGGGGGGGGACGCTCTGACAGCGACATTAAAAAGCAAATATATCGCGACTGAAGGGTTAAAATCAAAAAGTTATTTGACGTTTTTTATTGCATTTTAGGAGACCTATTAAATGACACCCCACTCAATAGGGTAAGTGGGGAAAAAAATGTAAGTTCAATTTTCAGTCTATGAAAGGGGGGTCCAAAATATTTTTGACAATGTTCGTTATAATTTTCAGTGAAAGTACTAATTAAAAGCTACATTCTGAATTTTTTTCAGATTTTTTGAATCGATAGTTTAGAAAATAGAGGGGGGGGGACGCTCTGACAGCGACATTAAAAAGCAAATATATCGCGACTGAAGGGTTAAAATCAAAAAGTTATTTGACGTTTTTTATTGCATTTTACGAGACCTATTAAATGACATCCCACTCAATAGGGTAAGTAGGGAAAAAAATGTAACTTCAATTTTCAGTCTATGAAAGGGGGGTCCAAAATATTTTTGACAATGTTCGTTATAATTTTCAGTGAAAGTACTAATTAAAATCTACGTTCTGGAATTTTTTCAGATTTTTTAAATTGATAGTTTAGAAAATAGAGGGGGGGGGACGCTTTTTTAATGACTTTGGAGAGAAAATACATCGTGATCGAAGGGTTAAAATTAAAAATTTCTATTACATTTTTTGTTGCATTTTAGGAGACCTTTCTAACGACACCCCACTCAATGGTGTAGGTGAAATTTTTTTTTTGAAAACACTTTTCATTTTATAAAAGGGGGGTCTAAAAAATTTTTATTTTCAAAAATCTTATCATTTTTGTTTTTGGGTCATCAATCTACGGCCGTGTACCAAATTTCATCTTATTATCTCAAAATTTTTCAGGACGGACGGACGGACATGGAGAAACTATAAGGGTTCCTAGTTTTCTACGGAACCCTAAAAATGATGAACGGTATTCATTTTTCTTCAATTTTAATGAACTATTAATAAATATAATATTGTTTAAATTATTTAAACTTATATATTATTAATCCTAATAAAGTAAATTGATGTTAAACTTATTTTTTGTAAATATTAAATAGTTTAATTTTCCAACCATTTATAGTTTTTTTTTATAACAAAATATATTCTTTACTTTCTTTTACACATGTATATGAAATATACATATCGCAACCCCGCAAAAAAAGTGTCACAACTCAAAAAATATCATATTTCTACTAAAAATTGTCATTAATGTACTTCAGGTAGCTACCGTCAAAACTATCATATTTCAAAAAAATGTCAACTTTTTATTTTTTTAAATAGGTACTTAATTACTAAGCGGTTTGATAGTTACCTACTATTTTTCAAACATCACAAGAATACTGAAATATTTAAACTAAATATAAGTATCAGTCCTTTTCCTATACTACCTTTACAATTTTGATTTACCTAAATTTTATAATTTCATTTATTCCTATTTCCTCAAAACTACATTTTTTGAGTTGTGACGATATAGTATAAGTAAGTATTGTAAAGCCGATTTTTTTCAAAATCCGGATTTTGATGGAATTATCCATTTTGATCTTCCCTGAATCCATTCTGACTATTTTCGCCATGATGTCTGTGTGTCTGTAGACGCAGTAACTCAAATACAACAAATTGTAGAAGGGTGAAATTTTATACTTAAGTTTTTTTTTTCTTAAAATCATGCAGAAATTAGTCCCTTTCTATTATAAAACACCCTGTATTATTAGAAATAAAATAGGTAAAATATTGTATTCCCTTATCTATTTGTATGAAAACTTTGATTATTTTCACATTCAGTTCATATATAATTGAAAACAAATCGGATAAACATACAATACAATATTGTAACAATGATAATCATGTTAATTGAACATTATAATTTCAATGTCCTATTTATATAAATAACAATATTACACCCAATTATATTTTCCACTAATTTCATGAATATACGTACCTATTCGAAAAATATATATAATTTGTTAATCGACCCATGAAACAAAATGAAAATAATCTAAATTGTGATTGACCAATTATCAAAATTACATTTAATACAATAACTAGCCTATTTATAATTTAATATTTTAGGAAAACAAATAACACGTCTATTCGATCAATATTTTACCTGCCTTTATGGCAACATACACACATCGTACCCCCGCAAAAAAAGTGTCACAACTCAAAAAATGTAGTCTTGAGGAAATAGGAATAAATGAAATTATAACAATTTAGGTAAATCAAAATTGTAAAGGTAGTATAGGAAAAGGACTGATACACAGTATTTAATTTAAATATTTCAGTATTTCTGTGATGTTTGAAAAATAGTAACTAAGAAAACGCTAAAAAATAATAAAAAATGTTACATTTTTTTAGAATATGTTAGTTTTGACGGTAGGTACACGAAGTACATTAATGACAATTTTTTAGTAGAAATATATAGTAATTTGGAATCATTCTACATATTTATCTCAAATAAGACATTTTTTTGAGTTGTGACACTTTTTTGCGGAGGTGCGATATGGTACAGTACCTTTCGAATACATACATTTTCATTCCCCTCATTTTATAAAAAAAATACTTTTTAAAAAGGTACACAATTTTTGATGTTCTTTAATTAAAAATTTTATGTAAAATGGTAATATTATTAATAAAATGTTTTTTTTACGAATTTGACAATATCAATTTAAAGAAAAAATCCGCAGATATCATATACTGCCTTTTTCAAGATGTTAAAGCTGAAAAAACTTCCTTAAAGTTAAGAAATTGAATTGCAATATCTTAATAGAATCTTTTCGAATTTTTCTGTATACATTTTTTCATTTCAAATGTATTATAAAGGATGTCCAATCTTCGAAAGAGCAGACTATTTGCTGAATTTAATAATAATTGAAATAAAATACCATTTTTCATGCTTTTTTTTATCAAAGCCCTACATGAAAAGAAGCCCATGTTAAAATGCAGTAGAATTTGCATCTGGAAGGGGTCTAAATATTAATACGTTTTGCTCCCCACCCCCTCCACCCTTTCCTAATAAATTAATAATTTTACTTGTACAAAATTTCACTTTTTTTTTATCCTAGATATTTTATTTTAATACAGTAGGCAGAAAGTGGTCTTCATAAAGTTTAAATATTTTTATTCCCTATTTAATTTAACTTAAAATTGCCAAAAAACGACTATTATGATCACATTTACGAATTTATTTACACCCATACCTCACTTTGCGTCGTGGTTACGTTCCAAAAAAACACGACGCAAATTGAAACGACGTAAAGTGAATTATGATTTTCTATAGCAAACCATGTAAATATCGAAGATAGGTTCCAAGGTTACAAAAATATTACTTTTTAAAAAGAAAATTGAACAAAGTAAACATTTAAAAAACAAAAATAATAAAAAAAATTACTACATACATACAAAAACCAAAAAAAATATTAACTATGAAAATAAAACTGTATTAAAATTGCGTTGATTCATAGTTAACTATAAATTCATACTAATTCTCGTTTTAATTAAACACCGATCCTATTAAAATTAAAATCACAACAGACAATTGACAATTTTAATTCAACAATGAAATTTTGAATTTCTCAATGTTAAATATAATTACAAATTAGGTTGGTGCACTTGTGACATGAGATGCATATAGTATATTTAAAAAAGTTAATTGTAGTCCTCTTTTCAGTGTAGTATGTAACATTAGTAAAACACTAAAACAGTGTAGTTGATACATGTTGCATCGTAAAAACCACATAACTAAATATAATAATACATATAATAAACATTTTATAGTTACTCTCGTTTTAATTAAAAAAAAAATAAAGATTCGAACCCAAGACAACGCAACTTCGAAAATTTAACGACGCACAGTGAAAATTAGTACTAATTCAGCAGCGACGCAACTTCGAAAAAAAACGCAAAACGAAACGACGCAAAGCGAGGTATTTGGTTTATATGCCAATTTTTTTGCCAAAAATTATACTTTCACTGTAAAATTTTTGTTCATCAAAATATATTATTTTCACGATGTTTTAAATCAGAATAGAGATAATAGTCTTATAAAATGTAATGTAAATTAACATTTAAATATGGAACACCCTGTATAATAGAAATTGTTTATAAACCACTGATAGTCGAGTCAATCAATTTTTAAAAACGAATGTTACAAGAACAGTAAAAAAATCAAATCAACATGTAAATGCAAATTTGACATTAAAAAGTTGATATTTTAATATCAATTAACCGTATTTCTGTACTCCTACAACTGGTTCGTTTTAAATATTATTACAAAATGTCAGGCGACACTTTGACATGTCGTCCATTACAAATAATTGATGTACAGTTACATGCAGATATGTGCTGCATATTCATGTGTCTAAAATACAATTAGGTATCGATTTTGTTGTAATTAATTAACAATAATACTTTGCAATTATTTTCCATACAATTGAAAATATTTTTGTTTTCAATAATTTGCATTTAATTTAAAATATTTTAAATTTTACATTTTCTACAAATTCGAAAAATATTTCTTATTTTTAATGAATTATTTTTATTGAATTATTTTCAATACAATTGAAAATGTTTTTTTTATGTATTCAATTATTTTTCTATTTGCATTTTATTTAAAATATTTAATTTCCCATTATATTGTTAACCATTTTCTACAAATTCGAAAAATATTTCTTATTTTTAAATTGATATTTGTTTGGAAAGTTATTATTAAGTAAGTTATGATGTTCTTTTTAGGGTTCCGTAGAAAACTAGGAACCCTTATAGTTTCTCCATGTCCGTCCGTCCGTCCTGAAAAATTTTGAGATAATAAGATGAAATTTGGTACACGGCCGTAGATTGATGACCCAAAAACAAAAATGATAAGATTTTTGAAAATAAAAATTTTTTAGACCCCCCTTTTATAAAATGAAAAGTGTTTTCAAAAAAAAAATTTCACCTACACCATTGAGTGGGGTGTCGTTAGAAAGGTCTCCTAAAATGCAACAAAAAATGTAATAGAAATTTTTAATTTTAACCCTTCGATCACGATGTATTTTCTCTCCAAAGTCATTAAAAAAGCGTCCCCCCCCCTCTATTTTCTAAACTATCAATTTAAAAAATCTGAAAAAATTCCAGAACGTAGATTTTAATTAGTACTTTCACTGAAAATTATAACGAACATTGTCAAAAATATTTTGGACCCCCCTTTCATAGACTGAAAATTGAAGTTACATTTTTTTCCCTACTTACCCTATTGAGTGGGATGTCATTTAATAGGTCTCGTAAAATGCAATAAAAAACGTCAAATAACTTTTTGATTTTAACCCTTCAGTCGCGATATATTTGCTTTTTAATGTCGCTGTCGGAGCGTCCCCCCCCCCTCTATTTTCTAAACTATCGATTCAAAAAATCTGAAAAAAATTCAGAATGTAGCTTTTAATTAGTACTTTCACTGAAAATTATAACGAACATTGTCAAAAATATTTTGGACCCCCCTTTCATAGACTGAAAATTGAACTTACATTTTTTTCCCCACTTACCCTATTGAGTGGGGTGTCATTTAATAGGTCTCCTAAAATGCAATAAAAAACGTCAAATAACTTTTTGATTTTAACCCTTCAGTCGCGATATATTTGCTTTTTAATGTCGCTGTCAGAGCGTCCCCCCCCCTCTATTTTCTAAACTATCGATTAAAAAAATCTGAAAAAAATTCAGAATGTAGCTTTTAATTAGTACTTTCACTGAAAATTATAACGAACATTGTCAAAAATATTTTGGACCCCCTTTTCATAGATTGAAAAGTGAACTCACATTTTTTTTCATTTACCCCATTGAGTGGGGTGTCATTTGATAGGTCTCCTAAAATGCAATAATAAAAGTCAAATGACTTTTTGATTTTAACCCTTCAGTCACGAAAATTTTGAAAAATACTTTTTATAAATCGTAGTGAGAATGACTACGGAACCCTATCATGTGCGTGCCCAACACGCACTTGCCAGTTTTATTTATTTTCTTATTTTTAAATTGATGTTTTTATGAAAAGTTGAAATTTGAAGTATGAAATTTTACGAAATTTTTTCGAATTTTAGATTTTGTTAAAATTATGTTTTTTTTATAGAAAATGAAGCGAAAAGTTTAAAATTTCCAACCGCAGGTCTGTATCTCAAACCGTTCTCGAAATATCGCATCTCAAAGTTTTATATTTTTCAAAATTTTGGAAAAAATGGTCGTATCATTTGAACGTGTGCTCAGATTTGATTTTTGTTGACAGATTTGAAATCAGCGTATCAAAATCTATATAATGACATGTATAATTCTTCAAAACTAAACAAAAAAAAAATCGTCAAAAATCGACATTTTTTTTGAATTTTTTCGATTTTTCGCAAAAAATTTTTTTTCCGAATTTTAAAGTAAAATACATGTCATTATATAGATTTTAATACGCTGATTTCAAATCCGTGAACAAAAATCAAATCCGACCACACGTTCAAAAGTTACAACCATTTTTCTCCAAAATTTTGAAAAATCTAAAACTTTGAGAGGCTATATCTCGAGAACGATTAAAGATACTGACCTGCGGTTTGAAAATTTCAACTTTTCGCATCATTTTCTATATAATTAACATACTTTTAACCAAATCTAAAACACAAACTTTTTTCATAAAATTTCATACATCAAATTTCAATTTGTCGTAGAAATATCAACTCAAATCAGTGGCGTAGATAGGGGGGGATTAAGGGGATCAATCCCTCCCTATGAGTCCAATTTTTATACTTTTCACCATATAAAAGATGATTTAATACTGTCATATCCCCCCCCCCCCCCCATGACTCTGACTTCGGTTGAAATCCCCCTCCCCCATCACAAAAAGCTATCTACGCCACTGACTCAAATATAAGATAATATAAAAACTAGCCAAAAACTAATAGTTATAAAGTAGCCTATGTCTTTCCTCAAGGTGTAAGCTATCTCCCTGCCAAATTTCATCAAGACCGGTTCAGCCGTTTAGCAATAAATAAACAGATAAATAAACAAAAATAATTTAAGAATAAAAAATAACAATGAATTTAAAAAAAGTACTTTATAGTTTTACTGCATTAATAAATAACTCATAAGCAATTAATTTCTGAAAGTACAATTTAAAATATCCCCAAAATTATACCAGTCCATTTGCTCAACACGCAATAAATAATTACAAATCATTAATAAACCCTATGTTTGCTTTATTTTCGGCTAAAAATATAACCTACACAATAAACTATTAGTTATTTCAGTCATTTACCGCAAGCACACATTGTTAACAGCAAATTCCATTCTTCGGAATTTCAAATATTTATTTGATCCATTATGACATAAATTTAATTAAACCAACAATTTACGATAAAGGTTTGTTATAATATTATCCTATTTAATATTGTTAATAGAATTCATTAACAAATATGAATACAGGGTGTACACGTATAGTACAATTCATTATGCACAGGAAGTACAATAATATATTTATTTTAATTGCTATAATAATTATATCAACAGCAATGCTCTTGGAATTTATTTCATAAATGTATGAATATTACGTTTGAAATTTGTACATGTAGAAGAGGACAAATTAAAGTTATAAATTGAGGGGTTTGCAGCATTAACGAGTTAACTCCATTTTTAGGCCAAACTGAGTTAATAACCGTTTCTGGAGGGAAAAAAATCATTCTTTCGTTTGGTTCAACTAATAATTACCTACCGTTGATAGTTCTCAAGGTATCCGCTATAATAAGATAGCTGCTTCATTCGCTTGGGTCAAAATGGAGTTAACTCCAGGAGCTGACTCTTTGTTTTTGGGCTTAGAATTTAGTTAGCACACTCGTTACTGTGTTCTTTCTTGAAATAAACTAATTTTCTTGAAAATTGTTCTTATTCAATGCTTCCTTACTTTAAAAAGAAAATAATTTTCAACTATTTGGGGCAAAAAGGAGTTATCTCCAGAATAAAAATGACTTTGTTTTTGGGTTTAGAATTTAGTCAGTATACTCGTTACTGTGTTCTTTCTTGAAATAAACTAATTTTCTTGAAAATTGTTCTTATTCACTATTTAGGGCAAAAAGGAGTTATCTCTAGAATAAAATTGACTCTAGAATTGCGAATTTGATGAATTTCTCAATGGAATTTGGCCAAAACATGTGGTCGGTGACAAATAATAATTGGACGAAAACAAAGTCGATTTAAATACATTCTCCATTTTTTAAACAGTTTTTTCTATTTTTCCACAAACTATAAAAACTGGAGATAACTCCTTGTAGCTGCAGACTCCTCAATTGTTAAATGTTTTGTTCCAATACTGTCTTTTACATTCTTATTTACCTTTAGAGGGCCGGGATTTCAAGGGGCCATTTTGCCCTCAGAAAAATGGTATAATAGGTTTCTTATATTATTGATTGATCATAGGCAAAGTGTTGATCACGAAGTGAGCCAATATATTGGCTTTCCGGCCCATGTTAAAAATTTCAAATTCGAAAAAATATTATTTTAAATAGTACATAACCTATTTTCATTATACAAATATACGTTTTCGATGTATTTTTCGACGCTGAATTCAAATCTGACGTCAAAAATACAGTTAACCCAAAAACAACCCCTATAATAGGGTAAAAAATACCCCTTTGCCTCGCGTGAATGATTTTTATTTATGTGGAAGTGCAAATAATGTATTTTAATCTAAAAATAATAATTGTAGATTTTCTGGTGCGTCAAAATATTGGTTTTCCGGCCCTCTAGAGGTTAATAGAAGTTAATGTCATTTTAGGTGTCTTGTATCATAAATGGGCTAGTAAAATTTGCTAGATAGCAAGCACTCTCAAATGAGGTACCGTAAAACGGGGCTACTTTGTACATGTTTCGGTAGTTTTTTGGTAATTACTTTTTTTTAACACCCAAGATTGATAACGTTTTGCTCCAACAGAACAATGTGTCCTTTGGCTATCAAACTCATACCAATATCAAGCCCTACAGACCCCTAACAATTATATATATATATATATATATATATATATATATATATATATATATATATATATATATATATATATATATATATATATATATATATATATATATATATATATATATATATATATATATATATATATATATTTTTATGTGTCAAAGTTAACCCGAATGTGGGGTTTCTTTGACAAGGCATTAAAATGCAATTAATATCAAATATTTAAAGTGTAAGAGTTACATTAACATCATTTTGATAAAAAAATATTAATATTTTATGCATTATTAGGGAAATTGAATTAAAAACGAGTTATGGAAATCAATCAGTCATTTTTATTATCACTTAGGTTACAAAATTATAGTAACATATTTAAACAACAACACACGTTTTAACAATGTTTTGGCGCACTGTTAAAGTAGCCCCACAAACTGCCAATGTTACCCTTACTTTTAAAGTAACCGCGTTTTACGGTATTAATTTTGTAAAAGTATGTATCTATAGATTTGCTATGGAATTTAGAGCAGTGATACTTCAACGTATATTGTAACACAGTTAATTGACGATTCTGACTACAAAAAAAAGGCATGATGGCTAATTTAAAAAAAACAAACTATTCTTTGATGATCTTATGTGTTCCTATTTCCCAAAAAAATACTTATTTCTGCAGAAAATTGACTCTTTCAAAACTATTTTTGAATTTGACGCCAAAACGCTCGTAAGTGACATTTCAGAGTTTTGACGTCACACTCCTTAATAATCAAACATTCAGAGTTAGACAATAATTTAATTATTTTGCGTATTAAAAATGAATTCCAAAGTATATATGTAAGTTCTTAAATAAGGTATGTACCTTATAATCTTGTTAGAGGAATTGATATTTGTCTAAAATAAAAGTCAATCACTTTTGACGTCATTCGTTCTGATTGGTGTTCCATTTTTTAGAATCTTTTTAACCTATTTCATTATTTAAAATCATAATTTCAATGATACTTTGTTACTGGCATGATGCCTATTATAATATCATCACTGTTTTAATACCGTTGTTGGTGTTTACATACAACGTGTACGTGAAACTTGTCAAAGTCTTCATGAAACTCCAAGAGAACTGTTTGATACTTCATTCGAGGGTGCATAAAGCGGTAATACTTCAACGTATTGTAATACAGTTAGCGATTCTGACTATACATAATAATTATCATAATATTACCACTGTTTTAACACCCTTATTAGTGTTTACATACAACACGTGCGTAAAACTTGTCAAAGTCTTCATGAAACTCCAAGATAACTGTGTGATACTTCATTTGAGAGTGCTTGGTAGCTAGCCAAATTGATTAATATCGCTGCATAATTCAAGACAAAATAATTAGTGATACCAATAGCAATATTATTATTGTTACTAAGTGGTCATTAAACCTATGTCAAACAAATATACTGTCAAATATTGATACGTAAAAAATCAATTATAGTTTATCGATAAATCAACTTCTTGCATTTTTAGCATGTGTATGTATTGGCTCATACATACATACATATTAACATATGTATATGATGTATAAATTTTATAAACATTGCCTAGATTTCGTGCAAATTTCATCATAATAACAAATCAAAAGATTAATTGACCTATAACTGTAATATACTATTTTTGTTATTTAATACGACATTTATTTGTTAATAATTTGTTAAATTCATTCGAAAAGTATCTACCTAATACTATACTAATATTATAAATGTAAAATTATGTATATCTCTCTGTTTATTTGTTACCCTTTCACGGCTAAACAACTGAACCGATCTTGATGAAATTTGGCAGGGAGATAGCTCGCATCCTGCGGAAAGACATAGACTGTTTATATCCCTAAAAATTGATTATTTATTTAATTATTTAAAAATTGGTATCTGACTTTTTGACCTGTTTCATCGAATATAACAGAAACCTGTATTACCACCTTCTTCTACTTATTCTTCTTCATCTGACAGCTCCTATACTTAACTTATATTCCATATGAACCATATACTCGTACATAATATCTTGCTGATGTATAACTTTATTAAATTGAAAATAGCTATTTTGGTAATTATCAAAACATATGTATATAGTCTAGCACACTGTTTTGGTTTCAAAAAATTTGTTTTTTATTTATATTCGTGTAGGTACCTACATTTAATGGAATATTTTACTTTGTTAATTATTAAAAGTAAAAGTTATATCTAATATATAAAATTCTCGTGTCACGGTGTGCGTAATTGAACTACTCCGAAACGGCTCGACCGATTTTCGTGAATCTTAGCGTGCATATCGGCTAGGGTGGAGAATTGGACAACATCTATTTTTCATCCCCCTAAATGTGGTCCACCCTTAAATTTTATTTTTATTTTTTTGGACAAAATTTTTTGTTTTTATTTTTTTTATGATACATCATACAAAAATACATACAACCCTAAATTTTCACCCCTCTACGATCAACCCCTATTTTTTATTTATTAATTAAAAATTTTATTTTTTATTTTTATTTTGTCATGACCTTAGAATAAAAAAAAATCATATTACTCTTAATTTTCACCCTTCTACGATCAACTCCTATTAATTTTTAATTTTATATTTTAATTTTATAGTAAAGTATTACCAATTCCAATTCAATATTCATAGTTAAGACAGGACAACGTCTGTCGGGTCAGCTAGTATAATATATTATAATATACCTACATGTACTAATTTGCTGTAATGGCAGAGCTAGTTTTTCATTATTTTTAATAAATTACACGTGAATATGTGTTTTATAATTTTTAGAGTATTTAAAAGGGTTGAAGTTTCGAATAATTAGTTTTTAAAACGTCTAAATATAGCCAATTGTGTAGAATTTCAATAAATACAGCACTTTCGGCAAGTTCTCTCATTTATCGTGTGTTAAAAACTCTATTTTCAATATCCAATTACTCAAAAACCATACGTCCAATAATATTTAAAATAAAAATTAGTAAAATATATAAGTTATCCATAAATAACATTTAAAACTTTTATCTATACATTGCTCTAATGATCGAATAACCTTAAAAATATCTTGTTATTTTTTTTTCTACCAAAAATATATTACGAAATTAGACTATTGGAGACTTATCTAGATCAATCAATATCATTACAAAACATCGACATTAAATCGCATCATTTCTTTCTCATTATCAATTCAGCGGGTGTTCCGGAAGTGCTTGAACACCTAATACCTTTTCATCAAAGAAAGTGGCAGTGATAATTTCACTTTAATATTGCAACATCAACTCTCATACGGTCCGAATGTATTATATACACACACACAGACAGACACACATACAGACACACAGACACGCCTACGAAACGAGGTCAATGTCATTCAAACATGTCGACAAAGATACATACAATATTTTGCACTAGTTAGAGTGAAAGGTATGTATTGTCGCAGTTTTTAGTGAGCAAGAAAATAATCTCTTGCATCATTTCGTAAAATGTTCTTACATGTTACTTCATAATTACAAGTGTTTGGATCTATATATAGATCGATGTGATTTAATTTAAATTAGATGAAATTTTTGGAGATGGTATGGAAATTAAAACAGGTTTGATAATTGGTACTATGATGCCCTTTGGAAAATAAGATTAAGGTTAACATTTGCTTGTTTAGTGTTTGATAAAATTTGATAAAAAGCAAGCACTTTCAGATGAGGTATCAAACATATATGACAGTTCTCTTGGAGTTTCATGAAGACTTTGACTAGTTTCGCATGCGCGTTGTATGTAAACACAAAGAACTGTTTTAAAACAGTGGTGATATTGGTTATAATTATGCCAGTGGTATAATACCACGTACAGTCAGAGTCTGCACCAACTGTGTTACAATACGTTGAAGTATCACTGCTTTAAATGCCATAGCAAATCCATAGATACTATCACAAAATTAATACCTTATTTGAGATTACTTGCTATCTAACAAATTTTGTTAGCCCCTTTATGATACCGAACATATGTACATTTAGCAGTACATATCTATAGTTCAAACTAATTAACAATTTTAGAATAATAATTTGTCGTTACTGTTTATTGTTAATATAAAAGTGTGTTTATATCTAGGGTTGCCAGATTTTTTTGCTATTCCCTCGTCCTGATTAAGCAATTGAATATCCCGCTCTTAATTCGAGCGTTACTTGAATACAGAATTATTGTCGAAAAGATTTTGAATTTTGTAAGCAGAAACATACAGGATCGAATCCAGGGGATTTCAGAGAGACCCCCCTCCTCCAAATATAATAAAAATAAATTATTGTGTTTCAACACTAATAACAGTGCAAACCTGAACATATCAATTTAACAAAACATTTTATGCTCTATTAAAAAATAAATTACTAATTGTTTTCCAATTTAAACCCCCACCCCCTGATCTGTAACGTTTTCACGGTTAAATCACTGAACCGATTTTAATGAAATTTGACAGGGAGATGACTTGCATCCTGAGATAGGACATAGGTTAATTTTAATCCTGAAAATTGTAACCCAAAAAATGTATTAGATAAAAAAATGGCTATAAATGATAAATCGACTATAACAGAAATCTGCTTTACCTACCAAACCTTCTTCTTTTTCTTCTTCTTCATGGGTGACAGTTCCTATCTAACCCAAATTCTACGAAATTCATATACATCTTATTATATAAATACGTATATTAAAGCGACATTTATATTAATAATATTTCGTACAGTTTCCGTTCTATAAAATTAATAAGCATACATCTATACTCACGGAACAATAAATAACAATTGTTATGTACCTATTTGAAGATTACAGTAAATCGTAGTCCGTAATGTCACAATGAGAGTCGTTGTCTGGCCACCACGCCCTATCCATTGCACACTAGTTGCACTAGATAACACTGCAGTAGTATGGTAGAAAACTAAACGCTATAATTGTCTTCTACGCTACGTGTTTCACAATAAACCGTAGGTACCTGGTTGTCTAACATATCGGTTTTATTTAATGCATTTTGTTCATATAGGTACGAAAATTAGATGAGTTTTCTCTGTACGTGGAATTAATGCAAATATGTTTGTTTTTAAGGTTATATATACGTCTAGTACACTGTAAAAAAAGATTTGGTTTCGAAAATTGTTGTTTTTAATTTATATTCAGAACACATGTAGGTACCTATATTTAATCGAATATTTTACTTTGTTAATTATTAAAAGTTTAATTCAAAAATTTGAAAAAACAGAACGGTATATACTAATATGTACTAATTTGTATAATGTAATGGCAGAGCTTTTATTTTTTTATTTTTTTTATAAATTACACGTGAATATATTTGTTTTATAATTATTATGGTATTTAAAAGGGTTGAAGTTTCGAATAATTAGTTTTTAAAACATCTCTATATAGCCAATAGGGATGGTGGACACTAGTTGTAATTTCATGTAAATTTATGTTTAAGCGATCAATAATAATATTTAAACACCTATAATATATTTTTTTAAGCATAATTAATTATAATAAATTAATTAAAATGAATTTAAAGTGTTATAAATAATGTCCATTATCACGTGACTGCGATCACCAATCAGGGCGCATTACGTCATAGACCGCTGTCAAACAAAACATGCATTCATTTGGCATGTGTTTGGCATTCATGTCAGTTTGTAAGTCAGTTTATTTCATAAATAAATAAGTGTATTTAATATAATGGAGATTGGATTCACTAAGACTGATAGTTCTAACTTGCCAAGGGTAGCTTCTTTGATGGTGGCCAATTTTTTTTTGCGAGAAACAAGGATTTTTGTTCAGCGGAAATTATAAATGTGAAATTGTCTTTGTATAGTTTTATATGACATATAATATCATATTGTAGTGTATTCGACATAATTTTCCATGTCTTTTTGAATCTAATATGAGATTTCTAATTGGTATTTGGTTATTTAAGTGATGTTTATAAACTTTAAATATAAATGAACTGTGAATATCAATAAACATGACTTATCAACATAACCAAAAAGATAGCTGTCACCATCTGATTTATAATAATGAACCGTAAATTAAATTCACTACTAATATTATAATTTGCAGTTAGTTATTATGAAAAAAACTTACATCGAAGTGATCTTCACAAAAATAACATGTACTTGCTGTCTTCTAGTAAGAGTTAACCACTTTTTCCTTATATTTTTCTTCTTTGGAACGTGAATGAATAGTTTTTTTGGTGTGTTAATTGATGTGGATTTGCACATGGGCACTACACAATATTTATAAAATTTTGTATTCATATTTGAATGTTTTTTTTTAATGATAATTTCAATTTTAAAGCAAGTTCAATACACTTTAGCACACCGGCGCGTATTGCTTTGCGGTCCGTGACGTCAGTCGAAGTCACGTGACAGACTTAAGTGATTCGGCGGGATATTTAAAAATTATTTTAATTTATCGTTTTTTTCATTCAAAATTAAAACTTTTTTTTTTTAATATTTTTTTTGTGTTAATCAATGGTCTATCTATAATATAAAAGCAGATTCGAAAATTAGTCCACATCCCTATTGTGTAGAATTTCAATATATAGAGCACTTTGGTAAGTTCTTTCATTTATCGTGTGTTAAAATCTATATTTTTAATATCCAATTACTCAAAAACCATAGTCCAATATTTTAAATAAAAATTAGTAAAATATATAAGTTATCCATAAATAACATATTAAAATTTTAGACTTTTCATTGCTCTAATGATCGAATAACCATAAATTTAACAGTTTTTGAAATTGGTTTTTAACTTCAAAAAGAGTTTTTGATTTTTAGGTTTTTTATTATTTTTAAATATTTTAGTAACCAGGACCGTAACTAGAAACTCGGGGAGCAGCAAGTGAGTGATAGGGTTCTGAAACTGAAAACCTTTTTTTTTCGTTGTCACAGTATTTTTGTGTGCTACTAATTTTAATTCTCTTTTTTTTCATAACTGCCCCTGTGGTAATTACGGCCCTGTTAGTAACTATTATTTTTAAATTATGAAACTTATTTTCTTATATTCATATTTATCTGATTCATGCAAAATATTATACATTTATGACATAGAATTGCATATATATGAATGGCATACATAAATATAATTATTTTAATGCTGTCTATAAAATTTCTAATGTTGTCTTTCTTTACCAATTATATTTCAATATTTTTACTATGTTATAGATATTTTAAAGTATTCTATATAAAAATAAAATAACTAATTTTCATATACACGGAAAAATTGAGTTTTTTATACAGGGTGATTCAGCACTGTCGTGCCAAACTTGAACAGTAGATTGAGAAAAATATTTTAAGCAAAAAACTTCCAATAAACATGTGTCCGGAAATTTTTCCTTAGGGAAGTACAGGCCTCCAAAGTTTTTACTAAAAATGAGTTTCTATTTAATATCTAGAGAACCCTTTGTGATAGAATTATGAAATTTAGTATTTGGTTTAGTAATAATATGAGTTATCGATTTTTAATATTAACCAATTATATTTTAGACCAGGACTGTATGGGACCAGTGGGCCCATCGATTTTTATTTAGTTTTTGTTTGTTCCTTAATTTTTTCCTGAGTTGGTGCTTTTATAAGATTATATGACACAAAATACACAAAAACATACTTTGCTTGTTTATCATAGGATTAACCGATTTCGAGAAATATCGATGGAAAAGAAAGCATGCAGAATTTAACTTAATACGGATGCTTGAAATTACAAAAAATAAATTTATATTATTTTTCAATGATTAAAGGTAAGAACAAAGTTCATATAAATAAACCTCCTAATTTGAATCCTGTAAGATCTATAGCCAATTCTATTACTATTACATTTACTTTATTAACATGACTAAAAAACAAATTAAAAATGGCTCTTTGTTGATATGGATGCATTTTCGGAGGTATATTTATATTAACTTTTTGTTTTATTTTTTATCATGGAACAAGAATATAAATTAATTATTTGTAATTTCAAATATCCGTATTATGTTAAATTCTGTATGCTTTCTTTCCATCGATATTTCTCAAAAACGGTTTAACCTATGATAAACAAGCAAAGTATGTTTTTATGTATTTTGTGTCATATAATCTTATAAAAGCACCAACTCAGGAAAAAAACTAAGGAACATACAAATACTAAATAAAAATCGATGGGCCCACTGGTCCCATACAGCCCTGGTCTAAAATATAATTGGTTAATATTAAAAATCGATAACTCATATTATTACTAAACCAAATACTAAATTTCATAATTCTATCACAAAGGGTTCTCTAGATATTAAATAGAAGCTCATTTTTAGTAAAAACTTTGGAGGCCTGTACTTCCCTAAAGAAAAATTTCCGGACACATGTTTATTGGAAGTTTTTTGCTTAAAATATTTTTCTCAATCTACTGTTCAAGTTTGGCACGACAGTGCTGAATCACAGTATATTTGTAAACATTAATATGATTTATTCAACTAATTATTCTTAAGTTGAATTATTTGTTAATAAAGTCCTATAAAAATTATTTCATTTCAATTAAAAGATAATACGATTATGTAAAATTAATTATATTAATACTATATAATTTCTTTATTCGTATAACAAATTAAACTACACCAATAATATAGACAGGGTGGCCAGTTTCTGGAAAACTGGGAAAAGTCAGGGAATTTGATTGGAAGTCAGAGAATTTTTTATAAAAATGCAAAAACCTCACTAATTCTCGCAAATATTAAAACAGTTTTCTATTAAAATTTAAAAAAAAAACATGATACCTTTTTTGTGGTTTTTTATCTAAATTTTAAATAAAAAAAACGGTAAAAGTTCTACTGGAAAACCGGGAAAAGTTAAGGAAATTTGTTCCAGAAAAATACTGACCACCCTGATAGATTTCGATCCTACGTACAAAAATTATTATTAATTGATATTGTAACTTAAGTAACAAACACGTGGCTTACAATTAGCATAAAATTACAATATTTTGGACCATTTCAAGATTACTACGTCAAGTAGTAATATCTCTTTAAAAATTAAGTGATTGTTATGAAATATTTTTCTCAGTTTATTTATAAATATATTTTTTTAGGAATCAGCGTCAAAATAAAAGCGTTTCTTTCATACACTTGTATTTTAAATCTGAAATCTTTTACTAATACTACAATGTCACAAACAAAAATCTACCCATAAAATCTCCTTTTTGTGTTTTAGAATTTCTTTTTGTACAAGATATACCTTTCATACTTATTGTTTCGTTTGTGGTGGGTGCTTGCTTTATAAAATCGTAAATTTTTGTTTATAAGAAAATATTTTCTTAAATGTATTAACTTTGCTTTAACCACATTTCATGTGTACACATATATTGTTATGTACCTATACCGAAAAAAAACTCGATCTTATTGAAAATTTAAGATGGAAAAATGCTTATTAAATTCATCTTGTTAATATAACAATATTTCCTCAATTAAATAATAAATAAAAAATCTTATTGAGGATATTTTATTCATGTTTATCTAAAAATCTTTTCATTTGTCAAATTAATAAATAATTTACTACACCAACTAACGAAACTCTCAAATAAATTTAACATAATGGTTGTATTAATAAATATTTATCAGTGTGCATATTTTTTACACCACCCAACTAGTGAAAGTGCAATTTTCGATATGGTAAATTCAGTGATGTATTTTTTTGTATTTTCACCGTGTTATAATACATATATATTTATCAATAAGATAAACGTGGTAATTTCCATATCGGTAAAAAATTATCATATTAACAAAACAAATTGGAGCAAAATCGATCACGGATTTTTTACATTGATCACATTTTTTTAACACAAATAAATTATTTTTTTCTGTGTATAGATGCATACTTTTATAATTTTTAATAATTTTTTCTTTAAAATGATGTCTTGAATTATTATAATTTTCTTTTAGGCTCAATTAAATTCTTTTTATTATAATTGTACTTAAGACAATTGTTCTGCATGAAAATAATTATGTATTAATTAAAAATGAGTAATTGTATGAAAGACCATTTCTTTCTTGGATGATATTCTGAAATAAAAATAAATAAAGGAAATAAAGAGAAAAGAAAATATTATAATTGACGTTTGTATTTAAAATAAAATACTGGCTTTATGTACAATAATAATTTAGATCACATTATTCGTCGATTTCAATAATTTAATGGTAATATCCATGGGCTGGGGCAGCATAGTGAGCTACAGCTGGGGCATGAGCGTAGTGAGCAACAGCTGGGGCAGCATATGCGTGAGCAGCATAAGCTGGGGCAGCGTAGTGAGCGACTGGAGCAGCATAAGCCTTGGTGACGACTGGAGCATGAGCGTAGTGAGCAACTGGAGCAGCATAAGCTACTGGAGCGGCTACTTTAGCGATGACTGGGGCGGCATGGACGGCCTTAACAGCGACAGCTGGGGCAGATTTGCTGACGACGGCGTTGAATCCGTTGACGGGATCGGCAGTGTAGTCGACGGTACGACGGGTGCCATCGGGTTCGGTCAAGCTGTATTGTCCTTGGACGACATCTCCATCACGGGATTCGTGTTGGCTCTTGGAGTCTCCGGTAAGAGCGTCTTGGACATCATATCCGTAGCTGTATTGTGGATGTGGGTCGTATTCTTCAGCAACGGCTACTTTAGCTACAGCTGGGACGGCGACTTTAGCGATGGCTGGAGCGGCGGCGTAGTGAGCTACGGCTGGGGCGGCGTAGTGGGCTACAGCTGGGGCGGCATATGCGTGGGCAGCATAAGCTGGAGCAGCGTAAGCATGGGTAGCGTATGCTGGGGCTGAGTAAGCCGCTGGTACTAAACCAGCACGAGCGACGGCCACGAAGGCGAAGAAAGCGACGAACTAGAAATAATAAAAATAATAATTATTAAAAATATTTAATAAATTCACTCACTAACAATTGTTTAATAAATAAATATATAAATAAACAATATAAATAGTTAATATACCTTGAATGCCATTTCTGTTGATCAATATAATCAAATGATACAGTTGATTTGTTCGCGACCGCTTTTATACAAATCTGAATGCAAGGACGGTGTGCAGTAGCGGGTCCTGCTAAAGCTTAGCGGTGTGTCCCCCCCCCCTCTCTCTGTTTATTCTTTCCTCATGTGAACACACACACACACATACTTTTTACACAAGATGTAATGCATCTAGAGCAGTTACCCTTTAAACTAATTTCTTTTAAATCTGAAATCTTTTACTAATACTACAATGTTACAAACAAAAACTTACCCATAAAATCTCCTATTTGTGTTTTAGAATTTTTTTTTGTACAAGATATACCTTTCATGCTTATTTTTTCGTTTGTGGTGGGTGCTTGCTTTATAAAATCGTAAATTTTTGTATATAAGAAAATATTTTTTTAAATGTATTAACTTTACTTTAACCACATTTCATGTGTACACATATATTTATATTAATACATACACAGAAAAAAAACTCGATCTTATTGAAAATTTGAGATGGAAAAATGCTTAATAAATTTATCTTGTATAGGGTAAGGTTTCTTAAGTCGTACCCCACAAGAGAAAAATGAATATAGATTGAATGATTGATTGATAAAAAAACATGTGTATGCATTATTTGTAAATTTGATTATTTATGTATCTATTTGTTACAACAAAGTACGAAATTTTTATCATTTTGATAATAATGTTATTAATTAAAAAAAATACATTCGGTATGACTTAGGACACTGGTTTCCTAAGTCAGGCTTGTCCAACCCGCGGCCCGCGGGCCGCATGCGGCCCCCGAGTACTCTTCGTGCGGCCCGCATCAGATTTAAAAAAAATAAAATATGAAAATAATTAATGATATTAGGTAAAAAAACAAAGGTCTTCAGTTTTTTTGTCATATAAAGTATAAATACAGAGGATATTAATTAATTAATTAAGCCAACGAAAAAAAAGGTCTTAAAATTTTTGTCCGGCCCTTAACAAAATTTTGTGCTATTTTTTTGCTCTCTGCGGCCCGCAAAGGTCAAAAGGTTGGACACCTATGTCCTAAGTCGTACCACCTATAGCTTAAGTCGTACTTATGTAGAATGAACATCATATAACATCTTTTAAGTAATTTATATATTATAATAAACAATGATAAACAAAATTATAATCAACTTGGTAGAAACAACCAAGAAAACAAACAGAAAAAAGAAGGCACTAATATTAAATAATATCAAATTAAATTATACGCCGCGGGGTGGATTTCGGGATATTATATATAATCTATGCGCTTCATTATACTATATTCTATATTATTGCTCCGTAACTAGAATAGTAAAATATAAAAAAATCTAATTGGAAGTTTACCACATAGACTTAAGTCTTATCGGTACGACTAACGAATTTTGTAGGGATACGACTTAGGACACATGTTAATTAAAACTTAAAAAAATCATAATCACATATCCTAAAAACTGCAAGTCGATTCATTTTATAAAAATAACTCACTACATACTACAAAATCCGTAGTGAACATTAAAAATGTCTTTATCATCATATTATCAACTAAAAACTCTAATGAATTTAGTTAAAAAATAAGATGAAAGATGTTAAAAAATTATTTGTTAAATATTTTTTAAATGAACACACTAACTGAACGATTCTCAATGTCCACTAAAATGGTCGACTGTAAAGTACATTTTACAACCACTAGAGGCGCCGTTGAAAATAAACAAGCTGAGATATTGACGGGGTACGACTTAGGCGGCGGTACGACTTAAGAAACCTTACCCTATATAACAATATTTCCTCAATATAATAATAAATAAAAAACATCTGCCTAGTAAATGCACAGTGCTTCCTCGTGCTAAATTCATCAAAGGTAGTTAATTATTGAACAATTTAAATAAAAACCGATAAAGTATTCAGATGAACTGCCTGTTATTGGTTAACCAGTTAACCATTTAATTTTCATACAATTTTAATAAAAAAATAGCAATTCGACATTTTTATTTACACGCGCCTCGTTATTATTTCGTATATTTTTAATTTTTTGACAATTTCAATCAAAATCATGATTTTTCTGCTATAAAAATGTCAAAATGACATTTAAAACGTCAAAATGCCATATGGTATGTCAAAGTATATAGCAATTTTAAAAAACTAATGACGATTCTTTTAAAGCAAATTGAGATAAATATAGGTAACTTATATTATAGAAAATTGAATGCTCTACAAAAAAAAGGTTCTATACAATTTTCACGTAACATGTGTCTTTCTTGAGATATCTTCAAATTAAAAAAATAAATATTTTAGGATATCACCCCAACTAGTGAATACAATACCGGTATCCCGAAATACCGAAAACCGGGATACCGGTCAATTTTCTCCGGTATTTCGATACCGGTATTTGTTCGAATTATACCGGTATTTCGGTATATTTTCGGTATTTAATAATTTACTAGGGAGTTAAATTTTACACTAAAAAATTGTTGCTAACTTCATTTTGATTTGTATAATATATTAATTACTGTTCTTTCAAAAGTGTTCTATTGTTATATGATATACATATAAATATTAAATTAATAATATATTTAAGAACATATGTGTGATTATGGTAAGTAAGTATTTAATTTTAATGTTAATACAAATATATAAACATACGAATAAGGAATTTTAAAACGAGTAATATATTATTAATATTATACATGCACCTAGATCATATTTCGGAACAATATCTAAAATATGTTATACCTACATCATTGCAGTAATAGTCTTGCTCAGAATTAAATGTAAAACTTTATAGATTTTAGAGCTAATTATTTTATATGCCTTCTAAAATTTGTTTGCAACAAACAATTGTGCGCGTATTTTAAAAATTATAGTTCATTTTAATTAATTTTAAATTATTTAAATCTTTGATAACTATTTATCCAGGTACATAAGTATGTTTGGGGTTAAAGCACTGATTTGGTATAACTGTATGTTTTTATTTATATATTAAACGAAAAAAAATTATAAATTTGATTTTTGAACGTCCGTTGACGCATGCGTACAACCTGTTTCGGTTGTTAGGAAATATTCAATTTTAGCCATCATGTTTGACTTATAATCAGTCCAGTCATGTCAATGGATTAAAGCTAAAATATACATAATTCATAATAAATATATGAAATATTTATTGTAGTACATATGTCAGGGTTGGCTCCCCACTGGGTAACCCAAAAAAACCCACCCGGGTTTTTTTGGGCAACTTGACTTAAAAAAACCCAGTGGGTTTTTTTAATTTCATTATTTTAGGGTATATTTGAATGAAATATTTTGTTTTGTAACGAAATAATTATAATACAATCATTCCAGATATATATATTTTATTTGTAATTAAAATAACAGTGGTAATAACTAATTATACCTATACATACAGACTCTGTGATTTGAAAAGTTTAAAACAAATAACTTTTTGTCTAGACTTAAAAAAGTTAGCAAATATCACTCGTTTCGACAATATGAGAGAAGATTTAGAATGACGGCAACCCCATTTTTTTAATACTAACCCTCTTTACTACAATTGGGATGGATAATTTTGGATTAATAAAAAAAACTGTAGTGACAAATGTTCATTTATTTCTCAAAAATAAACAGTGTCTGTTTTAAAACTAATGATAAATAAATATTTTAAATAATTTCTCTAAAAATAACCAACATTCTCGAATAAAGTATTTAAATATTTTTTACTCTGTAAGAAATGGAAGTATATTGTAATACCGTCGAAAAATTGTGTCCGAGATTTTGATTGTACTATACATATAAATTCAATGTAAAGAACTGATATTTCCGTATGGCGGCTATGCATGTGTCTGTCTGGGTCAGTGGTTCCCAAAGTGGTCGCTACGGACCCCAAGGGGTCCCTGGCATCGTTCAAGGGGTCTTTGGAAAATTAAAATCGATTTGGGGGTCCCTGAACAACGTCAGGGGGTCCGCGCACATTTTTATTAATATGGAAGTTAAAATAAATAACAATGAATAAATTATTAGCGATTTTTACGTCCTAAGTAAAATATAAATATAGACAGGTGCATAAAATACAAGAAATAACAGGCATCGTGGTGAGTCGAGTTTGAGATTTAAAAACATAACATCCCCTCAAGTTCATCCAAGTCATTAATTTTTTTTGTATTTTAAAACAAAAGTTATAATTTCAATAAATACTTCTACAACAAAATGTTTTATTAACTTCCCAATAGGGAGTTATTGTAATTGGTCCGAAAATCGAAATCAAAAATTTTAACATATTTTCATGTTTCAAGGGCATTAGAGTATATTGACACTATTTTTAGAAAAATGTCTGTGTGTGTGTGTGTGTGTGTGTGTGTGTATGTATGTACGTACGTACGTACGTACGTACGTACGTACGTGTCATTTTTTTCCGGGACGAAATCTCGCGAACAAAAAATGCTATTGACTTCGTTGGGGTGCTAATCGAAGCGTCTTGACGTGAATATGATCTGAAAGAAAGGATTTTTCGAAATTCAACCCCTACGGGGGTAAAAAGGGTGTTTTTTTTCATTTTTATTTTTTTTCTTGGTCGAATTTAGTCGGAACTTAAAATAAATACTATACAATACAAATAATGAAACGTGTATTTCAGTATTTATTTTTTATATGGGTCCAAACAGCCATTAAAGGGATGAAAACCACCATCAAAATTTGAATTTCATACTAATAAATACATCTAATAATTCATGTTGCCTTGGAAACAACACAATTCAAAATTCAAACTGTCAGATTAGTTTTTCTAAAAATGTGCATTATATTATTGACATTATTAGGATATTAGAAAACTAATATTCATAATACAAAGGGTGAGTTTTATTTCTGATAAATTCCATTAAAATTTTTCATATAGATATTAAAAAAAAATATTTACAAACTATAACATAGTAATATTAATTATGGAAACAATAAGTAATCAGTATTCAAGTATTGTAAGTCATACCATGTTGGGAAGTTGATTGTGTGGACCTAAAGGATCGCACCCCACAGCATTATACGTTATATAGTTTAATTTTATATCCCCGGGTAAAATTGGATCCGACAGCTAGTTTATATTTTATTTTTACGTCACCATTTACCATTCAAGACATCAAAGTTAAATTTTTTATTTTTCTATTATTCATTTATGTAGTTTTTCACTTAAGGTTCGTGGGAAAGTTTTGACTATGAAAAGGGGTCTGTGGGCAAGTTTTGACTATGAAAAGGGGTCTGTGGGCAAGTTTTGACTATGAAAAGAGGTCCGTGGGCCAAAAGAGTTTGGGAACCACTGGTCTGGGTGAAGAATTTTCACGATAAGTATATTATAAAAATTTTAATTACTTTTGGGGAAAATGTTTGTCTTAGTAAGTACTTTAGACCTATTGATTTTGGGGATTATCGGATTAGGGGTTTTGGAAATATTTAAAATTTTGTATCTAATATTGAACTGATAATTCAATTGAACCTAAAGAACATTTATTTATTTATAAATCGAAAGCAGCTATTAAAAAGAGAGAGAAACATGCTCAAAATTTAATTTTTAAAATAAAATATTACATTTTCTATATCACGTTTCCTAATGCAACTTAATTCAAATTTTTAGATTCTTTTTCTACATTTTTGTTTAATGTTATTGAGGATATTACAGAACTAATATTTTTAAAAATATTTTAAATAGTATAAGAAAAATATTATGGAACATGAAAGTCATGTATGGTTCTCTTAATTATTTTTTGTCTTCCAGTAGTGTATTTTTTTTAATTTTGTTACTAGGCAATTAAAAAAAGATACATATATTATGGAAAACTATACTTGGAAATTCGAAGGACCTTTTTTATATAATGAAAATACGGAGGATAATTTTCCTTTTTTTAGGCGCAATTACATCAATCAACATCATTTGAATACTTTTTTTTTGTGTTTAAAATATTTATTTTATATGTCTTTACTTAATTTAAAAAACCCAATAAAACCCAAAAAAACCCGGTTTTAAAACCCAATAAAACCCGCTGGGCTGGGCTTTTTTAAAAAAACCCGGGTTTTTGCCAACCCTGACATATGTACAATGTAAACATTTTTGTTTTTAATTTTTGCCTTAAATAATTCACGATACGTGTAATCACGGATTTAAGGGGCTTTAGCTCTCCACTTAAAAAGTTATGTCGAAACATTATCAGGTATATTTTATATTAATATTACAATATATTATAAAATCAAAATTATGGTTCCCCCCAGATCTACTTACGATTCCTGGATTGATGCATGAATAGGTGTCATAACAAAACAAAATTGAATGTTCTATGTATAGGTACTTGTAGGTATGTATAATAAAACTTTATCGAAAAAAATAATATTCTTCAGTATTTTAAAAATATACCAATGACAACTTACAACAATGTCGGAATTATTTTTTTAATGAAGGTATAAGAAAAATATTAAAATTCAATATTAATTAAATTAACTTTTTTTTTTGATCAAATTCGTTGTGAACTGTTCAAATTCAATATTGTATAGGTACATAAAGATTTTATAATATCATACATACAAGAAGTGGAACAGTTGGTGAAAAAATAAATAACATTTTTTGAAGATGAAGGTATAAGAGATGTTACGAGTTTCGACTAGTCCACGAATATCTATCCACAATTCAACCAGCTAGTGTAGAATCGGAGAGCGCATTCTCGTTCTCGGCAGCAAATAAAATATGCACAAAAATTAGATCTCAGCTAAACGATAAAAATATCGATAGTTTATGTTTTTTAAGAGTATATATTTTAAAAACACTGATAATATCTTTTAGTTGTAACTATAAAATAAACTACAAAAATTTTTTATTTATAAAATTTATAATATTTACAATTATTTTTAACAGAATTAAACTTTATTATTATACTTATTTAATTGTTTTTATTTTTTTATTAATAAAAAATGCAAATGTAATTTTATATATTTATTTTTTACATTTATTATAATTGTATTATATTATCTTTAACTTTTTTTAAATACCGGTATTAATACCGGTATCCCGGTTTTGACATAAAAAAATACCGTAATACCGGTATTACGATTTTGGTCCGGTATTGTATTCACTAACCCCAACCCTTTACACACGATTTTAATACTTTTGAAATGGGACCGTCCTCAAACCAGACCCAACCAACTAACCAAGTTTCATTAATATCGGTTCAGTAGTTCGGTGGTTCATGAGTTATGCGTGTGACAAGAATTGGGGGACAGACACACAGACAGTCAGACACGGAACAAAAAGTGTTTGTCTTGACCTGAAACGGATAGATCCGGTAAAATTTTTAAAATCGGAGAACAAATTTTTTTTCTCGTTTTAAAACGATAACAAAGCTTCTCGTATCTTCGATATTGCGAGGAAGCAAAATCTTATTGAGAATATTTGATTCATGTTTAAATGTTTATCTAAAAATCTTTTCATTTGTCAAATTAATAAATAATTTATCACGCCAACTAACGAAACTCTCAAAAAGATAAAAAATAATAGTTGTATTAATAAATATTTATCAGTGTGAATATTTTTTACACAGCCCAATTAGTGAAAGTACAATTTTCGATATGGTAAATTCAGTGATTTAAGTATTTTTTCTTGTATTTATAATAAACGTTTTCAATACGAAACAAAATTTTCACCGTGTTAGTAATAATATACATTTATCAATAAGATAAACGTGGATATTTTCATGTTGTTAAAAAATTATCATATTAACAAACAACCTCTATCGGAGCCAAATCGATCACGGATTTTTTTACATTTATCACATTTTTTAACACATAGACAAATTATTTTTTTCTGTGTATAAATGCATACTTTTGTAAGTTTTAATAATGTTTTCTTTAAAATATATAATTTATAATATCTTCAATTATTATAATTTTCTTTTAGGCTCAATTAAATTCTTTTTATTTTAATTGTACTTAAGACAAAATTGTTCTGCATGAAAATAATTATGTATTAATTACATATGAGTTCGTATAATTTTCTTTAAAATGTATGAAAGAGCATTTCTTTCTTGGATGATATTCTGAAATAAAAATAAATAAAGGAAATAAAGAGAAAAGAAAATATTATAATTGACGTTTGTATTTAAAATAAAATACTGGCTTTATGTACAATAATAATTTAGATCACATTATTCGTCGATTTCAATAATTTAATGGTAATATCCATGGGCTGGGGCAGCATAGTGAGCTACAGCTGGGGCATGAGCGTAGTGAGCAACAGCTGGGGCAGCATATGCGTGAGCAGCATAAGCTGGGGCAGCGTAGTGAGCGACTGGAGCAGCATAAGCCTTGGTGACGACTGGAGCATGAGCGTAGTGAGCAACTGGAGCAGCATAAGCTACTGGAGCGGCTACTTTAGCGATGACTGGGGCGGCATGGACGGCCTTAACAGCGACAGCTGGGGCAGATTTGCTGACGACGGCGTTGAATCCGTTGACGGGATCAGCGGTGTAGTCGACGGTACGACGGGTGCCATCTGGTTCGGTCAAGCTGTATTGTCCTTGGACGACATCTCCATCACGGGATTCGTGTTGGCTCTTGGAGTCTCCGGTAAGAGCGTCTTGGACATCATATCCGTAGCTGTATTGTGGATGTGGGTCGTATTCTTCAGCAACGGCTACTTTAGCTACAGCTGGGACGGCGACTTTAGCGATGGCTGGAGCGGCGGCGTAGTGAGCTACGGCTGGGGCAGCGTAGTGGGCTACAGCTGGGGCGGCATATGCGTGGGCAGCATAAGCTGGAGCAGCATAAGCATGGGTAGCGTATGCTGGGGCTGAATAAGCCGCTGGTACTAAACCAGCACGAGCGACGGCCACGAAGGCGAAGAAAGCGACGAACTAGAAAAAATAAAAATAAATTAATAATTTAATAAATTCACTCACTAATAATTATTTATTAAATAAATATATAAATAAACAATATAAATAGTTAATATACCTTGAATGCCATTTCTGTTGATCAATATAATCAAATGATACAGTTGATTTGTTCGCGACCGCTTTTATACAAATCTGAATGCAAGGACGGTGTGCAGTAGCGGGTCCTGCTTAAGCTTAGCGGTGTGTGCCCCTCCTTCCCCACTCCCTTATTCTTTCCTCATGTGAACACATACACTTCTTACACAAGATGCAATGCATCAAGAGCAGTTACCCTTTAAACTAATTTCTCTTGTATTTGTAACACTACAAAGGTTATATTGTGCTAGTCAAATTGTCGCTGCTTAGATTTGTCAAATAACAAGATCAGTTCAAATATCCGGTTTTTTCTGATTTATATCGGTGATATTAGAATTTTTAAATGTAATTTTTTCGTAATATGTTAAGTTTGTTATTTGAATGGTAAAAATTTTAATTTAATGTCATTGATTTTTGTTTATTAAAAAAAAATATTTTAAACTTTTTTGAATTTTAACCCTTTCGATCATGACGGTGGAAAATGCAACCGGATGTTTGCAGAGCTCTTAACTTCAGTAAATTGGTCTGTAATTTATTTTTTTTACGAAATATATATTTTCAAATAAAATTATTTAATTTTTTTCTTAAAGACCTAGTGATGGTATTTTTCTATAAATTCCAAAAAAAAAAACTAGATAATGTTTCTTCTAAAGAAACCGAAAGAATTACAGTTTTTCCCTGTACATTCCGGAAAATAAGAGACAAACTATTATTATAAAATATTTTTTACTCTCTGAAACTGTAATAATATAATTTTAGGCTGTAATGTTTGCAGTTTATCCATCAATTTATATTGAGTACATGTAAACATTAGACTGAAAAAAATATATATAATAGTTAGTAATCGCTTACAATCCGGACTGTACAGGGAAAAACTCTTTTTTTTTCGTATAATACAAAAAAAAATATTTTACTTAGTAAAAATTCAAAGTATAAAGGGTTAGTTTAGAATATCTGAAAATTACGTTTTGTTTTGAATTTCCATATGATTTTTGAAATCTCAGAAATTACAAACATTTTTTTCAGTTGACAGGTTAAATCGGATTTTCATTTCCATCCTTTTCTTGAAGGCATAACTTATACAAAACCTCACTTAAATTTTGACATTTGATAAAAGAAAATGTCAAGAGTAGTTTTTGATGTACCAATTTTTCTTACTATTTCTTCTCTTTATATTTTTTATTGGTTTTCATACAAGAAATGTATTCTTTTAAAAATTATTTTTTATATTTTTTCAAAGCTTTGGTAACATTTACGTTTTTAATTAATTTTCATTTAAACAGTAAAGTATAATTTAAATTAAAATGAAAATAGACATCTTTCTTAATGTTTATTTTTTTAATTAGTTACGTTTTTATGTACATAAAAAATACATTTTTTATATTTTCTTTAGGTTGTTTATTTTATTTGGAACTACTTATACAGTCGAAACTAGTTAAAACGTGTTAGTATTATTATAGTATTTATAATAATTATATTTTCATATTAAGATAGAATTTTGTTATTTTTTTTTCATTGTTTGGTAATTTAAAAAAAATTGTATTTGAATATTTTTCATTCATTTTCAAATATTTCAAAATATACACAATTAAACTAACTATCCTATTTACAAATATGGTATTTATGATTTTTATATTAACGTTTAATTAAATTTATAATTTTTTTTTATTTAAAATATTTAAATAGATTTTTAATTTATAAATGCAACGGCTTCATATCTGAAACAAAAACTTTATTAGAGTCTAAATTTGAAAAGTTTTTAATTATTATAATACTATTTTAAATTACTGCAAAATACAACAGAACTTATTTTTTAATAACTATATCATATGTTTTATATAAGTCCAAAATGAGACTGGTTTAATTTTTTACAAAAAAGTTTGAGATAGTACAGGGTGGCCAGTTTCTGGAAAACCGGGAAAAGTCAGGGAATTTTGCTATACAGGGAAATGTCAGGGAATTTGGTTGGAAGTCGGGAAATTTTTTATAAAAATGCAAAAACCACACAAATTCTCGCAAAATATTTAAACAGTTTTCTATTAACAGTTAAATAAAAACATGTGACCTTTTTTATCAAAATTTTCAATAAAAAGCAGGGAAAAACGGTAAAAATTCTCCTGGAAAACCGGGAAAAGTCAGGGAATTTTGTTCCGGAGAAAAACTGGCCACACTGTAGTAACAAATAAACTCAAAAAAGAAATTCGTTTAAAAAATACCTTTAACTACAAAAAAATCATAATAATACAAATATATTATTATATATAATTGCACCAAAATTTTACTTTGTACACTCGATCATAAATGTCAAAAAACTGTCAAAAAACACATAGTTATTCAGAATAAAGTTGATGCTCTTATAATATACACGTTAACTGTACTTAATTAGGGCAATCTATTAGGACGAAGAGAGCTTGGTTAGTTTTTGTTAGGTTAAAATATAGAAAATCATAAAAATCGCATTAAAAATATCGAGTGGAAAATATTAATTTTTAATGCAGTGTTATCAAATTTTTAGTAAAATATTAAAAAAAAAATAAGTACATTTAAATATATGTATAAGCTATACAAATAAATACATTTTATCAAGTATTAATACAGACACTTTCGATATCTCCCGGAACCTATAAAGTTTCGCAACTGTCTCACCACGCCTTGCGCTCTTAAATGCAATAATAATTACAGTAGCTATAGCAAAATTCCGATGACCTTGTACATTATTCAAAGGTACAACCTTTGCGGGTTTCTTGTCGGTAATTCTGGGCATTTTATACTTCAAGAATAACGGAGATCCTTTCACATGGCCAACGGTAGGTCTTTGAAAACGACATGTCAATTATATACATAGCTGTTCATGATTCAAGTTCTATTAAATCAGCAGTTCTCAAAATTTATTTATTTTATTGTGGAGAATACTTTAATAGTTTTTAGATATTGAAAATTGTAGAATTAAAGTGTGCGGTGGAAAAATCAAAAACAAACAATTGAGTTTTTTTATGTCATAATTATATTTTACAACACGTATATTTTTACTTTTACGAAATAAATGCCAGTTAGGATTCCATAGGAAATTTAATGCCCTAATTAATGGTTTCTGTCCGACCATGATAACTTCAAAGTTATAGGTAAATATTTAAAGACAAATTTTTATAACAAAATCTTTTATATTACACTGTTTTTGAATACAATTGTTATTATTACAATTTTCCATAATTTGGACAATTTTAAAGTAATCATGGTCGGACAAAAACCATTAATTAGGGCATTAAATTTCCTATGGAATCCTAGCTGGAATTTATTTTATTCGGTGTAGAAGGTCTTCTCTGGGGTCGTCGAAAAACATGAATAATTTTCTTTAAATTTTTGTAATACCTAGAACTTTGAGTGCTTATAACTCAAACATTTTTTGAGATTCCGACATTGGGTGACAAGCATTATTTAGAGCACTCTTTTTTCTTTTATAATTTAAAATTTCATTTTGAAAATCAATTAAAGACATATTAAACACAGCAGTCGAACGCAACTCTACATTTCAGGCGTAATCTCCAAACTCGACGTCGCTAATTGATTTTTTCGCGGGTTAAGATTTATTAAACCTGTTTTCTTCTAAAACTGACAGCCCCAGTAGTATACCCAAAAAACTGATTTTAAACAGCTTTGTAAGCCCCTAAAAAGTTATACAAAAAAATCGTAAATATCTCGGATCTTATGCGAGATAGGGGGTCGTTTTTTTCACCTTAAACCTTCAGTGGTATTTTCTTGCAGGATCTAATAAAATGATAACAATCATTCATTCGTGACCGGGAGTGAAATATTAACTATTTATTATAAATAATATTTTCCAATATTGCTAATTGTATCATATAGGAGGTTAACCAATCAATTAAACATAAAAATAATGTGGTCATAGAAGTATCAATATGGAACAAATATGAGACCTGTGTTAAATTAAAACTGAAAAAAACAAACATCCACTAAATAATTGTTAAACGTAAACAATGAAAAAACAAATCAAATTATGCATACCCTTTATTCATATTTGTACATACTATGTATGTACAAATCGATACAGATCGATTGATGCCCATCCAGGTCATATAACCATTTAGTTTGTAATGAAAATGTGAAACAGTTATTACGCGTTTTTTTTTACCTATAATACATTTTTATGTGGACAAAAACCGATCCACGGCCCACATGATTGATTAGCGATGTTCACAACGATATTTTAACTATTTTGATGCAATTTAATTTTTGCAAAATCTTTATTAATTTTTATTTATTTAGAAATCAGCTCTGATTTTCAAAATTTATAATTTTATAAAGCATTATGATTTTTTAAAAGTATATTAAATCAAAATACTTTTTGTTTGGTGAAGTAAAATCAAAATAAAAAATACTTTTGTATAGATACCTTAAAACATGTATAATAAACCCTAAAAACTTTATTTTGATTACTTTATTATTAGTGAGAAAAAAATATGCTTTTTTAGCCCACCTGAGTGATATAACACTTTAAATTCCTAAATAGACAACTCTGATACCAACATACGAGTATTTTAGTCTATTTTAATAGATTAAATAATTAAAAGTTACTTTTATTACCTTTACAATGTGAATAGTTAGATTTAAATATAATAATAACTCACACGTGGGTATTGCTGCGCAACCCACTTGACACAACTCAAAAAATACCCTTACCAATCGATTCGTGAATCAATCCCGAGTCCAACGAGGTACATGAAGCCATATATGAAAATTTTTGAGCAGAGGGGGTCATGACCGAAAAAATTCCTAAAATGGACTAAACTAGGATCATACACCTATCATTTAGCGAAAACCCGAGATCTCTAGGTGGTCAGGGGGCCGAGATCTCGCGGTGGAAGACAGGTGGACGGACGGAAAATCGTGGGTTGGGCTAAACATTATTTTAAAAAAATATTTTTAGTACGCCTATGAGTTATATAACCCTTTAAGTACCTAAATAGACAGCTCTGATACCAGCATACTAGTATTTAAGTCTATTGTTATAGATACAGTAAGTAAAAGTTACCTTTGTTGACCTTAGAATGTAAACAATTAGCGTTAAATATTTGAGTTATAATATATAGATATTAAATTCCGGAATTAATACAGATCATGAAACATTTATAATTGTTATTCTGTTCTCCTTGTACTGTATCGGAATTACAGTCTATTGATATCGGTTTGTCATTTTTGTTTAAATAAGAACAAAGTTTTTAAATGCAGGGTCATGCTGATATTATAATTATAATTATACATATACTCTAATTTTTTTATTGTCATTTTTAATTTAGTTAATTTAATTATATTTTTTTAGTTTTTTTTACTAATACTACATTTTTTATATGAATTTAAATTATCACAACACTTAGGTATCAAAAATGTTAAATTGCTTTTTTTAGAATCAGTATAAAAAGGTCAGTCCAGACTATGGAGTCTTGCTCCAGTAAAATATTCAGAGTGTGCACAAAAAAAATAATTTGGCTATGTGTTAAAAAATGTGATAAATGTAAAAAAATCCATGATCGATTTGGCTTCGATAGAGGTTGTTTGTTAATATGATAATTTTTTTACCAATATGGAAATATCCACGTTTATTTTATTAATAAATGTATATTATTGCTAACAATGTTCTTATCACGGGGAAAATTTTGTTTCGAATTGAATACATTTATTTTAAATACAAAAAAATATTTTATAAATGACATCACAGAATTTATCATATAGAAAATTTCAAAATGGCACTTTCACTAGTTGGATAGTGTAAAAAATATTTTTCAAATGAATAAAATATCCTCAATAAGATTTTTTTTATTATTATATTGAGAAAATATAGTTATATTAACTAGATAAATTTATTAAGCATTTTTCCATCTAAAAATTTCAATAAGATAAGAGTTTTTTTCTGTGTGATTGGACCGATACCTGATCGATATTTGATTGAAGCGAGACCAGTTCGATAGTTTGGATCAACCCTTAATTTGTATTATTAGATAATTATTCTAATTCTAATAAAAAACGTGAGTTTTTTGCAAAAATATTTTTTCAGAAATTATTTTAGATTCCTATTTAATATATAATATAAATTGATATTAAAAAAATTTATTGATGAAACTTTTAATAATAACGAATGTATTACTTTCCAATTTATTACAAAATTAATTATACATATGGACATCAATATTAACACTGTAGAGCCAGCATAAAAAATAATTCTTAAATTACAACCATGTATAAAAATATATATTTTTTTTTATTATTTATCGAGAAATGTAAGTAAAATTAAAAATCAAACAAGTGTGGCAGTTAAAGTGTTAAATTTATTCATTGGAGTCTGTAATACTTTGTCAAGCTTAATGATACTAACTTAATTATTTAATTACCAATCAGTTTTTTTTTAATTAGCAATCAATTATGAAATTTCATTGAGGTGTTATTATTTTTAATAATAAAAATTGGCTAATGCTGAAAATATGAGATAAATAATTTTATACAGGTGCTGAAGTAATAAAATTTTATAGTGTTATATAAAGTTATTATTTAAATTAATAGAAAAGTATTTGTTAATTTTATTTTGAATGATCTATGTTGTTCACATTTAAAAATAAACTCGTAATAAAATTTGATCTTAAAGGCAATGTATAATAATTTTAAATATTTTATTTAAAACAAGGTGTGTCTCTTTCTGGGGCATGCAAAATCACATAGATGCGTCTCTCTCTTTTTTTCACGCACTTAATTAAAAAACGCGGTTCCTAATCAGTCAAAAAAATTACAGATATCTTTGTAAATGAATAAAGAATGTATACTAAATTTTTTGTCAAATTCACTTTAAAGTCATCTACTCACAAGGGAACCTTTTCAAGTCAAAAATTCGTAACGAGTTAAACCTTTGTATATAGTTAGAGGAGGTCAAGATAAGTAAGAAAAAATTTATCTTAACTGCGGTAAAATAATTTGAGGGGGTGAAACACCCCTATTAAATTGTACAAAATAATCATAGGGGTGTTTCACTCCCTTAAACCGTTTTACCTCAGCTGTGATAATTTTTTTCTTACTTACCTTGACCTCCTCTAACTATATACAAAGTTGTCAGATCTGCATTTTGAGACAACATCATATTTTTCACTGGTTTTTGATCTGTGAAGACTACAATGTCTTACAAAGACCTAAAAAAATCTACAAAGATCTCTAAAGATCGTTGTAGATCGTGATAGAGATTAAAACTTTGAAAATTCATTAATTTTCAACATTACAATGATCTTCAGAGATCTTTGAAGATCGTTATAAATCTTTGTAGATCAATTTAGATCTTTGTAGACCGTTGTAGATCTTTGCATGTCGCCACAGATCAAAAAACAGTGAAAAATATAATGTCTCAAAATGCAGATCTGTTCAGATCTGAGTAGATCTCTGCAGATCTACAATTTTTTCCTGGGATGTCATGTCTTGAAATTATAGATTTCTCATAAAGCATGTTAATTTGTTTATTAATTATCTCTTAGGTGGCTATTACACTATCAAAGAAATGTGATAAAATTTATTTGATCAAAGAAATATGACAGTGTAATACGTCAACTTTTATAATATTTACGTAATATTTACCTTCATAATATTTCTTTTATCATAGATAATGACAGTTTCTTATGTTTGATCAAAGTTTTTTGACGGATAAATCAAAATGGCGACTGAAAAGTGTTCGTGGACGGTTTCGGCTACGAAATTACTTATAATTTAATATATGATCAAATCTTTGTCAATATTTCTCCTAATGATCATGAAATTTTGCAATGATTTTTTTTAAATATTAATCATGTCTTGTTATTTTCAAAGTTTCATCGAAATTATTTCTCTCTGGTGTCAACCTTCTGAAATAAAACTTAATTGATAATATTTAAGTCATAAATAATAACATTTATTAAGTCTGTATTTAAAGTTTAGTACGTTAACCACAAATATCGCATCTGAGTCTCTGAAAAAGAAAATATATAATTAAGAGAATTTTTTCTTAACCGCAAAATGCAGAGATGCATAATAATTTCGTATTTCTTTTGCTCGTGGGTGTACATTTATAATAGTCCTTTTATATTCGTATACTTTTGTTTAAATTGCTTCCATTATTCTTTGTAATTACGTCTCTTTTACTGCAGCAAACTTTATTGCCCTTTAGAGTAATTTAACTTTTCACTTATTTACTGATAAGGTTACGAATTTTTTTTTATTGTTTTTTATTTTTTACTATGTGTTACATATTATATAATACTAGCTGCCCCGGCAAACGTTGTTTTGCCAAAAGATAATTTGCATGCTCTTTCTTTCTCATTGTTATGGTGTTAAATTTATTAGGGTTATTTTGTGTATTTTGACTATTTTGAGTATTTCGACCGATGTTTAAACGTCGTTGTATATATATTTATGTATAATTTCACTATATTTTAAGAAAATAAACTGTATCGTAGGTTATGTTAAAAATACGTGTCCCACGTACCGAATAGATAAAATAAAATAATAAAATTACGTAGTATACCTGTTTAAATTGAAAACAATTGAATTTAAGAAATACAACTAAACATAAAAACTTTTAAACGTCAAAATACTAGAAAATATTTTATTTTAAAGTCGTCTTTTGTTTTTATGATGTCACTGTTATTTATATAAAAACATAGTAGCCATTGAACGGTTTTTCTCATTTTCGTAAATATCTCGACCCCCCAGTCACCTACCGGGTTCAAAAAAATCTATAAACCTTCCCGAGCACCAAACAAATATATGGTGTGAATATGGATTCGATACGTCCAGTGGTTTAGGCCTGATGATCCGTGGTACATACATACGCACCAAGAGTTTTATATATTAAGATAAGATAAATGCATTTTTCTAAACTACAGAACATTTTTCATTTTTTTTCAATAATAATTAAAAATAATTATTTTGTGTTACACCAACACGGACAAAAAATAATGCACTATCCTGAAGTATTTGTTATATACATAGGCGCCGATTCTGAGTAAGAGGGCGTGAATCCATTGGGGATTTTTGATTATTTAGTAGTTTATGAGAAATGGTTTTTAAAAGTTTTAAAAAATTTGGAGAAAAATAGTCATTTTTGACCTGGTAGCAAAAATTATTATATGTAACAGTTAGTTTTGATTTTAATTCGTATACTATACTACAAATATATATTGATCTGGGCTAGTTTTAATATTATCTTATATTTAAGCTGATATTTCTATTGAAATTCGATGCATGAAATTTTATTGAAAAATGTTGTGTTTCAGATTTAATTAAAAGTGCGTTTATTATATAGAAAATGATGTGAAAAGTTGAACTTTTCAAACCGCAGGTCTGTATCTCAAACCGTTCTCGAGATATGGCCTCTGAAAGTATTAGAATTTTCAAAATTTTGGAGAAAAATGGCTGTAACTTTTGAACGTGCAGTCGGATTTGATTTTTGTTGACATAATTGGAATCAGCGTGTATAAATCTATATAATGACATGTAGAATACTTTGAAATTGAACAAAAAAAAATTGCGAAAAATCGAGAAAAAAATGTCGATTTTCGACCTAAATTTTTTTGTCGAATTTTCAACTATTATACATGTCATTATATAGATTTTGACACGCTGATTCCAAATCTGTCAACAAAAATCAAATCCGTCCACACGTTCAAAAGTTACAGCCATTTTTCTCCAAAATTTTGAAAAATCTAAAACTTTGAGAGGCTATATCTCGAGAACGGTTTGAGATACAGACCTGCGGTTTGAAAATTTCAACTTTAAACGTCATTTTCTATACAAAAAACATACTAAAATTTTAAAAAATTTCGTAAAATTTCATACTTCAAATTTCATCTTTTCATAAAAATATTAATTTAAAAATAAGAAAATAAGAAAGAACATCTTAATTTACTGTATAAATAATAATTTTCATTCCTTTTTTGAAAAAAAATTTATTAACTTTCACGTTAACGCCTTTTAATGAAATCTAAAATTAAAAATATATAAGTATATAGTAAAATTTCGTGCATCAAATTTCAGTTTGCAATAAAAATAAAGATACAAAATATGAAAGAAATCATAGTTTTTTTTTATATATGTTACCGGCAAAGTATATAATTCAGGCATGCTATAGATTTCCTAGGAATTCTATTCAATGTCTAACAATTTCAGGCAAAGTGTGAAATAATTGTTTAATATAAATTTATTACAACTTTGCCTAGGCATTCTTTAGAATACCTAGGAATTCTATACATTGCCGGTAACATATACACAAAAACAATAATGTTTTAAATTAATTTTCTCAGTGGAAAAAATCGAAACTACAAAAATTTTACTTGGTTTAAAACCCTTTCTTTAAAGTAATTTCAAGCTTTGTATACAGTATCGTTTTTTTAACAGTCCACCCGTTTAAAAATTAAAATAAACATTACCGTTCTAAAACCACTATCCATTACTAGCAAAATTGCACATTTTACAAAAATACCTTTGGGATAGTGTTATACATACTATCTATTAGTTAGAAACCAATGTAAAGTCTTCCATAACGATTTGACGGCTGTAAAGTTGTGTTGTGCATATTATGGCCTGACCACATTGTTCCAGGAGAATTATATGTGAAATCATATTACAAATACGGTGGTTTCTCAACCCTTCAATGATTAATTAGTTAATTAAATTGTGTTTAGTTTCAAAGGAAAATGCACCATCTGTTCTAACTATATAAGATACTATATTGCCTATACAATGTAACAAAATGTTCTACTAACAGGATTGAAATGGGATTTCGGTGTTATGTAAACAAAAATTTTTAAATTTAATTTATAAAATTAAAATTGATATTTGTTTTACTCATTTTTAGTACAGTAATAGTATATTGTGTAGCAAGGGTTGGAACAAGACGATTTCTGACGAGGGCGAGAGTTGACTGCCCGAGCGAAGCGAGGGCTGTCATCGCCATGGTCTGAAATCGTCTTTGTTTCATCCCGTGCCACACACGCTATTTTTCATATCACATGCATTGAAACAACGAGTTTTGATTTCTGTGGCCAGTCGAAGTAAGACTATTTCAGACAAATAGCGCAGTAATATCTTATACTATTTTAATAATAGAATAATTCAGAAATAAGATCCGCTTTTGTTTATTACAAATGCGATTCTGACAGACTTGAAATAAATAATAAATAAATGAATGTACCGGGCAGAAACAACGTTGTTTCTTTGGTTCTGCTCGGTACAATCGCATTGGTCTGAAATTGTCTTGTTTCGACTGTCAAAACAGGGTTCAAAACTAGTTGCTTCTATGCATGTGATATGAAAAAATAGTTAAAAAATTCCTACAAAACACAAAAATTCATTCATCAACGAAATTTGGTACATTCGTAGTTTTATACATAAACTTTAAGAAACCGTTGAGCGTAGTCGATTATAGGGTGCAGGGGTAGTTTGGTAGGGGGTGAAAGGGGTGAAAATGTGTTCTTTCATAAATAACATAAAGATGGCTTATTTGATTGAAAAAATATTTCAGATGATTTTTGTAGCTCCGTCTTAGATTTGTTTTTTTTTTTATTTTCTTCCAATACAATAAAAATTGATACGGCCGTTAATATAATAATATAATTGAATATAATATATTCAATGCAGATTTTGTCACAATGTAGTTGAAATAGAAATAGTTATAAATAAAAACAGAATATTTATATATTATTAATAGGTGAAGATGGAAATTTTGACATAGTTTATTTTTGTATTTATTTTAAAAGGAGATGAATGAAACTTATATCAATCGAAAGATACTGTGCCATAGATGTGCACAAAATAAAAATCATGTTTGTATGTTGCCGTTAAGGCCGGTAAAATAATATTAATAATTTTTGTAATTATTATACTATATTTATATATTATATATCTATATATTATAGACTACAAAAGACAAACTAATATTTTATAATGCGCATTGGATCCAGCGATACCCGGAGAAATAAATTTAATCTGTAACAAATCTACTAAACATTGTTTTTGATTATTTATTTATTTATTTATTTCCGACTTCATTAAATTTACACAATATATCTACAAATTATAAACATAAAACTTTCACGTGAAACACACTGTACGTTAGTGAAAACCGGAATAAAATCCGTTCAGTAATTACTGAAAAAATCGTGCACAGTCAGAATTTTCTAGAATTTTAAAAAATAATTAAAAAAAAAATTATTTATCAAAACTTCGCCCAGATTTCACTTTTAACAACCAATTTGCTTTTGTATATTTCTGTCATGTAACGCATGAAAGTAGCTTACTATTCGTAAAAAAAAAATGAGTACCTCTAATTAATTACAGTATAAAGAAGAATTAAAATAGATCATACTAATATTATTAAAGAGTGTCTGTCTGTCTGTTTAGTACCTTTTCCCGTCTAAACAGCTGAACCGATCTTGATGAAATTTGGCAGGGAGATAGCTTGCATCCTGAGGAAAGAGATTATATCCTGAAAATTGTACCCAAAAAAATGTATTAAATAAAATAAAAGCTTGTAAAAATAGGTATTTTTACGAGTGAACTATTTTATCGACTATAACAGAAATCTGCTTTACCTGCATAATCTTCTTCTTGTTCTTCTTCTCTATGAGTGACAGTTCCTACCTAAATTTATAGATTCATATAATCAAAATTTTATAATATTACAAAATAATAATTATTAAGATATTTATTATAATTACAACATAATTTAAACACGAAACACTAATAACGGTTTTTGTGGTGTAGATTGAAACAATAATAGTTATGTTCTGGAATGATTAATATCTCCCCCACCTGTGCCCAGGGCTAGGTCGTCCAGAGACCTTGGAAATCACTTTCAACAGACACGTCGCTTTTATACAAATCACTCTTGCCGGGAATCTGATCGAGATTGCGACAAAAAATTGTGCAGCTATAGTCTGTTTCATTTAAATTGGTGATTTGACGGTATGAATCGTGTATTGTACCGTCAAATCACCCGGCAACTACTGCAAATTTAAATGAAACAGACTATAGATTTGTACAATTTACTCGTAATTATCTTTTTATACAAACATGATTTTTTTTCTGTGATTTCCTGCGATTCTTCTATAGTGAAACTTCGTTAATTCGATTAAGAAACTATGTAACATACTTAAGGGAAAAAAAGATTTGGTTTCGAAAAATGTTGTTTTTAATTTATATTCAAAACATATGTAGGTACATTTAATGGAATATTTTACTTTGTTAATTATTAAAAGTAAAAATTTGAAAATTGAAATAGACAGAACGGTATATAAAAGTAACATGTACTAATTTGCTGTAATGGCAGAGCTAGTTTTTCATTATTTTGAATAAATTACACGTGAATATATTAGTTTTATAATTTTTATAGTATTTAAAAGTGTTGAAGTTTCGAATTATTAGTTTTTAAAATGTCTCTATTTAGCCAATTGTGTAGAATTTCAATAAATAGAGCACTTTCAGCAAGTTCTCTCAATTATCGTGTGTTAAAAACTCTATTTTTAATATCCTATTACTCAAAAACCATACGTCAATATTTTAAATAAAAATTAGTAAAATATTTGAGTTATCCATAAATAACATATTAAAATTTTAGACTTTTATCTATACATTGCTCTAATGATCGAATAACCTTAAGAAAATGTTATATTACTTTTTAACTACCTACAACATAACTATACAAAAGCCTATACCTTGAAAATAGTACGTCTTATTGAAAAATGTATAGAAAATAAATTATAGATAATAATATTCTCTACAATTTTTATTTCAAGCATTTTTTTCTATAACACCCCCTTTAAAAAAGAATTACAATATATTAATGCTTTTCAAAAATAGGAGGTGCACATATCAACAGATAATGATTTTACTCGATTCATATATGTATAAGATAAAATTTTTAGATACTCTGGTATATTCCAAAGTCTTAAAAAATGCAATTAAATTAATTGTAATGATTTTGCAAATTTTAACATCTAAAACCACCGCATCGAAATATTTAATTCATTTCAATATATATTTTGTCTAAAACTATTTTCCTAATAAAAAATTAATTAGTTTGAATCAGAGCATTTGAATTTATTTATAACATTTATTCTCCGAATTAGAAATCAATGAATTAATTTTTGTTTAAAAATGACTAACAAAAGAATTTTCTAGTTAAGAAATAGGTGTGATAAATGTTTAACATTCAAAACATATCTTGTATAAAATTTGTAATTTTAATTGAGGTGGACTAATAACCTAATTTTAAGACTTTTGATTATTTTTACATTTAAAAAATTAACACGTATTCGAAGCCCATACTTTTTGGATACTTCCGTAGTGAAACTTAAAGGAATTTTCAATTCTAGTTCAAGGATGGATTTTAAATATATTTTTTATATGCGTTAAAAATTATTTTAAAATATTTATTATTTATAAAGTTTATCTATAGATTTTGATTTTTTGTATAATACCAATTTTACTAGAAATTTAAATATTTTAAAGTCAGTTTATGATCCTAGATATCGTTTAGGCTTAGTTATATATTTTTAACTTGAAAAAACGAGAAGTTATTTTGACATAATAATTAATTTTTTTTTTCAAAAATAAATGTCACAGGATAATTGTTCCTTCAGTAACATAGTTCATAGTTAGTGGGTTCAGTATCAAACATCATGAAAAGTATATTAACCTAATATACCTATTTCATGTACAATTTTTTGTCTATGATTATCTGTTTGTTACCTTTTCACGGCTAAACCGATCTTTATGAAATTTGGCAGGGAGATAGCTAACATCCTGAGGATTTTTTTTATTAAAATATTTTATAAAATACAAATTCCAACGCGGATGTAGTTAGTATCCTTAATAAATTTGTGACAAAAAAATGAAAAAATAATTATTTTTATATTATAATATTAGGTACTAGTAAGTATGATCGAAATTCGACCAATATTTTACCTGCCTTAAAGGCAACATACACACATGATTTTTTAGTGTGCAATGTGTGCATATCTATGGTACAGTACCTTTCAAATGATATAATTTTCATTCCCAAAAAAAAAATTCTATGTTCACCTATTAATTTCTAAATTTTAAAATGTACTTATTAGATTTAAAAAATACTTAAAATCACACCTTCAATAATCTTGTATGCAAATTATTAAGAGCATTTACAAACATCGTGAAATAAATTTATTATTGTCAAGCGAGTAACATTTCCAAGAAAATAAGTGGTCCGCGAGTATGTATATATGTGGAGTGGTATAAGAACGACGACGGCGGCGGCGTGCGATGTGATGTAAGACGGGTGGACAATGTAGGTCTGGGTCAAGACTCTTGGTGGGCGGAGGTGGACAACTGCTGCGGTTATTCGGTCTGGTGCGCCGCGCACCGCGCCCCACCGGGGAAAGTGTATCACGCGGTACACGTATGTATGTGTGTATGTGTGTGTGTAAGTGAAGAAGCGGTTCTCAAACTTTTTTTATATATAATACAATACATTCAACCCATTTTATTATGTATCCATCCGCCCGTCTATCTATTCAACGAAAAATTTGAAATTTAGTAATTATTGCCACGAAATATTAAAAGTTGATTTTTTTAATTCTGGGGGTACATTGGGAAATAGAAAAAAAATCAAGGGATTGTGTATAGCGTCAAATTAAAGACAATTAATGCAAGAATTCAACAATACATATACACATGTCATAGTAAATATGACATGTGAGTGACATATCGTTGTAAAGTAGTGTAAAAAACACGTTCAAATATGCTATAGACAACTTAGTGGCCCATAAGAAAAACTAAAGTTAGGGTCTGTAACTCGAAAACTAAAAGTGATATAAAAATTCTAAATACACCGACCAATTGTACACAAAAAAGTGCTTTGAGAAACCGCAAACAAAAATTATCTACTTTGACAAAAAAGTTATAGCCATTTAAAGAAATTCCAAATTTCCAGATTTTTGGGTATACCGCCTAAACCACATAAAATTATTAATATTTTTTGATATTGTAATACTCATCCCTTTCCTACAAATAATTAATCTCATTTAACCACATCTGTATCTCTTACCGTTTAGAATATTTTGGACACCCTGTATGTATGTTTTTATTATTATTATTTTCTTAAACAACAAATTCGAAAATTGCTGTCCCCCATCCTGAGATTTTAGAGAAAAAAAATTACGATAAAAAATATTTTTTACGATGTAAGGAACAACTTTTGTTCTTACACATTTTTCAAAATTTTCTATAATTTAAGTGTGGGGGCAGATTTCACAGAACACTAACTGCCCAAGTATAGCTTGCACTTATCTTATTTATTTTTTTAGTATTGATATAACCATCTGAAACATTAATTAATTTAAAAACATGATTCTTCCATTAAACATTTTATACATCTCCTTATTAGAACATCAAAACCATTTACTGCCAATGATCCATATAGAACTGAATACTTTTCAAATACCAATAAAACAACGTGCATAAAGCGTTAAATACAGTATTCACCGATTATAACGACATCGGTTAATACGACGTATCGGTTTTAACAACTCAAAATAAAAATCCAACTGAATCTCATATAATTGCATTTTTACCGGTTATTACGACTATCCGCTTTTTACGACCAATATGACCTGTCCCTTCGATGTCGTTATAGCTGGTTTCTACTGTATATTTATCTAACTTCGCAGACAAGTATATAAAGGAGAAAGGAAGTAAACTAGCCAGACAACGCTCTCTGGGTGGCCAACCATACTCTTACTGTTAACAAACTACTCATAATACATTAGTACGTCGTAGTATACAGTTTTAGTACCGCTGATATGTGTCACCTGGGGATCGTATATTGCGTCACAATAAGTAACACACCTCATATATACATAATATAAGAGTTCTAATTTGAATTGTGGGGGTTGCTGACATTATATAATTTTTTAACTGACTAAAAAAAAGTGGAGGTTTCTTAATTCGACTGTGCATTTTTTTTATGTATGTTCGGGTATAACTCTAATAATTTTTTTGATGATTTTGAAAGAATATATTCCTGAGGTGGTCCCATGTAAATTTCATTAAAATCCGACCATGGGGGACAACATAAAAAAACAACTTTTTTTGATTTTTTTTAACAAAATTAAAATAATTATTAAATATACTTATGGGGTCGAATAAGAAAATTGTAATCTATATCTATAAAAGAGTTTGTCCTTAACCACTCACTCACTCATATATCAACGTATAGCCCAAACCCTTGGAACTAGAAACGTGAAATTTCGTAGGTGCCTTTCTTTTATGATGTAAGCACCCACTAAGAAAGGATTTTTCGAAATTCAACCCCTACGGGATTAAAACAAAGTGTCAAAGTTTATATAAATAATATTTTTTTTGTTCGCATTTAATTGAAATTTATAGAACATACTCTTCAATATAAATAATGAAACAATTATTTCAGCATTTCCCAAAATTAGGGGGGTGAAAAATTTGTAAAATATTTTTTTTTGTATTCACCGAATGAAACATGGCACAAGTAGGTACTCTACAAGACAAATATCAGTTACGAAAATTCAATCCCTATGGGAATGGGGGGAGGGGAGTAAAATTTTGATATCAAAGTAAATTCGGACAAATTAATATTCAATTAAATATTAAAGTTCGATATTCAAGCCCTAATAGCATTGGACGGAGACGAGGATAGATTTAGATATGTTTATCTGCATACCTGCTTTACTTATAAAGGTAAATTCGGGCAAAATAGTCATCTATTAAAATAAAAATTTAGATATTCAACCCCTAATGGCGGGGGTAGACAGAGTCTGTGTTTTTGATATGTTTATCTGCATAGCTGCTTACGTTATAATGGTGGAGTCAGGCAAAATAATCTGCAATTAAAAAATTCGATATTCAACCTCGAATAGCGAGGGTAGACAGGCGGTTAGTTTTTACAATTTTTAACTAAGATCCGAGATATTTACGTTTTTTATAGGTAATGAATAAAAATTAATATAAAAAAATGTAATATGTCATTCCCTATCACGTATGGAGGGTTCTAATTAGTTTCGAAGTTTCCGCGAGCGAAGCCGCGGGATTCCGCTAGTTATAAATATAAAGTTTGATTTTTTTTTTTGTTTCTTTATTCCTTGTGTAAGAAATATAATTTAAACATTTTACTTTAAAGTAAAATGTAATAACAAGACATATAAATTATTTTTTGAAACATGTACATATGACAAAATATAATATGTCATACATGTATAACTTCTTTCTTTCTGTATATCAATTTTCAGTTCATAAAAAATGTAAAATACTCAACAAAAAATAAATTCTCAAAATGAAAACAAAATGTGGAGTCATGTTATTTGAAACGATCAACTGAATTACTTCAAAGAAAAATATTTTAAAGAAAATATAAGCGTTAAAAAAATTACATCTACAGAAAAATATTTTTCTTTTTTTTTTCTTTCAAGTTTTCAATATCATTCCAGACTTAATTGTCTATAAATAACAAGTTATTAAGTAAAACACAATTCTTCCAATTATGAAATTACATTTCTTTTTTGTTTACTCTTTTAACGAGCTGTAGAATTTTCAAACATTTGTATTTTTCTTACCTTTTTTATTTAATTGATAACTCATTTTTATTTAATATTTCTTAATGAATTAATAGTTTATTAAAAAATGTAATATCTTAATTAACTTTTATATTATATAATGTTTTATTATAGATAATAACAATGAAGGAATAAAATTAATTATATAATTAATAGTATTATTAATTAAATATGGGAATTTTTATAAAAATGCAAAATCACACAAATTCTCGCAAATATTTAAAGAGTGACGTTTTTTTAGGTTTTTTATCTAAATTTTTTAAATAAAAAACAGGCAAAAACGGAAAAGTCAGGGAAATTTGTTCCAGAGAAATACTGGTCACCTGTAAAATATTGCTGATTTAAAAATATGATACCTAGTTTAACTGGTCCAATTTTATTTTTCTGTTACCTAATTTACTGTAATCATTAAATTTGTTCTTTTGGGAATAAGGGGGGGGGGGGGTGAACCACAGTTTAAATATTTTCGTATACAGACAATAATATAATTTTTTTTAGAATTCATACGAAATTTTTGATAAAAAAAACAATGCTATTTACCAGTATACCATATATCATTTTTTTTAACAATACTATCATAGAAGTATGTGAAGAACATTATTGAGATTTTTCTCAACAAAAATATGAATTTTGAACAATGGACCTAGATACGTGATAAATAGTATATCTCTTCTAAAATTTCCTACATTTTTGAATAGCAATTCGATTCATAAGTACGCTATATATCATAAAATAAAATTGTATCACAACAGCTTTATTCTTTTATGAATGGAAAACCAAAAATTAAATCACCAATATTGCTTCACATTAAAACGCAAAAAAACATTGAGTAAAGTCGGTATATAGGGACCAGGTGGGAAATATAGACACCTCCTTTTGTTGTTCCATTTTACATTTTATAAAGACAACATTAAAGTGTATCTAATAATAAGCGTATACCTTTAAATAACTGCGTCAGTTGACATGAAATAAATAGAGTAAAGTTGGTTTATAGGGACCATGCGGGTAATATGGACACCTCCTTTTGTTGCTTCATTTTAAATTTTATAAAGACAAAATTAATATGTTTCTAAGCTTATACTTCTAAATAACTGCGTCAGTTGACATGACAGTGTTTGGAATACCGGTATTTCATTGAGGGCAACTTAATGAAATTTGTCATTTTTGATTATTTATGTTTAGGTTATATTGCTGTATAAAAATGTAGGTATAAGGGTTGTCCGTATGAACAGTGCTTTTAATTCAAGTAATAATTATTACCTCGGCGATAACAATTTTTTTAAATACATGTGGTTGCGGGTATTATGGACTATAGGGTATTATACGGCTATAAAGTGTAATAATTAACCAGAATCGTGGTGAGGCAAATAGTATTAAAAAGTTTTTTAGTCATCCAGTACTTCACAACTATTCAACTCCGCAAAAATCATTTTTTAGTACAAATCTTCATGATGGTTTCCACTAAATGGGGTGCCTATTACAGATAATCTGCCCGCGTACTCTTTGCTACGCCACTGCTATTTTTTACAGTGACAACATATTAGTTTGTAATGCGATGTTTACACCGAAAAAAACAAAACAGAAACATCGTGTCTTTAAAATACTTCGTATTTCAAAATGTAAAGGGTTTATTGCTTTTTTGTCAAAAAAACACTGTGTTTCTGTTTTGTTTCCTCGGTGTAAACACCGTATAATAAATACAACAAAATAAATATAAAAAACAAATCTTTTAACCAATACAATCCTGTATTATGCTAATAAGCGTGTAATATGGACCACTTTTTTAAGAGGCTGATTTTCGATTGTTTATTTTTTTTTTGTCTACTCGATCTCGTTAAAAGATTAAATTCTCTGTCTAATGAAATGATAAGTGCTGATTTTAAATAATACTATCATAGTTTTCTTACCTAAAACATGAATGGTGTTCCATATATACCGACTTTACTCTAAATGTATGGTTTCGAATAATAAAGTGTACCTACTGTTATCGATGCAGTTATTCACGTAATTGTGAACAGTTTATTATGCAATAATTCAGTTAATGTTTGTATTAATCACACAGAAACTGAAATAATAATAAAAAAAAACACCGAATCGGGGTAAAAATCACCCATTGTTTAAAAAACGTGTGCATGTAAACTGCAATGTTGTATTATCGATTGAAAGAAATGGAGCGGTGACGCCCTCTTTTGTCAGTTGTTTGAACTAAAAACAAAAAATTATTAAACAACTTTTACTTTCGTCATTTGTTTTCATATCGTTCGGACATCTCCACGTTTTGTTACTTTATTTGTTTTTTAATTCATGTATTCAAATATATCAATGCATTTTTTATTGGCTTATTTGTTTTATGGAGTTCCAGTTGAAATAATTATTTATTTATTATGTTGTTTAGAAATTTAGACAAAAAATTTAAACAACGACATCTGTTATCAAATTGATATACTACTTTTAATAAGGTTTATATCCTAGATATATGTATCATATATATCGCACCTCCGCAAAAAAGTGTCATAACTCAAAAAATATACTTTCAAGGAAATAGGAATAAATGAAATTTTAACAATTTAGGTAAATCAAAATTGTAAAGGTAGTATAGGAAAAGAACTGATACACAATACTTAATTTAAATATTTCAATATTCCTGTTATGTTTGAAAAATAGTAACTTTTATAATGAAATAGAGTATAGTGATTAAGTAGGTATTTAAACAAATTAAAAATGTGACATTTTTTAGAATATACTAGTTTTGACGGTAGGTACACGAAGTACATTAATGACAATTTTTAGTAGAAAATAGTCATTTGAAATCATTCTGCATATTTATCTCAAATATGACATTAAAAATGATTATTGTTTGATCTAATTTTTTTTTCTTTTTTTACAGGTAAGTTTCCAATGCTTTCTTCTCTATGAAAAATTTCTGTAAATGTAAGTATTATATTTATGTATAATAACACCTAATTTTCCGGAAAACGGGAACTGTAATAAGTTTATTTCCGGTTATAATAAATTATTGTATGACATATAAAAAAATGTTAAAATAAGTTTAATTGGATTGGGCTACAGATTCTTGTGTAACTTTAGGAACATAATAATGTCTTTTCGTCATTCAAAATTTGATTCTGATTTTTTTAATGAATTATAAAAAAACTAGCTCATTGAACCCGGTGTTACCCGGGATAATATCCACAAATTTTACACCTAAAAGTAAATAATAGAATTCTTGATTCAAAGGTTACTATGTTTTTATATAAATAACATTTGTATGCCCTGTGATATCATGGAAACAAAACACGACTTGATCAATAATTTTTTTAGTATTTTGATATTAAATCTTACGTTTTCATAAAATATTAATAGCTATAAACATGCACTGAAAAATTGTCTACTATTAGTGAAAACCGCATTAAAATCGGTTCAGTAGTTTTCGATGTAACATATCGTAAAAAAATATAACTTCATTTTTTTTTTTAATTAATTAATTGCAATACAAAAATCAAGTGTCCTATTTTTATTTAAACTAAATAAGCAATGATTTTAAAACACTTTTCTCAGTTCGATCTGGTAGAATTGATAATATAATTACGTCATATCCATTAATCACTTGTTACCTGAATTATGCGTGATTTATACTCAGAATGATTAATTATATCGCTGACATAACATCCTTTATGTGTGGACGCATATACATATACAATATATTTCAGCAAATAATAGCTAGTTGTACTATTTGAATGGTATTCTATGTTGATGTGCTAAATTGTTGTACGTGAGTGCATGTAAGAGACAATTTAACATTTGAAAGTGCTGAAAATAATTGTTTTGAGTCATGTATTGATCTTAGTTTTTATTAAAAATTAAGTTCAAATATTTTTAAGGTAAAAAAATATGTAAAAAGTTATTTTTTATTTAAAAAATTTATCAAAATGTTACCGCGCAACCCACTTAATGGATACAACTCAAAAAATACCATTGCCAATCGATTCGTGAATCAATCCCGAGTCCAACGAGGTACATGAAGCCATATATGAAAAATTTTAATGGAAGGGGGGGGGTCATGACAGGAAAAATTCCTAAAATGGACTAAACTAGAACCACAGACCTACAATTCAGCGAAAACTCAAGGTCTCTAGGTGGCCAGGGGGCCGAGATTTCGCTATCGAAGACAGACGGACGGATGGACAATCGTTCTTTTACCCAAAAATTATTTGTTTTAAAACTAAATTCGTAAATATCTCGACTCCAGAGCCATCTATCGAATCATTTTTATTTTGTAAAAATATTTCTTTCTACGTAACTAACATATATTCTAAATATGAACCAAATCGGTTCATAACTACAATCTCGACCCCAATGTCACCTAGCGGATCAAAAAAAATAAAAAAATAAACTTAACGTTGCATCAAATAAACATATAGTGTGAATATGGTTTCGATACATCCAGTGGTTTAGTTGTGATGACGTGATATACTTACGCATGAACATTTTTTTTACCTATAAATTAAAATGTACTAATTATTAGTATCACGTCGTATTTTGAAAAATTTAAAATTTTAATTTTAATTGAAAAATATTGATTTTAAATAATGTGTATTTTAAATATTAAAAGAGCTGTTAATTGTGTCATGAATATTTAATAAAAATTGAATTATTAACTTGTTTATATTATAAACATAAAATAATTATAGATAAATACATACCTTTATTTTTATTTGAAACAGCGGATGTATGCGCTAGAAATATTGAAAAATATTGTGTAAATATTGAGAAAAAAAAACTATGAAAATAAGCGCAGAGGAAATCTGTTATATATGCATTGAGAAATATTCAACAAATAGAATATTAAAGATGTCTTCAATGTTTTCAATTTGCATGATTTTATAGAGAACTGCATATTTGTTTAAATAGATTCTGATTTGTTTTCACTATTTTTATTTTTTACTCCCCATACTGCATCAACTTAATATACAGTGTATTCTAATAGGAAAATTAACATATGACGAATTAGAAGTGTTGTAGTGGCCTTTGGTCAAATTTAATGATATCCCATTGGTGCATTTTGAAATACCGCGACAAAATTTGATAAAATAGTCACTAGTGTTTTGTTTTCACGTTCATAATAACAGTGGATTAATATTTTTTGACATATAAAATTGAAAACAAAATACTAATGACTATTTTATTAAATTTTGGGCTGGCATTTCAAAATGCACCAATGACACATTTAAATTTGACCAAAGCCTACTTACTAGAACACTTCTAATTCTCCCCATGCTTTTCCTATGGCTAAATCATCTTGGAATACACTGTATGATTTATTGCAATAAAAGCGAATTATATATTAAAGGAAATTAAGAAAAAAAGTGTACATATAAAAATAAATAGAAAATTTATTATGAACTATTTACATTAACTGTTAAAAAAAACAATTGCGAGTCGGTTTAATGATGATATCCATAAGCTGGGGCAGCATAATGGGCAACTGGGGCGGCATAATGTCCAGCATGGGCATAAGCTGGAGCGGCATGAGCGTAAGCTGGAGCGGCATGAGCGTAAGCTGGAGCGGCATAGTGTACTGGAGCGGCTACTTTGGCAACCACTGGAGCGGCATGGATAGCTTTAACATGGAGTGGTTCACGGTGTACGACGGCATTGAAACCATTGTGTGGGTCAGCTGTGTATTCAACAGTACGACGGAGACCATCAGCATCGGTCAAGCTGTAGCTACCATGGACAACATCTCCATCACGGGATTCGTGTTGGTTCTTGGAATCTCCGGTAAGAGCGTCTTGGACATCGTAAGAGAAGCTGTATTGTGGATGTGGGTCGTATTCTTCAGCGACGGCTACTTTAGCTACAGCTGGTACGGCAACTTTAGCGTAAGCTGGAGCGGCGGCGTAGTGAGCTACAGCTGGGGCAGCATAAGCAGCGTGTCCGTAAGCGGCATGGCCGTAAGCTGGAGCAGAGTATGCAGCGTAACCGGGTTGGGCGATGATCCCGGCTTGGGCTACCGCTACGAAAGCGGCCAAGATAACAAACTGAAATTTACAAAAAAAAATGATTAATTTTTATTAACTCGAACTTATTTCATTAACACATTTTATTAACACTATAGCGCCACACGACAACACTTATAAATGTATATGATTTATTCACCTTAAATGCCATTGTATATGTTTTTCACTTGTTACACGATGTATGAATGGTGCCTGTATCAAAGTCGGGCGTACTTTTATACTATTTAGTTTCACAATAACCCCGGTTCGTTTTAATTAAGATACATGCTATACAATGCCGTACATTCCCTTGTCTTGTTATGCAACTATTATTACAGTTATAGTACAGTACACGTGGTAGGGCATGCACGTGCAAATGTTTGTTACTTTCGAATGGATTCGTGTACATGTATGTTGATGTCGATTGTAATATATTCAATATTTTTTGATTTCCATATAGTAAAGTACGCAGATTTGAACATGGTCGAGGTTATATGGTTAAAAAAATGTATTGTACAGTAGAAATCAGATATAACGATTTCGAAGGGATAGGTCATATTGGTCGTAAAAAGCGGATAGTCGTCATATCTGGTCAAAATGCAATAATATAGGATTCAGTTGGACTTTATTTTGAGTCGTTAAAACCGATACGTCGTATTAATCGATGTCGTTATAACCGATTCTACTGTTTTTTATTTAAAAAAAAATAAAATTGGGATAAAGTTAACTTTTTATATTTTTTTAAAATAGTATTAATTTTATACAAAAAAATAGTTAGAAATTTTGCAGACCGGATAAAATCAGTCGATGTGCCACATCCTGCCCACGGGCCATAGGTTAACGATCTCTTTGTTTATAATAATCATATAAGAAATAATTTAACTTTACAGATAGACTCACAATATTTAAATAAAATGTATAATTTTTTATATGAATTTTTAATTATATTAAAATATGCACTGATATTTAATTGTACAAATTAAAGGGTTTAAAAAGTATATTCTAACTCGTTATTAGAATAGAAATACAGTCGATATCGTTTAAAATTTTAACGACTCAAATTATAATTAGGTACCTACACTGAAAAAATTTAATGTTAATTTTTAACATAAAAAACATGTTCACGGGAGGACGAAATTTCATTCTTTGAAAAATTAATCGGTAACGTAGTAATATTTCATACCAACAGTATCAAAAATTACTATACTGTGTATGTTAAAATAATTATAAAACTTAAATAATTATTTTAACAAGGTAATAATAGTCAGATGAAAAAATTTCATTAACATTTTTATTTATTTACGATGCGTAGGAATGGGAAAAAAATGCATAGATTGATGAAAAAAATTTTGATCCTAGAAATTTTTAACACCCGACATGGTAAAATTTAAAAGAACGTCTACTACAATTCAATATACTGTATAGCAGTTTCTATGACGGTGATAGTCCAGATATGAAAAGTAATATAGAAACATAGTAAAATTATTGAGAATATACGTTAAATTTTCATATGCAAGAAATTAAATTAAAGAATAGCGTATATTACTTTTTCAGAGTAAATAAATTTTAATATAGGTACTATGTTAAAATTTACCAGTATGTCATTGTAATTTTTCATTTACATACTTTATTTTAAATTCTACCGACTTTTCTATTAATTTTTTTCAGAAGTTGATTCTGTCCTCAGGTTCGCAATATTTTCTGTTAATTTTTAAAAGAATATTCTCTCCGTATAGCATACATTATGCAAATTATCTTGTTCTTATGAGGGAACTACAAGGTTTCTATAACACCTGAACTTATAAATGTACTGTAAACATTTTCCGTATTGTTTTATTCGGCGTGATATAGTATTTCGTGTATGTACATGATCAAATAAACGTGTTTTCCACTACAGAAGAAAAAGAACTCCTTTCATTTTAATAAAACGAAGTAGTCGACATTTGTATAGGTATTATTAGGTACATATGTTTGTACTGTACAATTATTATGTATTTTGTCTCATGCATTATTAGGTAATAATATGGCATTGTTAGAAATGTTAGAATTAATTAATTAAGTTTTTTTTACCACAGTTCATGGACGTAGTTAGTATTTATATGCAAGTTATTGTTGTTGTTTTTTTTGTAGATCTTTTCTTTTGCATGATTGTGTGGGCTTATTTTCGTGTGTATCTTTTTATGATGCTATTTTAAATAGATAATTTGACCTATTGAGGTGCGGTGGAGAAAAATTATTGTGGGAATAATTATAAAAAAAATATTTTTTTTACTATTTTCATTCAGTGATTTCCAAACTATTATTTTTATGTATGTGACTAAATTTTTTTGATGGAGGCCATGCGAAGATAATTTAGGTTCAATAACAAATATGGTAAAGTAAGGTATTGGCACCAGTTATGGGCACTTTAACCCATTAACGCCCGTCGTACACATTTGTGTACACCTCATTTTATAATTAGTGCTGCTGTCTATGGATATTAATTCACAATATTTCAGTTGGTAGAAGTGCAACAAACAAAATCTGTTAACGTTATTAGTTTCATAAGTGTTTAAACGTGTTTTAATTGTTCTCAATAATTTTTATATGAAAAGAAGTACGTGGTATGCTAATATATTTTATCCAACTAAAGCATGTGATTTCGAATTTTGTTCAAATCATATGAAATAACTTAAGTATACATATAACATGACTTTTAAATGAAAATCTAAATAAAAATGATATCAGAAAAGCAGTCTCACACAAAATAGACATATCTGCCCAATTTACTCGCTTGAGTACACACTGTTATTTTTTTTTTCTAAATATTAAAAAAAAAGTTTGTTTTGTTATTTAGTTAAATATATTGAATATGTACTTAATTTCATTAACCATTTTTTTTTCATGTTTTTTTTGTTTTTTTTGGACGTTAATGGGTTAAGAACTAGGTATACTGTCTACATAGTATACATAACTACAGTGAGAATAATTGTTATAGCAATTTTTTTATACTATAGGTTTAAAAAATACTTTATTTTATAAATTGTGTTAAAACAACAATTAAATTAAAAAAATTTTTTTTGAACCTTCCAGTTTGAGGTCATTTTCAGGTCAAATATTAAAAATTGTGTAGTGCACAAAATATTCTATTTGAGAAATAAATTATATGCTAAAGAAACTAAAAAAAATGTTGCTGTCATCATAATGCAATGTTTTTTGATACTATAGGCTTTAAAATACTTTATTTTAAAATTGAATTGAAACGACTAAATTTAAAAAAAAAATTTTAACCTTCCAGTTTGGGGTCATTTTCAGGTCAAAAATTAAAAATTTTTAAGTACACAAAATATACATTCTATTTGGGAAATAAATTATATGGTAAAGAAACTAAAAAAAGTTGGCTGTCATCATAAAAAACTATAATCACATATTATTCTTTCACAACACAAGAAATAATGTAAAGATTTGGCGTAGTAAACTACTTTTTCGTATTATATCATAAAGGATGTTATATAAAAATGAAACATTTAAGTAATTATTATTAAATTTAAATTACAAATAAAAGACTTTATAAAATTACTGTTATAAATATGTTAATGTACTTTTAAAAAAACAAATATGACCTTTTTAGGTGCAGTATGTTAATTTTTTTTCATGATAGTCACGAAATGATTAGAGATAATAATAGTTTATCTTTGTAGATGTAATACTCTTAAGTATGTGTATATACATTTCTTCATAATTAAATGTTTTAAAACATAATTTTCAAATATAAAACTATTGTCTTCGTTTTGTGATGCTTTATTTACATATGACGGCCTTTATAGGTAAGGTTTGGCATGCAATAAGAACTCAAGGTATTTCTTTTTACGTATTGCATGTATATAATTATTAAAATATTTGTTTGGTTAATAAATATTTAATTGTTCACAAAAATTGTATAAAATAAAAAAAAATTATCAAAACTCACATGTGGGTGTTTCCCCGTTACCCACTTGATGGACACAACTCAAAAAATACCCTTGCCAATCGATTCGTGAATCAATCCCGAGTCCAACGAGATACATGAAGCGATATATGAAAAATTTTGAGGGGGGGGGGTCATGACCGGAATTTGTTTTAAAAGGGTTAAACTAGAACCACAGACCTACCATTTAGCGAAAACCTGAGGTCTCTAGGTGGTCAGAGCGCCGAGATCTCGCGGTTGAAGACAGACGGAAAATCGAGCACATAAGCGCTTCCACTTCGTTGATCCGACAATCGTTGTTATGCTCAAAAATAATTTATTTAAAATTCAAATAAACGGAAAATTGTTGTGCTAAAGATCTCAAATAAAAACTGTTTTTTTTTTTTAATAGAAAATGGTGAATATCTCGAATTCTTTGTGGCAGATTTTAACATGAATTTTTTTAACATCTTTCCTATCAAGAAAAATACACAATATTTTTTTTATATTTATGTTTCTACTATACTTTATTTTGCTAAATTTTTTTACCAATAATTTTCGATGTAACAAATAAATCAAACTGAAAGAAAGAAAAAGAAAAGAAAACAAAAATAATATATTTTTAATTATTTTTTTTTAGTTTATTTTTTAACTTATTTACATTTTAATAAATACTATTTAACAAGGTTTCCTAATGATGGTAAGCGTAAGCTGGGGCGGCATGGGCATAAGCTGGGGCAGCATAAGCAGCGTGTCCGTAAGCTGGGGCAGCATAGTGTACTGGAGCGGCTACTTTGGCAACGACTGGAGCGGCATGGACAGCTTTAACATGGAGTGGTTCACGGTGTACGACGGCATTGAAACCATTGTGTGGGTCAGCTGTGTATTCAACAGTACGACGGAAACCATCAGCATCGGTCAAGCTGTAGCTACCATGGACAACATCACCATCACGGGATTCGTGTTGGTTCTTGGAGTCTCCGGTAAGAGCGTCTTGGATGTCGTATGAGTAGCTGTATTGTGGATGTGGGTCGTATTCTTCAGCGACGGCAACTTTAGCTACGGCTGGTACGGCAACTTTAGCGTAAGCTGGGGCGGCGGCGTAGTGAGCTACAGCTGGGGCAGCATAGGCAGCGTGTCCGTAAGCTGGAGCAGCATAAGCGGCATGGCCGTAAGCTGGGACGATACCAGCACGGGCGACGGCTACGAGAGCGAAAAAAGCGACGAGCTAAAGAGAAAATTTAACAGTTAGAAAACACACTTATAATATTGTCCAAAATACACCTAAATCTCTTTTTACACGGTTTTGATTTAACACGGTCTAGAAAATTTTAAATTTTAATGAAAAATATTTCAGGTCTTTTTTTACACGATTTTTTTCTGGAACGTATCTACCGTGTTAAAACAAAATTAGGTGTAGACACACAAATAATATAAACAAAACACTAAATCAAAAAATATCACAGTTAAACAATCACGTTAAATCGGTATACCTTGAACATGTTGATCAAATGGTTGAACACACTGTAACTGCCAATGCAATGGGACCACTTATATAGCTGGGACTTGCCCCAGATCTGAGACCCTTTCACACGCCCCAGGTCTTTGTGTTATGCAACCCTTCCGTTGGCAGGTGTGGACCTGCGTCTCTCAATATACCAGACCGATCGTAGCCGGCTAGATCTTCGATCTTTTGTTATTTATGCGGTGTACATATGCTACTATGATCTAACTGTGTCTAATTGTTATTTATGTTTTATAATTTTGTTGAAGCTACATGTACATTTTTGTTAATGAAAAAAAAAATATTTTATGTTTTATAATCAAGATTTATTTCATAAGAAATGATAACTCTGGGCTGTCTTCAAACTACGTAATATTATTCGAAAAAATAGATAGATAGCGTTAACCCTTTGAGTCCTGAGCTACTAGGACTCAAAGGGTTAAGAGACGTAACTCTGAAACATGTGACGTAATTCGGGGTATTGTCGATCTATTGTTATTTATGCTGCTATGATCTAACTGTGTCTAATTGTTATTTATGTTTTATAATTTTGTTGAAGCTACATGTACATTTTTATTAATGAAAAAAAAATGTTTTATGTTTTATAATCAAGATTTATTACATAAGAAATGGTAGCCCTGTGCTCTCTTTAAACTGCGTGATATTATTCGAAAAAATAGTTAGATAGTGTTAAGAGACGTAACTCTGAAGCACGTGACGTAATTCGGGGTATAGTAGGAATTGAAAAAGTGTACTTAATTAAATCCAGAAAATGTAAATTCTTTGTGTCATAGGTCAAGGCCATCTATCTACAAATGTAGACTCACAAATTTTAATGATTGCCGGAAACTTGTTTTAAATTTAAAATAAATTGGTTTCTTTTTGGTAAGACAATATCCAAATTTATTTAAGTTTGAAAAGTATTTTAAATTTTCAATTATCGTTGAAGGTCAGCAATAAAACAGCTGTATGATCGAAAACAAATAAAAGTAATTTAAATGTGATTACACTCAAATTGAGATTCAAATTGTTTTATATTTATTTGCAAATTTATCAAAGCAAAATAGACCCCCCCCCCCCCCTTCAAAATTTTTCTTATATGACTTCATGTTCCTATTTATTCATTAAATAATTTATTTCTTATCACGTTTTTTTAATATATTTGAAAAATTAAAATAAAATAAATCATTATTAAACAAACAATTTTAGTAAAAGTTTTCATATTTCGAATTAAATACAAAATGAGTTAAATAAGGCAAATTTAATTAACCAGTATTAAATACAATTTGGTGTATTTAAAAAATACTTCTTATTTAACACGTTATTATAAATTACGTAATGCAGTAAAAGATATATAAGTATGTCTGGAAAAAATATAACAAAAAGCCATTCGTAATGGACCTGTTCTTTCTCACATCATTTATAAAAATGTAATTTATTAGTACAACATATATTATTAATTATAAAATTCTTTTATCTATACAATATGTATTTGAAAGTGTTTAAATTTCTTTTTGGATGTTACTTTTTTATAATACAGTTGTTTGTTTTTATAAATAGATCCATATACGTATAGATATTTACTTTAAGATTTATACTATTGGTATCATAAATTGTCTACCACCTTAAAGGTGATAATCGCTTACAAGAAATTTGAAAATATATAAGACAAACATCATCATTTATCTTTTTCTAGGGTAGAGCTTATACAATTACATCATTTTAAATAAAAATTTATCAAAACCCACTTGGGCACAAATCAAAAAATACCCTTGCCAATCCCGAGTCCAACGAGGTACATGAAGCCATATATGAAAAATTTTGAGGGAGGGGTTCATGACTGTAAAAATTCCTAAAATGGGCTAAACTAGAACCACAGACCTACCATTTAACGAAAACCCGAGGTCTCTAGGTACTCAGGTGGCCGAGATCTCACTGTCGAAGACAGACGGACGGACGGACAGAAAATCGAGCATATAAAAACACAAATTTTATATCAAATTTATTTTAAATTCGGAATATCCAATATTTATTGCCGCAATACAATTTTCAATAGATTACATAATATATTAAACCCAAAAATATGTATGAGTACTATAAACAAATAGTACTTCTTTATCTAGCAAATGAGTTTCGAAATATCTGTCTTTATTTGGTACAAAGAGAAATGATTTAAATATTTTAATAATCAAATAGGAGGAGCCTATAAGTGAATTTCAATAAAAACTGGACGACCACTTATGGAGTTAACTGTACCTATGATCTTTATTGAACACTAGCTGACCCGACAGACGTTGTCCTGTCTTAACTATGAATATTGAATTCGAATTGGTAATACTTCACTATAAAATTAAAATATAAAATTAAAAATTAATAGGGGTTGATCGTAGAAGGGTGAAAATTAAGAGTAATATGAATTTGTTTTATTCTAAGGTCATGACAAAATAAAAATAAAAATCTTGCCAAAAAAATATTAATTAAAGTTTTTAATTATTAAATAAAAAATAGGGGTTGATCGTAGAGGGGTGAAAATTTAGGGTTGTATGTATTTTTGTATGATGTATCATAAAAAAATAAAAACAAAAAATTTTGTCCAAAAAATTAAAAAAAAAAATTTACATTTAGGGGGATGAAAAATAGATGTTGTCCGATTCTCCACCCTAGCCGATATGCACGCTAAGATTCACGAAAATCGGTCGAGCCGTTTCGGAGTAGTTCAATTACGCACACCGTGACACGAGAATTTTATATATTAGATTATTTTGTTCCATTCATAGACGTTATTTCTAAAGAAAGCGAATTAATATTTTATTTTTTACTCAAACCAATCTTTTTCCGAATATGGCCAAAACAACTTAATTATAATTAACATGTTCCCATTCTTCATTTAGCTGTTAAAATATAGTACAAGCTGCTATTTTTAACCTATTGCAATTCATTATTAATTTAAATAAAAGAAACTGTTTTTCTTGAGTACAATGACATAACATTGTGACTAATAAGAAAGTTGTGCTATTGTTTTCTAAATAGGAATAGATTTCAATGAATTCAATATATCATTTTGTAAAAAAACGGTACAGCACAGTCTGACTTACATATATCATTATTATTAATAACTTGATTATATGGGTGTGAGAGAGACACAAATATAACATCTATTGTCTGTTATAAGTGATGAACTAACAATTAATTTAAATTAATGATAAGTTTACCATTATCATATTTTACTCTGGACGGAACATATGGTAAAATGTATTATATATGGTTTACGTGGAATTTAACTATTAAACTAATAAAAGGTGTTAAAGAAAAAAATTTCAGCTTACCAAATCTACTCTTAAATATTAGTTTATGATTATTTTTTGATTTATGAGATTTTTGCTTTGATTGCATATAACTTGCTCAAAAATCGTATAGGAATAAAAAAAAGTAAATTGATGAAAAACGTCTGATCTATAATGACCAAAAAAAATTCTTAAGTCCTGTAGAGCCTCTCAAAATTAATATAAATTAAAAAAAAAAAATTTTTTGGCATTTCAACTTAAAAAAGCGTTATCCTGAAGGATAATAAATGATTCCAAAACTAGAACGTTCAAGCTTTATAACAGTTTTTTTTTAATTTTCTACGACTATTTTTCGCGGAGATATAGCTATTTAAAAATAACTAAAAATATTGAAAATGATATAAATTTTGCATTTTAGTGTATTTTGAACAGTTTCATTTTTTTTTAAATTATTTAATTAATCACATTAATAATTAGTCATTTTACTTACTGAATGGCTTATTTCGATATTATAAGTAATATAAATACAAAAAAAAATGTATCAACTTTTTTTATACTATTATGAATAACTGTTAATTTTTTTGGTGGTAATATATTCTTATAAAATTGCATTAAATTAATTTTCATGGGTTAAATTAAGAATCTGATGACAGCAGTATATTGATTACGTATGTTAAGTATTATAAATCTTAAAAGGGGTGATTTTTAAATTTATATATTAATTACTAATTTCACTTTAAAAAAAATCTTACATTTTCGATGCTCACTTGCTCACAGTTCCAAGAAAATGTATTTATTTAATGATTGAGTAAATTTACGAGGCTCATTACATTTATTAATAATTAACTAATGAAGCAATTGTTTTTACACTTCAGAACATTACAAAATTTATTGTTGAGAATATGAAACAATGTAATATATTTGTAACACATAAATTTTTAACGATCGACTTATTATGTTGTTTTACATATAATTTGTAGAAGTATCGTTTTTTTTTCGTTATAATGTTTGCATACCTAAAGGAATTTAAAAGAATATGAAAAATCAAACGACATTTTATAATTTAACAATTTTTATTGTATCCTAGAATAATTTATTTACATAACATAACTTAATGGTGGTATGCATAAGCTGGTGCAGAATAAGCTACTTTAGCGATGGCTGGGGCGGCGTATCCGTGAGCGTAAGCTGGGGCGGCATATCCGTGAGAGTAAGCTGGGGCAGCATATGCGTGAGCAGCATAAGCTGGGGCAGCATAATGTACTGGAGCGGCTACTTTAGCAACAACTGGAGCAATGGTCTTAACGGCAAGGGGTTCACGGTGTACGACGGCATTGAAACCATTGTGTGGGTCAGCTGTGTATTCAACAGTACGACGGAAACCATCAGCATCATTCAAACTGTAGCTACCATGGACAACATCTCCATCACGGGATTCGTGTTGGTTCTTGGAGTCTCCGGTAAGAGCGTCTTGGATGTCGTATGAGAAGCTGTATTGTGGATGTGGGTCGTATTCTTCAGCGACGGCTACTTTAGCGATGGCTGGGACGGCAACTTTAGCGTAAGCTGGGGCGGCGGCGTAGTGAGCTACAGCTGGGGCAGCATAGGCAGCGTGTCCGTAAGCTGGAGCAGCATAAGCGGCATGGCCGTATGCGGCGTAACCGGGTTGGGCGATGAGTCCGGCTTGGGATACCGCGACGCAGGCGGCTAAGATCACAAACTGGAAAATATAAATATATATTAATTTTTTCACTACACTTTAAAACACTTTTTTAATAATCCAATGAATTTCTGCACAATACTGTATTGTTTAATTGATATACATAATGAGTACATACCTTGAATACCATGGTAGTGCTGTTATGTTTACTGATCGAATGATATTGGGGTAAGAAATCCGTACACTTTTATAGTAAATCACACAGAGTAAAAGAAAGGTTGCAAGTGCGTGTACCCTACGGGGGGAAACGCCTGTGATACAGTTTCATTGCGTTCTTGTCACACTAACTAGAACACGCTATACCACTCAAAATGCACAAACTTTTTTTTTATACACTTTCATATACATATTCAGTTCGTCAATCTAATCTTCAAGTTCTCTGTCAACTGCCGTGTTACGTTTATTTCGATCACTGTTAATTAATTCTTTTAATTTTGTCTAGACCTTAACCCAGTCTAACTGTATTTTTTTGCAATTGTAGGTACTTATTCTAATTAAATTTGTACTTGATATACAGTTTTTTTAATAAAATGAATAACTGTACAAATGTTTAAAGTTATTTAAAATACTTATAAATCTGTAACTAATTTATTACAAAATTTTTGTGATCTTGATATATGTAGATCTTGGCTTTTGGGTATAAGTTGGGTCTATTTGATCGGCTCATACTCAAAACCCAAGATTATTAGAGAAATAAGTTATTTCTCTATTTTTATAATATGTAGTTCTCTTAGAGTTTTTGAATGTTACTTTAATGCACATAGGAAGTAAAAACCAAAGTATATTTACTGCGTATGCAAATACATATCTATTAAAAATCCAAAAGAACTGTCATATAAGTTTGATGCCTCATTTGAGAGTGCTGGTTAGCTTGCAAATGATACCGGACATAATTATGTATGTGTCATACAATGTACGTATATATTGTATATCTTCCCTAATTCGTCAATTAATACTTAGCTGCTCCACTTCTCTAGAATAACATACCTGCCACACTGGGGTCACCTCGTACCCCAGACACTAAAATGGTAACTACTCAATAAAATTTCAAATGCAATCAAATCGGTTTTTTAAAAGAATATATAATATTTATTATATTTAAAAAACTTAAAACCTTGTAAAATTTAAACAGCTTACATTGAAGTCGAAAAAATGTGGGACGTCTGGTACCCCACTAAGGATTAAATACTGTGAAAATAAGAAATAAAAAAAATGCGTTTTTGATATTTACTCTAAAATTTGCATTAATATGAAATCACAATATTCGACCTCAATTAGTACAGATTCGTTGAAATTTATTGTAAGTACTTTCATCTAGATTCAAATAAGAAATATTTGTTTTAAGTAAGTGCATCTGTCTTTATTGCAATTATTTAATACATTGAACGATCTTTACTTGTAATATAAGAAATAGTAATGTTTAATCAATATCTATAAAAGAGTTTGTCCTTAACCACTCATTCACTCACTCATATATCAACGTACAGCCCAAACCCCTGGACCTAGAAACGTGAAATTTTGCAGGTGCCGTCTTTTTATGATGTAATCACCCACTAAGAAAGGATTTTTTGAAATTCAACCCCTACGAGGTTAAAACAGGGTGTCAAAGTTTATATAAAAAAAAATTTTGTTCGCATTTAATTGAAACTTATCGAACATACTCTACAATATGAATAATGAAACAATTATTTCAGAATTTCCCAAAATTTAACCCCTAAGGTGTTAAGGGGGTAGAAAAATTTGTAAAATATTTTTTTTTGTAATCACCGAATGAAACATGGTACAAGTAAGTACTCTACTAGACAAATATCAGTTACGAAAATTTAACCCCTATAGGAATTGGGGGGGGGGATAAAGTTTTGATATATTTATCTTCAAAATTGTTCATGATTTTAATGTAAATTCGGACAAATTAATATTCAATTAAAAATGAAAGTTCAATATTCAAGCCCTAATAACATGAGACGGGATTGAGGATTTAGATAAATTAATCTGCATACCTGCTTTATTTATAAAGGAAAATTTGGACAAAATAGTCATCTACTAAAATAAAAATAATCTCATGCCTAAACCGTTAAATATTGAACAATATAATGTACTAAAGAATTGTGTAGAATAAAAAAAATTTTTTCACAGTTAGTTTGTGTACAAAATAGCTTACTTAGTTCCCAAGATATACGCCCAGTATTATCAACTTTAACTAAATGCTCCTTTAACTAACTGTCATATTATCAACAGATCCAAGCATAATACATTTAATTAAATAGATTTTAAATTATCTGCAGTATTTCTTTACAACATATATTATGTCTATTTTTCATTGAAAGCTTAAATATTGTATTAATTCACGTTTGTAATACAGAGAATTTACTTTAAAAGAGCATTTAGCACTAAAGGAGCTTTAAATTGGTTGATAATACCGGGCAATAGTCTGTCGGATATTATAAACAATTTAATTTAAAAAAACAATTTACATTAATTTCAATAATAATGAATTTCTTCATTGAATAAAATGAACTGGATTAGTTTTGTCTCTAGTTAACTTATTGATAATAGTTTTAATTTTTTTTAATAACACCATAAACTTGTAGGGCGTCTATTTAAATGATTTTGCTTCAGGCATTATTTTTTAATATCGAAACTAATAATTTTATCATTGATATTCATATTAAAACTTGATTATCGATTTCAAAATATTGTTTGGAAATAATGTTAAATCAAATTGTTCAGATTTTATTCACATTTTTATTTTTTTGGGAAAAAGGGGAATGGGTAAAAATAGTTTTATCATTTTTTTTAATATAGGTTTGAGTGAGCGATACAATTGACATTCAAACAATATTGAATGCATCTAATTTACCTTCTTAGCAATACATTTTTTAAAAGGTTTTAAAGGAATGTGAAAAGTTAAACAATATTTTATAATTTAACAATTTTTATTGTATCCTAGAATAATTTATTTACATTTGTAACATAACTTAATGGTGGTATCCATAAGCTGGGGCAGAATAAGCGACTTTAGCGATGGCTGGGGCGGCGTATCCGTGAGAGTAAGCTGGGGCAGCGTAGTGAGCTACTGGAGCAGCATAATGTACTGGAGCGGCTACTTTAGCAACAACTGGAGCAATGGTCTTAACGGCAAGTGGTTCACGGTGTACGACGGCATTGAAACCATTGTGTGGGTCAGCTGTGTATTCAACAGTACGACGGAAACCATCAGCATCATTCAAACTGTAGCTACCATGGACAACATCTCCATCACGGGATTCGTGTTGGTTCTTGGAGTCTCCGGTAAGAGCGTCTTGGATGTCGTATGAGAAGCTGTATTGTGGATGTGGGTCGTATTCTTCAGCGACGGCTACTTTAGCGATGGCTGGGACGGCAACTTTAGCGTAAGCTGGGGCGGCGGCGTAGTGAGCTACAGCTGGGGCAGCATAGGCAGCGTGTCCGTAAGCTGGAGCAGCATAAGCGGCATGGCCGTATGCGGCGTAACCGGGTTGGGCGATGAGTCCGGCTTGGGATACCGCGACGCAGGCGGCTAAGATCACAAACTGTAAAATATAAATATATATTAATTTTTTCACTCCACTTTAAAACACTTTTTTAATAATCCAATGAATTTCAGCACAATACTGTATTGTTTAATTGATATACATAATGAGTACATACCTTGAATACCATGGTAGTGCTGTTATGTTTACTGATCGAATGATATTGGGGTAAGAAATCCGTACACTTTTATAGTAAACCACATCGCATAAGAAAGGTTGCAAGTGCGTGTACCCTACGGGGGGAAACGCATGTGAAACAGTTTCATTGCGTTCTTGTCACACTAACTGGAACACGCTTTACCACTCAAAATGCACAAACTTTTTTTTTTATACACTTTCATATACATATTCAGTTCGTCAATCTAATCTTCAAGTTCTTTGTCAACTGCTGTGTTACGTTTATTTCGATCACTGTTAATTAATTCTTTTAATTTTGTCTAGACCTTAACCCAGTCTAACTGTTTTTTTTTGCAATTGTAGGTACTTATTCTAATTAAATTTGTACTTGATATACAGTTTTTTTAATAAAATGAATAACTGTAAAAATGTTTAAAGTTATTTAAAATACTTATAAATCTGTAACTAATTTATTACAAAATTTTTTGTGATCTTGATATATGTAGATCTTGGCTTTTGGGTATAAGTTGGGTCTATTTGATCGGCTCGTACTCAAAAACTAAGATCTATAAGTTATTTATCTATTTTTATAATATACAGGGTGTCCCATTTTAAGTGCACACCTCTGATAACTTTTTATGGTGAAATGTTATCAAAAAACTTTTCAGATAAAAGTTGTACGGTTTGGAGGGGGACATAGACGTACTTGGATGAAATTTTTTAGGTGGTGTTTTAAAGGTGCTATGAAGGTCAAAATCATTTTTTTAATAGGAACCTATAGGTTTTATCAAGTAATTTTATTTAACGTGAAAAGACACGAATCTTTCATTGAAAATTTGTTTTCCAATTTAACCTTTCCATGATATCTAACAAAATAATTCGAGATTTTGAAGTTTCAATATTTTTTTACTCAGAAACCATCAGGTTTAGAGAAAAAGCATAAAATACAAAAACTACGATGTTAAAACAGGGTGTCATTTTTTGTTGGCATTTATTTGAAGCTTATCGAACATACTCTACAATATAAATAATGTTAACAATTATTTCAACATTTCCCAAAATTTAACCCCTAAGGTGTTAGGGGGGTGGAAAAATTTGTAAAATATTTTTTTTGTATTCACCGAATGAAACATGCCACAAGTAGGTAGGTACTCGCTACAAGACAAATATCAGTTACGAAAATTCAACCCCTGAATAGGGGGGGGGGTAAAATTTTGATATATTTATCTTCATAATTGTTCATGATATTAAAGTAAATTCGGACAAATTAATATTCAATTAAAAATGAAAGTTCGATATTCAATCCCTAATAGCATGGGACGGGATTGAAGATTTAGATATATTTATCTGCATACCTGTTTTACTTATAAAGGTAAATTGGACAAAATAGTCATCTATTAAAATAAAAATTTTGACATTCAACCCCTAATGGCGAGGGTAGACAGGGTCTGTGTTTTTGATATATTTATCTGTATAGCTGCTTACGTTATAATGGTGGAGTCGGGCAAAATCATCTGCAATAACAAAATTCGATATTCAACCCCTAATGACGAGAGTAGACAGGGGTTTAGTATTTACAATTTTTAACTAAGGTCCAAGATATTTACGTTTTTTATAGGTAATAAATAAAAATCAATATAAAAAATGTAATATGTCATCCCCTATCACGTATGGGGGGTTCTAATTTATTTCGAAGTTTACGCGAGCGAAGCCGCGGGATTCCGCTAGTAATTATTATAAAACGCAACGTCTGTCTGTCTGTCTGTCCGTTAGTGCGCTTAGAACTTGAAAACCACTTATCCGATTTACGTGTTTTTTTTATTCATAAATATGTTCTTTTATCAGGTTTTAGTATATATTTTGTTACGTTAGGTAACATAAGGAATAAGCAGTGAAGATAATAGTAAATTAAAACACTCTCTTATAATACGCTGCATGCCTAAACCGTTAAATATTGAACAATATAATCAAGTAAAGAATTTTTTAGAGTAAAAAAATTTTTTTTTCACAGTTTGTGTAAAAATAGCTTACTTATTTCCCAAGATATAGTCTGTCGGATATTATAAACAATTTAATTTAAAATAAATTAATTTCAATAATAATGAATTTCTTCTTTGGATAGAATTCATTGGATTAGTTTTGTCTCTAGTTAACTTATTGATAATACTTTTAATTTTTTTAATAACACCATAATCTTGTAAGCGCCTAAATGATTTTACTTCAGGCATTATTTTTTAGTATCGAAACAAATAATTTTATCATTAATATTCATATTAAAACTTGATTATCGATTTCAAAATATTGTTTGGAAATAATGTTAAATCAAATTTTTCAGATTTTATTCACATTTTTATTTTTTGGGGAAAGGAGGAAGGGGTAAAAATAGTTTCATCATTTTTTTATATAGGTTAAAGTGAATGATACAAATGACATTCAAACAAAATTGAATGCATCTAATTTACCTTCTTTGCAATAAATTTTTTAAAAGGTTCTAAAGGAATGTGAAAAGTCAAACAATATTTTATAATTTAACAATTTTTATTGTATCCTAGAATAATTTATTTACATTTGTAACATAACTTAATGGTGGTATCCATAAGCTGGGGCAGAATAAGCTACTTTAGCGATGGCTGGGGCGGCGTATCCGTGAGCGTAAGCTGGGGCGGCATATCCGTGAGAGTAAGCTGGGGCAGCATAGTGAGCTACTGGAGCAGCATAATGTACTGGAGCGGCTACTTTAGCAACAACTGGAGCAATGGTCTTAACGGCAAGGGGTTCACGGTGTACGACGGCATTGAAACCATTGTGTGGGTCAGCTGTGTATTCAACAGTACGACGGAAACCATCAGCATCATTCAAACTGTAGCTACCATGGACAACATCTCCATCACGGGATTCGTGTTGGTTCTTGGAGTCTCCGGTAAGAGCGTCTTGGATGTCGTATGAGAAGCTGTATTGTGGATGTGGGTCGTATTCTTCAGCTACGGCTACTTTAGCGATGGCTGGGACGGCAACTTTAGCGTAAGCTGGGGCGGCGGCGTAGTGAGCTACAGCTGGGGCAGCATAGGCAGCGTGTCCGTAAGCTGGAGCAGCATAAGCGGCATGGCCGTATGCGGCGTAACCGGGTTGGGCGATGAGACCGGCTTGGGCTACCGCGGCGAAGGCGGCTAAGATCACAAACTGGAAAATATAAATATATATTAATTTTTTCACTTCACTTTAAAACACTTTTTTAATAATCCACTAAACAGCACAAAACTGTATTGTTAATTGATATTTGTACATACCTTGAATACCATGGTAGTGCTGTTATGTTTACTGATCGAATGATATTGGGGTAAGAAATCCGTACACTTTTATAGTAAACCACATCGCATAAGAAAGGTTGCAAGTGCGTGTACCCTACGGGGGGAAACGCCTGTGATACAGTTTCATTGCGTTCTTGTCACACTAACTAGAACATGCTATACCACTCAAAATGCACCAACTTTTTTTATACACTTTCATACATATTCAATTCGCAAATCTAATCTTCAAGTTCTTTGTCAACTGCCGTGTTACGTTTATTTCGATCACTGTTAATTATTTCTTTTAATTTTGTCTAGACCTTAACCCAGTTTTAACTGTATTTTTTTGCAACTGTACTTATTGTAATTAAATTGGTACTTGAAATACAGTTTTTTATATATAAAATATATAACTGTTAAAAATGTTTTAAGTTATTTTATATTTACGTTACATATAAATCTGTAACTAATTTATTACAAAATTTTTGTGATCTTGATTTGATACAGATCTTGGCTTTTGGGTATAAGTGGGGTCTATTTAACCGGCTCATACTCAAAAGACAAGATTTATAATTTATTACTCTATTTTTATAAAATATATATTAATTAATGTATAATAAGTGATTCCAATGAATGCTAAAGACACAAACCTGATTAGAAATTAAAAAAAAAAAAAACTCTTAAATCAACAATTTTTGGAATAATGACGTTTAAAATATGATTAATAAAAAAAAATTAATTAAATTTAATAATAAAATACAAAAGAAATAAAATTATTCCAAAAACTGTAGATTTTAGAGCTATGGTATATTGTACAAAAAGTATTCAGAATTTACCGTACAATTCAAAAATGGTATAATATTTAGGGAGTTCTATTTAAAAAATCAGGAATGACTGCATTTTTATATTATCCTTGAGACAGCCTGTGTACAATTTTCTTAAGTCAAAAAATCCGCAACTAAAAATACTAATCAACGGGTCCGAGCATTTTTCCACAAAATAATTACCTGAATTTTAAACAAATTTGTTCCTTTCATCATGAACGTATTTTTACATACATATTTACGTCTTAATTGAAGTTAATATGTACTCGATATAATCTTTAATTTTCGTTGTATTTTATGACTGCATGTATATATAATATACTTTTATTTATTGCAACCAGTTATGAATCGTTTCAGATCAAAATTCATATAGCGTAACATATCGATACTGGTCTCTGTAATAATTTATTTTAATCAAATGGTTAGTCTTAGCTTTACTTCCGTAATTATCTATAACCATTTCCTAAAGCATTTGTGTATAAAATTTGTGAGTATACTTTTTTTCAAATCCGGTAATAAGCACTATCAAATGGGGTATGAAATTTATATAACAGTTCTCATAGTTTTTGACAGATAGTTTCATGCATAGGAAGTAAAAACAAAGGTATATAGAGTATATTTACTTTTCTTGAGTAAAAACTATAAAAACCAACTTACTGCGCATACAAATATCTATTAAAAACTCCAAAAGAACTGTCATATAAGTTTGATACCTCATTTGAGAGTACTTGCTAACTAGTATAATCATTTAAATACTGTGAAAATAACAAATAGATAAAAATGCGTCTTTACTATTTACTTTAAAATTTACCTGATATGAAATCACAATATTCGACCCCAATTAATACAAATACGTTGAAATGTATTGTAGGAACTTTCATTAACCCATTAACGCCCGTCGTACACATTTGTGTACACCTCATTTTATAATTAATTCACAATATTTCCTTAAAAATCAGTTGTTGGAAGTGCAACAAATAAAATATGTTAACGTTATTAGTTTCATAAGTGTTTAAACGTTTTTTAATTGTTCTGAATAATTTTTATATGAAAAGAGGTACGTGGTATGCTAATATATTTTATCCAACTAGAGGATGTGATTTCGAATTTAATTCAAATCATATGAAATAACTTAAATATACATATAACATGACTTTTAAATGAAATTTATCTAAATAAAAATGATATCAGAAAAGCAGTCTCACACAAAATAGACTTCATATCTGCCCAATTTACTCGCTTGAGTACACAATATTATTATTTTTTTTAAATATTAAAAAAAAGTTTGTGTTGTATATTTAGTTAAATATATTGAATATGTACTTAATTTCGTTAAAAAAATCTTTTGCATGTTTTTTTTTTGGGCGTTAATGGGTTAACAGTACTAACGTTTGAGCAAATTTTACCTATGTTTCATCATCCTACCACCATTTAAAGTCCTTAAAGGCTTTGACTTGCGACAGTTTTTCATAAAAAAATCTGCTCCCTGGTGGCCACACATGGAATTAACATTTATGAAACACTTGCATATAAATCTATACCATCTTACTATTCTTCTAATGAGTTTAGTACAAATTATATATTTTTTGGGTTGTGCCACTCTCCGAGGTGACGCTATCTATTTTAAGTAAGTGTATCTGTCTTTATTGCAATTATTTAATACATTGAGCGATCTTTACTTGTAAAATAAGCAATAGTAATGTTTAATATCATACCTCAGTTATATTTATTGACTAATGTAATTTATAAAACATGTTCCCACGAATTAGTATCTTTCTATGTTGTATTTAAATAGAAACCTATAATTACATGTATAAAATATATAATGCAATATTAGTTTCGATTTCCTTAAATGCATTTTTATATAATTTAATCCATCTGTACAAATAAAGTTAGTTATTTTTTTTACTTTTTATACATCTTATACCTTTATAGTACTAATTACGAAAAAAAAACTCAATATTTGACTGGAATTACTCGTTTTAAAGGTCGTTAAATCGAGTACGACTATTTTCTCGATGTCATCTATATGTCTGTCTGTCTGTGTGTGAACACTACAGTCAAAATCGTGGCACAAATTTAAGTGTTGCATAGTATATATATACTTAAGGTAACTCCTTTATTTGAAGGGCATGAAAGACAGATAATTTTATTTATATATAAAAAAGTAATGCGGTGACCACTCAATTTTATTTTATATTTATTATAAAACGCAACGTCTCTCTGTCTATCTGTCTGTCCGTTTGTGCGTTTATCACTCGAGAACCACTTATCCGATTTACGTGTTTTTTTTTAATTATTTGGTCAAATTTTAGTATATATTTTATTACATTAGGTAACATAAGGAATACGTAGTGAAGATAATAGTAAATCAAGTCGCACTTTTATAATACGCTGTATGCCTAAACCTTTCAATATTGAACAATATAATGTAGTAAATAATTAAGTAGAATAAAAATATCTATATTTTTTCACAGTTAGTTTGCGTAAAAATAGCTAACTTAGTTCCCATGATGTATATACAGTGGTGCCTCGCATAACGAACGCTGCGCACAACGAACTTTCTGTTCGTTCATTGCGCGACTCGCACAACGAACCTCGCTTCGCACAACGAACTGCATCGTGTTTAATTTTACCGCCCGAACGATCCTATACGTATCACGAAGTCGCCCGAACTTCCAAGGTCGCACGCAGTCGATGCTCAAACTTGCATGAACAATGAACATTCATCAACGCGCGTCAGTCGTTCTTTTCTGCGCTTAATTCACACACCTGTTTGTTTTAATAAATGTAATTTTTTGTGTCTATATTATGATTTCTGAAAAAAGCTGGAAGGTGATTTCTGTTGAAATGAAACAAGAAATAATTAGAAAGAGGATTTGACCCTGCAAGCCTCGGTAGACTCTCCTAAATCTGATTCTGACTGAAAAATAAAAAATGTGTGTACAATCTTTTTTATGTTACAGTACCATATTTTATGCTACAGAACGAATTAAAATTTTTAACATGTATTGTTATGGGAAAACGCGTTTCACATAACGAACTTGCTCCCGGAACGAATTGTTCGTTACGCGAGGCACCACTGTACCTATATATAGAGTATACATATAGTCTGTCAAATATTTTAAACAATCTAATTAATAACAAAAATTAACATTAACTTCAATAATAATCATTACTTATGAATTTTTTCTTTGAATAAAATTCTACTTTACTTATTAATAATAGTTAAAAAAATTATTAACGCCATAAACTTGTAGAGCGCCTATTGAAATGATTTTGCTTCAGGCATTATTTTTTAATATTGAAACTATTAATTTTATCATTGATTTTCATAATAACACTTGATATTGTCGATTTCAAATATTTGTTTGGAAATAATGTTAAATCAATTTTTTCAGATTTCATTAACATTTGGGGGGGGGGGATAGTTTCATCATTTTTTTAATACAGGTTTGAGTGAGTGATACAATTGACATTCAAACAAAATTGAATGCATCTAATTTACCTTCTTCGTAATAAAATTTAATGAAAAAAAAAACAAAAAAAAAAAAACGAAAAAAAAAACTGTATTGAAACTTTTAATTTTATCATTGATTTTCATAATAACACATGATATTATCGATTTCAAATATTTGTTTGGAAATAATGTTAAATTAATTTTTTCAGATTTCATTAACATTTTGGGAGGGGGAGGGGGAATAGTTTCATCATTTTTTTTATACAGGTTTGAGTGAGTGATACAATTGACATTCAAACAAAATTTAATGCACCTAATTTACCTTCTTCGTAATAAAATGTAAAGAAAAAAAAAACAAAAAAAAAAAAAACGAAAAAAAAAACTGTTACACTTTCGTCTTAAAAACTTCAAATGTCAAAATTTTACTCTAGTTATTAGATCCATTTATGAAACACATACATACATTACGCGAGCGCAGGCGGCTGCTTATAAAATACAGGTTTGTTTGGTGCATTAAGCCGGTTAATAAAAGCACAGTACGGCAAAACACCTTTCATTTTTCATGGAATTTATGCCAAGATCTCGTTCAGTACACTGATTGAATAACAATCACGGTGTTATACATTCAGTACGCGTCAAACCCTTATAATGGTATAGTAAAAGTTGGTCACTTTTCTTTTCATTATACTTTTATTTATTGCTTTTTTGTAATACAACGACATTGAGTGTTTTCTTATAAACGACATATTTTTAGGGCGGGGCTGATTTTGAAATTTAATAAATTAAATCTTTATTGAGTAATAAAATTTAAATATTATATACAGGATGTCTAAATAGAATGGGGATCTCAATAACTATAAGAAATAGAGATTCGGTTAAATGAGTCAAAATTTTAATTTCGTTAATTTTAAAAAAATAATTACTCTCAAACTATGTAGTAGAACCTTCTGAGATTTTGTGTGGGTACTTAAGTTTTATTAAGGAATAACTCCTCCAAATTTAAACCATTTCTCGGTTAAATGAGATACCTGCCATACATCCTTAATGGTGCATTTCCATCTAACAAAAATTTCATAGTCTACTAGATATTTGCCAAAAAGTTTTTCAGATTACAGTCTAATATATTTCTTAAGGAGGTTGTGGGGTTATTTTTGAGGGGAATGTGGTGGGGTAGGACAGTGTTTTTGACCTGTGTTTTTTCTCACTTGCACTCATGTATTTGTCATTTTATAATGACTGCACTGTTGCCATGTTATGCATTAGTTTCAAATATTTATTTTTTTCACAAAATTTTCAACGTGTAATTTTTGTTTAAATAGTTACATAAATGTATACTTTACAATATATTTAATTTTCAAATCAATCTTACTGTTTTTAATTTGATTTTTATAATTTTTCTATCCTTTTGAGTTGGTAAAAAAAATTGAATTTTCAGTATTTCATTCATTTTGCGTGTTTAAACAATTCGAAGAAATTTCAACTGTTTCCTATTGGTTTGGCATGACTACTCAACCTCCTAAAGCGATTCGAAATTTAAAAAAAAGTTTCAAAGTAATAATGCAGGGTTTATTATTTTCTCTGTTTAATCGATTTTTATTTCATACCTATCGATAAATAATGCATACAAATTAGTAAAAAAAAATATTAGAAATAATATTTTCTTGCTACACTCGTGACCTAAGATTTCTGTAGTTTTTTTACCAAATATAACTATCTTTAATTTAATTTTACAGTAAATTTGATATTTTCGAAATATTAATGTTACACACAGACAGACAGACAGACACGAAACAAAAAGTATTGGTCTTGACCTGATACGAAAATTTTGAAATCGGAGAACATTTTTTTTTTCATTTTAAAACGATCACAAAGCTTCTCGTATCTTCGATATTGTGAGTAAGCAAAACTAATTTTTTCTAATACAATCTACTTAATATTTATTATCAATATTGTGTCTAAATAACCATAAACGCAATTCTTATAAATTATTAATTATTAATAAATTAATTCATTGTCGAAACTATACCTTTTACAGTATGATTTCACACTTATGAAATATAAATTCACATTAATGAAAACAGATTTCGCACTAATGAAATATGATTTCACATTAACGAAATCAGATTTCGCACAAATGAAATATGATTTCACATTAATGAAAACAGATTTCACACAAATGAAAACAGAATTCACATATACGAAAAATAATTTATCAGGTGCGAAATTAATTTCAATAAATTAATACTTAAAATGTTTTTTATCCTTATAATTATAATATTATACCGGGTGGTCTATTTAAATTGAGACAAGCAAATATCTTAAAAATTAAGATTTTTAAGGGAAAATGTTTGGTTCAAAAGATTCAGGGTTAGAAGGGGTAAAACCAATGGAGGTAAAATTTTTGACTTTGAGTGGAGCTTTTAAGGTCATTAGAGAACCTATTGTGGTACAGTTATGAAATTTGCTACCCGGTTTAATATTAATAAGTGTTATTTATCTTCAGTATCAAACTATAGTAATTTAGACCAAGGGTTTATGGGGTTCGTAGGCCCACAGATTTTTATCAAGTATTTTTTTTAATTCAAGTACGTACACCAGGAAAAAAAAGAAATAAAAAATACTTGATAAAAATCTGTGGGCATACGAGCCCCATAAGCCCCTGGTCTAAATTACTATAGTTTGATACTGGAAATAAATAACACTTATTATAATACTAAAACGGTTATCAAATTTCACAACTGTATCACAATAGGTTCTCTAGTTATAAATAAACACTAATTTTGAGCAATTTTTTTGAAAGTCTGTAGCTCCCTCACAAAAAAATTTCGGACATATGTTGACATGAAATTTTTTGCTTAAAATAATATCCTCGATCTATTGTTATATTTTTTTAAACGCACTATGTCTATATCTTCTTCTGGTGTAAGTACATTCTCAAGATTTGAATGAATAGGTGCGTTATCAATAATAAATAATAATAAATTTGCATTGTTCCAAAATTATTTTTCATATATGTGAATTCTGTTTTCATTTGTGTGAAATCTGTTTTCATTAATGTGAAATCATATTTCATTTGTGCGAAATCTGATTTCGTTAATGTGAAATCATATTTCATTAGTGCGAAATCTGTTTTCATTAATGTGAATTTATATTTCATAAGTGTGAAATCATACTGTAAAAGGTATAGTTTTCATTTAAATTTAATAAGAATCGATGTATTTCAAATGTCATAAAATACGGTCAGACAGTAGCTCTACATTTTATGCGTAATCGATACAGTTATGTTTTTTTTTTATTTCATAACACTAACCTAACACGTAACCAACTAGGTACAGCTGTCAATGTCAATATATATTTTTTGTATCAAAAATCCATCGGTTTGGAAATATTACTTTTTAATAATTATTTAATTGTATGTATTTTCGTATCATTTTTTTTTTTCAATGATGCTAAAAATACAATAAAAATATGAAATATAAAGTTTTTTGTATAACCAATTTTCTTAACCCTTTGCTGCCACTGTGGGGTACCAGATGCCCCACATTTTTTCAACTTATAAAAATGTAAACTGTTTTTAAATTTTTTAATTATATTAAATATTATATATTATTTTAAATAACCGATTGGAGTGCATTCCGTATCGTTCGAAGATGATAGAGGAATTTTATTGAATTAAAATATTCAATAGCTTACGAGTAGTTAGCATTTTAGTGTCTGAGGTACGAGGTGACCCCAGTATGGCAGGTATGTTATTTTGGAGAAGTGGAGCAGCTAAGGGTTAAATTAATAATTATTCAATAATTATAAACAATCTATTTTTTTTTTAATTTTAATGAATGTAGGTAGATTTCAAATTGAAAAAAGTAGTTTTATCTTTATCAATAATAAAAATATATCATATATGTATACATCAGAGTTTCTTAACATTTTTATTTTAAGGAACCTTTATAATTCAATGGTCCGATTAGAAAAAATAATAATGCATTTTAAAGAGTACGACTTGTCAATATGAACTTGAGCTCGGGCCACCTGAAATGTAATTTTTAAGGTATGTTCTGTTTGGTATAGTTTTACTGTTTATTTACTTGACTTTTACACTCTGTTTAATGTTAGAATTTTTTATGAAATTCATCAAAAGTCTTTCGTTACAATAGATAATCTGAAAAATGTTAAGTTAAGCTTCATTTTACTTTTTTGTTATTAACTATACCACCAAAATTACTCCGGCTATATTAATTTAAATTATTTTTTTCTGATTTTCACTAAAACTGTAATACCTTTGCGAATTTTTGTCACATTTTTTTCGCACCAATATTTATTTGAAGGTAGGTATTAAAATTCTCTACAAAAAGGTTATTTTAAAATTTCATTTTCTACATAAATGCACTCCACGTCAAGTGTCAAAATATGCAGATTTTTTCAAAATTTATATAATTACATAAAAAAGTTAAAAAATGAAAAGATGTTGAGGAATGAATTAAACCATCATAAAGTAGAGTAAATTTGCTCCATTGAGGAATAAAAAAGTTTTGAAAAAAATTAATTTTTGACCAAGTTACAAGCATTTGAAAACAGGCTATTTTTTAGGTGTCCCCTTAATTAATGTGTTGAGTGTATATACTAACTGTACCCACGGCTTCGCTCGCGTGGTCTACAGAAGTTTTTTGAAAAATATAGATCTTTTTTTCTGCACAATACTACACATTATATTGTTCAATATTTAACAGTTAAAGCAGTAAATTGCAAAAGAACATCTTGATTTACTATAACCGTCACTGCTTATTCCTTTTGTTACCTAACGTAACAAAATATATACTAAAAACTGGCCAATGAACATATCTATGAATTAAAAAAAAACATGTAAATCGGATAAGTGGTTTTCGAGTGATCTGTAAGAATATACTTACTTACAAGGGAACCTTTTCAAGTCGAAAATTCGTATCGAGTTTAAACTTTGTATATAGTTAGAGGAGGTCAAGCTGCGGTAAAGGTGAAAGGGGGTGAAACACCCGTATGAAAATATGCCAAATAATCATATAATTTTTAAATAACTCTGAAACTAATGAAAATTAAATAAAATCTACAATACAAAATTTTCATGATTTTGTATGCTCTTTCGAATGGCGACAGTCAGAATTCAAAAAATTAAACCGTTAACTATCATTTTGACTATCACCAATCGAAAGAGCATACAAAATTATGAAAATTTTGTATTATAGATTTTTTAAAATTTTCATTAGTTTCAGAGTTATTTGAAAAAATATTATTATTTTGCACATTTTCATAGGGGTGTTGCACCCCCTTAAACCGTTTTACCGCAGCTAAGATAATTTTTTTGTTACTTATTTTGACCTCCTCTAACTATATACAAAGTTTAAACTCGATACGAATTTTCGACATGAAAAGGTTCTCTTGTTAGATATTATGTACATTATTTTTAACAAATTTAATTTATTGAACATAACTTTACACTGATCAAATAAAAGATCAAAAGTTGTATAATTAATTTCATATTCTTAGCAAATAAGTAATATAAAACTCACCTCTTTATAATAATGTATACTTTTTGCAATAAAGTAATTTATAACTAATAAAAAAATTACCACTATATAACATTAGTAATTCTCTCACGTCTAATATTCAAATGACTTCTCATAGAACAAACTAAACTTGCAATCTGAACAAACAAAAGGAGATTAAATTATTAAAATCAGAACTTAATAGCTCAACTATTAAAGCTGTTAGTTTTAAATTATTAATACAACTCGATTACTCAATGCTTTTGATAAAAATCAAAAAAATAAACATTTTTTTCAAAACTAGGCAAAGTATACCCTGGAGTTGTGTGCCCCACTATTCGAAATATAATCTGGCAAACAATAAATAATGTTTTGTGTATTAAAACCGTTGCTCTCTTTGTCTATTTATAATGTATCATGTGATCGTTAAATGTACTAGCTACAGACAATATTGTCATAGCTGAAATATGGACAAAAATATTATATTGTTTTTTCTTCAATGCAAAAAAATAATGTTTCTTATGAAGTTACTTGTCAAGCGCAAGTCATCTAAATGTAGATAAGGTACTGGCACCAGTCTTGGACATTACCCCATTGTTGGGCTATTTTAAACTTAAAGGGGGGTCCTGCTTTATGAGGCCAAAACAAAGCGTTTTTTTGGGAATTTTTTTAGGACATAAATTCTTCAGAATATTTTTAGTTCATATAGAAGAGAAATAAAACTGAAGACAACAAGCTTCAGTTCATTTTGATCGGTCGTTTAGTTTTCTTGCAAAAAATGGATTTTTTGAGACTCATAAAGCAGGCTACTTCCTTAAATATACTGAATTAGAAATATTTGTTGATATTTGATAACTACCATTACTAGATTTTGGTGACTGTCAAAATTAAAAGTGAGCGAAAAAAAGTTTTGAAAAACAATTTTTTTTTGAGGTTATGTCAAGTTTTTCAGATTTGCCGATTTTTTCGGTGAAGCACCTTAGTGACATCTATGACATATTAAATTTTTATTAAAGTCGGTTGACTTTTTCAAAAGTTATTAATTTTTTACGAAATTTGAAAAAAATAATTCTCAAATTTCTAAGGGATAATATTTGATCAAATTGTTATATGTGTTATTAGAAACTAAAAAAATATAACAGCCATAATCAGCGCGGGGGCACTTTACTCATTCTTATACTCCTTACGCAGGTGAAGCAGCGGGGAATTTTTAGTACAATATAAAAATATAATTTGAACTTCTTTAAGTATCACACTTATAAAAATTGTTTATCATACATTGGGTATCTTGCAAATAAATTTTACCAATAAATAGTTAGATATTTCTATAATTTATATAAATATAAATATATTTTCATTATTTTTTGCAAATATAGTCGTTCATACATTTTTTAATCACACTTTACGATAATCATGTGTTTACAATATCTGCTAAGCTCATTTTATCTGCAATGAAATATGCAGAATGTTTGTGTACCCTGATTTATAAATAATAAATAAACAAAGGTATATGGAGTGGGATTTACCAGGAGTGGTTTAAATACTAAATATTTAAAACAATCAATACTACGCACTCTTTTTTTTATTTAACAAACATTTTGTTTTTGTGAACTAAATTAAATGAATACAAAATTACTTTTTTCAAAATTATGGTAAATACAAGTCTCCAGACGGTGATCTTGGCTTCTGGGTGAAAGCCGTGTCTTTGGTCCTGTTATCGGCCAACGTTTCGTCATACATTGCAGTGGACATTTTCAGGGCTTTTTTAATCGTATTTCATAATAGGTTTCATAAATGATTTATCGAATCTACAATTTTTTTTTAATTTTAAATCAAATACTTCTAAAAAAAATATCTGCCATGCGTGCCACGGGACTTTCTTATACGTAATACTGACAGTGAACAGTGTACGTGATTTTTATTTTATTGAAACATACATATTTATAACAAACTAATAAAAGATATAATAAAATGAATGGGACATAAACAATAGAAATATTATTTTAATTTTGTGCATTATGTATAGAATGAATTTTGTTTAAACTAATTACTAAAGCGGAAACGGATGTGTACTCTTATCTTTTTTTTGAATTTTCGAACTATGTATTTTTGAAATAAGCAAAAATGTTTCTGATAAAAAATGTCGAGTATGTTATTTTCTATAACTTATTCCCCATACACTTTTTCCAACATTTATGATTTAGCCAGAAAGATTTTTTTAAAATAATTATTTAGAATAACCCATACTGTTTACTCTCAGTATTACATATAAGAAAGACCCATGGCATACACGTTTACTGTTTAATCTCTGCAATACGTATAAGAAAGTCCCATGACACTCATGGCAGATATTTCTTTTCTGTTATAAACCATTTGAAATGTAATTTGTTTTTTTCGAAAAAATAAAAAGAACATAAATTATAGTTTATTATAGTACGTACAATTTTTAGTCTTATCATTTTTCTCTAATGTACCGTTTCAAAAATAATTTGAAAAAATCCAAAATTGATATCAGTAAACATCCGTTTCCGGTACAAAGATCGTTTTCAAAAATATGAGGTTTTTTCCCCTGACAAAAATTAATCGTAAGTATAAAATTTCACCCTTCTACGATTTGTCGTATTTCAGTTACAGCGTCTACAGACAGACACACAGACATCATGGATTCAGGGAAAGTCAAAATAATAATTCCATCAAAATCCGGATTTCGAAAAAAAATTTACAATACTTACTTATCTTAATCTTAATATATATAAATTACATGTCACGTTGTTCCTCCGCGATGGACTCCTAAACTACTTAACCGATTTTAATCAAATTTGTACACCGTGTGCAGTTTGATCCAACTTGAAAGATAGGATAGCTTACATCTCAATTTATGATCGCAATATTATTTTATTGCAAATTATTTGTCTTTATCTGTTAGCTCCAAACGATTCTAACAGATGGTGACATCTGTTGACTGGATTGGGTAAGTATTCAATAGATGGCGCTATGTCAAACTTCCAAACGTTTCATATAACCTAGAAATGTTGCTAAAGTATAGGTTAACCACAGCAACGCGTTGCCGGGTCAGCTATTACTATATGTATATTGCATATAAACATGTGTATAAGAAAGTAAAAACTATTGTATTTTAACTTATGAAAGATGAAATAAAATTTCACTTGACAATTACACCCAAATGATATTTATTGTATAACAGATTGCACCTACTACTACATACAATAATCTAACAATAAGTACCATAATAAGTTCATGTATCTCATATACAGTGTTCAAATTGAATGAAACAGTTGTCTAAGAAACTATTACAACACAGAATAAAATTACATCAGCTAAAATATGTTTTAAATTGAGGTCGTCGTTGGTTTTCTATACCCGCGGAAACGTTAAATCGTTATTGACATCCGTTAGATTAGACACCAATGTGTAGGACAGATTCACACATGTGAATTACTTTTTTAATTATTATTGAACGTTAGTTGACATTTGAAAAATGTCCATGTCGTCTTCCGTTAAGGTCCATACACATACAAACTGTACTCGATCGTGTACGACTGAATATATTCTTAATTTTCAACAAAAAATAAAATACAAAAATTAAGGTTTTACGTCTAGTACACTGTAAAAAAAATATTTAGTTTTGAAAAATTTTGTTTTTAATTTATATTCAGAACAAATGTACCTACATTTAATGGAATATTTTACTTTGTTAATTACTAAAAGTAAAAAAAAAGTATTATTTAATTTGAAAATTGACAGAACGGCACCTATATAATAGTAATATGTACTAATTTGCTGTAATGGCAGAGCTAGTTTTTAATTATTTTGAATAAATTATACGTGAATATATTTGTTTTATAATTTTTATAGTATTTAAAAGGGTTGAAGTTTCGAATAATTAGTTTTTAAAACGTCTCTATATAGTTTTTATTTTATTTAATTGTGTAAAATTTCAATAAATAGAGCACTTTCGGCAAGTTCTCTCATTTATCGTGTGTTAAAAACTGTATTTTTAATATCCAATTACTCAAAAACCATATGTCGAATAAAATTTAGTAAAATATATGAGTTATCCATAAATAACATATTAAAATTTTAGACTTTTATCTATACATTGCTCTAATGATCGAATAACCTTAAAAGAAAAAAAACATGATATTGGGCACGATAAAAAGTTCATAAGAAAAGTAAAAATTTCAGATTTTCGAAAATTGTGAAGAACCCTTTAGATTTAGAGAAAAATAATTAATAACACAAAATAATCTTCTCAATAAGAACTTAGAACTTATATTTTAAAATAACCAAAAGAAAATTGAAATTGGATGACTAGGAACTGAGATAAAGCTAATTTTTAAAAACACCGAAGGTAGCCATCTTTTAAAGCCGATATTACAGTGTTCTACACGGATACAACTTATATATATATATATATATATATATATATATATATATATATATATATATATATATATATATATATATATATATATATATATATTGGAATAAATGACCATTTTGTAAATTATAATAATAAAATGGGATATAATGGTCTATTAATAATATTCTTTATTTAATCTTTACGTTTCGATCAATATGATCTTCATCAGATATTAGTTCTACAATTTTTTATAAAAAACAAACACATTTGTATAGGTAAAATAACAAACAATCTTATAACATACTTACAATTAATTTTTATATTAACATTTATATTAATATATGTAAAATAAAAATTCTTTATATATTTTATGACAGATATTTATAAAATTTTTATAAAAAAATATTTTAATAAAGTGACTCGATCAATTTTGAAACATTAGAAAATTTTTTGGATAATTCAATTTATAATATTAAATTAATTTTCTAATATTATTTCAGCAATATATAAAAACAATTTAATCATATTTAATAAAAAAAATTTAATATAATCAAAAAAGGGGGGATGGAAGAAAGAAAAGAAAAAAAAGAAAAATAAAAAGATAAATAAATAAATAAATAGAAAAATAAAAATATTATTATGGAATAATAAAAATTTTATAAATATCTGTCATAAAATATATAAAGAATTTTTATTTTACATATATTAATATAAATGTTAATATAAAAATTAATTGTAAGTATGTTATAAGATTGTTTGTTATTTTACCTATACTAATGTGTTTGTTTTTTATAAAAAATTGTAGAACTAATATCTGATGAAGATCATATTGATCGAAACGTAAAGATTAAATAAAGAATATTATTAATAGACCATTATATCCCATTTTATTATTATAATATATATATATATATATATATATATATATATATATATATATATATATATATATATATATATATATATATATATATATATATATATATATATATATATATATATATATATATATATATATATATATATATAATAAGGGGAGAATGCGAGAACGGTGTCGTTATCTCAACAATTTTCATTGTTGAGATAACGACACCGTTCTCGCATTCTCCCCTTTAAATAGGTATATTCTGAATTTTTATTTTTTAAAATACCAATATTTTGTATTATATTTATTGTATTTAATTACTATTTATTATTTTAGCCTGACGATGATTCTGTGAATCGAAAGCTCGCTACGTTTCCTTGCTTATTAAATCTTTGACGTTTAGACAATTAGTTGTTTTTATTTATTATATTTTAACGTCACTACTAGTATATTATTATATATATATATATATATATATATATATATATATATATATATATATATATATATATATATATATATATATATATATATATAAAAACATAGTAGCCTTTGAATACAGAATTCTATATAATTTAGGTCACAAATTAACCCGGGTAACACCGGGTCAAATGCGTTAGTTAATAGAATCAAAACTGGTCATTTTATATCAAAACTATCTATTCGAGTTTTCTCAATACTTATAAGTCGATGGTGTGGAACAGCCTTTATGTACAATATGGATGTTAACTACATTTGACGTTTATATGTTGCTTATGTAGGAATGTATGTTATGTATAGAGGAAGGAGATGTCTTCATTATACTTGAACAAGTAAATAATTGTTCTGGAAATAATTAGTCAATTATTACATTTGTATTTTAAATATTTTAATATATTCAATAAGTATACTATCTCTTATTATTTTTATTAATTTGAGTTATCGAATGACCTATATTCAGGAACCTAGATAATTTAAGACGTAAGGTGTTATGTATTTTATAATAATAGGTTGTCGCTTACTATTCGAAATGTACAGAAAAAAAAACTGTAATTCTTCAGGGTTCTTTTTTCCGCTTGCGTATACAAATTTCCCCTCTATATTCATTTGAAAATATGGCAGGAGTTCCCAACCTTTTTTGCATGTAGACCCCTTTTAAAGCAATGACAAATTTCATAGACCCCCTCCTGTAATTATTTGTGAATTAAAAATTGTAAATGACCTTTTATACCCCTTTGAATATTTACGTTTTTTTTTTCTTAAACTTTTGCATTGAAAAAAAAACATCGAATTTCAAAACATACAAATTTTTCCCTAGACCCCTGGTGTACTATAGATCCCTTTCAAACTTCCATAGACCTTCAAGGGGTCCATATAGATTACGTTGGGAAACCCTGATCTATGGTGAAAATGATGAAACATTATTTTTCAAATCATCAGTATATTTTTATCTACTAGGTATATACAACTATAAATAAAGAAATATGAAATAACCATTTATTGAATGTACCAGATGAAAATTATCTAGCTATATGTCTTCAAATTTCATATACAATTCTTTCATATGTATATGAATAAGTTCACAGACAGTATCATAAATAATATGGAAGTAATACTATATTTCTTTGAACTTGCTACAATATTGAAAATAAGTATGACACCTACGTACATTTAACAATTCTATAAACATCATTTTTGATTTTTGTCAGTATAATAAAAAATATTTTATTTTCGAAATTACAAAAAAAAATATATTTCATTACTTCAACTAAATTAAAAAAAAGTGTATTTCAGTATAAGTCGCATTTATCAAGAACACATCCTCAACGTAAAACGATGTATGTGCACATTTTTTATCATAACAAAAATATTATAAAATTAATTTTCTTTCAATAACTATCCTACCAAATAAAAAAAAACTATATTTCAATATACATCGCATTTATCAAAAACACATCCTCGACGTTAAACGAAATATGAGCACATTTTTTATTATTTATAACATTTATTTCGAATTGAAATCTATTTAATGAAGTCATCATCAATAATTCGTTTACTTTCTTATTACTTATGTAATTCATTTTAACATATGTGCCTATACGTATCGATTAGGAACTATCTAAGATCAGAAATCAATTCTTCAAATCATGAATATTCACAAATCATGATTGATAAATAAAAGAACATCGTTCTTATTTGACAGTTTAATTTCTATATCATTTATAATTTGATGTGCGAAGTCATAATCATAACCAGTAGGCATCTTTCACTAATGTATTACCGAAAACTGTTAAAGTATATCATTAATTAATGTAAAATATTAATTAGATGGTATAATATGTACGTACATACAACGTACATAAGTGTCAAATCTATGGTGGTGAATGGGGCGATCTAATAGATATACAGGGTTGATTTTTATATCGACAAAATAAAAAATAAAATGACACATTGATAAAAAATATTTAAAAACTTCCAATGAATATGGATAAAAGATTAAGCAAGTGGAGTTCAAATAAACAAAATATATATATAAAAACTCGATCTTATTGAAAATTTGAGATGGAAAAATGCTTAATTTTAACTTGTTAATATAACAATATCTCCTCAATGTAATAATAAAAAAAATTCTTATTGAATATATTTTATTCATTTGAAAAATGTATCTTCATGTTTATCTAAAAATCTTTTCATTTGTCAAATTAACAAATAATTTATTACACCAACTAACGAAACTCTCAAATAGATTAAATTTAATGGTTGTATTAATAAATATTTATCGGTGTAAATATTTTTTACACCAACCAACTAGAGAAAGTGCAATTTTCGATATTGTAAGTTCAGTGATGTCATTTATTAAATATTTAAAATATATGTTTTCAATACGAAACAAAATTTTCACCGTGATAAGAACATTGTTAGTAATAATATACATTTATCAATAAGATAAACGTGGATATTTCCATATTGGTAAAAAAATATCATATGTCTATCGGAGTCAATTCGATCACGAATTTTTTACATTGTTCACATTTTTTAACAGAGACAAATTATTTTTTTCTCTGTAAGTATGTAGATATAATCGAATAAAATACTTTGTCGGTTGATTTTTCCTTATTATAGGTAAAAAATATTTTTTGTAATACATTAAATACAAAAATTTAATTCCCCTATGAATTATGAAAAACTGGCGCCTATGGTGTGGTGTATAGTTACATTATCTAATACTTTTTTTTTTAATATTCATTTGTTTTTTATTTTATATTTAATAATTTCAAATTGGTGAGTAAAAAAAGGATCCCAAATATAGAATGGGATGTATAAATTTTCAATTTGTATCCAAAAAGCAAATGCTTTAATTAACAGTTAATAGTGCAATTATTTTTGATCCCGCAAAACCGAAAAAGTAGTTTAACAAACATTTATACCATCACCTACTTGATTAATTTATTTGAAATTTTGTTAAACCAAAATCTATCAATGCTAAAATAAATTAAAGTTTAAACATTTTCTACATGAAAAGTAATGTTTTTTTCAGTGAATACAATAATTTAAGAATAAAACAGATTTAAATAAAAAATTAAGTGGATTAAAACTAAAAAAAAAGTAAAATGAAAATATTCATTCATTAGAATGGTGTTTTCCCCTTCTTGGGGGATACTCGTATACGCACCGCAGCCTTTCTTAAGCGACATATTTTAGTATAAAAGTGTTCAGATTTCTTACCCCAATATCATTCGATCAGAAAACATAACAGCACTACCATGGTATTCAAGGTATGTATCAATTAACAATATAAGTTTTCAACAGTTAAAAAGTCAAAAATTCAGTAAAATAACAAAGTGAAAGTGAAGTTTTCTTTAATATATATTTATATTTTCCAGTTTGTGATCTTAGCCGCCTGCGTCGCGGTATCCCAAGCCGGACTCATCGCCCAACCCGGTTACGCCGCATACGGCCATGCCGCTTATGCTGCTCCAGCTTACGGACACGCTGCCTATGCTGCCCCAGCTGTAGCTCACTACGCCGCCGCCCCAGCTTACGCTAAAGTTGCCGTCCCAGCCATCGCTAAAGTTGCCGTAGCTGAAGAATACGACCCACATCCACAATACAGCTTCTCATACGACATCCAAGACGCTCTTACCGGAGACTCCAAGAACCAACACGAATCCCGTGATGGAGATGTTGTCCATGGTAGCTACAGTTTGAATGATGCTGATGGTTTCCGTCGTACTGTTGAATACACAGCTGACCCACACAATGGTTTCAATGCCGTCGTACACCGTGAACCCCTTGCCGTTAAGACCATTGCTCCAGTTGTTGCTAAAGTAGCCGCTCCAGTACATTATGCTGCTCCAGTAGCTCACTATGCTGCCCCAGCTTACTCCCACGGATATGCTGCCCCAGCTTACTCTCACGGATATGCCGCCCCAGCTTACGCTCACGGATATGCCGCCCCAGCCATCGCTAAAGTCGCATATTCTGCACCAGCTTATGCATACCACCATTAAGTTATGTTATGTAAATAAATTATTTTAGGATACAATAAATATTGTTAAATTATAAAATTTCGTTTGATTTTTCATATTCCTTTAAATTTCTTTAGGTATGCAAACATTACAAAAAAAATCGATACATTTTCCAATTTATGTAAAAGAACATAATTATTTTAATAAGATGATAGTTAAAACTTTTATGTACCTAATACATTGTTTCATATTCTCAACAATAAATTTTCAAATTTCTATAATATTTGATGACAACGCTTCTGAACTTTTTAGGGTTGGAGGTAAAATGTCGAAGTGGATACAAATTAATAAAAATTCCTCGTAGATATGTAAATTATTACTTTAGTAATTAAAAATTTTAAATAAATCATAATAAATAATAGTTCCTGAAAAAAAAGTGACATTTAATAATTTAAAAAATTATTAAATAAAAATAAAAATCACTTGCTTAGTAACATAGTACTTTGCAATTACAAATAACACAAATAGAAGGGTTTTAAACAATCTTAATATATGTTTAGTATAGCTTTACATACACTACATTGCAAAAGTCTTTGGACACCGTTGATTTTGAATGTAAATAAGTAAATTACAGATTTCAGTCAATAAAAATCCCCAAAATAGCGAAAAGAATATGTTTACTCGTAGTCAAAATAGTAAAAAAAAAAACAATTTCTCGTTAGCTTGAAAGATACTGTGCGTCAATACTTCCAACTTGAGTAAACCTGACCTTTCAGGCATATAATTCAAAAATTTTCCTTAACATGGAAAATTGTAAATGCTGTATTTTAAATATGCTACGATTATTACAAAAGTTATAATTAAGTACTCTTAACAACATTTAATATTTTTTATCAACCATTTTTGCAGTTTTATATTTACAATACGCAAAAAAATTAGTATTCAAAGACTTTTGCACGTGGCAGTGTATTACAAATTTAAATTATTTTGTTCAATTAATAACTAGGTCAATTTTAATACAATATTCGAGTGGTATAGGTACATAAAAAAATACTGATTTTTAGCAGTATGGGTACATGATAAAATGAATATTTAATTAATTTTTTTTAACTTAAAAGAACATATTGTCATAGTGTTCCATGTTAACTATAGCCAATAATTAAATTGGCGTAGGTTAGATTACTCACGTCGCACTGTAAAACATACAACACATAGGTATTGATACTCTGTGCCCAAGGCAACCGTGAGCGAAAGGAATGTCAGCCCGTGGTCCAGATCAGGCCGACGTTTCGCAACCATCAGGCGTGGCCGCGCCCATCGCCTTGTGAAATTACATATACATACACATATATGTATGTATCTATAAATAACTATATAATTGTCAAAGGCGGTACTAGAAGGTAGTATGACAAAATATAATACACCAATACCACACTTTGCGTCGTGGTTACGTTCCAAAAAAACACGACGCAAAGTGAATTATGATTTTCTATAGCAAACCATGTAAAGATCGAAGATAGGTTCCAAGGTTACAAAAATACTACTTTTTAAAAAGAAAATTGAACAAAGTAAACATTTAAAAAACAAAAATAATATAAAATTTTATTACATACATACAAAAAACAAAATAAAAATTAATCACTGTCTGATGAGTCCATAGTGGCTGTTGTCGTCTTTCGGCTTTCTTTCACAAAAAATTGGTCCAATGTTTGCTGAACAGCTTTTTTTTCAACGTAAAATAAATTTCCTTGTAACAATTGATATTCGTAGCTACCGCCTGGGACACTTTAAAACTCCTTCCGCTGTCAGGATCGTTTTTAAAAAAAATCTCCATAGCTTCGTCAATCAAACACAACGCTTTGGAAATTTGTTTGGAAGTTAAATTAAAAACTCTGTTAAAATACTAAGTTAAAATTAAAGACTCGAACCCAAAACAACGCAACTTCGAAAATCTAACGACGCACAGTGAAAATTAGTACTAATTCAGCAGCGACGCAACTTCGAAAAAACGCAAAACGAAACGACGCAAAGCGAGGTATTGGTGTACAGTACACCCAATTCTGTTTTTTACACGGTTTTGATTTAACACGGTCTAGAAAAAAAATTGATTCCGATTTTACACGATTTCATTCGTTTTAGCACGATTAAAAAAGCTGTTTGATTTAAATTTTAAAGAAAAATATTTTTATTAACTGGGATTTTTTTTCTATCTGTTATTTATAAAATATGTAGTTCGAGAATTCCCCTTTCTAATTTATTTTCATAGCAGCTTAAGTATATATTTTAGTCTTGTACGAGTTTTCAGTTACTAAATTTGTGATAATTTTATATTTATGTTACTTTTACTTTAAGAATTGAATTGCCTTTTATTTTTATGAAATAAACTGTGCATGAATGCACATAAAAATTTAATTTAAAGTTTTTTTTTTTGTATGAATCATTTCATTTTACCTATTTTTTACAGGGTTGAAGGATATAGAACCATTTCCCTTTTTTTTCTATGTACTTCATGTCTTTTTTTATACCTACGGTTTTTTCTGGAACGTATCTACCGTGTAAAAACAGAATTAGATGTATAAGGCGTGATTATTAAGTCGATCGCGATCTACTAGTCGACCGCAGTAAATTTTTAGTGAAGGTTCTATTTTAAAATAATTTTATCATAATTTTTTAATTCGATTATAACGTAATCTAAGGGACCAGTCATATTAGGTCGTAAAATCCAATCGTCGTAAAAATTCAGTAGGACTTTTATTTTGAGTCGTTAAAAAACCGGTAAGTTGTATTAAACGATATCGTTATAACTCCGGTTTCGACTGTAATTTTTATTCATTTAGTATATATACTGATAGGTAATATTCTTGGGAGGGGTTCCCCCACATCTACTTGAATGGTTTCAAGATAAAAGATCTTTTCACAAAAATTACATAAAACACAGAAAAAAATAATTTGTCTATGTGTTAAAAAATGTGATCAATGTAAAAAATCCGTTATCGATTTGGCTCCGATAGAGGTTGTTTGTTAATATGATAATTTTTTTACCAATATGGATATATCCACGTTTATCTTATTGATAAATGTATATTATTACTAACAATGTTCTTATCACGATGAAAATTTTGTTTCGTATTGAAAACATATATTTTAAATTCAAAAAATACATCACTTAAGGAAAATTGCACTTTCACTAGTTGGGTGGTGTAAAAAATATTCACACTGATAAATATTTATTAATACAACCATTATGTTTAATCTATTTGAGAGTTACGTTAGTTGGTTTAATAAATTATTTATTAATTTAACAAATGAAAAGATTTTTAGATAAACATGAAGATATATTTTTCAAATGAATAAAATATCTTCAATAAGAATTTTTTTATTATTATATTGAAAAAATATTGTTATATCTATTAACTAGATAAATTTATTAAGCATTTTTCCATCTGAAATTTTCAATTAGATCGAGTTTTTTTTTTACTGTGTAATTGATGTAAAACAAAAAAAAATATAAAATTTTTTTTTACGAACCACCACTGTTCAATGTACTTATACATATGTATGCTTGTTAATTTTTTTTATTGGTTCATACTCGAACAAAACCTCGACTCGAATATAGACATTGTATATTGATTTTTGTAATTGGTAAATTAAAATCGTGATTTATTTTAAAATAGCCTATTATTTAAACACCCCATTTTTGTATTTACTATGCATTGATTTTAAATTTTAATATTACACGTCACTTTTTGCAATATATGGTGTGTGCATAATTTACAATTGCAATTTTTAACTTTATTACTTTCCAATTTTAGGTATTTTTTTTCATAACCCAATTAATATTATTTGCAATTTGAACGTTTTGCAATAATAAAGTTTTTAACTTTGTTAAATATTAGGCTCAGCACGCATATGCAATTTTGTATAAAAAAACACGCGACTAAAAAATTGCAAGTACGTATTGAGCCTAAAGTAAAACGTATTTCTTATAGTTTAGACTTAGGATTATCTTAATAAGATTTTTTTTCAATTATAATTATAAACATTGTATGAATGAAATGAAGCGGGTAGTCGAGTATTACCCCCTCTCAAAATATACCCCACTAAAAACCCCTCCCCTTGAAAAAATAATTATATATTATCATTCTTCTCTTATTAACTCAAATGACTTGTTCGTACAGGAGCGTATGCAACCTTACTTATCGGAGGGGATCATACAGAAAAAAATTATAAATTAAACTTTTAAAATAAACATATAATAAATCTCAAAATATTTTATTGTTTAGTTGTTGCAAAAAGAAAAAATCGCTGATTAATAAAATGTAAAATAAAAATTTATTTAGAGCTATTATTTGCGAAATATTAGTTAAAAGAAAAAAACATTTTCTTGACTGCAATTTTTTTAATTTAAATTTCAATAATTTAAAAATTCGAATTTTGCAATAAAATAATATAGTAGAGAGAGATGCACAATATGGCAACTAGAAATAAAATCATATAACTCATTTTAGCGTTGTTCAAAATTAATTATATTAAAAATAATATGTTAATCTTCGTTTTTACGTGTTAAGCAGCTAATTATCATAGTTAAAAAAAAAATATTTAAATGATTTTGTATTCGAACATGTATTAATAGATAATGATTTAAATTCAGTGTATATGAGACTACTTTAAATATACAGTGGTGCCTCGCATAACGAACTTTCTGTTCGTTCATTGCGCGACTCGCACAACGAACCTCGCTTCACACAACGAACTGCATCTTGTTTATTTTTGCCGCCCGAACGCTCCTACGTATCACGAAGTCGCCCGAACTTCCAAGGTCGCACGCAGTCGATGCTCAAACTTGCATCAACGCGCGTCAGTCGTTCTTTTCTGTTTATCTCACACACCTGTTTGTTTTAATAAATGTAATTTTGTGTGTCTATATTATGAGTTCTAAAAAAAGAAGGAAGATGATTTTTGTTGAAATGAAACAATAAATAATTAGAAAGAGGATTTGACCCTGCAAGCCTCGGTAGACTCTCCTAAATCTGATTCTGACTAAAAAATAAAAAAAACGTATGTACAATCTTTTTTATGTTACAGTACCATATTTTATGCTACAGAACGAATTAAAATTTTTAACATGTATTGTTATGGAAAAACGCGTTTCACTTAACAAACTTTTCGCATAACGAACTTGCTCCCGGAACGAATTAAATTCGTTATGCGAGGCACCACTGTATAACTTGGAGATTAAATAGATATCTAGTGTATCTATTTAATTCTTGGGGGGGGGGGTCATTACCCCATGATCTCCCCCCCCTGTATACGCACCTGAGTTATGTGGCTTGTTTTCTGTCAAAAATATACGCCCAGTCCTTTTATGTAACCCTATTACCAGCATATTCTTTTATATGCATTATACATATTTACATATTAGTTATGTATTGAATATACTTTACAGCTATATTATTATTTTAGCTGATGATCTATTCAATCGGCGAATCAAAAACATGTAATATCATTTTCAATTTATCAAATAATTTACATTAATTAACTTCGTTTTGAAAATTTGAATGAGTCATTATATTATGTAGTTATTAACTGCAATGTTGTTTTTGAACGCGGTTATTATTATTAATTTATTTTTGGTTTTCGTTTGTTTTGAATTCGAATTAATAAATCGATCAAAATATTAATATCAATAATGGTAATACATAATTAAATAATCACATATCATATAAATAATTGCCATTGTTTGTAAAGTAACGCATGAAGCAAGAACTAAAAACAAACCTAAATAAAAAATAAACAAATATTTATCGTGTGTCAAAAATTTATTTATAGTAACAAAGTCTCACTCTATCTAATTGTGCCGTAATGTTTGTTTAGTTCTTCTCTGGCTAGTACAACGGCAACTTCCTAAAAAACTATCAAAATTATCGATATTTATTTAAAATCGTATATATCGTATTTCTTAATTGAAATAATATTACTAAACAAACTCTGCCTTACTGTTTGTTTTTTTTGCCCTGACAAACACAGAGGCAACTTTGTTATAAAAAAGTTATAAAAATATTCGATATTTATTTAAATAGAATCCCATTTAAAAATATATGACTATACTATCTGCTGTATTGTTTGTTTATTTCTGCCCTAACAAGCACAGATGCAACTTCCTCAAAAGTTATCAAAATTTTTTACATTTATTTAAATGGAGTCGCATATAAAAATGTATTTCATAATTAAAATGATATAATGATATGACTTTACTAACTCTGCCGTACTGTTTGTGTTTCTTTCTGCCCTGACAGGCACATTGGCAACTTCCCCAAAAACAATCGACATTTAATTAAATATAATCGCATGTAAAGATGTATTTCATAATTAAAAAGCATTACTGTCTGTTTATTTCTGCCCTGACAAGTCCAGGAGCAACTTCCTCAACAAATTATCGTTATTTTTTTTAAATAGAATCATATATAAAAATGTATTTCATAAATAAAATGATATGTCTATACTAATTCTGCCTAACTGTTTGTTTATTTTTGCCCTGACAAGTACAGAAGCAACATCCCCAAAAAATTATCGATATTTATTTAAATAGAATCGTATATAAACTGTATTTCATAATTGTTATGATAATGACTAAACAAAACTATCTTAAATTACAATGATTATGAAAACTATATTCATTTAACCTTGATTAAAGTAGCACTTTGTTAAATATTTCTGTAATGCATTGTTGTCTTCCAAAAACATGTACAATCATCATTAGTAAGAAAATTTATTTGTTATTGAAATCATAAGTATCGAACAAACAACAATAGTGCCAGTTTAACATAGTCTATTCACGTTTTATTATGTTTGGTTTACTTTTACTTTCGATTAAGCAAGCAATGCTCAAAATTTTACATTAGGTATACCTACATACCTCACCAAATATTTTTTTAATCCATTTCTGTTGACTGAATTGAGTCCTTTGTAAATAACCCTTTCGTATATTTTGTTGCTTTGGTGTAATGTTATCACAAAAAAGGATGGGAAGTTGCTAATGGGACGGTTATAGCAGGTATTGATGAACAAGGATTCAGAATATTATTTTTAATATTATTTTTCAGCCATTTTTCTCAACTTTATCGAATCCTATATATTTTGTTGCTTGGGTTTGGGAGTAATGGGATTACAAGAAAGGTTGGGAAGTTGCTAATGGGCCGATCATGACAGATATTAATGTACAAGGATATAGGATATTCTTTTTCATCCAGTTTTGTTCACTGAATTGAGTCGTTTGTAAATAATCCTTTCGTATATTATGTTGCTTGGGTGTAATGGGATCACAAGAAAGAAATGGAGGTTACTACTGGGTCAGTCATGGCAGGTATTGAAGAAAAAAGATACAGGATATAATTGGGAATATTTTATTGAATTCTTTGCAAACATTTACATATACATATGTACGTTGTATTGGAATTAAAATCAAAAACGATTGTTTTCATTGTATGCTTCTAAATTTTTATATCTGGCAGCGACAATTTTTTAACCTCCTTAATTTCTTCTATACCAATTTGACTGAGAGCCATTGTCACTGAACAATTAACTGAATTAACAAAAAAAATATCTTTATTTTTATGCTATTGTTAAAACTTCGAAATTATTTAAAAATCAAATTCTAAATTATATTCATACATTTTTCATCGAAAAAAATTGTATACCTATTGAATTTTTAAATTTAAGACTTGAAAGTAGTTTTTTTTAACTTTTTTTTTGAAATATAAAAAATTTCATGTTAATTTATAAACGTTTTTCAAAATTCTACTTTCTTCGCAAAAAAGTGTTTTTTTTTACAGGAAGATTTAAAAATAATTTTGATTTTTCAAAATTCTATTATCTTCATACAAAAAAGTAGCAATTTTTATTAAAGTACAGAATGGATAAATAGGTTAGTACTAGAAGAAAAAGTAAAAATTTGATTTGTTTAAATTATTTTATATACTTTTATATAGTACCTAATATTCCAATATGTGTTTAATACAGTTCGATGTCCACTGGTCTAGAGAAAGGTGCTGCTGTTACGTCACACAAAATGATAATTTGACACTGAATCAAGGCACGATCACATAATACATATACGCCCACGCCCGTGCTGTACTATTGACTAATTTCGATCAAAATTGGCACCGAATGCATAACTTGACAATTGTTGTGTCATAATTGTTTTTTTTTTTTTTCATTGTTTTTTTTTTTTATTTTGTTTTATGTATAAGACAGAACCTGAATTATTTCATAGCAATATCGTTGTTTTTACTTTTTTATAAACATGTATACGAAATATAAATACATATAGTATAAGTAAGTATTGAAAAACCGATTTTTTTCGAAATCCAGATTTTGATGGAATTATCAATTTTTTATAGTTGACTTATATTATTATTTAATATTCTTCTTTTTCTTCTTCTGGTCTAGCCTTTTCAGACAGCTCCTTTGTGGAATTTAATATTTTTTTACATTTTTTTTACTTTATTTTATGCTTTATTATCCTACACTTGAAAAAATTGTATGTTAATTTTTAACATGAAAAACATGTTAACGGGAGAACGAAATTGATCCTAGAAATTTTTAACACCCGACATGGTAAAATTTAAAAGAACGTCTACTACAATTCAATATAGTGTATAGCAGTTTCTATGACGGCGATAGGCCAGATATGAAAAATAATATAAACACATAATAAAATTATAGAGAATGAAATTTTCATATGCAAGAAATTAAATTAAAGAATAGCGTATATATTACTTTTTCAGAGTAAATAAATTTTAATAGGTACTATGTTAAAATTTACCAGTATGTCATTGTAATTTTTCATTTACTTTATTTTAAATTCTACCGACTTTTCTGTTAATTTTTTTCAGAAGTTGATTCTGTCCTCAGGTTCACAGCATTTTCTGTTAATTTTTAAAAGAATATTCTCTCCGTGTATTAATAAAAAATTGTGAAGTTATTAACTAACTCATATTTTTCAGATCGAAAATAATAACATAAAAATTAAATTGATTTTTTTATAATTTTATGTCCAGTATCATAAAAAGATTTGCAAAATTTGCTAGCTAACAATCACTCTCAAATGTTGTATAATTTTTGTGATGTTGCTATGGAATTTAAAGCAGTGATACTTCAACGTATTGTAACACAGTTGGTGCAGACTCTGATTATACAAAATAATTATCATAATATCACCACTGTTTTAACACCCTTGTTAGTGTTTACATACAACGCGTGCGCAAAACTTGCCAAAGTCTTCATGAAACTCCAAGAAAACTGTCATATAAGTTTGATACCCCATTTGAGAGTGTTTGCTAGCTAGGCTTATTGTTAGGTACAAATTATACGTAATTATATTTTAAATTAAAATAATACTATTTTACATATTAAAACAATAAGTTTAAAACATCCTTTTAGAAAAACTATTTTTAACTGTATGAGTCATATGGATGCTAATCAATATGCATTTTGAAAGGTATATCTATTTTAAATTTACGGAAAAATCTACACCCACTGTATGGAACGACATTTATTGCACTGATATTATTTACTGGGTGCCCAAATTCAGCTGTCAGCCCACATGCGCTGTTTTTAAACAAATGGTTATCGTAATGCCACGGTCTACCTTTCTTATTAAAAAAATAACTGCCGAAAGACATGCGTAGGTTAGGTCACGGTCATAGCAAAATGGTTTTCGATAATTAGCAATATTCTCGTTTTGGCCATCTGTATCAGAGCAAGCCTGATCGAGATTATCAGTTAATAAAAGTAAAATATTTATTTATAATAGTTTTTGAAGTCGGTTTTTTTTCTTATAAAGTTATTATTTATTGGCTTGACTTCAACTTCAAAAACTGTTAAATTTAATTATTGTATACCTATTTTTAAGTATGTTTATTTTTTTCCTTAAAAAGTTTTTTTATTTTTACCTTTTGATAAATTCCGATAAAAATTTACCTAAAAATTTTGAATTTTAGATTTGGTTAAAATAAAAAAAAATTTGCCAAAAATCGACATTTTTGAATTTTTTCAATTTTTCGTAAAAAATTTTTTGTCGAATTTCGAAGTATTATACATGTTAATATATAGATTTTGACACGCTTATTTCAAATATGTCAACAAAAATCAAATCCGACCACACGTTCAAAAGTTACAGCCATTTTTCTCCAAAATTTTGAAAGAAATTTAAACTTTGAGAGGCCATACCTCGAGTACGATTAAAGTTAAGAACCTGCGGTTTAAAAATTTCAACTTTTCACGTGATTTTTTATATAATAAACATAAAAACCAAATCTAAAATTCAAATTTTTTTAGTAAAATTTTACGTACCAAACTTCAATTTATCGTAGAAATATCAACTTAAAGATAAAAAGACAATAAAGAAAATCATAAATGACTATATAAATAATAAATTCCATTATTTGTCATATAAATTAGATAAAAAAATATATAATTTTTTTTAATATAAATTATTATAAGTAATTTAAATAAAATTCGATGTAAATATTCAGCCAGTTTTTTGTTAGTCCATATCTGACTAAATATATATGCAATACATGTTTCTATTTATGGTATTTCACAACATCAGATGATTTCGCATTGGACGTAAAGAATTTGATATACTTAATCACTGTTGCAAAATGCTGGGAATTTTATTTAAGTAAATGTTACATGTCATTAAAAATATGTAACATTTTAAATGCGTAGCCCTGAATATTAAACAGGTACATACTTTTACAATTTTAATATATTTGTACATGTAAACAATTTATTTTATTAATTAATTGCTAATTAAAACATAACTATATAGGAAGTCATGAACGAATGCTATTTTGAATTTATAGTTTTTGTAATGTTTCGTCATTTCTATAATTTCATCCATAGACTTAAAGGATGGACTGAGCATTTCCTAAATATTGGCGTAAAAATATGAGAGAGACAAAGCGATGAAGTAGCATGTAGTTGTCTCTTACTAGAATTCTAATTGCTCACGTCAAAAAAAATTGATTCCGTTTTTATACGATTTCATTCGATTTAGCACGATTAAAACAAATATATTTTTATTAACCGTAATCTACTAGGAATTTCCCTTTTTAATTGAATTGAACTGTCTTTTATTTTTATTAAATAAACTGTGCATGAATGCACATAAAAATTTAATTTATAGGTTTTTTGTATGAATCATTTCATTTTACCTATTTTTTACAGGGTTGAAGGATATGGAACTAATTCCCTTTTTTTCTATGTAGGTACTTCATGTCTTTTTTTACACGTTTTTTTCTGGAACATATCTACCGTGTAAAAACAGAATTAGGTGTATAGTAAAAATAGCGTATTATAAAAATTACAACAGAAATTGTAGAAGCTACTCAGTTGACAGTACTGATAATATTTTTTAATACAACATTAAGCAACTATTATTTGTATTAAGGGGGAAAGCCACTATGACGAAAAAAAATATTCTTACATTTTTGTAAAGTATAGGTACATATTCATAAATATGTATACAAAAAATTATTTTTAAAACCGCTCTAATACAAAAAATAGGTTCAACGATCGCCATTTTGTGAAAAAAATTAAATTTAAAAAAAATTAGAAAAAAAAACTTTTTTTTAAAAACAAGCTTTTACATATAATAAACCTACATATGCACTAAAAAGTAAAAAATAAGTTTTTTTTTTCACAAAGTCTTCCAGAATTCGTATGACTAAAAAAGCTTGTGGCGTTCATTTAATATTTAATGTAATATTTAGAAATATAAAAAATGTCGAAAATATCAATATAGGAAAAACTACATTTTCTACTATAAATTAATATTTTCAAATCTTCCATTAAATTGCATTATTATTATGTTAAAATGCATATATGTATGTATAATGTATATACATTATACATATATGTATACATTAATATTTGGAAATCTAGATTCAAATAGGACAAAGTACCTTTTGTAGTTTAATTTAGTATTTTCAATTCCTGGTTAATTTATCGCACATGAAAGAAATATTTAGTAATCTAGATTCAACATAGGAAAAAAGTGTTAAGAGTATTTTATGTACCTTAAATTATTATTTCAAAATATTACATGAAATATTTGGAATTCTAGATTCAAAATAGAATTAAGGGCTAAGAGTTTCTCAACGGAAAAACTACATTAGCTACTTTCAATGAATATTTCGAAATATTCCATAAAATTCCATATATGTACATAATTTATATCAAATATAATATAAAATATTATATCCTGTGAATATTTTAAAATTATATTCAACATAAAGGAAAGACATCATCTTTCAAATTGTACATTAAATTCCTGGATAATTTGATATAAACTACAGGAATATTTTGGCTTCAAGATTTATCATATGAAAAAGGGCTAAGAAATACCGAAAAGAAATACTACCTTATCTATTTTATAAATTAATATTTCAAAACATTAACATACATTGAGTTTCAGGTTTATTTAGTATCAACATTACATTAATATTTGATCTACTATAGATTTTTCCAATATTGATATTTTCGACATTTTTTATATTTCTAAATATTACATTAAATATTAAATGAACGCCACAAGCTTTTTTAGTCATACGAATTCTGGAAGACTTTGTGAAAAAAAAACTTATTTTTTACTTTTTAGTGCATATGTAGGTTTATTATATGTAAAAGCTTGTTTTTAAAAAAAAGTTTTTTTTTCTAATTTTATTTTATCCATTTTTAGTCAAAAGTTATTTCTTTTTTTATTATATTATATTATATTCATTGCATCATAAGACCAGGCCCAGATAGAGAAGGGGATGGGGGGGATAGGAGGGCCATATGGCCCGGGTTCTGGTATCAGGGGCCTCGGCGTCTTGAAAATTATTTATATTTTACATTTTTACATTTTTTGATACTAATACTATTTTTAATAGAGATTATTTAAAAAACATAAATATACTACAAAAAAAAAACACACCTTGTAGAAAAAGTACTTAAAAAAACCTCACGGTTTTTAATACTAAATAATATCAGGAAGATTAACCTATTGATTTTGGTGCTAATCGAATTAGGGGTTTCAGAAATATTCGAAATTTTGTACCAATTATCGTCTGAAAAGTGATTAGTATCTCACCAATTTTGATAAGACTTGGTACACTTGTAGTTCAATACAATCTAAGGAGCCCTTAATTCATAATCGTATCGAAAAAGCCACTAAAGGGGTGAAAATCACCCTCAAAATTTTAATTTTAAATACTATTAAATTCATGTTGCCATGGAAACAAACGCAGTTAAATTCAAATGTCACATAATTATTATTTTACAAAAATGTGTATTATACAACTGACTTTAGAATATTAGAAAACTAATATCTATTAATGAAAATTAATGTACGAAACTGTCTCTGAATACATAAAAATATTACCTCACAATCAGTGTCCAATGTTTAATTAGTCTCGTATATGAAGGAAGAAGGCATTTATAACATCAAACGTGACTCGCAGTTTAGTTGGTCATTTATTTATAATAATCAAACGTCTTACTTCAATCTTTAGTTTTTATTTTAAAATAAACACTAACGTTTTGATTGTATATTAGCTTCTTTAGAAATGAAGCGCATATCCAGGGGAGGAGGCATGGTGAAATGACACTCCACACAAACCTAAAAAGTAAAGCAAATTAAATAGAAAAATGCTTATTAAATATACTAAAGTAACTTTTTTTGTCTATTTCACAGACCATGACCCCCTCCCCCATTTTAAATTTAGACTCGCGTCTCTTAGAAAAACAATACCTATTTAGATCTACAAAATTACACTAACATAAATTAATTTATATTTAATATTTTTCAATAATGCCATAACAATATAATACATATACAATATACATGTATGCATATAGGATGATATAATAATAATAAAATGAGATACTATAATACATATTTATATATACATACATTTAACTTTTCTATATGTCAATATAATCACTACAAATAAAATTTATAATACATACCTGATATTTATATAAAATTCGATAATTTTTCAATAATTTTCTTCAATTTATAATTTATAATCTTCACTCAGCAGTTTACATTTGTATTATTATAAATTATTTGTATTCGAATATTATATTGAAAAATATTTTGACAAGACATAATAAATGTTATTCTCGAATCAAACCATGGTTACGAAATAATTTGAATTATGAAATAATACTTGATCACGAAGGCATGTTATTTTATTATATTAGATACATCAAAAAAGACCTTATAATAAAATAACATAGCTATAAAAATGATAAAAAAGTGCATTGTCACGGAGAATACACCATATTTCAAAATTTGACGAAAATCGTACGACGGGAAGTTCGTTAAAAATCGGTCGGAAGATTTGTGTTCCGGGACACTCATACATACATAGCATTTGAGTTAAGAAAAAGCTTGTAAAAACGGCTACGTGCAACGATAGCTATATTCATATAGATATTGATAAAAATTTTATTTATTTTTGTCATATAACCCTTCTCAAAATTTCGAATCAACCATAGAGAAAAATATTTTTTTTGGTCATCACATCGAGGCTCATAACTTTGTAAATATTTAATATTTTTCAATAAAAATTGATATTAAATAAGTTGAATATATACTTAATGAAACGTCCTTTACCTGATTCAAAAATAATTAGTTATATTTGTGAAAAAAAATCCCAAACATTGACAATTTTTTGACCCGTCACAGTGGCCATCCCTCTTAAAAAATCGACTTAATTTGTCTTCGTTTATATTAAACCTACTACCTATATAAAATCACATACAAACCATACAGATAGACCAAAATGTCCAACGGTATATCATTAACTATCCAAACAGTTACTCAAAGAAAACCACAAGATCAATAGCGAGTATTGGCGGTCAATGATAATGATGAATATCATGCCAATTGGAACGGTTAGTAGTTAACATTATTCACCTGTTTGTTAGCCATTTAATTAGCGAGACATTCAAGCTTGGCTAAACATCACATACAAACAAACAAACTTGCGTGGTGTCAACTCTAGTCAAGTGTGAAGCCGTACAGACTGAGGTCGGCTGAAGAAATTGTTATAGTGTCATAGATGAACAAGGTTGTCGCCATTGAACAACGCTTGCATGGTCAAGAGGGTGAAATTGATTAGTTGATATGTAAATTATTGAGTTTTTATTTAGATCTTGTTGCAGCGTACGTTGACTTATTTGTTGTATAAATTAAATAGGAAACATTGAGGTGAATTAATGTTAATTTAGTCAGATATGCATGCTAATATTTGGTCTCTTGGTGATATCATGATACACTTGGGGAACATGTATATGTAAATTTCAAGTTTGATCAAAATGCAGCTCAAAAAATAAGTACAGAAGCATCTCGCAAAGCTTTGTATCGACATTTCTGGAAGAGTGATAAATTCATAAATAACACATTATATAAAATGGCATAAGAATGATTTTATTATAAAATATGTATATGTACAATAAATAGATTGCAGTAAATTATAAACATGATGTTATTTTTTGAAATAATATAAATGCCAAAATCTTTAATGCATAAAAATCATTTATCTAGTGGAAATATTTAGCGCTGTAGCCAAGGGCTGGAGCGGCGGCGTAACCGTAGTTGGTGGTTCCGTAATTCCATGCGGAGTATGTAGATGGAGCAACATGAGCAACAGTTCTGATAGCTGGAGCAGCGGCATAAGCGACTGGAGCGGCAGCGTAGTGAGCTACTGGAGCAGCGGCGTATTGAGCGACTGGAGCAGCGGCGTATGTTGTGACTGGTGTGTGAGAAACAGTCTGGGTGGAGTAAGATGATACAGAGGCTGGAGCAGAAGCGTAGTGAGCGACTGGAGCAGCGGCATAAGCGACTGGAGCAGCGGCGTACTGTACTGGAGCAGCGGCGTACTGTACTGGAGCAGCTACACGGGCAGCGATGACAGCTGGAGCGGCTTCAGCGATAACTGGAGCAGCTACGGTGTGGATGGCTTTGACTTGTGGGTCTTTACGTACGACGGCGTTGAATCCGTTGATTGGGTCGGCGGTGTAGTCGACGGTACGACGGGTGCCATCGGGTTCATCCAAACTGTATTGTCCTTGGACGACATCTCCGCTGCGGGTTTCGTGTTGGCTCTTGGAGTCTCCGGTAAGAGCGTCTTCAACACCGTATGAGTAACTGTATTGTGGGTTTGGGTCGTATTCGTCTACTTTAGTGATGACTGGGGCGGCATAAGCGACTGGAGCGGCGGCGGCATAAGCGACTGGAGCAGCGTGGGCAGCATAAGCTACTGGAGCAGCATGGGCATAACCATGTGTAGCGTAAGCTACTGGAGCTGGGATGACTGAAGCACTGGCAACAGCCACGCAGGCAGCGAAAAGAACAAACTGTAAAATAAAAATCATTCTTTAGCATACGTAATTTTTAATTCAAAGCAAATTTATACTAGACTAGAACATAGTAGCCCAACAAACTTTAAAGTAACAAAATTATTTTAGCAAATATGTTCAGGTTAATGTTAAATTTTAAACTTTTCCCAAATATAAAAAATTAAATTAAATAAAAATAAATATTATTCCTCTTTAATTGTGTGAGTATTAAAAATATTTTTCACGTATTTTTTATATCTTTCCAATTAGAACACTTTTTAAAATGTCACAGACCACAATCTTACCTTGAATGCCATTTTAAAACACAATTGCAGCAACCAACAAGGTACTGATCAACTGATGCCTTCCACTAGTCCACAGGACCTTTATATAGTCGACACTTGTAGAAAAAAAAAGTACATACGGAAGTTAAATAAAATAAATTAATAGAGCATTTACCTGTGCGTCACAATCTGATACCAATCCACCTTGAAGACCAGTGCAGAATTCACTTAGACTGTGCAATACGTAAAATAAATTATATTGATTACTTAATTCATATCCGAAATTATCACAGTCTAAGTAGGGGCTTTAATTCATTAAATAATGTAAAATAAAAATTATGTTGTAGTGACAGGTTTAACACATATGTCACCAAAAGGCAGCAATTAGTATTTCGATTTATATATTTCATTTATTTTTAAATAATAATTACTGTGAAAAATAGATCATATTTCACATAAAGGTAACATTGAATATGAAATTGAATTTCTATAATAAAATTATATAATTTTGTTTAGTATTGAAACTTTTACAAAATAATTGCATCCTTAAAAATAATATTAGATGTATCAAAATTCTATTATATCGTCAATATATTTTATTTTTAACCCTTAACTGGTATCGTGGGTGCCAGAAGGACCCCACAGGTCATGTTTTGATATTTTTCTAAAAATCTAAACATCGTGTGCTTCCGCCATATTTTGTAATCTTATTACGTCGCGACTTGCGACTGATGCTGGACGTTTTAACACCTTAACATGTGTGTTAAGGTACTAAGCGGCCCCCACAATTTTGGTTGAGTTTTTTTTAATGGTTAATTAGGAGCATGTTCTTTGCTTAATTAGTTCATACTTTTCTAAAGTTTTTTTTGAGAGTTTTTGCAGATACCTAAAAATATTGAAAAAAAATTAACTTTATGAAATATACTATATTTATTGTACAGTTGATTTTTTTCGAAATCCGGATTTTGATGGAATTACCCATTTTGATATTCCCTGAATCCATTCTATTTTCGCCATGATGTCTGTATGTTTGTCTATCTGTCGGTCTGTAAGCGTTGTAACTCAAATACGATACGACTAATCGTTTATCTGGAAAGAAAATCTAATATTTTTGAAAGCGATCTTTCAACCGGATATGGATTTTTACTGACATGTTTTTTAAATTATTCGAATTATTTTTGAAGCAGTGCGAATTAGAGAAAAAATTTTTAGGTAAAAAATCACAGGTAATATTATTATCTATAATTTATGTTCTATTCATTTTTTCGAAAAAAAAAATTAATTATATTTTAAATGGTTCATAACGGAGAAGAAATATCAGCCATGATATTTGAGTGTCATGGGACTTTTTTATATGTATTACAGAAACAGAACAGTGTGCATGTTTGCCATATATACCATGGGACTTTCTTATACGTAATACTGAGTGTGAACAGTAATGGATGATTCTAAATAATTAATTTTAAAAAATTATTTTTGGCTATATCGTAAATGTTGGAAAAACTGTATGGGGAATAAATTATAGATAATAACATACTCGATATTTTTTATTTAAAACATTTTATTCTTATTTCAAAAATAATAAGAAATTTCCAAAATTGACAAGACTGAACATCCGTTTCCGGTTTAGTCATTACGTTCAACAAAATTCATTTGATACATAATGTATTAATTAATATTTCTATAGTTTATGCCCTATTCATTTTATTCTATCATTTATTAGTTTATCAGAAATATGTTTCAATAAAAATAAGAATCACGTACATTGTTCAATGTCAGTATTACGTATATGAAAGTCCCGTGGCACTGTAAGGGTATATTGTGATAGGATAAGTTCGTTTTTATTTCTGCTATCATTTTCTATAGTGTACATAAATCATCATTGAATTCTACTTAACAAAATGCACTAAATTATTAATAAATACCTACTTTGATACCCTAGAAAAAAATTTTGTCTAATTGTAAGTACATCAAATTCTTTATAATATCAGATGTAAATATTTATTCATTCGAAAATCATTTAAATGGTAAATAATTATATATTATTGCTACTATTAATCTACTTCATTTACCAACAATAAAATGTTAATTGTCATATTATTATTTCAATTGAAAGAGCACAATTTCGTCATTTCTTTATGTCGTTTCAAAAGAACTTGAAATACAATTTATTTACTTCAAAGAAATTTCAACTTATTTTTCGTAATAATCACATAAACTTGTACAAAAGAATTTGTTCTCTTCTCTATCAAGTTTTTTTGTCAATTATACACATGTATATCCAGGCACGTATGCAGCCTAATTTCCTAGAGGGGGACATACAGAAAAAATATATAAATTTAACTTATAGAAAAAATAATAATATACAGACTGTTCCGAAACAGGATTTCACTTAATCAAAAAAATTCGCTGTTTAATAATTTGTTAATCAAAATTTATTTAGAGCTGTTGTTTGCGAGATATTAGTTAACAATCATTTTCTTGACTTATTTAAATTTTATTATATTTATTCGAATTTTGCAATAAAAGATGCACAATATGGCAACAAGAAATGAAGTCAAATCATTTTAGCGATGTTCAAAATTACTTTATTAAAAATAGTATGTCAATCTTCATTTCTACGTGTTAAGTAGCTAATTATCATAATATAACGTTTTTATACAAATAATTTTGTAGTTGAAAATGTATTAATAGATAGTTATTTTACCTTTAGAGGGCCGGGATTTCAGGGGGTATTTCGCCCTCAGAAAACGGGTATAAAAGGTATTTTATATCATTGATTGATCATAGGCAAAGTGTCGATCACGAAGCTGCATCAATATATTGGCTTTCCCGTGTTAAAAATTTCAAATTCGAAAAAATATTATTATAAATAGTACATAACCTCTTTCCATTATACAAATATACGTTTTCGATGTATTTTTCGACGCTGAATCTAAATCTTACGTCAATAATACAGTAAACCCAAAAACAATAGGGTAAAAACTACCCTTTTGCCTCGCGTGAATTTTTTATTTGGAAGTGCAAATATACGTTTTCAAAGTATTTTAATCTAAAAACAAAACTTGAAGATTTTCGGGTGCGTCAAAATATTGGTTTTCCGACCCTCTAGAGCAGCGGTTCTTAAACTGGGGTCCGCGGACCCCCGGGGGCCGCCAAACTTTTACGGGGGTCCGTGAAACATTTTTGGCAAAAAATAAATTTACATAAAGTACTTTTATATTTCAATTTATCAGTGATTAATTAGTATCTAACGACCTTTTTTGTTTTTCTATCAGGGATGGGAGTCCCTGAAAAATATTTGTTCAAAATGGGGGTCCCTAGACCACATAAGTTTAAGAACCACTGCTCTAGAGGTTAAACTCAGTCAGCGTTCATCTGACTACTTAAAATAACTTTCAGATTTCCTCAAAATATCTAATGTATCTCTTGAAGGGGGGTTATGACCCCTTGATCTCCTCCCTTGAATACGCGCCTGTGTATATCTTGATATGTCTAAATGTTATGTTCAATTAGATTTATTTGTACTTTTTAAACAGTAAATTAATGTTTAATATGAGATTCAAGGTTTGTTTATTTTGTTTTTTAAATCCTGATATAAAATTATAAAGTTTGTGTATTTTTGTGGCAGTTTGAATTGAAAATATATTATGTGCAAAATATTTTATTTATTTAAATAAAAAATACAATTATTGACTCATTTGTAATATGTATATGCCCAAATTACAAAAGAACCTATTGTTTTGTTACAAAACAATTAAATAAGTGATCTTTACAAAACCTAATTCTTTTTTTTACAATATTTCTTCAATAGCGTTTTTCTAGAAATGTTAATTCATAAAAAATACATCATATAAAATGGCATAGGAATACTTTTATTATAAAATAAATGTATAATAAATAGTTGGCAATAAATTATTTACAATGAGATGTTTTTGAATAGTGCCAGAAATTTCTAATACATTATAAAATTTCAAATAGAAAAATCATTGTTTAATTTCGATCAAATGATGTCGATATCCAAAGAAATATTGTTTTGTAGGAAGTCATTATAATTATTCATCTAGTGAACGTATTTGGCGCTGTAAGCAAGTGCTGGAGCGGCGTAACCATAGTTGGTGGTTCCGTAGTTCCATGCTGAGTAGGTAGATGGAGCAACGTGAGCAACAGTTCTGACAGCTGGAGCAGCGGCATAAGCGACTGGAGCGGCAGCGTAGTGAGCTACTGGAGCAGCGGCGTAGTGGGCAACTGGAGCAGCGGCGTAGTGAGCAACTGGAGCAGCAGCGTATGTTGTGACTGGTGTGTGAGAAACAGTCTGGGTGGAGTAAGATGATACTGAGGCTGGAGCAGAAGCGTAGTGAGCGACTGGAGCAGCGGCATAAGCGACTGGAGCAGCGGCGTACTGTACTGGAGCAGCGGCGTACTGTACTGGAGCAGCTACACGGGCAGCGATGACAGCTGGAGCGGCTTCAGCGATAACTGGAGCAGCTACGGTGTGGATGGCTTTGACTTGTGGGTCTTTACGTACGACGGCGTTGAATCCGTTGATTGGGTCGGCGGTGTAGTCGACGGTACGACGGGTGCCATCGGGTTCATCCAAACTGTATTGTCCTTGGACGACATCTCCGCTGCGGGTTTCGTGTTGGCTCTTGGAGTCTCCGGTAAGAGCGTCTTCAACACCGTATGAGTAACTGTATTGTGGGTTTGGGTCGTATTCGTCTACTTTAGTGATGACTGGGGCGGCATAAGCGACTGGAGCGGCGGCGGCATAAGCAACTGGAGCAGCGTGGGCAGCATAAGCTACTGGAGCAGCGTGGGCATAACCATGTGTAGCGTAAGCTACTGGAGCTGGGATGACTGAAGCACTGGCAACAGCCACGCAGGCAGCGAAAAGAACAAACTGTAAAATAAAAATAATTCTTTAGCATACGCATTTAAATTAAATTTCTATAAAATTATTTTTAAAGAATATCACTCAAATGGTTTTTAAATTTAAACATCACATTATTAATTTATAGTAGCTAACTTTTCGGGCTGTTATCCACGTTGATGTATTTTTATACTAGGAATAACTTATAAAAGTTAGCTTCTATGGACAATGGCAACGAAAGCCTACAGAAGAAAAAGGGTGAATTTAATTTTTTTTTTAGTGAAATACGGTTTGCACAATTTTTTTCTATTTTTCCATGGAGAACACTTTTCACAATGTTTTCACAGAACACAATCTTACCTTGAATGCCATTTTAAAACACAATTGCAGCAACCAACAAGGTACTGATCAACTGATGCCTTCTACTAGCTAACAGGACCTTTATATAGTCAACTGTTAAACAAAAAAAAACTACACACGGAAGCTAAATAAAACAAAATTATAGAGCATTTACCTGTGCTTCACAATCTGACACCAATCCACCTTGAATACCAGTTCATAATACACTTAGACTGTGAAATACGAAAGAAAATGATTTTACTTAATTCTGAATTCTTCACATATGAAAATGTCACATTCTAAGAGACAAGCGCTTGTAAATATATACGCATCCTTGATTAGACTGTGAGGTACAATCTTAAATAATATCAAATAAAATTATGTTAAATTCTAAGGTCAGATATGTTGATATTGATACATATAAATTGCGTTGAGAATGTGTAACACCGTATGGACAGTACCACGCCTATGACAAGGTCACTGGATAATGTGGGATATAACACGATGGCCAGCCAATGGGTGATCTTTACGTCATGATAAATGTATCAAAGCTCTCTTTGATTGTTTTACGTTTTTCCATATCTGGTGACGTAGCAGGTAACTAGTTCCTTTATTATTTAACAGAACATTGTCAATAGGTAATAATTATTGATACACTTCTAGCGTCGTAGGTGATGTAGATAAAAAAAATGCCTAGATTAGATTTAGAAGGAATGAAAATAATGTCAAATTAAATAATAAAAAAAAGTATTAATTTAAAAAATATTATTTGATGTAAAAATTAAATTTCAAATGGCTGTACAATTTTTTCCACAAGGCCTTTTGATGGGGGCTTTTGTTTACAGACGTATTATAATGTAGACTGCATGGGTACCAAATTTCATCGTACTCCGAATTTGTTTTATTTAAAATTTAAATCCCTTAATTACCTGTACTAGAGTATCAATAATAAAATAATAAAATATGGCTATTAAATATCCATTAGTATTCTAGTACCCAGAAGTTATTATTTATTTATATTTTGCTCTTATTATTATTTAAAATATATATATTATTTAATATGCCATGTTTTTATTGTTAAAAATATTAATTTTAAACTAATTTGTTGTACGTTACTTTTAAATTTTAATTACGGACAAAATTCTTTGAATTTCCTGCTTATTCTTTCTAATATTAAAGTAAATTGAAGGCTAACTTGGATTATTTTTCATTAGATAGTGTGTTATTATTATTATTTATAATAAAAAAATAAAATAAAAAAATTGAAAAGTTTTTTTTTGTTTTTTAAGTTTTTTTATTGGTTTGGCACTGACTTTAAAAACTGTTTTTAATTCACTATTCAATAAAAAAATACTTTTGTAATATCACAAAATATAGAAGGCTTTTGGCATGCCGAATCCGAATTTGTTGCCCAATTGGTTTAATCACGTCAGGGTTTTGAGATATTCTAAGCTAAAAGTTCCAAAAATGACTATATTGGCAATGTTAAAGAATTTATTATCAAGTATGTAATTTTTTTCTAAAGTTTTCGGTCACGGTACAAATAGTATTATCTTTCCTCTTTAAAATGAGTTTTAACTTTTTACTGTACGATTTTTTTAGCCGAGATGTATTAGTTTGAAGTTTTGAAGATATGATATTTTTGTTAATAGAGTTTCATACATATGTATATCTTCAAAGTAGTATATTTCGGTAAAGAAAAATCGTATAGTAAAATGTAAAAAATCATTTTAAAGATAAAAGATAGTAGGTACTATTCGAAATCATGAAAGAAAACTTCAGAAAAAAATTACCTACTTAGTAATAAATTCCTCAACACTGCCAAAATCGTCATTTTTGGGACTTTTAGGTTCGGATATCTAAAAAACCTGACGTGATGGAATCATTTGGGCAACGAATTCGGTTTCGGCATAAATAATACCTTCTAAATTTCCTATTCAAATTTTTGTTGCATAGTGTTATTTTATATTTTTCAGTGTTTTTATTTTTATTTTTTCCCCCTTTTTTAATTGGCGTATCTTCGAAATTTATGGCCAGATTTTGATAAAATTTTTATGGGACTATCTCGAAAATATACTCTTTCAAACAAACAAAATCATTCAAATCGGTGCATATTTTTCGAAATTACACCTGAAAATACATACAACCAAATTGAATTCCGTTAAAAATAATTTAGGGAAAACAATGCAATATAAATAAATAAATAAAATGCTAGTTAATTAATGAACCTCTAAAAAATTTACTAACTTTTAATTATTAATTAAATAATTATTTGTTTAACAACAAAACAATAGCAAATAGACTTCATTCATTTTATATTTTCAGTTTAATTTCATTAAAAAAAGAAACATGATATTCAAACCATCAATAACCAAAAATTGATTAAACAACAATTATATTAAAAGCCTTTTCATTTCATATACAAATGGAAAACGAATTATTGTGTTATAATACATTGACATTAGTTAAATGATTTTTTTATTTGATGTATTAAAACCAACGCATAAATCGATTCAATATGGCTTGTATGTGCCCATGTATTTACTCTATACGGTCAGTTACGGAGGAAGCTTTACAAATGCAGTAAATGGGGGCGAGTGAAGTCGCTGGAACAAACGATAAAAAAATAATAACAAAGGTTAACTACATTCTGCATGTATTTAATATATGAATAAAACAATTGAACTGTTGATTAATTGATTATAAATAATATTAACTAAATAAAAGTATTAATTATTTAGTTATTATCACTGATTTAAATTATGGAATATGTTTTTCGTGACAGTTAATAATTAATATAGTATTTAATAGCAAATTAAATTTTAAAAATATCTGTTAAGTAAATTTGCAGTGCTTTTTCGTGCTAAATTCACTAAAGGAAGTTAATTTATCGAAGAATTTTAATAAAAATTCAGATCTACTGAGATCTGCATTTTGATACATCATATTTTTCACTGGTTTTTGATATATGGAGACTTGTAAAGATCTACAATAATTTAAAAAGATCTCAAAGGATCTACAACAATCTTGCTCTGACAGTTAACGTGTATATTATTAGAACATAAATTTTTCACATAACGTTATTTATTTATTTGGGAAATCATAGTTTACAATTTGATAAAAGTTATATTCTAATCGGTTCAGTAATTTCTCGAAGTTAAAATAAGTAAAAAAAAATCATATTTTATGAATTTATTATTATGATGTTTCCTTGTATAACTTCATTAATTTTAATTATTTTTTAGTTTAACATACATATAAGATACTATCTACTGTGACATTTGATGAAACATCGGTAATAAAATGAAGTTATTTAAATAAAACCACCTTGAACTTATGAATCATAAAACAAAAAAATACACTTTTTGTTTTCATCAAAAATCCGTTCATGAAAACAAAAGTGTATCAAGTGGGCCGTGACAACTACCGTCTTGATATTACGTAGGTATTTTATCTCGCATCCGCTTGGTCAATATCTGTATCAGAGTCACATTAGAATAGGATCTACGGCGGCCACGCCTTTACACACATGGTTATATGAACAAGGTTTATGAACTCGTAAGGATCTCCGGTTTGTGCAAGGAATATAATGCTGTTATACTAAATAAGTAGGCGGATCTATATTATATGTATTTTGTGATGTATGATTATTCCTGTTGCTAAACAGTTATATTGTTATTAGTGTTTTATTCAAATTAGGTTATATTTATTGCATAATGGATTTTTTATTGATGATGTATTTCGGTACTGAAATATTTTTTTTTTTTCGTAAATAGGTAATAATTTATGCCCCACAGTTTTCTGTATATCCCGGATATAAAGCGACAAACTATTTCTTATAAATTTTTTTTTATATTCGCTGGGTGCAAAGTAGGTAGTGGGGGAAATGAAATCGATCACAGCGCACAACTTGGCAAAAAATAACACTTTGGGTGGACTAACTGTCATTTTTAATAGGCTCGTTTTTAACTGAAAATAGAAAGGTCAACATGGTTAATCCCACTATAGACTATGTGCAAGGGGGTGGATTTAGAAATAATGTTGATGCGAGTGTTCGTGGTGAGCAATATTATAAAATTATCGGCGCCAAAATTTGAGGTTATGCTGTCAATGTAAACGAATTAATTATTTCTCTATTATACGTCATAATTAAAGAGAAAAAGATACCTAAAATGAATAATTTTCACGTACCTTTTATGCTATACTATTTATATTATATGCAAACAGCTAAATTAAATGATATTTGTTTAATAAAAAATTTCACGGTATTAAACATATTAAACAATGATAAAAAGAGAGTTGAATCCATTCAATCCTTCTCTATTGCCCGCTAGCGGCGCTAATACACTTCGTGCACATAGCCAATAGTCATAAATAATCGTCTAAAATGTATATATTACGATATTTTATTTAAATTATTTGTTTGTTAGTACGTCAAAGTTCACCCAAGTTGCTAATAAAGTCCACCCGTTAGTTGGCGTTGTCATCGCGCCCGCTGCGAATACTCGATTTTCCGTCTGTCTGTCTTCGACAGGGAGATATCGGCCCCCTGGCCACCTAGAGACCTCGGGTTTTCGCTAAATGGTGGGTATGTGGTTCTAGTTTAGCCAATTTTAATAATTTTTCCGGTCATGACCCTCCATCCGGCATAATGTCCATTTTTCATAAAAAAAATTTCATATATGGCTTCATGTACCTCGTTGGACTCGGGATTGATTCACAAATCGATTGGCAAGGGTATTTTTTGAGTTGTGTCAAGTGGGTTGCGCGGCAACACCCACGTGTAGGTTTTGATAAATTTTTTTCCATACATCCCGGATTTTATCAAATTTAGATGCAGATAAAAATGTAAAACATTTTTTCTGGAGAATTTTGTAAACTTTTGATTTGCAAAAAAAATATTTTATTCGCATTTAAGCAGGGATGGAGATACCTGAAAATCTAAAAATAAAATGAGTTATCTAAAAATCTTCTTTTCCTAAGGGGTTCCATCGACATTTAATAAAAATTGACTTTTGATACACGTGAAAAAATACAATTATTAACTAAGTATATAGTCTGTTTCATTTAAGTTTGCAATGATTGCTAGGGTATTTACCGGTACGATTCTCGATTCATACCGTCAAATCAGCAGGCAACCATTGCAAACTTAAATAAAACAGACTATAATTTAAAATAAAGGTTATTCGATATGTCAAATTCCAATATAACTTTATGAAAACAATTTTATTCTAATCGAAATTTCAATCTAATGGTATACTAATTTAAATCAAATGGATATAAAACAAAGTTTATTTTATTTCGAAACACTTAAAATTTATCGAATAGCAAGAATTTTTAACAACTTTTTAATAGGATCCTGTTTCTCTATCTTAGATAGAACAAAAATTTAGATCATTTTTTATCAAGAAAAGGTCAATGAACTTCTTATAAAAGAGCTAACAAAATTTGCTAGGTAACAAGAACTCTCAAATGAGGTATTATTTTTATAATAGTATCTATGGATTTGCTATGAATTTTAACTCATTGTAACACAGTTGGTGCAGACTCTGACCGTACGTGGTATAATTATCATAATATCACCACTGTTTTAACACCCTTGTTTGTGTTTACATACAACACGTGCGTGAAACTTGTCAAAGTCTTCATGAAACTCTAAGAGAACTGTCATATAAGTTTGATACCTTATTTGAGAGTACCTGCTAGCTAGCAAATGATACGGGAAATAAGACAGTTAAATTTCATTATGGAATAATAAACTTTTAAAAATTATATAATAAACAAAATAAAATGACATTTTATGCACTTTCTTTATTTATTTAAAGTCAATTAACATAAAGACACTTGTCACCTGTCATAGTTGACATTGTCAAATATATGTAGCTTTCATTTATATATGAAAAAGTAATGAACATGATTATTAACCTTGTCGAATATGCAAAATGCATTATTTATAGCTGTATGTATCCATGCTATATAATTTCTAGAAATGCATTATTTTTTTTAGTTATGGGGGATAGCAACTGTGACGGGTCAAAAATGTCAATGTTTGGGAATTTTTTTCACAGATATAACTAATTATTTTTGAATCAGGTAAATGACGTTTTATTAAGTATATATTCAACTTATTTAATATCAATTTTTATTAAAAAAATATTAAATATTTACAAAGTTATGAACCTCGATGTGACGACCAAAAAAAATATTTTTCTATATGGTTCAGAGATATATGAAAAAATAAATAAAATTTTTATCAATATCTATATTGATAAAATGTAGCTATCGTTGCACGTAGCCGTTTTTTTTTATTTTTTTTTTCACAGAATGGCGATCGTTTGAAATTTTGTTTCATTTCTAATACCTTTTTTTTTATTAGAGCGGTTTTAAAAATAGTAATTATCAAAATTCCAAAAATCGGCTACGTGCAACGATAGCTACTAGAATTACGAAAATTATTAAAAAAATATTTGAAATCGGTCTTTGAGGAATCGTGTCAACCAGGTCGAAAAATGTCATTTCGAGATAAACGTGTTTAATATTTTTGTTATATCATTACCGGCCGTGTTACCTCGTCTCACAAAATTGTTTGTAACTCCGTCAATTTTCGGAATTTGAACTCAATTATTTATATAAATATTTATGAGTATGTATACTTTAAAAAATATATAAAATTTTTTTTTTCCATCGCAGTGGCTTTCCCCCTTAAAATTACTTATTTGAAAATTTTAAATTATTCCAATAGATATACTATTTGATAAACAATATCAAATATTATTATTAATATTTTTTTAAATGCGCATTTTCTTTTTAAGGCTGAACATACTATTTGAATTGCCATAAGAATTACTATAGAGAAATTACAGTATTTTATTTTATGTTCAGCTCTGACCAGTATTAATAAATCATTTAGAAAAAAATACAGTGATAAACTAAATTAATTTTTCTATTTCATGACATACATAATTTTTCAATTTAATTTTTTTATATATTAATAAAAAAATCTGAAAATTTTTTGTATTTTTTTTTTGATATGATAAAACTCAATATACATATAACAACAATTCTTGAAAAATACGGAAAACAAATATACCACGACATAGATATTTGTTTAAGCTTTCTATTTTTATAATAATTCTGCAATTTTAATTTGAAAATATTGAATGTAATAATGTAATAATTTTTGTTTTCTACGGTGGCGACATCTCGTGGAATTTAGTTTCGGAAAAATCGGCATGAACAGCCTTAATACACATAAATTACAAAAACGTAAACTATAACTTTTAAATAAATAATTTACATACTACAAAAATACATTCAAACCAAAGAAATATTGTAAAATATAAGTATTAATTCTCATATAAAATCAGATATAATGTAACCTGTTTTTATTAATCTAAATAAAAATCACTCAAATGTCATAGTTCGTTTTTTTTAAATATAGGAAACTTACAAGGTTAAGATTATAAATCTCTTTAGTCTGAACCAATATTTACACTTCAAGAAAAAAAATTTAAATGCTATATTCACCTGTTGTAAAATGTTCAGGTAATTAGTCAATAAAGAAGTCGCTTTGAATTTATTTATTAAAAAAAATTAAGATGTTCGATCATTGGTATTAATAGAACTTATTTCATATGTTGTAAAATAGGTCGTTAAATATTTGATGTACATAATTATCACATTTTAATGGGAAAATTAATTAAATAATTACATATCTGTCTGTTTGTTTTTTACCTGTTCACGGCTAAACTGCTGAGCCGATCTTGATGAAATTAGACAGGGAGATAACTTACATCCTGAGAAAGGATGAATACTAAAATATAAAATTAACAGGCTATTTAACATCAATTTTCGTAAACCAAAAGAAAATTAGAAAAATGTTAGTTAATTTTCAAGATATTTCAAAAAATTTACAAAAAATTTCCAAAAAGACAACAAATAAGGTGAAATCACAATAACTTACTTAAGAATAAGTGACGATCGTGGCAAACTATTAAAAGTCTTTGACAATTACATATCAAACGTGACGTTTGACCAAATTAAAAAAAAAATACCCTCACCAACAATAATGACTCGGAGTGACCGCATTTATTATAAATTTAATGAGTCTATTGATGTATTTGATAAATAATTGTTATAAGTATTAGTTAATAATATCAATAAGTAATTAAACACAAAAAAGTACTCTTATTGTATCCTTTTATTCAACGTGTCACACCTGTCACAGTGTTTGTTGAGTAATAACCAGTTAAATAAATTACGTATTTACCTAATGCTCTTGTGTTAATAAAAGATAATTTATTCGTAACATATTAAAGTATGATTATTATAAAGTAAATTCAATATTTTCGCTAAACTTTTGAGATTTTGAATAGAGGTTGCAAGACTTGCAATAGTTGGCGTTACACCCGTCACAGGGTTTTGAACGCTGGCATTTTTTTGTAAAATAACTGTAGACCTTTTATTCTTTCAATATACATGTATTACATTAAGATCTACAGAAAAATGGTAAAACCATGTTATTAACTAGTATTATTTAGAAATTATGAACTCCAATCCGAGTTGAAATGTCACACCCGTCACCGCGGACTGACCCATAGGTTACTTTTTATTGATATAATTATCAAATTTTAATGTGAAAATCAATTAAATGATTACATACGTCTGCTTTTTTACCTTTTTACCTTTTCACGGCTAAACTGCTGAACAGATCTAGATGAAATTTGGCAGGGTGATAGCTTACATCCTGAGGATAGACATAGGCTACCTTTTATTAGATAAAAAAATGTATATGTGACATTATTGCCGTAGACATCTAGCGTACAAATGGTAAACTAAAAATATGTTTTATTGACTATCATAACAGAAATATGTATAACCTAACCTGTAGTGCACCTGGATAAAGTCACGTATTTTTTATTTTATGTTTAATCTTTTGTAAAATTCTTAATTTTGTTAATGTTATTATATGTATGGCAGAGACTTTGTTATTAATTAATGTAAAACATACATTTCATTTAAAAAAATCTGTTGTTTTTTTAATTACACACAAAAGTATGCGTATATACTTTTCCAGGAATACTGTACCAAAAAAATGTTTTTTTTTCAACATGAAAAATTTTTTACATTCTTTTTTTTAATATAGGTACCTATGTACCTACTTTGTATGATAAACAAAAAAATATTTAATAAAATATTCTACGTATATAAGACACTAAATATTTTATTTTAATACATATTAAAGTAAATACATTGAGTCGAATTTTATATACATAATAAATTTTTATTTTTTAAATTAAATTTCTGAGCTGTTGTCCACGTTTTCATATTTTCTTATATTCATAGTTTTCTTTTGTACAATTTCTGTAGCACTCCTGAAGAAGACTTCAACATGAAATTCGAAACATAAAGAATAAATTTTAATAAACGTCTTATTATGTTGTTTTAAAAAAATGCATCGATACATAGTTTTATTATAGATCGACATATTAACCCATTAACGCCCGTCGTACACATTTATGTACACCTCATTTTATAATTAGTGCTGCTGTCTATGGATATTAATTCACAATATTTATTTTTTGGTAGAAGTGCAAGCAAACACAGTATATGAACGTATTTAGTTTAATAAGTGTTTAAACGTATTTTTAATTGTTCTGAACAATTTTTATATAAAAATAGGTACGTGGTATGCTAATATATTTTATCCAACTAGAGTAAGAGCATGTGATTTCGAATTTTGTTCAAATCATATAAAATATGACTTCTAATGAAATTTATCTAAATAAAAATGATATCAGAAAAGCAGTCTCACACAAAATAGACTTCATATCTGCCCAATTTACTCGCTTGAGTACACACTGTTATTTTGCTTCCTCGCAATATCGAAGATACGAGAAGCTTTGTTATCGTTTTAAAACGAGAAAAAAAATTTGTTCTCCGATTTTAAAAATTTTACCGGATCTATCCGTTTCAGGTCAAGACAAACACTTTTTGTTCCGTGTCTGTCTGTGTGTGTGTGTGTGTGTGTGTGTGTGTGTGTGTGTGTGTGTGTGTGTGTGTGTGTGTGTGTCTGTCTGTGTGTCTGTCCCCCAATCCTTGTCACACGCTTAACTCATGAACCACTGAACCGATATTGATGAAACTTGGTTGGTTGGTTGGGTCTGGCTTTTTTTTCTAAATATTAAAAAAATGTTTGTGTTGTATATTTAGTTAAATATATCTATTGAATATGTACTTAATTTCATTAAAAAAATCTTTTGCATGTTTTTGTTTTCTTTAATGGGTTAATAAGTGAACATCGAAAACCGGCGTATTTTTTTTTTTGTATTTATTCATAGGGGTATGAAAGTTACTATATATCATTCGAAAGGTACTGTGCCATAAATGTGTTCATAAAAAATCATTTGTATATTTTGCCATTAAGGCAGATAAAATATTGATCTTATTTCGATATTATGATTAAAATTTCTTGGTTATCGTTTATAAATAGGTACCTGCATTATCCTTGAAGTAAGCAATTTAATATCTATTAATACTTTTAAAAACTAGACATGATAGCTATTACAGATATTATATTCAATTCTAAGAGATATCAATTAGTCATTTAAAGTAACTCCTACTACTTTCATGAAATATATATTCATATGTTAATATGAATAATAAAATATAATAGTTTTCCTTACATCCATAACGCTTAATATTTCTAGGCGTGGTAATAATCATTAAATTTAAAAACTAGTAAAATATAATTACGCACTTTTCAAGGACGTCAGAAAAAAATTGCTTGAAGAAAAAAAATATTTCGGAATTTAAGTTATTAATTTTTTGTTACATGAATAATTTTTTTAACATGTTTTTTTTAAGTTTTTGTTATATTTGTATAATAAGTGTTAGTTATTTCCAGTTTCTTTATTTAATATCTGAAACTGACTAAATTCTAATAAAGTTGTTTATTTCAACTTGAAATTTTATATTAAAAGTGATTTCATTTAAATCTTTTATCTAATACGTATTTTATTAAATTTTTAGCACAAATTGTACAATTTCCCAAATAATAGTTTGACAATTGATTGAATTTAAATTTGATAGTCATTGATGAAAAACAATGTAATACAAGTTAATACAGAGTCGATTTTTTAATAAAAAATACAGTTGCCGATTATAAATTTCAATTTTGTATAAAAAAAAAACTATCAGTTTTAACATGTACTGTCAATTGAATAACTTCTACAATAGTCATTGGTGAAAAAAAATATAATTTAAGTTAAAACGGAATCGATTTTTTAATAAAAATTACAGTTGCCGATTAAAAATTTCAATTTTGTATCAAAAAAAAAAAAAAAAAAATACTATCAGTTTTAACATGTACTGTCAATTGAGTAACTTCTACAATCTCCATTATAATTTTTATAATACAGAATTTTTACTATATTCGTAAATATCATTTATATGATTTATTCAACTAATTATTCTTAAGTTGAATTATATGTTAATAAAAAAGACAATACAATAAATACAAAGATCATGTAAAATTAATTATATTAATAGCTACACTGCCCATACCGTGCAAAAGTCTTTGGACACCTGTGATTTTGAATGTAAATAAACAGATATCAGTCAAAAAAATCTCCAAAATAGCAAAAAGAATGTTTACTCGCAGTCAAAATAGTAAAAAAAAAAACATTTTCTCGTTAACTTGTAAGACACTGTGCGTCAATACTTTCAACTTGAGTAAAATTTACCTTTCAGGCATATAATACAAAAATTTTCTTTAACATGGAAAATTGTAAATGCTGTATTTTAGATGTTAGGATTATTACAAAATTTGTAATTAAGTACTCTTATCAACATTTAAAAATTTTTATCTACCATTTTTGCAGTTTTATATTTACAATATGCAAAAAAAATGAGTCTCCAAAGACTTTTGCATAGCAGTGTATGCAATATTTTGCATATTTGTTTATTGAAATAACAAATTAAACTATACCAATAATATAGATTTCGATCCTACATACAAAAATGACTAATTCATATTGTAACTTTAGTAATTTAACAAACACGTGACCTACCCTAGCAAGAACTACAATATTTTGTACCGTTTCATGATTACTACATCTAATAGTAATATTTCTTAAAAAAATAAGTGATTATTATAAATTATTTTTCTCCGTATAGGTATAAAAAATTACCTCTTAGTTGGAATAACAAAAAAAATTACATAAAAAAATCGCGTGTTACTACAACCATATTATTATTATGTATTAAGGTAACAAATCTAGATGTCTATGAGAACACTTTCGACTCTACAAGTAAGTTTCAGGTGGTTTTTTTCTTATAGATGTAAATCTATACATTTTATTCACACGATGAGTTAGAGTGTGTAGATATGTATGTACGTGTTTGTGCTGATAGCAAGGTCGTTTGAACCGCGCCCATTTCCGGGTGTCCGATTCTATACGACCTTTACCGGTTATTGTTAGTTTTTATGCTCTCCTGTTAAATATATATGTATAATGTATACGTATTTACCGTATTACCTGTTAGACGATATATGCATAGACAACGGTAAACAATTAAAAAGGTTATATATTTCAATATTGTATGTTTTTTTCTATGGTTACTATTTTACAAATAGTAAATTGTATTTTTAATAAATTAATATTGAAATACTTTTCTGTATTTTTTTAAGTGGAACCTAGTTGGTATTTGAAGGGACTGTGAAGGGGGCGAGGGGGGGGGGCATGTACGAATGAGAAAAATGTACTAAAGAAATATTTTAAACCTTTGTAGCCCCATGTGACATTTCTGTAACAAACCTCAATAATCCCGCTAATATACGTACTAAATATATTTAGTTCATTCAAATATGTGCAACACTACTGTAACATACCTACCAGTCAATAACTTAGTATCAAGTAAAATTCACAGATGGCATAACCTGTTGACTTACGTATTATTACGTAAACATTGGCAGTAAGGCAGGACCAGATCCGATTATTGGCCGATTTAGGTAGAAAAAGAATACGTTGTAAGTTTCCCCAGTGTATGACGTTTCACAAACAATTTGCGAAAAATGCGGTGTAGCATTATGCTACAACAAACTAAATAATTGTTTCAAATCCTGCATTATGACATAAGTATTTTTTTACGATTATCTCACAATATGTCAATCCCAAAAAAGTCAAATAAATAATTAAAAATAAATATTTTTAAATTTCTGAAAAATACGTGTTTTTTTATATGCCTAAACTTGTCTCATTATCAACATAATTTAAATTTTTAAGATCTTGAGCTACAAAGGGTTAACGACTCAAAATAAAAATTCAACTGAATCCCATATAATTGCATTTTTACCGGTTATTACGACTAACCGCTTTTTACGAGCAATATGACCGGTCCCTTCGAGGTCGTTATAACTAATTTCGAGTGTATTTATATTATTTATTTCATCCAAAATTTAATAATATTTTAAATTAAATGAGACTTGTTTATTCATCGAGGAAGAACCGTTATTCAAAATAAAAAAAATATGTTAAAAAAACTCGCTTACTCATTGGATTTGTAATGTATGAAAATATATTCAAAGCAAAAAGTGTACGAACAGAATTACAAATTCTACGACAAATCTTGGGGCGTTCTGCTAGAAGGCGTTAAGAGTAGATCGATATGAAAATATGTAAATGGTTATGTGTCAAATTGTACAACTTATTTAAAATTTATTTATTATGATATCTTTTATATATTTCATAGATTGTTTAAATCAGGGGTTCCCAACGTGGACCCCCTGAGGGTCTATGGGAAAATTTGTATGTTTTGAAATTCAATGTTTTTTATGCAATACAAGAAGTAAAAAAAAAAAGATAATTTACAATTTTTAAAAAGTTTGGAAGGGGTCTATGGGAAAATATGTATGTTTTGAAATTCGATGTTTTTTTATGCAATGCAAAAGTTTTAAAAAAAAGGTAATTTACAATTTTTATGTAATTTGCAAATAATTACAGAAGGGGTCTATGAACTTTCGTTATTCTTTCAAAAGGGGTCTACGTGCAAAAAAGTTGGGAACCTCTAGTTTAAATTATAGAATATATGGATGTTATATTGTATTATGTTAATAAATAATTGTTTTTTTTTCTTTACAGGTAAGTCTACACTGATTTCGAATAAGTCGTAAGTAGAAATATATTATTGTACCTATTAGGATGTGTCATTTTTGAGCAACTTTTTTTTTCAACTAAAAAACAGGCTAAAAATTTTCTAGAAGGTGAAAAAAGAGGCCTCTAAAAATTTGAGCTCTTAATATTAACATCAAGTGGTGCCTGTTCCTAACTTTCCATTTCCCATTTAAATAACATGAAAAAAAAAATATATTTTTTTCTTATTTTTGTAGCTTGACATTTAAGTATTGTAAAAATGATCTGAAAAGTTATTTTAGTAGGAAATTGAACGCTCTACAAAAAAGTTCCGATTTATTTTTTTTACAGAGTGAGCCGTTCTGAAGATATTCAAACTTAAAGTTACAAATGTATGAAATTATGACTTTTATTGATAGTAAATAAAATAAAATGCAAAAAAAAATTGAGAAGTAAGTATTATTCTTTTTCTATACGAAAATATTTTTTTTTTTCTTGAAAATAATTTTTAAGATATAAAAAAAGTCATCAGTATAGTTTAATAAAATAAAAGTCATAATTTCATACATTTGTAACTTTAAGTTTGAATAGCTTCAGAACGGCTCACTCTGTAAAAAAAATAAATCAGAACTTTTTTGTAGAGCGTTCAATTTCCTACTAAAATTACTTTTCAGATCATTTTTATAATGCTTAAATGTCAAGCTACAAAAATAAGAAAAAAACTTTTTAAAAAATTTTTTTTTCATGTTATTTAAATGGGAAATGGAAAGTTAGGAACAGGCACCACTTGATGTTAATATTAAGAGCTCAAATTATTAGAGGCTTCTTTTTTCACCTTTTAGAAAATTTTTAGCCTGTTTTTTAGTTGAAAAAAAAAGTTGCTAAAAAATGACACACCCTAGTACCTATATTTTATAATATTTATTGTATGTTATAATTAGTAAGATAATAATACAGAAAATAATATTCAAAACTTGACAAGAGTCAATAAAAAAACGTTGTAGAGAATATTATTATGTATATTTTATGCCTCATTAATTTTTTAATTTTTGCTAGAAATATTTTTTTGATAAATTCAGAAACTCATACACTATTCACTGTCAGTTTTACGTATAAGAAAGTCCTACGGCACACATGACAGATATTTTAATATTAAGATAAAATAATTTGTTAAAAATTATGATTTTGAATTATAATGCAAAACATTTCATTCTAATTGGGTTTTCACACACTACCTTTTTACCATAGTTCTTAGGCGTTTACAAAATCTATAAACTACATACAGTAATAACCCCTATGTATAGAAAATTTTGCTTGTGCATATTTTATTTAATAATTCGTAATATAAAAATTAGCAGCCATTTTTCCTATACTTATACTATATCATACTAGCATTACTCGCAACTTCGTTCGCTTGGAATTTAGGTTATAAAGGAACTGTCACTCATGAAGAAGAAGAAGAAAAAGAAGGTTAGATAAAGTAGATTTCTGTTTTAGTTGGTAAAACAGGTCACTCGTACAAATGTAATTTACACCCTAATAAAGTATCCTATGTCCTTAGGGAGCAAGCTATCTCCTTGCCAAATTTAATCAAAATCGATTTATCGGTTTAGCCGTGAATATGTAACAAACAGACAGACAGACAGACACAGTTTCCTAGTCTTTTATAGACTAGCCTCTGGTTGCACAAAGCAAAATAATTCACGATTAATTAATCAGTAGTTTTCAAAGCATTATTACATCAATTCTAAAAAACAATCACGGTTATAAGACAAAAAATTGTCATATTTAGTGAATTGTTCATTTACAAATTGAGAATACGTTTAAAATAAACATTAATCATGGATTGAAAACAATTGATTAACTAATCGTGGATTATTTTGTTTTGTGCAACCCGAGGTAGAACGATTACAATGTAATATAATCCGAAATGTTTTACAAAACGAAAAAATACAAATACAAAAAATAACTCAACTGAAACTCAAAGACTGTAAACCCCATTCTTTATTCATTAAATTTCATTAAGCCCTAAAATAAATTTTCCGTAAACATCCTCTTAAAACCACTGCTGACGCAAGAACAAATTGTTTCTCCAAACCACCCCTTTACCCGATCTTTTCCTCGTTCAAAAACGGTCCAATAAATTCTTCGTATTATCGGACATCTGTACCAAGTGTCACCATGTTCTTTTTTTCTCTTCACTTCGACGAAAACATTTCAACGAAAATAAACTGCTGTTTATTGTTTCTTAACGAGACTTTTGTCTTGAAAAAATAGTAACAAACACACGGAACAGGGGTGGGGTTACTCCCCTTTACAGCCATCTTGACTACAAAACATTATAGAATCGTATTTTTACTATTATTGAAATTACAGAATTTCTTTGACCGTACAAAATAATTATCATAATATCACCACTGTTTTTTTAAGGGGTTAGGTGTAGTCAGAGACATGAAAAAATGACAATTTTAAATAAAATTTTTTTGCCAGTAAATTATTTTATTTTATAAAAGTAAAAACATAGCATCATTAAATAAGGTTTCGACTTGACTTGACAGAAATTTTAAAATTAATAATTTTAAAAGTAATGGCTGTTTGTGTTGATCCAGTTCCAACCGAAGCTCCTTGCGGTGACCATCACTTATCCTTGGAGATTCATCCAAATTCAATCGGACAAAAAAAATAGTTTTATTAATAGATAATCTAGTGCCTGATCGAAGCTTTTTTTTCTTTCTTAAATTAACAAAATGGCAGCCTCAGGAATTTTTTTTCAAGATTTTCGGGAAAAAAACCAACAGTTAATTGTTTATAACAAATCGAAATTTAAAAAAAAAGAACATCTTTCGATCAGGCACTAGTTTTTCATGTTTTCAAAAAGCTGTATAAATATCATTAAAATCTACCGAGCGGTTTTCGAGCTACAGTGGTCACCAGTTCAAAAAACATAGTTTTGAAAAAAACGCATTTAAAGTTTTACACTCAATTTACGTAAAGTAATACACGTATTATTTAATTACTTACACCGAGTCAACTATTCCTGGGCCATAAAATAGTTCTTCAGCCGTTGTAGCAGCTTCTAAAAATGCAAAAAACAAAAATCAATTTCTTGAAAATTCTGAGTACACCTAACCCCTTAACATACAAAGCATATGCAACACTTGTCAAAGTCTACATGAAACTCCAAGATAACTGTCATATAAGTTTGATATCTCATTTGAGAGAAGTATTTTTTTGAAGCCTAAGTACTGGATTTTTTAGTTATTTTCAGAGAGAAAAGTGGTTATTCTAGGTTTTATCAACAAACAAATAATAATAGCTCGTTTTTGATTTTCTATCTGAATACCAAAAAAATCAAAAGTACATGTTTTTAAAATTACACCAGCATCCAATAAAACCCATTTCAACTTTTTTATATAAATTAATTACAACCGGAAGAAAAATTATTAAAATGAGATAACCAGAAGTCTCATAAATCAACCGTAAAGGGTTGAACTACCCTTATAATTAGTAAAAATCTTATAAAACGAAATTAAAAATTAAAAATTCATTTATTCATTAATAAAATACTTGCCCCTTAAAAGGGGGTGATTCACCCTTTAGTAAAAAAAACTATATTGAAATTAAAAGCTCCATGAAAATTCAAGGTTATAGAGCTTTATTAGACCTTTAATTTACTAATACATAAGTTAAAATAAAACATTTTTCTATCTCTTAGTGAATTTAACCCATTAACGCCTGTCGTACACATTTCTGTACATCTCATTTTATAATTAATGCTGCTATCTATGGATATTAATTCACAATATTTCATGTTGGTAGAAGTGCAATAAACTAAATCTGTTAACGTTATTAGTTTCATAAGTGTTTAAACGTGTTTTAATTGTTCTCAATAATTTTTATATAAAAAGAAGTACCTGGTATGGTTATATATTTTATCTAAATAAAAATGATATCAGAAAAGCAGTATCACATAAAATAGACTCCATATCTGCCCAATTTACTCGTTTGAGTACACACTGTTATTTTTTTTTCTAAATATTAAAAAAAAAATGTATTGTATATTAAGTTTAATATATTGAATATGTACTTAATTTTATTAAAAAAAATATTTTGCATGTTTTTGATTTCTTTTGGACGTTAATGGGTTAATGTAATTTATAAAATCTAATTTCTCAAATCTTTTGACAAGTAAACTTAATAGTTTTGAAATATTACAATGGGTATATCGACAATCGACACCCACTGTAAACTAATACTATGGCATTGTTTGGGATAGTTTTTCACATATTTTTTTGATGGATGAAGTTTTCTTTTAATGATTTATTGGAGTTAGTAAAAGTTATTTTTTTTAAATGTCTTTCAAGTTCCTCAATAGTTTTTTAGTTGATTTATAATATATATAAAGATATTATTATCAAAGTCGAACTAAAGGAAAACAGATGATCAGGGATCCAAAAAAAATATTAGTTAAAACTTCTGAATAATTTATATAACAAAGTATAATATAGATTTTCATTTTTTATTTTAAGTATATTAGCCCAGGAAATAAAGGTTTTTACTAAGAAAAAATTCCGACCAAGCTGGATTTTGGTGGAGACTTTTATTTTGATGTCCTAAACATACCCTAAAAAGTCCCTATAATTTGGATGGCGGGTTTTTATTTTTTAGGGGGTAAAGGGGGGCTGATTCTAGTTTTTTGCAAATATCTCAAAAATGATCAATTTTTCGAGGAAAATTGTTATTAAAAAAATTGTAGCTTATAAAATTCTACATAAAATAGGTATTTATACTTTTCTCGTATAATCAATACTTTTTAAGTAAACGGTTAACTTAGTTAAGGGTGCATTGAAAAGTGCCAAAAACTGAACTTTTAGGGGCAAGCAATTTTATGGTTGATTATTATAGATTTTAGGGCGTAGAATTCGAAAAAAATAGCCCGGACTGTCGAAAAGTAGTGCAACACCCTTAAAAAAGGGGTTGAAGGGTTAAAACCCAATTTTCAAGATTTTTTTCAATTTTTCTCAAAATCTAAATCGATGACGGGGTGTTTTTATGGTTGATATTTATTGGGGACACTTAGACGAATCGATCGGGACCACAAATATTGAATTTGACAGAAAAATACTCTTTCTAGAGGGTTTAAAAAAACGTAAAAATGTTTATTTCGAGGAAAAAATTAAAAAATTAATAATTTTTGTTCAAATCAAAATTGATCTCAAATTGTTCCTGAAGTTCTAAAGAATACGATCAACCATAATTTAAAAAAATATTAATATTTTAACCAATGAAAATCGCTAATCTTTAAGGGTAGGTAACGTAATTTTTTTATCAATTTCTCGTATCGATTATCGCGGATCGACTCTACACAGAAAAAAAACTGTATTGGACCAAGAAACAATACAAGTTTGTATATAACGAAAACAATATTTTCTTAATATAAGAAACATACTCTTATTCCAACTACGTTATTCCTTCGTTCAAGAATACTATCACCGGCGCCGACTACGGGGGGGCGAGGGGGGCGATCGCCCCCCCAGATATTATACCAGGGGGGGCTTCGCCCCCCCTGTGAAGCTGAACTCTAGTTTCTTTTAAATTAAAGATACTTTTTAAAAAGGTGTAAATATTCAAATACTTGTCACTTGAGTAAAAATGATCACTAAAAATTTCTTCAAAAATGAAATTAATACTAAAACATCTTTTATTTCCTTTACAAAGCTTAGTTGGATCAACAGCTTTAAAAAAATTCTACGACTTTTCTACACTTTACTATATTTTCAGCTAAAATCGTCGTTTACGTTTCATGAGCATCAGTAAATTAAAAAAAAAAACTAGTAGGTACAAATAAAAAAAAAGATTTCAAAGATATGTATATAAATGCCCACTTTTCAATTATTTCAAATAATTAAAGTTTGATCGATTTTTATCGAAACTACAATAATTTGATGAAAAAAATATTTTTTTTTCACATTATTAGTTGCGTTTCTGAAATTTTTGTCGTTATTACGAAAGTTGGATTTTGCAAATTTTTTGCCCCCCCCCCCCCCCCCCAAAACTTATGTAAATCTCGCCCCCCCAGGTTATATGAAAAGTCGGCGCCTATGAATACTATAGTTGGTTTAAGAGATTATTGCTTATCTTAAGATAATATTTTCGTTATATACAAAACAAGGTTTACTTGGTTTGAGAAATCCTTTCTACCAGTGTACCTAATGGTATTTTTATACACATAATACCCCAGACGTCATACTTGATTACTTATTTCAGTATCACAACAAACGGTTGTTGATTTTTTATTTTCAAGGATTCTTCATTCATATATCCAGTCGTGTTTTACAAAAACAGTTATAAACAGAAAACGTGTGTAAATTACCTACAATACGTGATGATACATCCATTCATTCAAGTTCATTGTCATAGCCGAGAGATGGCACTGGCAGATGAGCAAGGTCGGCAAGAATGCGAAGAAGATAACCGCATCAGTGAAAGCAATAATGTATTTATACCTGAGGTCGAACGATGATCTTTGCGAAGAAATTTAAAATTACATAAACAAACGTTTTTAAATATACTTTCTTTGAATTTTTTTTACATAAAATATAAAGAACTTTAAATCAAGTTGGCTTTGTTTGTATTCATGACGCTTTAATATTTTTCTTATATTTGTTTCAAAGACAACGTGAATTAGAATACGTATTAATTTATTATGTAAAATAAAATTTTGGTGATGTTTTTCACCCCTTTTAATGCCAACTTTGGTATTTCCAATTAGCACCAAAATCAATAGGTCTGGAGTACTCAGTTCTTATAATAGTGAACTTTAAATCATGTTGGCTTTGTTTGTATCATGGTGTGCTTTAATATGTTTCGAAGGCAACGTGAATTAGAATACGTTTTAATTTTTTATGTGAAATAAAATTTTGGGGATGTTTTTCACCCCTTCTAATGCCAATTTTGATAATTCCAATTATCACAAAAATTAATAGGTCTGTAGTTGTCACTAATTGTAAGACAAATATTATCCCCAAAAATAATTCAAATCGGTGCATTTTTTACAGAAGTTATCGTGAACGATAGAAAATTTTATACACTTTTCTTTACGTTTTGAAGTTAGTACTTACAATCAGAATCTGTTTTTTCCTCGGATAAAATTTTTCGACGGTATTACAATACTTCAATTTCTTTCAGAACATGGAATACATTTAGATGTAATTTATTAAATCTTTTGTGGAATTTCAAAACCATATTTTAATTAAAATGTATCTACTTACATTTTTTATGCCCGTTATTATACAGAATTTCGTCTAGAGTCTAGACTCTAGACTCTAGAAAACTTTAGATGAAACATTTTTTTGCAAAGTACCTTTATAATAATAAGTAAATAAATATACATTTACATACTATTTAGATTTTGATCTTTCAATACAGTTGCAATAACTAAAATAATTTTTACCATCCTATCGTTCTTAATGCACTGTGTTATACCGAGTGTTTCTTAAGGACTTTCCAGCAGATTATTTCCAAAATAAAGAATTCTAAGAGAAAATTTTCCTGACAAAAATTCCATGGCTTAATATTGACGAAATTGGTTGACCTCAAAAACTATCAATTTTTAAGAAAAATCACAAGCAAAAATCAGAAAAATTTTGATTTAAAAGTTAATAAAAAAAACTTTTTATAAAGATTTTTTTTTAATTTTTAAGAAAAAATTAATTACTAGGTACTAATAAAAAAATCACTTATTATTCTTGCCTAAATCTTATCTCTTGCGATAATATTTAAAAATTAATAGTTTTGGAATAAACCATTATTGAAAATCCAGATATAACTGATTGTTTTACCCCATATCATAAAAAAGGAACATTTTCAGAAAAAATGTTTCAGACAAAAGTTACTTATTTTTCCCCGTTAATTACGAATCTGTAACAAAAAATAGAGGTTTAAATTTGAAAAAGAAAAAATGAAAACTCATATGGCGACCTTTTCAATGTAAACCCTTAATGTCAATATTTAGCCCTCTCAAAATCATGAAACATTTGTCTGAAAAATTTTCTCAAAAAATTCGTTATTTTGGAAATATTCCACTGCAAAGTCTTAAAAAAAAACGGTATATAAATATACTATATGTATATGAACTCTCAAAGATTAAATATTATTACTTCCTCAATACCCATAAATATATTCTTTCAATGCTACAAAAAAAAGTTTCATAATATATCCTACAACAAAACGATTGCATCAAAATTCGATTACAATCATGTCTATTTAATTTCAAACAAATTGGATACTTAATATTTCCTCCACCGCTTAATTATTTCGTGAACACTCCTAATGTTTATTTATTTTAAATAAAAATATATAAAGCATGCTCAGCAATGTACAAACATCCTTATTTGTGTATTCAATGTCCATCTAAATTACATGCACAACTCATTGTGAGAGGAATATTTACATTCTTTATAAGTATTTCACAACAATTGTTATACAACAATATAATTATTTAGGTCATGCACACGTGTAGCTTCATATATCTTTACATTCTTCTTAACGAACTTGACTCTAGTAGTTACTGAACCATGAAGTTCCTATGGATCAACTAATATTTAATTGCTTTAGTAAATTTATGTCCTTTCAACGCTTGATTCATAGGCACACTATCTAAATACATTGTGTTCATATTGTTTCTCAATTAAACTATTTTAGGATATACGTAAATAAAACAGATAAAAGTCTATTGATAAAATGTTTATTAAAAATTTAGATAACATATAATACATATATACATCCTAATTAAAAGTCAATTTAGATTACATAGTTTGCGAACTGTGCAGCCGCTGCAATTCTGGCAACATTTGGCGGGTAAGCTAATGGATTATAGGCATATGGAGCTGCGGCATATGCAGCTGGTGCAAGTGGAGCAGCGTATCTCGCAGCAAGAACTGGAGCTGGGGCAGCAGCAAGTGGAGCAGCGGCATATCTAGCAGCAAATACTGGAGCTGGTGCAGCTGCAAGTGGCGCAGCGGCATATCTAGCAGCAAATACTGGAGCTGGAGCAGCAGCAAGTGGCGCAGCGGCATATCTAGCAGCAAATACTGGAGCTGGTGCAGCAGCAAGTGGCGCAGCGGCATATCTAGCAGCAAATACTGGAGCTGGAGCAGCAGCAAGTGGTGCTGCAGCCAGTGGAGCAGCTACCGGTGTTGCGTATCTTGCAGCGAATACCGGAGCAGCGGCAACTGGTGCGACGACTTTAGCAACTGGAGCAGCGGCTACAACTGGAGCTGCAGCAAATTTAGCAGCGACAACCGGTGCGGCAGCTACGGCTCTAACAAGTGGAGCTTTGCTAACGACGGCGTTGAATCCGTTGATTGGATCGGCGGTGTAGTCGACAATACGACGAGTACCATCGGGATCGTTCAAGCTGTATCTTCCACTGACAACATCTCCATCACGGGATTCGTGTTGGCTCTTGGAGTCTCCGGTTAAAGCGTCTTGGACATCGTATGCGAAGCTGTATTGTGGATGTGGGTCGTATTCTTCTAATTTAGCTGCTACAAGGGGTGCAGCGGCAAGAGGGGCAGCTACTGGTACGGCACCGCCATAAGCGGCTGCGACCATCATGCATGCCAAAACAACAAACTGAAATTAAATAAAAATCTATTAATTTTACACAATTGAACACAATATTCACAATTTAAGGGGTATGAACAATGTAAACGTCAGAATTTGAGGTGTTTTTTGTTTATTTTATAAAAAGAAATTGGTTTGGTGGATTCATATCAAACTTTGAACACATCTTTAGTACATTAATAAGTAGATATATTTTTCTTAATAGTATGTTTTTGCAAAATGGTCCTTTGAAAATGGCACCTCTTAAATCTGACTTCAGTGGCGTTGACAGTAATTTGTTCAAATGAATCATCTGAAGACAAAAAACAAAAAAGACGTAGCCGTTTTTTTAACGGCTACGTCCGGCTGAAGAGGCACGTTTCCTCTAAAAAATCCTTTTTGAATCAAATCAATCGGACGAAAACTGTCTTAGTTATGCTGTCAACCAGGTCAAAAAAAGTGATTTTAGGTAAGCTGCGTTTAAAGTTTTGGAAGAGATAAATCGAATATATAGCACGACAGCATTTGGCGCTCTTTTCGAATACTTAACGTTCGAATTTTCACTTGAAACTTGAGATACATATTCTTTGGGGTATAAACTAATAATTTATAAACAAAAAAAATGATTTTTTGAAAATTTTACACTGTTTAATGCAATTGTTTAATCACTGAACACTTTTTTCAAAAAAAAAACACAACAATGGAATTTAAATAAAAAAACCGTTATTCACTTAAATCCACTTATCACAACAATAAAACATACCTTGATTGCCATTGTACTAAGGATGTGTAGATCCGAAACAAATGATACCTGTCTGTTCAGGTCCAACGCCTTTTATATTAGTCCTAGTGGTTGATTTCCTAACGGCACGAGTCGCGAAGAGCATCGTTAACAATGCATAGTGTTTTGTCACCAAATCTGATGTAATACAGTGTCATTACCGATATTGCTAGTAAATGCAATACTGTCGTTTATTATATAACATGTGCCGAAATAAATATTTATGTGATGGTTTACTAACATACTTGCAATTGATCGCATAATTTGTTAGTTTTGTGGTTAGGATAGTTTTTAAGAGGCCATACCAGTGTGAAATTTTCAAAAAATCATTTTTTTTTCTTTTTTTGGGGGCATTATTCAAAGAAGAAGAGGGTCCATTATATGGGCCAGGTATAGCTGATTAGTAGTTTTTATGGTAAATCGATAGTTAAATCTTTAATTGCGTTTTTCTCGAAATGAGATTTTTTTAATTTGCTGACATTGTAATTCAAAGAGCAATTATCCGATTGACTTGAAATTTGAACTGAGTACTCTTGAATATATTTACTCTACGATGACGTAGGATATTTTTGATTGGAAGAAAATTGACGATTTGGTATTAAAAATATGACCATTTTATAGGTAATAAAACAGACTTTTTTTCATAACTACGCCACTTTGTTAGATTTTGATATTTTTCGAATATTGTAAGTCATCGTACAGGAAATACTTTCCAGTTTGACGACATTTTTACTTTTTTCAATTTTAGCTACTCTATTGTCCGGAATCATGGCCGCAGTGAAGATATTTTTTTTTGGCGCATATGTCGCTTAGATATCAATATTATATATTTTTACGTGAAAAAATTATAGAATACACGTCTAATATAACCAAATATATTCTCAATTTTCCAAAATATTTCATTGAGTATTTTTCTTCCAAAAATTTACGAAAATCACCCAAATTTACAGTGTTCACACTGGTATAGCCCCTTAATGATGTGGGGGAAAAAGTTTTTTTAATAATTCATATTTTGTTTAAATTTAATTATATAAATTAAACTTTGTTTAATTAAATTATATAGTTTTAGTTAAATGTTTACAAAATATTAATTTTAATAAATTAAAATGATTTTATTCTATGATATTTATGCTAAAAATAATTTTATACTGTTTGGGCGTAGAATATATAATATTTTATGTAACAAGAATTTTTATGCATGTATTTCAAAATACAATTATTCATCACAAAATATTAAATAACTCCTATATGGCAAGTTTACCGAACAATTTGTTAGAAAATAATTTTAAAAAATTTAGAAAAAGATTTTATTAAAATCACAAAATTTTAAAACCAGTAAAACATGGGGTTTTCTCTTTACGAAAGCCATAATTGATTTCTGCTTTAACAAAAGCTATTTTGCCTTCATGAGCACCCCACGCATTTTAAGTGTATTTTTTATTAATTTTTATTTTCAAATTAGTTACTGATTTACTAACTAACATACTAACAGATAAACCTAGTCAAATCCTTTCATTTGATATCCATATTAAGAAGATTCTGAAAAAAAATATAATCCACCATTTTGAAGCGTTCGTTATATTAGATTTAGAACAATATTAGATATACTATATTGCATTAATACCGAATTGATACATGTGTACAAAATTTCAAATCGATACGACAGTTAGATAGTAAAAATTTAAAAATTTTTGGACATACCTAAGCAGGTACCTGTTTTTTTTTTATTTATTTAAATTATAGTTGATTGAGCATATAGGTAGGTATTTGAAAAAATACATTGTCTATATATCATAAAACCAACCATGTACAAGAAATATCGATACAACAGAATTTAACTAAATACGAATGCTTCAAATTAAACATGAAATAATCTATGACCTTTTTGTTCCCTAGTTTCGGGCGTTTAAAGTTAAAAATGTGGTTTTTGCTTTGATCTCAAATGGTCGTGCAGCGATACAAAAAAAAAAAAGCAAATTTAAGAGAAAAATCATTAATTAAATTTGAACAAAAAACTCATATTGGTCAATGAAGGTTTTCAAAATTGATTAAAGGGTTTTTGATTATCTTAATCAAATTCATTTTGCCTTCTGAACTACAGATGCCTATATAAAGGAGCCCGCAGAATCCTTATGGGAAAGAGGTTTCGGTCAAACTCTTTGAAACTTTGGATTCTGATAGTCCTTGATGAGTAGATCAAAAGTGTCAATGGGCACTAAGTCCTAAAAACTCAAACTTTTAAGATATAGCCCTCTAAAGTTGGGGATCATGCTCGCCTTTTATTTGAAATAAAAAAAAATTGTAGAACCTTAATTTTCACACAATTTTTTGTATGTGTTCCCAAAGAGATCTATAATCGATTGCCACAATAAAAAAGTCAACTTTACAATTCATTGAGAAATGACAACACTTAAAACTTATTGTTACGTTTTTTTATTATAAACAAATCCAATTGTTTTATAATAAAAAATTGGTTTATAATTTAAAAAAAAAACGTTATAATAAGATTTAAGTACTGCCATTGGCTAAAGAATTTCAAAGTTTACTTTTTTATGGTGACAATCGATTATATAAGTCTTTGGAAACACATACAAATAGTTGTGCTAAATTAAGGTTCTAGAAATTATTTTATTGTAAATTAAAGGCGAGCATGATCCCCAACTTTAGAGGGCTATATCTTAAAAGTTTGAGTTTTTAGGAATAAGTGCCCTTGACACTTTTAATCTACTCATCAAGGACTATCAGAATCCAAAGTTTCAAACGGTTTGACCGAAACTCCTTTATCGTGGTCAATATGGAGGCTCTCAAAATTTCAGAGGTTTTTGATTATCTTAATCAAATTCATTTTGCCTTCTGAACTAAAGATACATAAATTTTAGTAAAACCCATAGCGTGCAATTCTAAGAAACGCAATATGTGAGCGGGGGGAGGGGGGGGGGGGGGGCACATACAGTGTAATATATTGAACGGTTAGATTGGCAGCAATAGAATCGAGTGGCTGTATTGGGTAACTGAAGCGCAGTCACGTCCCAGCAAGCGCAGACAGAATACAAATCTTCGCACCTGTCACAATAACACACATTCGCCGTCAACTGCGCAATTACCGACAGAATCACTGGCAATTTAATAAAGAAGATAACTTTATTCTCCAGTGTTACGATTAACTGCAATGATCACTCATCTTTATTGCTATATATTTTATAAATACAGTGTATTCTTGTATCTTCGATATGGCGAGGAAGCAAAATATTATTATTGTTAGTTAAAAACAAAACACTATTGACTTATTTAAAATTTATCGAGGTGGCATTTTAAAATCCACCAATCATATGCGTCGTTATATTTGTCCAAAGCCTACTACAACATTTCTATGAAAATTAACATAAAATTTTGAATTGCTGTCACAAAATTTAGTAAACTTTTGTTTTCACGTTCATTAAGGTAGTTGGTCCGTAAACATGTTTTCGTCAGATTTTGTTTAAATTGCACGAGAATATTCCCTAGATTAATATCTGAAAAATAGCCCATTTATATTAAAATTGACCATCTCAAAGTCATGAAAAACGATCTCAAAGTTTATATTTTTAACACAGCTTATATGGACTAACCGTACACTAACGTAACGTTTTATTAGATAAAATTTAAACGTAGCGTCAGTTTTTCATAAAAAACTGACATGTTGTATATTTATATGAAAGAAAACAGTATACAAAAATTGGAATTATTGACCATCCCGTTATTAAGATCTAACCAGATTTAACTACCAAACCATCACATAAATTACAGTATTGTTGACAATGTGGCAACAACGTATTAATTTGATTATAGTAAAAAATACACGAAATAATGAAATAATTTTTTACAAAATATGATAAGTGAATTGAAGGGAATTATAATCGATTTCATTTATTATTAATATAAAATTAATTAAAAAATACAGATATACATACATTATTACATACAATAATTAATGAGCAACTTTATGTATTTACAAGTGATGTACATATTTTAAAATAAATAATAAACAAAGTTTCAATGAAATACAATATGTAGGTTATACAAATATATTTTATTAAGACTATTTAACCTAATTAATGAACAAATAATAAAAATAAAATATAAAACTTTAGTTAAGACTTAAAAATGAAATAAGATAATTTAAAAATTAAATATAATAAAAATTTCACTTATGTCAAATGAAAACAATATAACTACCAAACCATCACATAAATTACAGTATTGTTGACAATGTGGCAACAACGTATTCATTTGATTATAGTAAAAAATACACGAAATAATGAAATAATTTTTTACAAAATATGATAAGTGAATTGAAGGGAATTATAATCGATTTCATTTATTATTAATATAAAATTAATTAAAAAATACAGATATACATACATTATTACATACAATAATTAATGAGCAACTTTATGTATTTACAAGTGATGTACATATTTTAAAATAAATAATAAACAAAGATTCAATGAAATACAATATGTAGGTTATACAAATATATTTTATTAAGACTATTTAACCTAATTAATGAACAAATAATAAAAATAAAATATAAAACTTTAGTTAAGACTTAAAAATGAAATAAGATAATTTAAAAATTAAATATAATAAAAATTTCACTTATGTCAGATGAAAACAATACAGGGTGTCCCATTTTAATCTATCACCCCCCTAATTTTTTTTATCTATCAATTAAATCAAAAAATGCTTCAAATAAAAGTTGTTTGGTTTTGAGGGGGACCCAAAATGGCGTTATTAATTTTTTATTTTTTGGACGTCTTCATGGTCAAATAGGCCCAACTTTTTTTTCAAATGGAAACCTATATTTTTTATTACAATATCTTATTGTTTGGAAAAAAACAAACAGCTTTTGTTTCAAAAAATTTTTTGTATGACTTTTTTAATATTCAACAAAATAATTTTAGATTTTAGATTTTTACTAATTTTTTTCTCGAAACCCATTAACTTTAGAGGAAAAGTGTAAGAAACAAAAAATATTTATTTTAATATGATATAACTAGAAAAATTATTTCAGAATTTTTTATTTTATTTTTTATTTGCTTTAATATTTTGAAGAGCAAAAGTTAACAAAAAATCCTGATATAATTTTTCTAGTTATATCAGATTAAAATAAACATTTTTTGTTTTTTACATTTTTCCTCTAAAGTTAATGGGTTTCGAGTAAAAAATTATTAAAAAACTAAAATCTGAAATTATTTTGTTTAATATTAAAAAAAATGAAGTCATACAAAAAATGTTTTGAAACGAAAGCTACTTGTTTTTTTCCAAGCAATAAGATATTGTAATAAAAAATATAGGTTTCCATTTGAAAAAAAAAAGTTGGGCCTATTTGACCATGAAGACGTCCAAAAAATAAAAAATTAATAACGCCATTTTGGGTCCCCCTCAAAACCAAACAACTTTTATTTGAAGCATTTTTTGATTTAATTGATAGATAAAAAAAATTAGGGGGGTGATAGATTAAAATGGGACACCCTGTATAACTACCAAACCATCACATAAATTACAGTATTGTTGACAATGTGGCAACAACGTATTCATTTGATTATAGTAAAAAATACACGAAATAATGAAATATTTTTTTACAAAATATGACAAGTGGATTGAAGGGAATTATAATCGATTCCATTAATTATTAATATATTCTGTGGTAGTTTAGATGATAAAATATAATCATTTGACAAGTAGTTAATAGTAAATAATGTACAGCGTTGCCATGATCATTTCTCTAAATAAAAAATATGTACTCATTGCCTAATGTGATCACATTATGATGGACCAACTATCAGTGGATTACAAATTAATATTTTTTGACATATCAAATTGAAAACAAAATACTAATGACTATTTTATTAAATTTTGTAGCGGCATTTCAAATTGCACCAATGACATATTTAAATTTCTTTTTTTGTCCCCTGTATCCTTGTCACACGCATAACTCTTGAACCACTAAACCGATATTAATGAAGCTTGGTTGGTTGATTAGGTCTGGCTTGAAGACAGTCTCATTTCAAAATTATTAATATCGCGACACCCCAAAATATATATTTTTTTAAAGATATCTTTGTGGAGCATTCAATTTTCTATCATCTTTAAGCAAAAAAAAAATATATGAAATTCCTTTCGTGGGAACTACAGCCCCTCAAAAAATGGTAAAGTTTAGTACTTATTAATAAGTGTTATCACTTTTCAGTATTAACCAATAATTATTTATGGGGTAATCGGGCTATTCGAATTTCATCTAGTAATTTTATGAATTCTTAAAAAAAATTGTCTGATAGCTTATTCTTCTAAATACGATATTTTTAATACAATATTTTTCAACAATTTTCGACCCCTTTTAAAAAGTTTAAATAAAAAAAATATTTTTTCGTATAGGTGATATTTTTTTTCTTACTTAAAAATGATTACAAATTATACAAAAAAGATTACTTAATAATTTAAAAAACTGACACTAAATCTCTTTACAGTTTGTTAAGCAAAAGTTAAGTCATAAATTATTTACTCTTCAGAAGACAGATGAAAAAAAAGTGGTTTACGATTTCCATAATTTACAGCAATCCCTATTTTATTTTCCAAGTGCATAGGTTAATAACAAAGGCATATATTTTATAAAAATATTCCTCCCATTTAGGGAAGGAGATTTTAAATATTTATAAATACAATACATTTTCCTTAAAAAACACGATTTAATGTTATGAACAAAAAATGTTGGATTTTAAACAGAAGTACGTAGTTTTAGAGAATATTAAAAAAAAGACTTATTAATATTTTAGTAATCCACGAACGCGTTTTTCTTTTTTCTTCCTTTTATTTTTAAAAACTTTACGTTAAGTAAATGAATTTTTTATTGTATTTTGAATTTACAAATGTATATTTGTTAAATTATTAAATAAAATAATAAAATGTAATGAAATACGAAAAAAAATATATTATATATTATATTTCACTTGAACTACTGAACGGATTTTATCCCGATTTTCACTAACGGATAGAGTATTTTACGAGGAAGATTTAGATGTATAATTTGTGCATATTTTGTGTAAACATCAAGTCGAAAAAGCAAGAATTATCTTCACGTGCGATGCGTTAATATTAAAAACAATATTTAATAGGTTTATTGCAGATGAAATTTATATCCCCGGACAAAACTAGTTAAGTATAAATTACCTTTAACAGTATGAACAAATAGATTCGAAAAAGTGCACAAATCTTTGCTACATATATATAAATCTAAATAAAGTTTTATTGCGAAAATTTTAAAATATCTTTTATGATATAATTGCCGTTTAAATGTGCTATTTAAAATACCTCCATATTAAATGTATATATGAAAACATTGTAGTATAAAGTATAATAATCATTATTCTTATCGGCATTTCAAAGACATTGGAGCCCGCGTATAACGTTTTTAAAAAGATGTTAATAAATCTTTTTCTCCGAGCTGGAACTGTGTTTTATATTTGTCATAAATATGCGGTTTTAGACATTATTTCAGAGAATTTATGACGTCGCAGTAGCAGAAAACGCTACTTTTGTACGTTTAGACGTTTTGACTTTCATTGTTTCTCTGTTTGAATAAATATTGCCTCTATTTTGACTCCAACAATGTAATAATAACAATAACAAATATAAATGGTGTGCTATGAAAATGTTTCTTGTACTTATTACATAATTTAATGATAGTCATTTATTTTATACTAGATGTATCCGCGGCTTCGTTCGCGTAGACCAGGGCTTCTTAACCCATTAATCCTTAACGTTGCGTAAACGAAACATTTAAAAAAAATGTTTTTTTTTTTAATATCTCATTGATGAAATGACTTTTTTTGCTGCTAACATCGTTACACAAACTGTTTTAAACTATTCCACACTAAGTAATAACTTCAGTTTTTCCAACGTTTCGTTAACGCAACATTTTGTTGAAAATTTTTTAAAAAAAACATGATTTTTTTTACTTCAAAAACAGTTATTAAATTTGCCTTATTTAACTCACCGCGATATTTATTTATTTATTTATTTATTTATTTATTTATTTATAATAAATTTATTTATTTCTTTATATGTTTGTGGCAACGAATCATCTATATATACCAATACAATTAGAAAACACAGTGATAACGAGAGTTAAGTTACAACCGAAATATCCCATTTCCATAGCTACATGTTTTAAAAATACCATCTGTCACTACTGTCTGTTGAAAATATTTTTTATTATTGACATTAGACAACGATAGAAATAGAAGAAAATCTATTCAAATCAATAAATATTAATATATGTACCATAATATACGTGATGTGTTTTAGTGATAATTAATATATAGAAAAAATATAACTGTATAATGATCAGTACTAACTTGATATGAAAATGAAATTAAAGTGATTATTTGTTGGTAAAGATTCAGGAGGTATGTTAACATGATTTTTTTTAATTTAGTTCTTTGTATGTGTTTAACTAAAAACTCAAAAATAAAAAATTATAAAAAAAACTTTTTTAAAAAACAATTTGCCTTTGAAAAACCAACTAAAAAGATGAAAATAAAATCAGGTTAAAAAAAGTTGATTTTGTTCATACTAGAAGATACTTTTTTTAACTCTTCTAGTATGAACAAAATCAACTTTTTTTAACCTGATTTTATTTTCATCTTTTTAGTTGGTTTTTCAAAGGCAAATTGTTTTTTAAAAAAGTTTTTTTTATAATTTTTTATTAATTATTAAATTTGCCTTATTTAACTCACCGCGATATTTATTTATTTATTTATTTATTTATAATAAATTTCTTTATTTCTTTATATGTTTGTGGCAACGAATCATTTATATATACCAATACAATTAGAAAACACAGTGATAACGAGAGTTAAGTTACAACCGAAATACCCCATTTCCATAGCTACATGTTTTAAAAATACCATCTGTCACTACTGTCAGTTGAAAATATTTTTTATTATTGACATTAGACAACGATATATATAGAAGGAAATCCATTCAAATCAATAAATATTAATATATGTACCATAATATACGTGATGTGTTTTAGTGATAATTAATATATAGAAAAAATATAACTGTATAATGAAATAATGATCATTACTAACTTGATATAAAAACGAAATTAAAAATGATTATTTGTTGGTAAAGATTCAGGAAGTATGTTAACATGATTTTTTTTGAATTTTGTTCTTTGTATGTGTTTAACTAAAAACTCAAAAATAAAAAATTATAAAAAAAACTTTTTTAAAAAACAATTTGCCTTTGAAAAACCAACTAAAAAGATGAAAATAAAATCAGGTTAAAAAAAGTTGATTTTGTTCATACTAGAAGATACTTTTTTTAACTCTTCTAGTATGAACAAAATCAACTTTTTTTAACCTGATTTTATTTTCATCTTTTTAGTTGGTTTTTCAAAGGCAAATTGTTTTTTAAAAATGTTTTTTTTATAATTTTTTATTTGAGTATATATTTAGTAATAATATGCACTTAAAACATCAAATTAATTTTATTTTCTACCCTTGAGCCGCGGCGACTTAGGGGGCCGTGACCTTCCCATAAGGGGGCCGTAAAGAACTTCTAATATAACAAATAAATTTACTATCGTTAAATAAGTTAAATATTAAATTATGCACTCACTTAAATTATAAAAATAAATATTTTTAACCCATCTGGGTTTCAAAAAAAATAGAGGGGCCATGAGTTATCAATATGAGCTTCAAGGGGGTCGCGACGTTAAAATGTTTAAGAAGCACTGGCGTATATTACGGAATTACTATTTAGAATTTTTTTAATGTTGAAAAAATTTATCAAAATCTACACGTGGGTGTTGTCGCGCAACTCACTTGATGGACACAGCTCAAAAAATACCCTTGCTAATCGAATCGTGAATCAATCCCGAGTTCAACGAGGTATTTACATGAATCCATATATGAAAAATCTTAAAATGGGTTAAACTAGAACCACATACCTATCATTTAGCGAAAACCCGAGATCTCTAGGTGGTCAAAGCGCCGAGATCTCGCGGTGGAAGACAGACGGACGGACGGAAAAACGAGCATATAAGCGCTACCACTTCGTGGGTTACCTTGACTGCCCCCCCCCCCGCTCCTAGAAGTAATAAAATCCTCATATCCCAAAAAAAAATTAAAAAAAAAAATGTTCTGTACTTTTCAGTCAGTTTAAGTTTATTTTCACATATCATAGATTATCTCCTTTTTTTAAACAATAACAATTAATTACAACTGAATTTTCACATTGAAAAAATCTATAAAATTCACCGATAATAATAAAACTGTCAAATAAAAAAATATCGTAAAAGAAATAAAATCTTCATTGTTTTTTCCTGCAATTCTGTAGTAGTAGAAACTTTTATTTATTAGCTACTAACTGTCACATGTAATATATAATTTTAAAATTTATGCATTATCTATTCATAAACAAATTAATTTTAATGGTTGCAAACTTGATAAAGAAAAATTATTTAAAAAAATACATTTTAGTCAATAACATTAAAACGTAAAGAGCTCTGTTTGAATGTAATAAGAACTAATTAATTTAAAAAAAAGTAATATACCTATATTTTTTTATAAATAAGTAATGAGTACTTCTTTATATTAATTAATTAGTTTATTATTATTGACAGTTAATTATTTTAACTCTAATTACATTTTACGTTTAATAATGAAAATGATACAAATTAAAAGATTTAATATCATGAATATAAAGTAAATTCAGTGTCTTACTCCTTAAAACTGAATTAGTAGTTATTTTACTAATTGATATTTGTGATTTGCGTTTGTCTGAAATAACGTTAAAATCCCTATGTAAATTCTGTAACCTGTATTATAATGAAGTGAAGTTTAACTATAGTATAATCCATCTAGGTTAATACTTGTATTTTAACTTAAGGTAATAGATTTAAGAAAATAAAACGGTAAGTGTTGATTTCTCAATTAAGAGATAATTTATACGATGTGACCTTTTCTAACAGTTGGTACTAATGTTTCCTGTGAATGATATTAATAAATGCATTGAACACCTGAGGCGTTGTACGAAGTTTTAAAATTAATTACTACTTACTTAAACCGTTCACCGAAGTTTTAATTATTGATTAATACTTTGTCGTCTTTAACAATTTTGTTTTACCTAATTTTTCATTTTTTACTTATTTTTAATAAAGTCATTAATATGATTTTTAGACTAAATAAAAATAATCTGCCGTGTGCCACAGGACTTTCTTATACGTAATAATGACAGTGAACAGTGTACGTGATTTTTATTTTAGTGAAGGATATTTCTGACAAACTAATAAAAGATAGAGTAAAATGAATGAGACATAAACTATAGAAATATTATTTTATACATTATGTATCGAACGAATTTTGTTTAACATAATTACTAACAATAAGATGGAAACAGATGTTTACTCATGTAATTTTTTTAATTTTTTGAAATAAGACAAAAATGTTATAGATAAAAAATGTCGAGTATGTTACTATCTATAATTTATTCCCCATACATTTTTTTCCAACACTTATGATTTAGCCAGAAATATTTTTTTTAAATCATTATTTAGAATAATCTATACTGGTTGCTGGGTGCTTTGACCGTACGGATCACGACTAATACCGTCAAGTCGCACGGCGACCACTGCAAACTGAATGAAATAGAGTATACAGTGTTTATTCTCAGTATTACGTATAAGAAAGGCCCATGGTACCTATGGCAAACACGTACAGTCTCTGTAATACGTATAAGAAAGTCCCATGACACTCATGGCAGATATTTCTTCTCTGTTATGAACCATTTGAAATGTACTTAAAATCGAATACTTATTGTTAGTAAAAAATTAAATTTGTTTTTTTCGAAAAAATGAATAGAACATAAATTATAGATAATAATATTACCTACAATTTTCAACTTGGCCATTTTTCTCTAATTCGCACTGTTTCCGTGTAATTCGAAAAATTCAAAAATCGATGTAGGTAAACATCCGTTTCCGGTTGAATGATCGTTTTCAAAAATAGGAGGTTTTCTTCCCAGGCAAAAATCAATCTTAAGTATAAAATTCCATCTTTCTACGATTTGTCGTATTTGAGTTACAGCGTCTACAGACAGACCGACAGACAGACAGACACACAGACATCATGGCGAAAATAGTCAGAATGGATTCAGGGAAGGTCAAAATTAATAATTCCATCAAAATCCGGATTTCGAAAAAAATCGCGTTTACTATACTTACTTATACTATATGGATATTTTATATACATTGGTATAAGAAAGTAAAAAATATTATTTTTCGTACTCATATATTTTTTTACATGTAACAAGTAAACTCGAAAACTTATGAACCGATTTTAATGTGGTTTTCACCAAAAGTTAGATAATTTGTCTGTGCATGTTCTTAGCTAATAATATTTTATTAAAACCTAAGATTTAAAATATTAAAAGTCGTGTTTTGTTTCCGTCTTTTAAGGTAGTTGGTCCATCATAATGTGATCACATTAGGCCATGAGTACATATTTTTTTAATTTAGAGAAATGATCATGGCAACGCTGTACATTATCTACTATTAACTACTTGTCAAATGATTATATTTTATCATCTAAACTACCACAGAATATATTAATAATTAATGAAATCGATTATAATTCCCTTCAATTCACTTATCATATTTTGTAAAAAATTATTTCATTATTTCGTGTATTTTTTACTATAATCAAATGAATACGTTGTTGCCACATTGTCAACAATACTGTAATTTATGTGATGGTTTGGTAGTTAAATCTGGTTAAATCTTAATAACGGGATGGTCAATAATTCCAATTTTTTGTATACTGTTTTCTTTCATATAAATATACAACATGTCAGTTTTTTATGAAAATCTGACGCTATATATACGTTTAAATTTTATCTAATAAAACGTTACTTTAGTGTACGGTTAGTCCATATAAGCTGTGTTAAAAATGTAAACTTTGAGATCGTTTTTCATGACTTTGAGATGGTCAATTTTAATAAAAATGGGCTATTTTTCAGATATTAATCTATATATATATATAGGGAATATTCCTGTGCAATTTAAACAAAATCTGACGAAAACATGTTTACGGACCAACTACCTTAAATAAAAACATAGTAGCCATTGAATACAGAATTCTATAATTTAGAGTTTCATATTTTATTAATTTAGGTAAATATAGTTTGTAGATCTTAACCCGGGTAACACCAGGTCTAATGCACTAGTAACTAATATAAAGTTTAATATAATATAAAGACTTAATTAGTTACTGATAATTTTTAATTCACATTCAAATTTCAAGTTAAAACCTCGTGATATTTATTTTATTATTGAATAAATAACAGGATATGGGTAATAAAATATTAATTTTTAATTATCATTTTATTATAAAACATTGATGAATTGATAATAATTTATATTTGCTGACATTTCACTTTTTTTATCCTTCAAATTTATTTAAACATGGTTTTTATTTTAATCAAAAGAGGAAATCTATTGCCTTGCAGCCGATATTGTTAATAAATAATTTACAATTTCTTTTTAGCTCAACTCACTAAAGGTAGTAGCGCTTATATGCTCAATTTTCAATGAACAGAAATTAGTTATTTGATCGATTATCCGTCCGTCCGTCTGTCTTCCATCGCGAGATATCAGCCCCCTGACCACCTAGAGACCTCGGGTTTTCGCTAAATAGTAGGTCTGTGGGTCTAGCTTACCCAATTTTAGGAATTTTTCTGGTTATGACCCTCCATCCGGTCACGGACGTCGGACAGGCATAATTTTCATTTTTCATACAACATTTTTCAGCTCCATGTCTCTGGCACCCCCTTTTTTGAAATTCGAATTTTATTATATGCAGTTCGTTTGTGCTTCGTTTGTGCACGTTTGTGCAGGAAATCCTTTCGTTTGTGCTTTAACCCTTTAGGAGATATTTAAAAAAATAAAATGGGGGGCCGTAGACATGCGAGCCCCCCCTTTTTCGAAAATTGAAATTTATTATATGTAGTTCGTTTGTGCTTCGTTTGTGCACGTTTGTGTATGAAGTCCTTTCGTTTGTGCTTTAACCCTTTAGGAGATATTTAAAAAAATAAAATAGGGTGCTGTAGACATGCGAGCCCCTCCTTTCTTGAAATTTAAAATTTATTGTATGCAGTTCGTTTGTGCTTCGTTTGTGCACGTTTGTACAGGAAATCCCGTTGTTTGTGCTTTAACCCTTTAGGTGGTATTCACAAAAATCAAAGTGGGTGCTGTAGACATGGAAGCCCCCCTTTTTTTAAATTCGAATTTTACTATATGAGCCATTCCACGTCAAGCGGGACAGTTTCTGACCTCATGTTTTCTGATTTGGCTATAATTTTTTTTACAGCTTCTTTGGACCCACTTTATATGTCAAACAATTTTTATTTTATTTTTATCACCCCTAGTTTAGAAGTTACAAGGGGTTGAAATTTCGGAAAAACGGTAAAAAATCGAAAACATGCTCTCCTTTAACTGCTTATAACTCTGGTTCTATTTATCCTACAGACTTTAACAAAAAAACATTTTGAAGCTCTTGAATGTCGCTTTAATAACATATTTATTTTATTGTTATAAACAATTTAATTTATTTGTTATGAACAATTATATTATTTAAACGTGATTTTCAAGGCGAGAACACGCTTTGACAATTTTGAAAAAAATATCAGCGTATTCCTTGATCAATTCTCTACAAAACTGGTGAATTATAGAATGGAACTCCGATGGCAACTGTGTCAAAAAAATTAATTTATACGAAAAACCGCGCGCGCGTGCTTATCCACACGGCTTATGTTACTGTACTGCTCAGTAAAGGAAGAATTTTGACAAGGTCATGGTTGATTATTATAGATTTTAGTGCGGAGAATTCGAAAAAAATAACTTGGACTAGTGAAAAGTGATGCAACACCCTTAAAAATAGGGTTTAAGGGAGAAAACCCCGTTTTCAAGTGATATGCAATTTATCTCAAAATCCAAAGCGACAACAGGGTATTTTTATGGTTGATATTTATTGGGGACACTAAGACAAATCGCATATACTTAGTTTAGCCAAAAATTACCCCTTCCAGTACGTTTAAAATAGATAAAAATACTTTTTTATCTATCAAAATAAAATAATTTTCAAAATTAATACATTTGGTTAAAATCATCCAAATGACCTTTAATTGGTTTCAAATTATTCCTAAAAATCCAAAAAAGTAATGATCAACCATAATTTAAAAAAATATTAATAGTTGAACCAATAAAAAATTGCGAATGTTTAATGGTATTTGATGTAAATTTTAAGAAAACTGCCTTTTTAGAAAAAATTTAATAAAAACATTAGTATTGAATATTTGTAAGTAAAATCATCGTAAATATCTTCTTTTTGTACAAACAAACCAATTTAGTCATTTCCTAAAAAGTATTCAATCACTAGAACGGATGCAATTGCACTTTAAAGTTCACCGAATTTTTGTTGTATACATTTTTTTCAAATTCAATTAAAGATAATTATTGGGGGTAATGTATGGTCAAACTCAATATATGTGGTCTCAATCGATTTGTCTTAGTGTCCCCAATAAATATCAACCATAAAAATACCCTGTTGTCTCTTTGGATTTTGAGATAAATTGCATATCACTTGAAAACGGGGTTTTCTCCCTTCAACCCTATTTTTAAAGGTGTTGCATCACTTTTCACTAGTCCAAGTTATTTTTTTCGAATTCTCCGCACTAAAATCTATAATAATCAACCATGACCTTGTCAAAATTCTTCCTTTACTGAGCAGTACAGTAACATAAGCCGTGTGGATAAGCACGCGCGCGCGGTTTTTCGTATAAATCAATTTTTTTGACACAGTTGCCATCGGAGTTCCATTCTATAATTCACCAGTTTTGTAGAGAATTGATCAAGGAATACGCTGATATTTTTTTCAAAATTGTCAAAGCGTGTTCTCGCCTTGAAAATCACGTTTAAATAATATAATTGTTTATAACAAATAAATTAAATTGTTTATAACAATAAAATAAATATGTTATTAAAGCGACATTCAAGAGCTTCAAAATGTTTTTTTTTGTTAAAGTCTGTAGGATAAATAGAACCAGAGTTATAAGCAGTTAAAGGAGAGCATGTTTTCGATTTTTTACCGTTTTTCCGAAATTTCAACCCCTTGTAACTTCTAAACTAGGGGTGATAAAAATAAAATAAAAATTGTTTGACATATAAAGTGGGTCCAAAGAAGCTGTAACAAAAATTATAGCCAAATCAGAAAACATGAGGTCAAAAACTGTCCCGCTTGACGTGGAATGGCTCATATGCAGTTCGTTTGTGCTTCGTTTGTGCACGTTTGTGCAGAAATTTTCATCGTTTGTTATTTATATTTAAAAATACCGAAAACATGTCTCTGGCACCCTATCATAGATTAAAAAGTGAAGTCACATTTTTTTCATTTACACCATTGAGTGGGGTGTCATTTGATAGGTCTCTTAAAATGCAATAATAAAAGCCAAATGACTTTTTGATTTTAACCCTTCGGTCACGAAAATTTTGAAAAAACTTTTCATGTGCGTGCCCAACGAGCACTTGCCCGTTTTATTTAAATTTATATTACATACTGTGAACTTTATTTTCAATATTGTCTATTGTTTTTTTATTAAACTTCTGATAGTGGGTTCGGTATGTTCTTAATACGCTAGACTGCTAGACCCCCTCTCGCATCTGACTCAAAAACAGAATTGTGTCAAAAGAAAGAGATAGAAAATAGTTTAGGATATACTTGTCCTTTTTTAAACAATGTATATTGCATTCTTGTTAGAAAAATAGGATAGCTGCATCTCTCTCAGTATTTTAAAGAATTATTACACCATTATGTTAATATAAAATTCGCGGTCCATTCCCCTATGTCTATGGGTAGATTAGAAATTTATATAATACTTATATGAATTAAATTGAGCTATTTGTCTATTTCTATACCATTACATACATAAATTTGATAAAGATCTTATTCTCAGATAAGAATCAAGATAATTTGCAATATGAAAACTTTCACCATGTGGACATGCAGTTGCAGTTTTTATCACCAGGTGGTAGCACCGATCAATTACTTAAATATATCATATTACATCATATTAAGTAAAAAAAAATTGCATATTTCTAAAAATTGTAATATCAATTATATTTTCTATAAACTGGGTTTTCAAAATGTGAGTTCACTTTTCAGTCTATGAAAAGAGGTACAAAATATTTTTCACCAGTGTTTGTTATAATGTTCAGTGATTCTTTTTCAGATTTTTTGAATCGATAAATTAAAAAATAGAACGGGGGGGGGGGCTTTTATAATGACTTTGAAGAGCAAATACATCGGTTTGAAAGGTTAAAATCAAAAGGTCCTGATACACTTTAGGAGACCTTTCTAACGACACCCCACTCAATGGGGTAGGTGAAAAAAAAATTTTAAAACACTTTTAATTTTATGTAATGGGGTTCTAAAAAATTTTTGTTTAAAAAAATCTTATCATTTCTGTTTTTGAGGCATCAATCTACGACCGTATTCCAAATTTTATCTTATTATGTCAAAATTTTTGAAGACAGACGGACATGGAGAAACTATAAGGGTTCCTAGTTTTATACGAAACCCTAAAAAAGGTAATTGAAATTACCACATTTTGATGTACTCAAAAATGTAATTAGTCAGTTTATGTAAATAAACTTTTAAAAGTATTTGATTGTCAGTTGTTATAATAGAAAACAAAACAAAAAATTCTATTTAACCCATTACTTCCCGATTTTTTATTTCTTCGAATTTTTTGATCAAGTTCTCAATTTTTGTTGAAAATATGACCAAAAAGATAAATTCAATACAAGATACAATAATTATCAGTCGTAGACTAGATTATCTATTATCATGAAAACCTAGTGTCATATTTATAGGACAGTACATTTTTTAACGACGATAGTCTGTACCTGGATTTATTTTTGAAATTATTGATATTGTTATGCTTTATTTACACTCTCATAAGTAATATTTAAAAACGTTTTACGAAGTGAAAAAAATATATAACTTTAAATGTCGGCTAGCTGGAATAATTACACGGGTACTTTAAAAGTGTTATAATTTGTCTTTGAATGAACTCTAGAGTTAGTTTTAAAAAATATTGTAAGTAGAGAGACTTAAAAAACATACTAGTAATGTAAATCAAATTAACAACGTTTTTATGTCAGAAAAAAATTATGATGTCCTATAAATAGGACACTGGGAAGTAATGGGTTAAAAAAAGAAAATTGTTTTCCGTGTGAATATAAAAAGTCGCATTTAAAACAAAAATAACCCGAAAAGTGTTCGTAGTGAAGTGGTTAATAATAAATGACTACCAGACCAAGAATACGAATTGTTTGTTTCACACAGAAATGTGGTCTAAACGTGAGATACTTATACATATTTTTGGTACAATATTTAAGATGTAAAACGTTTCTGAATTTTTAACAAACATTCGAATATATGTACGAACATTTTTCTATAAGTTATTACTTTAAATGTTTTGTAACGTTTTTTTTTTATGAAGAACACATTTTGAAGTTTGATTATTTTTAAAGTCTTTAAGAGTCGAGCGGTTTGAGGGGGTCGATTTTACTTAACTATTTAGAAACATTTTTGATATTTTATTACTGCCATTACTATAAAATAGTATAATTTGATGACAATTTGAGATCAAGTCACCATATTTTCTAAACAATTGAAAGTATGAAAATTTCTGTTTTACAAAAGTTTCTTACTTTTTTATTGTCTTTTCAATTATGTACTTTTGAATATACCGTTCCATTTGATTTTACTGAGAAACGGGCATGTACTCCCCCAAACTACCCCCTAAGACGCAGTTTTAGGGTGTTGAAAATATTTTCCTGAAATTCTTTATGGTCGATATACATAGTAAAATTTTTTTCATAAAACTCTCTTCAATAGTTTGGGCGCAAAACATAGTGGACGGGTGGTCTGGAACACCCTGTATATATGTATTTGCGAAATTGATTTAATAAAGAGATACTTATTTGACAATCCCATCAATCCCAAAAAAGTATAGACTTTTAATGCCAATGGTACATGGTGAGTTGTCATTTAATAGGTCTCCTAAAATGCAATAGATAATGTCAGGTAACTTTTTGATTTTAACCCTTCAGTCACGAAATATTTGCTTTTTAATGTCGCTGTCAGAGCGTCCCCCCCCCTTCTATTTTCTAAACTATCGATTCAAAAAATCTGAAAAAAATCAGAATGTAGCTTTTAATTAGTACTTTCACTGAAAATTATAACGAAAATTGTCAAAAATATTTTGGACCCCCCTATCATAGATTGAAAAGTGAAGTCACATTTTTTTCATTTACCCCATTGAGTGGGGTGTCATTTGATAGGTCTCCTAAAATGCAATAATAAAAGCCAAATAACTTTTTGATTTTAACTCTTTGGTCACGAAAATTTTTAAAAAACTCTTTTTTTATAAATCCTAGTGAGAATGACTACGGAACCCTATCATGTGCGTGCCCAACAAGCACTTGCCCGTTTTATTAATATCTGTGTTAGTATTCAACATTGTTAATTTCGAAAGCAATTGTTAATCAAGTAGAAATTCTATAATGTACTTCACCGTTCATATCAATTTGATTGTAACTAAAATATTTACATACAATAACTACTATTGAAAATTAAATCAATTATTAACATGCATATTTATCCCAGAATTCAATAATGGGTTCGGCTTTTAACTATAAATAAAAATATAATAATTACTTAATAAATAATTGCAGTGTTTAATATTTATGGAGTTTTTTATTATGTTGCTTAATGCGGTTGAAAAGTTTTATAAAAATCTTCTAATTTTGTGGTTGTTTAATACTTTTTGTTCTTAATATTAAAATTTAAGAAGCTTATAAAATTTTTTATGTTGAATTTTTAATATAGTGTAATTATGATTTTAAAAAAATTAACTTTCTTTGGAAATTTAAAAAAATTTTAATCGCAAGGAGTTGCTATATTGAAAGTAATTTTAAAAATTGTATTCATCAGTTATTTTTGTTTTGTATCAATTAACTTTTACTACAGTGAAAAAAAAATTGAATTTTGAAGTAATTTTAAATTTGATCGAAACGGAAGAAATACTAAAATTAACGTACTGGCTTACGTAACAATTTTTTGTCTGTCTGTCTGTTTATCTCTGTATTACTTTTTCACAGCTAAACCGCTGAACCGATTTTCATGAAATTTGGCAAGGGGAGAGCTTGCATCCTAAGAAAGGACATTTTAGTATTTTAAATATGTTAAACTTGATATAAAATTAATTAACAAAATATACTTAATTTGTGTTTTTATTTAAAATGATTTAATTGACTTAAGGTTATAGGTCTAGCACACTGTAAAAAAAGATTTGGTTTCGAAAAATTTTGTTTTTAATTTATATTCAGAACACATGTACCTACATTTAATGTTATATTTTATTTTGTTAGTTATTAAAAGTAAAAAAAGTTTAATGTAATTTGAAAATTAAAATAGACAGAACGGTATATAATAGTAACATATACTAATTTGTTGTAAGGGCAGAGCTAGTTTTTCATTATTTTGAATAAATCATACGTGAATATATTTGTTTTATAATTTTTATAGTATTTAAAAGGGCTGAAGTTTCGAATAATTAGTTTTTAAAACGTCTCTATATAGCCAATTGTGTAGAATTTCAATAAATAGAGCACTTTCGACAAGTTCTCTCATTTATCGTGTGTTAAAAACTCTTTTTTTAATATCTAATTACTCAAAAACCATACGCCGAATATTTTAAATGAACATTAGTAAAATATATGAGTTATCCATAAATAACATATTAAAATTTTAGTATTTTATCTATACATTGCTCTAATGATCGAATAACCTTAAATATTTTCGAATTTATTGTAAGTGATTCTCATCCTTAGTGTGGCAGACAACTTACGATGCCGATAGTACACTGTACATCAAATTTATATTATTTAAAGCACTAAAAATGCCATAAATTGGACTATAAAAAATATTTACTAAAACGTATAAAACCAATAATGATATAAATCCATTCAATACACATAAAATAAAAGATTGTATCAAGCAAGCAAACAAAAGAATAACGATTTAGAAAACAAAAGAGGAATGATATGTAAGAAGGAGTAGAGATTATTCCTCGGAAACAATCTAAATCCTACAGTTAGGCAGATTTTTTTATCTGTTCCACGTTTCCGATCAAAGTAACATATGCATATAACATCCAATTGGAATCGCATTAGTAGGAGGTACATATTTATCTAGATTCAAATACCTCACCTACACGCATGCTGGGTAACAGATAGTACGGTCGCAGAGCCGTATGTAATCCGTTATATTATCACCGTTTCAGATCTATTGGTGTGGTGGTAACACTGGTAACACCTGCACACACGTTTGTTAGTTGGCTTTACTGATGTGGGTTATGTTGAAAGGTTTACAGGAGATGTTGGAATGGGAAAAATGCTTTACTTGTCTGTAGTTTGTTTTGTAGGAGGTATTTATTAAAAAAAAGACGTGTGGAGATTTTTCGTTGGTTAGGTACGTGATGACACGTTTTTTTTTGCAGAAAATAGGGCGTTTTGTATAGTTACAATAAAGATCGACATGTAATAGTTCCCTTAGTCGCGTAAGGCGGCTATTACATTATCAAATAAATATGTCAAAGATCTTTGACAAAGACTTGATCATATATTAAGGGGTTACATACAGTTAGAATTTTCAAAAAATATAAAAAAATTTTATTTCATTTTCGTAATGTACATATATTTATGTACACACAAAAAAAAATTCAAGTCAATCCGGCGAATATTTTCGAAGTTACACGCATATTTGTAAAGACGTCTCAGAGCGTTTGAAAGTAGGAGGCCGGAGTTAAGGAGTTATATACAGTTGGAATTTTCAAAAAATCGATTTTTTTAATTCCATTTTCGTAATGTACAGATATTTAAATACACACACAGAAAATTTCAAGTCAATCCGGCGATTATTTTCGAAGTTACACGCATATTTGTAAAGACGTCTCAGAGCGTTTGAATGTAGGAGGTCGGAGCGGCAGCGTGTTTTTCTCAAATCTACGTTTTCAAAGTCGGTGACCACTATTCCTCGGAAACGGCTGAACCGATCAATCTCAAATTTTAACACAAGTTTCTTAAGAATATTTTTTAGTAATGGTTTTATCTCACCGATAAATATTTATTATTTTATAAACAATTTAAAGTCAAATTTTTGTCGAAAATCGATATATTTTTTGTTTGAGAAGCCGCCATTTTGTGAAAACAATTTATTTTGCTTATTCGATTAAGTACAAGATTATACATTACTTTAACGAAATTCGTTTTGGTTTTTTATTTTAAATGATCCAGTCCAGAGATATAGTGGTCACCGCAAGGCGCCTTTTTTGAGAGGACCTCCTGGAGAACAGCTGTAGTAACTTTCGAAATTATTATTTTTACAAATAAAAAATGTTAAAATACCAATAAAAGTTACCATAATATGTGTACAAATTTTTACATTAATAAATTTAAAAGTCTTCTCTTAAAAAATTCTTGAAAAAACCCTTTTTTGGCCTTCTGACTGTATGTAACCCCTTAAATTACTAACGGAATCCCGCGGCTTCGCTCGCGTAAACTTTGAAGTTAATTAGAACACTCCATACGTGATAGGGGATGACATATTAAAATTTTTTATATTGATTTTTATTCATTACCTTATATTAAAACGACGTAAATATCTCAGATCTTAGTTAAAAATTATAAAAACTAACCCCCTGTTTACCCTCGCCATTAGGGGTTGAATATGGATTTTTTTATTGCAGATTATTTTGCCCGACTCCACCATTATAACGTAAGCTGCTATGCAGATAAACATATCAAAAACACAGAACCTGTATACCCACTGCCATTAGGGGTTGAATGTCAATTTTTTAATTTTAATAGATGACTATTTTACCTGAATTTACCTTTATAAGTAAAGCAGGTATGCAAATAAACATATCTAAATCCATCCTCGTCCCCGTCCCATGTTATAAGGGCTTGAATATCGAATTTTCATTTTTGATTGAATATTAATTTGTCCGAATTTAATAAATTTTGAACAATAATGAAGATCAATGTATCAAAATTTTACACCCCTCTCCCCATTCCCATAGTAGTTGAATTTTCGTAACTGATATTTGTCTTTTTTTTTTCATTATTTATATTGTACAGTATGTTCGATAAGTTTCAATTAAATGCGAACAAAAAAAATATTTTTTATATATAAACTTTGACACCCTGTTTTAACCCAGTAGAGGTTGAGTATCGAAAAATCCTTTCTTAGTGGGTGCTTACATCATAAAAGGAAGGCACCTACGAATTTTCACGTTTCTAGGTCCAGGAGTTTGGGCTGTACGTTGATATATGAGTGAGTGAGTAAGTGAGTGATTAAGGACAAACTCTTTTATAGATATAGATAAGTCATTTCGTAGCCGAAACCATCCACGAACACTTTTCAGTCGCCATTTTGATTTATCCGTCAAAAAACTTGGATTAAATATAAGAAACTGTCATTATCTATGATAAAAAAAATATTATGAAGGTAAATATTACGTAAATATTATAAAAGTTGACGTATTACATTGTCATATTTCTTTGATCAAAGAAATTTTATCACATTTCTTTGATACTGACTGTAATAGCCGCCTAATTCCTAATGCATGAACATAGAAACATAATTTTTTTAATGCAATAGTTTTTTTTGACGTCCAAAATGGGCGTGGTTAACAACTGACAGCTGTCAATAAAAAACTGAAAAATTTCATACGCTAGGAAACCATCGATCCTGGCGCCGCCAAGTGGCAAAAATAAATAATTTTGGGTATCTGTCAAACCAATCTGTCATATAATTGAAAGGAAAAAATGGATAATTGCCGTTATATTATGTATGTTATATTAAAATTTGTATTGATAAGTATCAACCTTTGTATATTATTAGAATTTGACCCCGAAATTTTCTTATTTTAAACCGACTTCTAAAAAAGAGGAGGTTATCAATTCAATCAATATATTTTGTTATGTATGTTCGAGCATAACTTCGACTAATATGCGCCTATTCGTTTGATTTTTGTTTGTTTGAAAGAGTATACTCCCGAGGTGGTCTCATATAAATTTTATCAGAATCTGACCATGGACTTCAAAAAAGGAGAGAGTTTTCTATTTTTTTATATATTTTTTTATGTATTTTCGGGTATAACTACGACAAATATGCACCTATTCGGTTGATTTTTCTTTGTTTGAAAGAGTATACTATCGAGCTGATACCATATAAATTTCATTATAATCAAATATATGGTTTCAAAGATACGCCACTCAAAAGAAAAAAAGAAAAAATCGTAATAGAGTTGATCGAAAATAGACAAATTTCGCGGGTCGAATCTTTATAATCCGCAAAGGTTGATACTCTTCAATACAGATTTTAATATAACACACATAACTTTGTTTTTTAACCCCGTAATTTACTCATTGGGTAATATCGGACATTTGAAAATAAAAAATAAAAATTTGCTATGAAAAAATTTAGTAAAAATAAAAAATTAATGTTTTTCAAGACCTTATATTACCCTTAAGTTTTACTGAAAATATCATCCAATTATATCAAACCATTAAGTAGAAAAAAAAGGTTTTCGATTTTCAAATTTTAATTAATTACAGCTAAAAAAATTATTAAAATTAATTAAAACTTAGTCAAGTACTTCTTCATACATAGGTTTATAGATAAGAAAAAAAATTAACGAAATCGGAACTTGGGAACATTACTTTCGGCTGTCCTTTTTTAAAAGTAATATACCCAAAGTTGCTAACGGTGCTCACTAGGTGGCGACGTGTCGTTTTTGACAGATGGTTTCCTAGCGTATACGAAAATAAAAAAAAATTAAATTCCAGCCTTTTCTGGTGTTATTTTTTTTTTAGAAAAAAACTAAGAATTAAAAAAGAATCATAATCAGATATTATGATCTTTTGTGATATGCTGGCACAACAGAATCATATATTATACCAGTGGCGCATCCACGGGAGGGGTTATAGAATTAAGAATCCTCCTTCCCGAATTGAAATGAAAAAACATTATTCTGAATTTCATTTAAATTAATCTGTCAGAAATTAAAAATTAAAATATTATTAAATAACGCTGTTAACCCATTACATCCTATTTATAGGACATCATATTTTTTTTTCTCTGACATAATAACGTTGTTAATTTCATTTCCATTACTAATATGTTTTTTTAAGTCTGTCTACTTACAATAATTTTTAAAACGAACTCTAAAGTTCATTCAATGACAAATTATAACAGTGTAATTATTCCAGCTAGCCGACATTTATAATTACATTTTTTTCAAATAGTAAAACGTTTTTAAATCGACGAAACTATATATAATATAACTTAAAGTACTAAAGCATAACAATATTAATAATTTCAAAAATAAATCCAGGTATATACAGACTATCGTCGTTAAAAAAGTGCTATCCTATAAATATGACAATAGGTTCTCATGATAATAATCTAGTCTGTGACTGATAAATATTATATCTTGTATTGAATTTATCTTTTTGGTCATATTTTCAACAAGAATTGAGAACTTGATCGAAAAATTCGAATAAATAAAAAAGTTAATAATTTTTAATTTATTATTTTGTTTGTACTAAATTTAGACAACTCCATTCAAATTACCCCCCCCCCCCTCTAATAAAGTTTGTTATGTTTTATATTATAAATAATAAGTCAAATTAAAAATTATCTGAACCACTGCACTAGATAATTATACAAATATTCATTAAATAACATTTTAGTGTTAAAATAACAACACTATACCAATTCTATCACCGGTGTTCACAAATAACATAATTGTATTTATATGGGAGATTAAATGGGGGAGGGGGGGGGTCATTGGGGGTGGTTTCGGATGCAGGCACCGGTTTGTGGTTTTACTGTAAATGTTTTGTTGACGGTCAGTTAAGCTTGTTCTAATAAATATTGTTCGATAAATGCAGCGCACTAAAAACAAGTATGTTTTTTTTTGTATACCTATGTGGAGATGTTTTTCCAATCAGATTATGTTCAGATACTTCTGTTTACGGTTTAGTGCATGAAACTGGCGTGTTTTATGGGGTAGTTGGTGTAATTTGAATCGTTCAGATGCAAAATTGATTAGAGGAAATTGTTTTTTTTTTATTAAATAGGGTTAAAAGAAAATCATAAAATTTTATAAGAACAAATCACTTTTTAATGTAGTAGCTAGCAAAATTTGCTAACTAGCAAGCACTCACAACTTTTTTTTAATTATACAGTGTATTCCAAGCTGATTAAGCCATATGGAAAATTAATATAGATTAATTGAAATAGACAAAACGGTGTATAATAGTAACATGTACTAATTTGTACAATGTAATGGCAGAGCTAGTTTTTCATTATTTTGGATAAATTACACGTGAATATATTTGTTTTATAATTATTATAGTATTTAAAAAGGTTGAAGTTGCGAATAATTAGTTTTTAAAACGTCTCTATATAGCCAATTGTGTAGAATTTCAATAAATAGCGCACTTTCAGCAAGTTTTCTCATTTATCGTGTGTTAAAAACTCTATTTTTAATATCCAATTTCTCAAAAACAATACGTCCATTTATATTTTAAATAAAAATTAGTAAAATATATGAGTTATCCCTAAATAACATATTAAAATTTTAAATTTGTATCTATACATTGCTCTAATGATCGAATAGTCTTAATACAGTGCAACCTCGATATAACAAAACTGAAGGGAAGTTGAAATATTCGTTATACCAAGTAATTTGTTACAGTGAGGTTTGTTATAGAAAGGTTAAGTTGGTCTACAATTCGTTATAACAAGGTAAGAAAACTTGTTTACTAACCTCAACATTATGTAGGTACTCATCTGCTTACCCTGTTATAGCGAACGATTTCCACTAATAAATAAAACACATTTTAAAGAAAAAACTGTATTTTTTATTTAAAAACAGTTTACAGTTTTCTGTCACAAAATAATCAAGATGAAATGCAATTAAATCCGTAAAAAATAAGTAGGTAGGTAGTTTATTTTCAATGGGTAATAAGATTAAAAATTCGTTATAAAGAGGTTGTTGACAAATGTATTCGTAATATAAAGGGTTATTTTGCATTAGCTCCTATAGGCAGTTCTAGGGGATTTCGAAAATTTTGTAAAATCGAATGAAATCGTTATATTGAGGCTCGTTATATTAAGGTTACGCTGTATAACAACAAAATGCTTACATTTGTTTAAATTGTAATATATTGTCAAGTTCATACGCTAGTCATTTTCTTTGTTCGTACTTTTCTAGATAACCATTTTAGTTTTTACATTTTTATATTAAAGTTTAAATGAAGTCACGTCTTACAGAGTTACTGCATTAGAATAAAACATAAGTTTACATACTTTTTTATAAACATCTACTTATACAATAGATCAAAAACTTGTATGACTATTTTTCTTAATAGTTTCAGATTCTAGAATCTTGGATGTAGTTTTATCTTTTCACCTCATAAAACAATTTAAAGACTTCTCATTACAATAAGAATTAATTCAAAATATAAATTACCCCTTACAAAAAAATTTGCAGTATTTTTTAGCACAATTTTTTATATGCTCGATTATCCGTCCGTCTGTCTTCCACCGCGTGATCTCGGGTTTTCGCTAAATGGTAGGTCTGTGGTTCTAGTTTAGCCCATTTTAGGAATTTTTCCGGTTATGACTCCCCCCCTCAAAAAAATTTCATATATGGCTTCATGTACCTCGTTGGACTCGGGGTTGATTCACGAATCGATTAGCAAGGGTATTTTGTGGGTTGCGCGTGTGGGTTTTGATATACTTTTTAATGATTTTGAAGGTTTCCGTATATCAAAATAAAAAAAAAATAAAACCTTCAGGAACATTTTTTGAGGTACATAATTTTATGTTCTATGAAATCCACCGACAATTTGATATTTTGTAGATAAATAAATATAGTTTATTTTTTACTTTTCTTTATATTATCGTCTATTTATTTTACATAGTTTACATATATTATCTTAATATATATAAATTACGTGTCACATGTTCCTCCGCGATGGACTCCTAAACTACTTAACCGATTTTAATCAAATTTGTACACCGTGTGCAGTTTGATCCAACTTGAAATATAGGATAGCTTACATCTCAATTTATGATCGCAATATTATTTTATTGCAAATTATTTGTTTTTATCTGTTAGTTCCAAACGATTCTAACAGATGGTGACATATGTTGACTGGATTGAGTAAGTATTCAATAGATGGCGCTATGTCAAACTTTCAAACGTTTTATATAACCTACAATTAAAGTATAGGTTAACCACAGCAACGCGTGGCCGAGTCAGCTAGTTAAATATATAAATTATATTTAAGGCTGAACATGATATTTGAATTGCCATAAGAATTACTATAGAGAAATTACGGTTTTGTATTTTAAGTTCAGCTCTGACCAGTATTAATAAATCATTTAGGAAAAAATACAGTGATAAACTAAATTAATTTTTCTATGTTATGACATACTTAATTTTTCAATTAATTTTTTTATATATTAATAAAAAAAAATCTGAAAATGTGTGTATTTTTCTTGATATGATAAAACTCATTATATAACAAAAATTCTTGAAAAATACGGTGAAATAAATATACCACGACATAATATTTGTTTAAGCTTTCTAATTTTATAATAATTCTGCAATTTTCATTTGAAAATATTGAATGTAAGCCTAAAAACATAAGAACTAGTTCTATCCTTTGTAGCTTCATCTCTATTTAATTTCGAGAATATCCCATTTTTCATTCGATCGTCAATTGTCACTGAATTACTTGTATCTGTCATTTCCCCTCAGGGCTAGACTTGTGCAAATAATTTTTGTTTTGTACGGTGGCGACATCTCGTAGAATTTAGTTTCGGGAAAATCGGCATGAACAGCCTTAAACAAAAATATTTCAAAACATCAAAAAAATTGAATCAACTCAAAACAAAAAATACACGATTTATGTATTTTTCAATCCAATTGCAGTTTTTAATAATTATTATATAGCAGCAAAATACTGATTTGTCATAATTGCGATAGTTTTAGCACGTACTGAAGTGCAATAAACAGTTAATATTACAAAACAACAGATTATTTCTTAGAACAAAATCAATTGAATAAGAATTGCCTCAAGGGAATGGTAGGAGCTACAGCAACCCTGAACTATAGGTCAAGCGGAAAGTGTGCTCATATAAACGCTACTGCTAAGAAAGGTAAAGTGGGGGGGGGGGGGGTTATAATGAAATAGATCATTTACGTAGGTATATTTTATTTAAAAATAATAAAATTATATTTTTTTATTTTTCTTATATTTGAAAGATTTTTATTTACTCGGTGGAGGGGGGGGGGGTGAAAAATAATTGTAAAAAATAGGGTATAATGAAATAGATCTTTTACGGATATTTTATTTATTTAAAAATAATAAAATTATATTTTTTTTATTTTTCTTAGATTAGAAATAATTTTAATTATTGGGGGGGGGTCCCTAGTTTTAAGAATAGAATTGTTTTGTGTGGGATCATTTTGCTTCATATTTTATTTGTTATAAGTGTCCTTCAAAATTCTTTGAAAATATGATTGTAAACGACACAATATAGCGTTTCAAAAAAAAAACAAGAAATCATTTGAAACCCTTAGAATGTTATATAACCTCTACCTTGACATTTGTTTTTTATGAATAAGATGAAAAAGGTACATGAATCGTATCATATTCACAAAAAAAAACTTTTATTTAACATTTGTTATTGTTGGAAACGTTCGAAAAGTATTTTTTTGTTTAAGTTAAATATACAAAAAATTTCATTCTGTATTTTATCCTCGTTATAATAATTGTTTTACCCCCATTCATAAATTGTCATTATTTATTGATTAATTGACTATATACTGCATATATCATATTTTTTTTGTATAATTAAAAAATATTGTTAATTTTTATATTATTTTTCGAAAATATGAAATAATTTTTTGCATCATTAGCCGTTTATTTTTTATGATAAAATTTTCCTAATGATCATTACCGATAATTAAAGTTAATAACTCCAAGCACGTAACAAATTTAGTTTTATGTACAGGTATAATATACATTTTTTATTGTACTTTGATTATTTATAGACATAAATCAATACATGTCTTATTATATTGTTTATTTATTATAAATAATATTATATATAAATTTGATTATAATTACATAAAAAACGGTAAGCCCTTTATGTTTTTTCTTCATCATAGAAATATAAAACTGGACTGTGCCATTTGTATAAAATAAAGGGTGGGCCATCTGTAAGTTTCATTTTTTGAAGTACGTGTTATTATAAATAATGGTTATATATTTGAACTGTATGCTTGTTTGTTTGTTTGTTCGTAGATGAGACAAAATTAAATTTAGGTTAGTTTCGTCTCATTAATTTTTGTTAATGTTTTGGTTTCATTTTTGTTTTTTTTCAGGGGGGGGGGGGGGGGGAATCAAAAGATGACCCATAGAAAAAACAACTAGCCAGTTTTATATGTGAACAGAAAAAAAACTCGATCTTATTGAAAATTTGAGTTTGAAAAATGCTTAATAAATTTATCTTGTTAATATAACAATATTTCCTCAATATAATAATTAAAAAAATCCTTTTTAAAGGTTATTTTATTCATTTGAAAAATATCTATGCATGTTTATCTAAAAATCTTTTCATTTGTCAAATTAATAAATAATTTATTACGAGAAATAACGAAACTCTCAAATAGATTAAACATAATAGTTGTATTAATAAATATTTATCAGTGTGAATATTTTTTACACCACCCAACTAGTGAAAGTGCAATTTTCGATATGATAAATTCAGTATAAAGTATTTTTTGTATTTAAAATATGTTTTTAATACGAAACTAAATTTTCACCATGATAAAAACGTTGTTAGTAATAATATACATTTATCAATAACGTGGATATTTCCATATTTGTAAAAAAATATCATATTAACAAAACAACCTCTATCGGAGCAAAATCGATCACGGATTTTTTACATTGATACAAATTTTTTTTTCTGTGATAGGCATAAGTTATTCATAGACAAGAATATGAAGTAATCGTTATTAAAAACTTTATTTTTTATTTTTTAGAACTGGCATTATGGAATTTATCAAATTCGCTGTACTTATATTATTTCTTTTTGAAAAATATTCAATAATTACAAGTGAACCGTGTTTTTTAGTTAAAAAAGATACAATGTGTTTCAACAAAACCAAAGAATCTTTCATAAAAGAAATGCACTCAAAAAATATACCAATAAAGACACTGAAAATTGATATGAGTGACTTAAAAAAATTAGATAATGAATTATTCGTTCATGATGCTATAAGAAATCTGGAATATTTATCAATTAGCAGCACAGTTATAAACGACATAGAAAACTCTACGTTTAAAAATCTACCTGCATTAACATTTTTAGAGTTAAGTTCAAACAAAGGAGGCTTTGATATATATAAAGATACATTTTCAGGCTTATCAAAACTCAAAACTCTTCGTCTTAATGATTGTGGTATTAAAAATATAGCTCCATACTCATTTCAAGTAACACCAAAAGTTACTAAGTTAAGTCTTGAAAATAATAATATACATACTATTGAAAAAAACACTTTTAATGGCCTGAAATCAATTGATACGATCATTCTTTCGAATTCTAAGATTGTTAATATCGAACCTGAAGCATTTTTAGGGGCAGAACATTTAACTGAGCTTCTTTTAAATTATAATCAGTTGACTCAATTAAAAAATAATACGTTTTCTGGATTGCCAAATTTGGAATCGTTGCATTTGGGTAATAATCAAATTCAAAAGTTGAATTATGAAGCTTTTAAAGGGGTACCGGGGTTACTCACTTTACATATTAAGGATAATGGGGTAACACAGTTAGATAAGAATGAAATTAAAAAATATTGTCCTAAATTTACTAAAAGTGATGTTTCAATGATTTAATAAGAAAATGAATTATTTTTACTAAATGTACATTTATGGATATGCATATAAAGTTATTTTTTAATACTTGTTTTTATTATTTAATACCTATTTCTTTGTCTGTCTGTCACAGCCTTCTAGTTTAGTTTAGAGATAGCTGTTATGGGGACTACATTAAAAAATATTCTGTTTTTACACGGTTTTGATTTAACACGGTCTAAAAAAAATTGATTCCGTATTTACACAATTTTATTCGATTTAAAAGGATTAAATATCATTTTGATGTTTGCATAGCAGAAAAATTTAGAATTAGATTGAAATTGTTAAAATATTAAAAAAATATGACAAAATAACCAGTTGCGTATTACGAAAAATGTCGAATTAATATTTTTTTATAAAGTTGTATGAAAATTAAATGGTTAACCAATGACAGGCAGTTAATCTGAATACTTTATCGGTTTTTTATTTAAATAATTTAATAATTAACAATAATAAACGAGGAAGCACTGTGCATTTACCTGGCAGATATTTTTTATATAGTTTTATTCCAAATTGTCAAATATAAATATTGGATAAGTAGAATATAATATGCTATTATTAAATATTATAAACTGTTTTGTTGGTTGTATATTATTAATAATATTATTTATTCGTATAATATAATAATGAATAATTTTTATATTATTTCTTGAAATATCAAATTTTAATTTTTTTTTCATTATTTTTATCTGAAACGAATATTAACTATTACTATAATAATATAAATACATATGTAATTTATAAAATAACAATAAAATCGATATTCAATAATTATTCGCATCGGTTATCGTTTTTTTATTATCATAAAACGTTCATAATGATCATTATAGTTAATTTAGGCTTATATCTACACACCATGTTTTAAACGTGGTTTTACATTTATTTTACACTGATTACTTATAGTCATTAATCGATACTGCATACATATATCAGAAATATCCAAATTAAAAAAAGGTAAGACTTTTCTTGCTTATATCTTAAATATAATTGTTAAATATCAAAGAAAAATGAGATCTCACAAAAAATTGTGTATATTTTTCCATAAAATAAAATACCATAATAAAAATATAATAGGTTTCCATTTTAAAAAAATATGTTGGCCCTATTTGACGTTGAAGACGTCCAAAAAATAAAAAAATCAATGACGCCATTTTGGGTTTCCCTCAAAACTTTTATTTGAAACATTTTTTGATTTAATAAATAGATAACAAAAATTAGGGGGGTGATAGATTAAAATGAGATTCGAGAATACGGTATAATTTACACAATCGAGATTCTAGTAAATAAAGGCCCCTATTCTCGAGTTCGTTCTATATTTTCTCACTCGAGATTACTAAACTAAAACTAAAAATCATTAAGTTATTTACTAGAATCTCGATCGAATCTTGATGCGACTTTTTTTCTATAAATGAAAAATCTCGACTGCTCCTGGGCATGCGAGATTTAACCCTTTGTAGCCCCATGTGACATTTTTGTAACATACTTCAATAATCCCGCTAATATACGTACTAAATATGTATATTTAGTTCATTCAAATATATGTAACACTACTGTAACATACCACTGAATAACTTAGTATCAAATAAAATTCACAGATGGCATAACCTATTAACTTACGTATTATTACGTAAACATTGGCAGTAAGGCAGGACCAGATTGGCTACTGGCCGATTTGGTTAGAAAAAAGAATACGTTGTATACTGGCGTTTCACAAACAATTCGCGAAAAATGCGGTGTAGCATTATGCTACAACAAACAAAATAATTGTTTAAAATCCTGCATTACGACATAAGTGTTTTTTTTTACGATTAACTGACGGTGATGTCACTCCCAAAAAAGTCAAATATTTTTAAATTTCTGAAAAATACGTGTTTTTTATATGCCTAAACTTGTCTCATTATCAACATTATTTAAATTTTTAAGATCTTGAGCTACAAAGGGTTAAAATCTCGAACAAAAAACTCGAATCGACATATTCTCGAGTGAGCTCGAGAATAGGGGCCCAGTACCTTATATTTATATGGTATAAATAAGTTATTCATAGACAAAAATACAAAATAATTTTTATTTTTTAGAACTGGCATTATGGAGTCAATCAAACTTGCTGTTTTTATACTATTTCTTTTTGAAAAATGTTCAATAATTTCAAGTGACCATTGTTTTATAGATTCTGATAAAATAAGCTTTGTTTGTTTTAACCATACTAAACAATCTTTTATAGATGAACTATACTATGGTAAAAGCAATATATATTCACTGAAAATTGATATGAGTAACTTCACAAAACTGGATAACGAATACTTTTTTCAAGATAAAATAAAAAATATTCAATATTTGCGAATTGTCGATACACTTATAAACGAAATAGAAAATTCTACATTCAAAGATTTACATGATTTAAAAACTTTAATACTTAATGCAAACAAGGGAGGTTTTAATATAAATAAAGAAACATTTACAGGCTTAATAAATCTAGAAACTCTGCGCCTATCTGATTGTGGTATTAAAAAAATAGCTCCTTATTCATTTCAAGTAACACCAAAAGTTACTAAGTTAAGTCTTGAAAATAATAATATACATACTATTGAAAAAAACACTTTTTTTGGTCTGAAATTCATAGATCAGATTGTTCTGTCGAATTCTAAGATCGCCCATATCGAACCTGGAGCATTTTTAGGGGCAGAACATTTATTGGAACTTCTTTTAAATTATAATAACCTAACTCAGTTAGAAAATGGTATATTTGATGGTTTACCAAACTTAGAATGGTTGCATTTAAGTAATAATCAACTTAAAACGTTGAATTATGAAGCTTTTAATGGCTTGTCACGTTTAACGACTTTAAATATTGCTAAAAATGAGATTTTATATATTGATAATAATGAAATAAGGAAGTATGGTCCTAATATTACAAATAGTGATGTTTCAATAACTTATTATGAAAACTAATTATTTTTACCAATAAATGTATTTGGATATGCATATAAAGTAATTATTTAATACTTGTTTTTTATTATTTATTTACCTTTTTCTTTTTCTATCTGTCTGTCCTAGCAATAAGAAAAAAAAGTGTTAAAAAATTTGATTAATCAGGGTGGCCTGTTTCTGGAAAACCGGGAATTTGGTTGGAAGTCGGGGAATTTTTATGAAAATGCAAAATCATACAAATTCTCGCAAATATTTAAAGAGTGGCGTTTTTTTAGGTTTTTTATCTAAATTTTTTAAATAAAAAACAGAGAAAAACGGTAAAAATTCTCCTGGAAAACCGGGAAAAGTTAGAGAAATTTGTTCCAGAGAAATACTGGTCACCTGTCAGTGTAAAAAATCCGTGATCGATTTGGCTCCGATAGAGGTTGTTTTGTTAATATGATAATTTTTTTTAACAATATGGAAATATCCACGTTTATTATATTGATAAATGTATATTTTTTTCTAACAATGGTTTTATCACGGTGAAAATTTTGTTTCGTATTGAAAACATATATTTTAAATACTTAATAAATGACATATCGAAAATTACACTTTCACTAGTTGGGTGGTGTAAAAAATATTCACACTGATAAATATTTATGAATACAACTATTATGTTTAATCTATTTGAAAGTTTCGTTAGTTGGTGTAATAAATTATTTATTAATTTGACAATTGAATTATTTTTTAGATAAACATGAAGATATATTTTTCAAATTAATAAAATAAGCATTTCATCACAAAGTTTTTTTTCTGTGTTATTTCTATTTACTTTAATTAAGTATACTTTTTAATTTGCTACATATATATGTATATATTAAGTAAAGTTAATTTAGTAAATGTATATCATATAATATTACGTAGAGAAAATTAAGTTCTAAAGATCTAATAAATTATCATTAATAAATTAAAAACTTTAGCATTATTTATAGGTTCATATTATCAGTTATTATTCAATGATTAATGTAAAAGTTTGTATACATTTTAACTTTAAACATCGTATTGATTATTGTAATCTTACACACCATAAATATTATATCTATTATGGTTTCATGGCGTGCTTGGATTTCAAATTTATGAAATTTTAATTACCACAAGAATGTCAAAATATCCCGAAACGACGATGGTAGGGTACACCCTTAACCAGTGGCGTATCACTTATAATTAATTTTAATTAAGATATAATATATAGATAAGTACATATGTACTAAATAAATTTTTTCTAGTGACGTCGTCCGCGTGGAGTTTGTATATTTTTTTATATTTTGGGATATAAAGTAGTCTATGTTATTCCCCAGGATGCAAGCTATCTCTTTGGTAAATTTCATCAAGATCGGTTCAGCGGTTTAGTCGTGAAAAGATAACAAACAAATATACATTTTTTTTAATAAATGTTTTTTTAAATTACATAAAATTCTATTTTTTTACTAAATAACATTTTATTTTTTTCTAATATTTAACGGTTTAGGCAGCGTATTGCCTATTGCTTATTCCTTATATTACCTAATATAACAAAATATATACTAAAACGTAGCTCAGAGGCCCTGGGGCAGCAACTGAAATAGGGGGCCCCACTATATGTAAAAAAAACTTAAAACCTTTTTTCGTTATCACCTCAGTATTTTTAAGTGATACCTACTAATTTTACTACTCCAGTGGTAGTTACTGCCCGAGGTATATAAAGACAAGGTAGCCTGGTTAGCTCCTTGATCATTCAGCGATGGCGCGGGAATTGCCGTCACCACAAAGAGATATTCAAATGTCATAAATGTATAATTGAATATAAATTACAAAAAATTATTTTATTTATTCTTGTTTTCGTATTTTTGATATTTTATCAATACATACCATCAAAGAAGTATAAATTCGACATTGCAAAATCATTAAAAGCTGTCAGAATAACAGAACATATTGCCAACTTAAGAATAGTAAATATGACGTTTCCTGAGAAGACCAAATTGTCTGAAACAGCTTCTTTATGATTTTGCAATGTCGAATTTGTACTTCTTTGATGGTATGTGATGATAAAATATCAAAAATACGAAAACAAGAATAAATAAAGTAATTTTTTGTAATTTATATTCAATTATAAATTTATGACATTTGAATATCTCTTCGCGGTGACGTCAATTCCCGCATCATCGCTGATTGGTCAAGGAGCTAACCAGGCTACCTTGTCTTTATATACCTTAGTTACTGCCCTGCTAAATCCTGAGCAAAGAACATATCTATAAATTTAAAAAAACACGTAAATCGGATAAGTAGTTCTCGAGTGATAAACGCACTAACGGACAGACAGACAGATAGAACGAGAGAAGTTGTGTTTAAACATTAAATAGGACATTATTAAGATATTTTTCACTAATACAAAAACTATTTAAGTTTTATCAAAAAAAAAGTCTTACTTAGAACTAAAAACATTATCATCTCCCCTTCTTAAAAAAAATCCTTTGTTGAAGCAGCAAAAACTATTCTTCGTTGTCAACAAAAAAAAAATCTGTCGGCGCCAGTGTTCTGTGACGTAGAGTGTTGATCGGGGCGGCGTTTATAAAATGGGTGTGGGGTAAAAGCGGGTGCGCGCGTCCTGGTTTAATTATAATTATTTAGTGATTAATTTTCGGCTACAACAGCCTCTGTATCTATTTATCTTCCGAGAGATTGTACGACGCATATTGATTTCAGATGAGTTAAAACAATTTATTACAAGATAGCTCTTTTAAAATGTAATTTGTGGGATGAAATATATTTATATACGGGACCGGCTTTTTGTGATAAAACGGACGGTCCTTTTTATATATATTCTCTGTAGGAAAAAATACAATCTATATATATAGGACTGTTTCAATATGAAGAACATATATGTGTATATTTTTGTTGAAAGATGGTATGTCATTTTTCAAATAATATATTCCATTGTTTTTTTTTTAATAACTTATTTTTACTTCCATGTTCGAAGAAATGGAAGTATTGTAATACCGACGAAAAATCGTGTCCGAGATAAGAGCAGATTCTGATTGTACTAACTTCAAAACGTAAAGAAAAGTTAATTTCCGCATGGCGGCTGTGTGACTGGATGTAGATTTTTTTTCGTTCATGTAAATATGCACCGATTTGATTTATTTTTGGGGAAAATGTTTGTCTCAGTGAGTACTCCAGACCTATTGATTTTGGTGCTAATCGGATTAGACGATAATTTTGTACAAATTATCGTCTAAAAAGTGAGTATTATCTTACCAATTTAGATAAGACTTGGTTCACTTGTAGTTTAATCCATTCCAAGGGAAACTTATTTCATAAGCATGCCGAAATAGCTACTGAAGGGCTGAAAACCACCCTCAAAATTTTAATTACTTTCTTTTTATCAAAGTTGGTTTACAATTTTTAATTTCTCATACCTTTTATTTATTAATTTTAATAAAAAAAAATAATTCGACATTTTTCTTTATACGCACTTCGTTATTATGTCGTATATTTTTAAATTTTTGACAATTTCGATCAAAATCATTATTTTTCTGCAATACAAATGTCAAAATGACATTAAAAACGTCAAAATGACATTCAATATGTCAAAGTAAATAGCAATTTTAAAAAACAAATGACGATTTTTTTGAAGCAAATTGAGATAAATCTTTGTAAAGGAATATTTTACAACAAACGTAGGTGATCTATATTATAGGAAATTGAATGCTCTACAAAAAATGTTCTATAAAATTTTCACGTAACATGTGTCTTTCTTGAAATATCTTCAAATCAAAAAATAAATATTTTGGATTTCACCCCTTCCCCTTACACACGATTTTAATACTTTTGAAATGGGACCGTCCTCAAACCAGACCCAACCAACCAACCAAGTTTCATCAATATCGGTTTAGTGGTTCACACAGACAGACAGACATGGAACAAAAAGTGTTTGTCTTGACCTGAAACGGATAAATAAATGTTTTTTTTCTCATTCCAAACGATATTGCGAGGAAGCAAAATAACCCCCATATAAATGATCAGTGCACGTCACTGAATACACACCATTCAAAACATACTTTTACTTATCCAAGATATACGCAACGGAAACTTTAAATCTTTGTGTATCTTAATCCTTCGCACATACAAAATTACCCTGACAATACCATTGTGTTAAGTATAACAACATGACCTTTTCGTATGCAGAGTCTACATCCTGTATGTAACTTGGAAAGCTTGGCAGGATCTCGTAAGGACACGAACTATTGTTTACGTTCACGTCTCGCATTGAATATGCATCAGGTATTATTCTATGTAGATGTACATACATATATAGATCTGGCAGATTGTCAAAATGTTACTGTTGTTTAGTAACTTTAGTATTACATACATTGACATATGATTTAATTGTAAAGGGTAAAATTGGTACACTCAGCGTTCTACATAACGTCGCCATTGGTAATTCAATAATTCCACATAACGCCTGCTAGAGGAGCCCCCACCACCACGCCTAAAAGTTGACATATATTTATCCAATAAAATGTTAATTTTCTTTTGCAACTTTGATACTCTAGAACTCTAGACAATTGTTATTCGTTGCTTTAATACTGGATGAAAAATGTATAGTTTTCTATACAATCATATGCTAATAATTTATTTTTGTTATTTCCTTTTTTAATCGTTTTCAAATTATCAAATTTTAAATAAAATGTACCTTACACATTTTTTTATACTATTTATTACATTTCAATTTTAACGAAAATTGTATTGAAATTCTTTTTTTTTCACATTGAGTCACACCAAAACACATTTTTTGTGTATAAAATCTACATAGAAGACTTTAACGTCAATTTGTTAATTTAAATTTGGAGCTGAAATATAGCAGTCACAATGGTATTATGGTGGGGGTTGGGGAAAGACGTACTATAGAACTGTTAGAACATTGTACTATGGAACGGTCGTACTGTGGATGGACGTTTTATAGAACGCTGAGTGTACTTGGAATACGAAAGTATAAGATTTATATACACCTATAATTCTGTTTTTACACGGTAGATACGTTCCAGAAAAAAAAAACATGTAAAAAAGACATGAAGTACAAAGGGGATTAGTTCCATATTCTTCAATCCTGTAAAAAATAGGTAAAATTAAATGATTCATACAAAAAAACTATAAATTAATTTTTTTTGTGCATTCATACACAGTTTATTTCATAAAAATAAAAGGCAATTCAATTCTTAAAGTAAAAGTAACATAAATATAAAATTATCGCAAGTTTAGGAACTGAAAATTCGTACAAGACTAAAATATATACTTAAGCTGCTATGAAAATAAATTAAAAAGGGGAATTCCCTAACTACATATTTTATAAACAGATAAAAAAAAATCCTAAAAGATTATGGTTAGTAAAAAATTTTTGTTCTAAAAGTTAAATTTTTTGACTGTATTACCCCCTTCGAGAAGATAGGCCAAATACGCGCTTGCATTATTTTATAATTTTTTTTAGTTCATGATATTCGTTACACAGAAAAAAAATCGATTTTATTGAAAATTTGAGACGGAAAAATGCTTAAAAAATTTATTTTGTTAATATAACAATATTTCCTCGATATAATAATTAAAAAAATCTTATTGATGATATTTTATTCATTTGAAAAAATACATCTTCATGTTTATCTAAAATCTTTTCATTTGTCAATTTAATAAATAATTTATTACATCAACTAACGAAACTCTCAAATAGATTAAACATAATGGTTGTATTAATAAATATTTATCAGTGTGAATATTTTTTACACCACTCAACTAGTGAAAGTGCAATTTTCGATATGGTAAATTCAGTGATGCCATTTAAATTTAATGCCATTTTAAATTTAAATTTTGACTTCAAAATATTGATAATTTTGAAAAACTAAGTAGAGAGCATGCTGGAGCAATTAGGGAGCAATTGATTGACCATAAGAATTATTACAAAAAACGATTTGTTTTCGAAAAATACCATATAACAATTATTTTTTTTTGTTTAGTTAATAACTTTTGTTTAATTTTTTTTAGAGTTGGAGCAATTTCAGATACATGAAAAGCAATTAAGGGGCAATTTTTTGAGCTAAAAATTTTTGTTGTTTTTCACAAGTCCCCGCTAACTTTCTGACGGTAGTATATTCAGTGATGTCATTTATTAAGTATTTAAAATATATGTTTTCAATACGAAACAAAATTTTCACCGTGATAAGAACATTGTTAGTAATAATATACATTTATCAATATTGGTAAAAAAATCTATCATATTAACAAACAACCTCTATCGGAGCCAATTCGATCACTCATAGACAAAATATTTTTTTCTGTGTAAGTTACAATTTTTAACATATTTTTTTCTAAAATAAAAAAAATATATTTTTAACAAATTTTACAACAAAACATTTGAAGTATCACTGTTATAAACATGGGCCCATATGTGGTATTTAGTCCCTAAGTTAGGTAATCTTATTATAACTAAATTGAGTGCCTAAGTGCGAACCAAAGGTACTTACATAATAACCTGAATTAATTAATTAATTCACGTTTACTGAATGTCCATCAAGAAGTTTCCGATGTATACGTCTTCATAGGATATGCCGCCGCCCTCTCTGTTACAAGTTTTGATGTAAACACTAATTTTGCTCTTGCGAATTAGCCATAATACATTATGCAGTACCTCGTCTCTGTTTGTGTGTGTATAGTTATTTACCTATGTATATTATGTAGGTATGGAATTTCAAACTAAGGTGATAACATCGATCATCTTGTATGTTTTAACAATTAATTTCTATACTAGTTAGTATCGCGTTTGGTCGAAATTGCCTTAACGGCGATATTACAAATGATTTTTTTGTGTACAGTAGGGTGGCTATTTATTTTATTTTTTTACGAATTTCTTTAAAGTCCCCCCCCCCCCCAAATTTCTTAAAGGTAAGAAAAAAATAAATTATACAACATTTTAATGTGATTGGATATTATTAACACGTGCCATCGAGCGATCAAATATTAACACGTAAAGGCATTTGATTTTTTTCAATGTTTCTTTAAACAGCTGTATCATAAATACTAAAAAGCTGTCATGGGGCAGTGAAGTTTACGTAATTCTGATTTTATTTAAAAATATTTATGACAAGCTTATAAAAACATCCGTTTCCGGTTGAAAGATCGTTTTCAAAAATTGTTTTTTTTTCCCAGACAAAAATTAATCTTAAGTATAAAATTTCACCCTTCTACGATTTGTCGTATTTGAGTTACAGCGTCTACAGACAGACAGACACACATACATCATGGCGAAAGTAGAATGGATTCATGGAAGGTCAAAATTGATAATTCCATCAAAATCCGGATTTCAAAATCGGCTTTACAATACTTACTTATACTAAATGTATATTTCATATACATAGGTATAAAAAAAGGTACAATTTTCGATTAAAGATGCAAATTTCATTAATAATTTATCTACTTTTCGTATAAATTAATTATTTATAATATTAAATTACATTTGATTTAAATAATTAAATAATAATAATAATATTTTTGAAGTCGTTTTGAAGCTTATATGATCAATTTTGAAAGTTTTTAAAAATTTTAGTCCATACTGAAACAAACCTTATTTAAAATTGTAATTTTTCACCTATTTGTCACGTGATCACAAACGCGTCTGGCACATCTGTCAGTGGTATAACGTCATGAAACATGTAATTACAAGTCAAAATACTCGATCCATATTTTTTTTTCTCTAAGAATTCATTGTTTTGTTTTTATAGATGTGACGTCATTGTAGAAAAGCCCCCCCCCCCCCTCTACATATCATGTGAATGACCCCTTTTGATAACAATCAATGCAGCTATAAGCGTTCCGCAAAAAGGATAAGAAAGCTGGTCCATATCTTCACACGAATAGGCTACGTTCAAAGCAATATCTCTTACATCTGACCCCAACTATCCCCCCCACCTCTCTCCAATATTCCCGGCGCTCAAGTTGCAGAACGTGTGAAGGATTCCCATGACATGATGTGATTTATTATAGCCAACTAACTTTTTCTGTTCGCGAAACTTTTTGAGTAAACTATTATAATTTATTTTTGGATATGATACACTGTCACTTCTGAAAAGCTTTTTGAACACGCGCTTTTTTAAAATGCTTTTTACATTTTATCACAGAGTTCATTGCGTTGTATAGTGGTTGACGATAAATACGTGTTTTTGGTAAAATTTAATTTTCTGTGCTGTGTTTATCTTTTAAGTAAGTTTTTGATGTTTTATTTATTTTTTTATATTCAGATTGTTCAAATTATATTTAAAATTCAATTATTAAGATATACATGGATATGATAATGAATTTTGGACTTGGCTTCTTCGTAATATCGAAGATACGAGAAGCTTTGTGATCGTTTTAAAATGAAAAAAAAAATTGATTTCAAAATTTTAACATGATCATTCCGTTTCAGGTCAAAACAGACACTTTTTGTTCCGTATCTGTCTGTCTGTCTGTCGTTTTGTTTATAACTCAACAAACATTGTAACGGGTGTGACAAGTTTAATAAAAGGATACAATAAAAGTATAATTTGTTTGTTTAATTGTTTATTGATATTATTAACTAATACTTAATAACAATTATTTATCAAAGACATCTATAGACTCGTTAAATTTATAATAAATGCGGTCTCACCCTTAGTCATTAATGTTGGTGGGGGTAACTTTTTTTTTAATTTTGTCTGATATGTCATTGTCAAAGACTCTTAACGGGTTACATACAGTCAGAAGGTCAAAAAAATGATTTTTTCAAAAAAATTTTAAGAGAAGACTTAAATGTATTTTAACATTTTTTTATTTGTAAAAATAATAATTTCGAAAGCTGCTACATCTGTTCTCCAGGAGGTCCTCTCAAAAAAGGCGCCTTGCGGTGACCACGATATCTCTGGACTGTATCTTTTAAAATAAAAATCCCAAACGGATTTCGTAAAAGTAATGTATAAAACTTGTGTTAAAATTTGAGACTGATCGGTTCAGCCGTTTCCGAGGAATAGTGATCACCGACTTTAAAAACACAGATTTGAGAAAAACGCGCTACCGCTCCGACCTCCTACATTCAAACGCTCTGAGACGTCATTACAAATATGCGTGTAACACCGAAAATAATCGCCGGATTGGCTTGAAATTTTCTGTGTGTATACTTAAATATATGTAGATACAATACGAAAATGAAATTTAAAAAAAATCGATTTTTTGAAAATTCTAACTGTATATAACCTCTTAATAGTTTGCCACAATCGTCATTTATTCTTAAGTAAGTTATTGTGATTTCACCTTCTTTGTTGTCTATTTTGAAATATTTTGAAAATTAACTAAAATTTTAGTAATTTTCTATCTCGTATCGATTATCGCGGATCGACCCTAGATTTAATGAATGAAAAACTAAACGTATAAAAAAAATTGAAACAAAAATATATATTTTTTACCTTAGATTTGGAACGTATTCACGTCAATCCCTCGACAATCCAATTTTTTTAAACATATTAATATGTTTATTTCATATAAGTTAACAAAAGTCAAGTTTTGTAATTTGTAATTACAAAATGTTGTATTTTTAATTTTCATTTACTATAGAGAGTTAATTACGTAGTCAGAGAAGGAAAAGAAGACATTTCGTTCAATTACTGCTAAGAAGACAGAAAGATGTTGACTTGTCGGAATGCAATATACTTTGTCTGACTGTCAGACAGTTGTAATTAAAAGTTGCAGATCATTGTTGTGCTCCTTCAGGCTGCGGATAGATCGTATTTAATGGAATCTGTAAGATTTCCTTTTTGTTACCGTTTCTTCTTTAGACTTGTTATTTTTAACAATTCCTAACATATTTCTGCTATTGTTTTTATAATATACGATTTGTTGATTGGATTTTTTGTTATATTGTTTTCGATTATTGGTAAAACCAGTTTTTTTTTATTTGCGGTAAAGAAAAGTAAGGTAAAGATACCATATTAAAAAAACTTACATGGCAAATAATGATTTTTATTGTTTATATAGTTTTTTTATGATTTTCTTTCTTGTTTTTTTTTTAATAAATTGATTTTTTATATCATATAAAATATTGCTAAAAATTTTGAATTTTAGATTTCGTTAAAAGTATGTTTATTCTATAGAAAATTACATGAAAAGTTGAAATTTTCAAACCGCAGGTCTGTATCTCAACCCGTTCTCGAGATATGGCCTCTCAAAGTTTGAGTTTTTTTTTTAATTTTGGAGAAAAATGACTGTAACTTTTGAACGTGTGGTCGGATTTGTTTGTTGACAGATTTGGAATCAGCGTGTCAAAATCTATATAATGACATGTATAATACTTCAAAATTCGACAAAAAAATTTTGGTCGAAAATCGACATTTTTTTAAGGTATACCCCTTTGAATTTTTTCAATTTTTCGCGAAATTTTTTGTCAAGTTTTTAAGTATTATACATGTAAATATATAGATTTTGACACGCTGATTCCAAATCTGTCAACAAAAATCAAATCCGACCACACGTTCAAAAGTTACGGCCATTTTTCTCCAAAATTTTGAAAAAATTAAAACTTTAAAATGCCATATCTCGAGAACGGTTTGAGATACAGACCTGCGGTTTGAAAATCTCAACTTTTCACGTCATTTTCTATAGAATAAACATACTTTTAACGAAATCTAAAATTCAAAATTTTTGAGTGATATTTTATGTGTTAATATCAACTTAAAAATAATGAAAAACTAAAAATAAAATCATAAATAACTGTATAAACATTATTTATCATGTAATTTTTCAATTAATCAAAAAAAAAATTATATAGAGCGCTTTTGATACACATATTATTACATTCAAATTTGCTAATATCCAATCTATTTCCTATTTTTTTTAATTATCAGGTATTATACTATAGTCTGTTTCATTTAAGTTATTTTTAATTTTAGTTATAAAATCAAAATTTAGGTGAGTTAAATATAAATTTCTTTAACATGAATAATTCAAATCATTATTTTCCAATTTTCGTGCATTCATTTTTTTTCATACAATATAAAAAACATAAATACAATTTATTTTTTCTGTATGTCAAACCGGAAATATACCATATTAATATTAATATCACGGAGGGCCAAAAATCTATAGTTCCGTTACTGTCCTAAAGGGTGAAGCTATATAAATATTTATTATCTTATGATACATTTATAAAGATAACTGTATAGTTTATTCATATGTATATAAAAAACATATATGTATGCACATATCCAGATTTATTCCGTTCTTGTCATATACATTTATACAAAACAAGTATATATGGATTACACAAAATGTTTTTTTGTATTTACGTCTGTAAAATACATTTGTAATATCGATTATTCGATAAAAACCTTATAAATCAGCATATTGCATTTGCAGAACGATTTGTTAGAAATATTTTATCAGCGTTGGCTTCAGACGAAATATTAAAAAATAATAATACAAGTGCTTTGAATTTTATTGATTATTGGAAAATTTTCTAGCTACACTGGTAGAAAGGATTCCTCAAACCAAGTTAACCTTGTTTTGTATATAACGAAAACAATATTTCTTTAAGATAAGCAATAATCTCTTAAACCAACTATAGTATTCTTGAACGAAGGAATAACGTAGTTGGATTAAGAGTATGTTTCTTATATTAAGAAAATATTGTTTTCGGTATATACAAAACAAGGTTTTCTTGGTCCAGTACAGTTTTTTTTCTGTGTAGAAAGCACTCTTAAATGAGGTATTAATTTTGTGATAGTACTATCTATAGAATTTAGAACAGTATTGTAACACAGTTGGTGCAGACTCTGACCGTATGTGGTAATTAGTAATTATCATAATATCACCACTGTTTTAACACCCTTGTTAGTGTTTACATACAACACGTGCGTAAAACTTGTCAAAGTCTTCATAAAACTCCAAGATAACTGTTATATAAGTTTGATATCTTATTTGAGAGTGTTTGCTAGCTCCTTTATGATACGAAATTGTTTTAAATTCGTATCAGATGAGGCCAAGAAATTATCAATTTTATTTATAAGTTTTAAACGATTATCAAAAATTAACCCTTTGCACTCCGTTGTCGCCGATAGTGTGGCATTTAACAACTCTTAACTGTTTCACTTCTCCAGAATAACATACCTCCCACACTGGGGTCACCTCGTACCCCAGACACTAAAATACTAACTACTCGTAAGCTATTGAGTATTTTAATTCAATAAAATCATCTTCGAACAATACGGAATGCACTCCAATCGGTTATTTAAAAGAATATATAATATTTAATATTTAATATATTCAAAAAAACAGCTTACATGGAAGTTGAAAAAATGTAGGATGCCTGGTACCCCACAGAGGCAGCTAAGGGTTAAAATATGACCTTCACTAGGCTGGAGTGTTAGAGATTAATAAAAGTTTGATATATAGTAGAACCTCGTTAGTACGTTTTTGAAGGGACTGGAGAAAAAAATCTATTAGTTTTTTTCTAAAAGTGAAATTTATAATTTTTTCTGTATGACCCCCGATAAGTTATACTGCATACGCTCCTGTAAAAGTTTGATATGCAGTGAAACCTCGTTAGTACGTTTTTGAAGGAACTGGAGAAAAAATTGTACTAGTTTTTTTCTAAAAGTGAAATTTATAATTTTTTTCTGTATGACCCCTCGGAAAGTTACACTGCATACGCTCCTGTAAGAGTTTGATATACAGTGAAACCTCGTTAGTACGTTTTAGAAGGGACTGGAGAAAAAAATTGTACTAGTTTTTTTCTAAAAGTTTTTTAATTTTTTTTCTGTATGACCCCCGATAAGTTATACTGCTTACGCTTCTGTAAAAGTTTGATATACAGTGAAACCACGTTAGTACGTTTTTGAAGGGACTGGAGAAAAAATTGTACTAGTTTTTTCTAAAAGTGAAATTTATAATTTTTTCTGTACAACCCCTAAGAAGTTATACTGCATACGCTCCTGTATATATGTACTATATGTATTGATGTTTCGTAACAATATTTTATCCAAATCTCATTTACGCTGGTACTTAACAAAAATAATATATCTAGCTTTTTGTGTATTTAATGTCGTTTATCTTCGAATGGACACGAAACGAAAAAAAAAACCTAATTTGAATAATTCGTTGATATATTTCACATAAAATGTACGCGCGCGGTTTTTTGCTTTCGCGGCGACTTCAGTATCGACCGAATAAAATATTCTCCCGTTATATTTTTTTATCTCCAACAAGTGGGTCTCATGTACAGCTGTCGGCAAAAACGGACCTAGCGCAAACGAGGCCCTGCGTGCAGTAGTACATCTGAATTTAGTAAGGGTTTTTACGATCGGATTGTGTAATTGATTATACTCAGTTGCTGAATATGTATAATATAATTAATTATATGCATATACAGGATGTTTAATAAGTGAAAATGCATATTTAAACAGTTGATAATGTTAACTCTTTGTAGCCCCATGTGACATTTCTGTAACAAACCTCAATAATCCTGCTAATATACGTACTAAATATATTTAGTTCATTCAAATATGTGTAACACTACTGTAACATACCACTGAATAACTTAGTATCAAGTAAAATTCACAGATGGGATAAACTATTGACTTACGTATTATTACGTAACTATTGGCAGTAAGGCAGGACCAGATCGGCTACTGGCCAATTTGGGTAGAAAAAAGAATACGTTGTAAGTTTCCCCAATGTATGGCGGTTCACAAACAATTTGTGAAAAATGCGGTGTAGCATTATGCTACAACAAACTAAATAATTGTTTCAAATCCTGCCATACCACATAAGTGTTTTTTTACGATTAACTCACAGTAATGTCACTCTCAAAAAAGTCAAATAAATAATTAATAATAAATATTTTTGAATTTCTGAAAAATACGTGTTTTTTTATATGCCTAAACTTGTCTCATTATCAACATAGTTTAAATTTTTAAGATCTTGAGCTACAAAGGGTTATGTTTCAAGTATTAACTTACTGGCACCAGTCTTATAGCTGCTTTAAGGTTACGTCTAACTGTAGAAAAAGATTCGGTTTCGAAAAATTTTGTTTTTAATTTATATTCAGAACACATGTACCTACATTTATTGAAATATTTTACTTTTTTAATTATTAAAAGTAAAAAAGTTTAATTTAATTTGAAAATTGAAATAGACAGAACGGTATATATAATAGTAATATGTACTAATTTGTACTGCTGTAATGGCAGAGCTAGTTTTTCATTATTTTGAATAAATTACATGTGAATATATTTGTTTTATAATTTTTATTTGAGTTGAAGTTTCGAATAATTAGTTTTTAAAACGTCTCCATATAGCCAATTGTGCTGAATTTCAATAAATAGAGCACTTTCGGAAATCTCTCATTTATCGTATATTAAAAACTCTATTTTTAAATTCCAATTACTCAAAACCATACGTCCAATATTTTAAATAAAAATTAGTAAAATATATGAGTTATCCATAAATAACACATTAAAATTTTAGACTTTTATCTATACATTGCTCTAATGATCGAATAACCCTAATAACTTCTTAGCTAAGTTTAAAAAAAAATATAAACTAATCTGAAAATTTTTTGAACAAAATATTAAAACTTTAACAAATTTTGTAGTGATCGATTTTAGTGAACAACAACCTTAAATCATTTCTTCATGAAACAAACAAAGACAGATATTTTGAAACTCATTTGCTATAGATAAAGAAGTACTCTTTGTTTATAGTACTCATATATATTTGTGCGATTAAATGATGTATTATGTATAAAAAGTAAATTTTAAATTTTACCCCCCCCCCCTCCCTCTAAAAAAAATAAAAAATACTCTGCCTTGTAAATGCACGGTGCTTCCTCGTGCTAAATTCATCAAAGGTAGTTAATTATTGAACAATATAAATAAAAACCGATAAAGTATTCAGATCAACTGCCTGTCATTGGTTAACCATTTAATTTTCATACGATTTTAATAAAAAATTTTAATTTGACATTTTTCTTAATACGCGCCTGGTTATTATGTCGTATATTTTGAATTTTTTGACAATTTCAATCAAAATCATTATTTTTCTGCTATACGAATGTCAAAATGACATTTAAAACGTCAAAGTGACATTTAATATGTCAAAGTAAATAGCAGTTTTAAAAAAACAAATGACGATTTTCTTAAGTCAAATTGAGATAGATCTTTGTAAGGGAATATTTTACAACAAAAGTAGGTGATCTATATTATAGAGAATTGAATGCTCTACAAAAAAGGTTCTATAAAATTTTCACGTAACATGTGTCTTTCTTGAGATATCTTCAAAAAATAAATCTTTTGTGATGTCACCCCTCCCCCTTACACACAAATTTAATTATTTTGAAATGGGACCGTCCTCAAGCCAGACCCAACCAACCAACCAAGTTTCATCAATATCGGTTCAGTGGTTCATGAGTTAAGCGTGTGACAAGGATTGGGGGACAGACACACAGACAGACACACACACACACACACACACACACACACACACACACACACACACACACACACACACACACACACACACACACACACACACACACACACACACACACACACACACACACACACACACACACACACACACACACACACACACACACACACACACACACACACACACACACACACACACACACACACACACACACACACACACACACACACACACACACACACACACACACACACACACACACACACACACACACACACACACACACACACACACACACACACACACACACACACACACACAGACAGACAGACACGGAACAAAAAGTGTTTGTCTTGACCTGAAACGGATAAATCCTGTAAAATTTTTAAAATCGGAGAACAAATTTTTTTTCTCGTTTTAAAACGATAACGAAGCTTCTCGTATCTTCGATATTGCGAGGAAGCAATATTACACGTACCGTTAAAAATTATATTCAGTGAGCTAGCAGAATTCTTGTTAAATTAACCGTTTTTATATTATCCGGTATTTTTTAAACACGTTTGTATTTTTGTTTTCATGAAAATTAAAATACATTTCTACTTTTATATTTGTGTCATGAGAATAAGTGATAAATGGAAATTACGCTTTTTGTGCCTTTTAATTTTCAGAATGAAAAGCTAAAGGACTGACCCCAAAAGGTTTCATAATTAATACATGGGTAACTGAAAGTTATGCCGTTTGCTGTTTATAGAGAAGTCAATATTAAAATTAAAATGTACTAGAAACTTTTGAGTGCATTTATTTTACTTTTCTACATAATTTATTTATGATTATAAACAAAAACTTATAAATTTACTAAAAATAATTCAATATTTATAAACTTTATAAAGTGAAGAGGAAGAAAAGTTTTGTTTATTTATTTTTATTTTTTTAATCGACTTCGATAATAAAGGATGTTCTCAATTTAGCTGTATATATTTTTTTTGTATAACTCCAACAAATATGTACCAATTTGAATGATTTTTTGTATGTTTGAAAGAGTATACTACCGAGATGGTCCCATATAAATTTTATCGGAATCTGACCATGGACTTTGAAGATACGTCACTCAAAAGGGAAATTAAAAAAAAAATAATATAAGTCAATAAAAACCTTTTTAAATTTGCCTTATTTAACTCACCGCGATATTTATTTATTTATTTATTTATTTATTTATTTATTTATAATAAATTTATTTATTTCTTTATATGTTTGTGGCAACGAATCATCTATATATACCAATACAATTAGAAAACACAGTGATAACGAGAGTTAAGTTACAACCGAAATATCCCATTTCCATAGCTACATGTTTTAAAAATACCATCTGTCACTACTGTCTGTTGAAAATATTTTTTATTATTGACATTAGACAACGATAGAAATAGAAAGAAATCTATTCAAATCAATAAATATTAATATATGTACCATAATATACGTGATGTGTTTTAGTGATAATTAATATATAGAAAAAATATAACTGTATAATGATCAGTACTAACTTGATATGAAAATGAAATTAAAGTGATTATTTGTTGGTAAAGATTCAGGAGGTATGTTAACATGATTTTTTTAATTTAGTTCTTTGTGTGTTTAACTAAAAACTCAAAAATAAAAAATTATATAAAAAACTTTTTTAAAAAACAATTTGCCTTTGAAAAACCAACTAAAAAGATGAAAATAAAATCAGGTTAAAAAAAGTTGATTTTGTTCATACTAGAAGATACTTTTTTTAACTCTTCTAGTATGAACAAAATCAACTTTTTTTAACCTGATTTTATTTTCATCTTTTTAGTTGGTTTTTCAAAGGCAAATTGTTTTTTAAAAAAGTTTTTTATATAATTTTTTATTTTAAAATTAAAAAAACCGACTTCAAAAACTTTTATTATTAGTTACATATTATTCAATGTTTCAAGTTTTTTTAGGACAGAAAAAATTTCGTTAATTTGTTATTACTTAATAAAAATTACAAATTTAATTTTGATAACGCATTACTTCCCAGTGTCCTATTTATAGGACATCATATTTTCTATTTTTTTTTACATAATAATGTTGTTAATTTGATTTCCATTACTAATATGTTTTTTAAGTCTCTCTACTTACAATAATTTTTAAAACTCTAGAGTTTATTCAATGACAAATTATAACAGTGTAATTATTCCAGCTAGCTGACATTTATAGTTACATTTTTTTCATTTAGCGTTTTTAAATTGACGAAACTATATATAATATTACTTATGAGAGTGTAAATAAAGTATAACAATATCAATAATTTCAAAAATAAATCCAGGTACAGACTATCGGCGTTAAAAAAAAGTATTGTCTTAAAATATGACATTGGGTTCTCATGATAATAATCTAATCTGCGACTGATAATTCTTATGTCTTGTATTGAATTTATCTTTTTGGTCATATTTTCAATAAGAATTGAGAACTGGATCAAAAAATTCGAAGAAGTTAAAAGTCGGGAAGTAATGGGTTAATACCAGGGACCTGAACCTGAACCCGAACCCGAACCGGAAACCCGAAAAAACCCTTATTTTTCATGAACCCGAACCCGAACCGAACCGTTATATTTCAAAGTCAGTGAACCTGAATCTGAACCCGAACCTTTAAATGAATATCCGGTAACCATATATTTGTGTCACAGTATAGAATAAATGAACTGTGAACTATCAAACAGAGCTTGTATTATTGGATCATGATAATTAACTACATTTGATGAATTTAGCACGAGGAAGCACTGTGCATTTATTTAGCAAATATTTTTTTAATTTGAACCCGAACCCGAACCTGAACCTAAAAAAATAAGGGTTTTTGAACCCAAAATTTTTCAACTTGCTGAACCTGAAACTGAACCCGAACCGAAATTTATTATTGAACCCGAACCCGAACCCGAACCATAAATAAATTCCGGTTCAAGTCCCTGGTTAATACATTTCTAACCTCCCCAAAAACATATTCCTAGCTGCACAAATAATCAAAAATAGTATACTGTTCTAATACTTCTAATGAAGTAACTACATAAAACTATTGTTAACTTTAACTCGCTAGCAATTTATACAACAAACGTTTATTTCTATGTGGAATACCAAAGCTTATAGGAGAACTCAACAACCTGTGTGCCCACGGCCTATGTGTTCGCGGTTTCTCAACTGGTTCAGCAACAATTTCCCTTTGACGTGTCTGGACATCGATCCTCTTTCAGATCTACTCTACTAGATATATATGTACGAGTAGATATTCATTGTAGGAAACTAAATATTCTGATTCAATCTTTTCCATATGTGTTCCATAGCATTCTCTCTATTTTCTTTTACAATTATTGTATTAATGTTTGTATAACTAACCACATAATGTTCGAGTGTAACTGGACTTATTATTTAGACAACTAAAATGTACAGGCTGACCCAAAAGTCACAACATTGATTTCAAATTATTAACCCATTAATCCCCAAGGGTAGAAAAAATATATTTTGATGTTTTAACTGCATTTTATTACTAAATAATATGCTCAAATAACGGTTTTTGAAGAAAAAAAATCATGTTTTTTTTGTATTTTTTCAACAAAATGTTGCGTTTACGAAACGTTGGAAAAACGGAAGTTATTACTTAGTGTGGAATAGTTTAAAACAGTTTGTGTAACGTTGTTAACAGCAAAAAAAGTCATTTCATCAATGAGATATTTTAAAAAAAAATTAAAAATGTTTCGTTTACGCAACGTTGGGGATTAATGGGTTAAAACATTATCCTTGGAAATTAATTATGGAGAAATTCACGACTGTTAACGCAAAGAACCTACATTCGTAATTTTGGGGTCAGAAAACCACTACATAAACAAAATATACTTCGTTTATTCCGACGGTGTTGTGACTTTTGGGCCATCCTGTATTTGATGAATTTTAAGAACAGATAAGATAATGGCACCAGCCAAGAGCACTTTAAGAGCAAGGTATACTGATGAGCTTTATTTTTGTAATTTTCAAACAAGTAACTCTTTATTAAATCAATTGAACTACCAAAGACTGCAAAAATGTTTTTTTTTTTTTTTAATTATAACTATTTATTTTGTTTATGTTTTTTCCTCCAGTAATGGATAAATTAAAACTAATAATGGGTACCCCTACTCAGTGATGATTATAAAATGATAAGTACTACGACAAAAAGTTATAAATTTAAAATAATGTAAAGCATTTACATAAAAAAATACACTTTTCTTGATAGTCTGTCAAAAAACCGCGATGTTTATTTGTCCACTGTTTTTTAACAACATGATCAATTACCATCAAATCATGTTATAAGACAGTTAAATGTATATAGATTAATATCCAGTAATGGCAGTAATCAAATATCAACAAATATTTAGAAAAATGTAAAATCATTAGGTACACAGAAAAAATTTACTGTTAATTTTTAACATAAAAAGCATGTTAACGGGAAGACGAAATTTCATTCTGTGAAAAATCAATCGCTAACGTAGTAATATTTCATACCAACAGTATCAAAATTACTATACCGCATGTTAAAATAATAAATATTATTTTAACAAGTTATTAATAGTCAGATGAAAAAATTTCATTAACATTTTTATTTATTGACGATGCATAGGAATGGGGAATATATAAAAAATTGCAAAGATTGATGAAAAAAAATTTGATCCTAGAAATTTTTAACACCCGACATGGTAAAATTTAAAAGAACGTCTACTACAATTCAATATACTGTATAGCAGTTTGTATGACGGCGATAGGCCAGATATGAAAAGTAATATAGAAACATAGTAAAATTATAGAGAATGTACGTGAAATTTTCATATGCAAGAAATTAAATTAAAGAATAGCGTATATTACTTTTTTACAGTAAATAAATTTTAATAGGTTCTATGTTAAAATTTACCAGTATGTCATTGTAATTTTTCATTTACTATATTTTAAATTCTAGCGACTTTTCTGTTAATTTTTTTCATAAGTTGATTCTGTCCTCAGGTTCACAGCATTTTCTATTAATTTTTAAAAGAATATTCTCTCCGTGTACATCGAATATAGTCTGATCAAATTGAATGCCTCAAATACAAAGTTATAATAAAATCTAACAAGACATATAGAAGGATGCATCCTAGATGCATTCGGGATATTTATCTTTATTGAATCCAGTTAGAAGATAAAACCATCCCACTTTATTTCAAAGGAGATACAGTGATCGGTATGGATTTACAAATGTATAACAGACTTAACGTTTCTTAAGAAGATTCCTTGTGTTAAGCTTGGGGTATATTGTAAAAGGATAGATATGTGTTTGATGCTCATGAGAGCATGTTCAGATTATCCACAATGCTACAATGTATACAGGGTGTTCGTTAAGTATATAGCCATACTCAAAAAAATAGGGTGTGTCAAAAAAATTGATATTTTTTTCCTCGCTCTCGTTATGAAATAAGGTAGATTATGGTCAAAAATACCCCCCCCCCCCCTGCAAGGATTACTCATTTAAATAACATGGGGAAATTATTATTTAGTTTTAAACTAAAGTTGGTATTACTGCTTCATAATATCTGTTGTTTATCATATTCGAATAAAATTGGATATTTGACTATGTACACATATTATTATTTTTCCAAAATAATGCCGAAAAAACGCTGAAAATAATATTTTTCTATTCAAATTAAAAAATTCTCACAAAAACGCGCATTCAAAGTCACGTGATGTGCCCTGTAATGTAATTGTTTACTAAAACAAACTGAAATCAACCAATAGGGATAGAGTATTCTAACGTTTTTAGAAGTAGTACATCATACTAGATACAGTTCTGCTAGACGCGATTGCGATCACGTGACAAATAGGTTAAATATCACATTTTAAAATTAGGTTTATTACTGAAATCCCTCATCCTTAATAGCGTTGTTAGTTGTTACCATATCGCTCCACGAATCATTAGGATTTGAAAATAAATATCAATTGCTTTGAATTATAAAATTAATTAATAAAAAAAATTCTATATTGTCTTTAAAAGTATTTCAATAATAATTGATTACTTAACAGAGAAACGTCTATTTGGAATTATCATCTCTCTTACATACCAAATTCAATTGTAATTTAAAAGATATTTGCATATAATAAATTTTCAACTGACGCCTCTGGGAAAATATGCATATATACATGACTAAAGTGACATTTAATTAAAGATGGCAGCCATAAAGTTTCATATGGTTGTAATGTATCCATAGTCTTTTATAATTAAAATAACCCTCTCCTCTAACAGTTCATTGGGTACACCACTGACCTAAACTATATATACAGAGAGAAAGAAGTGTATTTTGTTTGTTAAGGAATATTTAACTCGTTATTGTGCAGAAGTACTCAAAGAGAAAATGTCAAGGCTTTTGTGAACATGCACAATCAATTACATACTTATAATGCCGATTGCAGAACAATGAGATATACATTAGGAAGCTTATACCGTTTTATTATTTTGTTTTAATAGTGATTTGCTTTGTTCAGAGTTGAATGGATTTACGGATTGTTTGAATTTAATGTTTAATGGAAATATATCATAAGATATATACGTGGGGAAAATATATAAACTTTTTAATTAAGGTAGTTGGTCATCATAATGTGATCACATTAGGCCATGAGTACATATTTTTAATTTAGAGAAATGATCATGGCAACGCTGTACATTATCTACTATATATTAACTACTTGTCAAATGATTATATTTTATCATCTAAGGAATCTAAGCTACCACAGAATATATTAATAATTAATTAAAACGATTATAATTCCCTTAAATCCACTAGTCATATTTTGTAAAAAATTATTTCATTATTTTTTTTTTACTATAATCAAATGAATACGTTGTTGCCACATTGTCAACAATACTGTAATTTATGTGATGGTTTGGTAGTTAAATCTGGTTAAATCTTAATAACGGGATGGTCAATAATTCCAATTTTTGTATACTGTTTTCTTTCATATAAATATACAGCATGTCAGTTTTTTTATGAAAAACTGACGCTACGTTTAAATTTTATCTAATAAAACGTTACGTTAGTGTACGGTTAGTCCATATAAGCTGTGTTAAAAATATAAACTTTGAGATCGTTTTTCATGACTTTGAGATGGCCAATTTTAATAAAAATGGACTATTTTTCAGATATTAATCTAGGGAACATTATTGTGCAATTTAAACAAAATCTGACGAAAACATGTTTATGGACCAACTACCTTAATGAGTTTTATCTAATGAATATTGAAAAACAAATTTGTTTAATAGGACATTTGACAAAATAAAACAAAAACATGCAAAAGATTTGTTTTAATAAAATTAAGTACCTACATATTCAATATATTTAACTAAATATACAACACAAACTTTTTTTTAATATTTAGAAAAAAAATAACAGTGTGTAGGTACTCAAGCGAGTAAACTGGGCAGATATGAAGTCAATTTTGTGTGAGACTGTTTTTCTGTTATCATTTTTATTTAGATAAATTTCATTTTAAAGTCATGCTATATGTATATTTAAGTTATTTCATATAATTTGAACAAAATTCGAAATCATATGCTCTAGTTAGTTGGATAAAATATATTAGCATACCACGTACCTCTTTTCATATAAAAATTATTGAGAAAAATTAAAACAACACTTATGAAACTAATAACGTTAACAGATTTTGTTTGTTGCACTTCTAACAACAGGTTTTTAATGAAATATTGTGAATTAATATCCATAGACAGTAGCACTAATTATAAAATAAAGACTAAAATGTTCTAAATAATGTATAATTTACAATGTTGATTTTTTAGGTAGAAAATATTATTGTCGATAATGCATGTTTCTAGATTAAAAAAATCAACGTTTGAACGAGATGTAGGCAAAATATGTATAAAAAAATTATAAAAAGTAAAAAAAAAATTATAAATACAAAGTAAAATTCTCAAATCGAGCTTCGCACCAACGTTCACCGCGTTAGATGCATGATGTTAGCATCATGCTAACCGCTTGGCCACATAATACAGTATATTTGAAATACCTATAACAATTATCAATATTAAATATCTTTATTAATAATGCCCATGAGATTGAATACTTGGACACGTGTCTTTTTATTTTTTCTCTAGTTTCACCTCCCAAAAGCTGTGAAAAAGTGTGAACGTGTAAGATTTCTAATATTTCTTCTTAATTCTATAAAAAATTTTACACCTATGTAAATGTTTATTATAAATACCGTATTTGTTGTTTCAGACCGCAATATCACAAGCTGCTTTAGAGAGACGAGAAGGCTCTGTAAACCTCGACGATGCTCTGCTAATTACATCTCAGGTATGTGTTCTTCATTTAAAAAAATTTACCCTTCAGCGTTGATTTAAACAACTGATTAAAAAAAATGTAAAAAATTTACCACTTCGGATTTTCATAGACTCTTTTCCTGTGTGTGTCACTTCTATCATCATGAGTAACAAACCATAATATACACACACTGTATAACGACGGCATCGATTTTTCAACCGCTCTATATAACGACAGGTCGTCGTTCCACTCACCGTGCCAACTTTAACGTCAATTGATGAATTTAAATTTCACACTAGGAAAACTGTCACTATATAAAGCGGTTTGGCAGTCGTTGTATGGAAAGTCGTTATATAGAGTGGTGTTTTCTTGACCCAGTTCAACGTTTCTACAATTGAGGGGTATGCAGCAACAAGGAGTTAACTCCAGTTTTTATAATTTGTGGGAAAATAGAAAAAAACTGTTTAAAAAATGGAGAATTTATTGAAATCGCTTTTGTCTTCGTCCAATTATTATTTGTCACCGACCACATGTTTTGCCAAATTCCATCGAGAAATTCATCAAATTCGCAATTCTAGAGTCAATTTTATTCTGGAGTTAACTCCTTTTTGGCCCAAATAGTTGAAAATTATTTTCTTTTTCAAGTAAGGAAGCATTGAATTAGAACAATTTTCAAGAAAATTAGTTTATTTCAAGAAAGAACACAGTAACGAGTGTACTAATTAAATTCTAAGCCCAAAAACAAAGAGTCAGCTCCTGGAGTTAACTCCATTTTTACCCAAGCGAATGAAGCAGCTAACTCATTCTAGCGGATACCTTGAGAACTATCAACGGTAGGTTGAACCAAACGAAAGAATGATTTTGTTCCCCCAAGAAATGGTTGTTAACTCTGTTTGGCCTAAAAATGGAGTTATAACTCGTTGTTGCTGCAAACCCCTCAATTGTATTCAATCTTTTACAAAGAAATCACTTTATAACAGAAAATACAAAAAATAATTGTAAAACATTTTGTGAACTTCTGGTATTAAGTTTTTGAATTATACCCTGTGGAAAATGGTGCAGCCATAATCTATATATACACGTATACATACATCAAGAGAGAGAAAAAATCAAGTATATTGTGCGAGCTTTTATGCAGCTTTTGTGCTTTGTACCACAACGACTGAAATCGGTTTTATCTTTGATGTCTTCTTTGCTCTCCATTATCATGTTTTATATCGCATATATATACCGTTTATTATTATTGTTATTATTTCTGTTCGCACCAGTTATCGTTCCTATATATGCATGTAAAGAGTTGTTGAAGCCTTTTGAATCGAAAGTGGAATACTTTGTTCAAATGAAAATGTATTGTATCACAGAAAAAAATAATCTATGTATGTGTTAAAAAATGTGATCAATGATGATAATTTTTTACCAATATTGGAAATATCCACGTTTATCTTATTGATAAATGTATATTATTACTAACAATGTTTTTATCACGGTGAAAATTTTGTTTCGTATTGAAAACATATATTTTAAATACTTAACCCTCCGTCTGTACACTATATTTTTCGAGACACGGTCTGTACACTGGGTCTTTTAGGGAACAGTCGCGTTTTCAAAGTTTTATAGGCTATCAAAAATTCTGAAAAAAATACAAATTTAAGTATAGTCAAAAATGGAGGAAAAGCGGGATTTTGTTAAAAAAAACTGTAACTTTGCAATAAACAAATATATATAAAAAAAGGTTATATGATTATGAAGCTTAGACTATGACCTTCCAAAAGAATATAGTGTCATTGGCATAGCCTCCAAAAAGTTGAATTATTTCAGCACCTGAAAGTGGGAAATATTTTACGGATTCAGGCATGCCATAAATAAACGAAATGGTAATTATTTTGCACAAAATCAGTGTTTTTTGACATAAAAATAGTCAAAATATCCTAGAATTACATGAAACATTTATTTTAGCCATGAAAAGACGAAAAAAGCAAAAAAAACGGTATCCATTTACGTTAGAAAACACTAACGCCGTCTGTACACTGACCCATTTAGGGAACGGACGCAACTTGCATCTGCTGGCAAGAAAATTGTCAGACCTGGGTGCCAATTTTTAGTCCCTATTCATACCTAGTTTTTTTAGGGGACGTAGCACAAGCCCCCCCCCCCCTGTACAGACGGAGGGTTAATATATGACATATCGAAAATTACACTTTCACTAGTTGGGTTGTGTAAAAAATATTCACACTGATAAATATTTGTTAATACAACCATTATGTTTAATCTATTTGAGAGTTTCGTTAGTTGGTGTAATAAATTATTATTATTTATTTGGAACCACTGCTCTAAACAATGACAGATAATCACGGGTATTGTTAAAAAAGCATTTTCAATCAACGCGAAACAATTTAAAAAATCAATATAAGAAATAAGTTCGTACTGTTTAAAAGAAAACAACATTTTATTTTTATTTTTACTGTTCGTACATTTTAATGTAATTGATAAGAAAAAGTAAAAAAAAATCTGCGGCAAAACGTAAAGCTTTCAGAACTAATGCTTTATAAATAATGACCTTAAGAACAGAGGTACAATTTATTTCAGACAATAAAAAAATAAGCGTTGAAATAAATTCTAGCACGATATAAAACATTTTATTTCGAAATTATTAAGAAATTTAAAATGTACACATCTTATGTTAAAAATATATTTTTTTTCTCTTGATAAAATGTATAAAATCATATTTAGTACCTACAGGGTGTTAGAAAAGTCTGTAAACGATCTAATGTCTCGAAAACGAAAAGGTTTCTGAGAAAAATTTTTCAGATCAAATTGTAGATCTGCAGAGATCTACTTACTCAGATCTAGACAGATCTGCATTTTGAGACATTATATTTTTCACTGGTTTTTGATCTGTGGAGACTTGCAAAGATCTACAACGGTCTACAAAGATCTAAAATGATCTACAAAGATCTACAACGATCTACAAAGATCTCTGAAGATCATTGTAAAGTTGAAAATTCATTAATTTACAAACTTAAATTTCTATAACGATCTACAACGATTTTTAGAGATCTTTGTAGATCGTTTTAGATCTTTGTAAGTCATTGTAGATCATTGCAAGTCTCCAGAGATCAAAAACCAGTGAAAAATATAATGTTGTCTCAAAATGCAGATCTATCGAGATCTGAATAGATCTCTGTAGATCTACATTTTTTTCCAGAGAGTTTTCAATTTAATGATCATATCCGTTTGACCTTGAGTGGAGGCGTCAAAGTGAAAAAAATGTGTAAAAAATGACAACGAAATATTTTCAAAATAATATTTGATGGCCTATTTTTGTTGAGAACTGTTAAAAAAAAACCGTAAAACTGTAAAAAAAACATCGATGTTTTTTGTGTTTTTTTTTGGGGGGGGGGGGGAGGTACTACAAAAATTCAATACAAAATTCTCTCGGTAAAATAAAATATATCGAGTATAATTTTTTTAAATTTCAAATGCCCGCAATTTCCCCCCCTTCTTTAAACTCCTATGTTCATAAACCAACTTTTTAAAATTCCTAGTAAGTAAATATAATAATATACTACATTAATAGTTTTTCCAGCTTTACTTTTAAAAGAAAAATATAAAGTTTTTGTTTAATTCAAAAATTCACTCAATAATTTATAAGTATTTCAAACAAAAAAATAATCTTCTTTACAAACATTTTCTAAAGACTAACAAAACTATTATTCCATGTTGTTTAAATCCTATAAAGTCCTTTGTCTAACCTTCAAGAATAAAGATCTGGAGTCTAGACTTCTTTAGAGATCTCTCAATATTAATTATTCAATACGTACCTATGTACTATTATATGTTTTCAGTATATTCACAAACTTTATCACTTTGTTTGCAATTTAATTAAAGTAATTAGTCTAGGGACTAGGGAACATGTTTCCATTTGCTATATATATAAATAGTAATACATATACTAATGTATTGAATAATTAATAACTATAAATTGTTCAAAAACTTTCATGAGCAAAACTCAGTCTGGTCTTTTTGAGGTTAAGTAAAATGAATGAAATTCAGTACGAATGATTTAATTAATTTATTATAATTTTTATTTCTGTATACAATTTCGTTATTATACGGAATTTTACCCAAATTAATCAAAAATAACTTCAAATAGAACTCACTAAAAGATGTCACTACAGTGAAAACATTGGAAACTGTATTATCGACTCATTTAACAACAAATAACGATATCTGTTTGGTTTCGATCTAAACTTAGTGAAGTTACAAACCAATTGTTTGTACTTTTGACATTACATCAATAGATGGCACAGTACATCAAATCTGTATTGTATCAATATAAAAACTTTTAAAAAATATATTATTTATTTAATTCATTTGAAATACACAACTTCTCATTGAAGTTGGAAAATTAAATGATATAGGGACATTTGGGGAATGTTCAATTGTTTGTAGTTGTTGTGTTGGTGGTAGATGATGATTCATTATCATACCGACAGGTGGAGCTACCATCGGTATTACGTGATTCATAAATGGTAGATTTGGAGGTGGTATCATTATATTAATTGCATTATTTGGTCCTGATCCTGAAATAAAATGTGATTTATACATCAAGTAAGTCAAAGAGAATATTATTTAGCTTTAATATTATTTTTTAGTTAATTATTTATTGATAAATTCTTATATATGTCAACAATTATTAAATTCAAATCTTGATATTGAAATGTCAGTTTTTTTTAACGGCGACAATGAGAAATGATGAAAAAACGTTCGTTTTATATAAATAATTTCTAACTGTCAGATGTATGTATGTATTTATGTTGTATACTTGAAAATATTTACCTGCGTTGGCAATTTGGTTAGCGCGATAAGCGGCAGTTGTAGCGTCTACCATTTGCTGCACTTGGTGTTCCATCCAACGCTGATAAAAGTCTCTGACATTATCGCGATGTCGCCGCCCTAGGCAATGAGTCTTTCGTACACTCGGTGCGTCGTGAGTTAGGTGCGTGTCACAATAATCACAGTAATATTTTGGCATCTCTGAATTAATTTATTGTTGTTATTTTGCAATGGTGTTAACGATTTATGCATTTGTTTTTTCATGCCCTACTTTGTCTATGAATTATAGTCTTGATTCAAAATTTGAATTGTAACAATTAATTGAAATAGTATAAAAAATTTTTGTCAACAATCACAAATTTAAATATTGACCTCCAGTGTAGCCAACCTTTTAAATACCAGGCTTAATTAAACTAAACAGATTGTACCTGTAAAAATAAAACGCGTATATTTTCGTCTTGATTCAAAATTTGAATTGTAACAATTAAAATAGTAAAAACAATTTTTACCAACAATCACAACTCTTTGAAACTTTGGATTCTGATAGCCCTTGATGAGTAGATTAAAAGTGTCAATGGGCACTAAGTCCTAAAAACTCAAACTTTTAAGATATAGCCCTCTAAAGTTGCGGATCATGCTCGCCTTTAATTTGCAATAAAAAAATGTGTAGAACCTTAATTTTCGCCCAACTATTTGTATGTGTTCCCAAAGACTTATATAATCGATTGTCACCATAAAAAAGTAAACTTATTTAGCCAATGGCAGTACTTAAATCTTTTATTACGTTTTTTTATTATAAACCATTTTTTTATTATAAAACAATTGGATTTATTTATAATTAAAAAAACGTAACAATAACATTTAAGTGTTGTCATTTCTCAATGAATTGAAAAGTTGACTTTTTTATGGTGGTAATCGATTATAGATGTCTTTGGGAACACATACAAAAAGTTGTGCGAAAATTAAGGTTCTACAAATGTTTTATTACAAATTAAAGACAATCATGATCCCCAACTTCAGAGGGCTATATCTTAAAAGTTTGAGTTTTTAAGACTTAGTGCCCATCGACACTTTTGATCTACTCATCAAGGACTATCATAATCCAAAGTTTCAAAGAGTTTGACCGAAACCCCTTTCCCATAAGGATTCAGCGGGGTCTTTTAAAATATTGATCTCCAGTGTTGCCAACCTTTTTAATACCAGGCATATAATTAAACCAAACAGATTGTACCTGTAAAAATAAAACGCATATATTTAAGGACAACATAAACATCGAGGTTGAAAACATTACAGATAAGGCCTAATTTTCGTAGCGGCAGTCTTATTTAAGAATGGGCTATCTATGACCAGTAAATTCTGCACGAGAACATTCCAGAAGTAACTGCAAACGTGTGATAAACGGTATATCCTGATAACACTGAGTTTTATAGATCTAAGGGTTGAGGTTATGACGTAGTGAAACTTTGTTGATGTCTGAGACCGTTCCATCATTATACGTCACCGTGTTTTATTGTCTTGGTTTTCTTTACATGTCGGTCGCTGAGTATGTTTGTATTTTATGATTTACTAGCGGAATCCCGCAGCTTCGCTCGCGTGAACTTCGAAACTAATTAGAACCCTCCATACATGATAGTGGATGACATATTACATTTTTTTATATTGATTTTTATTCATTACCTATAAAAAAAACGTAAATTCCCGGATCCTAGTCTACCCTTGCCATTATGGGTTTAATATCGAATTTTTTTATTGCAGATTATTTTGCCTGACTCTACCAATATAACAAATGCTGCTATGCAGATAAACATATCAAAAACACAAACCCGTCTGTCTACCCCCGCCGTTATGGGTTGAATGTCGAAATTTTTATTTTAATAGATGACTATTTTGCCCGAATTTACCCTTAAAAGTAAATCAGATATGCAGATAAACATATCTAAAACCATCCTCGTCCCCGCCCCATGCTATTAGGGCTTGAATATCGCACTTTCGTTTTTAATATTCATATTAATTTGTCCGAATTTACTTTAAAATCATGAACAATTATGAAGATAAATATATCAAAATTTACCCCCCCCCCCCCCCCCCCATTCCCATAGGGGTTGAATTTTCGTAACTGATATTTGTCTTGTAGAGTACCTAGGTACTTGTGCCATGTTTCATTCGATGAATACAAAAAAAAAATATTTTACAAATTTTTCCACCTCCCTAACCCTTTAGGGGTTAAATTTTGGGTAATGCTGAAATAATTGTTTCATTATTTATATTGTAAAGTATGTGTGATATGTTTCAATTAAATGTGAACAAACACAAATTTATATAAACTTTGACACCCTGTTTTAACCTCATAGGGGTGGAATTTCGAAAAATCCTTTCTTAGTGGGTGCTTACATCATAAAAGGAAGACATCTACGAAATTTCACGTTTCTAGGTCCAGGGATTTGGTCTGTACGTTGATATATGAGTGAGTGAGTAAGTAGTTAAGGACAAACTCTTTTATAGATATAGATTGAAATTATACTTCTTTGGGCACGTACAGGTTAAAATTTAATCAATGTAATGGATATTTAATGTGCGTAGCGTGAAACGAAGTTAGGTTAGGTGTAGTGTGTAAGTGTAGATAATACAGATTTCTGTTATGACAGTCGGTAAAGCAGATTTTTAGTTTTACATTAGCACGTTAGATGTTATGTACTTAATTTCGACCTTTAAATATTAAATTTAACAATTAAATATTGTTTTATGAACTGCTAGTATTTTTTATATATTATTTAATGTTTATCTTTATAAATAATATTGTTTATATAATATGGTGTAATTTACGTGAGAATATTAATTAAAACAAAACATAAAGAAAGCAAAACCTGATGGAATATATAAAGTTAAAATCATTTATTTGCATAAAATAATACATCCAAATTTATTTTAATCTATTTACCTTGAAGGTCAACGTAAAAAAGGTTTTATACATATTTTCAATAAAATTTGATAATTTATTATTTTCTAATAAAACTGGTTAATTATAAAAAAAATGAATCTTACCTCTATAATTAAAATAGAAATTTTACATAGACGTTACCCGCGATTTCGTACGCGTAAAATATTGCATATTTTTTATCTATTAAATTTTTGGGGTACAAAGTAGCCTATATCTTTCTTCAGGATGCCAGCTATATCCCTGCAAAATTTCGTGAAGATCGGTTCAGCAGTTTAGACGTGAAAAGGTAACAAACAAATATAATATTAGTGCGTACTTATAAAAAAATGGAGGCATATTTTTATTATGTTATAAGTAAATAAGTAATTTTAAATATTAAATCGTTTCTTTATGTCCTGAAAATATATCTTTAACACGGGATTACACATCATTTTTGATATTTTAAAGCGATAATCCTGACAGAGACCTATTTTGTCGTCGTCTTTCTTTGTTAGATTCCGTTTCCTTCCTGAGGCCAAGCTTCGCCAACCTTCCACCGTCACTCAAAATGGCGCTACAGTCTGCACTTATCTCACAATGTGTTTTTTTCGTTTTTATATATGTACCTATATTTTTTTATTTTCTTTAAAGACAGAACGACCGTATCCTCTCTCTTAAGTTTTTTTTAAGATGTTTTCAGTGAAATAACGTTTCATGTAGGTAGTACGTAGTACATATACCAAGTTTTATTTTTATTATTTTAACTGAAAAATTTACTGCACTTTATTTATAAATATGCACACATTCTTTCATATTCATGTTTTAGAATGTACTTTTTTTAATATGAAACATTTAAAAGAATCGTTTTATAATTTTTTTATAAGAAAAACTACTCTCAAATTAGATAAACTTACATGACTGTTCTCTTGGAGTTTCATGAAGACTTTGACAAGTTTCGCGTAGCAAATTCATAAATACCAAGGCCAAGGTATATAAAGTATAAGGTTACTCACAATCAGCGCGAGAGAAATACGTCATCTGGGGTGCCCAAATGAGGAGAGGGGGAATTATGTGTCCAATCATAACACATTTAGCCTTGTAACACGTCATCTAGGGTACCCAAGCTGATTGGTCAAAGGCTAATGAGGCAACCTGTGTATTTACTAACCTTGCATAAATACTATTTCAAAATTAATACCCCGTTTTTGAGTGCTTGCTAGATAGTCCCTTTCTGATACCGGACAATAAATTGCCTTATCGTTACCAAATTAAAGTGTTTCTAATTTTTATTAATAACTAGCTGGGCCCGTGCGGCTCCGCTTGCGTGGACTACGGAATTATTGTTAGGATTTAAAAAATATATAGTTGAATTAAGTATAAACACGATTAGTTATTTTTCTAATAAAAACTAAACAACACTTAAATTACCTACCTAACAAAAGCGAATCAGAACAAAAAGTCAAAATAATATTTCTACCGTTTAAATTTAAAAGTTAATTATTGAAAACAAATTAAACAATTGACAATCAAAAGAATACCGGCCTGTTCCCTCTACCCAGCGCGGCGTCTAAAGTCGTAGTTCGCGCGAATTGTCGCACGAATAATAAGTTATTGTATATACTTATTTCACGTTATTTCCTAAACCAAAAGACCAAATAGGATTCTGTAAAAGGCAAATTATATCTACATTAAGTACTTATGACGATGAAATCATTTATTTCGATAAGGACTAAAGTTTTGCAGGCCATAAGTCCATGTAAACATGCGGACTTTATTGTAGGATTCTACACAATTATTTAATACATTATTTTGTTCTATATTCAACGGTTTAGGCAGCGTATTGCAAAACAGCGCACCGACGGCAAAATTTTGTCCGACTTGATTTACTATTATCGTCACTGCTTAGTTGTTAACGTAACAAAATATAGCCTATAACCTGGCCAGATAATGTACCTATGAATTAAAAAAGAAACCACGTAAATCGGATAAGTGGTTCTCGAGTGATAAGCGCACAGACGGACAGACAGACAGACAGAGAGACGTTGAGCTTTATATATGTACACTAGCTGCCCCGGCAAACGTTGTTTTGCCAAAAAATAATTTGCATGCTCTTTCTTTCTCATTGTTATGGTGTTAAATTTGTTAGGATTATTTTGTGTATTTTGACTTTTACTTCCATGTTCGAAGAAATGGAAGTATTGTAATACCGTCAAAATATCATGTCCGAGATAAGAGCAGATTCTGATTATACTAACTTCAAAACGTAAAGAAAAGTTGATTTCCGCTTGGCGGCTGTGCGTGTGTGTGTCTGGATGTAGAATTTTCTTCCGTTCATGATAACTACTGTAAATATGCACCGATTTGAATTATTTTTTGGAATATGTTTGTCTCAGTGAGTACTCCATTTTGGTGCTAATCGGATTAGGGGTTTCGGAAATATTCGAAAATTTGTACCAATTATCGTTTAAAACATGAGTATTATCTCACCAATTTAGATAAGACTTGATATACTTGTAGTTTAATCCAATCTAAGGGGCACTTATTTCATAAACGTGCCGAAAAAGCCACTGAAGGGGTGAAAACCACCCTCAAAATTTTAATTTTAAATACTATTAAATTCATGTTGCCATGGAAACAAACGCAGTTAAATTCAAATGTCACATAATTATTATTCTAAAAAAATGTGTATTATATTAAAAATTATCTATTATAAGACATTACAGAACATGGAAGTCATGTATGGTTCTCCATACCGTTATTTTGAGTATTTAAACCGATGTTTAAACGTCGTCGTGTATGTACGTCAAAATACTAAAAAAATATTTTATTTTAAATTCGTGTTTTGTTTTCATGATGTCACTGTAATTTATATAAAAACATAGTAGCCATTGGACGGTTTTTCTCATTTTCGTAAATATCTCGACCCCCCAGTCACCTACCGAATTAAAAAAAATCTATAAACCTTCTCGAACACCAAACAAATATATGGTGTGAATATGGCTTCAATACGTCCAGTGGTTTAGGCCTGATATAAAGTTAGTTCAATTCATTTTTTCTCTTTAGTTGGTACATAACGTTGTTATTTATAAGCGATATACATAAATACATACTTGGTTTATGCTTTGAATAGCCGATATCTATCTTATTTTGCGCAGAATTTAGCATGAGAAAGCATTCTGTATTCGTTTATTTCTTTGACGACGAAGTTACTTTTGTTTCTAAATGACTCCATCATAAATAAGAAAACATCATAGATAACAAACTTACATATATAGCATACGGTTGTATCTTAATCTATGTTATAAATAACTATATACTGTCATATAATCGATGTCTTTATGTATCGTCTTCAGAAATTTCACGGATATGACAAACCTTTAAACGTGAATTACACACTTAACGAATCACTGTAAACATTACTTCCTCTATCTTACCTCCTCCCTTATAATACCTGATAAATTTCAACACACCCTGTTCTGAGAATTCTATACAAATGAATCGATAATCTTAGATATATGTTATATAAAACAGTATTCGCTTGCTTGAACCATTTTGATATTTATCTTAATCTTAATATGGTATAAACCACTGGACGTATAGAAGCCATATTCACACCATATATTTGTTTGGTGCTCGGGAAGGATTATAGATTTTTTTGGACCTGGTAGGTGACTGTGGGGTCGAGATATTTACGAAAATGAGAAAAACAGTTCAATGGCTAACTATGTTTTTATATAAATTACAGTGATATCATGAAAACAAAACACGACTTTAAAATAAAATATTTTTTTAGTATTTTGACGTGATTTTCACGTTTAAAATTTTTTATCAAATATTAATAGAAAAATTATATATCTATTGGTGATAACCGAATTGAAATCGGTATGTTTTGTTGTATTTCTTAAATTCAATTGTTTTCAATTTAAACAGGTATACTGCGTAATTTTATTGTTTTATTTTATTTTATCTATTCGGTACGTGGGACACGTGTTTTTAACATAACCTACGATAGAGTTTATTTATATTCTTTAAATATAGTAAATTATACAAAAATACATACACGACTACGTTTAAACATCGGTTGAAATACTCAAAATAGTCAAAATATACTAAATAACCCTAGCAAATTTAACACCATAACAATGAGTACAAACACGAGAAAGAGCATGCAGGCAAATTTTTTTTGGCAAAACAACGTTTGCCGGGGCAGCTAGTAATTTAATAATTTTGTTTAAATTTTAAGCACGATTATTTTTCGGGTTGTCTGTCTTTCCATTAGGATCATTTTTCTCAAGAATGGATAGAGGTATTGAGTTGAAATTAATATGAAATACTAAGGTATATGACGTCATAGCCCTGTAGAAATTTCAAATTTCTATCTCAATGCAATAAAAAGATACGGCCTTTTAAAATATTTTTTTGACACTTGTACAGTGGCATCCATAAGTGATCGTTCAGTTTGTATTGAAATTCGCTTATCACAAATTTAGTAGGTTTCTCAGATTTCATTATTATAATATTTAAATCATTTCTCCATGTACCAAACAAAGACAGATATTTCGAAACTCATTTGCTAGATAAAGAAGTACTATTTGTTTATAGTACTCATATAAATTTGTGCGTTTAAATTATTATGCAATCTATTGAAAATTGTATTTGATATTAGTATTTAAATATGTTAAACTTAATGTAAATTTTGTGTTTTTATTTAAAATGATATAAATATATAAGCTCCGCACTATAACCGATGATATTTGTCTTAATATTTTTTAATTTGTTGTAAGCGATGGCTTACCTTTAGGGTGGCGTACAACTTCTGATGCCAATGGTATTTACATATGGATATAACTAGCATGGAGTCCCTAGATACCTTAACAGAATTTCGTAAAGGGTGTTTACTTCGTATTTCGCATACCAAGGGGAAATTCGGATTACTTTATGTTTTAAATAATAAACTAGAATTTAATTAATTATTTCTATACTTTATGCGACCTACACAATACAAGCAAGACCTTTAAAGTTCAATGTTTAGCATTTAAAAATAACATATACAGTACCTTATTAGACCCAAGCTGAAAAATAACAATTTTCACATTTTGTTTGTTATGATTTTAAATTTATTATAAGTTGTTTTAATTTTAATAAAATTAAGTACATATTCAGTATATTTAACTAAATATACAATACAAACTTTTTTTTAATATTTAGAAGAAAAAAATAACAGTGTGTACTCAAGCGAGTAAATTGGGCAGATATGAAGTCTATTTTGTGTGAGACTGCTTTTCTGATATCATTTTTATTTAGATTTTCATTTAAAAGTCATGTTATAAATATACTAAGTTATTTCATATGATTTGAACAAAATTCGAAATCACATGCTCTAGTTCAGTGGTTCCCAAACTCTTTTGGCCCACGGACCCCTTTTCATAGTCCAAACTTGCCTACGGACCCCTTTTCATAGTCAAAACTTTCCCACGGACCCTGGGTGAAAAACTACATAAATGAATAATAGAAAAATTAAAAATTTAACTTTGATGTCTTGAATGGTAAATTATGACGTAAAAATAAAATATAAATAAAATATTTTGTTGAAGAAGTATTTATTGAAATTATAACTTTTGTTTTAAAATACAAAAAAAAATTAATGACTTGGATGAACCTGATGGGATGTTATGTTTTTAAATCTCAAACTCGACTCACCGCGATGCCTGTTATTACTTGTATTGTATGCACCTGTCTATATTTACCATATATTTTACTTAGGATGTAAAAATCGCAAATAATTTATTCATTGTTATTTATTTTAACTTCCATATTAATAAAAATGTGCGCGGACCCCCTGACGTTGTTCAGGGACCCCCAAATCGATTTTTATTTTCCACGGACCCCCTGAACGATGCCAGGTACCCCTTGGGGTCCGTAGGGACCACTTTGGAAACCACTGCTCTAGTTGGATAAAATATATTTGTATACCACGTACCTCTTTTGATATAAAAAATATTCTGAACAATTAAAACACGTTTAAACACTTATGAAACTATTTTGTTGTTGCACTTCTACCAACTGATTTTTATGGAAATATTGTGAATTAATATCCATAGACAGCAGCACTAATTATAAAATAAGGTGTATACAAATGTGTACGGCGGGCGTTAATGGGTTAAACTGTTTAAAATCAAATTTATTTTTGATTTTGTACAAAAATATGAAACTTATTGGCAGTATTTAATAAATTTACGTAACAATAAATGTTTAAATCATTTTAATGATCTAGTTTCTAGTATATTGGAATTTGACACAAGAAACATTTCGTCTATTATAACATATGGTAAACATAATTCTGACGTCATTGAAATGCTAAAAACGCTTGAGGGATTTTTAGTTTAAAGAACAATTTAAAATTTATTAACGTTTCTATAATTAGTTTCATTTAGTATAAAAATGTTTTCTTGCGTCTTCGTTAAATGAAATTCAATTTGTGTTTTTCTTATTTATTTTTTGTATCAAAGAATGTTTCTTTTTTCTCACACCTACGCAAGACTGCTTTGATATTGAAATCTAAAAAAACTGTATGTTATTGATATAGCATTTAATGGATTTTTATTTTTGCTTCGTCGCAATATATCGAAGATATGAGAAGCTTTGTGATCGTTTTAAAATGAGAATTTAAATTTCAGAAAATCTTTCTGTTTCTCGTCAAGACAAACACTTTTAATTCCGTGTCTGTCTGTCTGTATGTCTCCTAATCTTTGTAACTCATGAACCACTTAACCGATATTGATGAAACTTGGTTGGTTGGATCTTATTTTTGTTTCTTTTCAATATCGAAGATACGAGAAGCTTTGTGATCGTTTTAAAATGAGAATTTAAATTTTAAAATCTTTCTGTTTCCCGTCAAGACCAATACTTTTAATTCCGTGTCTGTCTGTCTGTCTGTCTGTGTGTGTGTCTGTCTGTCTGTCTGTCTGTCTCCTAATCCTTGTAACTCATGAACCACTGAACCGATATTGATGAAACTTGGTTAGTTGGATCTTATTTTTGTTTCTTCGCAATATCGAAGATACGAGAAGCTTTGTGATCGTTTTAAAATGAAATTTCAAAATCTTTCCGTTTCACGTCAAGACAAACACTTTTTATTCCGTGTCTGTCTGTCTGTCCTCTGAATCCTTATCACACGCATAACTCATGAACCACTGAACTGATATTAATGAAACTTGGTTAGTTGGTTGGGTCTGGCTTTTGAGTAAAGTTCTATTTTAAAATTATATAAATCGTGTGTAATGGGGAGAAGTGACACCGCAAATTATATTTTAAAGATATTTCAAGAAAGACAAAATTTTATAGAATCTTTTTTGTAGAGTATTCATTTTTGTATAATATAGGTCACCACAATGTTTGTTGTAAAATATTCCCTTACAAAGATTTATCTCAATTTGCTTTAAAAGTACGTCATTTGTTTTTTACAACCGCTGTTTACTTTGACATATTAAATGTCGTAGAAGAAAAATTAAGATTTAAATTGAAATTGTTTGAAAATTAAAAATATACGACAAAATAACCAGGTGCGTATTAAGGTAGTTGGTTCGTAAACATTGTTTAAGTCAGATTTTGTTTAAATTGCACAGGGATATTACTTAGATTAATATCTGAAAAATAGCCCATTTTTATAAAAATTGACCATCTCAAAGTCATGAAAAACGATCTCAAAGTTTATATTTTTAACACAGTATATATGGACTAATCGTACACCAACGTAACGTTTTATTAGTTAAAATTTAAACGAATCGTCAGTTTTCCATAAAAAACTGACATGTTGTATATTTATATGAAAGAAAACATTATACAAAAAATTAAAATTATTGACCATCCCGTTATTAATATTTAACCAGATTTAACTACCAAACCATCACATAAATTACAGTATTGTTGACAATGTAGCAACAACGTATTCATTTGATTATAGTAAAAAATTCACGAAATAATGAAATAATTTTTTATAAAATATGATAAGTGGATTGAAGGGAATTATAATCAATTTCATAATTATTAATATATTCTGTGATAGCTTAGAATGGCTTAGATGATAAAATATAATCATTTGACAAGTAGTTAATAGTAGATAATGTACAGCGTTGCCATGATCATTTCTCTAAATTATAAATATGTACTCATGGTATAATGTGATCACATTATGATGAACCAACTACCTTAAGCCATAGGAAAATTAACATAGAGCGAATTAAAAGTGTTGTAGTAGCCTTTGGTCAAATTTAATGATATGCCATTGGTGCATTTTGAAATGCCGTCACAAAATTAAATTAAATAGTCATTAGTATTTTGTTTTCAATTTTATATGTCTAAAAATATTGTGAAAACAAAATACTAATGACTATTTCATTAAATTTTATGGCGGCATTTCAAAATGCACCAATGGCATATCATTAAATTTGATCAAAGCCTACTTGCTACATACAACACTTCTAATTCTCCCCATGTTAAATTTCCTATGGCTTAATCAACATAGAATACACTGTATAATAATATTTTTCATTGGTATTTTCTTGATGCATAAATAATATAGATTTAAAATAAAATAAATCAAGTTAAACTATCACTCAACAAATAATTCATTTTATATTACATACATTTCTCTTTTTACGGTGTTTTAAAATTGAGCAATGTTTAAAAACGAACATCCGTCTTTTGTTTTGAAAAACTAATGAGTCTTGATATTTGGTTCAATGCCAAATGTTTTCAAACGTTTCTATTTTTGTTTGAACTCTAAACATGATTTCTATTCAAAAACATCAATTAATAAATACTGATTATCATACATAGATTCAATTAACACATTATTGATAAATATTTAAATAAGATTTTGAAAAAAAAAACTTTAATTATGTTTAAAATTATATAGTTGAGATATATGAGATCAAAATCTAATTATAAAATTGGCAAATTAGATATTAATACTTATTTTGCGTTTAACAATAACAAAAAATTATGAAAGTTCTGTAAACAAAACCGCAGGTGTGTATCTCAAACCGTTCTCAAGATATGGCCTCTCAAAGTTTTTTTTTTTTTCAAAATTTTGGAGAAAAATGGCTGTAACTTTTGATAGGGTGGTCAGACTTGGTTGATATTTATACTAATAATTATTATTTTCGCCAAATTGACCGTCGTAGAGTTTGATCAGCCGATTTGGATGCGCCGAGTTGACAAAATCAAGTGTGAAATTTTATCCAAAAATTTTGAATTTTAGATTTGGTTAAAAGTTTGTTTTTTATATAGAAAATGATGTGAAATGTTGAAATTTTCAAACCGCAGGTCTGTATCTCAAACCGTTCTCGAGATATGGCTTCCCAAAGTTTTAGTTTTTTCAAAATTTTGGAGAAAAATGGCCGTAACTTTTGAACGTGTGGTCGGATTTGATTTGGAATCAGCGTATCAAAATCTATATAATGACATGTAAAACACTTCAAATTTCGACAAAAAAAATGTCATTTTTTCGATTTTTCGCAAAAAAAATTTTCTCGAGTTTTGAAGTAATATACATGTCGTTATATAGATTTCGATACGCTGATTCCAAATCTGTCAACAAAAATCAAATCCGACCACACGTTCAAAAGTTACAGCCATTTTTCTCCAAAATTAAAAAAAAATTAAAACTTTGAGAGGCTATATCTCAAGAACTGTTTGAGATACAGACCTGTGGTTTGAAAATTTAAACTTTTCACACCATTTTCTATCTAAAAAACATAATTTTAACGAAATCTAAAATTCAAAATTTTTGGGTAAAATTTCATCCTTCAAATTTCAATTTGTCGTAGAAAAAAGTAGTGTTTGCCTCACTCATATAAACTTAATTCAAATAATTAGAGGTATAGTACATTTAATTATTTCAGTTATCGATGAGGACATTATCAATCTTTCGAAATTAAATTATACAGAAAATACTATATATGTATGTGCTAGCTTTGCTAACAAAGGCAATTCCATTACTAGTTGTGGCAAGTTACGGTACAGAAGAGAGAGACAGAGGATAAAAGGAAGTGACGTTAAACTTCCATCAAAAACAAAATTCTCCTGGACCACAGCACGAATTAAATCAAAACTCTCCTAACAAAGGACTAACGATTTTTGTACAGAATAAATATTTTCGAAATGTATATCTTTTCAGATATTTTATGAATAATGTACTGTATTTGTCTGAACCGATCTTGATGCAGTTTGGTAGGGAGATAGATTGCATTTTGAGGAAGGCATAGACTACTTTGTATCCAGAAAAAATGATTAGTACTATTCATTTTTTACCTGTTCAGAAAAGCCCATTTTTAGGGTTCCGTAGAAAACTAGGAACCCTTATAGTTTCTCCATGTCCGTCCGTCCTGAAAAATTTTGTCATAATAAGATGAAATTTGGTATACGGTCGTAGATTGATGACCCAAAAACAGAAATGATAAGATTTTTGAAAATAAAAATTTTGTAGACCCCCCTTTCATAAAATGAAGTGTTTTCAAAAAAAAAATTTCACCTACACCATTGAGTGGGGTGTCGTTAGAAAGGTCTCCTAAAATGCAACAAAAAATGTCACAGAAATTTTTAATTTTAAACCTTACAGAAAATACATCACGATGTATTTTCTTTCCAAAGTCATTAAAAAAGCGCCCCCCCGCCCCCTCTATTTTCTAAACTATCAATTAAAAAAATCTGAAAAAATTCCAGAACGTAGATTTTAATTAGTACTTTCACTGAAAATTATAACGAACATTGTCAAACATATTTTGGACCCCCTTTCATAGACTGAAAATTGAACTTACATTTTTTTTCCCACTTACCCTACTGAGTGGGATGTCATTTAATAGGTCTCGTAAAATGCAATAAAAAACGTCAAATAACTTTTTGATTTTAACCCTTCAGTCGCGATATATTTGCTTTTTAGTGTCGCTGTCAGAGCGTCCCCCCCCTCTATTTTCTAAACTATCGATTCAAAAAATCTGAAAAAAATTCAGAATGTAGCTTTTAATTAGTACGTTTACTGAAAATTATAACGAACATTGTCAAAAATATTTTGGACCCCCTTTTCATAGATTGAAAAGTGAACTCACATTTTTTTCATTTACCCCATTGAGTGGGGTGTCATTTGATAGGTCTCCAAAAATGCAATAATAAAAGTCAAATGACTTTTTGATTTTAACTAGAGATGCCACGAATAGTGATTTGGCCGAATACCGAATACCGAATATTCGGCTAGACTCTCGGCCGAAGCGCCGAATATTCGGCGGCCGAATATTCGGTGACACTTAGTGCATTTTGTAAGCATATTTGTTTCATTTGCGAGTAGGTCGTGTCATAACACGCATTATTTATTTGTTGATTGTTACATGAAAAGTGTGTAGGTACATATATTGATTGTTTGTTTAAGATATAATTAAGGTGACTCGAATTATAAAAATAAAAAAGAGGATAAAATAGGAGTACCCTCCCTACCATTCAGAAAACTCCTAGGAAAAAGGTCATATTATTTTTGGACCTTAAACATTTTATAAAAATTTAAAATTTAATTGGTAGGACTTTTTTGCAAATTTGTACTCGTATATAAGTATTGTACAATATACAAAAACAGAATTATATATAATTTTTTTCAGTTTATAGGTAATTCAAATGAAATTATAAACTTTAATTCGGGTTTATTTTTTCAATTCCAGACAGTTAAAAATAATATATAATTAATAATCATTATTGACGAAAATTTTGAGTCAATAATGATTAATTTCAATAATAATTATTATTTTTGAGAAAAATAAAATATTTATTTTTTTGTAATTTTATGGATAACAACATCTTTACCAAATAACAAAAAAAAGAGGACAAAAGTTTCGAAAATAAAAAAAGAGGACAGATGGTCACCTTAATATAATACACTGTTTATCTTAAAAAATATTACTGTTTGTTCGTGAAAAGCTTTACGAAATGGCACCATTTAATAAAAATCACCTATTTGGGAATATAATGAAATTTTGAGTGAAGACAATAAGCTGGCAGTTTGTTTGTTGTGTAACAGCAAGATCTGTGTAACAACAAATACTAAAAAAAAATTTCATTCATCATAACTGACCATTGATAGATTTTAAGTATTAAATATGCTAAGTTTTTGTAAAAAAAATTTCACGATTTGGTATTCGGTATTCGGCCGAATATTGAGAACTATTCGGCCGAATACCGAATAGTAAAAAAAGTAGCCGAATAGGCCGAATACCGAATAGTAGCCGAATATTCGTGGCATCTCTAATTTTAACCCTTCAGTCACGAAAATTTTGAAAAATACTTTTTATAAATCGTAGTGAGAATGACTACGGAACCCTATCATGTGCGTGCCCAACACGCACTTGCCCGTTTTATTGTATTTATTATGGTATGCTTCACTAGCAGGAAACTCGACTAAAATAGTTCTAAAATTACTGAAGGATTTACAAAAAAGTTGAAGACCACTGGAATAAAAATGGTATCATTATTAAGTATTAAAATTTTTATATTTAAGAAATATAAAATAGTTTATTTACAAAAAATCAGTTATTTTATTTAATTCACCCATTACGTCCTAGTGTCGTATTTATAGGACACCATATTTTCTAATTTTTTTCTTTGACATAATAACGTTGTTAATTTTATTTCCATTGCTAATATGTTTTTTAAGACTCTCTACTTACAGTAATTTTTCAAACGAACTCTAGAGTTCATTCAATGATAAATTATAACAGTGTAATTATTCCAGCTAGCCAACATTTATAGTTACATTTTTTGCACTTAATAAAGCGTTTTTAAATTGACGAAACTATAATATTACCTATGATAGTGTAAATAAAGCATAACAATATTATAATATAATAATTTCAAAAATAAATACAGGTACAGACTATCGTCGTTAAAAAAAGTCCTACCTATCCTATAAATATGACATTGGGTTCTCATGATAATAATCTAGTCTGCGACTGATAATGTATTGAATGTATATTTTGGTAATATTTTCAACAAGAATTGAAAACTTGAACAAAAAAATTCGAAGAAATAAAAAGTCGGGAAGTAATGGGTTAATTAATTGTTTGGTTATCTTCATTGAAATTCAAAATTATTTAGCTAAAGAAGTAAATTAAAAAAAAAATTTATAAATATCTGTTGAATCAGTTAAATTAGTTTGAAATTAAGATAATTGGATTTCAAATAATTTAATTAATTGATAAGCCCCGAACTTATTCAAGTGGTATTATTGGAACAAAGGTAAAAGTACTTGAACCATAAGACGGAGAAAATCAGCTTTAGATTTTAGTCGATATTTCCTAGTGTCATACCCTCAAATTACCTCAATTTATTAATTAATTTTCTATACATTTACATGGAAAATATTTGAGAGAATTTTTTTTTAATTTTTTTAGAGGGAGGGGGGGGGGGTAAAATTTAAAATTTACTTTTTATACATAATACATCATTTAATCGCACAAATATATATGAGTACTATAAACAAAGAGTACTTCTTTATCTAGCAAATGAGTTTCAAAATATCTGTCTTTGTTTTTTTTTTTTTTTTTACTTGAAAAACGGAGAAACTGTGGTTTCTTAGTCACTTAAACTAAAAATACACCTTAACCACAAAATTTATGTCACTCGACACGTGTTTCGACTTCACAAGAAGTCCTCATCAGGAGCCTAACGATTCCAGACTGTTTCATGAAGAAATGATTTAAGGTAGTTGGTCCGTAAACATGTTTTCGTCAGATTTTGTTTAAATTGCACAGGAATATTTCCTAGATTAATATCTGAATAAATGAGTGTCCAAAGACTTTTCTTATGCACGGCAGTGTATATAAATATATTTTTATTTTATTTTATAATGATTTAAGTGGTCTACAATTTATTTAAATCATTTTTAATTTATTGTAATGAATTAACTTTTAAGGTTGTTGTTCACTAAAATCGATCACTACAGAATTTGTTAAAATTTTAATATTGTATTAAGTAAGCTAATTCGCATTTGTAAAAAAAATTCAGATTAGTTTACCATTTCGTTTATTAATTATAAACGTGCAAAATTGGCCTCATACATTGCAAGCATGGGATCCACTTGGAATTTGCTATTCGTTTATTCGTGTATTAAAACCAAACGTCAGATTTTAACCAAAAACGGTATGTTATAGATTAGTAATTAAAGAATGTATATATAAAATTCTAGAATGATTTACCACCTCCTTAAACAATTATTAATTTTTAACTTTGATAAATCCCCGAACACATGACGTAAATATACGATATGGCGCGCTCTTCGAAATATAAAAACGTGTATCGATAACTGACGCGCGTTGAAAATAGCAATTTATTATTGATTAACATTTAATGTTTTTATTTATAATAATAATAATAATAATAGTTACTTTTGTCAGCAATAGTAATAATTATAATATTGTTAAAAATAAATCTTGCATCTTGTCTAATATTGTAAATTGTTGCCAGATTTATTTGTTCTCTTTTACCGACATAACAAAACCCTGTAGTACATGCTTAATTCCGCTAGATGCCACGACTTTCGGTGAACAACAACCTTAAATATTACAATTATCAAATAGGTTGAGTTTGTTAAGTTTGTGATAAACGAATTTCAATACAAACTGAACGACCACTTATGGAGTTAACTGTACATATGTATGTACTCAAGGCAAAGAGTGCGAGGCGATCATTTTGTGTATAACGAACTAACGAGTGAGCGTTACATTTTTAAATGGGGGCAAAGATCAACAGATAAGACACGTACCTTTTAATTTGCACATTTGTAAGAAATAGTCCGCGTATGTGGATGTTTATTTGAGATTGTAGAATGTATTGTGAATAACTCAGCGAATGCTCGTTAAAAACAGTTTATTATATTTATTATCATCGGAATATAGGCCCGGATTTAGAAATTTGCCGCCTCTAGGCAGTTGCGAAAATTGCCGCCCCTTCCGTATGGTATGAGAAGTTTTTCAAAAATTTTTGATTGAATAAAAATAAAAAAGGTTTTTGATATCGCTGACCTTTTTTCAAAGTTTCCGCCAAAATTTGCCGCCTTTTAATTTTTGCGGCTACACTGCCTGCATGGTAAATCCGGGCCTGTCAGAATAAGAATGATGACTAATTTAAAAAAAAAACTATTCTATGATGATCTTACGTGTCTCCTATTTAAAAAAAAAATACTTATTTCTGCAGAAAATAAAGGTTTAATCGCAAAAATTGACTCTTTTAAAACTAATTTTGAATTTGACACTAAAACGCTCGCAAGTGATATTTCAGAGTTGTGACGTCACACTTCTTGTCAACAATAATCAAACATTCAGAGTTAGACAATAATTTAATTATTTTGTGTGTTAAAAATGAATTCAAAAGTATATAAGTTTAATAACTTATATACTTTTGAATTCCTTATTTAATAATAAGGTATGTACCTAATAATCTTGTAAGAGGAATTGATATTTGTCTAAAATAAAAGACGTTTACTGATACGTGATGTCATTCGCTCTGATTGGTGTTCCATTTAACATGGCGGATTGCTGTATTTTGCATTTTTATTTTAACAAAAATTATATTAATCTCGCTTTTAATATAAAAATAAATTCATTTTTTAGAATCTATATTGATAGTTTAATAGTATTCTAAATAACTTTCAGATTTCCTTATAATATCTAGTTTATCTCTTTAATTCTTAGTGATGGGGGTCATGACCCCTTGACCCCCCCCCCTTTTATTGAATGAACAAAACAACGAAAACCTCTGGATGTAATTTAACCAAGGGTACTTAGCGATTACCCCATGTTTTTGATTACCTCACTCTCCCCTACATATTAACCCAATTTTTATTTGTTTTTTTACATGTTATACCCCCCCCCCTCCCCAACATTGAATTTTAAATGTCAGTACTATTAATTAAATCTCTTATCTATAGTAAATTAATTAATAGTGCTTATCTTAAAAGTTTTGTAAAATATTGGCTTTGTTAATAACAGACAATTAGCAGCATTGGTTAAAGCAGACCTATTGTTAGACAGTTGTTTTGATGCCAAAAAGTCGAGTTAATTGTTAGTTTGTCTGTCTCATGGCCAAGTTGATGAAAGTTCTATGTATTTCTGATTTGTTAATCTATCAAATGAAAATATTTAAAATATTTCATTTGAGACGTTGATAAAAAGTGTGAGCTGTGATATATAAATCAAAATCTATTATTGCCCTGCATAGGCGCCGACTTTTCATTTAACCTGGGGGGGGCGAGATTTTGATAATTTGGGGGGGGGGGGGGGGGGTGCAAAAAATTTCCTTAAAAAATGTGCAATATCCAACTTTCGTAATAACGACAAAAATTTCAGAAACGCAACTAATAATATGAAAAAAAAAAAAAATTTCATCAAATTATTGTAGTTTCGATAAAAATCGATCAAACTTTAATTATTTGAAATAATTGAAAAGTGGACATTTATATTTAATTTACAGAGGATCATGAAACGTAAACGACGATTTTAGCTGAAAATATAGTAAGTGTAGAAAAGTCGTAGATTTTTTTTAAAGCTGTTGATCTAACTAAGCTTTGTAAAGGAAATAAAAGTTGTTTTAGTATTAATTTCCTTTTTGAAGAAATTTTTAGTGATCATTTTATTCATTTTTACTCAAGTGACAAGTATTTAAATATTTACACCTAATCAAAATTACACCTAATAAAAATCTTATTGACAAAAGTATCTTTAATTTAAAAGAAACTAGAGTTCAGCTGCACAGGGGGGGCGAAGCCCCCCTGGTATAATATCTGGGGGGGGCGATCGCCCCCCCGTATATAGTCGGCGCCGGTGTTGCCCAGTTAGTCCAGGTTATGGGAGCTAATTAATGAATTTATAAAGGAGATTGACACTATAAGGTGCTGATAAATACAAGGTTTGGATTCACAGAAAGCGGTTAGTTACCGGTTACACTGACCGGCGAGTTTTGATTGGTTGATTTATCGTATTTCTGGTACATTCTACCAGAAATTCCATAAATCAACCAATCAAAACTCGCCGGTCAGTGTAACCGGTAACTAACCGCTTTCTGTGAATTCAAACAAGGTGTGTCTCTCTCTGGATCATGCAAAATCTCATCTCTCTTTTTTTTACACACATAATTTTTTAATTAAAAAACGCAGTTCCTAATCATTCTGAAATTTTACAGATATCTTTGTAAATGAATAAAGAATGTATGCTCAAATTTTCATCAGAATCTGTCTGTTACATCACATTGAAAAGTCCTATCATGTCTTGAAATTATGTAATGTTATTATAATTTGTTAATTTAATATTTCTTAAACTAATTTTGCAATTTTTTTAAAATATAATCGAAACTTTGTTATTTTTCCATGGTGTCAACCTCTATAAAAAAAGTACCTTTTATATTAGAGACAAATATATAGTAGATTTATAGCTTTTTCCAGGGTACTAAATTTATTTACTTTTTTCCAAACAACTGCTAAAGTATTCTCTGCCAAATAAAGAGTAAAACTTTTATTTAGAAGTGTATATTCATCCACGTTATTCATGAAACTATGTACGATACAAAATGGATAAGAAAGAAAAATCAATATTCTTTCAACTATTTTCTATACAAACATAGATAAAGGTATAATAAAAAGTAATTTCTTAAATATTTAGGTACTTATCTATCATTTACCTCTTCAATGTATATTTATCGTAAATATTTTTTTTTAATAAGTATTTGAATTTTTTACTTTTATATAACGTAAACCATTTAACCCGGTTTCAATGACAATAGTTATCTTCAGTTTATCACAAGTCGACAATTCATTTTTAATTGATTTGATATAATCGTAAAGTAAATTCTTATAAAATTGTACTTGCTAATTAAATGCAAATAAAGCTAATAATAAATGGCATAGAAAATTTCTAACAAAATCTAATAAAAATTATATTTAAATAATCTTATATAGTCAACAGAAAAGCATACTTTTAAAAAACAGCTTATGTCGTGAAATTTACACGCTAATCCTGGCTTCTGAGTGTAAGACAGTGTTATCGACTAACGTTGACCGATAACACGACTAAATCGACGCGGCTTTCACCCAGAAACCAAAATCCAGTTTCTATCATGTTAAACAATAATAAAAAAAGCCTAGTATACACTAGTAGACATGTTGCGCGATTTGTCTATAGACCGTCTAGAGACACGGTCTATAGACTGTCTAGATACACCGTTTTTTGTCTCGCCTAGCGTCCACACTACTATGTGAATTTCTCAGTCTCATCTTCGTTGTCCACCATGGAGGACTACTACTATCTACCACTCGATAGCTGTAGATAGACTGGGCCGTGTCTCGTCTATAGACAGCGAGTGACGTCCACACTGCCAAAATGTTGCGCAACATGTCTAACGTTGCATGTGGTCTCCCATTCCGATCGGGAGACCTTAGACATGCGATTTTTGGTCTCGCAACAGACCCGTAGACGGGGATTGGTCTATAGACATGTCTACAAGACAACCTTAGACACGTCTCAGAGACCAGAATCGCGCAACATGTCTACTAGTGTGTACTAGCTGAAGCAAATATTTAACCTAATATTTAAATTCAAACAGCAGTAATTAATATGTTGCGTCATTAGTACCTAAGTACAGAGCATTAACGATTATTAATATTAATGTACCTATCTAAGTAGCCTGCATGACTCCCCCCCTCCAGACCCTCTAGTTCCCCTTCTCCTCCACCTCACCCTCCTTCCGTGACTGTAACACGCTGACAGTTTATTACATTGACAGTTGATTAATGTAGTGGTTTATATGCAGTCTTCCATATTTCCTTCTTGGCATCGATCGATAAATATTATATTTATTTGTTTACAAAATGATTACATACATTCCTTAACACATTGAGTTCCACATATCCACTTATTCACTGCTACAAGCCTGCGTGCTGACGGATGAATACGTGAAGAAAATTCAATTTTTAAAGAAATATGATATCTTAAAAGTATTGTAATTCTTGCTAGGCCAATATTATATATAATATTAATTAGTAATTTTTTGCATGCAGGACCCCTATTCTCGAGCTCACTCGAGAATTTTTCGATTCGAGTTTTTCGTTCGAGATTTTAAATCTCGCATGCCCAGGAGCAATCGAGATTTTTCATTCGACATTTCTATAGAAAAAAAGTCGCATCGAGATTCGAGAATACGGTATAATTTACACACAATCGAGATTCTAGTAAATTACTTAGTGACTTTTAGTTTTAATTTAGTAATCTCGAATGAGAAAAGTTCCATTTGTTATAATCATAAAAAATTAATTAATTTTACACAATCTTTGTATTTATGGTATTGTATTTTAATTTTTAATTGAATTGAAATAATTTGTATAGCACTTTATTAACAAATAATTCAACTTAAGGGTCAGTCCGCGGTGACGGGTGTGACATTTCAACTCGGATTGGAGTTCATAATTTCTAAATAATACTAGTTAATACCGTGGTTTTACCATTTTTCTGTAGATCTTAATGTAATACATGTATATATATTGAAATAATAAAAGGTCTACGGTTATTTTACAAAAAAATGCTAGCGTTCAAAGCACTGTGGCGGTTGTGACGCCAACTATTGCAAGTTTTGCAACCTCTATTCAAAATCTCAAAAATTTAGCGAAAATATTGAAGTTACTTTATAATAATCATACTTTAATATGTTACGAATAAATTATTTTTTAGTTACACAAGAGCATCAGGTAAATACGTAATCTATTTAACTGGTTATTACTCAATAAACATTGTGACACGTTGAATAAAAGAATACAATAAGAGTACTGTTTGTGTGTTTGTGTGTCAAACGTCACGTTTAATATGTAATTGTCAAAGACTTTTAATAGTTTGCCACGAGCGTCAAGTAAGTTATTGCGATTTCACATTATTTGTTGTCGTTTTCAAAAAAAAAATTAAATTTTTTGTAATATTTTGAAAATTAAATAAAAAATTTTTAATTTTCTTTTGGTTTATGAAAATTGATGTTCATTTTATATTTTAGTATTCGTTTTCGAAAAATATTTTTTTAACTATCTGGTATCGATTACCGCGGACTGACCCTTTAGAATAATTAGTTGAATAAATGATATATACGAATATAGTAAAAATTGTGTATCATAAAAATTACTATGTAGATTGTAGAAGTTACTCAATTGACAGTAGGTACATGTTTGTTAAAACTGATAGTATTTTTTGATACAAAATTTTTAATCGGCAACTGTCATAAAAAAATCGACTCCATTTTTCTCCGTGCGGGAGTGAACGTGTTAATAGTAATGCACTTGTCGATTTGAAATGTTAACACTGTGATGGGAAAACTTTTAGGTGTGAAGGTTTAATGAGGACAATGGAAATTTGTTGCCCGATAGTTATTTGTTTATTTATTGTTTAAGTTACTTTCATCAAAGGAACGTTTTCTTGTATTTGACAATTAAGCTCTTGCTGTTATTCATACAACAAAGTTCTGTTGTTTTCAAGCGCGGCTTTGCTCATTTTACAAAAGTTCACACTTGTATATAAATATTTATATGTAAAATATTTGTTTTTGGTAATAGGCATGGTGACTAATTTAAAAAAAAACTATCTATAATGATCTTACGTGTCTGCTATTTCCAAAAAAAAGAAACTTATTTCTGCAGAAAATAAAGGTTTAATCGTAAAAATTGACTCTTTTAAAACTAATTTTGAATTTGATGCCAAAACGATCGCAGGTGACATTTCAGAGTTGTGACGTCACACTCCTTGTCAACAATAATCAAACATTCAGAGTTAGACAATAATTCAATTATTTTGTATGTTAAAAATGAATTCCAAAGTATGTAAGTTCCTAATATGATATGTACCTATAATAATCTTGTAAGAGGACTTGATATTTGTCTAAAATAAAAGTCAATCATGTTTACTGATGCGTGACGTCATTCGCTCTGATTGGTGTTCCATTTAAAATGACGGATTCTTGTATTTTGCATTTTTATTTTATCAAAAATTATATTAATCTCGCTTTTAATATAAAAATAAACACATTTTTTTAAATCTTTTTAACCTATTTCATTATTTAAAATCATAATTTCAATGATGCTTTCTTACTATGCCTTCTTACTGGTATCATGCCTATTGAAATACCGTCTTAAATTCATGTATACTAGTATATTGGACCCTGTGTTACCCGGGAATATAAATTAAATCTGTTATAAACCTATTTTTATTTGTCGCTAACTGTTTACGTAGCGTATACGAAGATATTTCATACTTTATGAAACTTACACGAAATATACACAAATTATATACCTAAACCTTCCTTGTGAAATACTCTATCTATTAGTGAAAACCAGAATAAAATCCGTTCAGTGAAGACGGAAAAAAATGTGCACAAAAATAAAATTAATTTGGGATATTAAAAACCGTAGTTTTTCAAGTTTTGTATATATGGTATTTCCTGTCTACCCTTTTAGTTGTGTGTTAACAAGAAATTAACCCCTCCTCCCCCAACCCCACAAGTCATAATAAATTATTGTAAAGAAGAATCAAGTAGAAACGTTCTAGATTAAAAATAATTGTAAGTTTACTTGCTCGTCGTAGATTTGAATCAGTGTTACTGACATTGAAAAAGTTACTACATGAAAACAATTACAGCTTTTCTTCTAACTATTAGATAAGTATCTGAAAGTACAAATAAATTGTTGAATAGCGTGCTAAATACTAGACTTTGTGTTACGTGGGGTTATAAATTTAATCTTTTATAAACCTATTAAACATCTTTTTCACTTATAGCAGCACTGAAAAAATTTACTGTTAATTTTTAACATAAAAAAAGAAATTTCATTCTGTGAAAAATTAATCGGTAACGTAATAATATTTCTTACCAACAGTATCAAAAATTACTATACCGTATGTTAAAATAATTATAAAACTTAAATAATTATTTTAACAAGTTATTAATAGACAGATGAAAAAATTTCATTAACATTTTTATTTATTTACGATGCGTAGGAATGTGAAAAAAATAAAAAATTGCATAGATTGATGAAAAAAATTTTGATCCTGGAAATTTTTAACACCCGAAATGGTAAATTTTTAAAGAACGTCTACTACAATTCAATATACTGTATAGCAGTATGAAAAGTAATATAGAAACATAGTAAAATTATAGAGAAATGTACGTGAAATTTTCATATGCAAGAAATTAAATTAAAGAATAGCGTATATTACTTTTTCAGAGTAAATAAATTTTAATAGGTATCTACTATGTTAAAATTTACCAGTATGTCATTGTAATTTTTCATTTACTTTATTTTAAATTCTACCGACTTTTCTGTAAATTTTTTTCAGAAGTTGATTCTGTCCTCAGGTTCACAGCATTTTCTGTTAAAAAATGTGAGCGCTTGAAAAAATACCTTTCCGAAATGATTGTTTTCCGACTTCATAAAAATATAGAGTATCTACAAATTATATACCTAATCCTTCCTCGTGAAAGACTCGATCTATTAGTGAAAACCAGAATAAAATCCGGTCAGCAGTTACTGAAAAAAATGTGCACAGATAAATAGACAATAACGTTCCGTTGCTTTGGACCCTTTGGGCCACTATACAATAAAATTAACTGATACAGAGGCGTAGTTAGAAGGAGTGGGGGGGGGGCAATTTGAATTTTACCCAGTTACTTAATAATATTAATAAAAATCAAAATGAATCCAATATATTCGTATATTTCGATCAATTGGTTCTTTTTTTAAACGTGATAAAACAATTTGTTGAATAAATATTTATTTGTGGTTATTAGCCTGAGGTTAAAAATAATAATAAAATACAATGAATAAGGTTTCTATCAAATCCAGTATAAACTAGAATATGTTCTACAGTAAATTCATGTGTGTGTCTGCATGCATGGGCGTCGAATGGAATATTTAAAAAGGAAACAAATTTATATTAAAACACATAACTTATAAAAATTATTATTAAAAATATAATGAAATATTTTTTGCTTAATTTTTAAATCCAATTGTTTTGATTGGGGATGTTATTTTGAGGGGTTACATACAGTTAGAATTTTCAAAAAATTTAATTTTTTTTTATTTCATTTTCGTAATGTAGGTAGAGCGTTTGAAAGTATGAGGCCGGAGTTAAGGGGTTATATACAGTTATAATTTTCAAAAAAATCGATTTTTTTATTTCATTTTCGTAATAAACATATATTTAAATACACACAAAGAAAATTTCAAGTCAATCCGGCGATTATTTTCGAAGTTACACGCATATTTGTAAAGACGTCTCAGAGCGTTTGAATGTAGGAGGTCGGAGCGGCATGCGCGTTTTTCTCAAATCTGTGTTTTTAAAGAAGGTGACCACGATTCCTCGGAAACGGTTGAACCGATCAATCTCAAATTTTAACACAAGTTTCTTAAGAATATTTTTTAGTAATTAATCGTTTTTTCTCACCGATAAATATTATTTTTTTATAAACAATTTAAGGTCGAAAATCGATATTTTTTGTTTGAGAAGCCGCTATTTTGTCAAAAAAATTTATTTTGCTTATTCCTTCAATTAAGTACAAGATTATACATTACTTTAAAGAAATCCGTTTGAGTTTTTTATTTTAAAAAATGCAGTCCAGAGATATCGTGGTCACCGCAAGGCCCCTTTTTTGAGAGGACCTCCTGGAGAACAGCTATAGCAGCTTTCGAAATTATTATTTTTACTGTGCGATTTCAAATGTATTCAAATTTAGTTTTGTTATGGTTTTATTTCCAACGCTAGCCTATATGTTATAGCGGCGGCGTTGGAAACAATTATTATTATTACGTTTGTTATAAAAAAAATGAGTGATAGAAGTTTTTCACACATGGCAGTTGAGTGAAGCATTCCTTATTATTATTTGTTATTATTGCAAATTATTCACAAAAGTTGTATATTATTTCACAAATATATAGTGTAATTTAAAGTGTTTGTGTTGATATTTATTTGTCTGTATAAGACATGGTCCACTATATCGAAGGAAAAATAATTACAATAAATGATACCTGCTAAGGATCAAAAACTATTCATGGTGTGTACCGGATAGAAATACATTGATCCTACCAGCAGTTCTATATTATCCATCTTCTATAATATCCATTGGTCAAATCGTTTCTGGAGTTAGAAATATTCATGGTCCTTCGAACCGGATAAAGAAAGCCAGAAAGCAAGTGGATTATCAAGTATTGAAGATTATAATGATAAATCATTATTTTACAAGATCAACGTCGCCAACATATACAAGTGTATAAATGTATGCTGGGTGATAAGAAAATTCATGAAATAAACAATTAACAAACGTTGCTGTGTGACAAAGTGAGTACAATCAACCTTGTTTATGAAACACATGGTGTTTGTTATTGTTGTGCTGTCAAATTATAAATTGACAACAATTGATTTTATAAATTTAGTATATGTATGTATTAGATATATTTTATATATTTTACGTCAATCGTTGGATCATTAGAGTTCTCTGTGGAGAAATTTTATATTGTTTAGGTTAGTTTTGTATTACTGTGTAAAATCAAAACTACTTTAATTTCAGTTATTAGTTATTATTACTCTTAATTTTATTTGTATAAATATTGTATAATATGGCGAAAAGTTTAGAAAAACTACTCAATAAGAGGAAATATTATCAGATTAGAATAACACATATATCAGATTCGTTAGGTGACATTGAGTTATGTACGCAGGTTACTGATTTAGAAGGTGCGTTGAATAGACTTAGTGACATTTATACAAGATTTGAAGAAAGTCAAGTAGAATTGGAGATAATTGATGAGAGTAAATACCAAGCTGAAGGTCTCGCAGTGGACGATCAGTACTTGGACTTAACTAATAATATAAAGCGTAATATAATTAGATTGAGAAAAGCAGAAAATGCTCTTATCAAAAGTGAAAATGTTAAACAAGTTGAACCAAGTGCTCATCTTTCACTGCCGATAATAAAGTTATCTGAGTTTTCAGGAGATATAGGCTGTTGGTTGAATTTTAAGGATGTTTTTGAGAACTTAATTCACAATAACAATGAATTAGGTAAAATACAAAAATTTTACTATCTTAAAAGTGTCATAAAGGGGAGTGCTCTGTCATTAATAGAAAGCATTCAATCGTCAGAGGAAAATTACGATATAGCTTGGCGTATTCTAGTTGAACGTTTTGACAATAAAACATTAATATCAAACAGTCATTTAAACGCAATTTTTGAGTTGCCTAAAGTAACTAAAAATTCTGGAAACAGTTTGAGAGCTATGTTGAATTCATTTACGCAACATTATAATTCTTTAGAGGCGCTCCATTTACCAAATTTACTTGATAGTTTTTTAATATTTTTTATATCTCAAAAATTAGATTTTGACACTCGTAAAGAGTTTGAGCTTCAGCGGAAGGCTGGAGAATTTCCTACTCTCAAGGAATATATTGATTATTTGAACCATAGATGTCAAGCGTGGGAAATATTACATCATAGCGATTCGTTTAGTAGTGCTAAGCCCGATAGGCGAAATGTACATTGTAACGCTGCGGAAGTCGCAAATAAGATTCATAACTGTCCGTTGTGCAATAATAATCATCGTCTTTCCAATTGCGGAAAGTTTTACAAGCTATCTGTTATTGAGAAACGTAAATTTGTTGAGAGCAATAAGTTATGTTTTATATGCCTTGGTACAGGGCACATGTATTCAAAATGTTCAGCTAATCTATGCAGTAAATGTAATCAGAAACATCATAAGATGTTACATGCTAGTTATGAAACCAATGGCGGTCATAAACAAAGTTCGCAGACTGCTAGTGTAATTAATGAAAATGAAACTAGCGCTCAAGAGGTGAGCGTTGTAGCAAATGCGTCATCTTCTTTCAATGCGGAAAAGATGAATACTTCTATTTCCAAATTTAGCGGTGAATGCAATTTAGTACTTATGAGTACTGCAATTGTTAATGTCATAGATGAAAAGGGAAATAGGCATTCTTGTCGAGCATTGCTTGATAGCGCTAGCGAGCGTAATTTCATTACTTCTAACTTTGCGACAAAACTTAATACCAACGGTACTCAAGCTAATTGGCAAGTTTCTGGAGTTGGTGGTCTCACATCTCCAGTTGATATGGTATTATCGTTAACGGTGGGATCTCGAGTTAACGATTTCTGTTTTAAAAATAATTTTGGAGTTATAAAGTGTATAACAAATGGCCTTCCAAAAGTCAGTTTTAGTAACAAATTATTGAGATGGCCAAGATTTGTCAAATTGGCAGACCCTCAATTTAATGTTCATGGGGATATTGATATGCTCATAGGGGCAGAGGTATATTATTCATTATTACTAGCAGGTAAAATTGAATTAGGAGATGAAAAACCTGTACTACACAATACTCGTTTGGGATGGGTATTTGGTGGTAGTTTGAAAGGAGATATAAACCTGACAGAGAGTTTAGTCTGTAATGCGGTTACAGTCACTTCATGCGGTGAAGATATAAATGATTTAATAACGAATTTTTGGCGATTAGAAGAGTATTCGTCCAAAAGTTTTCTCTCTGCCGAGGAAATGCGTTGTGAAAAGATATATCTTGACACGGTGTCAAGAGATAGTGAGGGTAGATATGAAGTCGATCTCCCTATCGTTGAAGAGAAATTACCTAGTTTAGGCGGTTCTTACTCATATGCACTGAGGTGTTTTTTGAGTTTAGAAAGAAAGTTTAAAAATAATCTAGAATTTTTTGAACGTTACAAAAAATTTATCCAAGAATTTGTGGATCTTGGTCATGCATACGAAGTTCCTCGTATTTCTTCAAGTGAGCTTATTCAGCCATTGGAGTATTATATGCCTCATCACGCAGTCGTGAGGGAGGATAAGACATCAACAAAGTTAAGAGTTGTATTTAATGCGTCTGCGCCATCAAACACGGGTGTATCATTAAACGAAATAATGCTGGTAGGGCCGATAGTTCAACCAGATTTATTTTCAGTTTTAATAAGATTTCGCTGTTATAAATATGCTATTATAACAGACATTACGATGATGTACCGTATGATAAAGATCAAAGAAAAATATCAACCATTGCAAAAGATTTTGTGGAGAAATTCTCCTCAGGAAGAAATAAAATGTCTTCAGTTAAATCGCGTTACATACGGAACTGCTTCCGCAAGTTATCTTGCGACTCGAAGTTTATTAGAATTAGTTAAAGACGAAGGTATACATTACCCGTTAGCTTGTCGTGCGTTAAAATGTAACACATATATGGATGATATTATAACTGGTTCGTCTGATTATGCGTCAGCAATGCGTTTGCGAGACGAATTAATAGAATTACTTGGTAAAGGCAAATTTGATTTGCACAAGTGGTATTCAAACAATGAAGCTTTACTTCAGGATATCCCTGTAGATAAGCGCGAGAAATGTAGTTTTAAGCTTAGTGATGGCAGCGACTCTTTAAAAGCCCTCGGAATGATTTGGGATCCAAAAAGAGATTCATTTTTGATATCGTACTCGAAATCAAGCAGTGAGTCAAATACGAAGCGTACGATTTTGTCAGAAATAGCCAAGATTTTTGATCCATTAGGTATAATTTCTCCAGTTTGTATTATAGGCAAATTGATTATGCAAATGATATGGAAAGAAAATTTAGATTGGGATAATGTTGTTTCCTCTCACATTTTGGATGCTTGGTTGTTATTTAAGGAAAATATGAAATATATAGAAGGAATGTTTGTTCCTCGTTGTTTAATAGGGAATGATGCCTTAAGTTTTCAGTTACACGGGTTTGCTGATAGTTCTTTAAAAGCTTACGGTTGTGCAATTTATTTACGATCAAAAGACCGCTATGATAATTATACTGTTAATTTGATTTGTTCTAAATCTAGGGTGGCACCTATCAAAACTGTAACATTGCCACGCCTGGAATTATGTGCCGCGCTACTTTTAGCTAGATTTATGTCTTGTGTTCAGCGAACATGCGATATAACTTTCGAAAAATGTTATTATTGGACCGATTCAATGATTACTATCGCCTGGATTAAATCCGACGCGAGTAAATGGAATATGTTTGTTGCAAATCGTGTTGCTGAAATTCAGGAATTGTCTCCAAGGGAAGGTTGGAATCATGTAAAATCTGCTGAAAATCCAGCTGATATTGTCTCTAGGGGTATGGAACCTCAGTTGTTAATAGATTCAACTTTATGGTTTAACGGTCCTGAATTTCTGAACCGAAGTGACGAAGAGTGGAGTATAAATGACGTTTCTTTAGAAAATAATTTACCTGATTGTAAAATAGTCGCGAACGCTGTTAATGTTCAAAGCAAAAATTCAAACGAATTATATGATTTATTTGAAAGGTTTTCTTCGTTTTCAAAATTGTTGCGGACAGTTGCGTATTTACAAAGATTTACGTTTAATTGTCGAAACGACGCCAAAAGAAAAGGTTATATAACACCTGACGAATTGAATTTAGCTTTGGGTTTAATTGTTCGAACGTATCAACAGGTACATTTCGAGAACGAAATCAAAGTTATTAAGGAAAATATAATTTCCAAAGAAAATTTTTCTAAATCGAAATTGAAATTTTTATCGCCTTTCCTTGATGACGATGGTCTCTTAAGAGTAGGAGGAAGGCTTAAAAATGCACCTCATATTACGGAAGCTCAAAGACATCCTTTGGTTCTGCCGTATGCATCACATGTAACTAATTTAATAATTCGTCGTGAACACGAAAGATTGTTACATGCCGGGGCACAATCTACACTGTCATCGCTAAGACAGAAATTCTGGATAATAAATGGACGAAATGCCGTTAGATTTATTATTCATAAATGTAATTTATGTTACCGTTATCGTGCTTCTACAGAGAATCAAATAATGGCAAATTTGCCTAAAGTTCGTGTAACCCCTACCAGACCTTTTCTTTCGGTAGGTGTAGATTATGCTGGACCTATTGAAATAAAACAGTCTCGAATTCGTAGATCTATTTTGACTAAGGGTTATATATGTTTATTTATATGCATGTCGACTAAGGCTATTCACGTCGAGCTTGTATCTGATATGACTACTAAAAATTTTATTGCTGCTTTTAAACGCTTTGTTTCTCGTCGCGGAAAAGTTTTAAAGGTATACAGTGATAATGGCACTACCTTTAAAGGTGCAAAAAATGAGTTAAATGCTTTGTATAAGATGTTTCATTCAGAAAATAATGATAGTGTACTTGATTTAATGTCGCTAGAAGGAGTAGACTGGAATTTTATTCCTAGTTATTCACCTCATTGGGGTGGTTTATGGGAAAATGGTGTGAAATTAGTTAAACACCATTTGACCCGTATTATGGGTAACGCCCATCTTACATATGAAGAGCTTAATACTCTTTTAATTCAGATTGAAGGAATAGTAAACTCCAGACCTCTCACTTCATTATCTAGTGATCCAAATGATTATAATGTTATTACCCCCGCACATTTTTTAATAAACGATTCTATAGTTGCATTACCTGATAGGGCAGATTTGACTGAGTTGCCTATAAATAGATTGAGTGCTTGGGAACGAGTAACTCAATTAAAACAGCATTTTTGGAAGCGCTGGAATTGTGAGTATTTGTCTTCTCTTCAAAAGAGAAGCAAATGGCCTTTTGAACAGCCTGATATACAGGCTGGCACGCTTGTTTTAATCAAAGAAGATAATATACCACCAGCACAGTGGTGCCTGGCTCGCGTGGTCGAGGTATATCCCGGTAAGGATGAACATATCCGCGCCGTTTCTGTTAAGACTAAGTCTGGGATCTTATATTCACGTCCTATAACTAAGTTGTGTATTCTGCCCAGTCAATAAATGTGATTTTTGTTGAAACCGTGGTTTCAACGGGGGGTGTATGTGCGATTTCAAATGTATTCAAATTTAGTTTTGTTATGGTTTTATTTCCAACGCTAGCCTATATGTTATAGCGGCGGCGTTGGAAACAATTATTATTATTACGTTTGTTATAAAAAAAATGAGTGATAGAAGTTTTTCACACATGGCAGTTGAGTGAAGCATTCCTTATTATTATTTGTTATTATTGCAAATTATTCACAAAAGTTGTATATTATTTCACAAATATATAGTGTAATTTAAAGTGTTTGTGTTGATATTTATTTGTCTGTATAAGACATGGTCCACTATATCGAAGGAAAAATAATTACAATAAATGATACCTGCTAAGGATCAAAAACTATTCATGGTGTGTACCGGATAGAAATACATTGATCCTACCAGCAGTTCTATATTATCCATCTTCTATAATATCCATTGGTCAAATCGTTTCTGGAGTTAGAAATATTCATTTACAAATAAAAAATGTTAAAATACAATTAAAAGTTACCATAATATGTGTACAAATTTTTACATTGATAAATTATAAAAGTCTTATCTTAATAAAATTCTTGAAAAAACCCTTTTTTTGGCCTTCTGACTATATGTAACCCCTTAATTTGGAATTTTTAAGAGTTCAGTATTCAGTACTAATATGAACCCTGTTACCCTTATGTAGAAACGTCCATGTATATATGGGCTCGTATGTATTGCTGACAAACAGTTTTTTTAACGTTAGATAAAAAAAATGTGAGTTGTAAATGTTGCATACATTTATAGAGCTTCACATACTTACAAACTATATTACTTTTGTTTTATGTTTTTGGGGTAAAAAACATGATGTTACCCCCATACATTACTGTAATGTATAGTTCTTTTTTTTATAACATTCTTTCTAATTTATTCGTATAGTTTCAAAACACATGTTATTTATATATTATGCTAACGTATTGGATCTGAAGTTAATCGGGGATATAAATTTAATCTCTAATAAAGCTATTACAATTTTTTCCGTTATCGCTAATTATTTTGACACATAAAATTGTATTGCAGAGATACTGAGTTTACACTTCTGTCTCTCTTCTTCATGCTGAGAACCTATAAATTTGTAATAGTTCAAAAGTCTTTAAGGAGGTTGCAAGTCTAGCGCCTCTGAAAATACTCAATATTTGGGAATTTACTGTGGTCAAATGAAACAACGAATTAAAGCTAAATTAACACAGCTGTTTAATTACTATTTAAAGTACATTTTAAATTATTTTTCGGATTTTTATGAATGAAAATTATTAATCTCTGGCTGATGGTAGGTTTTCATCAAAATTTTGAGTTGACACCTTCCGTACTTGCTTTTAGCCAAATGGTCAGATCTGGAACAATTTTACAAAGTGACGTTAGTTTTTGAAACCACTTTTACACCTCAGAGTTATATATTTCAATAATTATTGGTATGTTTATACTCTAAAATTTAAGCTTTATTTGAACTGTAATTTTCATTGGCCATAAAAATCTACAAGGTTTTTTGTTTCCAACCAAAGTGGTTCATTCCATAGAAGATAGTTTCAAAAACTAAAGTCACTTTGTAAAATTGTTCCAGATCTGACCATTTGGCTAAAAACAAGTACGAAATGTGTCAACTCCAAAGGCTGTAGCCGGGTAAGCATGCAAAATCGGCCTTTGCATGGATTTGGCTGATTTTTTTTTTGAAAGTCACATTCTATATAACATTCAACCTGACCAAATATCAACTTCCAAAAATTTGTAGTTTTCGAAAAAAAAATTATTTTTGATTTTCAAAAAAAAATTTTTTTTTGATAATCTATCAATCGAATTTGATGGTGCTTACAGTATATTGTAGAGGTACTTATGATACATGAGAGGTAATTTTATTATGATCATCTGATCATAATTACCTGGAAAAAAAAATTAATAAAATTTAAAAATTAAAAAAACACCATGATGTACTCGGGGGGCAATCACCATTTTTTCACCAAATATACCTAGTATGTACCCATACAACATATCAAAATCTCAAATTGTTCCGAAGGGTATAACATACTCGTATAAATATTCAAAATATTTTGCATGCAATTATATGCCAACGGAGGCGTGGCTTGGTGCGGACGGACCATAGAGATACTATAATATAGATAAAAGTAACATAACATTTCATCATATATTAAGCATATATAAGCATATATATGCTTAATATATAATTTCATGTAAGTGGAAACATCATGTAAATACATAATTAATAATAGAGTTATTCTCATTTTTTTAAACAGGGCTTGACTGGCCCGGTGGGATATCGGGAATTTGACGATGGCGCGTGCCCTGACAGGGTTAAAAATAATAATTTTTGGTATTAAAATTAAAATAAAATTAAATATTTTTCTCAAGTGCCGTTTTTGCGAATCACGTGATTTCGAATTATGTTATCGTGTAATAATGAGGTACCAAAGCCTTGTAAATAGCTTTTGTATCACCTACAAATAAATTGTCGTTTTCTAATTTCATTATCTATTTTGATGCAGAAGGAGATAGAAACTATAGCAATACCTATTTGGTATTAAATTAAAGGTTGAATAATTTCGTCTTTTTAAACATCAAACATTATTTAATTTATTTTTATTTTCTTAAAATATTAACAAAAATTTTTAAGCCTTTTATTTTATACAAAAAACATTTAAAACTAATATATAAAAAGAAAAATTTTCTGTATCAAATACACTAATTATTTTCGCACTACGCACTTGAAAATTAATTCAGTAATGCAAACTAATCATAAAAACATTTGTTCTTGTACAAAAGTTTAATAAAAAAAAATTATTGAATTTTTTTTCATAATTTAACCTGTATTAATATATAATCTATATTTTATTAAAAATTATTATTTTTAACCTTGTCAGGGCACGCGCCATCGTCAAATTCCCGATATCCCACCGGGCCAGTCAAGCCCTGTTTAAAAAAAATGAGAATAACTCTATTATTAATTATTTACATGTTGTTTCCACTTCCATGAAATGTTATGTTACTTTTATCTATATTATAGTATCTCTATGGTCCGTCCGCACCAAGCCACGCCTCCGTTGGCATATAATTGCATGCAAAATATTTTGAATATTTATACGAGTATGTTATACCCTTCGGAACAATTTGAGATTTTGATATGTTGTATGGGTACATACTAGGTATATTTGGTGAAAAAATGGTGATTGCCCCCCGAGTACATCATGGTGTTTTTTTAATTTTTAAATTTTATTAATTTTTTTTCCAGGTAATTATGATCAGATGATCATAATAAAATTACCTCTCATGTATCATAAGTACCTCTACAATATACTGTAAGCACCATCAAATTCGATTGATAGATTATCAAAAAAAAAATTTTTTTTGAAAATCAAAAATAATTTTTTTTTCGAAAACTACGAATTTTTGGAAGTTGATATTTGGTCAGGTTGAATGTTATATAGAATGTGACTTTCAAAAAAAAAATCAGCCAAATCCATGCAAAGGCCGATTTTGCATGCTTACCCGGCTACAGCCTTTTGATGAAAACCTACCATCGGCCAGTGATTAATAATTTTCATTCATAAAAATAAATTAAAATGTACTTTAAATAGTGATTAAACAGCTGTGTTAATTTAGCTTTAATTCGTTGTTTCATTTGACCACAGTAAATTCCCAAATATTGAGTATTTTCAGGTGCGCTAGACTTGCTAACCCCCTTAAATTACATTTAATTTCATGTTGCAACATATTTTTCTGGGAAAATCAACGATCTCTAAAAATAACTAAGTACATATTCACATTAAAAGAATAAAAACTAAAAGAAGCTAGCTAAAAATATAATAGAGATATTGAGAAAGTGTGAAAATATCAGTAATGTCTATAAAAAATAACTGTCGAATCATTTTATTTTTATAACGGTTTTTACCATTTCTTTCATTTTATTGATACCTATTTCAATATATTCGAAAAATTTGTAATCACATTATTTTCAACTGCGTTTGTTGATGACTAAAAAAAAAGGTCTTGAGAATTTTGGCAACGACTAGAAAAAAAGGTCAACAGTATTAGTTGGTTAGTGCTTAGGGCATCACATTGGGTAAATCCGGCACTGCCTTTCAGGCATATAATTCAAAAAATTTCCTTAACATGGAAAATTATAAATGCTGTATTTTAGATATGCTAGGATTATTACAAAAATTGAAATTAAATACTTACTCTTATCAACATTAAATAAAAATTATCAGCCATTTTTGCAGTTTTATATTTACAATACGCAAAAAAATGAGTGTCCAAAGACTTTTGCACGGCAGTGTATATTAACTATTAAAAATTTTATAACATTGATTGGAAATTACGAATAAAGAATATAAATTACACAAAAATTTCGGTTTATCAATACAAAATATATAATATAAAACCTTTTTCATGAAATTGTATTTTAACTTCACTACGAGTATGGAACATTTCCCCAATGCTACTTTGTATTTTATGCATAAGAACAAGCATGAAAACTTATTGGGTCTTATACCGAAATAGTTCAAGGTACTATTATTCTACCAGATTACTTGGCGCGTAAAGCCCTTTACTATATCATCGTAAAATTCTCATCTTGTCGAAATGGTTCACCGTTCAAACCTTGATAACAAAAAAATTGCTTTTTTTAGTTTTAGTATTTAATTAGTATAATGTACATTTGTAATACCTAAGTAAGCTAGTTTGATTCGAAGAAATATTATATTATTATATTAATAATATAATATCGATGTTTGGCCCAGTGGAGTAACAAGAAAAAAAATTGGGAGAGGTTTTTTTTTTTGTAATATTTAATTTTTATTTTTTATGTATCACAATTATTGTTAAATTAAACAATGAATTTTGACGAATTTGGGGGGGGGGTAGGTTTTGTCGTTTTTGTATTTATAGTATAAAAAAGTATGAATGAACTGTTTGACAATGAAAATTTTTTACCTACGAAAAAAATGTTTGTTTTGAAATGTATTTTTATTGTACTGTTATTTTATTTACATTTTTTAATTCGTATTCCAAACACCCAATGCAAAAAATTGCCATAAAAAATATAATAATAAAATTATAAAGTGTAATTTAAATAATTGAATGCTCCGACTTTAATTTCGAGTAACAGATATGACATTTCGTGTTTAAAAGCTTTTTATTATTTTTTAATATTGTACAGCAAAATAAAAAAAACGCAAATGAAAAATAAATATTATATATATAACATTTCTTAAAAGACTCTATTTCATGTACTGGCAAAGTAAATTACTGAAAGAAAAAAACAAAAAAGATGACAGTTTAAAAATGATAGAGCGTTATATAAAAAAATATATAGTATCAAAATTCAATTTTACTTTTTATACGGCCATTTACATTAACTTATGTAAAAAAAAACCGTTCAAATATGCTATAGCCAACTTAGTAGCCCATAAGAAAAACTAAAGTTAGGGCTTGTAAATCGAAAACTAAAAGTTATATTAAAACTTTTAAGACACCAATCAATTCTACACAAAAAAGGGCTTTAAGAAACCGTAAACAAAATTATCTATCTGCTTTGGCAAAAAAGTTATAGCAATTTAAAGAAATTTCGAATTTTTTTGGGTATACCACCTAAATACTCACTCCTTTCTTACAAATAATTCATCTAATTTAACCAAATCTGTATCTCTTACCGTTTAGGACAGGTTTGTCCAACCCGCGGCCCCCGAGCACTTTTCAGATTTAAAAAAAAGTTAAATATGAAAATCAGATTTTTTGTCAAAGTAGAAATATAATATTTCTAATAAATCTATAAAATATAAATTATAGATACAGAGATATAATTAGTTATATAAATTAATCAAGTGAACAACGAAAAAAAAAGGTCTTCAAATTTTTTTACGGCCCTTAACAAATTTTTTCACTATTTTTTTGCGCTCTGCGGCCCACAAAGTTCAAAAGGTTGGACACTTATGGTTTAGGATATTCCCATGCATTTCACGCTTATCTTATGTACAGCCAGTATAAATATAAAAAAAATAGCAATAGCTGTAAGAAAAACCACATGAAACCTTACAAGACAGATAGACAATGTCAAGGCACATATTTTATTTTCCGCACGCAACTTACCAGATGCTGTACGTTGTATATACCGTTCCCCGGAAACCAGCAGTGGTCTACGGGGAGACGCGCGATCAGAGGCTTACAGGGGAGGGGGCATAGAAGGGGGGGGGGTAACATTACAACGACGCCGCGTGTTCGGCAGCCTGCTTCAGTCCACGTCGTCGCGACGCTTATATCATATCTCTCGCTAACTCTACCATGTTTTTCAATAAATAAAAATATGAATTAAAGTGATCTATGAAAATTAATATTTTTGTTCTTAAAGTGTTTTGTTTTTTATGTTTATTAAAGTTTAATTGTTGTGATTGTTTGAATTTAAAACAAGTGCCTATAAATTTTATTAAGTGTGGTTTATTTATTCATTGAAAATATTTCTTTGTTAGTACTTTAGTTACAACAAATTAGTATGACTAAAAATTAATATATTGTAAATGCTGTATTTTTATTTATATTTTATTAATATACTTATATGGCACCCCTGCAAGAAAAGTGTCATATTTGAGATAAATATGTAGAATGATTCCAAATTACTACATATTTCTACTAAAAATTGTCATTAATGTACTTCGTGTACCTACCGTCAAAACTAGCATATTCTAAAAAAATGTCACGTTTTATTTTTTTTTTCACTAAGCGTATTAATAATTAGGTACTATTTTTCAAACATCACATGAATACTGAAATATTTAAACAAAATACTGTGTATCAGCCCTTTTCCTATACTACATTTATTACAATTTTGATTTACCTAAATTGTTATAATTTCATTTATTCTTATTTCCTAAAAAACTACATTTTTTTAGTTATGACATTTTTTTGCAGGGGTGCGATATGTACAAACAGTGAATTCCAAATTGATAAAGACATAAGAAATTTAAAATTGGGTGAATTCGAAATTTTGTAGTAGCTTTGTATAAATATTAGGAATAACTGATAAGTTTTAAACTAGTAATTATAAATTAGTACATCTGTCAATTAAATGTACAGTGCTTTTTCGTGCTAAATTCATCAAAGGTAGTTAATTATTGAACAATTTAAATAAAAACCGATAAAGTAGTCAGATGAACTGCCTGTCATCGGTTAACCATTTAATTTTCATACAATTTTATTAATGAAATAATTTTCTTAATACGCACCTATTTTTTTTCGTATTTATTTTAATTTTTCGACAGTTTTAATCTAAATCTAAATATTTCTGCTATGCAAACGTCAAAATGACATTTGTTATGTCAATGCTGTAAAAAAAAACAAATGACGATTTTTTTAAAACAAATTGAGATAAATCTTTATAAAGGAATATTTTACAACAAACGTTGTGGTGACCTATATTATAGAACAGCAGTTCTTAAACTAGGGGGGGGGCAAACTTTTACGGGGGTTCGCGAAACATTTTTGGCAAAAAATTAATTTACATAAAGTACTTTTATATTTCTATTTATCAGTGATTAATAAGTATATAACGACCTTTTTTGTTTTTCTATCAGGGATGGGGGTCCCTGAAAAATAATTGTTCAAAAAGGGGTCCCTAGACCACATAAGTGTAAGAACCGCTGTTATAGAACATTGAATAGATTCTACAAAATTTTCACATAACATATGTCGTCTTTGAGATACGTTAAAAAATTAATATTTTGAAGTGTCACCCCTCTCCCTTATACACGATTTTAATAATTTTGAAATGGGACCGTCCTCAAGACGGATCCAACCAGCCATTTGAAACGATCACAAAGCTTCTCGTATCTTCGATATGACAACGAAACAAATTATTATTATAATTTTATCTAGGATGTTTGATTAATTAAAAACAAAACACTATGGACTAAATTGAAAATTTATCAAGGCGGCATGGCATTTTAAAATTCACCAATCACAGGTCTTTATATTATTCCAAAGCCTACTTCACCCAATGTTAAACCTGTGGAATATTCTACATGTAGTACAAGCATAATGCATATACAGTATGATTTATAACTATGTAAAACAAAAATTAACAGTAAATCGAGGATGTTATTTTAAGCATTATAAGAGAGTTACAGCCTTCCAAAAATTATATTAAAGAATCAACTAGTTATTAAATATCTAAACAAATTGATATAATTAAAAAAAAATATGTTCTTTATATTATTAGATGGGTATATACATTTTAAATGAATAATAAATAACATTTTAGGATTACTTAGAAGTTCATATTGTTTATAGTTCGCTTTTATTTGAACCACCCAATATGTGAAACCTATGTTAAGTGGAATTTACACGATTTAAACGATTAACTACGTAATATATTATTCATTATTTCAATTACAAATGATATATTATTTATTAGCATATGTATATGCATTATAACATATAATTGGTATATTTCTAGTGCTAGTAGTGCTTGTGCCAAGTTTTTTGTGGTTCAGGTAAATTATGAATTATTTGTATATATGCTAGTTGGATTTTTTTAAATGATTTCATAAATATATTATCACTAGATATACTGACGGAAGTAAATTAAAAATAAATACTCTTATAGACTGGCATATATCATTTTAATTTTTTATTTGAATATATTATATAATAAAGTACTGGCACCAATTTTGAACATTTTTTTAATTAAATATATTGAATTAAAAGTACCAAAAATGATGATTTTAGCAATGTTGGGGAATTTATTACTAAGTAGGTAATTTTTTTCTGAAGTTTTCTTTCATGATTACAAATAGTACTATCTTTTCTGTTTAAAATGATTTTTTACATTTCACTATGCGATTTTTCTTCACCGAAATATACTACTTTGAAGATACATATATGTAATATGTAGTAAAGTTCATTGTGTCTATAATATTATACACTCTATTAACAAAAATATCATATCTTCAAACTAGTAACTAAAAAAATTGTACAGTAAAAAGTTAAAACTCATTTTAAAGGGGAAAGATGATACTATTTGTTACCGTGAACGAAAACTTATAAAAAAAAATTCCTACTTGGTAATAAATTCTTTAACATTGCCAATATAGTCATTTTTGGGACTTTTAGGTTAGAATATCTCCAAACCCCGACGTGATGAAACTAATTGGGCAACAAATTTGATTTCAGCATGCCAAAAGCTTCCTAAATTACCTATTCAAATCCCTATTACATTTCAAAAGTATTTTTTTATTGACCAGTATAATAAATTTTTATTTTTATAGATTTATTACTTTCGAAACTAATTTTTTTAACTAACTTCCATCTTATACCTACTGATAAATTATTTGTTGATATAATATATAAAAATACAGCATACCTATTTACAAATTAATATATATTTTTATAAAAACACGTATTTTTAAAAATAGATAAATGAAAAATATAAACATAAAGTTATATTTTTAGTTCCGACCTACATAGTTATATTGACATACCTAACAGTCAGTCAGAATCTGATTATAACAAATACCGAGACGTTTTAACAGACAATAGACATGTTTGTGATTTTGTGGTATAAATATCATGGTATTTATTTTAACTAACATTGAAATTTGTTTGTATTTTCACCTTTTCCTATTTAAACTATTTTTAATCTATAATAAATGTGCTTCATCTAATTATATAACATTTTGGTCATTGTTGCCAAAGTTTTGATTAAACAATCGTAAAATAAACTCAACAATTAAATAAATTTGGCGCCAAAATGATCGACTGGGTGTCGATAGTAAGGCACTCTAGACGCCGTTTCTCGAACTATATGTATGCCGTACCGAATAAAGTAAGAAAACGCAGACGTCGTAGGGACGAAGATGAATGTGGAATGGATTATGGCCACCCTCATCATACATCGCCCTCGTCTTCTGCTTCGTGTTCGTGTTGTTGGGCCGATAAAATAGCGCAACATAATAGCAGAGTTAAGGTTCGTATCATGGGTTAATTTTACGATATGAATAAATGTTTTAATTGTTTCCATGCAGTGGCGTAACAATAGGGTGGCAGAGCGGGCAAAATGCCACGGGCCCCTGGCCTAAGGGGGCCCCCGACCCGAGAGGCCGTGAGCAAAGAAGGAACCTAACATTTATTACGAAATTTTGTAAAATTTATTAATTATGAAAATAAATTTAACTTAGGTACACTGTCAGAAAATGTTTTCGGGATTTTAGTAAAAAATTATCTTGAAATAAGCATATACTTGATTTAAGCCGAAAAAATACTACATTCAAGAATAATATAATTTTTTTTATTATGAAAAGTTTGTATACCTTAAATTATTTAAAAAAAATGTTGTAATTGACACATTTGCTGAACAGAAAGCTCGAAAAAAAGATTTTTAATAAAAAACATTTTGTAAATTTTTTTATATAATACCTCTTACGTTCCTCAAATTAAAATTTACCACATGGATAAATTTTACTTTATTTCACCCAAAAATGCACACAATAGTTTTAATAGTTAGTAAGTTTACATATTATCTATTTTGCTTAGTGATATATAAAATGAAACTAGAACTGCAAGCTTTTTTACATTAGCGGGACAGGGCCCCATCCGATGGATTTGCCACGGGCCTCAGATGGTATAGTTACGCCGCTGTTTCCATGGTTACCAATATGTTATAACTGTCAAACTGACAGGGTAATTTGTCAACCAATCAGAGCTGGCTTGGACGTCAATCCGTCTGTTTTGTTGGACAGGTTTTTAACATTGAGTTATCACCTATTTGGCGAGGAATCTTTATTGCCGATGGCAGTTTTTCTATTGTTGAATTTATAGATTGATTCAAAAGTCACAACACCATTTTAAAATGGAATGACTTTTTCATTTCGTAATAATTCACTTTTATTCTTTCACTAGCTTAGCCCGCGCGGCTTCGCTCGCGTGGACTACGGAATTATTGTTTAGAATTTAAAAAATATATAGTTGATTATTTAAAAGTTAATTATTATTGAAAACAAATTAAACAATTGACAATCAAAAGAATACTGGTCTGTCCCCTCTGCCCAAAGCGGCACTACGGGCGCTACATAGTCGTAGTTCGCGCGAATTGTTACGAATAATGTTATTGCAATACTTATTTCACGTTATTTCCTAAACCAAAAGACCAAATTTGATTCTGTAAAAGGCAAATTATATCTACATTAAGTACTTATGACGATGAAATCACTTATTTCGATAAGGATTAAAGTTTTGCAAGTCCATGTATACAGAACCCAAATATTTTATGTTTTATTTGTAACATAAAAGCAGTCATTGTGGCTTAAATATAAAAGATAGACATATGGTGTCGCGGACTTTATTGTAGGACTTTTGATTCTACACAATTCTTTAATACATTATTTTGTTCTATATTCAACGGTTTAGGCAGCGTATTGCAAAACAGCGCGCCGTCGGTAAATTTTTTTCCGACTTGATTTATGATTATTTGTGACCTAACGTAACAAAATATAGCCTATAACCTGGCCTATAATGTACCTATGAATTAAAAAAATCACGTAAATCGGATAAGTGGTTCTCGAGTGATAAGCACACAAACGGACAGACAGAGAGACGTTGAGCTTTATATACCTGTATATTAAGGATGAACAGAAAACACACTTCTTGGAAATAAATTTTATTTAGTTTTGAAAATAACATCCTTTAAATAACCACCATTTTGCTCTTCACACTGACGCGCTCTTTCTAAGGCGTGAATCGTAGTGTTTCTTGGCTTATTCCTTCAATTTCTTCACGGATGTTGACCTTTAATTGCTGAATGGTTCGATGATTGTTACAGTATACTTTATCTTTCAAATACCCCCATTCAAAGAAGTTAATTTTAAACCGCCGGAATAAACGAAATATAGTTTGTTTATGTGGTGATTTTTTGACCCCAAAATTACGAGTGTAGGTTCTTTGCATTAGCACAATTGCTCAGTCGTGAATTTCTCCATAGTTAATTTCCAAGGATAACGCTTTAATAATTTGAAATAAAGTTAAAAAAAAATTAATTGTAGAAAGTAATTTGAATTTTAAATGGTTTTGTGACTTTTGGGCCATCTTGTATAAAGCAAAATGGGAAAAAGGCAAAGTAATGAACTTGGATTAGTTGGTAACAGTAGTACACTCAAAAAGGGGTTTAGGGGTTACCTCCCCTCCAAATTTCTCGATATGCATTGTTTAATTTAACAATTATGAAATAATAACATAAAAACATAAAATAACATATTATAACATAAGAAATAAAAATTATATATTACAAAAAAATGAACCCCCCTTTCTCCGAATAATTTTCTGGGTGTGCCACTGATATTTTTTGCTGTTGCAGACTTACAAGTATATTTTAATCAACTATAAATATATTACTTTTTCTCGTCTACGATGTTTTCTACCAGTAGCGTACCATTTTTTTAAGGAGGGGGAAGGGGGACATTTACAAGCTATAGTACCATTGCTTTCTACTCTAGCTACTGAATATTTATTAGATTTTTTTGTACAAATAACCTTTTCGGTAGATTCATAAACAAACTAATAAATCAGAGCATATATTATTTGAACTATCTTCTTAAAAGTATTGTCGAAAATAATATTTTTTATTTAAAAAATTATATTGATATATATAAACTTCTAAAACGGCTTGTATAGTGATAATACAAATATATTTGACTAAAGTTGTTATAAATGCTATAAAATCAATAAAATGTAATAAATTTCAAGTTTAATACAAAATTTTCCACCCCTAGGAAATGCTGAAATACGTGTTTAATTATTTGTTTTGTAGAGTACTTATGCATAATTTCAATTAAGGCTGACAAAAAAATATTTTTACCCATACAAACTTTGACATCCCCTTTTACCCCCGTAGGAATTGAATTTCGAAAAATCCTTTCTTAGTGGATGCTTACATCATAAATGGAAGAAATCTATGAAATTTTACCTTTTTATGGTACCTTATAGTATGTATATAATAGTAGATAACAGAAATCTGTTTTACCTACCTAACCTTCTTCTTTTTCTTCTTCTCTATGGGTAACAGTTACTACCTAACCTAAATTCCACACATCTTATTATATGTCGCAAACGAAGATATAGTATATTGTGTAGCAAGGGTTGAAACAAGACGATTTCTGACGAGGGCGAGAGTTGACTGCCCGAGCGAAGCGAGGGCTGTCATCGCCCTGGTCTGAAATCGTCTTTGTTTCATCCCGTGCCACACACGCTATTTTTCATATCACATGCATTGAAACAACGAGTTTTGATTTCTGTAGCCAGTCGAAGTAAGACTATTTTAGACAAATAGCGCAGTAATATCTTATACTATTGCACACCCAAGCAGGCCCTGCTTGGAAGTGTGTTCTATTATCGTGCTAAAATTTTTTTTCGTATATAAATTGATAAAATGAGCATTATATCTTAAATTTCTTCTGTATCTCACTTACATTTTTACATTTTCTGATAGAAAACATTACAGTCTTCATTTTTACTTAGTTTAATATCGATCGGTTTTAATTTTCTGTTATAAAAATATAAATAAAGTTCAATTTATCGATTTAACCCGCTTTTTTAAAGAAACGCCGAACTACAGGCTACAATTCGAAATGAATTTGCACCAATCCTTTTGAATTCACTTCATCTATTATCAGAATAGAACCCTATTAAAACTCAACAAAATTGGATAACTAGAAGTAACGAAATTTTCAGTTTATTTTACAAAAATTCATATTTTGACAAGAATTATTTTTACAAATATAGGTAGTAGTCCGTGGAAGTTCAAGAAACATCCGTTAGGCGCTAGTGGCGCTATTTCCTTATATGTCATTGCAAATTACATGTATTATAATAATTACATTGTGTTAATTAATATATAAATACATGTACATACATCGATACGTGCTGTATTTTAATTATTTTATTTAAAGCCAATCAATCTTTTTAATCACGATAAAATTTGGTAAGTTTGCATTTTTAAAACAAATATATAATATAATTAATTATAACCTATAAACGTGTTACTTTTTTGTATATTTCATTTTAAATGCTAGACATCAGGTGAACACAGCTGTTATCACTGCAATATGTGGATGTATTTATCTGTTTAATTATTATTATTAATTAATTTATTTACTATATACATTTTACAAAAAAAAATATATTTTATATAAAAATTGTAAATTAAAATGATTGTTGTTTTATTGCAATACATCCTAAATTTAAATAAAAAAAGGTAATAATCGATTGATATCAAGATTCATTGTTGATTTTCTAAAAAATCTTAATGAGTGATAAACTTCATATTATATATTTTTATAATATTAATTACCTCCAATATTTTTTTAAAACATCCTTTTAAGTTTCACTAAATATATTGTACCGTATTTATTTGATATATGTTGATACATTTTTTTTAAGTTTAAGGGGTGTGCATTTTATGGTCTAGCCATAGTATTTTAATAATAGAATAATTCAGAAATAAGATCCGCTTTTGTTTATTACAAATGCGATTCTGACAGACTTGAAATAAATAATAAATAAATGAATGTGCCGGGCAGAAACAACGTTATTTCTTTGTTTCTGCTCGGTACAATCGCATTGGTCTGAAATTGTCTTGTTTCGACTGTCAAAACAGGGTTCAAAACTAGTTGTTTCTATGCATGTGATATGAAAAATATATTCTAGTCACCTATGACGTCGTATCTTTTCTCTAGGTTAAATAGATCGAGTAGTTGAATTAATTAATTTGTCTTTTCTCAATGGAATGTCTCTATTTACCCAAGCCGAAGGATAATACAATAAATAATACATTAGTATTGAATGAAAAAAATATCTAAATAGATGACGAACGCAATGAAAATGTATTTCGCAGTTTATTTTGTTCACGAGTGTATGTCGTGTCGTATAAATAGAATTTAATAAATTGTATTTTATGATTCAGTATTCAATATATTATATCGATGATGTTGTGAGGCAAGTCCAGACAAAATATTGGCAGTATAATAACACTGTATGCCCCCAATTATGAAATACGTGAATATGCAATCGGAAATATTTAAGGTTATTCGATCATTAGAGCAATGTATAGATAAATGTCTAAAATTTTAATATGTTGTTTATGGATAGCTCATATATTTTACTAATTTTTTTATAAAATATATATAGGACGTATGATTTTTGACTAATTGGATATTAAAAATAGAGTTTTTGATACACGATAAATGAGAGAACTTGCTGAAAGTGCTCTATTTATTGAAATTCTACACAATTGGCTATATAGAGACGTTTTAAAAGCTAATATTAACACTTTTTGCTCTAAATTATGAAATACGTGAATATGCAATCGAAATATTTAAGGTTATTCGATCATTACAGCAATGTTTAGATAAAAGCCTAAAATTTTAATATGTTATTTATGGATAGCTCATATATTTTACTAATTTTTATATAAAATATATATAGGACGTATAATTTTTGAGTAATTGGATACTAAAAATAGAGTTTTTGATACACGATAAATGAGAGAACATGCTGAAAGTGCTCTATTTATTGAAATTCTACACAATTGGCTATATGAGACGTTTTAAAAACTAATTATTCGAAACTTCAACTCTTTTAAATACTATAAAAATTATAAAACAAATATATTCACGTGCAATTTATTCAAAATAATGAAAAACTAGCTCTGCCATTTCATTGTACAAATTAGTACATGTTACTATTATATACCGTTCTGTCTATCCGTCTGTCTGTTACCTATTTACGGTTAAGGTTTTACCCATTTTTTCATTCATTAAGATGTCATTTAATTTTTGAATCATCACAGACCCCTTAATTCATGTCACAAAAGCGTGGTATAGTAAAAGCTAGTAGTTTTATTTAAAAAAAAAAACTTTGGCACGCACAACGCGACAGAAACTTTGTTGTTTTATAGCGTATGACACATTTTATACTTAGTCATACAGCACTGGTTAAAAAAATGTAAATTAACCGTTTTTTTCTGTATATAAATTTTCATGTTGAAATTAGTTTTACAAAAAAATTTAAAAAAATCATTTTATGACATTTTGAATAGAGTAAAAAAAATTTTATAAAAATATATTTAGGGTCTTTTTTACGCGGATTCGAAGTTAGTATTCATAATTTAAAAAAAATGATTTTAACTAATTTAACCCACAAAATTCGAAATCACATGCTCTACTTGGATAAAATATATTAGCATACCACATACCACGTACCTCTTTTCATATAAAAATAATTCAGAACAATTAAATTAAAACACGTTTAAACACTTATGAAACTAATAACGTTAACAGATTTTATTTGTTGTACTTCTACCAACTGATTTTTAAGGAATTATTGTGAATTAATAACCATAGACAGCAGCACTAATTATAAAATGAGGTGTACAGTACGCAAATGTGTACAGCGGGCGTTGATGGGTTAAACAAAATGTTTAGCATACATTTTTAAGTGTTGCACTTAAGGGTAATATGCCGACCTTCTCAAGGCCTTCGCATAACTAAGTGGCCTTCGTATACTCTTTAGAATATATTAATTGAACTTAATTTAAAATAGATTCTGTACAATGATAACACAAGGACATATATTAAGTATTTAAATAAAACAATTTCATTTCAGAATTGCACAGTAATTTTATGTTTGCGTTTTACAATTTTTTAAATACTAATTTGTACTTTATTACTGATAAAATGTCACATACTACTGTATCAACTATATATTTTTTATTTTATTGTAGATTAAGGATGTTGACTGATAGATTTCGATGAAACTTTACAAATAAAATAAGACATTTATGTATATTTAAAAAGTCATTACAAAATTTCAATAGTTTAAGAGATATTAAATAAATTAATTAACATGCATTCTTATGAGAACTGCATAATTTCATAAGACATGACAGGACTTTTCAGTGATATAACAGAGAGAATTTGATGAAAAGAGCATACATTCTTTATTCATTCACAAAGATATCTGTACATTTTCAGAATTATTAGGAACCACGTTTTTTAATTAAATAAAAAATGATAAGTGCGTGTGAAAAAAATAGAGAGAGACGCATCTATGTGATTTCTCATGCTCTAGAGCAGTGGTTCCCAAAGTGGTCCCTACGGACCCCAAGGGGTCGCTGGCATCGTTCGGGGGGTCCGTGGAAAATTAAAATCGATTTGGGGGTCCCTGAACAACGTCAGGGGGTCCGCGCACATTTTTATTAATATGGAAGTTAAAATAAATAACAATAAATAAATTACACTGGCCGACAGCCATTTTGCTGCAGGGCATACAACAACTTTTTAAGGGTAATTTGGACACGTTGAATCCAAAAATGACCACCATTTTGCTCAATCAGCTCTTGTTTTTGCAATATTGCAAAAAAATGTTTTTTTCGATATGCAAACATTCAAATTCGTATATATATTTTTTGAATCAATGACTTCAACCAAAGATCATTCAGAATGAAGCTATGGGTCCTAATTTAACTAAAAAGTTTTAAATTATATACATTCATAAAGTTATTTCCTTTGAAAATCATGTTTTAAACGAAAAAAAATCTATTTTTTTAGCAAAAATTCGGCAATTTTCAAAATTCAAAGCGCATTAACACAAACAATTTTTGTCCAATTTTAATGTTATTCACTAAATTTGTAGCTTTATCTATCTTCTTCATTGTGTTAAAAAATTTCAACGTAATCGAATAAAAATTGGCGAAGTGGTACTAAAATCAACTGCGCGTGTCAAAATTTAGTAGTTTTTCACCCAGGGTCCGTGGGAAAGTTTTGACTATGAAAGGGGGTCCGTGGGCAAGTTTTGACTATGAAAAGGGGTCCGTGGGCCAAAAGAGTTTGGGAACCACTGCTCTAGAGAGAGACATACATATCTTACATTCACTCAAGGCTTTTACCCAGCACTCTATAGTGTCAATATCCTGAAGTAAAAATTTCTATATTTTTATAAGACAACATATATAAAGTTTAAAGTATTAATAAGATTTATATAAGTTTTTACCTTATGTAAGATCTTTCTCCCCCCTCCCCTCACAGAAAAAAGTAACCCCACCCTCTGTCTACTTACTTAAGATACATTATAGGGTAAAACCAGGATAGATGCCCCACTTTTTGAAAAGTCCTCCTCATTTTAAAATTATTAATTTACCATGAATAATTCCTATGAATATAGCTACTTTAGTCTTTTATATTACATTATAACTTGTTTTTGTTGACCTAACAATAACTGATTTTGCAGAAATTGAGTTTTTGCAGAACCATTTTTTTGAGGATAGATGCCTACCTACAGGATAGATGCCCCATCATGAAATTGCTAAGAAGGATAGATGCCTCTAGTGTAGGATAGGTTGAGTTAGGTTAGTTTCAATCCTGCACTTGACATAAAAAAAAACCTTTTGTAACATCAAAAATTTTACACTGATGTAAAATAACATTTGCTTTCTATTTACTTATTTTTATTGATTTTAAAATGATTGTTGTAAAAAAAAGTAAGATCGCTAACAATATAGCCCAGGAAATAAAGGTTTTTACTAAAAAAAAATTCCGACCAAGCTGGATTTTGGTGGAGACTTTTATTTTGATGTCCTAAACATACCCTAAAAAGTCCCCTTAATTTGGATGGCGGGTTTTTATTTTTTAGGGGGTAAAGGGGGGCTAATTCTAGTTTTTTGCAAATATCTCAAAAATTATTGATTTTTCGAGAAAAATTGTTATGAAGAAAATTGTAGCTTATAAAATTTTACACAAAAAAGGTATTTATACTTTTTTCGTATAATCAATACTTTTTAAGTAAACTGTTAACCCAGTCAGGGGTGCAGTGAAGAGTGCCAAAATCCGAACTTTTAGGGGCAAGCATTTTTATGATTGATTCTTATAGATTTTGGGGCGTAGAATTCGAAAAAAATAACCCAAACTAGCGAAAAGTAGTGCAACACCCTTAAAAAAGGAGTTGAAGGGTGAAAACCCCGTTTTCAAGATTTTTTTCAATTTTTCTCAAATCCTAAATCGATGACGGGGTGTTTTTATGGTTGATATTTATTGGGGACACTTAGACGAATCGATCGGGACCACAAATATTGAATTTGACAGAAAAATACTCTTTCTAGAGGGTTTAAAAAAATGTAAAAATGTTTATTTCTAGGAAAAAATTTAAAAATTAATAATTTTTGTTCAAATCAAAATTGATCTCAAATTGTTCCTGAAGTTCTAGAGAATACTGATCAACCATAATTTTTTAAAATATTAATATTTTAATCAATGAAAATTGATAAAAAATAATTACGTTACCTACCCTTAACATTAGCGATTTTCATTGGTTAAAATATTAATATTTTTTTAAATTATGGTAGATCAGTATTCTTTTGAACTTCAGGAACAATTTGAGATCAATTTTGATTTGAACAAAAATTATTAATTTTTAAATTTTTTCCTAGAAATAAACATTTTTACATTTTTTTAAACCCTCTAGAAAGAGTATTTTTCTGTCAAATTCAATATTTGTGGTCCCGATCGATTCGTCTAAGTGTCCCCAATAAATATCAACCATAAAAACACCCCGTCATCGATTTAGATTTTGAGAAAAATTGAAAAAAATCTTGAAAACGGGGTTTTCACCCTTCAACTCCTTTTTTAAGGGTGTTGCACTACTTTTCGCTAGTTTGGGTTATTTTTTCGAATTCTACGCCCCAAAATCTATAAGAATCAATCATAAAATTGCTTGCCCCTAAAAGTTCGGATTTTGGCACTGTTCAGTGCATCCTTGACTGGGTTAACAGTTTACTTAAAAAGTTTTGATCATACGAAAAAAGTATAAATACCTTTTTTGTGTAAAATTTTATAAGCTACAATTTTCTTTATAACAATTTTTCTCGAAAAATTAATACTTTTTGAGATATTTGCAAAAAACTAGAATTAGCCCCCCTTTACCCCCTAAAAAATAAAAACCCGCCATCCAAATTAAGGGGACTTTTTAGGGTATGTTTAGGACATCAAAATAAAAGTCTCCACCAAAATCCAGCTTGGTCGGAATTTTTTCTTAGTTTGACCATTTTTTTGAGTCTATTGCCTGGGCTAATAACATTAAATTTGACAACAATAACATTAAACATACCTATACCGCCCAAAAGTTTTATAGCGTAAATATCATATGAAAGTACACGGGTATCTATCCATAAAGCAACGTATAAACATTTATCCATTAAATTATCACAACGGTTAAGACATACTATAATACAACATAATATTTTCGATAAGTAGGGTTAACAGCTAGATTCGCGGGTTTCAAATGTCAAAAATTTTAGGTTAGGTAAACATATGAATAACAGCGAATGTTTTGGCTTTACCGATAAGTACCTAATAAAATACTTTTTTAATACACGCTAGGCACTAACAGGATACCTATATGTAGATGCCCCGTAGAACATTAAAATCTGTCAATATGAAACAACTAAAAGAAAAATATAACATTTCAAAATAAGTCATATGTATGTATGGGGATAGATGCCCCAGGGCATCTATACCGCGAAAAATCGGGGCGACTATCCTTTTTGATATGGATATATGTTTTTTATTTTTTAACGAAAATAAATACAAAAGAGCGATTATTAACATCTAGGTGTGTACTTAATGAACCAGTGTATTGATATAATAAAAATAGAACGGAATTTATTACTACTTATAAAGATATGTAACAGTAAATACTTACCTCTCAAACTTTGAAGCACTTGTCGCATTCGTTGCGGAAATAATTAACCGTACAAGTGAGACGTTTTTGTTTCGCACAACGGTTTGCGAAGGAATAAGGTATGTGACACTGACGCTTCTTATTTAAACTATTAATTCGATGTTTCGACTTTAGGGGGCTTGGTTCTCGAAAACGAGGCACCTATCCCACTGCGGCATCTATCCTGGTTTTACCCTAATAGGTTTCCCTTACTATTTAATTTGTCTAAAAGCCTTTAAAAAAATAACTTAGGCTTTTAACTCAAACATTTGTTGTAAAAAGTGATTTTTTTTCAATTGAAACTAGTGAATAATACAAAAAATCGTTGACCGTGCAATTTGTTTCAGAAGACAAGGTATGAAACAGAAACAGAGCCTGGGCAAGATCTTCGGAAGATAGCGGCTTCAGATTCCGGAGCAAGGAATGGCCATGCAGACCACCTACAGGTTAGTTCTATTTTATTTTATATATTATTTCTCTTTTATTGATTTGTTGTACGTAAATTTCTTGTTTTATTTTCATTTTTCTTGATGCAGTTATATTTATTTTTATTCGGTTGGTATCTCAAATAAAAAATAGTTTTAGTTTAAACAAAAATTTCCATTTTATAATATTTCTATCTGACCTAGCAAACATTGTTTTACTCAAAAATAATTTATTTAAAAATCAGACTATAAATACACATTTTCGTAAATATTACGCCATTTGCGTCCATTTTTTTGTGAAAATATTTCTTTCTACGTAGGTATATACATATGAGCAAAATCAGTTCATAAATTCAATATTTATCGAAATATCTTCACCCCAGCTAAAAAAAAAAAAAAAGACGGAGCATCAAACGAACATATGGTGTGAATATGGTTTCTTTACGTAAAGTTAAACCACTTGATGACTTCACATACATATACACCAACGGTTTTGAAATTTTAACCCTTTGTAACTCAACTTATCGAAAATAAATAAAATAGTAAAATTTGGCAAGTTTTAATAAATTTAAAAAAAACGTATTTCAGGGAAAATACCTTCTTGACATGGGTATCAAACTAAATGGTTTGATGAGTAGAATATACTAAGCTATGTGACTTAATTCTAATTCCAATATGGCGGGTTACCTTTTTCTTCACAGCTCTCTTGACAGAGGTATCAAATTAAATGGTTCAATATTTTTTACATATAATTTATTAATTATTAAAATATATGTTAACCCTTTATGAAAGTTAAATAAAACAGTGAAAGGTAAATTTTAATAAATTAAAAAACACGTATTTCAGGGGAAAAATTTACCTTTTTCTTCACAACCATCTTGACATTTGTATCATACTAAATGGTTTGATGAGTAGAATATGATAAGAGCTATGTGACTTAATTCTAAATCCAATATCGCGGGTTACCTTTTTCTTCACAGCCCTCTTGACAGAGGTATCAAATTAAATGGTTCAATATTTTTTACATATAATTTATTAATTATTAAAATATATGTTAACCCTTTATAAAATTAAATAAAACAATGAAAGGTAAATTTTAATAAATTAAAAAAAACACGTATTTCAGGGAGAAAAGTTACCTTTTTCTTCACAACCCTCTTGACATTTGCGACATAGGTATCAAACTAAATGGTTTGATGAGTAGAATATGATAAACTATGTGAATTAATTCTTAACCTAATATAACAGACCTGAAAAAAGTATTTTTTACATATAATTTAGAAAAAAAGTAAATAAAATAATCTTAAAACAGCTCCAAATATGAAAACATTGAGTTAGCAGAAACTTATTCATATTTTCATACAAAAACAAATACAATATAAAATGCGTATATTTCTACAAAATACATATATCTTTCAATTTAATATTTAATCACTCAACGAAGCATTCTATTTAAAATAAATATTTATTTTTTGATGATAATTGTATATATTCAAACTTCATTTTAAGATTTTCACGAAAATGTGGGTTCATATTATTCTTATATTTAATTAAATATTTATAATTTGAATGTCATAAAAACAAATCAATTCTAAAATTAACACCGTTAAAATTTTGACAGGAAACAGTCAATAATGGAATATATATATTTTGAATAACAATGTAATTACATTGGCGCCATCTGTTATCGAAATGCGGAACTATTGTCATTGGTTTGTTTCTAGGGTTTGAGTAATTATTTATGCAACAATGTTTCTATATGCATACATTGATTTACTTATACGTATGTGTATAAATGTATATATGTATATGTATGCACTTATTGTCTACTATAACTGCTACAACAAATGAATTAAAATCAGTTAGAAATAATGACACAACGTGGTGACATAGTGACCATGATATTTTAAATACACGTTTATTGAATTTATAATATTATCAACGCTTTTAACCCTGGATGGGTAGACGTTCGTAATAATTACGACTACATTTACACAACGCCCTCTACAGGGAAATCAAGACGGGGTGAGGAGCCGAGCGGGCAGATATGCCTCGTTTAATAGTTCGTCTTCAACCTCTGCTAAGGACAGGTGTCAGTGTTTACTATTTTTCTAGAGAGAGCCATAGATCGACAAGTCACATCGTATCTTTCACGAAGGTCTACTCTTTTACGTAAATAATCGAAATATGTACGTAAAAGGATATGCTGTGAATGTGAAAAAGATCTCATTCGTCTCAATGCTTGATCCAATGATACTTTCTTTCGTTTGTCGATTCGCTGTAAACTTATATTACTAAGCTTATACATATTTTAATCTTTCGTATTTCGGTATTTTTGTAAATACATGAATCAAAAGATTTTAAAAGCAAAACATTTTTTTTTGCCATTTTATTAGAAAACCAAAAATTATATAGTAGTAGTCAATTTTACGAACGTCTACTCTTTTCGGCTTAAATTTTACGTCTACCCATCCAGGGTTAACTTTCTTGTTTATAAATAAATAATACTAAATATTCAATTAAAGTAACTAAAAAATGTTATTAATTGCATTAAAATGTTTGTTTTTTCGGAAATTCGTTCTCATTAAGGCCCGGATATGGGGTAAATTATAGATTTTAACTGACTGATTTCAAATTGATTCAGAAGTTTTGACAGTACGTGTGGTCTGATTGATTTTACTATTTTTTTTCTACGATATATTGAAATTTGATGCATGGAAAATGACCAAAAAATTTTGAATTTTAGATTTAGTTAAAAGTATGTTTATTGTATAGAAAATGATGTTAAAAGTTGAAATTTTCAAACCGCAGGTCTGTATCTCAAATCGTTCTCCAGATATGGCCTCTTAAAGTTTGATTTTTTCAAAAAATTTTGAAAAAAATGGACATAACTTTTGAACGTGTGGTCGGATTTGATTTTTGTTGACAGATTTGGAATCAGCGTGTCAAAATTTATATAATGACATGTATAACACTTCAAAATCCGACAAAAAATTTTTTGTCGAAAATCGACATTTTTTTAAGGTATAGGAACCCCTTTGAATTTTTTCAATTTTACGCGAAATTTTTTTTGTCGAGTTTTTAAGTATTATACATGTCATTATATAGATTTTGACACGCTGATTTCAAATCTATCAACAAAAATCAAATCCGACCGCACGTTCAAAAGTTACGGTCATTTTTCTCCAAAATTTTGAAAAAATCTAAACTTTGAGAGGCCATATCTCGAGAACGTGATGAGATACAGACCTGCGGTTTGAAAATTTCAACTTTTCACATCATCCTTATCCTTAATATATTAAAGCTCAACGTCTGTCTGTCTGTCTGTCTGTCTGTCTGTCTGTCTGTCCGTTAGTGCGCTTATCACTCGAAAACCACTTATCCGATTTACGTGATTTTTTTTTAATTCATAGGTACATTCTCTGGCCAGGTTATAGGCTATATTTTATTACGTTAGGTAACATAACAACTAAGCAGTGACGATATTAGTAAATCAAGTCGGAAAAAAATTTACCGACGGCACGCTGTTTTGCGATACGCTGCCTAAACCGTTGAATATAGAACAAAATAATGTATTAAAGAATTGTGTAGAATCAAAAGTGCTACAATAAAGTCCGCGACACCATATGTCTAACTTTTATATTTAAGCCACAATGACTGCTTTTAAGTAACAAAGAAAACATAAAATATTTGGGTTATGTTTACATGGACTTATGACCTGCAAAACTTTAATCCTTATTAAAATAAATTATTTCATCGTCATAAGTACTTAATGTAGATATAATTTGCCCTTTACAGCATCCAATTTGGTGGTATAGTTTAGGAAATAACATTAAATAAGTTTTATACGGTAAAATATTATTAATAACGCGCGAACTAAATACGCCGGTATTCGATCTCCCTCGGCTCGGCCGTTGTCATTTGACCGTCAGTTTTGTTTCAATAATTAAATTTAAATTTAAGTGTTGTTTTTATTATTACAATAATAACTAATCGTGTTTGTACTTAATTTGTACTTAATGCGAGCGAAGCCGCGTGGGTACATCTAGTTTTCTATAAAATAAACAAACTTTTAACCAAATCTAAAATTCGAAATTTTTTTGTTAAATTTCATGCATCAAATCTCATTTTGTCATTTAAAAATCAATTGAAATATAAGAAAATACGAAGGAAAATCATAATTTACTAATAAAACTAAAAAAGGGGGTAATTGCCCCTATCTTCCTTTTTACCAGGGTCGATATTGAAGCTATTTTCGATCCTCGATAGCATCAGTACCACACCCAATTTTTTAGGTGATAGACCCCCCCGAAATTTGTAAATAGTTATTATTTAATTCAACAACTATGATAGATACATAAAAAAAATATAAATTAATATAATATAATTATAACTAAAAATTTAACCCCCAAGATTTTTTTTCTGGGACCCCTCCCCCTTGAATTTGTTAAAAAATTACATATAATATTTATTAATTACATATATATGTAACTACAACTTACAAAATTTACCCCTCACGATTTTTTTCCTGGCTGCACCACTGACTAGCATATGTACATAAATTATTTATATACACGTTGATAATATAATTATGAAACCACGATCGAAATCAATTTAAAAATGTACATCATTTAGTCCCAGACATATCAGTCAATTTGCGACATTTCTAATAAATTATGTGGCGCAGATGTGAAAACATTGTAATACATGTAAAATTCCCTATTTTAGTTGATCGAGAGCCTTGAGTTTCTGGGCTTGCGTCCAAACGTTATGTTTTAACCGTTGCCAATTCTTCATACATAACCATAACATCTAACACCTACGATTTTAATCACTATCTGATTATATGTCAACGAGTAATATCTCTGTCATGTTAGTTTGTGTAGAGGAATATTTCATATATTTCCTTTGAGTATGTTTTATGTTTCTGTGAAAAAATTTATCGTATGGAAAAGAGGTACACTCCGGACAGAAATTTTTATTATAATAAAAAATAATAATTAATAAATAAAGTTCTGAAAGAAATAGAAGTATGTATTCACGGAGAGAATATTCTTTTAAAAATTAACAGAAAATGATGTGAACCTGAGGACAGAATCAACTTGTGAAAAAAATTAACAGAAAAGTCGGTAAAATTTAAAATAAAGTAAATGAAAAATTACAATGACATACTGCTAAATTTTAACATAGTAGTACCTATTGAAATTTATTTACTCTGAAAAAGTAATATACGCTATTCTTTAATTTAATTTACATTCTCTATAATTTTACTATGTTTCTATATTACTTTTCATATCTGGTCTATCGCCGTCATAGAAACTGCTATACAGTATATTGAATTGTAGTAGACGTTCTTTTAAATTTTACCATGTCGGGTGTTAAAAATTTCTAGGATCAAATTTTTTTTCATCAATCTATACATTTTTTCTCATTCCTACGCATCGTAAATAAATAAAAATATTAATGAAATTTTTTCATCTGACTATTAATAACTTGTTAAAATAATTATTTAAGTTTTATAATTATTTTAACATACGGTATAGTAATTTTTGATACTGTTGGTATAAAATATTACTACGTTACCGATACATTTTTCACAGAATAAAATTTCGTCCTCCCTTTAACATGTTTTTTTATGTAAAAAATTAACATTACTTTTTTTCAGTGTTGTAATACCGTCGAAAAATCGTTCCCGAGATAAGAGTAGATTCTCATCTGATTGTACTACCTTCAAAACATAAAGAAAAGTTGATTTTCGCATTGTGGCTGTGCGTGTGTCTGTCTGTATGTAGAATTTTATTTCGTTCGCGATAACTTCTGTAAATATGCACCGATTTGAATTATTTCTCTAACCTCTTACCCCCCTCCCCTCCCCCCACAGGGTACACTACTGCATACGTGTATTTAATATAAACACGTTCGTATACATTGCAATAAATATAAAATATTGATTTAAAATTCTGCTTTGTGTTTATAATCACGTTTAAGAAAAAGAAAAATGCAAAAACTCGATATTGTACTTGGCTGAGAAATACAGGATGATTCATTTAACCTGGAATTTTGTATATGTCGAGAACTAAGTAAAATAATGAAAAATAGTTCAGACAAAAGTTGTAAGGTATCGAAAGGGTCAAATATTGGTGACCTTGGATTTCACCTTAATACTTATTTTCATGGTCAAATGAAGGTAAACTTTGATTTTTTAAATAAGAACCTATATTTTTTATTGCATATTCGTATTATACGAGAAAAAACATGTAATTTTTGTACAAAAAGTTTTTTTTTAATGTAATTTTTTTTTCTAACGAAATTTCTATGCACTTGCTATTTGTTTCGTAAATTTGAAAATACTAAATAATTTTACTTTTTATAAGGTCGATTAATTCCAGGACTACGCCAAAAGTAGTTAATTAATCGACTGTATAAAAAGAAAAATTATTTAGTAAATTGCAAGTGCATGGAAATTTCGTTAGAAACAAAAAATTTACATTAAAAAAAAATGTTTCGTACAAAGGTTACATATTTTATTCCGTACAATACGAATATGCAATAAAAAATATAGATTCTCATTTAAAAAATCAAAGTTGACCTTCATTTGACCATGAAAATAAATATCAAGGTGAAATTCAAGGCCATCAATATTTGACCCTCTCGATACCTGATAACTTTTGTCTGAACCATTTTTCATTATTTTACTTAATTTTCGAGATATACAAAATTCCAGGTTAAATGAATCATCCTGTATAATATAACAGCCATCGTTTCAACGTTTACTCTCTGCAAACTTATGTACAAGCAATTATACTTCGGTGTATTGCTATTCAAGATATGCTCACAAACTGTTGCAGCATTAATAATGCATTTTTATCGTTGTTTTCGTTCGCAAATCACGTCCTCTTCGACTATGTTTTCGTAAGCTGCTGGTGAAGAAAGAAACATTGAACTAACACAATCAATATGGATCAGTTTTGCAACTTTATTAGACATATATGAATACATATTTATTTTTTAACCCTTTGTAGCTCAAGATCTTAAAAATTTAAATTATGTTGATAAAGATACAAGTTTAGGAAAATAAAAAAAACACGTATTTTTCAGAAATTTAAAAATATTTATTTGACTTTTTTGGGATTGGCATATTGTGAGATAATCGTAAAAAACACATATGTCGTAATGCAAGATTTGAAACAATTATTTAGTTTGTTGTAGCATAATACTACACCGCATTTTTCGCAAATTGTTTGTGAAACACCACACACTGGGGAAACTTACAACGTATTCTTTTTTCTACCTAAATCGGCCAATAACCGGATCTGGTCCTGTCTTACTGCCAATGTTTACGTAATAATACGTAAGTCAATAGGTTATGCCATCTTTGGATTTTACTTGATACTAAGTAAGTTATTCAGTGGTATGTTACAGTAGTGTTACACATATTTGAATGAACTAAATATATTTAGTACGTACATATAATAGCGAGATTATTGAGGTTTGTTACAGAAATATCACATGGGGCTACAAAGGGTTAAGACTGTGCGTTTTGTAGGCATTGTTATCCATTTTGTATTTTTACCCAACCGATTTTCATGGGACTTTCACTGCCTAAGAATTTGTTAATAAGTTTACACCAAATTGAATAATTATTCATATAAAACGTGAAGAATGTTACATACAATTCTGTTCAGTAGGTTCTTACGTTAGCGTTAAAATATCTATGTAAAAATTAATTTATACCCCCCCCCTCACTTTTTTTTATTAAATTAAATATAAGTCTTGAGGCTTCCGCAGTGATCTTGATATGGATCTTGGTTTCTGGGTGTAAACCGCGTCGATTTGGACATCATCAGGGCTCTTCTAAAACTTTAGAAATACCCTGATGATATCCACTGTAATGTGTGACGAAACGTTGGCCAATAACACGACCAAATGGACGCGGTTTACACCCAGAAACCAAGATCTAAATTAAATACATATCATACATACACATAAATATACATAAATAATATTAATTATTATTTAATTTTATATAACTATAAGTATAAACAATTTAATCGGATCATTTGTAATTTATAACTTTAATTATTTCATTAGATTTATTGTTCTGGTGTTTGCATAGTGACCTTAAGTACAAGAGTTCTTATACAATTATGTCAAATACAAGCGGACCATTAGTCATGTTTTCTAAAGAAACTGGCGCATATTTCTAATAAAATATGCTCTTTAACTTAACGGTAATAAAATACAGATAAATATATGAAACGTGATTCAAAAATTCAAACAAAAGAGCGGTGTTTATAAAAGATTAAAGGCCCCTGTACACGACCCAATCTGCAGTATTCCCACTTCATTTCAAATCTATACATATATAAATTTATTACATACATACGTATATAATAATTATATGTATAACCATTATTCATAGAAATTCTTAAAGCATTTCGCATCAAAATATATCACATTAAAATAATCTATACAAAATTCCAATAAATTTTTTAAAACTCATTAAAATTCAATGCACATAATGATAAAACCATTGTTTTTTTTCTTGTCAGAAAATAATGAGTAACAAAATTAACAATAACATCTTTATTTACATATGTACCTTTATGAGTCAGGTTTTCTAAATAACTCAATAAAATCTGAGTGATAAAAAAAACGCTTTACAAAATTGTAAAAAATTAATTTGTTATTTATTTATTTATTTTTTTCTTGGCCTTCCATTTCTGATTTAGCCAAATTTGTTATTTATTAACTACTAGCTGACCCGGCCACGCGTTGCTGTGGTTAACCTATACTTTAATTGTAGGTTATATGAAACGTTTGGAAGTTTGACATAGCGCCATCTATTGAATACTTACTCAATCCAGTCAACAGATGTCACCATCTGTTAGAATCGTTTGGAGCTAACAGATAAAGACAAATAATTTGCAATAAAATAATATTGCGATCATAAATTGAGATGTAAGCTATCCTATCTTTCAAGTTGGATCAAACTGCACACGGTGTACAAATTTGATTAAAATCGGTTAAGTAGTTTAGGAGTCCATCGCGGAGAAAACAATGTGACACGTAATTTATATATATTAAGATTAACGGTTTTTAAGACTATGGTCCCCCCAATATCGTTATAACCGGTTTCAACTACATATATACAGGGTGGGGCAATAGTGCTCGGTTGTTCGATAGCTCGTAGACCGTAACAGATAAAAAAAATTTTTTAATGGAAATGTAAACTGTTGGTAAATGCGCATACAGAGACATTATTTTCAAATATATAGGGTGTTCGATAAAAGTCTGGCACACTTCAAGTTCATTTTTTTAAATGGAATGCCCCAAATTTTTTTGCATATTTAACACTTCTCTTGGGATGTTTATTCATATCTAAATTATTAGCCCCATCTAATGTCCGATTTAGAAGTAATAATATATTTTTCAAAAAAATGGTGTTTATATTACTCCACATAACAATTCACCACTACCGCGGCCGCAGCTTTGAAGACGAAATTAAGTGAGAAACTTATTGTAGGAGGTTGTAGGGTGCTCTTGTTTTAATATCGTAAAGCTACCATGTTCAAAATTAATTTTCAAATTTTGATAACTTCAAAGTTATTTTTCTCAACTTTTTCAAATGGAACATCCTATATATTTTTTAACGATAATATGTAGAATTAAATAGTGAACATTTTTTATATGGACATTCTCATGCCTTTTTTTAACCCCTCTTGATTTATTGAGAAAAATGTACAAAATTCAACAATATTTACTAGAAAAATATTGTTTTTTCTGAAATAAAACAAAACACCATCCGCAGGGTGTTAATGTTGTTCATAAAAACATCATGAATTTTTTTCAGCTTGCAAACAGATGCCTTATTATCTTGTCGAACACAAACAACCAAAATAATTTACAATCAAATAAATTCATGAATGTGCTGTTTGAGATCGAGATACAAACATAATATTCTGATTTTGTGGGCAACATTAACACCCTGTCGATGGTGTTTTGTTTTATTTAAGAAAAAACAATATTTTTCTAGTAAATATTGTCGAATTTTGTACATTTTTCTCAATAAATCAAGAGGGGTTAAAAAAAGGCATGAGAATGTCCGTATAAAAAATGTTCACTATTTAATTCTACATATTATCGTTAAAAAATATATAGGATGTTCCATTTGAAAAAGTTGAGAAAAATAACTTTGAAGTTATCAAAATTTGAAAATTAATTTTGAACACCCTGTACATGGTGGCTTTACGATATTTAAACAAGAGCACCCTACAACCTCCTACAATAAGGTTCTCACTTAATTTCGTCTTCAAAGCTGCGGCCGCGGTAGTGGTGAATTGTTATGTGGAGTAATATAAACACCATTTTTTTTTTTTAAATATATTATTACTTCTAAATTGGACATTAGATGGGGCTAATATTTTAGATATGAATAAACATCCCAAGAGAAGTGTTAAATATGCAAAAATATTTGGGGCATTCCATTTAAAAAAATGAACTTGAAGTGTGCCATACTTTTATCGAACACCCTATATATTTGAAAATAATTTCTCTGTATGCGCATTTACCAACAGTTTACATTTCCATTAAAAAATTTTTTTTATCTGTTACGGTCTACGAGCTATCGAACAACCGAGCACTATTGCCCCACCCTGTATATATGATTTCCAAAATACATTAGTTCAATACAGTTTATTTATTTACCCCCCCCCCCTCCTGGCATTTCTCTTCCGGCACTTTATATGTATATGTATGTATATTGTATAAATATGTATAAAAACTCGTTAGAATATACATATATTTTCTTCTATTCAACTTGAACGGGCTTAATTTTAACATTGACTTTTATATTTGTATGTATTTACACATGAACTTGATTAGTTCATTAATTAAACAAAAAGCTTGTGATGGAAAAGTCACTGCATGAGTTCTCTCAATGATTGAAAAGTGATTTATCTCTAATATCGAATATGTAGGTACAATTGTACATACATAAGTCTAGGTTTGTACACATTTTAGTTTTTGTAATATTTATTGAATAACTTTTGTCCCTGTTGATTGACATATGTGTTGCTAATAAAACGATAAAGGTCATTTTATAATTAAAAAAAAATTGTATGGAGAACCATACATGGTTTCCATGTTCATTAATATCTTTTACAATAATTTTTAGTATAAAACTCATCTTTGTATTATAAATATTAGTTTACGTCAGTTGTAGAATACACATTTTTGTAGTTATTCTATTTCACACATATACGGTTTCATTCGGTTCGGTTCGTTTTCGGTTTTTTCGGTCGCTGCCGACAAGTGTGAAACGATGATTCAGTTTGTATTCGGTACCTAATAGAAACCGTACAGAACTGAATACTCCCTCCACACGGACAGATTTCATCAGGTTTCAATTCGTGTCCAGGGAACACAAAGCAATGAACGCGTTCACACATACTCGGTTTAGTTTCGGTTTTAACCTGATAGCGAGTATTATTTTTTTTTAAGTTTTGTCGCGGATTTTCTAATAAAATGAGCGGTTTTCTAGATGTTGATGTGGATCGTCTTCATGCTCTTTAGCTTCGGGAAAATAGTGTAGAATGCTCCAAATTCCTGCTGTAAAGTGATGAGAGGGTGCTCGCAATGAATTCTAGTATTCCTCCTTCATTTTTTAATTTTTTTATAGAGAAACAACATGGCAACAACTTGCTTTCTCTCCATGATAACTACTGAGTTTAAGGAAAAAAATAAAACCTAATATGAACCGTATGAGAACCGTGTATGTGTGAAAGGGTTTGATTCGTTTTCGGCTGAAACCGAAAACGAACCGAACCGAATGGAACCGCGTATGTGTGAAACAAGGCTAATAATTATTTTAAATATTAGTATTAATTAGTATTTTAAATTAAAATTTTTAGGGTGCTTTTCACCCCTTCAGTAGCTATTTCGGCATGTCTATTAAATAAGTGCCCCTTAGATTGGACTAAACTACAAGTGTACCAAGTTTTATCAAAATTGGTGAGATATTAATTTTTAGACGATAATATGTACACAATTTCGAATATTTCCGATACCCTTAATTCGATTAGCACCAAAATCAAAAGGTCTGGAGTACTCACTGAGACAAACACTTTCCCCAAAAATAATTCAAACCGGTGCATATTTATAGTATAGTTATCGTGAACGAAAGAAAATTCTACATCCAGACACACGCACACATGTGGAAATCAACTTTTCTTTACGTTTTGAAGTTAGTACAATCAGAATCTGCTCACGATTTTTCGACGGTATTACAATACATACTTCCATTTCTTCGAACATAGAAGTAAAATGTTAGTTAACTTTTAACTAAAAAATTTTTACAATAAAAAAATATAAAGGTTTTTTAAATTAGTTAATAATTAATAATACATAACAATATGTTAGGGTTGATTTTTTATTATAATAATTTCCTTTGTTAATATAATATTATTATACTAAAAACAATTACGAAGTAGGTATAGTACATAATCAATTTAGAAAATTAAGTTCATAAAGGAACTATGAACTTAAACCACTTCAAAAGGTAGTGTGGTTTACAGCTCTAGTAAATTCTCATATGTGTGTGTGACAATTTGTTAACAAGAAACTTCGTATTTACTCGTATAAATATCACAGATATTTAATGTTGGTATTACTGACTCATGATAACTGATACAATTTTTTTAACACTAGAAAGACGGGAAAATCTACCTACCTACTACCTACAAAGACGGCGACCGGTCAAAACTAAATATCTTTTTAGGGTTCCGTAGAAAACTAGGAACCCTTATAGTTTCTCCATGTCCGTCCGTCTTCAAAAGTTTTGAGACAATAAGATGATATTTGGCATACGATCGTAGATTAATGACCCAAAAACAGAAATGATAAGATTTTTGTAAATAAAAATTTTTTAGACCCCCCTTTCATAAAATGAAAAGTGTTTTCAAAAAAAAAATTTCACCTACACCATTGAGTGGGGTGTCGTTAGAAAGGTCTCATAAAATGCAACAAAAAATGTAACAGAAATTTTTAATTTTAACCCTTCGATCACGATGTATTTTCTCCAAAGTCATTAAAAAAGCGCCCCCCCCCCCCTATATTTTCTAAACTATCAATTAAAAAATCTGAAAAAATTCCAGAACGTAGATTTTAATTAGTACTTTCACTGAAAATTATAACGAACATTGTCAAAAATATTTTGGACCCCCCTTTCATAGACTGAAAATTGAACTTACATTTTTTCCCCACTTACCCTATTGAGTTGGGTGTCATTTAATAGGTCTCGTAAAATGCAATAAAAAACTTAAACTCAAATAACTTTTTGATTTTAACCCTTCAGTCGCGATATATTTGCTTTTTAATGTCGCTGTCAGAGCGTCCCCCCCCCCTCTATTTTCTAAACTATCGATTCAAAAAATCTGAAAAAAATTCAGAATGTAGCTCTTAATTAGTACTTTCACTGAAAATTATAATGAACATTGTCAAAAATATTTTGGACCCCCTTTTCATAGATTGAAAAGTGAACTCACATTTTTTTCATTTACCCCATTGAGTGGGGTGTCATTTGATAGGTCTCCTAAAATGCAATAATAAAAGTCAAATGACTTTTTGATTTTAACCCTTCAGTCACGAAAATTTTGAAAAATACTTTTTATAAATCGTAGTGAGAATGACTACGGAACCCTATCATGTCCGTGCCCAACACGCACCTGGCCGTTTTATTTTTATGAGTAATTAATAAATGTCAAGTAAAGAAATAAAAGTAGATTTAATGTATGTTTAATTTAATATTTATACACAATTTTTACATGTTACGAGAGCCGCAAAGCGGTTTTTTACAAGTATAAGTATCGCATACTTTATTAGTTTTTTTTTTTACATTTCTGAATAAGACATTCTCGCCTTCTTCGAATTTCCTGGGCTTTTTTCACAAATTACTCAGAATAATATCGATACACAATTACAGGCTTATTTGACTGACAAGTCATATACGTATTTATTGTTGTACCCTTTCATACAACAATTAAAAACATATTTATCAGATCATAGCCGTCTAAAGACCGCCGCCGTCTTTGTCGGTATATCAACATTTCAAACAATAAAGAAAATAGATGTGAATTATTTTGATACATAGTTTCATTTAACTACTAGTATTAATAAAAGTCACAAAGTCTCATTACGGTAAGTCAAATAGTTTTTGAATTATTCAATATTGAAATTGAAATTACCGTCAAATGACTGCTCCCGTCTATCTAGTGTAAAGGATGTAATTTTGTAGAGAATTAAATTAAGTTCTAATAATGCTCGTTATCGGCTTGCCCATTCATTTTGCGACAGCTCAGTACTTAGTAAAGTAATTTATTGCTATTTAATTGATATTTATAAAAAAATGACGTTAAATGTATTTTCTTTTGGGCGTTAATGGGTTAATATACCTAGAGAAACTATATATGTACTTGTACATAAATACTAATTATGTAACACTTATTAATATACTATATGTCGTGTTTTTTTCTTACAATATAGTTACTTATTTGTTTTTAACAAAGTTAAAGTAATAAATCATATTTATATGTTGAACTATTTTACATATGAATATTAAATAATCTCCTTATATGTGATAAAAGGCTTTATTGTTCTCGGTTTTACGTAATATGCAAAACAGTTTTTATCCAATTTAGTGACAGAAATATTTATATTTGTGTAAATATGGGGCTTGTGATATGAAAGTATAATTCAAATAAATAATTTAATCAAAATGAACACAGATACTAAATTCATGAATTTTAATTTATTTGTATATGGTTTTATTTGGTTTCTTGCAATTGGTAACTTCAAATCGAAAATGTTTAATAAAGAACTACTGTGACTGCTATATTTCTGCGCGAAATTTAAATTCACCAATTAATGTTAAAGTGGTGGGTGCTCAGGGCCGGCAGAACAGATAAATTTCTAGTGTCTAGTAAAAAATTGAGGGGAGGGGGAAGTTGGAGTTTTTTTAAATATGGTTTTTGAAACATTAAAAATTATCAATAGTTTTACAAATAAAAATTCAAATTAGCTTTTTATTCATAATATCTTACTCAATTATTTCAAAGTACATTAATTATTCTGCGATAAGGCGAAAACAGTTGTATGCTTATTATTTTTTTTAACGATGAATTCGTCCATTAGTGTTTCAATGTCTAAATTGTCAACTAATTCTGAATAAATGTGGATCAAAGCCATATGATTTAATCAGTCTTGCATCATTGTTGAACGAAGATAATTTTTCATTCGACGCAGAACTGAAAAATGTCGTTCATTTGTGCAAGACGATTCGGGTACGATTCCTATGCACCACCCCTCGTTATCACGTAAAAAAGTCACGATATCCTTCAACTTTTCAATTTTTTTATTACTTCTTGTTGTCAAATCAAGGAACATGTCTCTGTTATTAATTAATCTGTCTTTATCAAAATCGTAATCTGAATTTTCGTAACTGATATTTGTCTTGTAGAGAACCTACTTGTGCCATATTTCATTCGGTGAATACAAAAAAAAATATTTTACAAATTTTTCTACCCTCCCTAACACCTTAGGGGTTAAATTTTGAGAAATGCTGAAATAATTATTTCATTATTTATTTTGTAGAGTATTGTCGATAAGTTTCATTTTAATGTGAACAAAAAAAATATTTTTTTATATAAACTTTGACACCCTGTTTTAACCCCGTAGGGGTTGAATTTCGAAAAATCCTTTCTAGTGGGTGCTTACATCATAAAAGGAAGGCACCTACGAAATTTCACGTTTCTAGGTCCAAGGGTTTGGGCTGTACGTTGATATATGAGTGAGTGAGTGAGTGAGTGGTTAAGGACAAACTCTTTTATAGATATAGATATATTTTCTAATAGCATAAAATAATATAAAAACTAAAAATATCAAAGTTTGATACTTATTAAAGCGTTACATAACAAAAAAAAACAACATCTTCAAAATTTAATATACAACAAAATTCACATTAGTAGTCCTTTAATAAAAAAAGACAACAAGTCACAAATCTCTGACTTTTTGCATTATTTATCCTCGTTTAATTTGACTCTTTGTTAAAAATCATACAGAAGTCACATGATAAACAAAGATGGATATATGAACATACATATATGTTTAAATATTCTATCTTTGTCGAACAAAGGACACTCGAAGGCGGCGTCGGTTTTTGCGTGTTCTAACCGACAAGGACGTATCGATCAGGCCCGTAGTGTTATCCTCGTCTTACTGCAGGTGTCGCTGTACGGCAGACCGGCAGGCGCCAGTTCGTGATCTACATTAGCTGCGGCGCTATTGTTTTGTTTTTGCGGGAAATTTGAAATTTTGTGTTTTGACATTTGACGTGTGGACATGTGCACACGTTGCATAAGTTTAAAAAAATTGTTTTTGTTTTATTCAAGTGTTTAGAATGGGTTGATTAATAAAGGCTACACGTTTTTTTATTTTTTTATGTTTTTTTTTGTGAATTGAAAAAATTGTGATAAAATAATGAAAAAAATTTTTTTTTCTTAATATTTGTAAAGTGAAGTGTTATTTAAAAACATATTTTATACTTAAAACGTAAATAGGTAATTATTTTTAAATTATTTAGGTAAAGTAGTACAGATTTTTGTTATGATAGTCGAAAAAACTGGTTTTTAGTTTTATTTAATACATTTTTCTGGATACTATGTCTTTCCTAATGATGTAAGCTATCTTCTTGCCAAATTTCATCAAAATCGGCTTAGCAGTTTAGTCGTTAAAAGGTAACAAACAGACAATGTTTGTTCTAATGATGTAAGCTATCTCCCTGCCAAATATTCATCAAAATCGGTTTAGCGGTTTAGTTATGAAAAGGTAACAAACAATGTCTTTCCTATATAATGATGTAAGCTGTCTTCTTGCCAAATTTCATTAAAATCGGCTTAGCGGTTTAGTCGTGAAAAGGTAACAAACAGACAATGTCTTTCCTAATGATGTAAGTTATCTCCCTGCCAAATTTCATCAAAATCGGTTTAGCGGTTTAGTCGTGAATAAGTAACAAACAGATAGAGAGGCAAATACACTTTCGTATTTAAAATATTCGTATGAATTACGAATATTTTTGGTATTTATGTAAGTTATGTAATAGGCAATATAATTATAAATATTATTTCTATAAATAGATCACTAACTAACAATAAGTGCACGTGCTAACTTTATACAATAATGAATATTGCCAATTCAATATATGTCGTAGTTTAACTACATATAATATGTAATCATTTAATTATCATTTAGATATATTGCATAACCTTTATAATAAATATTATGATTCAATATGCATATTTCTTTAAATGAATAGTCAATACATTTTATTTTATACTGATATCTTATTTTACATTCATAAAAATAACATATTCATTGACAATATTTTGATATTTAAATGTCTTACATAATTTTAATATCTTATTAATAAAGACATAGTTTGCATTACATCTTTATTATTGTGTGGAAAAAAAACTATTAACAAAATTAACAGTATAGAAGAATAATTGTATTGAAAAATGCAGTATTTGACTAGAGGGGGGCATAATAAATATACTGCCCTGGGCCACACTTTTCTTATAAAGAAGCTAACAAAAATTGCCAACTAGCAAACACTCTCAAATGTGGTATCAAACTTATATGACAGTTCGCTTTGAGTTTCATAAAGACTTTGACAAGTTTCACGCACGTGTTGTATGTAAACACTAACAACTGTATTAAAACAGTGGTGATATTATGATAATTATACTATAATTATACTATGTACAGTTAGAGTCTGCACCAACTGTGTTACAATTACGTTGAAGTATCACTGCTCTAAATTTCATAGCAAATCTATAGATACTATCAACAGTATCAACCGTCAGGAAGTTAACGCGGACTTGTGAAAAACAACAAATATTTTTAGCTCAAAAATTGCTCCTTAATTGCTCCTCATGTATCTGAAATTGCTCCATCTCTAAAAAAAATTAAACAAAAGTTATTAACTAAACAATAACAAAAAAATCGTTACATGGTATTTTACAAACACTAATCGTTTTCCGTAATATTTCTTATGGTCAATCAATTGCTCCCTAATTGCTCCAAAATGCTCTCTACTTTACTTAGTTTTTCAAAATTATTCATTATTTTAAATCAAAAATATTTATTTATTACTTTTACTCCGTTATAAGTAATTTGGTAACGTTGTCTATATAAAAGGTGGCAAAATTCTATACTATACCTTATTTGTGAGTGCAAATTTTGTTAGCTAGCAAATTTTACTAGCCCCTTACATTATTATAATGTCATTTTATCGAACCTTATTTAAACGATATATTAAAATAAAATAAAAAATTTAGAAATATAAGTAATAAGCATAAAAAAAATTCAAAACCAGCACGTGGGTGTTGCCGCGCAACCCACTTGACACAATTTAAAAAATACCCTTGCCAATCGATTCGTGAATCAATGTCCAACGAGGTACATGAAGCCATATATGACAAATTTTGATAGGGAGGGGGTCATGACCGAAAAAAATCCTAAAATGGGCTAAACTAGAACTACAGACCTACCATTTAGCGAAAACCCAAGGTCTCTAGGTGATCAGGGGGCCGAGATCTCGCAGTCGAAAACAGACGGACGGACAGAATATCGAGTATACACTTCGTGGGTTGCGCTAAAAATTAACAGTATATATTTTTTAATTACCATAATTATATAGAAAATGTTTTACGGTTATAATTGCGATGACATTTTTTTTACTGATGACAGAACATTTTAAATTGCTCGAGGGATTTTGATAGTTATTCATGCTTACAGAGCGTTAAATTTTAATGTTAACTTTTAACATTTATAGTAATGTTATGTATTTGTTTTTTACTTTGATAAAATATTGGTTTATTTATAAACTGTACATTATATTATGATATTATAAATCTAAAATACAATGTTTAAAAAAATAATTTATAATAAACATGCGTGTTATCATATGTACTTTATTTTTATGTTATTATTTTCATTGGATAGAGTAAAATAATATTTTCTTTTTTATATTTTTCATTATGATTCATTCACGTGGAAAATTGGTATATTATGTAAATGTAAATTAATTTATTTATATACTAATTTTCTGTATTTTCTCAAAAAAATGTATAAAATTTCTTTCTTTGAATTATGGAGATTAAGGGGGTTGACATTATATTGTGCGGGGAACGGTGTGAGTAAGCGCCTGTGGAAAAGCATAGAATGAAGACAAAATTATTTCACAAAAACACGGTTCGTAATCATTCTGAAAATTAACAGTTATCTTTGTAAATTAATAAAAAATATATGCCCAAATTTTCACCAAATTCTTTATGTCACATCACTTTGAAATGTCTCGAAATTATGCAGTTCTAATAAGAATACATGTTAACTTGTTTATTAAATAACTATTCTTTTGATGACATTGAAGTTTTGCAAGGATTTTTTAAATATAAAATGTCTTGTTATTTTCAAAGTAACAGTTCTGATAACCCGAATCGATTACTGATTGATTCAGTAACCAAAAGGTCTCCCTTATAGCCATATATTCTTATTTTATTAATAAATATTCATTTAATATACTTACGTTAAATTTTAATTTTTTTTTACTAAATTTTTAATAAATCACGTGAGTAAAAAATGGCGATGTTGTCTTAACTCTTACTAGAGTGACTCTAACGAATCCCAGTGCACCGCACCTCCACCATCTCTCTACCCCGCATCACGTTTTGTCACAACAATGAAAGTACCACAGTAATCGGTTCAGTAGTGATTCAATAATTGTATAACCTTACTATACGTGTTTTTTTAGTCAAAATAAATAAACAGTTTAAAAATAATTCTTATTTACATTTGAATATTATGCATCGAAAACCAATTCAATTAAAATGAATAATATAGTTAGTAAATATTTATTCGATCATTAGAGCAATGTATAGATAAAAGTCCTAAATTTTAATATGTTATTTATGGATAACTCATATATTTTACCAATTTTTATTAGGGTTTCGTAGAAAACTAGGAACCCTTATAGTTTCTCCATGTCCGTCCGTCTGTCCGTCCGTCCGTCTTCAAAAATTTTTAGATAATAAGATGAAATTTGGTATACGGTCGTAGATTAATGACCCAAAAACAAAAATGATAAGATTTTTGTAAAAAAAATTTTTTAAGCCCCCTTTTCATAAAATGAAAAAAAAATTTCACCTACCCCATTGAGTGGGGTGTCATTAGAAAGGTCTCCTAAAATGCAACAAAAAATGTAACAGAACTTTTTGATTTTAACCCTTTAATCACGATGTATTTTCTCTCCAAAGTCGTTAAAAAAGCGTCCCCCCCTCTATTTTCTAAACTATCAATTAAAAAAATCTGAAAAAATTCCAGAACGTAGATTTTAATTAGTACTTTCACTGAAAATTATAACAAATATTGTCAAAAATATTTTGGACCCCCCTTTCATAGACTGAAAATTGAACTTACATTTTTTCCCCACTTACCCTATTGAGTGGGGTGTCATTTAATAGGTCTCGTAAAATGCAATAAAAAACGTCAAATAACTTTTTGATTTTAACCGTTCAGTCGCGATATATATGCTTTTTAATGTCGCTGTCAGAGCGTCCCCCCCTCTATTTTCTAAACTATCGATTCAAATATTCTTATAAATCGTAGTGAGAATGACTACGGAACCCTATCATGTGCGTGCTCAACATGCACTTGCCCGTTTTATTTAAAATATTTTGGTTTTTGAGTAATTGAATATTAAAAATAGAGTTTTTAACACACTATAAATTAAAGAACTTACCGAAAGTACTCTATTTATCGAAATTCTACACAATTGGCTATATAGAGACGTTTTAAGTACTAATTATTCGAAACTTCAACCCTTTTAAATACTATAAAAATTATAAAACAAATATATTCACGTGTAATTTATTCAAAATAATGAAAAACTATATACCGTTCTGTCTATTTCAATGTTTAAATTAAATTAAACTTTTTTTTTACTTTTAATAACTAACGAAGTAAAATATTCATGTGTTCTGAATATAAATTAAAAACAAAATTTTTCAAAACCAAATCTTGTTTTACATTGTGCTAGACGTATAACCTTATACTCATGAATATATAAATAATTCAAATTATACTATTTTTGATAAACATTGCTTTAAAAAAAAACACGATTAGCTATTTATTTCGATTAAAATAATTAGATTTTAATTGATCGCGATGTTCTTTGCGCGACCTACATTCATCGCCGCCATGTAACTCGACTTTACCCCCCCCCCCCTACATATTTTTACCTAATGTGCTTACTCGGTCCACGCTAACGTTGGTATCAAATTGATTTATTATGCTAATTTATACAATACGTCAAATGAGACATGCAAGCGTTACTACAGCCCTTATCTATGTTTACAAAATGAACATGGCAAAAACGATGCGTTGTCATTTTCTGCAACTGGTACCATACTTGAAAAACAATCGAAAACTGGTGGTTTATTTGTTATAATTAATTGACAAAAATCAATTTTTAAAGAAACATTACTAATTGATGTAGTTAAATCTTGAAATGGTCCAAAATATTGTAAATCTTGCTAGGATAGGTCACGTGTTTGTTAATAAAGTTATAATATCAAATTATAAAAACATGAAAATTCATCAATTTATATCTTTTTTAATTTTCAAGTTTTTGTAATTTTACTGATACCAACGTAATGAGAATTTAATTTAGATACGAAAAATATAAATATCCTTTAAAATTGATGGATCAGTGCAATAGCAACGCGAATTATAAACGGGAACCGAGACAAAAATTGAGTTATCACGCGTCGCACATAAACAGGTCAGATTGGAACGGTCGTATCTCGGTCAATTTTTATTGTATTGGAATAAAATTTAAAAAAATAAAAAATTAAAGGTATAACGCGGAGCTACATATATAAAACATCTGAAATATTTTTCAATAAAATAAGCCATCTTGATGTTATGTATGAAAAAAAATATTTTCACCCCCTACCAAACTACCCCTGCACCCCTTAGTCGACTACGCTCAACGGTTTCTTAAAGTTTAGGTATAAAACTACGTATATACCATTTTCGTTGATAAAGGAATTTTTGTGTTCAAAAAATCAATTTTTTCTGTACTATTAGTATTTTTTGCGAGCAGGATCTAAATCTATATTATTGGTATAGTTTAATTTGTTATATGAATAAACAAATATACCTACTATTAATATAATTAATTTGATACAATTGTAGTATTTATTGTATTTATTTTAATTGAAATTAAATAATTTTAGTACTTTGTTAACAAATAACACTATTCAACAAAAAAATACTTTTGTAATATAACAGAGATCTGAATAGAAAATTTAGGAGGCTTTTGGGATGCCGAAACCGAATTTGTTGCCCAATTGATTTCATCATGTCAGGGTTTTGAGATATTCTAACCTAAAAGTCCCAAAAATGACTATATTGGCAATGTTAAAAAATTTATTATCAAGTAGGTAATTTTTTTCTAAAGTTTTCTGTCACGGTAACAACTAGTTTTATCTTTCCTCTTTAAAATGAGTTTAACTTTTTACTGTACGATTTTTTTAGCCGAGATGTACTAGTTTGCAGATATGATATTTTTGTTAGTATAGTAGCTACAATGAACTTTACTACATATATCTTCAAAGTAGTATATTTCGGTAAAGAAAAATCGCATAGTAAAATGTAAAAAATCATTTTAAAGGGAAAATATAGTACTATTCAAAATCATGAAAGAAAACTTCAGAAAAAAATTACCTACTTAGTAATAAATACCTCAACTTTGCCTAAATCGTTATTTTTGGGACTTTTAGGTTCGGATATCTAAAAAACCTGACGTGATGGAATCATTTGGGTAATGAATTCGGTTTCGGCATGACAAATACCTTCTAAATCACCTATTCAAAATTATGGAATTTTTTTGTTGCATAGTGTAATTCAACTTAAGAATAATTAGTTGAAAAAATGATAATTACGAATATAGTAAAAATTGCGTATTATAAAAATTATAATTGAGATTGTAGAAGTTACTCAAACATGTACCCCGTTTGTTAAAACTGATAGTATTTTTTGATACAAAATATAAATTTTTAATCAGCAACTATAATTTTTCTCCGTATAGTATATTATTTTCCATTTTTATTGCAACAGTTGATAAGGTATGTGTAGACATTTTCTTCGATTTTCCAGTCACGATATTAGTTCATTTGAGTTCACAAGTGTCAAATCAACGTCTAATATGTGTGTAGTATAGTAACATGAAAAAAAAAGTGTTTTTTGTCAGATGAATGCTCAATGAAAATATTTATACGTCTAAAAGTTTTGTGTGGAATATTGAAGTTAAAATGTCAAAGTTCCTTGTACGTTATTTCTGTTCGCATTCTTTTATATAATCGGCATTTGAACATCTTTCAAGAAAAATGCGTTTATGTTCTCTAAAGTTTGGATGTTTTAAAAAAAGCTACTGACAATTTATATTTTTTGTTTAATTTGTATTATCTTTCATAACAAAATAAGTAATTGTTTTATAGATAATTACATATTAACTAATTGAGACTCAAATCAATTTGCAGTATTATACGATATAATACAGATTTAAAAATAAATAAAACGACACAGGGGGACTGTATCTACTTTAAATTTCACGACAAAAGTGTAACTAATTTTTACACTAATAAGCATCAATTTCACAAAAAAAGTATGGTATTTGCATATGATAATTATTAACCCTTGGAGTACACACCTATTTTTTCAACCTACTAGTACACTCTGGGTCAATTTGACCCTGCTTACTTTTTGATCGCCTATAATTCCGCAACTACGAAACCTTTTGGCTTACCAAAATTCAAAGGTATACTTTGACTCATGGTAAATAAATTTATAAGTGTTACAAATACGTATAAATAAGTATTCAATATACTATACTTAAAAAAAATCGCGAAAAATGTAAAATACCTGAGCGCTATTCACGATCAAAGTCGGTGTATGGGTCAAATTGATCCACAAGAGGCTCCGAGGGTTAATCTATGAAAATATGATAGTGAATTAAATTGGTGACCGATCAAGTGACTGTTTTTACGATTTCAAAATAAGTGACAAAAATTTTATTGTAACTTTTTATATTACCCACAAATAGAAATTATTATTAATTTTTTTTATAAAATAATAAAATTGGTGTGAGACACCAAGTTGCCAAATTAGTGTAGAAATACCCAAAAAATATATTTTTGAGTAATCATTTCGATATGTCCTTAAAAAGGGCAATTAATAAAATATAATACTTCGAAGAAATATTAAAATTATATATGCTATATCTATAAATGGAAACAAAGGATACAGCTGTAAGTAAAAATCAATTTCTCCCGAACACGGTAGCATCAGATAATAAATACCGAAGAGAACATTTTCTGGCATCATTTCTTTAAAAGCAATTTAAAATCTTTCAAATGTATTCAAACCTTTTTTATGTTAATTAAAAATTTACGATATTCCTATTCCCTGCATTAACTTTACGGTTTTAATCCATCGAATTATAATCAATAGTTAACTAAGCTGAGAACATTATGTATACAGTAATCCCTAATTTATGCAGATTCATTTATAGACAGTTGTTTTAAAAAAGGATTAAAAAAATACCCTTCCCAATCGATTCGTGAATCAATCCCGAGTCCAACGAGGTACATGAAGCCATGTATGAAAATTTTTGAGAAGGGGGGGGGGTATGACCGGAAAAATTCTTCAAATGTGCTAAACTATAACCACAGATCTACCATTTAGCGAAAACCCGAGGTCTCTAGGTGGTCAGGGGGCCGAGATCTCGTGGTGGAAAACAGACGGACGGACGGATAATCGATCAAATAACTAATTTCTGTTCATTGATTCTTTAATCAATGTAACTGTCTGAACCCACTTCTCATGTCCTTTCTTTATAGTTTCTTTCATAACTCTCTACTTGTCACTAGAAATCAGAGTAGAAAATTAACTTTTTTCGACTTTAATCATCAATTGGCAACATTCCAAATCATTCTTTCACATGCTGTACCTATATCTTCTTATATACGGTACGTGGTTTGCAAAATAATCTTTATAAATGTTATAACTTTAATGTTGTAATTGTTTTTAATGTAATTATAAAGTTCGAAACATTAATTAAAGCAATTAACATTTATTTTTTATATCTATTATTTCTATACATAGTATAAAATAAAGTCAGTCTCTTTATCTATGCATGATTTATTATTATTATTATTATTATTCTGGTTTTCATTAATAGATGGAGTATTTCATTAGGAAGCTTTAGGTACTGTCCATACCATGATGTAATCACATGTCACTATGCATACGAAGCTTCTTACTCGAAATGTTATATTGTTTGTTAAAATATAGAGTATTTTTGTGTGCCGCTCTCTTTATACTAAATGCTATAGTCGACCGCTTAAGTTGTAGTGTTAGATGTGCGACGTTCTATTGAGTAATGAACTGGACGAGCCCACAGAATCAATGCAGTGACGGATAGTTAATAATTATTTTTAATTTTTAATGATAATTTAACATTCATATATTCTAAAAATGTATTTTTGTTTGACTACGCCTGTGGACTGACGTCAGTTCGGATTTCCTACCCTCACCGCACCGGTCTTTTTCATGATGCGTACAGTATATAATTTGTAGATATTGACCCGGGTAACACCGGATTTAATGCGCTAATAATAATTATAAAAAAAAATGTTCTCGCAGATTTTCTTATTAACTATAACTTGAATATCAAAGGGACATTTTAAACGTCCGTATTATCAAGACCTGGAAATTGATATTAGGGTTCGAACTATGGAGATTCTTCTATATATATTTTTTTAATTAAAAATTATATTTTAAATTAATTTAAAATCAAAGTAATGTAATTATTATTGAAAATATTAAGTGTATACTCAAAAATATGCTCTTAAACATTCACAATAAACTAGGTTACCATTTTAGTAATTATTTCGATTTAATTAATTTACCATGTTTTTTATTTTAAACAGAAAATCTGAAAAGTGGCCAATCATTATCAATGGTCAATAATTAAATGGTTCCCTAAATATATAATTATATTTTTCTCATAAATTCTACAAGTGTTTTATTGAAATCGGTCTATTTTAAATTTTACTAATACTTCATGCCGGCGTGTTTTTGACAAGTTTATTTTTTAATTTCACTTGTATATATTTAACAAATAATGTGGTTATTAACCTCAACAAAAAATCATATTACAAATTGCAAAAAAACCACACCTTATTGTGCACGATATAACTTCCTATCTTTGTCTTACTGTATATCGGTCTTTTTCTATCACAAAATAAAACAAGTCTGAAATGAACCAAGCCTTTTAGACAAATCATTAAATGTGACGAAAATCAAAAATGCATTTATTTTACACGAATTTGTGACGTTTGATAACTTTTTTTATTGTATTTGATTTATTTTTTCTAACATTTTCCTTTAATTATTTTAAATCTTATAGATTTACTTTTTTGTCGTAATGATTAGTGCAGTATGGCGCACCCAAAGAGAGGGGGAGTTAAGGGTTAGACCCCCCCTAAAATTTTATAGAAAATTGAATTATCTATAAAAAATGCACGTTCTTGAGATATCTTTAAAAAATCACCCCTCATTATTATAATAGGTTTAGTGGTTTATGAGTTATGCGTGTGACAAGGAGTCAAGAGACAAATACACAGACAGACAGACAAAAATTTTGAAATGGGAGAATATTTTTAAAACGATCGCAAAGTTTCTCGTATCTTCGATATTGCAAGGAAGCAAATATATTTATTAAGATCTATAATATACAATAATATTTTTGTACAGACATAGAAAATGATGTGTTATAAGTTATAATAAATAACAATATTGTTGAAAACATTAAGATCTGTCTAAAGAGCTTTCTATGAACCGGAACAAAGCGGAAGGAAGGAAGTTAAACATTTTCGACAGACTCACGGACCTACTCACGCAATGACGTCAGATTGACTTCTGGTTACCGAGCAACTGTTCACCCTTGAACCTTACAATATACCCCCACCCCAATGCCCCCCTCTCTGAAGTTTCACGTATGGTTACACAATTCAGTTGTATATGCTTTTGTTTTGTATTTAGATTTATTATTTGTTTTTGTTTTCTTCTTGCGATTTAAACGTTGATGATTTTGTGTTTTCTTAAATGAATATTGATTTTTTGAACGTCGTATTTTCTTAGTTGTAATTGTTTTCGTTAATTAATTTTATGTGAATAATTTTAGAAAAAATCATTAAAAAATATATGTTTTACATTTAACCCTTTCGACCCTGCCGTTGGCATTTGCATTTATCACCAGATATTTGCAAAACTTTTATCTTAAATAAATTGGACTGTATTTTTTTTTTTTTGTAAAATATGTCGTTTCAAATAAATGAAAAATATACTTGTTTTTATTTAATTTTGATCTTAAAGACCTACTGATGACATTTAAAAAAAACTAGTTCAAAATTGTTGAGGATATTTCTGCAGATACTCTAATGAATAATTAAAGCAAAAAAAAATTATTTACTTAGTAAAAATTCAGGGCTGAAAGGGTTAAAAATATTTTTTTCCACAAAAACTAATAAAAGTGAAAGAAGGAAATATATTTTTAATAAAAGTTTTTAACCGACTTCAAAAAAAGGGGGGGGGGGGAGGTTTCTCAATTCGTCTGTATATATTTTTTTATTTTTCCGGGCAATAAAATGTACCGCTTTAGACGATTTTTTTTTGTTTGAAAGAGTATACTCCCAATTTAACTCCCATATTTTTTTTTCAAAATCTGACCACGACTTCAAAAAAGAGAGTGGCTTTTCAATTTTTCTGTATTTTTTTTCGGGAAAAACCGACAGATACGCACCTGTTTTTGAAAAAGTGTACTCTCGAGGTTGCCCCATATAAATTTCATCAGAAATTCAAAGTTACGCCACTTAAAAGCAAATACAGAATATTAGGGCTAAAATGTTCAACAAACATAGTCCATAAGTGGTCATTTATAGAACTTGAATGATTTAAAACAAAAACAGTCCATAAGTGGTCATATCGAGGGTTAAATTATCTACTATGTAGTCATTTGTATTCAAATATTAATTTACACATTTTTGGGGCTAAAAAGAAAAAAATACGAAATAAAAAAAATAATATTAATTTTCCATATTTTTCTCTCATATTATAAAAACGATAGGAACGAAAAACAATTCTAACAAAATAATTATTAGACGTATATTTTACGTATATATTTTATATCGTTTAGCGAAAACATAAAAAACACAGTAGTTCGCGACCAATACAACCTGCATCTAATAATAGCAATATTATGTCATTTCACAACGTGGATTGCCACACACGATCAATATCAATAATGGATTAGTGAAAAGTGTGCGTAAATTCAACTGTTTCCTGGTAGATGGTACGTAAGTAGGTACCTAATGAAACTGGATACAATGCCATCTCGCGAACTATGGTGGAAACTTGATAGGTACGACTTAGCCGGGATGCAAACCGGAATTATTCAATCGCTATTTTATTGTTGATGTTTATATTTTCTGTATTTGCTAGCTAGCACTCTCAAATGAGGTATTAATTTTATGATAGTATCTATGGAATTTAGAGCAGTGATACTTCATCGTATTGTGAGCGACTCAAAATAATTATTATAATATCACCACTGTTTTAATACCTTTGTTAGTGTTTACATTCAACGCGTATGTAAAACTTGTCAAAGTCTTCATGAAACTTAAAGATAATTGTCATATATGTTTGATACCTCATTTGAGAGTGCTTTCTAGTTAGTAAATTTGCTAGCTTCTTTATTAGTTATTAACAAAAATCTGATAACTTTTTAATATTTCAATTAGTGAATATTTAATATGAATTAGTGATTTCTCGCTGATTCAGTTTTAGAAAGTACAGTAGAAATCGGTTATATTATAACGATATCGGTTATAATACGACGTATTGGTTATAACAACTCAAAATAAAAATGTAACGGACTAAAGTTAACGGAAGTTAACAAAAGCGTTAACATTTTTTTGAGTTAACTTAAAAGTTAACTCGTTAATCCGTTAATCGTTAATTAACGAAGTTAACAAAATGCTTAACGGATTAACTTTTAAGTTAACTCAAAAAAATGTTAACGCTTTTGTTAACTTCCGTTTACTTTAGTCCGTTACATTGGTTGTTTGATGACAAATACATAAGAAAGTTGTCGAAAAAGCAGAAAAAAAGGTCTTCAAACATTTTGGATGGTTAACTTTAACTTTCGTTAAATTTTCGGTTAACTGTAACTTCCGTTAAATTATCGGAATTTTAACGCTTTAACGATTAACGAAGTTAACTTTTCGGTTAACTGTGCCCACCTATGCATATTTATTATTCTGTGCTTACAATTTTGATTTTATTTTGACGATATCTTCGCTCACATGCAGACGGTGAATTTCACAAAATGTCAGTTTTATCGATTATTACGATAATCGATTTTAATGATCTAAAATTACCGATCCCTTCGATATCGTTATAATCGGTTTCTACTGTATATCTATGTATAAAATAAATGCGAACTCTTTGAAAGGTGTTTAATTATCAAAAATTGTGACAAATAGAGAGCATGTCATTTTTAATAATAAATTAGTATCATTTTACATTTATACATAACAAACATCCATTATTTAGTAATAACAAATTATATAATTAATGTACAAATGGCCATACAACAAAATTAGCGTCGTCCGAAAACACAAATGTTTTCAAAATACATCTATTTTAATTATATATGCAAAAAGTTGTAATGGCAAAAACATCTAGATACAATTTAACGTTGTCAAATACAGCTAATTGTTTGATTAATTGTCCAGGGATATTGTTTTGGGCAGTTTTCATTTCGTACAATGGCAAACGGAAAATTTATGTGTTCTCACAAAGTTTAAATATTTTTTAACATACTTCACCACGTCAAGATTTTGTGACAAATTAGTTTAACTATTACAACCTTCTATTACTATATTAGAGTCGTAATGTCACCATAACAGTTGAAGTAAAATTCTTTTGTTTTTATTAAATGAATTAAATTAATAATCAAACATAGTTTTAACGCAAAAACCGTATACACTGGTAGAAAGGATTTCTCAAACCAAGAAAACCTATGTTATTATTATTCTAATAATAACATAAATAATATTCTTATTATTCTAATAATAATAACATTAAAACTCTCCTAGGTAACCCCAAAGATAAAATAGAAGTAAATGATAAATCCGGTATTTATAAAAACAACTGTTTAAATTGCGAAAAAAGTTATAGGACAAACTAGGAGATCTATAAACATTAGATTTAAAGAGCACATGGCTCACCTTAAATACAATCGGGTGGATAAATCTAGCGTAGCTCATCATATGACTACAATAAATCATAAAACGAACATTAATAATTTAAAACTAATTAAAACATGCAATAATAATCAATTAGACGCAGCAGAAAGTTTAGAAATCTTGAGGGACAAGAATAGTATTTTTAATGGAGGTACTGGACCTATCCCAGCTTCAATCCTTCTAGACCTTGCCGTTGATTGGTCTGAGTCATTGAAGCGTGATAAGTCCTTTTAGTATATATATAGGTTCTGACCAAGACTGTATCAGTCTGGAATCGTTAGGCTCCTGATGAGGACTTCTTGTGAAGTCGAAACACGTGTCGAGTGACATAAATTTTGTGGTTTAGTTGTATTTTTAGTTTAAGTGACTAAGAAATCACAGTTTCTCCGTTTTTCAAGTAATATTTAATTTGCTATAATTTTTGAAGTTTTGGAGGTCATGTCCGTAATGACCCCCCCCCCCCCCCCTTCCTAGATATGCGCTTGATACAAAACACATAACTTATTGACATCGACTTAACTAAGTTGTAAACAATATTTTGATTTAATTAGTGACTAACAGTCTTTTATTACAACCTCTGAAAAAAATTACTTTTTTTAACGAGTTACGAAAACTTGAAAAAAAAATATCTTAAAACAAAAACTAAAAATTTCTCTAAAAACCTTTAGATTACAACATGAGGAATAAATTATTATAAATTATTCTCAACCAATATCTCACCATGCATTCGGAGCATACTCAAAAGTGTAACACCTATACCCGCGTCGGTCTTACAGACCAATTGATGTCGTGTACTGGTACATATCCTTTTCACATGAATGCTCGCACTGCACTAAATTGAAGATCGCGACAAATCATGAAGCTACCAGTAAGCTCATTGTCTTAGCATTCTCCGTTATTGAAAAATTTAAAAAAAATGTAATCTGTCGGTCTGACAGACCAATACGCGGGTAAAGGAATGTTAATTTTTTTCATTTGTCATTCATCCATCTTTCTCTTATACATATACTCATCGCTCTCTTATTGTTATCCACACTTTCATTTAGAAAACTTATCGCTAAATAAATTTAACTTGAATAATAAATAAAAAAAATAAATATCCTGCTCGAATAATTAATAAAAATATTATTTCATAAAATAATCGGCGTGTATATTTTTCCAATTTATTGAAAATCAGCCTCTCAATATGTTTCCATCTATAAAAGCTCTTCATTACGAAAACTCTGCGTAAATATTGATCATTTGCCAAAAAGTAACTTTGTTATCAGAATGTGTTGAACCACCAGAAAATGAGTTCATCAATAATTCAAAAATATAAAGATAATGCTCAAAGTTAATTTCCGTTGGAAATAAATAATTGTGGGCGAGTTCATTTTCTAATTAATAATAGATACTAATTACCGATAGCAGTTATTTTTACTTTCTTATACCTATGTATATGAAATATACATAAAGTATAAGTAAGTATAGTAAACGCGATTTTTTTCGAAATCCGGATTTTGATGTCTGTATGTCTGTCTGTCGGTTTGTCGGTCTGTCTCTAGACGCTGTAACTGAAATACGACAAATCGTAGAATGGTGAAATTTTATACTTAAGATTGATTTTTGCCTGGGAAGAAAACCTCCTATTTTTGAAAACGATCTTTCAACCGGAAACGGATGTTTAACTACATCGATTTATGAATTTTTCGAATTACATTGAAACAGTGCGAATTAAAGAAAAATGACCAAGTTGAAAATTGTAGGTAATATTATTATCTATAATTTATGTCCTATTCATTTTTTCGAAAAAAAAAACAACTTTTTAAAAAAAATATTTTTTTTAATAAATATCCGTTTTTAAGTTCATTTAAAATGGTCATAACAGAGAAGAAAGGCGAGAAAGAAAGAATGTATCGTTGTGGCGCTTTCTCTCTCGAAGGCTTGTTTGCACGGCGGACGGAAAGGCTGCCTCTAGTAGGTATATGCTCTAAGGTTCTATGCATAATGTATATAATGATATTTCTATAGTTTGTATCTCATTCATTTTATTAGTTCTTTTATTAGTTTGTCAGAAATATCCTTCAATAAAATGAAAATCACGTACACTGTTCACTGTCATTATTATGTATAAGAAAGTCCTGTGGCACACGGCAGATTATTTTAGATAACTTATGAAACTACAAGAAATAGTTGTTATTAAAAATTAAAATAATTTATTTTTTATAATTTGTATAAATCGCACCCCCTCAAAAAAAGTGTCACAAAAAAATGTAGTTTTGAGGAAATAGGAATAAATGAAATTATAACAATTTAGGTAAATCAAAATTGTAAAGGTAGTATAGGAAAAGAACTGATACACAATATTTAATTTAAATATTTCACTATTCTTGTGATGTTTGAAAAATAGTAACTATTAAAGCGCTTAGTGATTAAGTATTTAAAAAATAAATAAAAAATGTGATATTTTTTTAGAATATGCTAGTTTTGACGGTAGGTACACGAAGTACATTAATAACAATTTTTAGTAATTCTACATATTTATCTCAAATATGACATTTTTTGAGTTGTGACACTTTTTTTGGCGGGGGTGCGAAATGCTTACTCTGTCTTTGTTACCTTTTCACGGCTAAACTGCTGAGCCGATCTTAATGAAATTTTGCAGAGAGATAGCTTACATCCTGAGGAACAATATAGGCTATTTTATATCCAAAAAAAATTATAGATAAAAAAATTATATGCAATGTTTATATACTTATTACCTTTTTAGTACCCCCACGAATTTTTTTTAACAATTGATAAAGTATCGTCACAAATTTTCAAAATCAATCAACCTCTATTTCCCAAATACACAATTAAACATCCTAAATTCTGTCGGAATAAAAATTAATTTACCGTATTAAAAATTTATGATACGAGGGAAAACCAATAAAAATGTACCCGCTAGCATGCGCGTTTATGTCATACTCTTGTATATCATTTCATAAATATTTCCGATTTCCCAACAGCCCAATAATTCCAGTTAACACTGTGTGAGCTCGTTTGTTTTAACGATATCGTCCTTACACAATATATTAATGCTTTATTTATACTATATATAGATAGGTACGTTATAACCGACCGTTCAATTAAAAAAAATTGATAATAATTAAATTTATTTAACTGTGAACCTATATCTGGAGGGAGGGGGGAATGTACAGCAACATTTAGTCATTTTTCTTAATAAGTACTTATTTTTAAAATATATCAATTTTTTTTAAACAATAAAAAAAACGATCACAAAGCTTCTCATATCATCGATATTGCGAGGAAGCAATAGAAATAGAAAACCACAACCTATAGTTTATCAGAGGTTCCCAACATTTTTTCTACATCTACCCATTCTAAAATAATTATTTTTTTCATCTACCTTCTTACATTTTTCTCAATATAATATAGAGACACTTTTTAAACTACCACCTGGAATCCTCTGTTTTATATATATTTAGTCGTATGTAATAAATATATCCATATGGAAAGGTTAGGAAAATCAAACCGAGGGGTTTCCGATGTTTCCAAAACCTCCTGAAAACGTTTCCGGCCTCGATTACTCCGAAGCATTTTTACATCGTCCCTGTAATCCTTATCTAGTGATTTACTGAATTATGATAATAATAATAATTTTTGAATAATGCGTAATATCTATTTTTAAATCAATTTTTAACCTCTAGAGGGCCGGAAAACCAATATTTTAGAGCACCAGAAAATCTTCAATTTTCGTTTTTAATTAAAATATTTATTTTTCTATTATTAACGTATATTTACACTACCAAATAAATAAATATCGTTCACGTGAGGCAAAGGGGTAGTTTTTACCGTACTATAGGGGTTGTTTAGGGTTTACTGTATTTTTGATATCAGATTTGTATTCAGCGGTAAAAAATACATCGAAAACGTATATTTGTATAATTTAAAAAAGTTTAACAACGGTCTGTTACCTTCCAGGCCGGAAAGCCAATATATTGGCTCACCTGGTGATCGACACTTTGCCTATAATCAATCAATGATATAAGATACCTTTTATACCAGTTTTCTGAGGGCGAAATGCCCCCTGAAATCCCGGCCCTAAGGTTAATTATTTTCTTGTTAATAAATGACAAATATTAGTAAAAATTGTGTATAGTTGATTTGTGATAATAACTGATGACATTTAATTACAAAGTAAACAATAGTTTAAGTGATTAAGTGTTGTTTGGACCGCTAAGCAATGCCCCCTACAGCCATGTGTTCGTTGTGCCCCCGCAAAAAACCATCAGCGCCACCTAAGAAAATCGTACGGTTTGATTCCGTTATCGATATGTACTCAATTTCTGAAGGAGGAGTTTCAGCGAGCGCCAGTCAACACAGCAGGGTAAGAAATATAATATTATATAACATAAGTAGGTACCTTTACATATTATATATATATGTTATACTATCTAGTTACATACATATATATAAATATTACATTTTATACATTGTAAATATTTGAATTTATCTACATTCGCATATATCAATAATATAAAACATATTTAAAATATTACTTAAGGCTGAACATGCTATTTGAATTGCCATAAGAATTATTATAGAGAAATTACGGTTTTGTATTTTAAGTTCAGCTCTGATCAGTATTAATAAATCATTTAGGAAAAAATACAGTGATAAACTAGATTAATTTTTCTATGTTATGACATACTTAATTTTTCAATTTAATTTTTATATATATTAATAAAAAAAAATCTGAAAATGTGTGTATTTTTCTTGATATGATAAAACTCAAAATATAACAAAAACTCTTGAAAAATACGGAGAAAAAAATATACCACGACATAGATATTTGTTTAAGCTTTCTAATTTTATAATAATTCTGCAATTTTCATTTGAAAATATTGAATGTAAGCCTAAAAACATAAGAACTAGTTCTATGTCAATTGTCACTGAATTACTTGTATCTGTCATTTCCCCTCAGGGCTAGACTTGTGCAAATAATTTTTGTTTTCTACGGTGGCGACATCTCGTAGAATTTAGTTTCGGAAAAATCGGCATGAACAGCCTTAAGGTTATTCGATCATTAGAGCAATATATAGATAAAAGCCTAAAATTATAATATGTTATTTATGGATAACTATATTTTACTAATTTTTATTTAAAATATTGGACGTATGGTTTTTTGGTAATTGGATATTAAAAATAGAGTTTATAACACACGATAAATGAGAGAACTTGCCGAAAGTGGTCTATTTATTGAAATTCTACACAATTGGCTATATAGAGACGTTTTAGAAACTAATTATTCGAAACTTCAACCCTTTTAAATACTATAAAAATTTTAAAACAAATATATTCACGTGTAATTTTATCAAAATAATGATGAACTAACTCTTGTTCAAATCATATGAAATAACTTAAATACACATATTATAACATGAGTTTTAAATGAAATTTATCTAAATAAAAATGATATCAGAAAAGCAGTCTCACACAAAATAGACTTCATATCTGCCCAATTTCAGTACACATTGTTATTTTTTTTTCTAAATATTAAAAAAAAGATTATGTTGTATATTTAGTTAAATATATTGAATATGCACTTAGTTTCATTAAAAAAAATCTTTTGGACGTTAACGAGTTAAAAGTATATATTTTTATGTACCAAATGATATTTAAATAAGAAATACGGTTTCTCTTGTAATTTGTGTATGTAATGAAGTATTTATAACATAAATACCATATTTGTTTAAAAATAGTATTCTGTTCATTTCCCAACTGATGCATATTTCTTCATCAAAAGTAAAATAAATGTAACCCTTGGGTAACGTTTGAATTTTTTTACAAGAACACTGTTCTAAAGTATTCTTTATCACTTTCATTTAACGCTAAGGCATTAACATTTTAAAAATTAAAAGAACGTTTTGTTATATTAAATAATTTATGTAAAATATAATTTGTTAATGCCTTTTGCATGTAATATTAATTTTGTATGCTTATTATGATAATGAATAGATATTTGTGTATCTAGGGCGTAAAGTGGCTGTTTTTCGCACGAGTGGGAATGTTTGTTAATCGAGGCGCTAGCCGAGATTAACAATCACACGAGTGCGAAAAACATACTTTACACCCGAGGTGCACACAATATTTTTTCTAAAACCTTATTATAATATTAATAATAATGTAATATGATTTTTTAATTAAATAATAATAACTTGTCATATTAATTATTAATATTGAAATTTAAATCAAGTACTTAAATTTTGAAAAAACAAATGAATATTGTTATTGTTTTACATTTATATTCAGATTATTTGTGGATTATTTTCACTCACGTATTTTATTGTGATTTTATTATTGTAATTTTATAATAATATGGATAATATGGAAAGTGATAATGAAAATTGCATGCCGCCAGAAATATCAGAAGCTGCAAAATCGGTAATTTCAAATCTACTACCGACAAAATCCAAATTAATATATGAAAATGTATGTGTTACTGTTACTATAGAAACACTTTTACGCTCGCCGTGCGTAAAAGTACTACTTTACGCACTGAAATGACAAAGAAAAAGCCTACTTTTTAACACGGTTGTAGAAAATAGATATTTGTGTATCTAGGGCGTAAAGTGGCTGTTTTTCGCACGAGTGAGAATGTTTGTTAATCGAGGCGCTAGCTCTTTACAATTATGTAATTTTGAATATACCGTTCCATTTGATTTTACTGAGAAACGGACATGTACCCCCCAAACTACCTCACATGGAGCGCTTTTAGGTGGTTGAAAATATTTTCCTGAAATTCTTTAGGGTCGATATACATAGTAAATGTTTTTTCATAAAACTCTATCTTCAATAGTTTGGGCGTAAAACATAGTGGACGGGTGGTCTGGAACAACCTGTATATTTTTTTATGTATGTTTGGGCATAACTTCGACAAATATGCACCAATTTGGATGATTTTTAGTTTATTTAAAAGAGTATATTCCTTAGGTGGACCCATATAAATTTTATTTGATTCTGACCATGGATTTTGAAAATACGCCACTCAAAATGGAAAATTAAAAATAAAAAAATAAATAAAAATATTTCAAAGTATATAAAAATTAAATATAACAGTTTTTAAGTCGGTGTCAAGCCAAAAAAAAACTTTATTAAAAAAAAGCTACTTAAAAAGTATAAGTTTTGGAGTCACTGAATCCAAATCTAGGGTTAATTTGACTCGGTCAGATCGCATTTCGTTTCTAATCTAAAAAATTGATGAAAATTGAAATAAATATTTAAAAAAAAAGTGATTATATATTTTTAGGGTCGCTGAGTTCAAATTCGGTATTAGTTTGACTCGAATAAGCCATTCTAAATTGGTAAAATCGTACAATATTCATTGCGCGTCGTTCTAACCGGACAATTTATTGTCAAAATAGGTCTTTTTATTGCATTAAGCTAGAAAATTGAATTTTTTACAGAACTATGAGACTGTAGACTAGGGTGATTCATTTCCGCAAAACATTTTTTTTCAAGGTCCTCAAGCAAAATTTTAATCTACATATAGAAAAAAAAATTCTCACCAAGATTGAGCTCTTAATTCCTATTTTAAGTACTTGCAATTTAAATATGAAGTTTTCCCATTTAAAATGCATTTAAAAAAAAATTTTTTTTTTTCAAATTTCTAATGCTTAGACACCTTTTATCATATTGGGAATCGGTTTGATGGACCTTACGGGAAATTACACGCTCTTTAAAATTGCCTAAGTGTTTTTTTTCTGTAACTCACACTAGTTCGCCAGTAGGAGTCATCTAAATACAGTTTTTGGAATAAATTTTTTAATGCAGCATTATTAGTTAGTATTTATCAATTTCTTGCGTTTTAAGGCCTAAAAATGACTGTAAATTCATTAAGCATTGGTAAAAAAACTATTTTTTACGAGTCAGCTCTTTTTTTCTCCCTAATTTTTGCGGTTTGCTAAAAAAAAATGGAAAAAAAATTATTCCAAAAACTGTAGATGACTCCTACTGGCGAACCAGTGTGAGTTACAGAAAAAAAACACTAAGGTAATTTTAAAGAGTGTGAAATTTTCCGTAAGGTCCATCAAACCGATTCCCAATATGATAAAAGGTGTCTAATTGTAAGCATTAGAAATTTGAAAAAAAAAACAATTTATTCCAAAAACTGGATTTAGATGACTCCTACTGGCGAACCAGTGTGAGTTACAGAAAAAAACACTAAAGCAATTTTAAAGAGCGTGAAATTTCCCGTAAGGTCCATCAAACCGATTCCCAATATGATAAAAGGTGTCTAAGCATTAGACATTTGAAAAAAAATATTTTTTTTTTACATGCATTTTAAATGGGAAAACTTTATATTTAAATTGCAACTACTTAAAATAGGAATTAAGAGCTCAATCTTGGTGAGAATTTTTCTTTCTATATGTAGATTAAAATTTTGCTTGAGGACCTTGAAAAAAAAATGTTTTGCGGAAATGAATCACCCTACTGTAGACCTTAATATTTGATATTAATTTTAACTTATTACCTCTGAGACAAATGATATTTTACGATTCCCCAAAAAAAAAAAAAAACGTTTGAATACTTCGAAACTACCACTAAAAATGATACTACACCCCTATAATATGATGATATAGTTGATGGTGCATAACATATACCATTGCTATGAACTGCAATTATTTAGACACACTCTTCAAACTCAAATATGATTTATAATATACCTCGACGAGAACGGCACATACATATATACATAATACATATACAATGTAACGATGTGGAAAATAAATACATAGCATTGGAGATAATGGAATTAAGCGTATCATTTGTGTTTACGTTAGTAAAATGTACAGGCGTTGTTCGCAGACATACATATAGACACTATCCGTGTGATCACACTGTTTATCTGTGGACAATGAATCAAATAAAAACATAAACACGTCAAAATACTCGCTGTGTAACGCTTGTGTCGACAGCTGACATATAACCTGCACGCTGTATCCATTTATCTCGACTTAAATGGTAGAGGGAGCATCTTCTCTATATGGTGTCTATGGTGTAGGGATCTATTAGAAGCAAACAGGATTTTTTATTTTAGGTTGATATTTTATCTATTAAGGGGTTACATACAGTCAGAAGGCCAAAAGAAAGTGTTTTTTCAAGAATTTTTTTGGAGAAGACATTTATAATTTATCAATGTAAAAATTTGTTCACATATTATGGTAACTTTTAATTGTATTTTAACATTTTTTATTTGTAAAAATAATAATTTCGAAAGCTGCTACAGCTGTTCTCCAGGAGGTGCTCTCAAAAAAGGCGCCTTGCGGTGACCACGATATCTCTGGACTGCATATTACATTACTTTAAAGAAACCCAAACGGATTTCTTTAAAGTAATGTATAATCTTGTAGTTAATCGAAGAAATAAGCAAAATAAAATTTTTTGACAAAATGGCGGCTTCTCAAAAAAAAATATCGATTTTCGACAAAAATTTGACCTTAAATTGTTTATAAAAAAATAAATATTTATCGGTGAGATAAAACCTTCGATTAATTACTAAAAAATATTCTTAGGAAACTTGTGTTAAAATTTGAGATTGATCGGTTCAACCGTTTCCAAAGAATAGTGGTCACCGACTTTAAAAACACAGATTTGAGAAAAACGCGCTGCCGCTCCGACCTCCTACATTCAAACGCTCTGAGACGTCTTTACAAATATGCGTGTAACTTCGAAAATAATCGCCGGATTGACTTGAAATTTTCTGTGTGTATATTTAAATATATGTACATTACGAAAATGAAATAAAAAAAAATAATTTTTTTTTAAATTCTAACTGTATGTAACCCCTTAATATACCCCCTTTTCCGTTGTTTTAAGGAGGAATGCCACTGTAAAATATTTAAAGAAATTCTGAATTTTCAGTTTTTTTTGGGTATACCGCCTAAACCACATAAAATTATAAGTATTTTTACTTCCATGTTCGAAGAAATTGAAGTATTGTAATACCGTCGAAAAATCATGCCCGAGATAAAAGCAGATTCTGATTGTACTATCTTCAAAACGTAAAGAAAAGTTGTGTGTGTGTCTGGATGTAGAATTTTCTTTCGTTCACGATAACTACTGTAAATATGCACTGATTTGAATTCTTTTTGGGGAAAGTGTTTGTCTCAGTGAGTACTCCAGAACTATTGATTTTGGTGTCAATCGAATTAGGGGTTTCGGAAATATTCGAAATTTTGTACCTATTATCGTCTAAAAAGTGAGTAGGTAATATTTATCTCACCAATTTTGATTATAGACAAGGTAAACTTGTAGTTCAATCTAATCTAAGGGGTACTTATTTCATAAACGTGCCTAGATAGCCACTGAAGGGGTGAAAATCTCCCTCAAAATTTTAATTTTAAATACTAATAAATTCCTGTTGCTATTGAAACTAGCGCAATTAAATTCAAATGTCAGATTATTATTTATTCTACAGAAATGTGTATTATTGAACTGACATTAAAATATTAGAAATCTAATATTTATAATACGAAGTTGAGTTTTATATTAAAAATTATTGTAAAATATATTATAGAACATGAAAGTCATGTACTGTTTTTTTTTATTCCTTCACATGATCTTATTTGTATAGCATCAAAAGAAAATAGCGTTCATATATCTGTTTTAATTTATTTATTTTCCGCATCATACAAACCCTATATCAATTTAACATATGTAGTATTACATATATACATTTGTAAATTTACTGAGCACATTTAAAATGACTATTAACTGTCGTGTTCTCAAATATACATAAAGAAACGGTAGAGAAAAAATGCGTAATGGTGAGTAAAATTTAATATTCGTATATACATACGATTTAGTTTATAAGACATTGAATAGTAAGGTAGAAGAATATAAGAGAAATGGAAATTTGCAGTTCTGGCGTAAAGATATTTAGAATCTTTAAGGAGACTGACAATTGACACCATAGAAAAATAATAGAGATTTTGATGAAACTTTGAAAATATCAAGATTTATATTTAAAAAATAATTATAACATTTCAAAGACATTAGGTGGATAGTTTATGATAGTTGGTCCGTAAACGGGTTTTCGTCAGATTTTGTTTAAATTGCACAGGAATATTCCCTAGATTAATATCTGAAAAATAGCCCATTTTTATTAAAATTGACCATCTCAAAGTCATGAAAAACGATCTCAAAGTTTATATTTTTAACACAGCTTATATGGAATAACTGTACACTAACGTAACTTTTTATTAGATAAAATTTAAACGTAGCGTCAGTTTTTCATAAAAAACTGACATGTTGTATATTTATGTGAAAAAAAACAGTATACAAAAAATTGGAATTATTGACCATCCCGTTATTAAGATTTAACCAGATTTACCTACCAAACCATCACATAAATTACAGTATTGTTGACAATGTGGCAACAACGTATTCATTTGATTATAGTAAAAAATACACGAAATAATGAAATATTTTTTTACAAAATATGATAAGTGGATTGAAGGGAATTATAATCGATTTAATTAATTATTAATATATTCTGTGGTAGCTTAGATGATAAAATATAATCATTTGGCAAGTAGTTAATAGTAGATAATGTACAGCGTTGCCATTTCTCTAAAATATAAATATGTACTCATGGCCTAATGTGATCACATTATGATGGACCAACTACCTTAACTCACCCTATGCATATTTATGTAAAATTCAACATATAGCCTAAGTCTTTACTCAAGTTGCAAGCTATCTCCTTAGCAAATTCCATCAAAATCGGTTTACCTTAAGAGATATTAAATAAACAAATTAACATGCATTTTTATGAGAACTGCATAATTTCGAGTTTTTAAAGAGAATTTGATGAAAATTTAAGCATACATTCTTTATTCATTTACAAAGATATCGGTACATTTTCAGAATGATTAGGAACCACGTTTTTTAATTAAAAAATGATGTATTTGAAAAAAATAGAGACACACCTTGCTTAGGCGGCTATTTTACTATTAAAGAAATGTGTTAAAATTTCTTTGATCAAAGAAAATTGACAGTGAAATAGGTCAACTTTTTGATAATATTTACCTTTATAATATTTCTTTGATCATAGATAATGACAGTTTCTTATATTTCATCAAAGTTTTTTTGACGGACAAATCAAAATGGCGAAAATATTATCAAATATTTTATGTAGTGTTATAGAACAAAATCTCGTATTTTATCAAAGAAATATGATCAAATCTTTGTCATAAATCTTTGACATATTTATTTGATAATGTAATAACCGCCTTATCTACAAGCGCTTACCCACACCGTTCCCCTTATCGTCAGCCCCTTACTCTATAGTGTCAACCTCCTTAATATGTTCCTGTTAATTAATTTATTCATTAAATTTTATTTTACAAATAATTTTTTTTGTATTATGTTTTTTGAACGAAAAAATATGATTTTAAATGCATTGGAAAAGCACTAGAAAGCTTTTAAAATCGATGAATATCTAGCCAAACTAAATTCTAAAGTCTTAGGCTTTCGAATAGCGAAAGTCCCATTCAAATCGGATCAGCAGTTTTAAAAATTAATGTGTTTTAAAATTAATTCTATTGATTTTTTTGAAATCCATTAATATCTAGCCAAACTAAATTCTAGAGTCTTAGGCTTTCGAACAGTGAAAATCCCATCCAAATTGGATCAGTAATTTTAAAAATTAACGTATTTTAAATTTTATTTTGTTGATTTTTTTGTTACCAATTGATTTTAATGATTTGGTTGGTCTAATATTTATCTAAGCCGGTTCTGTTTGTAGGGAACAAAGACGTAGAAATAGGGAACGGAAAGGAAAGATTGGAACCGAAGCATATAGAGGGCGTTCTGAGTAATTTGTTAGCATGACGTAACAGTTGGTGCTTTTTTCTGTTATGAAAACTTTTCAAAAAAAATAAATCACTTTAGGGAGCACATATTAGTATGCATTTATATGTCACTGTTTGTAAAGAGAAATGATGTGAGATTGTAAATCGAAGCCAGGTTTTTTTATGATTAATATTTCTTCGACTTTTTATATGAGATGTAAACACCAACGGTATTAAAACAGTTGTGATATAGGTACGGTCAGAGTCTGCACCAACTGTGTTACAATACGTTGAATTATCACTGCTAAGGTGACCATCCGTCCTCTTTTGAAGAGGACAGTCCTCTATTTTGTCCAACTGTCCTCTATAGAAAAAATGTCCTCTTTTTGTCCTCTATGTTCGTTTTCAAAACTTGTGTCCTTTATTTTTGTAATTTGGTAAAATAGCAGTTGATTTATTAAGATGACATTGGAAAAAAAATTATTACATTATTTACATTTTTTAAATAATTTTTTATAAAATTTTCGAAATCCAAAAATAAAGTTACCTTTTTTCCAAGGATTTATGAATGGTAGGGAGGGTACTCCTCTTTTGAAATTTTGTCCTCTTTTTTATTTTTTTGCTATAAATTACGTAAATAACATACATAAAAAATCCATAGATACTATAGTTCATTGTTTTCAAATATTCATTTGATATTTTAATTGTTGTTATTGTGATTTTTGTTTACAATTTTTGTTTTTCATGGCTCACTTAAGTGTAATAAAATACTTAATAAATATCACTGGTATTTAGTTCTTCTACTTTTTTTCGATAATAAATATAACAAGTGACATATCGTTGTAAAGTAGAGTAAAAAAACATGTTCAAATATATGCTATAGTCAACTTAGTGGCCCATAAGAAAAACTAAAGTTAGGGCTTGTAACTCGGAAACTAAAAGTGATATAAAAATCTAAATACACCAATCAATTCTACACAAAAAAGTGTCTTAAGAAACCGCAAACAAAAAGTACATATCTATTCGAACAAAAATATTATAGTCATTTAAAGAAATTCCGAATTTTCAGTTTTTTCGGTATACCGTCTAAACCACATAGAATTATGAATATTTTTCGGTGTAGTAATAGTCACCCCTTTCTTACTTATTATATAATTAATCTGATTTAACCAAACCTGTATCTCTTATAGATAGATACTGAGATCCTTATGCTGGAAGTTATCTGGGATATCCTGTATACTGTAGAACCTCATTTGAGAATACTTGCTAGCTATCAAATTTTGCTAGCCCCTTTATGATACCGGACATGAAGCATTGAAAAAAATGGGAATGTTCAAAATTTTAGTTTTATTTTTAAAATACAAAAAAGCGTTTAAATTCAGTCATAAACCAAACCTCTATAGAAAACTGCACACAAATAAAAAAAAAGTTCAAACAAATTGAAATTACATACAAATAAACCAACCGTGTCTTATTTTCACTCGCAGGAAACTTATGTAATCCATATACACGTATCACTGATTACCGTTTCCTTCTTTACCGACAAAAATAAAAATGGAAATCCACCCCGTCCCCCACTGCTCGACATATTGGATTCAGTTTTTCACTTTGATGTAAATGAGTTGGTCGTACATATATGTAGGGAGAAAAAAAGAGGGAATAAAAAACTGGATAACAAAGACCGTAGTACAGTATTTAAATGCTGCTGGTTTTTGCGCATGTGGTGTTATGTAACGCGGTCACGTGCGTTACATAAATCCGTCTGTGAACTTTATCCGAAAAGCATTCATCCTGGACCAAAGAGTCGAACCCGGTCATAGCAGATGGAATGCCAAACCTGACCTCCCGGTTATACTGTTGAATGTATCTACGCTAGTTGCATTACAGGGATGTGAAGATTGTGCATTATTTTAAGGGGTTACATACAGTTTTTCAAAAAAAAATATTTTTTTTTAATTTCATTTTCGTAATGTACATATATTTAAGTACACACACAGAAAATTTCAAGTTAATCCGGCGATTATATTCGAAGTTACACGCATATTTGTAAAGACGTTTCTTAAGAATATTTTTTAGTAATTAATCAAAGGTTTTTTCTCACCGATAAATATTATTTTTTTTATAAACAATTTAAGGTCAAAATTTATGTCGAAAATCGATTTTTTTTGAGAAGCCGCCATTTTGTCAAAAAAATTTATTTTGCTTATTCCTTCGATTATGTACAAGATTATACATTACTTTAAAGAAATCCGTTTGGGTTTTTTATTTTTAATGATCCAGTCCAGAGATATAGTGGTCACCGCAAGGCGCCTTTTTTTACAGCTGTAGCAGCTTTCGAAATTATTATTTTTTCAAAAATAAAAAATGTTAAAATACAATTAAAAGTTACCATAATATGTGTAAAATTTTTTACATTCATAAATTATAAAAGTCTTCACTTAACAATTTCTTGAAAAAACCCTTTTTGGCCTTCTGACTGTATGTAACCCCTTAAGCGCAACCCACGAAGATTTGTAATCTTATTGTTGATTGTCATAGCCATTTTACAATGATACAGTGTATTAAATAAAAAAATACTTTTTGATCATTTTTTGAGATATTTTGAAGCAATATTCGTCTATGAAAAGAAACAATTGATAAAATTAAACTTATTCCTAAGTAATAGATATAAGTTAAAAATGAATATAGGTAGATACCTATTAAAGTTGCGCCCCGACATCAAAAAAATTGATCGTAATTTGGATAGATAGCTAAATTTTAATATTTTATAGATACATTCATACATACATTCCTTACATGGTAACTACTGATTTTTATTAAATCAAATAGTTTATTTAAAAAAAATATTTTATACTTTTTTGTGCTTTTATTTTTGAAGTCGGTTCAACTTTTTTTTTAAAGTTTATTTTATTTTTTACTTTTTAGTTGCCTCTTCTTGATACATTTTAATTTATGTTAAAAAGCATAATACCGGTAAAAAATGCGTTCACAAGAATCGCCCATACACATTTGTAACACCAAAAGAAGCATATTTTAGCCCTTGTTATGACCATTCAGAATTTTGTATCACCTGAAAGTATATTTTTATAGCTAATATACAATAAACAATAATAATAATTATTAGAGAAAGTGTATTATTCAAAAATTAAGAAACTGTCTAAATATATACAACACATCTATCATAATTTAAATGATATTTGTATTTATTATAATAAATACTCAACCGATTTTAATAGTTTATACTTTGATTGAAAGATCTTACACTCTACATGTTACATCAGTAATAAAAGTTCCACATGAGAAAGGTTTATCACTAAAAAATTTAACCAGCCTTTGCTTTTATTGTATATTATATATTATTTATAAATAATTTTTATTTTTCCATTTCTAGTTATCTAACTAGAAATGTAAAATTGTGGAATTTTTTAAGCATTTCATTGTGCATCTTCCGACTACATCATCACATCTTGATAAACATTACAAAAGGACCACCTGGAGAGTATATTCTTTCAAACGAACTAAAAATTATCAAAATCAGTCCGCGCAATATGAAGTTATTCGTGAACATGGCTAAATAAAAATATGAACATATAAATATACATATAAATAAATATATGGATTGAATTGATAACCTCCTCCTTTTTTGAAGTCGGTTAATAACAACTCGGCTTTTACCCAGAAACCTTGAATATCAATAAAATACTGCTTTATTGCATACTCTTAATATTCCGTGAACTCCACACTAATTTTATATTTGCTCACTCTGCAAAAATATTATATACCTACATATTTCTATACGTATACCTATATGTTCATAAAACCTAATTTGAAAATCAGCAATTTTGTCAAGTAATGCACACATTACGTAACTCTTTTCAATTAAACTTGAATTATTATATAAGTGTATAGCCCTTTTATTAGTTCAAATATTTTGTTATATTTAAAATATTTTAAATTCACAATATTTCTCTATAAATATAAATATCTCTCTTACTATTTATTTTCTGCCTTAACCCATTACTTCCCAGTGTCCTTTTTATAGGACATCATTTTTTTTTCTCTGACATAATAACGTAGTTAATTTGATTTACATTACTAATATATTTTTTAAGTCTTTCTACTTACAATAGTTTTTAATATGAACTCTAGAGCCCATTCAATGACAAATTATAACAGTGTAATTATTCCAGTTAGTCGACATTTATAGTTAATTTTTTTTCCCTTAGTAAAGCATTTTTAATTTGACGAAACTATACATAATATTACTTATGAGAGTGTAACTAAAGTATAAAAATATTAATAGTTTAAAAAAATAAATCCAGGTCGTTGAAAAATGTACTGTCCTATAAATATGACATTGGGTTCTCATGATAATATTCTATAACTATTTGAATTTATTTTTTGGTAATATTTTTGATAAGAATTGAGAACTTGTTTAAAAAATTCAAAGAAATAAAAAGTGAGGATGTAATGGGTTAATATAAAAATGAAGAAGCACAAGACATATTTGATTTATTTTCAATCCTCAAACACTCCATATTTTTTGTTCACAATTTGACCTATTTCAAAATTATCTTGATCCAACCCTGAAAGCATGACATATTTATTACTTCCTTATATACTTAAAATACAGCTTTATATTCAATTTTATCTATATAGTAGATACATTTTACTCTATGAAACGTCGATTATCCAATATTTAACATTTATTTTATAGAGAGAATATTAAAATGATTTAACAATATACTTTAATGTACACCCATACCTCACTTTGCGTCATGGTTACGTTCCAAAAAAAACATGACGCAAATTGAAACGACGCAAAGTGAATTATTTAAGTTACTCTCGTTTTAATTAAAAAAAAATTAAAGACTCGAACCCAAAACAACGCAACTTCGAAAATTTAATGACGCACAGTGAAAATTAGTACTAATTCAGCAGCGACGCAACTTCGAAAAAAACGCAAAACGAAACGACGCAAAGCGAGGTATTGGTGTATTTTAAATAACATACCTCTTATTTTTGGGGTTATTTAAACATATTTAAATTTAAACTGAAAACTGTTATGCCGTAACGAGTACTCAGCCGAGCCAGAAAGCAAAATCTTCAGGGGTCTGTATTTGTAGCTCCCTCACGAATATTTTCCGGACGCAACTTTTTTGCTTGAAATATTTTTTTCGATCAACTGTTCAAATTTGTTCTACCTGGGCCCTTATTCTCGAGTTCTTTCGATTTTTTCTCATTCGAGATTACTAAACTAAAACTAAAAGTCACTAACACGGGAACCTTTTCATGTCGAAAATTCGTATCGAGTTTAAACTTTGTATATAGTTAGAGGAGGTCAAGATAAGTAATAAAAAATTATCTGCGGTAAAACGGTTTAAGGGGGTGAAAACCCCTATGAAAATGTGTAAAATAATCATATTTTTTCAAATAACTCTGAAACTAATGAAAATTAAAAAAAATCTATTATACAAAATTTTCATGATTTTTTACGCTCTTTCGAATGGTGATAGTCAAAATTCAAATAAATTAAATCTATGAAATGTGGGTGGGAGGTGGAGGCTAACAGTTTAATTTTTTCGAATTTTAACCATTCGAAAGAGCATAAAAAATCATGAAAATTTTGTGTTGTAGATTTTTTTAAATTTTCATTAGTTTCAGAGTTATTTGAAAAAATATGATTATTTTGCACATTTTCATAGGGGTGTTTCAGCCCCTTAAACCGTTTTACCGCAGCTATGACAATTTTTTTGTTACTTACCTTGACCTCTTCTAACTATATATACAAAGTTTAAACTCTATACGAATTTTCGACTTGAAAAAGTTCCCTTGTAAGTTATTTATTTTTTTCTATAGAAATTTCGAATGAAAAATCTCGACTGCTCCTGGGCATGCGAGATTAAAAATCTCGAATCGACATATTCTCGAGTGAGCTCGAGAATAGGGGTCCTGATATGACTCATTTGTTTTCTAATAAATGAACTATTATAAACGGAAGCATTGCACGGATCGTATTACAGTATTATTTATATTATTTTTCATACGACAGTATCCATATATGTATATCTAAATATATATTTCTATGATTTGAACGAAAGCAAGACTGTTCAGGATTTCACGAAGAACAAAAATTGCTATCTGCTCCCGTCGTCGCGGTGCGTACTGATTACGTCAATCGGAATTCAGTTGTAGTCAACGCCGTATTGTTCACGATATTCGCTTTCAGGATGTTCTCTATGGCCCACTTGGTGTACAATTGTAAAAGAATATGAAGAACTGTATAACTTATGGCACTCATATACTTTTTATAAACTTTTCTTTATTACGAAATTTCGTATTTTCACAACGCGTCAACTTTTACAGCAATGTATAGATAAAAGTCTAAAATTGTCCTTTTAATAGGCATGATGCCAGTAACAAAGTATCATTGAAATTATGATTTAAAAAGATTCTAAAAAATGTATTTATTTTTATATTAAAAACGAGATTAATATAATTTTTGTTAAAATAAAAATGCAAAATATAGCAACCCGCCATGTTAAATTGGTACACCAATCAGAGCGAATGACGTCACGCATCAGTAAACGTCAATATCAATTTCTCTTACAAGATGAATAGGTACATACCTTATTTAAGAACTTATATACTTTGGAATTCATTTTTAACACACAATAAAAATTAAATTATTGCCTAATAGACCGGGAGTCAGGCTACATTCCGTTTAAAAAACCGTTAGGATTCATAAGAGTTGGTGATTTACATTCAGAAAGATGTAAAGAATGAAATTCTGAAGGTTGCCGGAAAAAAAACTCGGAACTTTTTTTGATACGAGCATTATAACGGAGTCCTTCCTGTTATAAAAAAGTAGATGTTGCACCATTTTTAATTTTAATGAAAGTTTAGTCAGTTGTTATTATACGTATTAGTTAGCAAAAACTGCTTTTAGAAAATTTTAAATGTTCACAGGTTGGAGGTGGTGATCGTTTTACCCTCGAAAGATATGAAGATTTAATCGATTTTTAACATTTTTTCGACTCGCTATAGCATGCGTTCTAATTAAACAATTATAATAAACTTGGGGTCATTTGAAAGCCTAAAGAGTCTAGCTTCAAAATGATTTAACTCAATTTTAAGTTTAGGTTATTTTCGTTGTAGATATTCGTAACAAAGGCTTTCCAATTTCATTAATGAAATTGTCATTTTATCTTTTTTTCAAAATTATCAGTGGCTTTCTGGTTTAACCGAGAAAGCTGTAATTATGCGTAAGTTATGTTTACATATACTTAGTACTCAGTACCCACAAAAAATCAGCTTGATTGATGCACATTTTCTATTAAAAAAATTAAGTTAAATATCACAAATATCACGGAAACACCAAAAACAGCTGTTTTCGAAGCAAATAAAAGTTATGTGGGGGGCAAGATAAATTGTTGATTTTTTTTTTACAAATGCTCTTAATAATTATCTAAAAAGGGCAATTTGATTCGTTTTGTTATTTTAATTTTTTAAGCTGCCAAAAATTTAAAAATAATCAAAAAAATGCAAAAACTCAAAAATTAGCTATTTTCAAAGTAAAAAAATCTGTGAAGGGGGTGAGATTAAAATGGAATTTTTTTTCTACAGATGCTACTGCCCCTTTTGAGTAACGTAAGTTGCCACGCGACGCCTATATGACTTTTTTAAGTCCATGATACAGCTGCATTGGAGTTACTAAAATTGTTGATTTTTATTTTATTTTTCATTTTTAACGCGTGAATTTGATGTTTTTCAGTCTATTTACAGGACACTAAGTGGCTGGAAAAATTTAAAAAATCAGAAAAACACCACTTGGCCTTTGAACCTTACTACTGTAAGCATCTTTAGAAAAAAATTCAGATTTTAATCTCACCCCCTTCACAGATTTTTTTTACTTTGAAAATAGCTAATTTTTGAGTTTTTGCATTTTTTTGTTATTTTTAAATTTTTGGCAGCTTAAAAAATTAAAATAACAAAACGAATCAAATTGCCCTTTTTAGATAATTATTAAGAGCATTTGAAAAAAAAAATTCAGCAATTTATCTTGCCCCCCACATAACTTTTATTTGCTTCGAAAACAGCTGTTTTTGGTGTTTCCGTGATATTTGTGATATTTAACTTAATTTTTTTAATAGAAAATGTGCATCAATCAAGCTGATTTTTTGTGGGTACTGAGTACTATATGTAAACATAACTTACGCATAATTACAGCTTTCTCGGTTAAACCAGAAAGCCACTGATAATTTTGAAAAAAAGATAAAATGACAATTTCATTAATGAAATTGAAAAACCTTTGTTACGAATATCTACAACGAAAATAACCTAAACTTAAAATTGAGTTAAATCATTTTGAAGCTAGACTCTTTAGGCTTTCAAATGACCCCAAGTTTATTATAATTGTTTAATTAGAACGCATGCTATAGCGAGTCGAAAAAATGTTAAAAATCGATTAAAACTTCATATCTTTCGAGGGTAAAACGATCACCACCTCCAACCTGTGAACATTTAAAATTTTCTAATTACAGTTTTTGCTAACTAATACGTATAATAACAACTGACTAAACTTTCATCAAAATTAAAAATGGTGCAACATCTACTTTTTTTATAACAGGAAGGACTCCGTTATAATGCTCGTATCAAAAAAAGTTCCGAGTTTTTTTTCCGGCAACCTTCAGAATTTCATTCTTTACATCTTTCTGAATGTAAATCACCAACTCTTATGAATCCTAACGGTTTTTTAAACGGAATGTAGCCTGGCTCCCGGTCTATAACTATGAATGTTTGATTATTGTTGATAAGGAGTGTGACGTCACAACTCTGAAATGTCACCTACGAGCGTTTTGGCATCAAATTCAAAATTAGTTTTATAAGAGTCAATTTTTGCGATTAGTCCTTTATTTTCTGCAGAAATAAGTATTTTTTTGGAAAAAGGAGACACATAAGATCATCATAGAATAGTTTTTTTTTAATTAGTCATCATGGCTATTATTAACAAAGTAAAAAATTTCATTAATTGTACAATTGATCTGTAATAAATAAAAAACTACATTTTTCGAAATCAAATAATTTTTTTTATTTAAAAAATACAGATAGAGGTACTAGACCAATAACCTTAAAAGCAAGGTACTCGAATACAGAACAATATAATAATAGCTTCTCGTATCTTCGATATTGCGAGGAAGCAAAAATAAAAAATGCGAGTTGAACTTCGTACATAAGTGTCCTGTACCGTCGTTTTTTTTTCAATTTATAAGATTGTGTTAATTTAATTCAATATTTTTAAAAATGGTTACCTACCGTATCACATTTTATACTATACCTACCAACCTTTAAAAAAAAAAAATATAAAAAAAATATTCAAAATTTAAATCTTTTTTTTTGTAAAATTAATAATATTCAGTGAGCATATAGCATATATAGGATATTATTACATAACAATAAAAACAGTGTAATCAACAGTATATATGTACATACAAAACTTTATTAATTAGTAGCATAGATCATTGAATTGTTTCTAGTTCCATGAGCAATAAGTTAAATATACACATCTATAGTCGAAACAGAGAACAGCCTACGTATATAATAATGATTAATGGCAAATAAATAAAGTATGGGAGAATGTACTACGTCGAAACCCTAAGTGTATCGTATTTACAATATTTCTTATTTTATATACGAAGTTCGGCAACAAATTTATACTCACAACTTAGTTCTATGTTGTTTATGCAGCGCACATATAAACATTTATATGAGATATTTCATTTTCCCTAACTTTTATCAATATATGTATGTATCTATGTATTTTGCGATCGATTTTTTTTAGATCGAAACTTGTAACTTATTTATTATTAGAGAATAATCAAAGGACCGGCGACACTTGGTCGTACTAACCGGACGATGTACTAAACGACCGGATATTTTTATTTTTTTATTTGACGTCCAAGTTATTCTGTCTTTAAGGGGCTATACCAGTGTGAACGCTGGAAATTTGGGTGATTTTCGGAAATTTTTTGAAAGAAAAATACTCAATGAAATATTTAAAAAAATTGAGAATATATTTAGCTATATAAGACGTGTATTCCATAATTTTTTCACGAAAAAATATCGATATATAAGCGACTTATACACTGTCTTCGGAGGCGCCAAAAAAAATACAAATCCGCGGAGATTTTTTTATAATATTAAATTAGATATTACTTGAATTTGTATTGGCCCGATAAAAAAGTATGTATGTATGTATTTAAAGTTGTGTAAGATTTATGACCATTGATGGAAATATGACGACATAATAAAAGCCACTGATGTTGGAAATTGTGCGACAGGATTTACATAAAAATATGCTCAAAATAGCGGGATCTGCTTGGTCCAGTGATACTCAATATTTTTCTATATATTTTAAATCGGTGATTTAAAAGTGATATATTTATCACTTCATTCAATTTTTTTGGGAAACAAAGTAGCTTATAATCTGTCTCAGGATGTAAGCTTTCTCCCTGCCAAATTTCATCAAAATCGGTTCAGCTGTTCAGTAACAAAGAGATAGTTATTTTCGCATTTATTATTTATTTCAAATTTAAGACATTGTTATACAAAAGAAATAGAAATTGATAAAATTTTATAAGATCGAAATTTTTTCCAGTAGCCAAAATTGAAAAGAGTTAAATCGGTGATTTAAAAGTACTATATTTATCACTATATTCGATTTTTGTTGGGAAACAAAGTGGCCTATAATCTGTCTCAGGATGTAAGCTTTCTCCTTGCCAAATTTCATCAAAATCGGTTCAACTGTTCAGTTACAAAGAGATAATTATTTTCGCATTTATTATTTATTTTAAATTTAAGAATATTGTTATACAAAAGAAATAGAAATTGTTAAATTTTATAAGATCGGATTTTTTGCCAGAAAATTTATGCTTGTAAAGAAATCGTATTTTTCTTAATAGTTTTTTCAGCATATTTAGAATCATCCTGTTGCCAGTGAACACCTGAGTCCATGATTACTCTAGAAACCCCTTCTTTACTATTCTGGGATGCTATTTCACTATCATTGCAATTGAACACGTTTTTCAAATTCAAGTCAAATATATAATTCCAGTGGTTCTCCACATTTCTAGAGTTTTGATTGCATTATTTTTTTTAAACCAATCAGAACCTAACATTTAGAAAATTTATTCTACAGATCCAACAATCCCGTCTTTACCCTACCTACTTTTTTGATGATTTTTAAATGGGAGCATCTATTACCTAGATCTAACTTAGAATCTAAATTTCATCAAAATCGGTTAAGTGGTTCGTGAGTTATATAATACGTAAAAGTATTCAAGACACGCGGGATATTTTTTTTCTTTAGGTTATTCGATCATTAGAGCAATGTATAGATAAAAGTCTAAAATATAATATATTATTTATGGATAACTCTTTGAGTTTTTGAGTAATTGGATATTAAAAATAGAGTTTTTTAAATACGATAAATGAGAGAACTTGCCGAAAGTGTTCTATTTCTTGAAATTCTACACAATTGGCTATATAGAGACCGTCAGGAAGTTAGCGCGGACTCTAAAAAAATTTAGACAAAAGTTATTAACTAAAGAAAAAAAATAATTGTTATATGGTATTTTTGAAAAACTAATCGTTTTTCGTAATAATTCTTATGGTCAATCAATTGCTCCCTAATTGCTCCAAATTGCTCTCTACTTAGTTTTTCAAAATTATCAATATTTTGAAGTCAAAATTTAAATCTAAATTTCTCACTTTATTTGTTGCAAAACAGCATTAATTAGTATGCAATATGGCAATGTTTTGTATAGGTCAAAAAATAGCTCCTTAATTGCTCGTCATGTATCTGAAATTGCTCCAACTCTAAAAAAATTTAAACAAAAGTTATTAACTATACAAAAAAACAAAAAATCCTAAAATGACATTTTTCAAAAACTAATCGTTTTTCGTAATATTTCTTATGGTCAAACAATTGCTCCCGAATTGCTCCAAAACGCTCTCTACTTAAGTTTTTCAAAATTGTTAATATTTTGAAGTCAAAATTTAAATTTAAAATTAAGATTGACTATAAGAATTATTACAAAAAACGATTAGTTTTCCAAAAATACCATATAAGGAGCAATTTTTTGAGCTAAAATTTTTTGTTGTTTTTCAAAGTCCGCGCTAACTTCCTGACGGTTATATAGAGACGTTTTAAAAACTAATTATTTGAAACTTCAATCCTTTTAAATACTATAAAAATTATAAAACAAATATATTCACGTGTAATTTATTCAAAATAATGAAAAACTAGCTCTGTCATTACAGCAAATTAGTACATGTTACTATTATACATATATACCGTTCTGTCTATTTCAATTTTCAAATTAAATTAACTTTTTTTTATTTTTTAATAATTAACAAAATAAAATATTCCATTAAATGTAGGTACATGTGTTCTGAATATAAATTAAAAAAAAATCGAACCCAAATCTTTTTTTTTACAGTGTGCTAGGCGTATACTCTTAATTTAAAACGGATAAGTCTATAGTAAAAATTTGAAAAAAAAAATGATATACATGCAGAATCCTTAGAATTAATAAAAATTAATAACTTTTTTGGTATGACTGTTTTTTCACTCGATTCGTATTTCCCGCCAAAAGTCCTGTTCCGGCGCACATGCGTCACAACATCGCCGTTGTCGGGATGTAAAGTCCTGTCAGACAGAGAGATTTTAGTCCTGACGCGCGCGTCGTTCGGGTAACACCGTTCCTGTTACTCCTAAAGGACGTGGTTGAAAATAACGTAATCCACATGGTGGTGGAGTAAACAATCAAAAAAACATTTTATGGATTTTTAATTAAAGTGATTGTTTTTCATGTGTGTTTAAAAAAATATATATAAAAAAAATCATAAAAATAAATTTAGGTACTTATCATTTAATAAACAATATTTATGTGTTTAAAAAATATAAAAATAAATTTAAGTAGTTATAATTTAAAAAAAATAATATTTAAAGTTAAAACAGTGTAAATAAATTTATTTATACCAAATAATTTCGTTTAATTAGACACATAAAAACAAAAAATAGACTAGTATACAAAATTTTATATATTTTCCCCAATATATTTTAATTTGTGTAAAAAACTATTAAATTAATTAATTTTCTTGGAGATATTTTAACACGTCTTTTGACCCTAATAGTTTTCGTTTTAATTTAAGTTTTACTACTAATCCTTTTGGCCCTGATGGTTTAAATAAATTGGTCTGTAATTTCTTTTTTTTTAATAAAATATAACGTTTCAAATAAATAAAAAATATACTTGTTTTTATTTAATTTTTATCTTAAAGACCTACTGATAGAATTTTTCATAATTTTTCTAGTTTTTACACCTAAAAAAGTACTTCAAAATTGATGAGAATATTTCTGTAGGCACTCCAATTAATAATTAGTTTATTAAATATAAATAGACGATAATGTAGTTTCGGTTTTTAATAAAAATGAGTATTGGATAACTTAGAATTATTAAAGTTAGTTTCATGAAGTTTCAAGTATTAGAAAACTTTCAGTAAACTAATATTGGAAACAATACTATGTACTATATATAGCATATATGTATAACTGTGTATGTGGAGAGGTATATATTAATTTTAAATTGTATTCTTTTTGTATACAATAGCACAGTTAAAAATTTATTGCAAATGAATGTGTACAATTTTTTATTATAAAACAAAAGTGGAATATATTAACGAATATATATAAAACACAAACACATAATAAACTTTTGTTCATGTGTGTGAATAATTAACAATACAGAATAATAAATAAAGGGTTGTATTAATGCACTTTTTTTTTAAATAAACATTTTTTATTTAATCGTTTTCACTTATAACAAATATACTACACGAAAAATTTATTATATTAAACAAATGTATTGAACTTAAAACAAAGTATATCACTTTAAATAAATAAAAAAAATAATACTTTGCACTTCACCTCAATTTGGATCTGTCAGATTTAAAAATTACATATTTTTGATGTATTTATTGTGATTTTTTATATTTTAACCCTTTGTAGCTCAAGATCTTAAAAATTTAAATTATGTTGATAAAGAGACAAGTTTAGGCACATAAAAAACACGTATTTTTCAGAAATTTAAAAATATTTATTTTTAATTATTTATTTGACTTTTTTGGGATTGACATATTGTGAAATAATCGTAAAAAACACTTATGTCGTAATGCAGGATTTGAAACAATTATTTAGTTTGTTGTAGCATAATGCTACACCGCATTTTTCGCAAATTGTTGGTGAAACGCCATACACTGGGGAAACTTACAACGTATTCTTTTTTCTACCTAAATCGGCCAATAACCGAATCTGGCCCTGTCTTACTGCCAATGTTTACGTAATAATACGTAAGTCAATAGGTTATGCCATCTGTGAATTTTACTTGTTACTAAGTTATTCACTGGTATGTTACAGTAGTGTTACACATATTTGAATGAACTAAATATATTTAGTACGTATATTAGCGGGATTATTGAGGTCTGTTACAGAAATGTCACATGGGGCTACAAAGGGTTAACCTAACATAAAAACTAACCAACCTCATTTCACCCAAAATGTGATTTTCTATATTTTAAAACGATTAAATATTCATCCTATGCATTAAAAAAAATTGTTAACGTGTATAAAGTGCATACTATTAAATTTTATGTGCAAAGTATTAAAACTTATGTTCGATGTACAAAGTGAATACTAGTGCAATTAAATATGACGCTATTTTATTTTTTAATTTAAAAAGAGTTGACAGCAATTTAAAAGTTCTTTCAATACAACTTCTTTAGATAAATAAGCTTACAAATAAGTAAAGAGTTTTAAGTAAAGTGTTGTTTTTAATTAAATTTACATTTAATTCATTACAAATATTTATTTACTACAGATTTGAAGTATAAGTGAAAAGTTTTATTCAGTACAACTCAAAAGAAAATGCAAACCACAATTTTATTTAATTGCATTATTCATATCCAGTCTATGGAAAGTTAAAGCACTCTAGATTGAAGCAGAGTATATTATTTACCTTCTAATTGACTTAAGAACTAATTATTTTAAATGCACTTAACTTTTGTATTAATCACAAACAAAGTTCGAAGTTTTTTTTTTTATAAATAAAACATATCGCACCGCCACAACTAAAAAATATCACAACTAAAAAATGTCATATTTGAGATAAATATGTAGAATGATTCCAAATTACTATATACATATGTCTCCTAAAAATTTTACTTCGTGTATCTACCGTCAAAACTAGCATATTCTAAAAAAAATGTCACATTTTTTATTTATTTTTTAAAATACTTAATCGCTAAGCGTTTTAATTGTTACTATTTTTCAAACATCACAGGAATACTGAAATATTAAAATTAAATACTGTGTATCAGTTTTTTTCCTATACTACACTGAAAAAATTATATGTTAATTTTTAACATGACAAACATGTTAACGGGAGGACGAAATTGATCCTAGAAATTTTTAACACCCGACATGGTAAAATTTAAAAGAACGTCTACTACAATTCAATATACTGTATAGCAGTTTCTATGATGGCGATAGGCCAGATATGAAAAGTAATATAGAAACATAGTAAAATTATAGAGAATGTACGTGAAATTTTCATATGCAAGAAATTAAATTAAAGAATAGCGTATATTACTTTTTCAGAGTAAATAAATTTTAATAGGTACTATGTTAAAATTTACCAGTATGTCATTGTAATTTTTCATTTATTTTCTTTTAAATTCTACCGACTTTTCTGTTAATTTTTTTCAGAAGTTGATTCTGTCCTCAGGTTCACAGCATTTTCTGTTAATTTTTAAAAGAATATTCTCGCCGTGTACTTTGATAATTTTGATTTACCTAAATTGTTATAATTTCATTTATTCCCATTTCCTCAAAACTACATTTTTTGAGTTGTGACACTTTTTTGCGGGGATGCGATTTTATAATGCAATAAAAAATACATACATAATAATTATAAATTATATCGAATCTTTGACATAAAATGAAAATATTTAAACTGTTTAAAATCAAGAGATTGGAAGATGATCGATTTGAACAAATCTATTATAAAATGTATTTTTGACAGTTAACTGATGGAATATTTCAAATGGAGTTTAAACATTTATAAAAAATGTTTTATAAATTGAAAAATATTTTTGTAAATATAAATTTAGTGAGTGATGTGATTTAATAATATTAATAAATGTACAGTGTAACTATTTATAAAAAACTGCACTATAAAATGGGCTTCCATGAAAAGAAATTTCGAAGATTACGTAGGTTTCGATTTTTCGGACGAGCTAAAGTGTATTTTATGGTTCGGTGGCCTATACTGGTATGGTTTTTTTAATTTCTATGAAATCTTTAATATTATAATACATTTCGTCGCTTATCTAACAACACCGCTCAAGTCGAAAATTAGCGGGTTTTACATTTTAATGTCATTGGATAGAGCTACTCATTGCGCGTCGATCTACCAATCACATTCTAGACGTTTCGGACAATAAGAGACCGATAGTGACAGCGCGCAAGCCGGTAGCCTATATAAAACATATATACACGGTTTTTTCGCTCTCCTGTAAAGATGGTAAAAATGAATTGAGCGGTTTTGTTAGATAAGCGACGAATTTTATATTCATACATACAGTAGAAACTGGTTATAACGACGTCGAAGGGACCGGTCATATTGGTCGTAAAAAGCGGATAGTCGTAATAACCGGTAAAAATTCAATAGGCATGATGACTAATTTAAAAAAAAACTATTCTATGATGATCTTACGTGTCTCCTATTTCCAAAAAAATACTTATTTCTGCAGAAACTAAAGGTTTAATCGCAAAAATTGACTCTTTTAAAACTAATTTTGAATTTGACGCCAAAACGCTCGTAGGTGACATTTCAGAGTTATGACGTCACACTCCTTGTCAAACATTCAGAGTTAGACAATAATTTAGTTATTTTGTATGTTAAAAATGAATTCCAAAGTATATAAGTTCTTAAATAAGGTATGTAGGTACCTAATAATCTTGTTACAGGAATTGATATTTGTCTAAAATAAAAGACGTTTACTGATGCGTGACGTCATTCGCTCTGATTGGTGTTCCATTTAACATGACGGATTGCTGTATTTTGCATTTTGATTTTAACAAAAATTATGTTAATCTCGCTTTTTATATAAAAATAAATACATTTTTTAGAATCTTTTTAACCTATTTCATTATTTAAAATCATAATTTCAATGATACTTTGTTACTAGCTGCAAAACTTAATTTAGTCACAATTTACGTCTAAATACGCAATTAAATTTGCTTAAAATTTCAAATTTTGAGAATAATTGATTTAAATTGTATATTTTTGTACATCAAAAGTGTTACACGTTGTATGCCCTTAAGAAAATAATGTTTCATATTTGATAAATTAATTTATCACTTGAATTTTACAAGTTTTACTTATTTATGATGTTTACAATTTAAAATGCAAGCGTGAAATACTCAAAAAGGAAATGTTACAGAAAGGATGCAAACATAATGAGACGGTTTATTCTCAAAGTAAATCTTCTCTATAGATATCAAAGGTATTGCTTTTCAAAAATATTGGTTAACAAATTTTGATATATTTTGTTTGCATTTAAATCAAAGGGCTTAAAGCCTTTGCTTTTAAAATTTATATGTTTACATATACTAAAAAATGTGTATGCACTCTCTAAAACTGATTTAGTTAGAAATCTCTAATTCATACTGAATATTCATTACTTGAATTGAGGTGTTTGCACTGTTTGCAGCAACAACGAGTTAACTCCATTTTTAGGCCAAACAGAGTTAACAACCGTTTCTTGGGGAGAAAAATCATTCTTTCGTTTGGTTCAACAAAGAGTTACCTACCGTTGATAGTTCTCAAGGTATCCTCTAGATTCTAGAATGAGCTAGCTGCTACATTCGCTTGGGTCAAAATGGAGTTAACTCCAGGAGCTGACTCTTTGTTTTTGGGCTTAGAATTTAGTTAGTACACTTGTTCCTGTGTTCTTTCTTGAAATAAACTAATTTTCTTGAAAATTGTTCTTAATCAATGCTTCCTTACTTTAAAAAGAAAATAATTTGGGCGAAAAAGGAGTTAACTCCAGAATAAAATTGACTCTAGAATTGCGTATTTGACGAATTTCTTAATGGAATTTGGCCAAAACATGTGGTCGGTGACAAATAATAATTGGACGAAGATAAAGGCGATTTAAATACATTCTCCATTTTTTAAACAGTTTTTTTTCTATTTTCCAACAAATTATAAAAACTGGTGTTAACTCCTTGTTGCTGCATACCCCTCAATTAGTGAACATTTACTTCTTTAAGCTATGACAGAATCTGATGTTTTTATTTTATTTATTTTTGATTCATTATTTATTATTAACAATAATCTCTTAATCATACATAACCTAACTTTAATTTCAATTATTATAGGCTAATTTATGAAAGAATCAAAATTAATGAAAAATGTTTGTTGCAAACACACTAAAAATTAACTGTGAATATTTTTTTCAAAGTTAGTAATAAATAAACTTACCTGATTTTTTGTAAATAAATCACTCTCAAAGCAGTTGGCAAAAAGTATGAATAATTGCCGTAATGGCATCACTTTCACTATTCTTTTAGTGAAATAACTTTAATTTTTATAAAAAATAAATTAATGAAAAAAATTAAAAAATCTATAAAATGGTAATAGCCATTTTTTTTTTTTCTAAATAACATAATTAGGTATATTATACGGACTTTGAATTTCTAATTGTAAATGATATTAAAAAAAAATTCGAGAAATTTGAACCTATCACAAAATACATAAGACTATAAAAAATCTATTGTGTGGTAACTTTGTGTCGTTATTACAGAAGAAAAGATTTTACGCCATATTCTGTAAATTGCTTGTAATATTAAAGAAATTCCTGAGTTTTTATATAACAATATCATACCAACTCTAGAATTTATCTTTAAATTGGGCTTCTATTCTGTACAATATCAGAATTGATTTTTTTTAACCCTTAGCTGTTCCACTTCTCCAGAATAACATACCTGCCACACTGGGGTCACCTCGTACCCCAGACACTAAAATGCTAACTACTCGTAAGCTATTGAGTATTTTAATTCAATAAAATTCCTCTATCATCTTCGAACGATACGGAATGCACTCCAATCGTTATTTAAAAGAATATGTTATACTAGCGGAATCCCGCGGCTTCGCTCGCGTAAACTTCGAAACTAATTAGAACCCTCTATAAGTAATAGGGGATGACATATTAATATTTTATATTGATTTTTATTCATTACTTATAAAAAAACGTAAATATCCCGGATCTTAGTTAAATTTTTTCTTTAAAACTAACCCCCGTCTACTCTCGCCATTAGGGGTTGAATATCAAATTCTTTTATTGCAGATTAAATCCATCCTAGTCCCCGTCGAACTTTCATTTTTAATTGAATATTAATTTGTCCGAATTTATTTTAATATCATATCAACAGTTATTGTTATTATTCCCATAGGGGTTGAATTTTCGTAACTGATATTTCTCTTGTAGAGTACCTACTTGTGCCATGTTTCATTCGGTGAATACAAAAAAAAATATTTTACAAATTTTTCCACCCCCCCTAGCACCTAGGGGTTAAATTTTGGGAAATGCTGAAATAATAGTTTCACTATTTATATTTTAGAGTATGTTCGATAAGTTTCAATTAAATGCGAACAAAAAAAATATTTTTTATATAAACTTTGACACCCTGTTTTAACCCCGTAGGGGTTGAATTTCGAAAAATCCTTTCTTAGTGGGTGCTTACATCATAAAAGGAAGGCACCTACGAAATTTCACGTTTCTAGGTCCAGGGGTTTGGGCTGTACGTTTATATATGAGTGAGTGAGTGAGTGAGTGGTTAAGGACAAACTCTTTTATAGACTCTGATATAGATTTAATATATTTAAAAAATTGAAAACCTTGTAAAATTTAAATAACTTACATTGAAATTGGAAAAATGTGGGGCGCCTGGTACCCCACAGTGGCAGCCAACGTTTAAACATTGAGGTTTTAGGCTGGCATACAAAATTTTAACTAACCAATTTTCCAAATTTGACTAGCAATAAAAAGTTACAAAAACAACCGCAGTTTCGTGGAATTAGATTATTTTACTGATATCAATCAAACTATATATTTCTCAGTTTTTATTTTAAATATTTGTGTTTTTTCTACGATAAATAGAAATTTGATGCATTAAAAATGACCAAAAAATTTCGAATTTTAGATTTCGTTAAAAGTATGTTTATTTTATAGAAAATGATGTGAAAAGTTGAAATTTTCAAACCGCAGGTCTGTATCTTTAACCGTTTTCGAGATATAGCCTGTCAAAGTTTTAATTTTTTCAAAATTTTGGAGAAAAATGGCTGTAACTTTTGAACGTGTAGTCGGATTTAATTTTTGTTGCCAAATTTGGAATCAGCGTGTCAAAATCTATATAATAACATGTATAACACTTCAAAACTCGACAAAAAATGTCGATTTTCGACAAAAAATTTTTTGTGGAATTTTAAAGTATTATACATGTCATTATATAGATTTTGACACGCTGATTCCAAATCTGTCAACAAAAATCAAATCCGACTGCACGTTCAAAAGTTACGGCCATTTTTCTCCAAAATTTTGAAAAAAATCATAGGCCATATCTCGAGAACGGTTTGAGATACAGACCTGCGGTTTGAAAATTTCAACTTTTCACATCATTTTCTATAAAATAAACATACTTTTAACATAATCTAAAATTCAAAAAAAATTTGTTAAATTTCATGCATCAAATTCCAATTTTACGTAGAAAAAATCATGTGTGGCTCACCCACACACCCAAATAAGTACACAATTATAGTAAACCTGTTTTAATTAACCATACAAATTAAATAGACCTCTCATTTAGCGAAAACCCGAGGTCTTTAGGTGGTCAGGGGGCCGAGATCTCGCGGTGGAAGACAGACGGACGGACGGAAAATCGAGCATATAAGCGCTATTACTTAAAAATACAAAAACGTGTCGAAGTCTAGTTTCACTTCAAAATTAAACACCAATTTTCAAAACAATACTAAAATGAAATTATTTAAATAATCCATCTGAATTATCCCATTCTCCATATCTCCCAAAAATGTCAGTTAAAGCATATTTATTTTAATATAATAAACTTTGACATATGACTAAACAATTTAGCAAATATGCCCATGTCAAAAATAGGACCACTTATGTACCTATATTTATAATACATGCCTTCTATAGTCTGTTTAATTTAAGTTTGCAGTGGTTGCTGGGGGATTTGACTGTAAAATACACGATTCGTACGGTCAAATCACTTAATGAGTCTCAAAAAATCCTTTTTTTTATTGCTTAAATCTCTTCTTAATATATCTAAGAATATGTCTGTAAAGTTTTATAGGTAAATTCGAAATATTTTCAAAGATATAGCACTAAACGCAGTGGTGTGTCGAGCAGGTATAAACGCGTTTACTCGAGTTTTTATTTTTATGATTTTTCTAAATTGATTGCAAGAAAACTAAACGACCGATCAAAATGAACCAAAGCTTGTTGTCTTCAGTTTTAAATTCTCTTCTATATGAACTAAAAAGATTCATGAAAAAAATTCTAAACAACTTTTTTAGCAAGTTGAAATGATTTTTTTTCTTGAAAAAAGCACATTTTTTTTCAAATCTGATTTTTTTTTTAATTTTACAATTTTTTGGGGTTTTCTTAGTTCATATAGAAGAAAAATATATAAAAATTAAAATGTTCTTTGGTTTTTTACGAGCTCCATCTTTCCCACCGATTGGAGACTGCGATCGCAAGACGTTGTACAAATGTACATATAAATTGGTTGCGTTTGAATAATTTTGTATTAATAATTATTTTTTTAACGTTCAAATATGCAATAAAATAATCTGAAAAGTTCACTTCACTAGCTTATTTTTTTCTGTCCAAAAAAAATTTGTTTTGGCCTCATAAAACAGGATCCCCTCTTAAACTAAACAGACTATACCTACATAATTTGATTATCCCGACACACGTTTGTTTATGAATTAAAATCAGATATGTTCAAATAAACTGACGCACTTATATATGATAATTATTAGTCCGGTAACTGGACTCCGGTCATCCTATACTGGAATTGATCAGTTGTTAATTAATGATAATTGTATATCGTGCAGAATACTTCATTTATTCCCCGTTCTATTTATCACTCCCCCACCCCTACCCCCCCCCCCACCTATCAATATTAGCATCATCTAACAATTGTTTATTCAGGCTATATTATTGTTGTCAGCTACCAATAATAATTAACTTGTGTTTGAGTATAGTTTTAATTGACGAAATACTGAAATTTGTATGTCATAATTTATGTATGTTGTTTGTATGGATAAATATGGATTTTGATTTGTCAATAATTGGGATATCCTTGATTGAAATAGTATTAAGCCAATGATCTGTATTGTTATTATAATAATGCTGTCATATAGGGCATATACATTGTAAACATAGGCGCCGAAATTTTATTTGGGTAGTACACAGAAAAAATAATTTGTCTGTGTTAAAAAATGTGATCAATGTAAAAAATCCGTGATCGATTTGGCTCCAATAGAGATTGTTTGTTAATATGATAATTTTTTAACCAAATATAGAAATATCCATTGATATATGTTTTTTATTATTAACAATGTTCTTATCACGGTGAAAATTTTGTTTCGTATTGAAAACATATATTTTAAATACAAAAAAATATTTAATAAATGACATCACTGAATTTACTATATCGAAAATTGCACTTTCACTATAATTGGTTGGTGTAAAAAATATTTACACTGATAAATATCTATATTTATAAAAAAAAGTTTGTCCTTAATCACTCACTCACTCATTCATCAACGTACAGCCCAAACCCCTGGACCTAGAAACGTGAAATTTCATGGTTGTCTTCCTTTTATGATGAAAGTACCCACTAAGAAAGGATTTTTCGAAATTCAACCCCTACGGGGTTAAAAGGGGTTGTCAAAGTTTTTATAAAAAAATTTTTTTTGCTCGTATAATAACTTACACCCCTCTCCTTTTTTTCAGGGCTTCGAACCGTTATTTTTTTCGATTCGGTTTTCGTTCCGCTCCGAGTGAAAAAATATATATCGGTTCGGTTCCGGTTTTCGTTCCGAAAAAAATAACGGTTTTTTCGGTTTCGGTTCAGTTCCGGGTGATTAATTAAAAAAAATTGTATTTAAATTTTTTCTACCATAATTAAGAACATTTTATGGTATTTGTATGATAGTTCGGCGCCACATAATAGTATGTACTCTAGTATGTACACACAAAAAAAACTGTATTGGACCATGGACTATAGTTGGTATAGTAATATATTTCTTATCTTAAAAAATATTGTTTTCGTTATATACAAAACAAGGTTTACTTGGCTCAAGTAACCTTTCTATCTGTGTAGGTACTACTCGTAATAAGCATGCTATGACGTGTTGCACGAACGACAACTAAACGACAACTAAACGACAACTAAACGACAATTGAACGACAATTGAACAACAATTGAACGACAATTGAAACGCGCGTATTTTAAAATGAACTGAACCGAAAAACCCGTTATTTTTTTCGGTTCGGTTCCGGTTTTCGTTCCGGCAAAAAATAACGGTTTTTCCGGTTTTCGGTTCAGTTCCGGTTCGAAGCCCTGCTTTTTTTGTCACTAAAATCTGCATCTATGCATACACAAGATCTATACAAAAAAAATTAAAAGTTTTTAGTTACAATATAATATTACATTTATTCGGTAAACTTGTTATTTTTATTTTATTTTATATTTTGAGTATCTGTTGACATTTATACATATATATCACTAGGATGTTCTGAAACTATCTATACATATATACAATAGAAAAGTTTGCGGCTCACATCAGACTTGGAGACAAACTTCTAATGATGTATTTGGATTTATCCAACTATACACGCAATTACTTTAAGATTTCAAAGTTTTAACTTTAAGAACATCTTTTCCTCTATTTGGACCTCTATAAGTGTACAAGATGTCTCCCACAATCAGCTTTATATATAATTGCACAATTTTTTTTAATAAAGAATTCTAAATGTGAATTAAATAACTTTTTATACAAAACAAATTAAATTGTCAACTTCGATTCTTCAATTTTGTCAATAGGCATGCCAGTAACAAAGTATCATTAAAATTATGATTTTAAATAATGAAATAGGTTAAAAAGATTCTAAAAAATGTATTTAGTTTTATATTAAAAGCGAGATTAATATAATTTTTGTTAAAATAAAAATGCAAAAACAGCAATCCTTCATGTTAAATGATACACCAATCAGAGCGAATGACGTCACGCATCAGTAAACGTCTTAAGTGATTGACTTTTATTTTAGACAAATATCAATTCTTCTTACAAGATTATTAGGTACATGCCTTATTTAAGAACTTATATACTTTGGAATTCATTTTTAACATACAAAATAATTAAATTATTGTCTAACTCTGAATGTTTGATTATTGTTGACAAGGAATGTTTTGGTGTCAAATTCAAAACTAATTTTAAAAGAGTCAATTTTTGCGATTAAACCTTTATTTTCTGCAGAAATAAGTATTTTTTTGGAAATAGAAGACACGTAAGATCATCATAGAATAGTTTTTTTTTTAATTAGTCATCATGTCTATTATGATTAAAAAATATATATTAATGCGATGTTCTGTTTGTTACATTTTCACGGCTAAACCGATTTTGATGGAATTTGCTAGGGAGATAGCTTGCATCCTGACGAAAGACTTAGGCTATATGTTGAATTTTATATAAATATGCATAGAGTGAGTTAATAGTTGAATCCAGTAATTTAAATTTAATGTTTATGTCAAATGCGTTTATCGAATAGAACAAAGTATAAACTTTAATTAGTTTTAGTGGTGTATAATCAACACTGCTCGTCTAGTTATTTTACCGTATCTAGTGTGATTGTTTGCAAAATAAAACAGACTGTGACCGTCTAGTAAAGTGGTACTTAAACTTTTTTTCGTTTACGTTATATAAAAAAAAATTACAATTTTTTTTTTATTTCAATTGTCGAATTTAGCTTTTTTAGAATTCAAATTTATACTTGTCCCTTCAAAAACATGAGTGCAATACGCCATTAGTACATAGAAAGGGTTAGAGCTTGTAACTTAGAAATTCAAAGTGATATACATAAATATTCAAAATACACCAATCAATTCTACACAAAAAGTACCTATCTACTTTGACGAAAAAGTTATAGCCATTTAAAGAAATTCGGATTTTTTTTTAGTATACCGCCTAAACCACATAAAATTATTAATATTTTTTGATGTTGTAATACTCACCCCTTTCTTAAAAATAATTTATCTCATTTAACCACATCTGTATCTCTTACCGATTAGGATATCCCCATGCATTTCACGCTTATCTTGGACATCCGGAATATACAAAAAAAATTCATTTAACATTTTTTCTTCTTCTTCTCTCATTTTGGCTTCCTTTTGTTAATTAATCAGCCACTTTTATTTATCATTTATCACTTAATTTCACTTTATTTTTAATTTTTATTATTTCTTTTTATTTGAGATTTCTAGTTATACAGTGTTTCAGACCACCCGTTCACTATGTTTTACGCCCAAATTATTGAAGATAGAGTTTTAGGATAAAAAATTTATTATATATATCGACTCTAAAGAATTTCAGGAAAATATTTTCAACCCCCTAAAACCGCTCTTTAGAGGGTAGTTTGAGGGGTACATGCCCATTTCTCAGTAAAATCAAACGGAATGGTATATCAAAAAGTACATATTTGTAAAGATCATAAAAAAATAAGAAACTTTCATAAAACAAAAATTTTCATACTTTCAATTGTTTAAAAAATATGGCGACTTGTTCTAAAATTTTAGGTTTTAACTAAAAGTGCTCTAATTTCGTTAAAAATGAATGGAATTTTATAATTTTTCAAATTTAGAAAGTAGAAATAATGATCTTTGTAAAGATGTATGCTTATTTGAGATTTTAATAGTTTGAAGTGTCATACACGACATACCAAAAATTCAACTAGGGATAATTCAAAATTTTCAAATACAATGGTATATCAATTAGTTATTTTTCTTAAAGAAGATATATAAATTAACGACTTTTGTTAAAAAAAATTTAAAATTAAATTTTTAAAATTGAAAACTGAAAATTATAATTTTTAATTTTTTGGAACACCCTGTATATTTATTATTTACACTGCAGTTTGTAAGAAATGTCATTTTTATCTATGAAAAATAATCATATTGAGTTCATGATGCAGACATTATGGTTATCAGTATTCGTTCGCAGACTATATTATTGATATAATGTCGAATGCAATGACATCTCATTCATTTTTACATTTTCACATTTATTCATATCAATCTATAGCTTACAAATGTTAACAAGAAAACGTTCGTTTACTGATGATATCGTTTTCAATTTAAGTTATTCAAGTTATGGCATCGATATTTGTAATAAAAGAAATAAAAACTATAGGTATTTTTTAAAGTTTTTTTAGTTCAAACGTATGGAAAAATATATGTATGTATATTTTTTTGTATTGAAGATGACAACTTTGTATGCTTGTAAATGTGTTACTTACCCAGAAAATAAAGTTGTAAAAATAATAGTTGATTTATTGTAGTTGTGATAGGTTTTGATAAAACTGTTCAGTGTAAAAAATTTCACTGTTTTTTTCGTAAAATCCTGAAAAATTAAAATCATTAAAATAAATTAATTTTTTTATATATTTTTGGATAAGTTAATAGTCACAGTAAAAGTCTGAATTTATTTTTGAAGTTATACTTCTTTAGACGTGTTCAGGGTAAAATTTTAGTAATTCAATTAAAAGCATAAACCGTAATCTTCTAGGAATTTTCTTCTATCTGTTATTTATAAAATATGTAGTTATGGAATCCCCCTTTCTTATTTATTTTCATAGCAGCTTAAGTATATATTTTAGTCTTGTACGAGTTTTCAGTTCCTAAACTTGCGATAATTTTATATTTATGTTACTTTTACTTTAAGAATTGAATTGACTTTTATTTTTGTGAAATAAACTGTGCATGAATGCACATAAAAAATTAATTTATATTTTTTTATGAATCATTTCATTATACCTATTTTTTACAGGGATGAAGGATATGGAACTAATCCCCTTTTTTCTATGTACTTCATGTCTTTTTTACACGTTTTTTTCTGGAACGTATCTACCGTGTAAAAACAGAATTAGGTGTATTTTCATTCCCAAAACACTACATATCAATAATTTATTTCTATGTCTATATTTATCTTTCATATAACTACTTTCGTATATATGTACGTTATCAAATATTAACTTTGAAATTAAAATACATATTTAAAATAGCTCACGCACGTGTATAATAAAAAGACTGTTATATAACTGTTATAATGTATATCTGTATTTGTTGTAATTTAAATCCAGAGAGTCCGTTTCGCACACCAATGTATGTCCAGTTAAATCCACTTGTCGTTTTGTCAGACGTTTATCATATTAATTGCGCTAGAGAAGCACTTATGTACATTGTTTATGGAGTTTTCACCTGCATACGTAATATCGTACATGCCCATGGATAATGTTAACATATACCATATATATAGGTACGTATTTGTACATATGATATAGTAAATAGTATACATATGTATGTATTATGTATACAACGTATATACAGCTACCTGTATCGAATAGTCGGTATGTCATTGATACATGTAATAATATGATACATTAATGCAACTGTGGCAGTTTAATCTCCAGTTTCAATAATAATAGGTATCCATATAGTTTATCTTATACATTAAATTGTTTAGTAATTATTGATTTGATTAAAGTATATGTGAGTTTACTTTTCAGGCTGTTGTTCACGTTGTCGTATTGTTTCTTAACGTTTCGACTCTCATTTTGGAGTCTTCTCAGAAGTATATTTATTTCTATAAAAATATTAATTCACTTTGTATATTTTTAATGTTTCCTTTAACTTAACAAATGTTGATAAATAAAGAGTGCATTCGAGTTAGTGTTACCCGGGTTAATAACCATAAATTATACACCTAAACCTTCCTTGTGAAATACTCTAACCATTAGTGAAAACTAGAATAAAATCCGTTCAGTAGTTAAGGAGAAAATCGTGTACAGACAGACAGACTTTATTTTTTAATATACATATGTATAGATTATAATTTCGGATTTTTCATCAACAAAATTTTTTTTTGACTTTACTTCCATGTTCGAAGAATCGTGTCCAAGATAATAGAGCAGATTCTGATTGTACTAACTTCAAAACGTAAAGAAAAGTTGATTTCCGCATGGCGGCTGTGCGTGTGTCTGTGTGTCTCGATGTAGAATTTTCTTCCGTTCACGATAACTACTGTAAATATGCACAGATTTGAATTATTTTTGGTGAAAATGTTTGTCTCAGTGTGTACTCCAAACCTATTGATTTTGGTGCTAATCGGATTAGGGGATTCGGAAATATTCTAAATTTTGTACCTATTATCGTCTGAACAGTGAGTATTATCCTACCAATTTTAAATAACACTAAATACACTTGTAGTTCAATTCAATCTAAGGGGCACTTATTTGATAAACATGCCGAAATAGCCACTGAAGGGGTGAAAACTACCCTCAAAATTTTAATCTTAAATTATTATAGAACATGGAAGTCATGTATGGTTTTCCATATCGTTTTTTGTTTTAATTTTCATGTCTAATAAAATTATTTAAAAAACATCTTACGTCTTATCATTTATGGGAAACTATGAGTCTACAATTTTCTTATTTTTTCTTAAAAAAGTAGAGGGAGTCGAAACACACGGTATTATATTTACATATTGTGTGCCATTCTGGCATGCAAATATTAGTGTGCTCTGATTCAAAAATGGTTGAAGAACTCTGTACAAAATTTGTTTATTTATTTTCATTGCCATTGATTTTCTCAACTAATATATTTGTTTTTCTATTTATATTTATAAATAACACAAGAACACAAAGACTGTAAGAAAATAATGCTTTGTGTACCGTTTTATATCCCCAGAGAATCAAGGGGTTAACACCAGTGGTCAATTCATTCACCTAGTGATACATTGGGGTTTGACGCTAAGGTAGTGAAAAAAAAACGTAGATTTAGAGTTTACTCTTTCATAGTTTATTTTTACTTTATTAAGGGGTTACATACAGTTAGAATTTTCAAAAAATTTAATTTTTTTATTTCATTTTCGTAATGTACATATATTTAAATACACACACAGAAAATTTCAAGTCAATCCGGCGATTATTTTCGAAGTTACACGCATATTTGTAAAGATGTCTCAGAGCGTTTGGATGTACAGTCTGTTAAGTAAGAGCGTGTACGGCGTTACTCGCAGTCAGTAAGTTATACAAACCTAAATCTTTTTTCATTAGGTTCAAGGTACCCCCGCCCATTGCGCTTTGATGAAAAAATTTCGATCTATGTCGATCTTTTGTCAGAAAAATACAAAAACCGCGATTTTAATGACGTGTACGCGAAACGTTTTGAAACGTCTTTCTTAGCAGGTACCCAAAAGGGCTAAAAATGCAGTGGCGGCTTAGTACATTAAAAAGTCGAAGGCATTTTGTGAAGTGGGTGAATTGGTTTAAGGAGTTGAAAAATGTCGACGACTTTCCAGATCATGCTTCAGTAGGAAAAATGGCCAAAAATGAGGAAAAACTGATCGTGACATTGTTTTAAAAAAATCGACATGAACTGAAATTTTGTTATCAAAGCGCAATAGGCGGGGGTACTCTGAACTGAATTAAAAAAGATTTAGGTTTGTATAACTTACCGATTGCGAGTAATGCCGTACACGGTCTTACTTAACAGACTGTAGGAGGTCGGAGCGGCAGCGCGTTTTTCTCAAATCTATGTTTTTAAAGTCGGTGACCACTATACCTCGGAAACGGTTGAACCGATCAATCTCAAATTTTAACACAAATTTCTTAAGAATATTTTTTAGTAATTAATCGAAGGTTTTATCCCACCAATAAATATTTATTTTTTTATAAACAATTTAAGGTCAAATTTTTGTCGAAAATCGATATATTTTTTTGAGAAGCCGCCATTTTGTCAAAAAAATTTATTTTGCTTATTCCTTGGATAAGATTATACATTACTTTAAAGAAATCCGTTTGAGTTTTTTATTTTAAAAGATGCAGTCCAGAGATCGTGATCACCGCAAGGCGCCTTTTTTGAGATGACCTCCTGGAGAACAGCTGTAGCCGTTTACGAAAGTATTATTTTTAGAAATAAAAAATGTTAAAATACACTTGAAAGTTACCATAATATGTGTACAAAATTTTATATTGATAAATTATAAAAGTCTTCTCTTAAAAAATTCTTGAAAAAACACTTTTTTGGCCTTCTAACTGTATGTAACCCCTTAAACTATATTTATATGAAATATACATATAGTATAAGTAAATATTGTAAACATAAACTAAAATTGCACCTTTACCACAAAAGTTAATAAATTAAACAGGTAAGAAGTATTTTAAAGCTGATTTTTTCGATATCCGGATTTTTATGGATAGAGTGCCGCATGGGGAAAATTAAGGTGTATAATTTGTGTACATTTTTTTAAGATCTTCGCGTACGCTGTATAAATAATAGCTATAAATGAAAACAATATTTAATAGATTTGTTACAGATTAAATTTATATCCCCGGGAAACAATTGATCCAATCCGTTATTTATATTGATATATTAAAACTTAAAAAATACGAATCCAACCGATAACAAAAAAGAAATATACATGAAATCATAACAAAAATCGAGATTAAAAAAAAACTATTCTCTGCATAAAAGTTCACATTTTGAAAATAAATTCTTACCCTATTAATAGGGGATTATGTGTACACAGTAGAGACATATCAAAGCATTATATATCTACGTTTCCTATTCAGTTCTGTGTATTTAGATATCTGCTCTATTCAGCACAATATCTGCGCTAATAAATGGTACGGTTGCTAAACGCAGATCATCCACTCGACCAATTCGCTTAAAAGCGTTTCTATAGTGTGTTTGTAAATTGGGATGCTAATAGATACACAATTCCTCTATGACTCTAATAGTATAAAGTTATAGAGAAATTAACAATTAAGGTGTTAGTTTTGTCTATTTTTAATTGGTTGCCAGATTATAAACTATAGCAATAAAAATAGAGTTACTCGTAGTTCGAGTCAAGACTCAGTCAAGACATCAGTGGCGTAGATAGCTTTTTGCGATTGGGGGGGGGGGGATTTTGACTAGAGACCTTTTTTTAAGACATTATCAATTTTGAAGACCTTTTTTATTATCATTTACTTTTTCTATTCTGATGACCTTTATTCATTTACCCGTTCTTTTTATGTTCGCAACGCGGGAACCCCTTGTTTTAGACTCATTTGGGGGGGGGGGGGGGAATGACAGAATGACAGTATTTTATTATATTTTTCATTATACAAAGTACAATAATTGAACTCATGGGGGGGATTGATTCCCTTAATCCCCCCCCCCTATCTACGCTACTGATTGTAATAATAGACTGGTCTACTATCTATTATATAACGCAATGTCTGTCTGTCTGTCTGTCTGTACGTTAGTTTAGTCTATTTTTAATTGGTTGTAGATTATAAACTATAGCAATAAAAATAGAGTTACTCGTTGTTAGAGTTAGGACAGTCCGAATCGTTTTCTGATTGATTGTAATAATAGACTAGTCTACTATCTATTTATATTATAAAACGGAACGTCTGTCTGTCTGTCTGTACGTTAGAGAACCAACTATCCGATTCACATGTTTTTTTTTTATTCTTTCGCCAGATTTTAGTATATATTTTGTTACGTTAGGTAACATAAGGAATAAGCATGAACGATATTAGTAAATCAAGTTGCTCTTTTGGAATACGCAAACTGTTAAATTTTGGACAGTTTAATGCATTTAGTAAAAAATTGTGTATATAATTTTTGAAAAAAAAATCTAAACAGTAATTGCGTAGTCAACGCAAATTGATCACCTTAATTCCCCCTCTAACTACGCTACTGCTAGTTAGTACAACATACCGAAGACTAGACTGATGCCGACTCTGGTACTAGCTGAAACAAAATGAATTACATTACAACAAAAATATTTCTTTAAAAATATGACTTCGCATGATCCAATGCTGTGGATATTTTGACAGCTATCATTTTATATTAATTTCGTGTCGATGACGTATTAAATCGTCAAGACATTTATGTATGTTGTGCTTCAAAATAAATAAAATAATTAAATCAAAGAAAAAAATTCAATAAAACTATTATGTAAACTTCCTATTTACATTCCACTTGTTACAAATTCCTTATAAAAAAAATCTGTGTAATGACGTCACAGTATAGAATAAATGAACTGTCATACTATCATACTTTCATAGCCTTATCGATCAACATAGGTACATTATACCTACAAATCATTTTTGTTTAAAAATTTCGTATAGAATAATAAAAAAACTGGTATAACGTGCCGAAATCCGTCTTCCCACACATTTGATGTATACCACATATGTTTTACATACATAATACATTTTTAACGATGCCCCGTGTACACAGACAGACGGACGGACACACACACACACACACAGAGCCATTAGACAAACGGGTTCGTGGTAAAATCATAGCCCGAACACAAACATAGCAGGAGCGTTATGCAAAACCCATTTGCATTAACTTCAAGTCGTGCCTAATCCACTGTACCACCGTCACCTACAAATACTGACCAAGCACCTAAAACCACTGTCACCTCCTTTGCCCCCCCCCCCCCCCCTCTTTAAATAATACAGAAGCGTATGCGTTGTGTTTTTTTTTCGGGTGTGATTAATTTTTTTTATTAATTAATAATTTTTTTTGCCCCCTCTCTTAAATTATACAGGGGCGTATGTGTTGTTGTTTTTTTCGGGGCGAGATTTAATTATTTTATTAATTAATAATTTAAGTACATGTGTACTAACCTAACCAAGTATCTAAAACCACTGTCACTTCTTTTTCCCCCCCCCCTCTCTTTAATTATACAGGGGCGTATCTGTTGTTGTTTTTTTCGGGACGAGATTAATTTATTTTATTAATTAATAATTTAAGTACATGTGCACTAACCTAACCTAAAACCACTGTCACCTTCCATCTCCCCCCTCTTTAAATATACAGGGGCGTATACGTTTTTTTACTGGGCGTGATTAATTTGTTTTATTAATTAATAATAAAAGTATCAGTTTTTGATACTAATTACTAATAAAATAACTACTAAAATATGAAATTAGATAAAGGAGTTAATATTTTGACCTAGAAATTAGTAGAAAATGTAAAAATAATATATTTATTTAGAGTAATAGTAATTTTCAAAAAAATATATTTAATTTAAAATTGTTAACAGTTTTTTTTTTTAATTTGGATCCATTTAATTTTTCTAATTTCACCCCTGATTCATCTAATCCTCATTTCATTCAAAAATAATTCTGTGCACAATGTTAAATTTTTGTAAATTTTATATAAAATAATATATATGTATAATGTATATGTAAGTTATTTGTACAGTGAACTCCATAAGTGATCGTTCAGTTTGTATTGAAGTTCGTTTATCACAGGCTCCTCTCATTTGATTATTATAATATATATTTATATTTAAATCATTTTTTCTATGTACCAAACAAAGACATATTTTGTAACTCATTTGCTAGATAAAGAAGTACCTACTCTTTGTTTTTAGTATTCAAATATATTTGTGCGATTAAATTATTATGTAATCTATTGAAAATTTTATAAATATTTTTGACTCCGAATTTTAAATATGTTAAACTTGATATAAAATTAATTAATGAAATGGACGTTATTTGTATTTTTATTTAAAAAGCTTCGCCCTAGAAAAAGATAATCTATAATGCTTATCTTAATATTTTCGAATATTTTGTAAGTGATTCTTACCTTTAGAGTGGCAGACAACTTATGATACCGATGCTACTAATACCTAGTGAAGTTATTTTATGGCTTATAAAATATGTAGTTTCAAAAGTTGCATACTGATAATTATAATTGCATATATGTGTAACGTCACACGAACTAATTCTATTTAAAGTTTTGTGTTTTTGAAACTACTCATAACTTCTAACTCAAAGTTTTGTTTATTATTTATGTATTATTTGAATACATATATAAAAGTATGCATATATACTTGTTTATTGTTCAGTACGTCTATACTGTGGCATTTGCAGAGCTGTATTTATTTTTTTTATAAAATATATCGTTCCAAATAAATTTAATTTTTATCTTAAAGACCTAGTAATGCACGGAGAGAATATTCTTTTAAAAATTAACAGAAAATGCTGTGAACCTGAGGACAGAATCAACTTCTGAAACAAATTAACAGAAAAGTCGGTAGAATTTAAAATAAAGTAAATGAAAAATTACAATGACATACTGGTAAATTTTAACATAGTACCTATTAAAATTTATTTACTCTGAAAAAGTAATTAACACGCTATTCTTTAATTTAATTTCTTGCATATGAAAATTTCACGTACATACTATATAATTTTACTATGTTTCTATATTACTTTTCATATCTGGCATATCGCCGTCATAGAAACTGCTATACAGTATATTGAATTGTAGTAGACGTTCTTTTTAATTTTACCATCAATCTATGCAATTTTTTCCCCATTTCTACGCATCGTAAATAAATAAAAATAATAATGAATTTTTTTCATCTGACTATTAATAACTTGTTAAAATAATTATTTAAGTTTTATAATTATTTTAACATACGGTATAGTAAATTTTGATACTGTTGGTATGAAATATTACTACGTTACCGATTAATTTTTCACAAAATGAAATTTCGTCCTCCCGTTAACATGTTTTTTATTTTAAAAATTAACATTGCATTTTTTCAGTGTGGCATTTTCCACAATTTTCCAATTTTTACACCAAAAAAAAAACTAGATGTGGACATTTTTAAAAAAGTCCTCTAATAAATAATGAAAAAATCGAACTGGAAGGGTTAATTTTAAAATCACTCACAGAATATAATTCCAAAATCTCAAATTTAAAAAAAAATACTTTCTTAAACTATCCAGACACTATTGTACATATAACTTAAACAGTTTGGAAAAAGTTCGATGAACATAAAAATACGAATTTATTTTTCTACCTTATCTAATTTACAGTTCACCTTATCTCAGTTGGTTCAGAAGAGATCATCAGCAAAATGCTGACGTCTGTAGAATCACGTTCACAATCAAATCAACTTAAAACAAAAACGAACTAAATAAAATGGCACGTTTGATGTTCACAAATTATAATAACAATTGTTTTAATTGAACTGCGCGAAACGTGACATTTTAACCAATATCTATACTTTTGAATACAATATGTATAATTGTATACGTATCGTAAATTATTATATTGACAGAATATATTTTCACGATCAAATTTAATGCTGAACTGAATTATATCATATAATGTTTTATATGTATAACGACACGGAACCTTCAGGGCGTAAGTTCTACTCGCATTTGACAATGTTATTTTTTTTTTATTAAAAAAAATAGTGCATCATAAAGCAATAGTTTTATTTCGATTAAGGGATATGGCCACTGTGACGGAAAAAAAATATAATTTTTTTTCTTAGATTTTTTTAAAGTTTACATATTCATAAATATGTATACAAAAAATTGAGTTTAAATTTTGAAAATTGACGGAGTTACAGTCAATTTAGTGAGACGATGTAGCACGGCCGGTTATGACATAACAAAACATTAAACACATTTATCTCGGAATGACATTTTTCGACCTGGTCGACACGATTCCTCAAAGACTAATGAACCGATTTCAATTCTTTTTAAATAATTTTCGTAATTGTAGTAGCTATCGTTGCACGTAGCCGATTTTTGAAATTTTGATATTTACTATTTTTAAAACCGCTCTAATAAACAAAATAGGTCTTAAAAAAATTTTAAGACCTATTTTTTTCATATAACCCTTCTCGAAATTTCGAGTCGACCATAGAGAAAAAAAATTTTTTTTGGTCGTCACATCGAGGCTCATAACTTTGTAAATATTTAATATTTTTCAATAAAAATTGATATTAAATAAGTTGAATATATACTTAATAAAACGTCCTTTACCAGATTCAAAAATAATTAGTTATATATATGAAAAAAATTCCCAAACATTGACTCGTCACAGTGGCCATCCCCCTTAATAAAAAAGCATTACCCATAAATATTCGGATTTCAAATTTTTTATAGCTTTAAAAATTCTGACCTCTTTTTTTAAGGAGGATGACACTATAGGTTGCGGGGTTGATGATGCGGGTAATGGTGCAAGTAAGCGCCTATTAAAAAACTCGGTTCGTAATCATTCTGAAAATGTACAGATATCTTTTTAAATGAATAAAGAATATATGCTCAAATTTTCTTCAAATTCTCTCTGTCACATCTTTTTGAAAAGTCTCGTAATTATGCAGTTCCCATAAGAATGCATGTTAATTTGTTTATTTAATATCTCTTAAACTATTCCCCTAATGATGATGAAATTTTGCAATAATTTTTAAAATACAAATGTCTTATTATTTTCAAAATTTCATCGAAATCTCTCGGGAACCCCCTTAATAATGTACCGACAAAACTCTTACCTTTCACGTAGACTTCAAATATATATACATATGTCCATAACTGTTTATTTTCTAAATTGGATTTTCAATTTTCTCTGTTATAATAAATTTCTGAATATAGAGCTTATTGAGAAAGATCATAAATTGAACAATGTTGTAGAAAGCTTCCAAAGCTTTTGCAATTAGATTTAAAACTTCTTTGTCGAAAATAAATGACTATGAGCGAGTGAGATAGGTTATTTATAAAACCCATATCTGACAAGGATGGAGGATGTATAAGAAAGTTGATCGCAAAACATGTAATATATCTTTCTCTCTCATTTAATTAATAAATGCAATTTTGTACTTTACTCTAGAAATGTTGTGCAATGAAATAGAATCAATTTATTGTTTTTATTAACATTTTTTTGTTTATTAAATATTTTTTGCTTTAATTGCAAAAGTACTTGCACCAATATTGGCCACTTTAAAAGCATTTTAAGTATAAATTGCATTTCTTTTTAAATGAAAGTATTAGTCGTTCTTTCTTAGGTAAAATACACATGAATATATAGTCTAAGGTGACCCTTAATATACTTATTTTTGAATTTCTATAAGGTCAAATTTTTGTAAATTTTTTAAAGGTACGAAAAAAATAATGTATACCAAATTTTAAAGTGATTGGATATTATTAACACATGCCACCAAGCAATCGAATATTATTAACACGTAAAATGCATTTGATTTTTTCAATTTTTCTTTAAACAGCTGTATCTTTGTGAAAATTGAATGGATTTTGATGTTCTAAAACGCATTTTAAAGCTAACACTTTCTAGTTTTTCCTTATGGGAAAGAGGTTTCAGTCAAACTCTTTGAAACTTTGGATTATGATAGTCCTTGATGAGTAGATCAAAAGTGTCAATGGGCACTATGTCATAAAAACTCAAACTTTTAAGATATAGAAATGGGAATTAAGATATGAAGTTGGGGATCATGATTGTCTTTAATTTGCAATAAAAATTTGTTTAGAACCTTAATTTTCGCACAACTTTTTGTATGTGTTCCCAAAGACATATACAGGATGGGGCATTTAAAGTGTTGCAGATTTTTATCTCAGAGCCACCGCATATTTGAAAAAAATGTTCAAGTCAAAAAATGTATGGTTGTGAGGGGGTAATCGAATAGTAATATTTATTTATTATTTTAGTGTGGCCTTCAAGGATATTTGAAGGTCAACATCATTTTTTTAAATAGGAACCTATAGTTTTTATTTAATAATCTTATTCTACGTGAACAAACACGAATATTTCATTGCAAATTTTCTTTTGGGAAACCTAAGATTTCCAAGATATCTAACAAAATAAATTCGAGATTTTGGACTTTCGAGAATTTTTTACTCAGAATCCATAAATTTTAGAAAAAAAGTAGAAAAAAAATGTTTATTTCGTTCTAATAAAACTTGAAGAATTTTTCTAGAATTTTTTTAACATTTCGTATTTTATTTATTTTTTTGCTGAAATAAAATAAATAGCAACAGCTCTAATATTTTTAAAACAATTTTCCAAGATTTATTAGACCAAAATAAAGTTTTTTTATTTTTACTTTTTTCTAAAATTTATGGATTCTGAGTAAAAAATTCTTGAAAGTCCAAAATCTCGAATTTATTTTGTTAGATATCTTGGAAATCTTAGGTTTCCCAAAAGAAAATTTGCAATGAAATATTCGTGTTTGTTCACGTAGAATAAGATTATTAAATAAAAACTATAGGTTCCTATTTAAAAAAATGATGTTGACCTTCAAATATCCTTGAAGGCCACACTAAAATAATAAATAAATATTACTATTCGATTACCATACATTTTTTGACTTGAACATTTTTTTCAAATATGCGGTGGCTCTGAGATAAAAATCTGTAACACTTTAAATGCCCCACCCTGTATAATCGATTGTCACCATAAAAAAGTCAACTTTTCAATTCATTGAGAAATAACAACACTTAAATCTTATTGTTACGTTTTTTTACTTATGAACTAATATAAACAAATGCAATTGTTTTATAATAAAAAAATTGGTTTATAATAAAAAAAAACGTAATAATAAGATTTAAGTACTGCCATTGGTTTAAGAATTTTTACTTTTTTATGGTGACAATCGATTATATAAGTCTTTGAGAACACATTCAAAAATGTGCGAAAATTAAGGTTCTACAATTTTTTTTATTGCAAATTAAAGGCGAGTATGATCCCCAACTTTAGAGGGTTATATCTTAAAAGTTTGAGTTTTTAGGACTTAGTGTCCATTGACACTTTTAATCTACGCATCAAGGACTATCAGAATCCAAAGTTTCAAAGAGTTTGACCGAAACCCCTTTCCCATAAGGATTCTGCGGGGTCCTTTGGGGGGGGGGGGGGGGGTGACCTTAAAGAAATTCGAAAATAAGTAAATTAAGGGCCACCCTAATGTATATATGAAACGTATGAATTTTAGTAAAAATATAATTCAAATTTTCCATTCTCCACCCAGAAATTTTAAATTATAAAAAAGCAAGTGATTAATTTCAGTGTCGTCTCAATAACAATAGAAGAATTATATCCTCTTAAAAACGATTTAACCATTTTTAGTAAACATCATCTGCTCTTGCCACAAATATAAAAGGCACCTTTCAATTCCAGCGCCGCCTAAAAAAAACCTAGCGACAAAAAAAAAGAACATAATTTTAAATTTGTGAATCGAGAGCGTAATACGTAAAACAATGGCCTACTGTGTTTTTGTCATTAATAGGGATATTCATCAAGTTAGCGCTGTCCGGTTGGTAACATTGTATTTGTTAAATAGGGTTATTTGGTTTTCTGTTATTCCGTTGTATGTAATGAGAGTTAATAATCACTGTTGAAAGCTACAGAAATTAGTGGAAAGTTGTTTAGAGAATATTTGTATAATGAAGAAGATTGAAATGTGTTCATTAAAAAGTTTTTTATTGTTCTTGTTAATGTTTTGTCTTAACTGAAATATCGTTGTGGGTGTCTGTTTGTCCGTCTGTGAATAAAAGTTAATTTTCGATGCATTGTTTTATTAAGTTTTTATTATTTTATAAATTGTATTCATTATTTTTTTGAGTGCTATACCTACCATTTTATAAATTTGTTATTTATATTATTGTTTTTTAATTACACAATGCAGCAAAAAAAATCACAGAAATTTGAATAGGTGATTTAGAAGGTATTTGTCATACCAAAACCGTATTAATTGCCCAAATGATTCCATCACGTCAGGTTTTTTAGATATCCTAACCTAAAAGTCCCAAAAATGACGATTTTGGCAATGTTGGGGAATTTATTACTAAGTAGTTAATTTTTTTCTGAAGTTTTCTTTCGTGATTTCGAATAGTACTATCTTTTCTCTTTAAAATTATTTTTTACATTTTACTATGCGATTTTTCTTTACCGAAATATACTACTTTGAAGATACATGTAGTAAAGTTCATTGGATCTACTATACTACACTCTATTAACAAAAATATCATATTTTCAAACTAGTACATCTCGGCTAAAAAAAATCGTACAGTAAAAAGTTAAAACTCATTTTAAAGAGGAAAAATAATACTATTTGTACCGTGACCGAAAACTTTAGGAAAAAATTACCTACTTGATAATAAATTCTTTAACATTGCGAATATAGTCATTTTTGGTACTTTTAGGTTAGAATAGCTCAAAACTCTGACGTGATGAAACCAATTGGGCAACAAATTTCGGCATATAAAAAACCTCCTAAATTTTCTATTCAGATCTCTGTTATATTACAAAAGTATTTTTTTGTTGAATAGTACATATTATCTGAATATAATTGTATAAAATTATTAAGTATTTATTAGGGGAATAAAACTTATATTTTTCGAAAGCTACTGTTGCGCTAATATTCGGTTATGTGAAAAAAGATTTATCATTTGACATAAAACATATTTGTTTACTGTAGAATGACGTACATAGGTTGAAAACTTTGAACCCACTGTCTTTAGAACAACAGCTATAATATAAACAGTAATCAAAACAGATGGTTTGTCCTAAACGGTCTACTTTGTATAAATTCTAGGATTAATATTAATTATTGTTACAAATTAACATAAACATTTATGTCTGTCCGTTTTGTCCACAACTAAAATGACTTGCGTTTGTTATTTGCATAATAAATACTTTAAACAGGTCGGAAGGATATGACTCTAATCTTACTTGAATATTAATTTTATTTATTTAATTATCAAAGGTTTAAAAGGGTATATTCCAAATAATATGTAATAAATTACATGTATTAAGAAAAATATATTGCTTTGTATAATTCTAAATGCGCTCAATATATGTATATTGTATATGTATATGTATAAGGTCATTTCTCTATTAAGGTGGGGTTAGCAAGTCTAGCGCCTCTGAAAATACTCAATATTTGGAAATTTACTGTGGTCAAATGAAACAACGAATTAAAGCTAAATTAACACAGCTGTTTAATTACTATTTAAAGTACATTTTAAATTATTTTTATGAATGAAAATTATTAATCTCTGGCCGATGGTAGGTTTTCATCAAAATTTGGAGTTGACACCTTCCGTACTTGCTTTTAGCCAAATGGTCAGATCTGGAACAATTTTACAAAGTGACTTAAGTTTTTGAAACTATCCTCTATGGAATGAACCACTTTTACACCTCAGAGTTATATATTTCAATAATTATAGGTATGTTTATGCTCTAAAATTTAAACTTTATTTGAACTGTAATTTTCATTGGCCATAAAAATTTACAGGATTTTTTGTTTCCAACCAAAGTGGTTGCACAAATTATTTACATTTAATTATGAAACAGCCTGTTTACCTATCTCGTGAATTATAAACAGTTGTTTTTTAGGCGGCTATTACACCTCAAATAAATGTCATATTTCTTTGATCAAAGAAATTTTATCACATTTCTTTGATAGTGTAATATCCGCCTATGTTAAATGTGGTAAAATTTCTTTGAAAAAAGAAATATGACAGTGTCATTTTTTATAATATTCATAATATTTCTCTGATCATAGATAATGACAGTCTCTTATATTTGATCAAATCTTTGTCAAAGATCTTATTTATTTGATAGTGTAATAGCCGCCTTAACAAAAAAAACTTTAATAGTATATTATACCACGAGTCAATAATGATAGCTATTATTACCGAGAAATAATTTTCGAACCGAGCCGTATAGCGGCGAGGGAGAAAAAATTTCCGAGGTAATAATAGCCATTATTGCGAGTAGTATACTGTACTTTATCTACGACTATTTCAATTACTTTAATAAAACACAACTGAATACAAGAAATGCAAACACAAGCATTTTGGTTATAATTTCAAATTAATATAAATTAAACTATACCATGGAAACAAAATACACAAACTCTGTGGTGTCCAAAAATATTAAAATTAGTAATATTACAGTTAATAAACTGAACAAGTTTTGTACTATCAACAACTTTACTAGAATTTTTATCCATTTCAATACAAATACACAAACACTAGGTGTTTTATTTGACAGTCGTAAATAAATTTTTTAGACTTAAAGTTTGTGTATTTTGTTTCCATGGTATTATTTAATTTGAGGAATTTTCTGATTGGTGCGTTAGAGGGCAATAATGATTTAGAGGGCAATAATGACCATTATTGCCCTCCAATGCACCAATCAGAAAATTTCTCTTTCGTCATGGTTCCCTCTGGTAATAATATATCGCATTATATAGTAAAAACTACGTATGTAATGTATGTATTATATATAAGTCGTGGATAAATTCATTTATATTTATTATTTATTTACCTGCAATTTAAAATTTAATTTACAAAAAAAATATTTTTTAATCATTCTGTATATCAAAATTAAAGCGAGTTCATATGAACTTTTTCTCTTAAAATTATGCACAAAATAATGGTTTAAAAAAATTTCCTTCAAAATAAATATGAATTGGGATGCCACTGATTGAAAATGAAAATTCGTGTTTTTTTTCAACAAAATATGTATCTCTACGCCTTACTTACACCCACCAAATTTTCAAAAAATATCTAATGAAGTTTTGGAGTTAAACAAAATTTTGTTTAATAATCCTATACCGATATCAAAAATAAAGCAAGTATATATTAACTTTTTCTCTTATGCACAGATTAAAGATACTTAATTATGAAACAACCTGTATATATCGTTAAGAATAAACAGATGTTTTTTAACAAAAAAAAATTAAAAAACGCTTATATTATTACTTATATTCAAATTATTGATATTTAATTATGAAACATCCTGTATATCTCTAGAATTATAAACATTTGTTTTTTAACAAAAAATAAAAATAAAATTCACTTATATTATTACTTATATTCAAATTATTGATATTTAATTATGAAACAACCTGTATATCTCGTGAATTATAAACATTTGTTATAAATGCAATAAAAATTGCTTATATTATAAACATCCTGTATATTTCGTGAATTATACAGGCCGTCCCATTTTAATCTATCACCCCCCTAATTTTTTTTAGCTATCAATTAGATCAAAAAATGCTTCAAATAAAAGTTGTTTGGTTTTGAGGGGGACCCAAAATGGCGTTATTAATTTTTTATTTTTTGGACGTCTTCATGGTCAAATAGGCCCAACTTTTTTTTTTCAAATGGAAACCTATATTTTTTATTACAATATCTTATTGTTTGGAAAAAAACAAGTAGCTTTTGTTTCAAAAAAATTTTTGTATGACCTCATTTTTTTTTTAATATTCAACAAAATAATTTTAGATTTTAGAATTTTACTAATTTTTTACTCGAAACCCATTAACTTTAGAGGAAAAGTGTAAAAAACAAAAAATGTTTATTTTAATCTGATATAACTAGGAAAATTATATCAGGATTTTTGGTTAACTTTTGCTCTTCAAAATATTAAAGCAAATAAAAAATAAAAAAAATAATCTGAAATAATTTTCCTAGTTATATCATATTAAAATAAACATTTTTTGTTTTTTACACTTTTCCTCTAAAGTTAATGGGTTTCGAGTAAAAAATTAGTAAAATTCTAAAATCTAAAATTATTTTGTTGAATATTAAAAAAATGAAGTCATACAAAAATTTTTTTGAAACAAAAGCTACTTGTTTTTTTCCAAACAATAAGATATTGTTATAAAAAATATAGGTTTCCATTTGAAAAAAAAAAGTTGGGCCTATTTGACCATGAAGACGCCCAAAAAATAAAAAATTAATAACGCCATTTTGGGTCCCCCTCAAAACCAAACAACTTTTATTTGAAGCATTTTTTGATTTAATTGATAGATAAAAAAACTAGGGGGTTGATAGATTAAAATGGGTCACCCTGTACAGTTGTTTTTTAGCAAAAAAAAAAAAAACTTTAAATTCACTTATATTCTTATTTACTTACCTGCAATTTAAAATATGATAAATCTTACCTTCCTTCGTTAATATACTTACACACTAGCTTTCCTCTCGTATAAATTACAGCACACATTAGAAACTGGGTGCACTAACAGTGTCAAGGGTAATATAGCTCCATGCAATTTGAGCTGGAATGCTGCTAAGCGCTATCGCCTCCAAGTTATTATGCTCTTAGTGGAGAATGGGGGCTGTGTTTGGACGGGGAATGCATTAATACTGTATATGTGTGCCCCCCCCCCCCTACACAACATGCATTCTTTGTAATATTGATTAATTTATATATTATATTATATTCCAGTTGTATTGTATTTGAGTTATGCTTTGAATGCAACTATGGAATTTATTTATATAGGAAGTTTGTCTTATTAGATTAGGTCTTATTTTATTGAAGATAATTGCGTAATAAAATATTTCATATTTTACGAATTACATGAAAAAATATCGGTATGGAGAACCATACATGACTTCCATGTTCTATAATATCTTTTATAATAATTTTTAATATAAAACACCTTTGTATTATAAATATTAGTTTTCTAATATTCTAATGTCAGTTGTTTATAGTTATTTTTGTAGAATAATAATTATTTGACATTTGAACTTAACTGCACGTGTTTCCATGGCAATATGAATTTATTAGTATTTAAAATTAAATTTTTGAGGGTGGTTTTCAGTAGGGATGTACCGGAATTCCGGTCCGGCCGGAATTCCGGCCGGAATTCACGATTTTATTCCGGTTCCGGTTCCGGCCGGAACTACTAAATTCCGGTCGAGTTTGCCGGAATTTTTAAATTTTGTTATTTCTTTCTACTAAGGAACTCATAAATAATATAATTATGAATAAATAACATTTTATTAATGAAAAAAACATTCCGTAACAAAAAGGCAGATTTTATTATTTGTTTTATCATAATATAATTGAAATTTTAGCATTAATTGACTTTAAATATATTAATAAAAAAGTCATTATATTACGGACTACGGACATTGAACTGATAATAAATTAGAGATGAACTGTTAAATAATAAACTAAAGATTTTCAAAATTTTTTGAATATTAACTGTAAAATAGGACTTATTCTACATTTTTTAAATAATACTCTAGTCCTGTTTTTTTTCAAAAACATTTTCTGATTACAACTAAAATGTTTTTTTTCGGCGAACTCTATATTACCCATATAAATGTATATCTTATAATAATAATATTCAAAATAGTGACCCGAGAAAAATTTGTTAGTGCACAAGTATTTATGCTATTGGGGTTAGCTATAAAATCAGAAAAACTCACATAGTTATTTCTCTAAATCTATCATTATATTTATATATTTAGTTAATAAATACTGCTTAACTAGTGTGAGTGCTTCATAATTTTTATTTTTATTCGCGGAACCCCCAGAGAGGTATCGCGGAAAATAGTTCGAAGACCATTGCACTAGAACTAAAGTAACGCATATTGGTGCTTTAATTTCGAGTTATTGGTATATTCTTTTATCGATATTTTATATGATTATCTATATTGTGAATTTGTTTAACTGCTGTTTTGATTTATCATATTTACTTATATAAAGATATACTAGTAATTTTATTAGATTTGGTAGTAAAGAACGTATGATATATAAACAAATTAAAACACCATATAAAGCTGTAAAAATTACACGATATGTAGAAAATACTATGTTTTATAATATAATGTAAGACTCTACCCCCCCCCCTAATCTGTAAGAAAAACAATATAAAATAATGTTATATTAATTTATGATGATAATCTATGTATATAAAGCATATTTATAACATTTTAGTTATTTTATTATCATTATTAATTGAAATATAATTTTTTGAAAAAAATTCCGGTTCCGGCCGGAATTCCGGCCGGATTTTTTTGTGAATTCCGGTAATTCCGGTTCCGGCCGGAACCGAAAAACCCAGTTCCGGTACAACCCTAGTTTTCAGCCCTTCGGTGGCTATTTTGGCAAGTTTATAAAATAAGTGCCCCTTAGATTGGATTGAACTAAAAGTGTACCAAGTCTTATCAAAATTGGTGAGATACTACTCACTTTTCAGATGATAATTGGTACAAAATTTCGAATATTTCCGAAACCCCTAATTCGATTAGCACCAAAATTAATAGGTCTGAAGTACTCACTGGGACAAACATTTTCCTCAAAAATAATTCAAATCGGTGCATATTTACAGTAGTTATCGTGAAAGAAAGAAATGCGGAAATCAACTTTTCTTTACGTTTTGAAGTTAGTACAATCAGAATCTGCTCTTATCTCGGACATGATTTTTCGACGGTATTACAATACTTCCATTTCTTCGAACATGGAAGTAAAATTGATTTTTTTATAATTGTTTTGTATTGTAACAGAAGGCCAAGTATGAAAAGAATAACATTAAATATATAAGAACCTGCTTAAAGAATTATAACTTCAGAAACAGATAGCGCAGAGTAGAGTATTTTGTGAGTTAGGACTTTTTATTATTTTCTCGAAAATCTTCACTCTACATGTAAATTATTTTGTGCCAAAATGTTAAAATAACTCACGTCTTATTCTATTTAATTATGATTCACATAAATATCTTGATCGTAAAAAAACCGTAACCCTTAACGTTGAAGAGCTAATAAAAACTCCGAATATTCTTGTCAGTGACGGCTCGTCGAACTAACCTAAAATTTATATGCGATGCTTTTCGAATTTGACATTATTTTAAAGAATATTTAAACTTTGATTCAGACCAGAGATTCGCAACCTTTTTTGCACGTAGACACCATATGAAGGAATGCCAAAGTTTATAGACTCATCCTGTAAATATTTGTGAATTAAAAAATTAAACACGTGTTTGTTATTTATTTTGACTAACAAGGCGTTTTAAGGATAAAAAACTCATTTGAAAGTTTAGCACCCCATTTAGTACAATAATAACTAACGCTACTTATGAGTGTCATTTTCTTTCAGTTTTACGACATTTTTCTATCATAATTTCATTGTCTGCGTATTTTTGAGATCGCTAATGACGATTTAGACATTAGTTTTACGAGAATGACAAATACAAAATGGTGGATAAAATCACAGAAATTTCAAAAACTTTATTTTACATCACTTGCGAAGTTTATTAAATACATAATTACGATTTTGGTAACAGTTATATCAATTTAGAAGTGGTGGATGAAAAATTTAATATGACGCATCCAAATGGCAGAATCTGGGCAAATATCGGTGGGCAAACTGTATAATAAGTTTTTTTATACCACCTCGAAAAATTGAAATTGCTACTGGTTTAAATTTAGTCCCACCTCTTGAAACTAGTTAATAATTTCACATCAGATGTCTCACTGGTATTTGCTTGATTGATTGACAGTTAAATTTGTCAGTACAGGCTCGCCAGCCGTTGAAAGTGGCTTAATGAATTTTTGTTTATTTTTTATTTTTTTCTTGTTATTGTATTTTTTACTAATTAAAATAAACCAAATATGTTAAAAAAAAAAAACTGTGCAACATGGGTTTTTTTTATTTGCTAAAATCCCGTGCCTCAAAGAGATAAGAGCACAGAAACATGTAATTTTGTATTCACGAGCCACCACTGGAAATAATAATAAACCAGGAGGTTAAATATTATCAACGCCGCACGCCTCATTGCAGTTACAGTGTGTAAATTAAATTTCAGAAAGGCCTATTTCTCGTCTTTGCAACTAACTTATGGCACACTCTTGACTACTAAGGTGTGGGGGCGTTCTTAATTACAGCTGCCTGCCGTATCGGCCGAGTTGTCTGTGGTTAGTAATTAATAGCGCTACCACCGCCGCCGCTGAGAGGCGCTAGTGTCGCGCGCGCATTGCCAACCAACCAACCAACCCCTTTGTGTTGCCAACTTAATAATGTGTCCTTGTTGATTAGATAAATCATTGTGTCTGTGTGTCTGTCTGTCTGTGTGTGTGTGTATGTGTATTAGGATGCGCTTGTTTTTGAGGGTGGATTGGTTTAGAATGAAATAGAGAGGTTGTTTACTATACTTTGTTCTCTTTTTCTAATAAATAATGATCATTGATGTATTTTTTATTGAAATCTATGACCGCTTTTTTTTCTTTTCGAAGTAGTTTAGGTAATTTAACAATGTATGTAAAGAATAAAGAATGTAGAAGGTTTTAAAGTACTCAAACCTGTAGTACTTTATTTTAGTATAACAATGGAATTAAATATACATAGATTTTTTAATTTTTTTTTTATTAACTTTTTCTTTAAAAAAATGTTTACATAAAAACTGCATACGGGGAAAAATTATTCATAATAATCTCAAACAATTATGCATTTTCAATAATTTTTTTTCAGGCCCTGTATAAGATATTACAAACATTTATTTACATTTATTTGGAGCTTGTAGAATACAAAAATACTTGAGTTTTTAGGGTTCCGAAGAAACCCTATTAATCTCACTTTGTCGTCCGTCCGTCCGTCCGTCCGTCCGTCCGTCCTAATCACTCTAAGCTCAATAGCTCGTAAACTATAAAAGCTAGAACCTTGAAATTTTGACAGAATATGTAAAATAACACCCTCTAGTAAAATATGTACAAATATTTTCGAAAAATATTTTTTTAGGGGGGGTGCTAAGAAGCTAAAGACACCCAAAAAAAATATTTTTTTTATACCAAGGCAAGTGGCACATCAAAATGTGTAACCAAGCTAGTGTAATTTGATCCTTATTCTTATTTTTTTATAAATCAAAAATGGCGCCTACAGGGGGCTTTAAAGCAAATTCAAAAAAAACAAAAAAAAATGTATTCCAAGTCGTGTGGGATATCAAAATGTAGATCTCAGTGAGTAGAATATGACAGTATTTTTTATTTTTTTTATAAATCAAAAATGGCGCCTACAGGGGGCTCCAAGCAAAAAAAAATTTGTCCAACCCCCCCCCCCCCCCCCCCCCCTCTAACTCGGTAACTACTGACTCGAAAAATCAGAAAAAAATTAGGTAATGAGGCTTTGGTGAGACTACCAACGACAAATACCAAAGTCACCAATATCATTTCAAATTTTGGAGAAAAAGGGAGGGGTGTCATACATTTTTTTATTTTTATTTTTTTATCTGGGCATGTGGGGTGTCGAAATGTAGATCTCAATGAGTAGAATATGACAGTATTTTTTATTTTTTTTATAAATCAAAAATGGCGCCTACAGGGGGCTTCAAGTAAACAAAAATTTGTCCACCCCTCTCTAGCTCGGTAAATACTGACTCAAAAAATCTGAAAAAAAATTGGTAATGGGGTTTTTATAATACTAGTAACGACAAATACTAAAATCAACAATATCATTTCAAATTTTGAAAAATAGGAAGGGGCGTCATGGAATTTTTTTTAGTTTCATATCTAGGCTTGTGGGGTGTCAAAATGTAGATCTGAATTAATAGAATATGATCCTATTTTTTATATTTATTTTTAACTCAAATATGCACCTGTAAATGACTCTAACCAGTCCACGTAGTATATACTTCGGAACCCTTATGGCAGTGGTCCCCAACCCTATGCCCGCGGGCACCATTGTGCCCGCCGACCGTTTTACGTGTGCCCACCGCTGACTGCAAACGATAAAAAAATTAAATTTTCAATTACATGTTATGTAATTTATTTTTTATTTTTAATAACTAATTAGAGAAATATAATCGTATTTATTTGAAAAAAATATTTGTAAAGTACAGCCAGAAAAATATGTAAGCATTTAATCTTTTTCTGGCTATACACATTGCACAAATTCGTTCAACAATATATAAACAATGATCAAAGTTTTAAGAAAAGCATTTTTTACCAGTCACGGCTTACGTAGGAACTAAGAAATATATGGAAAAATGCCTCTGAACCTTTTTGTAGATTACAAACTTTTCCATCAAAAAGTCAGCGAGAGCATATGTCTCACTTTTTTAATTTAGGCGTGAGAAACGCTGAGTGAAAATCGCGATTTTGATGTGGACACCTTGTAAAAATAAATGGTGCCCGCCGCCCAGTCGGTATTCTAAAATGTGCTCTTAGGTACAAAAAGGTTGGGGACCACTGCCTTATGGCATACACTGGTGTATGTCTTGACAAATTTTTATTTAATTTAATTTTTAAACAACTATCCAGGAGGCGCCAAAAAATGGTGTCCCACGGCGGGCAGTTAATCTCAAGATTGGTGAATTTGAAAAAAAGGACCCTTACGTGACAATTAATACAATTTGCCAAAAATTAAAAAACAATTAAAAATGGCGGATGTTTAAAAAAAAGTTGAAAAAACATCCCTGTTTTTCACTATTCTCGGCTAAAAAAAATTTATAATTAATATTTTTTTGGCAAAATGTGGTAAATTGGCATACAAAACATCTCAACAAACAAAACAAGATCTAAATCATTTAAATCGGCCGAGTAGTTTCGGAGTTTAACTGTCCGCCATTTGAAAAAAAAGTAGTTTCGAAACAGAGTAATTACGGCAGGGCGACCAGTTTCTGGAAAACCGGGAAAAGTCAGGGAATTTGGTTGGAAGTCAGGGAATTTTTATAAAAATGCAAAAACACAAATTCTCGCAAATATTTAAAGAGGGAAGTTTTTTTTTTTTAGGTTTTTTTAGGTGTTTTATCAAAAATTTTTAAATAAAAAACAGGGAAAAACGGTAAAAATTCTCCTAGAAAACTGGGAAAAATCAGGAAAATTTGTTCCAGAGAAATACTGGTTACCCTGTAGGGCAGTGGTTCTTAAACTGGGGTCCGCGGACCCCCGGGGGGGCGCCAAACTTTTACGGGGGTCCCTGAAACATTTTTGGCAAAAAATTAATTCACATAAAGTACATTTATATTTCTATTTATCAGTGATTAATTAGATACAACGATCTTTTTTGTTTTTTTTATCAGGGATGGGGGTCCCTGAAAAATAATTGTACAAGAAAGGGGTCCCTAGACCTCATAAGTTTAAGAACCGCTGCTGTAGGGAGTAATGGAAGCGCGCGAACACTTTCACTAATTTCACTATGTTAAAATTCGATTTAAAAAAAAAATTGGGGGTGATTTTTAAAAGTATACCTGAGGATTGAGAAAATGCAAAAAAATAAAAATCGATTTTTTGAAATTTACAAGGTGGTCAAGTATCTCAAAAGAAATGGTATTGTTTGATGTAAAAGTCTTTGAACACCTGTGATTTTGAATGTAAATTACAGATTTCAGTCAATAAAAATACCCAAAATAGCGAAAATAATATGTTTCCTCGCAGTCAAAATAGTAAAAAAAACAATTACTCGTTAGCTTGAAAGAAACTGTTAGTCAATACTTTTCATGTATGATTTTACTCTATATTTCTCCGTATGATTTTAATTTTTTTTATGTATCAATTATTAATTTATAATTGAATATAAAACACATCATTATTAAATATATTTTTGTTACAGGGTACAGACAGTTGGCAAGGACATGATAGCGATCAGGTAAGATTATCTATTTTACATGTTTTTTAATCAAATATAAATATGAAATATTAATATTATACATAATTTTCATAGAAATATCAACTCAAATAGATACATTTTAAAATGTTATTATTAATATAATAATTATATCAGTGTGACCCAGGCCTGAGTAAAAAATACAATTCATAAATGCTCTTGAGCCAGGCACGTATGTATACAGCCTAACTTCTCGGTGGGGGTCATACAGAAAAAAATTATAAATTTAACTTTTGGAAAAATACTTTCTAATATCAGCATATATTTTTGAAATAAACGTATATAAATTCTGAAAATAATTTATCGTGTAGTTTTTTGCAAGAAAAACTTAATATACAGGATTTTATTTATTCAGAAAAATTCACTGATTAATAATCTGTTAATAAAAATTTATTTAGAGCTGTTGTTTGCGATATATTATTTCTTGACTGCAAATTCTTTAATTTTAATTATTAAAAATTCGAATTTTGCAATAAAATGTAGTAGAGAGATACACAATATGGCAGCTAGAAATGAAGTCAAATCAATTTCCTATAACTATCCTAATAATTATTTTAGCGATGTTTAAAATTAATTATATTAAAAATATTATGTCAACCTTCATTTCTACGTGTAAAGCCTAGTATACACTAGTAGACATGTTGCACGATTTGTCTATAGACCGTCTAGAGACACGGTCTATACACCGTTATTTGTCTCGTCTAGCGTCCACACTACGATGTGAATTTCTCAGTCTTATCTTCGTTGTCCACCATGGAGGACTACTACTATCTACCACTCGATAGCTGTAGATAGACTGGGCCGTGTCTCGTCTATAGACAGCGAGTGACGTCCACACTGCCAAAATGTTGCGCAACATGTCTAACGTTGCATGTCGTCTCCCATTCCGATCAGGAGACCTTAGACATGCGATTTTTGGTCTCGCAACAGGCCCGTAGACGGGGATTGGTCTATAGACATGTCTACGAGACAACCTTAGACACGTCTCAGAGACCAGAATCGCGCAACATGTCTACTAGTGTGTACTAGCTTTTATAATTAATTATCATAATACAACAATTTTATTCAAATGATTTTGTAGTTGAAGATGTAGTGTTTTAAACTCAGCTAGTGTTCATCTGACTACTTTAAGGGGTTACATACAGTTAGAAGGCCAAAAAAAGTGTTTTTTCAAGATTTTTTTTAGAGAAGACATTTGTAATTTATCAGTGTAAAAATTTGTACACATATTATGGTAATTTTTAATTGTATTTTAACATTTTTTATTTGTAAAAATAATAATTTCGAAAGCTGCTACAGCTGTTCTCCAGGAGATCCTCTCAAAAAAGGCGCCTAGCGGTGACTATGATATCTCTGGACTGCATCTTTTAAAATAAAAAACCCAAACGGATTTCGTTAAAGTAATGTATAATCTTGTACTTAATCGAAGAAATAAGCAAAATGACATTTTTTGACAAAATGGCGGCTTCTCAAAAAAAATCGATATTTAACAAAAATTTAGACCTTAAATTGTTTATAAAAAAATATTTATCGGTGAGAAAAAACCTTCGATTAATTACTAAAAAATATTCTTAAGAAACTTGTGTTAAAATTTAAGACTGATCGGTTCAACCATTTCCGAGGAATAGTGGTCACCGACTTTAAAAACACAGAATTGAGAAAAACGCGCAGCCGCTTACTCCTACATTCAAATATGCGTGTAACTTCGAAAATAATCGCCGGATTGACTTGAAATTTTCTGTGTGTGTACTTAAATATATGTAGATTACGAAAATGAAATTAAAAAAATCGTTTTTTTGAAAATTCTAACTGTGTATATAACCCATTAAATAACTTCCAAAATCCCTCATAATATCTAGTATATTTATATCTTTAATTCTTAAAGAGGTTCAAGACATAAAATTTTGAAACTAAATAAATAAATATTAAATCAAAATAATTCTAATAAAAAAAAGGAAGCTAATATATACTAAATAGAAACCATGAGAAACATATATAAATGTAAAATGTCTATATTTAACTTACATAGGATGAAAAGTTCTTTTTTCTGTACTTGTTTACTGACGATTTTTCACAGAAAATTCGCATGAATGAACTTTTTAATGAGAAAACATTTTTCTTGGTTTTGTGTTTATATACCTATACCTACTGTATATATGTACATACATCGTATTGTAGCGAAATCATGAGAATATGGAAATGGAGTGCTTTTGAATATGGATAGAAATCTTTAACCTATAAAATTGAATATTCAAAAGTAAATTATTCACGCTTTATAAATATTATAAAGTGTATTCATATTGGAAAAATATAAAGAACACTTCATATTTTGTAAAAACATTTACAGTGAAACTTGATTAAGGTGGCTATTACACTATCAAATAAATATGTCAAAGATCTTTGACAAAGATTTGATCATATATTAAATTAAAAGTAATTTCGTAGCCGAAATCGTCCACGAACACTTTTCAGTCGCCATTTTGATTTATCCGTCAAAAAACTTTGATTAAATATAAGAAGCTGTCATTATCTATGATAAAAGAAATATTATGAAGGTAAATATTAAGTGTAATAGCCGCCTAAGTGGATTTGGATAAGTGGGAAACTTTATATAACTAGAATTCATGCTGAGGTAACTAGGTAAATAAGACACCTCTTTAAGTGGGTTCTTTGAGATTCCAGTTATACAATGAAATACAAATTATAATGGATGTGATGGATTTATGAGAATTTTTTTTTATCAATATCATTATGAATGTAGCTATCGTTGTATGGTTGTACGTAGCTGTTTTTTGTTTAATTTAATTTTTTTACAAAATGGCGACAGTATGAAATATTTTGTTAATTTTTTTTTAAATCAAGCGGTTTTAAATAATAGTAAATATCAAAATTTAAAAAATCGGCTACGTACAGACATAGCCACTGCAATTAAGAAAATTTAGATAAAAAAAAGTATCGGTTCATTAGTTTTTTAGGAATCGCTAGAACCAGGTCGAAAAAAATCGTTCCGAGAAAAACTCATTTAAAGTTTTCTAGTTACTCTCACTAAATTGACTGTAACTCAGACAATTTTCGGAATTTTAACTTAATTTTTTTATACATATTCTCTAATATGTATACTTTCAAAAAATCGATTTATTTCCGTCACAGTGACTTTTCCCCTTAAATGGTTAATACATAATTACATACATATCTAAATTTCATGTATAACCAGACATTCATTTTAGATACATTGTCATGTAAAAAAAGATTTAAAATAAATAGAAATACTTAATTTTACATTTACTTATATTACTTTTTCAACTTCCTTTTTTCGTAATGATTCTTCAGAGACAGCAATAAAAACAATCGTACGTTCAGGGGAAAGATTAACAGACAAAAAAGAGAGAATTTCCTGAAAAAAAAGAAAAAAAATCGATCACCACATAATAAATATTTCTACGTTAATATCAGACATCACCTCCTAGATCTTTCAGCATTTGATGAATATTTAAGGTTATACGCCTAGCCTAGCACACTGTAAAAAAAGATTTGATTTCGAAAAATTTTGTTTTTAATTTATATTCAGAACACATGTACTTACATTTAATGGAATATTTTAATTTGTTAATTATTAAAAGTAAAAAAAGTTTAATTTAATTTGAAAATTGAAATAGACAGAACGGTATACTCGTATAATAGTAACATGAACTAATTTGCTGTAATGGCAGAGCTAGTTTTTCATTATTTTGAATAAATTACACGTGAATATATTTGTTTTATAATTTTAATAGTATTTAAAACGGTTGAAGTTTCGAATAATCAGTTTTTAAAACGTCTCTATACAGGGTGTCCCATTTTAATCTATCACCCCCCTAATTTTTTTTATCTATCAATTAAATCAAAAAATGCTTCAAATAAAAGTTGTTTGGTTTTGAGGGGGACCCAAAATGGCGTTATTAATTTTTTATTTTTTGGGCGTCTTCATGGTCAAATAGGCCCAACTTTTTTTTTTCAAATGGAAACCTATATTTTTTATTACAATATCTTATTGTTTGGAAAAAAAAGTAGCTTTTGTTTCAAAAAAATTTTTGTATGACTTCATTTTTTTTAATATTCAACAAAATAATTTTAGATTTCAGATTTTCACTAATTTTTTACTCGAAACCCATTAACTTTAAAGGAAAAGTGTAATAAACAAAAAAGGTTTATTTTAATCTGATATATCTAACTAGAAAACTGATTTCAGATTTTTTTCAATTTAATTTTCTTTTGCTTTAATATTTTGAAGAGCAAAAGTTACAAAAAAACTTGATATAATTTTCCTAGTTATATCAGATTAAAATAAACCTTTTTTATTACTTACACTTTTCCTCTAAAGTTAATGGATTTCGAGTAAAAAATTAGTGAAAATCTGAAATCTAAAATTATTTTGTTAAATATTTAAAAAAAATGATGTCATACAAAAAATTATTTAAAACAAAAGCTGCTTCTTTTTTTCCAAACAATAAGATATCGTAATGAAAAATATAGGTTTCCATTTGAAAAAAAAATGTTGGCCCTATTTGACCATGAAGACGTCCAAAAAATCAAAAATTAATAACGCCATATTGGGTCCCTTTCAAAACTAAACAACTTTTATTCGAAACATTTTTTGATTTAATTGATAGATAAAATAATCTGCCGTGTGCCACAGGACTTTCTTATACGTAATAATGACAGTGAACAGTGTACGTGATTTTTATTTTAGTGAAGGATATTTCTGACAAACTAATAAAAGATAAAAGAGTAAAATGAATGAGACATAAACTATAGAAATATTATTTTATAAATTATGTATCGAACGAATTTTGTTCAAACACGTACAGTCTCTGTAATACGTATAAGAAAGTCCCATGACACTCATGGCAGATATTTCTTCTCTGTTATGAACCATTTGAAAGTACTTAAAAACGAATACTTGGTAAAAAAAAAAAAATTAAATTTGTTTTTTCGAAAAAATGAATAGAACATAAATTATAGATAATAATATTACCTACAATTTTCACCTTGGCTATTTTTCTCTAATTCGCACTGTTTCAGTGTAATTCGAAAAATTCAAAAATCGATGTAGGTAAACATCCGTTTCCGGTTGAATGATCGTTTTCAAAAATAGGAGGTTTTCTTCCCAGGCAAAAATCAATCTTAAGTATAAAATTCCACCTTTCTACGATTTGTCGTATTTGAGTTACAGCGTCTACAGACAGACAGACAGACCGACAGACAGACAGACAGACCGACAGACAGACACACAGACACACAGACATCATGGCGAAAATAGTCAGAATGGATTCAGGGAAGGTCAAAATTGATAATTCCATCAAAAACCGGATTTCGAAAAAAATCGCGTTTACTATTAGTCGAGTCAATGAAGCTCGAAAATGGCTAAAACTTCGGAACCCTCAGAAACAGCACCGATTTTGATAGAATTTTTTTTAAAATGTTCGTTATACCATACTATTTGAAATCAGAAACATTCTAGTCGTCGGATTTAACCCCTCCCCCCCAAATTTTGAAAATTTGTATAATTTACTGGTTTCATATATTAAGTCCGATTTTCGACGAAATTTTTTTACCTATAGGGGTTTAGAGGGTCGCTGAATAAGAATAATTTGTCAAAATAAGGATTTTCCGGGAATTTTCCCGAAATTTTCCAATTTTTTTTTTTAATTTTTGTCTAAATTTATTGAAAATTTTGATAGAAATGTATATTCGCGGTGTTTCTTTTCACAAATAAAGTTGAATTATACAAAAATTTTTAGGAATTTTCCAGAAATTTCCCAATTTTTCCTCAAAAATTTTGAATTTGTAATAAATAACATTGTACCATTTAAAAAAATGAACCTAGAGGGGTAAAAATTTTAGAAACATTAGGTAAATGTATTTTAAATAAGCATAATATTTTTTGTCAAAATTGTTTGTTTATTAGCAAAACGGGAAACGTTTATTGTCTTATATGCGGCACGAGCGGATAGTAAATTTCGTAGCCTAACTAGTTGTAAAATGAAAAATATTGCTAATGACATGCTCGTAATTTTTTTACTGCTAAATTAAAGTATTTCAAACAATTATGTAAGATTTCATCAAAATTCAGTAAATATTTTTAATAGACTAAAAGGATCTTGTCGACGAACGTGCCGCTGACGCGCAAAAAATCTGAGGAATATACTGCTATAGAATTGAAAATAATTAACCAAAAAGGCTAAAACTTTCAAAAACATTAGGTAAATACATCTCAAATAAGTACAATTTTTTTGGAAAAAATCGTTTGTTTATTTGCAAAAAGGCAAACGTTTATTGTATATACGCGACACGAGCGAATACTAAATTTCGTAGGAAAAAGTAGTTGTAAAATGATTAATAATGTTAGTGACGTGTTCTTAATTTGTGTACTGCTAAATTAAAGTAATTCGAACAATTATGCAAAATTTTATAAAAAATCAATAAATATTTTTTACAGAGTAAACGATCATAGTGACGAACTTACCGCTGACGCGTGAAAAATCTATAGAATAAACTGCTCTAGAGTTGAAAATAGTTAACCAAAAGGGTTAAAACTTTCAGGAACGTTAGATAAATACATCTCAAATAATTACAATTTTTTTGGACAAAATTGTTTGTTTATTTGCAAAACGGCAAACGTTTATTATTTTATTCGCGGCTGGTGCGGCTACGAAATTTCGTAGCAAAACTTGCTGTAAAATGATTATTAATGCAAGTAACGTGCTCTAAAATTTACTAGTATTAAATAAGGGTATTTCGAACAATTTTGCTAAATTTCATTAATATTCAATAAATTCTAAATATGTATATTAATTTATGAATTTTTGCGTCAAAATGTCAACGATTATTTACTAAGCAAATTATTTAAATAATTGAAAAGTAACGTTTGCCAATGAAAATTAAAAATTTTTTTTTGCTCATTTCCTCAAATAATATTTATTCAACTAAGTTATAACAAAAAAACACACTTTTGCTCAGTTATCATCGAAAAAATTTTATTTATATACCTTTTTTTTGAGCAAAAAAAATATTTTTTTGAGTCCGACGGCTGGAATGTTTCTGATTTCAAATAGTATGGTATAACGAACATTTTAAAAAGAAATTCATTAAAAGCGGTGCAGTTTCTGAGGGTTCCGAAGTAAAAACCTTCATTGACTCGACTATACAGGATGATCCAGACCACCCGTCCACTATGTTTTACGCCCAAACTATTGAAGATAGAGTTTTATAAAAAAAAAATTTACTATGTATATCGACCCTAAAGAATTTCAAGAAAATATTTTCAACCCCCTAAAACGGCGCCTTAGGGGGTAGTTTGGGGGGTACATGCCCGTTTCTCAGTAAAATCAAATAGAACGGCATATTCAAAAGTACATAATTGTAAAGACCATAAAAAAGTAAGAAACTTTTGTAAAACAAAAATTTTCATACTTTCAATTGTTTAGAAAATATGGCGACTTGATCTCAAATTTTAGGGTTTTACTAAAAGTGCTCTAATTTTGTTAAATGTTAATGAAATTTTATTCTTTTTTTAAATTTAGAAAGTAGAAATAATGACTTTTGTAATGATCTATGAATATTTAAGATTTTGATAGTTTAAAGTGACAAAAGCGACATATAAAAAATGCAAAAGTTCAATTAGCGATAATTCAAAAAATTTAAATACAATGGTACATCAATTAGTACTTTATCTGAAAAAAGACATGTAAATAAACAACTTTTGTTAAGAAAATTAAAAATTAAAAATCAAAATTTTAAAATGGAAAATTTTAAATTATAAATTTTAATTAAAAATTTTATTATCAAAAGTTGTTTATTTACGTATCTTTTTTAGGATAAAGTAATAATTGATATACCATTGTATTTAAATTTTTTGAATTATCGCTAATTGAACTCTTGCATTTTTGATATGTCGCGTATGTCACTTTAAACTATCAAAATCTTAAATATTCATAGATCATTACAAAAGTCATTATTTCTATTTTCTAAATTTAAAAAAAGAATAAAATTTCATTAATATTTAACGAAATTAGAGCACTTTTAGTAAAACCCTAAAATTTGAGATCAAGTCGCCATATTTTCTAAACAATTGAAAGTATGAAAATTTTTGTTTTACAAAAGTTTCTTACTTTTTTATGGTCTTTACAATTATGTACTTTTGAATATACCGTTCCATTTGATTTTACTGAGAAACGGGCATGTACCCCCCAAACTACCCCCTAAGGCGCCGTTTTAGGGGGTTGAAAATATTTTCTTGAAATTCTTTAGGGTCGATATACATAGTAAATTTTTTTTTATAAAACTCTATCTTCAATAGTTTGGGCGTAAAACATAGTGGACGGGTGGTCTGGATCACCCTGTATACTTACTTATACTATATGTATATTTCATATACATTGGTATAAGAAAGTAAAAATACCATAACTCCTAAACGACTGATGATGGAAGGGTGTAATCTTATATTTATAATAAACTTTCATTTGGAAAGACAACCACTTAATTTTTACAACGATCACTAAACCGGAAACGGATGTTTACTCTTGTCATTTTTTAATTTTTTTTAAGTAAGACAAAAATGTTTTAGATAATAAATGTCGAGTATGTTATTATCTATAATTTATTCCCCAAACATTTTTTTCCAACAGTTATGATTTAGCCAGAAAGATTTTTTTAAAATAATTATTTAGAATAATCTATACTGGTTGTCGGGTGATTTGACCGTGCGGATCACGACACATACCGTCAAGACACCAGGTGACCACAGCAAACTAAATGAAATAGAGTGTACAGTGTTTATTCTCAATATTACGTATAAGAAAGACCCATGGTACCTATGACAAACACGTACAGTCTCTGTAATACGTATAAGAAAGTCCCATGACACTCATGGCAGATATTTCTTCTCTGTTATCAACCATTTGAAATGTACTTAAAAACGAATACTTGGTAAAAAAAAAAAAAATTAAATTTGTTTTTTCGAAAAAATGAATAGAACATAAATTATAGATAATAATATTACCTACAATTTTCAACTTGGCCATTTTTCTCTAATTCGCACTGTTTCAGTGTAATTTGAAAAATTCAAAAATCGATGTAGGTAAACATCCGTTTCCGGTTGAATGATCGTTTTCAAAAATAGGAGGTTTTCTTCCCAGGCAAAAATCAATCTTAAGTATAAAATTCCACCTTTCTACGATTTGTCGTATTTGAGTTACAGCGTCTACAGACAGACAGACAGACCGACAGACAGACAGACCGACAGACAGACAGACAGACCGACAGACAGACACACAGACACACAGACATCATGGCGAAAATAGTCAGAATGGATTCAGGGAAGGTCAAAATTGATAATTCCATCAAAAACCGGATTTCGAAAAAAATCGCGTTTACTATTAGTCGAGTCAATGAAGCTCGAAAATGGCTAAAACTTCGGAACCCTCAGAAACAGCACCGATTTTGATAGAATTTTTTTTAAAATGTTCGTTATACCATACTATTTGAAATCAGAAACATTCTAGTCGTCGGATTTAACCCCTCCCCCCCAAATTTTGAAAATTTGTATAATTTACTGGTTTCATATATTAAGTCCGATTTTCGACGAAATTTTTTTACCTATAGGGGTTTAGAGGGTCGCTGAATAAGAATAATTTGTCAAAATAAGGATTTTCCGGGAATTTTCCCGAAATTTTCCAATTTTTTTTTTTAATTTTTGTCTAAATTTATTGAAAATTTTGATAGAAATGTATATTCGCGGTGTTTCTTTTCACAAATAAAGTTGAATTATACAAAAATTTTTAGGAATTTTCCAGAAATTTCCCAATTTTTCCTCAAAAATTTTGAATTTGTAATAAATAACATTGTACCATTTAAAAAAATGAACCTAGAGGGGTAAAAATTTTAGAAACATTAGGTAAATGTATTTTAAATAAGCATAATATTTTTTGTCAAAATTGTTTGTTTATTAGCAAAACGGGAAACGTTTATTGTCTTATATGCGGCACGAGCGGATAGTAAATTTCGTAGCCTAACTAGTTGTAAAATGAAAAATATTGCTAGTGACATGCTCGTAATTTTTTTACTGCTAAATTAAAGTATTTCAAACAATTATGTAAGATTTCATCAAAATTCAGTAAATATTTTTAATAGACTAAAAGGATCTTGTCGACGAACGTGCCGCTGACGCGCAAAAAATCTGAGGAATATACTGCTATAGAATTGAAAATAATTAACCAAAAAGGCTAAAACTTTCAAAAACATTAGGTAAATACATCTCAAATAAGTACAATTTTTTTGGAAAAAATCGTTTGTTTATTTGCAAAAAGGCAAACGTTTATTGTATATACGCGACACGAGCGAATACTAAATTTCGTAGGAAAAAGTAGTTGTAAAATGATTAATAATGTTAGTGACGTGTTCTTAATTTGTGTACTGCTAAATTAAAGTAATTCGAACAATTATGCAAAATTTTATAAAAAATCAATAAATATTTTTTACAGAGTAAACGATCATAGTGACGAACTTACCGCTGACGCGTGAAAAATCTATAGAATAAACTGCTCTAGAGTTGAAAATAGTTAACCAAAAGGGTTAAAACTTTCAGGAACGTTAGATAAATACATCTCAAATAATTACAATTTTTTTGGACAAAATTGTTTGTTTATTTGCAAAACGGCAAACGTTTATTATTTTATTCGCGGCTGGTGCGGCTACGAAATTTCGTAGCAAAACTTGCTGTAAAATGATTATTAATGCAAGTAACGTGCTCTAAAATTTACTAGTATTAAATAAGGGTATTTCGAACAATTTTGCTAAATTTCATTAATATTCAATAAATTCTAAATATGTATATTAATTTATGAATTTTTGCGTCAAAATGTCAACGATTATTTACTAAGCAAATTATTTAAATAATTGAAAAGTAACGTTTGCCAATGAAAATTAAAAATTTTTTTTTGCTCATTTCCTCAAATAATATTTATTCAACTAAGTTATAACAAAAAAACACACTTTTGCTCAGTTATCATCGAAAAAATTTTATTTATATACCTTTTTTTTGAGCAAAAAAAATATTTTTTTGAGTCCGACGGCTGGAATGTTTCTGATTTCAAATAGTATGGTATAACGAACATTTTAAAAAGAAATTCATTAAAAGCGGTGCAGTTTCTGAGGGTTCCGAAGTAAAAACCTTCATTGACTCGACTATATACTTACTTATACTATATGTATATTTCATATACATTGGTATAAGAAAGTAAAAATACCATAACTCCTAAACGACTGATGATGGAAGGGTGTAATCTTATATTTATAATAAACTTTCATTTGGAAAGACAACCACTTAATTTTTACAACGATCACTAAACCGGAAACGGATGTTTACTCTTGTCATTTTTTAAATTTTTTTAAGTAAGACAAAAATGTTTTAGATAATAAATGTCGAGTATGTTATTATCTATAATTTATTCCCCAAACATTTTTTTCCAACAGTTATGATTTAGCCAGAAAGATTTTTTTAAAATAATTATTTAGAATAATCTATACTGGTTGTCGGGTGATTTGACCGTGCGGATCACGACACATACCGTCAAGACACCAGGTGACCACAGCAAACTAAATGAAATAGAGTGTACAGTGTTTATTCTCAATATTACGTATAAGAAAGACCCATGGTACCTATGACAAACACGTACAGTCTCTGTAATACGTATAAGAAAGTCCCATGACACTCATGGCAGATATTTCTTCTCTGTTATCAACCATTTGAAATGTACTTAAAAACGAATACTTGGTAAAAAAAAAAAAAATTAAATTTGTTTTTTCGAAAAAATGAATAGAACATAAATTATAGATAATAATATTACCTACAATTTTCAACTTGGCCATTTTTCTCTAATTCGCACTGTTTCAGTGTAATTTGAAAAATTCAAAAATCGATGTAGGTAAACATCCGTTTCCGGTTGAATGATCGTTTTCAAAAATAGGAGGTTTTCTTCCCAGGCAAAAATCAATCTTAAGTATAAAATTCCACCTTTCTACGATTTGTCGTATTTGAGTTACAGCGTCTACAGACAGACAGACAGACCGACAGACAGACAGACAGACCGACAGACAGACACACAGACACACAGACATCATGGCGAAAATAGTCAGAATGGATTCAGGGAAGGTCAAAATTGATAATTCCATCAAAAACCGGATTTCGAAAAAAATCGCGTTTACTATTAGTCGAGTCAATGAAGCTCGAAAATGGCTAAAACTTCGGAACCCTCAGAAACAGCACCGATTTTGATAGAATTTTTTTTAAAATGTTCGTTATACCATACTATTTGAAATCAGAAACATTCTAGTCGTCGGATTTAACCCCTCCCCCCCAAATTTTGAAAATTTGTATAATTTACTGGTTTCATATATTAAGTCCGATTTTCGACGAAATTTTTTTACCTATAGGGGTTTAGAGGGTCGCTGAATAAGAATAATTTGTCAAAATAAGGATTTTCCGGGAATTTTCCCGAAATTTTCCAATTTTTTTTTTAATTTTTGTCTAAATTTATTGAAAATTTTGATAGAAATGTATATTCGCGGTGTTTCTTTTCACAAATAAAGTTGAATTATACAAAAATTTTTAGGAATTTTCCAGAAATTTCCCAATTTTTCCTCAAAAATTTTGAATTTGTAATAAATAACATTGTACCATTTAAAAAAATGAACCTAGAGGGGTAAAAATTTTAGAAACATTAGGTAAATGTATTTTAAATAAGCATAATATTTTTTGTCAAAATTGTTTGTTTATTAGCAAAACGGGAAACGTTTATTGTCTTATATGCGGCACGAGCGGATAGTAAATTTCGTAGCCTAACTAGTTGTAAAATGAAAAATATTGCTAGTGACATGCTCGTAATTTTTTTACTGCTAAATTAAAGTATTTCAAACAATTATGTAAGATTTCATCAAAATTCAGTAAATATTTTTAATAGACTAAAAGGATCTTGTCGACGAACGTGCCGCTGACGCGCAAAAAATCTGAGGAATATACTGCTATAGAATTGAAAATAATTAACCAAAAAGGCTAAAACTTTCAAAAACATTAGGTAAATACATCTCAAATAAGTACAATTTTTTTGGAAAAAATCGTTTGTTTATTTGCAAAAAGGCAAACGTTTATTGTATATACGCGACACGAGCGAATACTAAATTTCGTAGGAAAAAGTAGTTGTAAAATGATTAATAATGTTAGTGACGTGTTCTTAATTTGTGTACTGCTAAATTAAAGTAATTCGAACAATTATGCAAAATTTTATAAAAAATCAATAAATATTTTTTACAGAGTAAACGATCATAGTGACGAACTTACCGCTGACGCGTGAAAAATCTATAGAATAAACTGCTCTAGAGTTGAAAATAGTTAACCAAAAGGGTTAAAACTTTCAGGAACGTTAGATAAATACATCTCAAATAATTACAATTTTTTTGGACAAAATTGTTTGTTTATTTGCAAAACGGCAAACGTTTATTATTTTATTCGCGGCTGGTGCGGCTACGAAATTTCGTAGCAAAACTTGCTGTAAAATGATTATTAATGCAAGTAACGTGCTCTAAAATTTACTAGTATTAAATAAGGGTATTTCGAACAATTTTGCTAAATTTCATTAATATTCAATAAATTCTAAATATGTATATTAATTTATGAATTTTTGCGTCAAAATGTCAACGATTATTTACTAAGCAAATTATTTAAATAATTGAAAAGTAACGTTTGCCAATGAAAATTAAAAATTTTTTTTTGCTCATTTCCTCAAATAATATTTATTCAACTAAGTTATAACAAAAAAACACACTTTTGCTCAGTTATCATCGAAAAAATTTTATTTATATACCTTTTTTTTGAGCAAAAAAAATATTTTTTTGAGTCCGACGGCTGGAATGTTTCTGATTTCAAATAGTATGGTATAACGAACATTTTAAAAAGAAATTCATTAAAAGCGGTGCAGTTTCTGAGGGTTCCGAAGTAAAAACCTTCATTGACTCGACTATATACTTACTTATACTATATGTATATTTCATATACATTGGTATAAGAAAGTAAAAATACCATAACTCCTAAACGACTGATGATGGAAGGGTGTAATCTTATATTTATAATAAACTTTCATTTGGAAAGACAACCACTTAATTTTTACAACGATCACTAAACCGGAAACGGATGTTTACTCTTGTCATTTTTTAAATTTTTTTAAGTAAGACAAAAATGTTTTAGATAATAAATGTCGAGTATGTTATTATCTATAATTTATTCCCCAAACATTTTTTTCCAACAGTTATGATTTAGCCAGAAAGATTTTTTTAAAATAATTATTTAGAATAATCTATACTGGTTGTCGGGTGATTTGACCGTGCGGATCACGACACATACCGTCAAGACACCAGGTGACCACAGCAAACTAAATGAAATAGAGTGTACAGTGTTTATTCTCAATATTACGTATAAGAAAGACCCATGGTACCTATGACAAACACGTACAGTCTCTGTAATACGTATAAGAAAGTCCCATGACACTCATGGCAGATATTTCTTCTCTGTTATCAACCATTTGAAATGTACTTAAAAACGAATACTTGGTAAAAAAAAAAAAAAATTAAATTTGTTTTTTCGAAAAAATGAATAGAACATAAATTATAGATAATAATATTACCTACAATTTTCAACTTGGCCATTTTTCTCTAATTCGCACTGTTTCAGTGTAATTTGAAAAATTCAAAAATCGATGTAGGTAAACATCCGTTTCCGGTTGAATGATCGTTTTCAAAAATAGGAGGTTTTCTTCCCAGGCAAAAATCAATCTTAAGTATAAAATTCCACCTTTCTACGATTTGTCGTATTTGAGTTACAGCGTCTACAGACAGACAGACAGACCGACAGACAGACAGACAGACCGACAGACAGACACACAGACACACAGACATCATGGCGAAAATAGTCAGAATGGATTCAGGGAAGGTCAAAATTGATAATTCCATCAAAAACCGGATTTCGAAAAAAATCGCGTTTACTATTAGTCGAGTCAATGAAGCTCGAAAATGGCTAAAACTTCGGAACCCTCAGAAACAGCACCGATTTTGATAGAATTTTTTTTAAAATGTTCGTTATACCATACTATTTGAAATCAGAAACATTCTTGTCGTCGGATTTAACCCCTCCCCCCCAAATTTTGAAAATTTGTATAATTTACTGGTTTCATATATTAAGTCCGATTTTCGACGAAATTTTTTTACCTATAGGGGTTTAGAGGGTCGCTGAATAAGAATAATTTGTCAAAATAAGGATTTTCCGGGAATTTTCCCGAAATTTTCCAATTTTTTTTTTTAATTTTTGTCTAAATTTATTGAAAATTTTGATAGAAATGTATATTCGCGGTGTTTATTTTCACAAATAAAGTTGAATTATACAAAAATTTTTAGGAATTTTCCAGAAATTTCCCAATTTTTCCTCAAAAATTTTGAATTTGTAATAAATAACATTGTACCATTTAAAAAAATGAACCTAGAGGGGTAAAAATTTTAGAAACATTAGGTAAATGTATTTTAAATAAGCATAATATTTTTTGTCAAAATTGTTTGTTTATTAGCAAAACGGGAAACGTTTATTGTCTTATATGCGGCACGAGCGGATAGTAAATTTCGTAGCCTAACTAGTTGTAAAATGAAAAATATTGCTAGTGACATGCTCGTAATTTTTTTACTGCTAAATTAAAGTATTTCAAACAATTATGTAAGATTTCATCAAAATTCAGTAAATATTTTTAATAGACTAAAAGGATCTTGTCGACGAACGTGCCGCTGACGCGCAAAAAATCTGAGGAATATACTGCTATAGAATTGAAAATAATTAACCAAAAAGGCTAAAACTTTCAAAAACATTAGGTAAATACATCTCAAATAAGTACAATTTTTTTGGAAAAAATCGTTTGTTTATTTGCAAAAAGGCAAACGTTTATTGTATATACGCGACACGAGCGAATACTAAATTTCGTAGGAAAAAGTAGTTGTAAAATGATTAATAATGTTAGTGACGTGTTCTTAATTTGTGTACTGCTAAATTAAAGTAATTCGAACAATTATGCAAAATTTTATAAAAAATCAATAAATATTTTTTACAGAGTAAACGATCATAGTGACGAACTTACCGCTGACGCGTGAAAAATCTATAGAATAAACTGCTCTAGAGTTGAAAATAGTTAACCAAAAGGGTTAAAACTTTCAGGAACGTTAGATAAATACATCTCAAATAATTACAATTTTTTTGGACAAAATTGTTTGTTTATTTGCAAAACGGCAAACGTTTATTATTTTATTCGCGACTGGTGCGGCTACGAAATTTCGTAGCAAAACTTGCTGTAAAATGATTATTAATGCAAGTAACGTGCTCTAAAATTTACTAGTATTAAATAAGGGTATTTCGAACAATTTTGCTAAATTTCATTAATATTCAATAAATTCTAAATATGTATATTAATTTATGAATTTTTGCGTCAAAATGTCAACGATTATTTACTAAGCAAATTATTTAAATAATTGAAAAGTAACGTTTGCCAATGAAAATAAAAAATTTTTTTTTGCTCATTTCCTCAAATAATATTTATTCAACTAAGTTATAACAAAAAAACACACTTTTGCTCAGTTATCATCGAAAAAATTTTATTTATATACCTTTTTTTTGAGCAAAAAAAATATTTTTTTGAGTCCGACGGCTGGAATGTTTCTGATTTCAAGTAGTATGGTATAACGAACATTTTAAAAAGAAATTCATTAAAAGCGGTGCAGTTTCTGAGGGTTCCGAAGTAAAAACCTTCATTGACTCGACTATATACTTACTTATACTATATGTATATTTCATATACATTGGTATAAGAAAGTAAAAATACCATAACTCCTAAACGACTGATGATGGAAGGGTGTAATCTTATATTTATAATAAACTTTCATTTGGAAAGACAACCACTTAATTTTTACAACGATCACTAAACCGGAAACGGATGTTTACTCTTGTCATTTTTTAAATTTTTTTAAGTAAGACAAAAATGTTTTAGATAATAAATGTCGAGTATGTTATTATCTATAATTTATTCCCCAAACATTTTTTTCCAACAGTTATGATTTAGCCAGAAAGATTTTTTTAAAATAATTATTTAGAATAATCTATACTGGTTGTCGGGTGATTTGACCGTGCGGATCACGACACATACCGTCAAGACACCAGGTGACCACAGCAAACTAAATGAAATAGAGTGTACAGTGTTTATTCTCAATATTACGTATAAGAAAGACCCATGGTACCTATGACAAACACGTACAGTCTCTGTAATACGTATAAGAAAGTCCCATGACACTCATGGCAGATATTTCTTCTCTGTTATCAACCATTTGAAATGTACTTAAAAACGAATACTTGGTAAAAAAAAAAAAAATTAAATTTGTTTTTTCGAAAAAATGAATAGAACATAAATTATAGATAATAATATTACCTACAATTTTCAACTTGGCCATTTTTCTCTAATTCGCACTGTTTCAGTGTAATTTGAAAAATTCAAAAATCGATGTAGGTAAACATCCGTTTCCGGTTGAATGATCGTTTTCAAAAATAGGAGGTTTTCTTCCCAGGCAAAAATCAATCTTAAGTATAAAATTCCACCTTTCTACGATTTGTCGTATTTGAGTTACAGCGTCTACAGACTAGAGATGTAACGAATGTATGATTTTAAACATTCGCGAATGCGAATGCGATTGCGAATATTAGCTGTCGATATTTGCGAATGCGAATGCGAATATTGACTGGTCGATATTCGCGAATGCGAATGCGAATGCGAATATTGACTTTTTGAAAAAAAAACTAAAAAAAAAAAAAAAAACGGTCTTCTGATTAAAAAACGATATTTTTATTTGTTAATACATCATATTATATTCGCAAAAATATTCGCAACTTTACCTGCGAATGCGAATGCGAATACGAATGTTTAAAAATGTGCTAATGCGAATGAGAATGCGAATACGAATGTTTAAAAATGTGCGAATATTCGCGAATGCGAATGCGAATGCGAATATTCGTTACATCACTACTACAGACAGACAGACCGACAGACCGACAGACCGACAGACAGACACACAGACATCATGGCGAAAATAGTCAGAATGGATTCAGGGAAGGTCAAAATTGATAATTCCATCAAAAACCGGATTTCGAAAAAAATCGCGTTTACTATACTTACTTATACTATATGTATATTTCATATACATTGGTATAAGAAATAAAAAATAGGGGGGTGATAGATTAAAATGGGACACCCTGTATAGCCAATTGTGTAGAATTTCAATAAATAGAGCACTTTTGACAAGTTCGTGTGTTTAAAACTCTATTTTTAATATCCAATTACACAAAAACCATACGTCAAATATTTTAAATAAAAATTAGTAAAATATATTAACTATCCACAAATAATCTATTAAAAATTTAACAAATTGCTCTAATGATCGAATAACCTTAAGAAAAGATACGACATACGTGCATAAAAATATATAGCAATGTAAAAAGTGACGATAAAATTGAATAAAATTCCATCAAACAGCCGATAAAATTCTATCTGTTCAAATGGCCCATCGGGGAAATAGGGGAAGGTGGGTTGGGCGGTTTGGGGTAAGGTGGTGCGTTTTCAGGGCCTTTTTACGGCATCATTTGTATTCGAACATCGGCAGAACGGACGGCTTTTTAAAATGATTAAATCGTTACAGACATGCTGGATTCGACCCCAGCTGTGGCACTTTGCTGCCACGCTTTGTGAAAATGTAATTTATGACCGGTAAGCAAATATTTGAAAAGAAACAGAATAAAAATTTAAACTCAAATGGAATGGACGTACTGTTTCACAAACTAATTTAACAATCGGGTATTTTTTTTCATGAGGGGGGGGGGTGTAATCTATACTAATAGGTTTCAATTAATTATGCAAGAAATAAAAATCACCTCTATTTATTCTTTCTCATCATTCATTTTACTCAAAGAAAATGGGGCATTTATCTCCCTTTTTCAAATTTTATTGTGTTAGATAATTAATTTAATTAATAGGTTAAAAATAGTCTAATAAATGTATTTGTTTTTATATTAAAAGCGAGATTAATATAATTTTTGATAAAATAAAAATGCAAAATACAGCAATCCGCCATGTTAAATGGAACACCAATCAGAGCGAAATGACTTTTATTTTAGACAAATATCAATTCCTCTTATAAGATTATTAGATTATTAAGTACATACCTTATTTAAGAACTTATATACTTTGGAATTCATTTTTAACACACAAAATATTTAAATTATTGTTTAACTCTGAATGTTTGATTATTGTTGACAAGTAGTGTGACGTCACAACTCTAAAATGTCACCTGCGAGCGTTTTGGCGTCAAATTCAAAATTAGTTTTAAAAGAGTCAATTTTTAGGGTTCCGTAGAAAACTAGGAACCCTTATGGTTTCTCCATGTCCGTCCGTCCGTCCGTCTTCAAAAATTTTGAGATAATAACATGAAATTTGGTATACGGTCGTAGATTGATGACCCGAAAACAGAAATGATAAGATTTTTGAAAATAAAAATTTTTTAGACCCCCCTTTCATAAAATGAAAAGTGTTTTCAAAAAAAAATTTTTCACCTACACCATTGAGTGTGGTCGTTAGAAAGGTCTCCTAAAATGTATTGAATTTTTTTCCACTCATTTGATTTTAATAATTTAATTTTAATCAACTATTTTATAACTATTAAAAAAAGTAATTGCTTTTTTTTACAGAAATTATATAAAAAATCCTTATATAAAATATCCATAGTAATATTATCATGGCAACCGGAAAAAGTCAGGGAATTTTGCTATACAGGGAAAAGTCAGGGAATTTGGTTGAAAGTCAGGGAATTTTTATAAAAATGCAAAATCACACAAATTCTCGTAAATATTTAAAGAGTGAGTTTTTTTTAGGTTTTTAGGGTTCCGTAGAAAACTAGGAACCCTTATAGTTTCTCCATGTCCGTCCGTCCGTCCGTCCGTCCTGAAAAATTTTGTCATAAAAAGATGAAATTTGGTATACGGTCGTAGATTGATGACCAAAAAACAGAAATGATAAGATTTTTGAAAATAAAAATTTTTTAGACCCCCCTTTCATAAAATGAAAAGTGTTTTAAAAAAAAAAAAAATTCACCTACACCATTGAGTGGGGTGTCGTTAGAAAGGTCTCCTAAAATGCAACAAAAAATGTGACAGAAATTTTTAATTTTAACCCTTCGATCACGATGTATTTTATCTCCAAAGTCATTAAAAAAGCGTCCCCCCCCTCTATTTTCTAAACTATCAATTAAAAAAATCTGAAAAAATTCCAGAACATAGATTTTAATTAGTACTTTCACTGAAAATTATAACGAACATTGTCAAAAATATTTTGGACCCCCCTTTCATAGACTGAAAATTGAACTTACATTTTTTCCCCACTTACCCTATTGAGTGGGGTGTCATTTAATAGGTCTCGTAAAATGCAATAAAAAACGTTAGATAACTTTTTGATTTTAACCCTTCAGTCGCGATATATTTGCTTTTTAATGTCGCTGTCATTTTCTCTATTTTTTAAACTATCGATTCAAAAAACCTGAAAAAAAATCAGAATGTAGCTTTTAATTAGTACTTTCACTGAAAATTATAACAAACATTGTCAAAAATATTTTGGACCCCCTTTTCATAGATTGAAAAGTGAACTTACATTTTTTTCATTTACCCCATTGAGTGGGGTGTCATTTGATAGGTCTCCTAAAATGCAATAGTAAAAGTGAAATGACTTTTTGATTTTAACCCTTCGGTTACGAAAATTTTGAAAAAAACTCTTTTTTATAAATCGTAGTGAGAATGACTACGGAACCCTATCATGTGCGTGCCCAACACGCACTTGCCCATTTTATTTTAAATTAGTATCATGCCTATATTAACAGATCTTATGTCCGATACCATAAAATGGTTAGCAAAATTTTATAGCTAGAAAGCACTCAAATGAGGTATTCATTTTGTGATAGTATCTATGGATTTGCTATAGAATTTAGAGCAGTGATACTTGACTACAGTATTGTAACACAGTTGGTGCAGACTCTGGCCGTATGTGGTATAATTATCATAATATCACCACTGTTTTAACACCCTTGTTAGTGTATACATACAACACGTGCGTGAAACTTGTCAAAGTCTTCATGAAACTCCAAGAGAACTGTTATATGAAATATTTATGATACCGGAAATTATTGTTTATAACAGTTTAAAATAATGTTACTCCACTCCTAAAAAATATATTAGCGACGCCAGTATGTTAAATATAGTTAAATATGGTAAAAATTATTATTTTGTATAATCGATATTAAAGAAATAAATTCACGCTGTCATTTATTTGAACAATCTGTTTTTTTTTCTCTACTTAAATGATTTCAACGTTTTTTATTAAAACTATAGACAATAAAAGGAAAAAAAACATTAAACATGACTACACTAAAAGCTATCGCTATATTGGAAAATACTTCTTATCTATTTTCATCTTGGTGTTATTGAAAATTAATTTATTAAAATGTTTCTATTTTTATAACGTACGTCGTGTGGTTCATTATTAATTTCGTTCTTTTTTGTATTCTGAACACCTAATTGATTTCTTGATTGTAGCCTGAACAAAAAAATGTATAAGCAAATAAAAAAAACATATCTTCAACAAACAAAATATTTTGGGATGTCACTCCCCCCCCCTTACACACGATTCTGATGATTTTTAAATGGGATCGTCCTTAAGCCAGGCCCAACCTACTAACCAAGTTTCATTAATATCGGTTAAGTAGTTTATGAGTTATTCATCTGACAAGGATTCAGATAACAGACGGACGGACAGACAGAAACGAAACAAAAATTGTTTACCTTGATTTGAAACGAAAAGGTCAAGTTAAAATTTTGAAATCGGATTTTTTTTTTCATTTTAAAATGATCACAAAGCTTCTCGTATCTTTCATAATGAATATTTGCTTTAATTGTGTCAGACCTAATTACCCGAGTTGATGGTACATACTTTGAATGTTGAATGTAACAAAACTAATTCTAAGAAATCACTTTAGAATTGAACATTTAATATGTATTCTAAATTACATAATAAAACTAAAATAACAACCCCTATTTAACTTTTGAATACACCTGTAACACGTGTTCATCCACCTGCATTTATTACCTTTCACCCTCTAATAATCACCCTTCGTATTAGCTCAAATAGTTATTGGTTAATTAACATATAAGTTACATATTATTCTTTAAAATACAACGCGCACATCAGGGATGTATATTTGGTTGCATATACTAAAAATTGTGATTTTTTTTGAAATACACAACCGTAATTTACGTCTTTATTTATTATTGTATAGAAAAACAATTTTATCATTTTTTTTTCAAATGTTATTCATCATAATTTATATTTTTTTATTAAATATAACAAATATAATTAATATTATGTCAAGTTTAAATTTTTTATATTATTATTATCTTATCATTTTAATGACTTGTTAGTAATTAGTTATTATTTAATATTAATTTAAAATTTTTACAGTAAACAGTAAAACTATTTTTAGATTATTAATAAAAAATAGATAACTACAGCAATAAATACGAAAATAACCTATATATAACAAAATATATTTTCATGCTTCTTATCACAAAAAAAATATAAATGTAAAAAAAAGAAGGAAGGGGATAGATAACGCATAAAGTGACACCCACATCTACGGAATGTGATAATCTTTCGCAAGTTATTATATCGTAAAAGCCGCAAGCGATTGCACAAGGCCCATATCTGATAACTGTTGCATACCTGTGTTCAACTGTCATTGTGATAGTGGTTGCATCCTAACGGATAATACTCGTTTAGAATACGATCGCCGCATTATTGTACCCGTCAACCAGTTCGATTGGTCTCGGAATGTATCGTCAGTTTTCGTACTTCATAGAAATATACTCAGTAGATTGTAACTGGATTTTTGGAATTTTTAAAACTTGAATCATGTTTATTGAAAATATTTTACTTTTATATAACTTATACATTTTAAATAAAGATTTTAATAATGTATATTATAAATGACAAAATTCCTAACCATACTTATACTAATTATATTTAAAATATAATTAAAAACAACTCAATGAAGTTAGGTTAAGTAGATAATACATATTTCTGTTATGATAGTCGGTAAACAGGTTTTTAGTTTTGAATTTGCACGCTAGATGTCATTAAGGACTATACAAAAATATTTTTTAAATTAAAATTATTTTTTTATTTGTCTATTATAAATGATAACCCCACAGTTCGAAAAAAACTAAAATCACTAGGAACATAACATAATCAGGTCTGTAGATAGGCAAGTGTCATGTATTATTTGAGATAATCAGCGCCAACGTGAGTAAAGTTTGTACTATTAAATTCAATATTCATATTTATATAAGTATTACATTTTTCATTATTTTCGAATGATAACTCCTTACTGCCCTTGGTTAGGGCAATCTATTGAGGCAACATTGAGTTTTATTTAGGATTGGTTAGTTTTCGTTAGGTATATATTAACTTAACAAAGAAACTAACCTCCCTATTTCGCCCAAATTCTTACCAAAATTGCAATTTAAAACGATTAAATCTTCACATCAATAATGTAATTAGCAACAGAATACCTACATGTAAAATAATTACCTTATGAAATTAATAGTACAAACTTTACTCATATTGGCGCTGATTTCATCGAGACACTTGCCTATCTAAAGACTGATTATTTTTTGTTCCTAGTGATTTTAGTTTTTTTTAAACTGCGGGGGTTATAATAGACAAATAACTTATTTTAAAATAGTTCGTTAAGGCTGTTCATGCCGATTTTTCCGAAACTAAATTCTACGAGATGTCGCCACCGTAGAAAACAAAAATTATTTGCACAAGTCTAGCCCTGAGGGGAAATGACAGATACAATTAATTCAGTGGCAATTGACGATCGAATGAAAAATGGGATATTCTCGAAATTAAACAGAGATTACAAAGGATAGAACTAGTTCTTATGTTTTTAGGCTTATATTCAATATATTCAAATGAAAATTGCAGAATTACTATAAAATTAGAAAACTTAAACAAATATCTATGTTGTGGTATATTTTTTTCTCCGTATTTTTCAAGAATTTTTGTTATATATTGAGTTTTATCATATCAAGAAAAATACATACATTTTCAGATTTTTTTATTAATATATAAAAAAATTAAATTGAAAAATTAAGTATGTCATAACATAGAAAAATTAATCTAGTTTATCACTGTATTTTTTTCCTAAATGATTTATTAATACTAGTCAGAGCTGAACTTAAAATACAAAACCGTAATTTCTCTATAGTAATTCTTATGGCAATTCAAATAGCATGTCCAGCCTTAAGATTAAAAAATAGTGATAATAAAAAGAATGCGGGTATATCTGTATCAGTTTATAGATAACTCATATTAAAGTTCATTGTCAACCATCGTACTTACTAACAAATAAATGACATACGAATTAAATTAAATATTACAGGTAAGCACGCCCATCTAGAACTGTAACATGTCTATGCGCTGAGAAGCCACAAGTGCCGGCGTGGGTCCAACATGGCTGTGTTTGTTAAATGTTAAACGAAAATGTACATTTATGCCGGTATTTCGTGATGATTTACTATACAATTTGTGCTCGGATCAAAGAAAAAAATGTGTTTATTTAGTTCTAAATGTTTAAAGTTATAGTGATCATATACTTTCAAAATATCACAATTAAACACGTCAACTATTAGCTAACCGTCATCTTTTAATGTGTTTGTGTGTGTGTGTGTATGTATGTGAAAGTGTTTATGGTAGTTTTACTTGCTTGTGATTTAATTTTAACGTTGTGATATTAAGTTTTATCATTATTTAGTGCAAGTGTACGTATATAAAAAGTTTTAAATTTTAAAGTAATTGTTGTGTTTTAAAAAATGTAACAATCAAATTATTTAAATTGTTTATTGTTGACTAAAATATTTGAATTAATTCATTTAAATATCGTATTCAAAATACTGTACAAGTATGGTGGCCAGTTTCTGGAAAACTGGGAAAAGTTAGGGAATTTGGTTGGAAGTCAGGGAATTTTTATAAAAATGCAAAAACACACAAATTCTCGCAACTATTTAAAGAGTGACGTTTTTTTTTAGGTTTTTTATTTAAATTTTTTAAATAAAAAACGGAAAAATGGTAAAAATCCCCTGGAAAACCGGGAAAAGTCAGGGAAATTTGTTCCAGAGAAATACTGGTCACCCTGCTGTAAAGCATTTTAATAATAATATGCTAATTTCAGAGTGTAATTGTTGAGCATAAATTTGACACCTAATTCTGTTAATTTCGGAATTAAATTATATTATATCTATGATATGTCACTGACAGGTACTTTAATTGTTATTCATTAAATAAATATTTGTACATACATGCGATATGGGAATTATGTTATTTCAAGTACATATAACATTGAAAGCATTTAAATTTGACAAACATGTTATACTTATCGTCATTAAAACACGTGATAATAAATTTTAATTAAATCTATTACGTACTTTTATATTTTTTGAGTTGAACAACCATTTTTTGCAAATATAACTGCTACAGTATATAAAGTATTGCTTAACATTTTGTTTACTTTTTTAATATGAATCATATTCTAAGAATAATATTCAAATGAGGATTAAATTAAGAGACTTAGCAGTGGTCCTACCTTAAAAATATGGTTATATTTTTAGTTTAGTATACGTAATAAATTTTGCATTTATAAATTCCTCACAAAAAAATGCAATTTTTTTAAACAATTTTAATATAGCAACAGCGCAATTGTATATATATAAAGTTATAATTAATTTAACCCAACATTCCAAACCTTGAAAACCAATTATAACAACACATAGTAGCTGTTCTTATATAAAATAAACAACGGTACAAGTCTAGAAAAATTTACTTCCGGTGAAGATGCATGCAAACTAAAAATTCTGCTCTGATTTCATTGTATTATTATGTTTAGTGCATGAAGCTAGTCTGTCAGGTTTTAGGTTTGGCGGGAGGGGTGTGTGGGGGGAGGGGGCATAGCACGGGTCATACCGGGGTCGAGATTCCTCTACTAGGCCCGGTGGCATTCACCTTGCTCGGTTTCACGTTTCGCGGTGTTAGTTCAGACATACGGCTGATGACTGTCTCTAGTGCAACGCCTACTTGATTCTAAACCTAAAGCGATTATTTCAAATACATAGATGTATTATTTTAATTAATTAATTTTTATTTAGCGCTTATCTTATATGCTCGATTTTCCGTCCGTCTGTCTGTCTGTCTTCGACAGCAAGATCTCGGCCCCCTGACCACCTAGAGACCTCGGGTTTTCGCTAAATGGTACGTCTGTGGTTCTAGTTTAACCCATTTTAGGAATTTTTCCGGTCATGACCCTCCCCCCCCCCCTCAAAAATTTTCATATATGGCTTCATGTATCTCGTTGGACTCGGGATTGATTCACGAATCGATTAGTAAGGGTCCGTCCGTCCGTCTGTCTTCGACAGCGAGATCTCGGCCCCCTGACCACCTAGAGACCTCGGGTTTTCGCTAAATGGTAGGTCTGTGGTTCTAGTTGAGCCTATTTTAGGAATTTTTCCGGTCATGACCCCCCCCCCTTCTTCAAAATTTTTCATATATGGCTTCATGTACCTCGTTGTACTCGGGATTGATTCACGAATCGATTGGTAAGAGTATTTTTTGAGTTGTGTCAAGTGGGTTGCGCGGCAACACCCACGTTAAATTAAATTAAAATGGTTGAAATTTTTGTTACTTGACGAAATTTGCTGATAAAAAGTTATAATTTTTAGAAATATTTGTAAAGATTTTTTTTTAATTTTATAAATAAAAAAAGCCAAAAAAATGTTACAAAAAGTACTAAAAGGTTAGGTTAAGTTGAGTAATTAGATAAATTTTTAATCATATAATTGTAAAAACTTTATTTACAAAAAGGTACAATGTTTTTCATAATATTCAGAACGTTTTAAAATTTCTTAGCATAAGACGTTAACCATATGGCTTAGAAACCGTAAATTCCATTAACCTCTCTATATCTTTGTATATTGGTGACGTAGATAATATCCAGACCTTCTTAAGGAATTTTGTGTTTACAAGTAAAACGTGAAACGAATTTTTCACGCAGTTTTAAAATTTTCCTCGCTTTGAAAGTGATGTACTATCGGCATCAAAAGTCGTCTACCACCCTAAAGGTGATATCCCTTTACAACTTCATTTACAAAATAATTTAATCGCACAAATATATGAGTACTATAAACGAAGAGTACTTCTTTATCTAGCAAATGAGTTTCAAAATATCTGTCTTTGTTTGTTACATGGAAAAATGATTTAAATATTATAATAATCAAATGGGAGGAGCCTAGGTTTGCGATAAACAAATTTCAACACAAACTGAACGATCACTTATGGAGTTTACTGTACTTACTTAACTTACATCGAAAAAAAAATCGTGTCTTTAAAATACTTCGTATTTAAAAATGTATAGGGTTTATTGTTTCTTTGTCATAAAACACCGTGTTTCTGTTTTGTTTTCTCGGTGTAAACACCGCATAACAGCGGTTCCAAAACAAAATAATTAAAAATTTTAATAAAAAAAGTGGATTGACAACATAATTAATTTTTTTTTTCAAAAATATTTTGCATATAAATTAAAAACATTGGATTTATTTCTGTTGAAAAAATCACTTGTTATTAGTAAACTTTAATGTGACTTCGAGTAGATTCTCCCAAAGCTATTTGTTCAAATCATTAATTATAAAGAACTCATTAAAGTCTAAAGGCTGTGTCATTAAACATTCCGAGAAAATGGCCAATTTAAGATAAATTTAAATAATGTTATAGACTTAGTATTTATTACAAATTGAATAAAATAACTAGTTTTTTTTGTAATTTTATTTGAATACAAATTAAAGATATACGTATAGTGTCCGACCGAAACTGGTTTTTACGACCGAAACCGAAAACGAATTTCGGCAACAGTCTCAGTTTCGGCCGAAACTTCCTTACAAGGACTTTTTTTTGAGGGAAAAATAAAGAAAACGTTATTATAATCAGTCAGTATTTATTTTTTATCTTTAAATCACATAGCTATGCGCTCTTCGACATTTTTACTTATTGGTATGATAATAATCAACATAACAACCCCTCATTTAAGAAAAAAATATTAATTGCGCCTTAAAAATACTCAAAATAGGTGAGTAGTTAGATTCTTCTTTTGAATATTATTCATGGTTTTTTTTTTTAATATTAAACATAAAATTACCTATTTTTGATGGAATTTAACGCGCCGAACATGACCGATCACAGCGCGAGAACGAATGCAGTTTCGGTTTCGGTCGTAGTTTCGGCAGGTTTGCCGCCGAAACCGAAACTAAACCGAAACCGAACATTCGTTCGGACACTAAGTTTTTTATAATACGCTATTTTTATTATATTCGTATAATAAATATCATTTACATTATTTATTTAAAAGTTGAATTATTTGTTAATAACAATTAGACATGATGCCAATAACAAAGTATCATTGAAATTATGATTTTAAATAATGAAATAGGTTAAAAAGATTCTAAAAAATGTATTTATTTTTATATTAAAAGCGAAATTAATATAATTTTTGTTCAGATAAATATGCAAAATACAGCAATCCGTCATGTTAAATGGAACGCCGATCAGAGCGAATGGCGTCACGCATCAGTAAACGCCACTTTTATTTTAGACAAATATCAATTCTTCTTACAAGATTATTAGGTACATAACTTATTTATGAATTTATATACTTTGGAATTCATTTTTAACACACAAAATAATTAAATTATTGTCTAACTCTGAATGTTTGATTATTGTTGACAAGGAGTGTGACGTCACAACTCTGAAATGTCACCTGCGAGCGTTTTTTGCGTCAAATTCAAAATTAGTTTTAAAAGAGTCATTTTTGCGATAAAACCTTTATTTTCTGCAGAAATAAGTATTTTTTTGGAAATAGGAGACACGTAAGATCATCATAGAATAATTTTTTTTTAAATAAGTCATCATGCCTATTACAAAATTTTGAACCGTTTCAAAATTACTACGTCAAATAGTAATACTAATTTCTTTAAAAATTGAAATATTTTTCTTCGTGTACCTAATTCATAAAACTATTTCAAGTGTCAAATTTATGCTGTGATAATTTCTAATAAGTAATTATAAAAAAAAATATTACTGAGGATTTAAATTATTTATAAATCATAACAAAATAATTTCAAAGCAAACATAGTTAAATATTATTTAACGGTGTATAATTTTTTATAATAAAAGCAATTTAAAAATATTTGTATTGTTACAATAACAAATTCCATTGTAATGAGTTTTTTTTGACATACACAGGTTCCTAGATGTTTTAAAAATTATATAACTCAAATCAGCTTTTTATATGTGATTTTAAAAACACAATATTATATTTTTTAACTCAAAACAGTGCACTAAAAAATAAATTATATATTAATTTATATATAAATAATTAGTTAGTGAAGTTTTATCATTGTGCATTCTCTGTGTACATATTTAAATTGGGCGCAACGAAGGAGGCAGAATTAAAACAAGGTACCATGACTACAAGAAAAAAGAAAAGGCAGCAGGACGGGTTTATAAAGAAGGTGTCCTCTTTGTTTAACTTAGATACGGTGAGTCACTTTGTCAACTGAAAACAATACTGTACGACAATATGTTTTCTTCTTTCCTTAATTAAAATAGAGTGTTCTTATGTTAGGTGTAATTTTAATATTAATATTTTTTTTAATAAGTTTTCTTTCTTATATTGTACAGCAGGGAATAATAGGATTCTAATGGGGTCTAGATAAAGGGTGTAAATTTAATATTAATATTAAAAAAATATGTTTTCGTTAAGGGGGATGGCCACTGTGACGGGTCAAAAAATTGTCAGTGTTTGGGAATTGTTTTCACAGATATAAGTAATTATTTTTGAACCAGGTAAAGGACATTTTATTAAGTATATATTAAACTTATTTAATATCAATTTTTATTGAAAAATATTAAATATTTACAAAGTTATGAACCTTGATGTGACGACCAAAAAACATTTTTTTCTCGACTCGAAATTTCGAGAAGGGTTATATGAAAAAATAAATAAAATTTTTATCTATATCCATATGAATGCGGCTATCGTTGCACGTAGCCGTTTTTTTTTATTTTTTTTTCACAAAATGGCGATCGTTTGATTTTTTTTTTTTTTTTTTCATTTTTAAGACCTATTTTTTGTCATTAGAGCGGTTTTAAAAATAGTAATTGTCAAAATTTCAAAAATCGGCTACGTGCAACGATAGCTACTACAATTACGAAAATTATAAAAAAAGAATAATTGAAATCGGTTCATTAGTCTTTGAGGAATCGTGTCGACCAGGTCGAAAAATGTCATTCCGAGATAAACGTGTTTAATGTTTTTGTTATGTCATAACCGGCCGTGCTACATCGTCTCACTAAATTGACTGTAACTCCGTCAATTTTCAAAATTTTAACTAAATTTTTTGTATACATATTTATGAATATGTAAACTTTAAAAAAATCTAAGAAAAAAAATATTTTTTTCCGTCACAGTGATGGCTATCCCTCCTAAGTAAGTAGATTGAAATTATTTAAAAAAATGAAATACTCGGAAAAACACTGGCGCGTGTTTATAAAATCTTGAAATATTTCTATGAAAATAAAATAAATCGAAAAAAAAATTAAAAAATTGTCTTACATATTCAAATCTTATATTCAAATATTCACATCCATGTTATTTTTATCGATATCATGGTCGTTATTGATCGATAGGTCAAAATCTGAACTTTAAAGATTCGCATTTGAAGGTTAAATGGCCTACTTACTCTTAGATCTAATTTTCGAATCATTTTGCTTCCTCGCAATATCGAAGATACGAGAAGCTTCGTTATCGTTTTAAAACGAGAAAAAAAATTTGTTCTCCGATTTCAAAAATTTTACTTTATTTATCCGTTTCAGGTCAAGACAAACACTTTTTGTTCCGTGTCTGTCTGTCTGTCTGTGTGTGTGTGTGTCTGTCTGTGTGTGTGTGTGTGTGTGTGTGTGCGCGCGTGTGTGTGTGTGTGTGCGTGTGTGTGTGCGTGTGTGTGTGTGTGTCTGTCCCCCAATCCTTGTCACACGCTAACTCATGAACCACTGAACCGATATTGATGAAACTTGGTTGGTTGGTTTGGTCTGGCTTGAGGACGGTCCCATTTCAAAATAATTAAAATTGTGTGTAAGGGGTGGGGTGACATCCAAAAAGATTTATTTTTTGAAGATATCTCGAGAAAGACACATGTTACGTGATAATGTTATAGAACCTTTTTTGTAGAGCATTCAATTTTCTATAATATAGGTCACTTACGTTTGTTGTAAAATATTCCCTTACAAAGATCTATCTCAATTTGACTTAAGAAAATCGTCATTTTTTTTTTTTTAAACTGCTATTTACTTTGACATATTCAATGTCACTTTGACGTTTTAAATGTCATTTTGACATTCGTATTGCAGAAAAATAATGATTTTGATTGAAATTGTCAAAAAATTCAAAATATACGACGATAATTTTTTTATTAAAATCGTATGAAAATTAAATGGTTAACCAATGACAGGCAGTTCATCTGTATACATTATCGGTTTTTATTTAAATTGTTCAATAATTAACTACCTTTGATGAATTAACACGAGGAAGCACCGTGCATTTACAAGGCAGAGTATTTTTTATTTGTAATTTAAAAAAATTCTGCATAAAAAATTTACTTTTTGTATTTTTTAATCCCCAAGTTCTACTATTGCTACTAAATCTTAATAAAAATTAAAGTAATTACGAAAACTATTATCTATTTATAAAAATTATCGAATACGCCACTGATGAATATTGTAGACAAGAACATGTATAGTTTTATATATCATATTCCATTTTATGTATCAAGTTTTATTAGAAATTTTCAGTAACGAGCTATTAGTGTCTACAATCTACATTATGTCATGTAGATTATTCAAAAGCAAACTTAATTTCATGTCGTTAAAATAAAGAGACAATAACATGAGCTAGTTTCTAGTCCAATCTAGTTTCAAGAACTAATAGTGTTTTATAATTCTAAAACAACCATACATAATAATATGATGATGCATTTTTTTACATATATTTAGCGCTTTATTATTTAATTATTATGTAAAGTAGTAAAAATAAAAGACTTCAGACCAAAACAAGCCCACATAAAATTATAACAAAGGTCAAACTGTGTGAAGTCAACAAAAAAAGCGGTTTCTAATCATTCTGAAAATGTATAGATATCTTTGTAAATGAATAAAGAATGTATGCTAAAATTTTTATCAATTTCTCTCTGTCACATCACTTTGAAAAGTCCTGTCATGTCTCAAAATTATGCAGTTCTCATAAGAATTCATGTTAATTTGTTTATTTAATATACCTATCTTACACAGGTAGAAAGGTTTACTTGAGCCAACCTTGTTTTGTATATAACGAAAACAATATTTTCTTAAGATGAGAAATATATTCTTAAACCAACTATAGTATTCTTAGACGAAGAAATAATGTAATTGGATTAAGAGTACTTTTCTTATATTAAGAAAATATTGTTTTCGTTATATACAAAACAAGATTTTCTTGGTCCAATACAGTTTTTTTGTGTGTACATAAAATATTCTCCTAATGAAATTTTGCATGGATTTTTTTTTAAATATAAATCTCTGTTTTATTTTTCTATGTCGTCATTTTCCTTTAACCTCTATATAGGGCCGGAAAACCAATATTTTGGCGCACCAGAAAATCTTCTATTTTTGTTTTTAGATTAAAATATTCATTTTTCCAATATTCACATTTCCAAATAAATAAAAATCGTTCACGCGAGGCCCAGGGGTAGTTTTTACCCTTATTATATGGGTTGTTTTTGGGTTTACTGTATTTTTGACGTCAGATTTGGATTCAGTGTCGAAAAATACATCGAAAATGTATATTTGTATAATGAAAAAAAGTTATGTAGGTACTGTTTAAAATAATATTTTTTCGAATTTGAAATTTTTAACACGGGCTGTTCCCTTCCAGGTCGAAAAACCAATATATTGGTTCACCCCGTGATCGACACTTTGCCTATGATCAATCAATTATATAAGATACCTTTTATACCAGTTTTCCGAGGGCGAAATACCGGTAAACCTGAATTGCAGTACACTGAGAAAAAAACTGTATTGGACCAAGAAAACCTTGTTTTGTATATAACGAAAACAATATTTTCTTTATATAAGAAACATACTCTTAGTAATCCAACTACGTTATTCCTTCGTTCAACAATACTATAGTTGATTTAAGAGTTTATTGCTTATCTTAAGAAAATATTGTTTTCGTTATATACAAAACAAGGTTTACTTGGTTTGAGAAATCCTTTCTACCGCTGTATATTTTAAATATATCAATACATAATTAAACCCTTATCAGAATATTTAAAAAATAAATGGTCGCATAAAATGAAAATACAAGCATATAAAAATTATCAGAAAAAAAAATATGCTTACACGTTACTATGAAATTTAACGACAAATATGCTTAGAGGATAAGCTAAAGGTAACATAGCATAATATTTAATTTAATTTTAGGTCAGAGAAGGATGGTATATGTAATTTATTTAACCGTAGATATTGAAAACGGGTTTCTGGTGTGAATATTTAGTCAGGAAAGGGACAAAATTAATATTGATATTAACAGGGATAGTGTCATTTATAACACTAATAAATTGATATTGCTTATACATCACGGTGTGCCTTTGTTATGGATGCACGTGTATATGTAGACCAGTCGTTCTCAAAATCATTATTAAAGTTTTAATAATTTTTCTCTTGGCTCTGTATAGTTTGTTATGTATGTTCGGGTGTAACTTCGACTAATATGAACCGATTTGAACGATTTTTTGTTTGTTTAAAAGAGTATACTCCTCAGGTGGTTGCATATGAATTTTATCAAAATCTGACCATAGATTTTCAAAATACGACACTCAAAAGATAAAAATATAATACAAAATTTAAGGCTGTTCATGCCGATTTTTCCGAAACTAAATTCTACGAGATGTCGCCACCGTAGAAAACAAAAATTATTTACACAAGTCTAGCCTTGACAGATTCAGTGACAATTGACAATCGAATGAAAAATGGGATATTCTCGAAATTAAACAGAGATGAAGCTACAAAGGATAGAAATAGTTCTATGTTTTTAGGCTTACATTCAATATTTTCAAATGAAAATTGCAGAATTATTATAAAATTAGAAAGCTTAACAAATATCTATGTCGTGGTATATTTTTTTCTCTGTATTTTTCAAGAATTTTTGTTATATATTGAGTTTTATTATATCAACATTATTATTATACACACATTTTCAGGAAAAATTAATCTAGTTTATCACTGTATTTTTTCCTAAATGATTTTTCTTAATACTGATCGGAGCTGAACTTAAAATACAAAACCGTAATTTCTCTATAGTAATTCTTATGGCAATTAAAATAGCATGTTCAGCCTTAAGATTTTTTTTTCTTATGCCCTACATTTTATTATTAACTTTTTCGCAATTACTTAATACCACAACTAGAAAAAAAATTACAATAATTTAGACTTCCTAATAATGTGGTATTTCATTAGGTATTATTGTTTTCTTTGTAAGTTATGACATTTAAGAAGACATGGCTTATATCCAGAAATAATTACTTGTTAATAAAATAAACAATAACATATGTGTCGTAAATGATTTTTAACTACTTTATACCTAAATGGATGAAATAAGTCAAATAAACAAACAAAAAATAGTGCCTTAAGTATAAGTATCATATATCTCCTATTTCCGGCCATTAGTAGAAAGTAAAATGATTTGTAGCTGTCTTAACTTTGAAACTTCAGAAATAAATGTTCATGTATTTAAAAACTGTTATAACATTTTTAAACATCCTGTATTTATCGTTTAATTTTTTTTTCATTTTCAAGAAAAATCAATTTTTTTTATGTAAATTTTAAAAAACGACGTTCTTTAATTAATTTATTTTGTTTTGTGATAAAATTAAAAAAGTTATTTACCTTTTAAAACTCTCTTGAAAAACTTCATAATATATCATATTAACTTATTTTTCATGGAATATTTAAAAAAAAACTAATTTAATCAATGCTTGAGGTAAATTTTCTGTTAGAAATAAATTCTAAGAAAAATTGAGTCGATTTTTTAATACAAAAATTTCAATTTTGTATCCAAAAATACTATCAGTTGTAATTTTACAATCTCCATTATAATTTTTATAATACGTAATTTTTTTCGTAAATATCATTTACATGATTTATTCTTAAGTTGAATTATTTGTTAATAAAGTGCTATACAAATTATTCCATTTCAATTTAGGGGTTAGGTGTAGTCAGAATTTTCAAGAAATCGATTTTCTTTTTTTTGCATTTTTGGAAGCTGCTACAACAGCTGAAGAACTATTATATGGCCCATTAATAGATGACTCGGTGTAAGTAATTAAATAATATGTATTACTTTACTTAAATTGAGTGTAAAACTTTAAATGCGTTTTTCGCAAAACTATGTTTTTTGAACTGGTGACCACTGTAGCTCGAAAACTGCTCGGTAGATTTTTATGAAATTTATACAGCTTTTTGAAAACATGAAAAACTAGTGCCTGATCGAAGGATATTTTTTTCTTTTTTAATTTCGATTTGTTATAAACAATTAACTGTTGGTTTTTTTCCCGAAAATCTAGAAAAAAATTTCCTGAGGCTGCCATTTTGTTAATTTAAGAAAGAAACAAAAAAGCTTCGATCAGGCACTAGATTATCTATTAATAAAACTAATTTTTTTTGTCCGATTGAATTTGGTTGAATCTCCACCGCAAGGAGCTTCGGTTGGAACTGGATCAACACAAACAGCCATTTCTTTTAAAATTATTAATTTTTTTTTTCTAAAATTTCTGGCAAGTCAAGTCGAAACCTTATTTAATGATGCTATGTTTTTACTTTTATAAAATAAAATAATTTACTGGCAAGAAAATTATTTAAAATTGTCATTTTTTCATGTCTCTGACTACACCTAACCCCTTAAAAGACAATACAATAAATACAAAGATTGTTTTCAATTAATTATATTAATAGTATATTTGTTTATTGGTATAACAAATTAAACTATACCAATAGCAATAATATAAATTTAGATCCTGCACACAATAATTACTAATTGATATTGTAACTTTAGTAACAAACACGTGTACCGTTTACGTCCAGTAGTAATATTTCTTTAAAAATTGAGTGATTATTATGAAATATTTTTTCCGTGTACTTACAATAAAAAAATAAAAAATAATCATTAATAAATTTTATTTCATGTTCCTCATATCTCAAATTATTTCTGTGATACATTATAAGTATATATAAATTTAAAGATATTTTTTTAAATATTTGTAATATGACGTAACATCTTATTATATTTTTATAAGGCAGGTTGACAGGTACTTCATAATCTTTTTTCTGATACAATTTTATCTGAAAGTAAATATTTGTACATTAAATAATTGGCTAATATTAAAATAATATTTATTATACGCACTTGAGATAAGATTGTATTTATTTCGATGGTTATGTTGTTTTTTATTTATCGTTATTAATAAAAATAATTTAGATTAAATGTAATCGAAGATATTTTTAATACTTTAATAATTTAAAGATAAATAAAATAATTAAGTGTGTGTTGGGCACGGTTTTGATAGGGTTCCGTAGCCATTCTCACTAACATTATCTACGTATCAAGAACTATTTCATGATTTAATAATCTCTATAAAAAATTTATCAAAAAAAAACAGTTGTTCATAAGAAATTTAGAAATAACTTAATTTTGCTACAGTGTACGAAAGTACTAAATTAAAGCTACATTTTGGAATTTTTTCGATACTTAAGAAATTAGAGGGAGTACGCTCATACTTATAACGACTTTAAAAAGCAAATATATCGTGACTGAAGGGTTAAATCTAAAATTCCTAAAATATTTATTATTGCTTTTTAGGAAACTTATCTAAAGACACTCCACTCAATTGTGAAAGTGAAAAAAGATGGGTCTAAAATTTTTTATTTATTTTTTTTTTTCAAAAATTTCATAATTTCTGTTTTTGGGTAACTTATCAAACATCTTAATGAGTATAAAAATGAAAGAATGAAAAGGCTATGACGTACAGACAGACAGACCTACAGAACGAAACTATGAGTCTATGAGTTCCTATTTTTCTATGGACCTCAAAAAAGAACGAAGTATAAACAGTGTTAGCTTCTTCATCTTTTTGTTTGTGCAGTGTGTAAAAAATTTGCAATGATATCTTGCATATTAGAGAATTATACAAGTAGTTCTACTTTTTAAGGTTTCTTTTTTGCGGTCAGGGACGTAACTGATATTTTACGTAAAAAATAAAAATAACGTGACATATTCTATTTCTCAAAAATACATATAGGTTAAACTTTTTTATTATATATAATATTTTAAATGTAAACAGGTTTGCAAAAAAAAAATATTAGCAAAATATTTTTCTTTTCGTGATGAAATTTGAATAAAAAAAATGAATTTTTTTAATAAAATTCTGATTTTCTTTTAAATGATTAACTTTTTTGTCAATCAAAGATAGATAAGTACTTTTTGTTTGAGGTTTCTTAAAGGTTTTTTTGTGTACAATTGGTGTATTTAGAATTTTTATATCACTTTTAGTTTCCGAGTTACAAGCTCGAACATTAGTTATTCTTATGGGCTACTAAGTTGGCTATAGTATATTTGAACGTGTTTTTTACTCTACTTTACAACGATATGTCACATGTTATACTTATTATCGAAAAAAAGTAAGAACATTTTTTTTGTAATAGTTTATTGTTTTCAAATATTCATTAGTTATTTTCATTGTTGCCAATGTGATTTTTGTTTAACTATTTTTGTTTTTCATAGCCTACTTAAATGTTTGTAATAAAATACTTTATAAATATCACTGGCATTTAGTACTTATTTTCGAAAATAAATATGACATGTGACATATCATTGTAAAGTAGAATAAAAAAACATGTTTAAATATGCTATAGCCATTTGAAAAACTAAAGTAAGGACTTGTAACTTGGGAACCAAAAGTAATATACAAATTTTAAATACACCAATCAATTCTACACATAAAAAATCGCAAATAAAAAGTACCTATCTACTTTGACAAAAAAGTTATAGCTATTTAAATAAATTATTAATTTTTTGGGTATACCGCCTAAACCACATAAAATTATGAATATTTTCTTACAAATAATTAATCTGATTTAACCACATCTGTATCTATTACCGTTTAGGATATCCCCATATACATTTCACGCATATCTTGGACATCCTGTATATGTGTGCATGTATGTCTTTGAGAAAAACGTTTTGAGGGTTTAACATAAAATTTACATCTTTCATTTTGCACACACGTCCGGTCAAAGGCGGCGTGGTACGCGGCATTGGGTGTGTTTTTTTTTTCTCTAAGAAACGATGCTTTATTTCGGAGTATGGATACCATTTATATGGGAGGAATATTTTTATATGGTATTCCATCTGAATTTTTTCGTTTTATCGACTCGTAAGAATACCGAAATGCCTGACCATAAAATAGTGTTTTCGTTATCTGGAATCATTATTTTCAAATAAAATTGTATTTTTCTGGTAATGTGAACGCTTTATATTGAAAAATACGTGATAGAAATTTTTAACTTGATTTTACTTCCATGTTCGAAGAAATGGAAGTATTGTAATACCGTCAAAAAATCATGTCCGAAAAAAAAGCAGATTCTGATTGTACTAACTTCAAAACGTAAAGAAAAGTTAATTTCCGCATGGCGGCTGTGCGTGTGTCTGTGTGTGTGTCTGTGTGTCTGGATGTAGAATTTTTTTCCGTGTACGATAACTATTATAAATATGCACCGATTTGAATTATTTTTGGGGAAAATGTTTGCCTCAGTGAGTACTCCAGACCTATTGATTTTGGTGCTAATCGGATTAGGGGTTTCAGAAATATTCCCAATTTTGTACCAATTATCGTCTAAAAAGTGAGTATTATCTCACCAATTTTGATAAGACTTGGTACACTTGTAGTTCAATCCAATCTAAGGGGCACTTATTTCATAAACGTGCCCAAAAAGCCACTGAAGGGGTGAAAACCACCATCAAAATTTTAATTTTAAATACTATTAAATTCATGTTGCCATGGAAACAAACGCAGTTAAATTCAAATGTCACATTATTATTATTTTACAAAACTGTGTATTTTACAACTGACATTAGAATATTAGAAAACTAATATTTATAATACAAAGGTGAGTTTATATTAACAATTATCTATTGTAAAAGATATTATAGAACATGGAAGTCATGTATGGTTCTCCATACCGATATTTACTTCCATGTTCGAAGAAATGGAAGTATTGTAATACCGTCAAAAAATCGTGTCCGAGATAAGAGCAGATTCCGATTGTACTAACTTCAAAACGTAAAGAAAAGTTAATTTCCGCATGGCGGCTGTGCGTGTGTGTGTCTGTGTGTGTGTCTGTGTGTCTGGATGTAGAATTTTCTTCCGTGTACGATAACTACTGTAGATATGCATCGATTTGAATTATTTTTGGGGAAAATGTTTGCCTCAGTGAGTACTCCAGACCTATTGATTTTGGTGCTAATCGAATTAGGGGTTTCCGAAATATTCGAAATTCTGTACCTATTATCGTCTGAAAAGTGAGTATTATCTCACCAATTTTGATAATACTTGGTACACTTGTAGTTCAATCCAATCTAAGGGGCACTTATTTCATAAACGTGCTTAGATAGCCACTGAAGGGGTGAAAATCACCCTCAAAATTTTAATTTTAAATACTAATAAATTCATGTTGCCATGGAAACAATCGCAGTTAAATTCAAATGTCAGATAATAATTATTTTACAAAAATGTCTATTCTACAACTGTCATTAGAATATTAGAAAACTAATATTTATAATACAAAGGTGAGTTTTATATTAACAATTATCTATTGTAAAAGATATTATAGAACATGGAAGTCATGTATGGTTCTCCATACCGATATTTTAGGTTTGGATTCTTAAAATATATTTTTTTTTTTAGAATTTTGAATTATTTATATAGTTAGTAGTAGGGTACCCAGGCGTGCAAGGTCATGCTATGTCAGCATATTACCATGTGAACAGAATATGTGTTTTTGCAGGTGTTCGCGTGGGAATGGAATGTGTCACGTGCTCGAGTGTGTCACGTGCTCGGTGGGGGGGGGGGGGGGGGGCAGATCTTGCAGGTGTCAGGTATCAGATTTCGGATTTTCGAATTTCAGAAGTCAGAATTTCAGAAGTCAGATTTTTGAAATCTGATGCCTGATGCTATGTTTGTAACAATGCCAGTAAATTATATAATTTATACTTAATATTTAATTATTTGTTAATATATTATTAATTATTTATTAATATATCTATATACCTTATACCAAGATTTGAAATCTGACGCTATTGTTGATTTTTTATGTTTTTTACAATGTATTGTTGTGAATATTTAAGTTTGTAAACTAAAGTATAATTTATACTTCATATTTAGTTATTTAAAATATTCATACATATGATAATAAATATATTTTTATGTATAGACAAAATAAAACATAAAATAAACGAATATGTAAATTTAATTAATTTAATTGTTAAATAACATTTGGATTATATTTATATGTGTATGATAAAGAATAACATACATACATATTATCAAAACTATACGTATCATATTGTATTAAAGATGTTCAACCGTCAGCAAAATACAAAAACTAAATCTGAAAGTAAGGTATGAGAAGAAGAGGTGTTTTTATAAAACGTCTGAGAATATGATATATCATTTTATTAATTTATAAACGAATAAGTATAATGTATACTTAATATTTAATTATTTAAAATAAAACTTACATATTTTTATACAGATAAAATAAAATAATGATATCAATAAAATATATCTAAAACAATTAATTAGAAAATAATCATATAATAATAATAATAATTTGTAAAAATATATACGAAACAATGATATGATTAATTAATTAAGTAAATATAGAATATAAACAAACAATAACAATTTTAAACATTTAAATTGAAAATACAGTGGTTAATATTAATTTGTAAAATATGTATATGCACTTACACAGAACTTGGATGTATCAAATATAGAGTATAACTAAACAATAACTCAAAATCTCTTAAACAAGTAAATTAAAAAAATAGCAGATAATAATATTATGCAAGTACACTGAACAATGATATGAACAATTGAATATTGTATACATACGATAGTGTGACATAATATTTCAATTATTCGTTAGAATTTAACCATGTACCAGAGGCTGTTACTTAACATACATATGTTATAACTTATGACTGAGAATATAAAATAAAAATTAAAACATTTATTTATTTATTTATGTATTTATGAATTTAACAATATTTCTAACATGAAACATACGGTGAACTGAACAATATTTAACTTTAAAATTACAAAGAGGTACATGGATTATACAAAATTGTTTTATTGAACACTATTGAACAGTAATTAAAACCATAAATAATAATTAATATATGTATCATATATGATTATGATACTAGAAATATACAAACATAAAAGAACATATGCAATATAATAATAATAGACATAGATCAAAAATATAATTAATTAATCAAAGATTTTTAAAAACTTACATGTTATATTTTGATATTAATAATTGATAAACTTTTAAATGATCTCTCACATCGTTATAAGGACAAGATCCTCGGTCTTCCTTGTATTTGCAAACACAATCTCTGTTGTAATGCAAACAACTGTTTTCAATATTATATAATAACCAATCACATATATGTTTATCTTTTCCTGCAGGATCGAAGGATAATTCAATGTTTTTCATATCTGCTATTTCGAATATAGTTTCTAATAATTCAGTTCGTCTGTAGTTAACAGCACGTTCTACACATTTGTCTAATATTTTCAAAAGTTGTTCTGAATCGTCCAGTTTCAACGTCGTAAACAATGTCATAAAAATATTCTTCGGGGTATTCCATTGAATACAGTCCAATAGAACACTATCATCGGTTATTTGATGATTATCTATAATATGCTGAATCGATGTGTGATCATTACGTACAATGGCTGTATTCAATTTGTCCATCACTGATTCCATATTATAGTTGAATAAAAATTGTAGGTTAAATAAAAATGTCTTATTATGTATATGTTACATAGACAAACGTTTATGTTGCTGAATATGTACTTAATGAAAAATATTAAGAATAATTAAATTATTGTTTTCCACAAGCATTATAATTTCCCCCTCCCCCCAACCTAATTCAGATGGCTATCTCCTATTGGCCATCTTGATAACAACATATTCTAAAAATAGATTGTGATATCATTTCATCCCTACTCTTCTGAAGTCCCCCCACCACCTTCGTCTATTATGATATATTAATATTTAATATTAAGCGAACACTAATATAATAGTATCTTACAAATTTGTATGTAGTTTATTATTATTACCTATAATTGACTTTAGTATATTTGTTATTTATTCTGAGTTTAATCAAATGGACTCAGAATTCGCTTTTTGTCCGATTAATCGATCTCATTGTGTAATATAATAATAATAGACATAGATCAAAAATATAATTAATTAATCAAAGATTTTTAAAAACTTACATGTTATACTTTGATTTTAATAATTGATAAACTTTTAAATGATCTCTCACATTTATTTAGATCATTGAATTAGGTATAGGATTGTTGTTATAATTCACTGATAGTAAAATTTAATATTATAACTATAAAATCAGGAAGTTATGACGGATCAGACACTTAGCTCGTTGTTCTCTGAGTTTAGAGAATCAAATTTCTTTAAATTTGATGTAGGGTTAGTCTATAAAGAATTAGAAACGTGTATTCGTCGGAATGATAATAAATTAGTGGTGAGAATTTTATCGGAACACTCTAAAATAGTAGATGAAAATTTTATATTGTATGCAGCTCATTGGAATATATCTGGAGATATTTTTGGTTTATTATATAAATCACTACAATTGAATGAGTCTAACAAGATTTTGAAACTACTATCCAGTTGTTTGAAAATTGTATTGTTATATGTTCGTCCTGAGATCTTAAAAATTATTTTCAATATAGCCAGAGAGAATAATGTAAAGATATTATTTGACACCACTAAAAACGATAAAGATAAGACTGTTTGGAGTTGGATTCTAGAAAATATTGAGAAATATAAAAACAATCGAAGAATTGGGTTACGTTGTGGAGGTGATTCCTCACCATGGCCTAGTGATAATATATCTGATTATATAAAAGTGTTTCAAATAATGTGTATGACTTATGAAAATCTTGATAATAATAATAAATAATTATATTAATATTGTTAAATATAATACATGTACAGATACGGTTCTGACGTTATATTGTTATGTATACAACTAACTTGTTTTTGCTGACTGTTGAACATCTGTAATAAATATGTTTCTTTTCTGATAATATGTATACACATATAAATATATTCTAAATATTGTTTAACAATTTAATTAATTAAACTTACATATTCATTTATCAATTAATAAAATAATATCCGTTTACGAATATTGTTCAGTGTACTTGCATATTACTATTATTATTATTATCTGTTATTTTTTTTACTTTTTTAATTTACTTGTTTAAGAGATTTTGAGTTATTGTTTAGTTATACTCTATATTTGATACATCTGTGTATCTGCATATATATATTCTATATTTACTTAATAAATTAATCATATTATTATTATTGTTTCGTATATTTTTACAAATTATTAACTGATTATTTTCTAATTAGTTGTTTAGTTATATTTTATTGTTGTCATTATTTTATCTAATAAAAATACGTATTTTAAATAATTAAATATTATGTATACATTATACTTATTCGTTTATAAATTAATAAAATAATATATTTATTCTCTGACGTTTTATAAAAAAACAAAAAAACCTCTTCTCTTACCTTACTTTTTCTGTGCAACTACAACTACATAGTCCTATACAAAATTCAAGTTTCTAACTCAATGCATAGTTAGTAAATTATTATGATCTACTAAGTCACTACTTTCTAAATAATCCACCAAATTTTTTGGAAGCATTAAAATTAAACTCGTGTTTATTCATCACAAATCATTTTAAAGCTTATAATAATAAATAGTAACACATAATACATAATTATCGTAATTAATATATACACACTAACATATCATTACGGAATCATATTCGATTTATGTAAAAGACATCTACCGTTAGCGAATTAAATTTCAATTTTAAATGATCCATCGGATAATTTTTGACTTGTACAACTAATTTATTCCTATCTCTCTCCGAGATTTCGAGGGGCATGTTAATGTAGAACATTGTCGTAATCATAAAACCATAGCTGAGTTAGACATTTATTTGAATTAATAAATATGAAAATTAAATATTCACAAAACACCCCTAAAGAATACGATACGAAAATATGTTGAATAATTATTTAACTGGTAGGTACTTAAATCGTTTCGAAAACTAGAAAATAATAAAAAGTATGTCTAAAAGAGACCAATAGGTCTCAAAAGACAAATTTACTATAAAAAAATAAATAAAAAGTACAAAGATATTTAATAACTATACATAAATTATAAACACAGTATAATATTGACACACATACATGTTTTACAGCTACCGTATCATATTTCAGAGATAGGATGAAATAAGAATTTCCTGAATTGACAATTTTATCATACATATGTTTTATATGTTGTAGGTATGTATACCTACAACATATAGAGTTATTAAATTGAAAATATAACTAGTAATAAAACAATTATTTATCTATACATTCAACACTGTTGCTAAAGGTATTAAGAAAAACTAACATACATAATATTTGGAGTACCAACAAGAGAGACATTTAAAAAAAAAACATCGAATATTGACTTTTCCGAGTATATACATACATATATACATGAGTTAATAACTTATATACCTACATCAGAAAAAATATTTTACAATACATTGGGAACATTTAACACAAGATCGAAATATATATGATTTCTTGTATAAAACAATCTTCTACGAGAAAACCCCTATTTATCATTACAAAATCTATGAAAAACTACCCGAGAATATAGAAAATGAAAGATTTGCTAACTTTAAAACAAAAATTAAAATTTATTTGTTGGAATTGTTATGAATGTAGCTGTTGAGATAGTGAACTTGTAGTTCTGCATAATTTATAATTTATTTTATTATTATATTAATGTTGTCTTGACGTTTGTGTACCTGTACTGGTCTTTGTCAAATAAATTATTATTATTATTATTATTCAAGTCTTGAGACTTCCGAGGTGATCTTGAAATGGATCATGGTTTCTGGATATAGATCGATACAGTTTACACACAGAAACCAAGATCCTATTATTATTATTATCATTATTTTATTTTTATATATGTTACATGTATATGATCTATTTATATAGTTTTGTCAGTTGTACTGGGTAAATGGTTCATCAGCTAAATTTCTGATTTGTACAAATTAATTTTATTCATAGCTCTTTTGAGCCAGAGAGTGAGAATTTTAAGAAAATACTAACACATCAGATTTAATACAACAGTTTTATGAATTTTTCAATTATGAAACAAACGATACTGTGGAAAAAGACTGATATTTATCATGAATTATTAATAATAATAATAATAATACATAACTCATATGCATCTTTTTAGAAACCTGATCAGTATATACAAATCTGTACGGATGTTGTGGGCTGTGATAATCTCTATTTTGCTGATTCGTAAATAATTTTCTCCAGACATATACCATTCATTGCGGTAGTGTCTTACAATTAGTTCGATAGTGTTTTAAACTGTGGTATAGTAATTTTAATTGGGATGTTTTTGTATAAATATAATGTACCCTAAAATTGTATGTGATCTGTTTTAGCCGTATATGTTTATGTGTGATATGTGTTGGTGCTATATTACTGTGTATACCCAGTCACTGGATTTGTAAGGTAATTTTTATTCTAACATATTCCTTGAAATCTCACTCTCTGGCTCAAAAGAGCTATGAATAAAATTAATTTGTACAAATCAGAAATTTAGCTGATGAACCATTTACCCAGTACAACTGACAAAACTATATAAATAGATCATATACATGTAACATATATAAAAATAAAATAATGATAATAATAATAATAGGATCTTGGTTTCTGTGTGTAAACTGTATCGATCTATATCCAGAAACCATGATCCATTTCAAGATCACCTCGGAAGTCTCAAGACTTGAATAATAATAATAATAATAATTTATTTGACAAAGACCAGTACAGGTACACAAACGTCAAGACAACATTAATATAATAATAAAATAAATTATAAATTATGCAGAACTACAAGTTCACTATCTCAACAGCTACATTCATAACAATTCCAACAAATAAATTTTAATTTTTGTTTTAAAGTTAGCAAATCTTTCATTTTCTATATTCTCGGGTAGTTTTTCATAGATTTTGTAATGATAAATAGGGGTTTTCTCGTAGAAGATTGTTTTATACAAGAAATCATATATATTTCGATCTTGTGTTAAATGTTCCCAATGTATTGTAAAATATTTTTTCTGATGTAGGTATATAAGTTATTAACTCATGTATATATGTATGTATATACTCGGAAAAGTCAATATTCGATGTTTTTTTTTTAAATGTCTCTCTTGTTGGTACTCCAAATATTATGTATGTTAGTTTTTCTTAATACCTTTAGCAACAGTGTTGAATGTATAGATAAATAATTGTTTTATTACTAGTTATATTTTCAATTTAATAACTCTATATGTTGTAGGTATACATACCTACAACATATAAAACATATGTATGATAAAATTGTCAATTCAGGAAATTCTTATTTCATCCTATCTCTGAAATATGATACGGTAGCTGTAAAACATGTATGTGTGTCAATATTATACTGTGTTTATAATTTATGTATAGTTATTAAATATCTTTGTACTTTTTATTTATTTTTTTATAGTAAATTTGTCTTTTGAGACCTATTGGTCTCTTTTAGACATACTTTTTATTATTTTCTAGTTTTCGAAACGATTTAAGTACCTACCAGTTAAATAATTATTCAACATATTTTCGTATCGTATTCTTTAGGGGTGTTTTGTGAATATTTAATTTTCATATTTATTAATTCAAATAAATGTCTAACTCAGCTATGGTTTTATGATTACGACAATGTTCTACATTAACATGCCCCTCGAAATCTCGGAGAGAGATAGGAATAAATTAGTTGTACAAGTCAAAAATTATCCGATGGATCATTTAAAATTGAAATTTAATTCGCTAACGGTAGATGTCTTTTACATAAATCGAATATGATTCCGTAATGATATGTTAGTGTGTATATATTAATTACGATAATTATGTATTATGTGTTACTATTTATTATTATAAGCTTTAAAATGATTTGTGATGAATAAACACGAGTTTAATTTTAATGCTTCCAAAAAATTTGGTGGATTATTTAGAAAGTAGTGACTTAGTAGATCATAATAATTTACTAACTATGCATTGAGTTAGAAACTTGAATTTTGTATAGGACTATGTAGTTGTAGTTGCACAGAAAAAGTAAGGTAAGAGAAGAGGTTTTTTTGTTTTTTTATAAAACGTCAGAGAATAAATATATTATTTTATTAATTTATAAACGAATAAGTATAATGTATACATAATATTTAATTATTTAAAATACGTATTTTTATTAGATAAAATAATGACAACAATAAAATATAACTAAACAACTAATTAGAAAATAATCAGTTAATAATTTGTAAAAATATACGAAACAATAATAATAATATGATTAATTTATTAAGTAAATATAGAATATATATATGCAGATACACAGATGTATCAAATATAGAGTATAACTAAACAATAACTCAAAATCTCTTAAACAAGTAAATTAAAAAAGTAAAAAAAATAACAGATAATAATAATAATAGTAATATGCAAGTACACTGAACAATATTCGTAAACGGATATTATTTTATTAATTGATAAATGAATATGTAAGTTTAATTAATTAAATTGTTAAACAATATTTAGAATATATTTATATGTGTATACATATTATCAGAAAAGAAACATATTTATTACAGATGTTCAACAGTCAGCAAAAACAAGTTAGTTGTATACATAACAATATAACGTCAGAACCGTATCTGTACATGTATTATATTTAACAATATTAATATAATTATTTATTATTATTATCAAGATTTTCATAAGTCATACACATTATTTGAAACACTTTTATATAATCAGATATATTATCACTAGGCCATGGTGAGGAATCACCTCCACAACGTAACCCAATTCTTCGATTGTTTTTATATTTCTCAATATTTTCTAGAATCCAACTCCAAACAGTCTTATCTTTATCGTTTTTAGTGGTGTCAAATAATATCTTTACATTATTCTCTCTGGCTATATTGAAAATAATTTTTAAGATCTCAGGACGAACATATAACAATACAATTTTCAAACAACTGGATAGTAGTTTCAAAATCTTGTTAGACTCATTCAATTGTAGTGATTTATATAATAAACCAAAAATATCTCCAGATATATTCCAATGAGCTGCATACAATATAAAATTTTCATCTACTATTTTAGAGTGTTCCGATAAAATTCTCACCACTAATTTATTATCATTCCGACGAATACACGTTTCTAATTCTTTATAGACTAACCCTACATCAAATTTAAAGAAATTTGATTCTCTAAACTCAGAGAACAACGAGCTAAGTGTCTGATCCGTCATAACTTCCTGATTTTATAGTTATAATATTAAATTTTACTATCAGTGAATTATAACAACAATCCTATACCTAATTCAATGATCTAAATAAATGTGAGAGATCATTTAAAAGTTTATCAATTATTAAAATCAAAGTATAACATGTAAGTTTTTAAAAATCTTTGATTAATTAATTATATTTTTGATCTATGTCTATTATTATTATATTACACAATGAGATCGATTAATCGGACAAAAAGCGAATTCTGAGTCCATTTGATTAAACTCAGAATAAATAACAAATATACTAAAGTCAATTATAGGTAATAATAATAAACTACATACAAATTTGTAAGATACTATTATATTAGTGTTCGCTTAATATTAAATATTAATATATCATAATAGACGAAGGTGGTGGGGGGACTTCAGAAGAGTAGGGATGAAATGATATCACAATCTATTTTTAGAATATGTTGTTATCAAGATGGCCAATAGGAGATAGCCATCTGAATTAGGTTGGGGGGAGGGGGAAATTATAATGCTTGTGGAAAACAATAATTTAATTATTCTTAATATTTTTCATTAAGTACATATTCAGCAACATAAACGTTTGTCTATGTAACATATACATAATAAGACATTTTTATTTAACCTACAATTTTTATTCAACTATAATATGGAATCAGTGATGGACAAATTGAATACAGCCATTGTACGTAATGATCACACATCGATTCAGCATATTATAGATAATCATCAAATAACCGATGATAGTGTTCTATTGGACTGTATTCAATGGAATACCCCGAAGAATATTTTTATGACATTGTTTACGACGTTGAAACTGGACGATTCAGAACAACTTTTGAAAATATTAGACAAATGTGTAGAACGTGCTGTTAACTACAGACGAACTGAATTATTAGAAACTATATTCGAAATAGCAGATATGAAAAACATTGAATTATCCTTCGATCCTGCAGGAAAAGATAAACATATATGTGATTGGTTATTATATAATATTGAAAACAGTTGTTTGCATTACAACAGAGATTGTGTTTGCAAATACAAGGAAGACCGAGGATCTTGTCCTTATAACGATGTGAGAGATCATTTAAAAGTTTATCAATTATTAATATCAAAATATAACATGTAAGTTTTTAAAAATCTTTGATTAATTAATTATATTTTTGATCTATGTCTATTATTATTATATTGCATATGTTCTTTTATGTTTGTATATTTCTAGTATCATAATCATATATGATACATATATTAATTATTATTTATGGTTTTAATTACTGTTCAATAGTGTTCAATAAAACAATTTTGTATAATCCATGTACCTCTTTGTAATTTTAAAGTTAAATATTGTTCAGTTCACCGTATGTTTCATGTTAGAAATATTGTTAAATTCATAAATACATAAATAAATAAATAAATGTTTTAATTTTTATTTTATATTCTCAGTCATAAGTTATAACATATGTATGTTAAGTAACAGCCTCTGGTACATGGTTAAATTCTAACGAATAATTGAAATATTATGTCACACTATCGTATGTATACAATATTCAATTGTTCATATCATTGTTCAGTGTACTTGCATAATATTATTATCTGCTATTTTTTTAATTTACTTGTTTAAGAGATTTTGAGTTATTGTTTAGTTATACTCTATATTTGATACATCCAAGTTCTGTGTAAGTGCATATACATATTTTACAAATTAATATTAACCACTGTATTTTCAATTTAAATGTTTAAAATTGTTATTGTTTGTTTATATTCTATATTTACTTAATTAATTAATCATATCATTGTTTCGTATATATTTTTACAAATTATTATTATTATTATATGATTATTTTCTAATTAATTGTTTTAGATATATTTTATTGATATCATTATTTTATTTTATCTGTATAAAAATATGTAAGTTTTATTTTAAATAATTAAATATTAAGTATACATTATACTTATTCGTTTATAAATTAATAAAATGATATATCATATTCTCAGACGTTTTATAAAAACACCTCTTCTTCTCATACCTTACTTTCAGATTTAGTTTTTGTATTTTGCTGACGGTTGAACATCTTTAATACAATATGATACGTATAGTTTTGATAATATGTATGTATGTTATTCTTTATCATACACATATAAATATAATCCAAATGTTATTTAACAATTAAATTAATTAAATTTACATATTCGTTTATTTTATGTTTTATTTTGTCTATACATAAAAATATATTTATTATCATATGTATGAATATTTTAAATAACTAAATATGAAGTATAAATTATACTTTAGTTTACAAACTTAAATATTCACAACAATACATTGTAAAAAACATAAAAAATCAACAATAGCGTCAGATTTCAAATCTTGGTATAAGGTATATAGATATATTAATAAATAATTAATAATATATTAACAAATAATTAAATATTAAGTATAAATTATATAATTTACTGGCATTGTTACAAACATAGCATCAGGCATCAGATTTCAAAAATCTGACTTCTGAAATTCTGACTTCTGAAATTCGAAAATCCGAAATCTGATACCTGACACCTGCAAGATCTGCCCCCCCCCCCCCACCGAGCACGTGACACACTCGAGCACGTGACACATTCCATTCCCACGCGAACACCTGCAAAAACACATATTCTGTTCACATGGTAATATGCTGACATAGCATGACCTTGCACGCCTGGGTACCCTACTACTATAGTTATTTATGATTTTCTATTTTATTTTCTTATCTTAAAGTCGATATTTCTATGATAAATTGAAATTCGATGCATGAAAATTACTAAAAAAATTTGAATTTTAGATTTCGTTGAAATTATGTTTATTTGATAGAAAATGATGTGAAAAGTTGAAATTTTCAAACCGCAGTTCTGTATCTCAAACCGTTCTCGAGATACGGCCTCTTAAAGATTCGATTTTTTCGAAATTTTGGAGAAAAATAGATGTAACTTTTGAACGTGTGGTTGGATTTTTGTTGACAGATTTGAAATCAGCGTGTCAAAATCTATATAATGACATGTATAATACTTTAAAACTCGAAAAAAAAAATTTTGCCAAAAATTGACATTTGAATTTTTTCGATTTTTCGCGAAAATTTTTTTTTCGAGTTTTAAAGTATTATACATGTCAGTATATAGATTTTGATAAGCTGATTCCAAAATTGTCAACAAAAATCAAATCCGACCACACGTTCAAAAGTTTCTCTAAAATTTTGAAAAAAACTAAAACTTTGAAAGGCCATATCTCGAGAACGGTTTGAGATACAGAACTGCGGTTTGAAAATTTCAACTTTCCACATCATTTTCTATATAGTAAACATACTTTTAACGAAATCTAAAATTCGAAATTTTTTGGTTAATTTTCATGCACCAAATATCAATTTATCATAGACTAGCTGCCCCGGCAAACGTTGTTATGCCAAAAAATAATTTGCATGCTCTTTCTTTCTCATTGTTATGGTGTTAAATTTGTTAGGATTATTTTGTATATTTTGACTATTACTTCCATGTTCGAAGAAATGGAAGTATTGCAATACCGTCAAAAAATCATGTCCGAGATAAGAGCAGATTCTGATTATACTAACTTCAAAACGTAAAGAAAAGTTGATTTCCGCTTGGCGGCTGTGCGTGTGTGTGTCTGGATGTAGAATTTTCTTCCGTTCATGATAACTACTGTAAATATGCACCGATTTAAATTATTTTTTGGGAAAATGTTTGTCTCAGTGAGTACTCCAGACCTATTGATTTTGGTGCTAATCGGATTAGGGGTTTCGGAAATATTCGATAATTTGTACCAATTATCGTTTAACATGAGTATTATCTCACCAATTTAGATAAGACTTGATATACTTGTAGTTTAATCCAATCTAAGGGGCACTTATTTCATAAACGTGCCGAAAAAGCCACTGAAGGGGTGAAAACCACCCTCAAAATTTTAATTTTAAATACTATTAAATTCATGTTGCCATGGAAACAAACGCAGTTAAATTCAAATGTCACATAATTATTATTCTACAAAAATGTGTATTATATTAAAAATTATCTATTATTACTTAGCTTTTTGAGATAGGCAATGGCTCTATTATTACATTATAATTGTTATTTATTTAATAGAAATAGTTTTAATATTGATTTATTAAATTTGCCTTATTTAACTCACCGCGATATTTATTTATTTATTTATTTATTTATTTATTTATTTATTTATAAATTATTTATTTATTTCTTTATATGTTTGTGGCAACGAATCAACTATATATAGCAATACAATTTGAAAACACAGTGATAGCGAGAGTTAAGTGGAGTTAAGTTTCAATCGAAATATCCCATTTCCATAGCTACATGTTTTAAAAAATATCATCTGTTACTACTGTCAATTGAAAATATTTTGTATTATTGACATTTGACAACGATAGAAATACATATTAAAATCAATAAATATTAATATACATACCATATACGTGATGTGTTTTTAGTGATAATTAATTTATAGAAAAAATATAGTTGTATAATGATCATTACTAACTTGATATAAAAACGAAATTAAAAATGGTTATTTGTTGGTAAAGATTCAGGAGGTATGTTAACTTTTTTGAATTTTGTTCTTTGTATATGTTTAACTAAAAACTCAAAATTAAAAAATTATAAAAAAAAACTTTTTTAAAAACAATTTGCCTTTAAAAAGCCGACTAAAAAGCTGAAAATAAAATTAGGTTCGTTCTAATTATTGCATTTTAAAAAAAGTTGATTTTGTTCATACTAGAAGATACTTTTTTTTAACTCTTCTAGTATGAACAAAATCAACTTTTTTTAAAATGCAATAATTAGAACGAACCTAATTTTATTTTCAGCTTTTTAGTCGGCTTTTTAAAGGCAAATTGTTTTTAAAAAAGTTTTTTTTTATAATTTTTTATTATAAAAATCAAATTGTCATCCATACGTCCATTACATTTAAATACTATTAAATTCATGTTGCTATGGAAACATACGCAGTTAATTTTGTCCAAAAAAATAAAAAATAAATTTACGGGTGGACCACCCTTAACATTTAGGGGGATGAATAAATAGTATCCTATGTGTTTCTCCTGGCTCTAAGCTACCTCCTCACCAATTTTCAGCCATATCGGTAAAGCCGTTCTTGAGTTATAAATAGTGTAACTAACACGACTTTCTTTTATATATATAGATATACCAACTTTTTGATAAGAAAATAAAAGGAAAATCATAAATAAATTATAAAATGTAAGGGGTTATATACAAAAATAATTATTTTAAAAGGGGTGGATGTAAAAAAAAGAATTTGAACCCTTTTTTTAATAGAATACGTACTAAATATTAAGTTACATTCAAATGTTATTAATAAAAACTTAAACTATCATAAATATAAACTTTACTTTAAGTAACTGTCGTTTATGAGACTGGACATAGCTATCAAACTAAACATTTTAAAATTAAAATTAACAAAGTGAAAATAAAAAATTAACAATAAATCAAATAAAAGTGAAAATACATCGATTATAGCAGCGTTTCCTAAACTAGAGTCCGCTAAAATTTTACGGGGGTCCATGAAACATTTTTGGCATAAATTTCTTTACAGAACGTACTTTGATATTTCTATTTATCAGTAATTAATTAGTATTTTACGACCTTTTTTTCTATTTGGAAGGGGGGTTTCTTAAAAATAATTGTTCAAAAAAGGGGTCCCTAGATCTCATAAGTTTAAGGACCGCTGAATTATAGCATTAAGTTTTCAATAATGATTTTATTAAATATTAATTTTAAACTCATATAAAAACATTAGTTTTGACAAGCCTGTTAAACTAGAAGAAGAATAAGTTTAGTTAAACTTAACGCACCGGAACTTGAGGTGCGATGGCCGGAAATAAAATGAACATCCGTACCAACTTCACTAATTACGCACTCTAGTGTCTTAATAATGTTTGCAAAGTTACTCATTAAAAATATTTACGCGAGCTTTATCGTGGGGAGATTTGACGAGCAAATATGTTTTAATGTTTCATATAATAAATAATTTACTGGATATAACAAACAACAGACAAAATTTACTGGATTTAAATTGTTGGTAAGGAGGTGCAAATGTTAGAATTAGGGGGGAGTAAAATTTAAGGGGGAGAGCAGTTTTTATGACCCCTCGCATTTTTTAGTAAAGAAAAATCTTTACGAGTAAATATTTTTAAAATCAAGTTTTTTTATTTTTTATTTCTTTATATTTTATTTGGACTTATATTGAGTCCTCATTAACATTTTCCTTTTTAAAGGTAATGAAGAATTTAATAAACATTTAAATGATTGGTGTTATATTACTGAAAATTCGCTATTTAAATTAAAAATATCTGACGTGGAAAACGTTTTTTTTTTTACAATACGAAAATTTTGAATTTAGCAAAATATTTGTATGATCTAATTTTATAAATTAAGAACTAAGGGTAATAGGTCTAAAAGGTCATATGTATTAATCCTTCTAAATATTTTCATTAAAGAGACAGAACTTACAAAATAAAAAATTAAAATTGCTGTCAATTAAAATAATTCATGTATTCATTATTAACTAGCTTACATCCTCGACTTCGTCCTCGTGGATTTTTTTTATCTAATCTATGTCCTTCCTTAGGATGTAAGCTATCTCCCTGCCAAATTTAATCAAAATCGGTTAAATGGTTTAGTCGTGAAAAGGGTAACAAACCGACAGTTATTTTCGAATTTATAATAACTAGTATCGCCTATGGTTGAAATTCGACCAATGTTTTACCTGCCTTAACGGCAACATACACATATGATTTTTTTGTGTGGACATCTATGGCACAGTACCTTTCGAATGATATAATTTTCATTCCCCCCTTTTTATAATAAATACAAAAAAGTACTATAATAAAATTGTTTCAAGGTAAAAAAAATTATAAATTATAAAAATTGAATTAATATAAAGATTTTTTCTTCTATTTGAAAATTCATTTATTTCAATTTGTCTTTAATATCTAACCATTTCACACAATATATATTATCCGTGTGTTCCATCTGTTTTAAATTCTACAACGCTTTGCAGTCATATTTCAAATCTAAAATTTTTGTAAATTTCTTTGCAGGAGTTTTAGGTATTACGGCGTGAAATTTATTGCAAGCATATTTCGTTTTTTTTTTTTACACTTGAATCTAAAAGAAAGTTTGTATTGCGATATAAAGGTAAATAAATAAAAAAAAGTTATGATTTTTTGCAGTTAAATTGTAATGGAAGTTTTAAGACATTTTGCAAATTTAATTTCAAAAAATAAAAAGAATACAAAATATGATCCCCCCCCCCCTTTCTTTGGGGTCCTTTGGCAGTGCCCTGAATTGAATTAATAAATTGATGACTGTCTTAAATTTAAAAACGGTTGATTTTTTAGGCTTCAGGTTATTTTATTTATTTTAACTAATTAATTTTGAATCGCATTAGACTTTATTTTCGTTGCAATCTTATAGGGGTGTGGTGTAACTTTTACTCACCGAATTTCCCGGAAAACAGAAATTGTAATAAATTCACTTCCGGTTGTTTTAAATTAAAAAAAAATTATTGACATAAAATAAAAATTATCAAATAATTTTGCAAGAATGCTTGACAAATAAATAGCAACAAATAAATGTTTCTTAATTTATTAAAAGATTTAATAAATAACGTAGCTTAAGAAAAATAAAATTTTTATAAAAAACGATTAAACTTCCGTTTTTTATTAATTACAATATAACTTTTTTTACTGGATTACTTTCCCTTAGTAAATGTTGGTACAAATATAAAAAAATTCACAGTGAAAAAATTATATAATCTGTCTCCATTTTTATTTGAAGTTTAATATTGAAGAGAGAAATAAAAAATAATGTTTTCGATTTACCAGATGCGCACGCTACGTTGAATACGTTGACTAATAGAGCTGTCTGGAGGGGGGGGGGGGGGGGAGTCTAAACCACCTTCGTTCTACCGGTATTATCCTCATAGCCAACTGAACCCATTTAAAGAAATAATTACAACGGAAATGAAAAATGTTATTCGTGTAATATAATGTCGATTTTTTTTATTTATAAAATTTAATTATTTTTAATAAAAATTAATAAGGTACACTGAAAAAATTTTATGTTAATTTTTAACATGAAAAACATGTCAACGAAATTGATCCTAGAAATTTTTAACACCCGACATGGTAAAATTTAAAAGAACGTCTACTACAAACTACAATTCAATATACTGTATAGCAGTTTCTATGACGGCGATAGGCCAGATATGAAAAGTAATATAGAAACATAGTAAAATTATAGAGAATGTACGCGAAATTTTCATATGCAAGAAATTTAAAGAATAGCGTATATTACTTTTTCGGAGTAAATAAATTTTAATAGGTACTATGTTAAAATTTACCAGTATGTCATTGTAATTTTTCATTTACTTTATTTTAAATTCTACCGACTTTTCTGTTAATTTTTTTCAGAAGTTGATTCGATCCTCAAGTTCACAGTATTTTCTGTTAATTTTTAAAATAATATTCTCTTCGTGTATATTAGCACCAGTCTTGGACTTAACTGTAAAACTGCCTAATTTGATGACAATCGGCCAATGGGTGTTAAAATGGTCGACATTTAAACTAATTAATAGTGTAATCTATTTATTAATTATTATATTATCATAGCATCTGCTTTACATTTTTTTCTAATTTTATGATTCTTAATTTTATAACTTTTGTGTCGTAGTACTTATCTTTTTGTATATAATCATTAGTAAGTTGTCCATTACTGGTTTTACTTTGTCTATTACTTAGGAGACAAACATAAACAAAATAGAATAATAGATAAATCAATTTCTGGTTTAACTATTCAGGGGGTTAGCAAGTCTAGCGTCCTCTGAAAATACTCAATATATTTGGGAATTTACTGTGGTCAAATGAAACAACGAATTAAAGCTAAATTAACACAACTGTTTAATTACTATTTAAAGTACGTTTCAAATTATTTTTCAGATTTTTATGAATGAAAATTATTAATCTCTGGCCGATGGTAGGTTTTCATCAAAATTTGGAGTTGACACCTTCCATACATGCTTTTAACCAAATGGTCAGATCTGGAACAATTTTACAAAGTGACTTTAGTTTTTGAAACTATCCTCTATGGAATGAACTACTTTGGTTGGAAACAAAAAATCCTGTAGATTTTTATGACCAATGAAAGTTACAGTTCAAATAAAGCTTAAATTTTAGAGTATAAACATACCTATAATTATTGAAATATATAACTCTGAGGTGTAAAAGTGGTTCATTCCATAGAGGATAGTTTCAAAAACTAAAGTCACTTTGTAAAATTGTTCCAGATCTGACCATTTGGCTAAAAGCATGTACGGAAGGTGTCAACACCAAATTTTGATGAAAACCTACCATCGGCCAGATATTAATAATTTTCATTCATAAAAATAAATTAAAATGTACTTTAAATAGTGATTAAACAGCTGTGTTAATTTAGCTTTAATTCGTTGTTTCATTTGACAGTAAATTCCTAAATATTGAGTATTTTCAGAGGACGCTAGACTTACTAACCCCCTTGAATAAAAATAGACGTCATAAAAAAATACAACGTACCTATTTGACATCTGTTAAATTTAGGATATGGCCTTCGTTTTGATTTCTTTAGTCGAATATTTTTCATATTATTTTTAAGCCGGAAATTCCACTATATAAATATTCAGTTTCTTTGATTTTATTTCTATCACGTGTTGAGTAATTTATTGTAACAAAAATGGTACAAAATAATCTGTTACGATCATAGACTTATATATGGACTGAGCAATAGCTTCACAAAATTGACCACTCTCTTTAAAGAGACAAAGCGATAAAGTAGCCAATACCTGTCTCTTTTCTGTAGGTCTGCAATGACTACTACTAAAGCTCTTCTTACCAGGCTACCGCCTAATAAGTTAGCTATGTTTATTTAATCAATAAATACACACAATGTTAATTTTATAATACAAAAGGTGTATGTATATAACATTTTTGGCAGTACCATAACCTGCCTATATATCTAACTGGCCTAACTGGGGAGAGAATTACATTTATTTATATATAGTATATTTTTTTTTTCCAACAAGTGTTGGAATGCCAAGTTTCCTATATTTAACCTAACTAATATATTCTAATCTTCTATTAATTTTCATCCTGCATGGTTGGCGGGTCTGCAAACGGCAGGAGCGCATTCAGAACTTCTTGTGGACTGTAAGCGTTAATCTTTTCATGCAAGCGGACTGTGCGGATGTCATCCCCAATGCACAGGTTCAGTTCGTTTCTTGCATAATCGTACATTGGACATTCGATAATTCTGTGCACGGGAGTGTCATCTGAGGATCGACAGTATTGACACAATCCACAATGTGATTTACCGATCCTCTTTAGATGAGTTTTAAACTCACCGTGTCCCGTAAATAATTCAACAAGCTTTCTTGACAGCTTGGGACGCTCATGGATGTAAGCTGCAGCATCAGGCACAAATAAAAATGTAGCTCGTCCTTTCGATGAGTCTAGCCACTCTCTTCGCCATTTTTGAACTAAATAATTGTTTATTGACATTTTTAATTTATTCAAATCATTGCCATAATCTGCCTTATTAAACTCTCGATCATAAACTTTGATCGTATTTATATTTTTTAAACGTATCATTGCCATTCTTTGTATGACAATCTTATCTAGTGAGATTTCACCTGCTAAGACAGCAGCCGCTTCGTTAGATACAGTACAATAGGCCTTGGTCATGTGCCTACAGCATGTTGCATGCGCGCTATTTAATTTATTTGCAATTTTCTTGAGGTACGCCCTCTCCCCCCAGCTATCAGCCGCATATGTAATCATGGGGACTATTGCTCTTCTGTATATTGCACGCACCATTTCAATTGGTGGATCGTAATATCTGAGGGCGTACGTTCTCAGCCTTTGAAATATATTAACTGCCCGTGAGCAGACATTGTTGACATGTTCATTGAAGTTTAGTCGTTCATCAAGTGTGAGGCCCAGATATTTCAAACTAGCTCTTCTTTTGACAGGCTCACCATTCAACCTAAAAATTGGAGATCTTTTGAGGCATCCTTTTAAAAGTATGTAATTGGTCTTTGGAACCGACAAAGAAAGCTTATTTTCTCTTGCCCAAGTGGAAAACATGTTCATGCACTCATTCGCCTTGATTTCCAGATTAGATCTTGAACTTGCACATACGCAAATGCATATATCATCGGCATAAGCTAACATTTCACAATCTTGAGGAAGCTCTGATCTTAACAAAGGGTTGGTGATAATGTTCCACAAAGTCGGCCCGAGGACCGAACCCTGGGGACATCCCTTGGTTAAAATCTTCTTTACAGTGGTATATCGGCTACTGTAATGTACCACCCTATCATTGAAATAACTCAAAAACAGATTGAGCAACTGGTGTGGAACTCGCTTATATTCCATTTCCGCGATAGCAGCGGGCCACCACAAGTTATCAAAGGCACCGCTAATATCGATCATAATCGCAGCTGCATACTTGTGTTCAGTTTGTCGAACGCATCTTAGTAGACTATTTATAGCAGAGGAAGTACTTCGCCCACTACGAAAACCATGTTGGTTATTTTCGAATAATATATGTTCAGGAACGTATTTGTATAAATAGTGCTTCATTAGCCTCTCAAGCATTTTACTCATATCGGGAAGCAAGGTGATTGGCCTGAGCGACTTGATATTTGAGGGATCCTTTTCTGGGGATTTCAGAAATGTTGTTAAAACGCCTTCTTTCCAAGTTTTTGGAAATAACCAAAAAATAAGCAGTCATCAAAAATGGCTTGAAAATATGATACCATCATTGGGAATACAATTTTAATATACTGCGAGTGCAGGCCATCAATACCAGGTGCAGTTTTCTTACCCAAACTGGGAAAAAGATCAGTGACATCTTGCTCAGAGACATGAAAATTTACGTCTAAATCACCAGTAGCCATCTCAGCAATGCGTCGAGTTTCATGATGTATCTCAGATTCGCCAATAGGCACATCATCTGGAAATACTTGATTTAATACATTCATTAATGTTTCTTTTATGTCAATTGTGTGTTCACCTGTCGAAACGACCTTGACAGCTGTCAATGTAGTCTTGCGTTTCAGTTTATTAGCAGCGAGTTTGTATGCGAAACCCCAAGGGGTTTGGGATAGGTCGTCTCTCACAAAATTTTTCCAGCTGTCAATCTTAGCTTTGTATATAACCTTTTGGTAGGCAGTGACATCACGTCTATATCTGAGACGATTCACTTCTCTATCATTTTGATCAATACTGCGCTGATACAATTTACGACTATTCCTGAGCTTTTTTCGCGCATACTCGACAGACACAGTCCACCAGGGGACTGATCGGGCTCTATAGGTGACTTTATGAGTTATACTATCTCTGACTTTTTTTAAGCCTTCGGTGAGAGCAATAACGCGTTCTTCAATGGCTTCAGTTGTGGGTCGCCATACGTAGTCTTTTTCTAGCTTATTAAGCATTTCAGCTACTTCAATGATCATTTGATCATGATTTATATCTTTATAATTATATATAGTTTTCTTTACAGTCGTGTTAAAAGCCATATTTAATTTGAGCTCAAAAGTTATTGTACAGTGATCACTTTGAATCAAATCATCATGAATCTGCCAGTTGTTAGTACGCCATAGTAAGTTTTCAGAGACAGCAGTAATGTCAATGTTACTGGAACCACATGGGCCCATGAAAGTACTTAAAACATTGGGTCTATTTATTGTAATATAGCCATTTGATATAATAAAGTTCTGCACGGATTTGCCTCTCATATCTTCTTTACTAGAGTACCACATAGTGGACTTGGCGTTTACATCTCCACAGATAATCATTGGTTTGTCAGCCAAACGATTTGTAATGTGCTGCAGGTGTTGGATATCTTCATTCACCTCACCACTTGGAGGAAAATATGTACTCACGCAATAGAAGGTGTCATTTCCAAACTGCATCTGTACAACAGCTGTTTTATTGTTAGACAAAAAATTTAATGCCATTATATCTATATAATATAATATCAATTAGAATTCTAGAAAGAGATAGGTATTGGTTACATATGCGCTTTATCTCTGTCACACTTTTTCGCCAGTATTTACTTTACTAGGGAATGTTCAGTCCATAAGTCTATGGTTACGATATAATAGAATACGAAAAAAATATTTAGAAAGTTAAAATAGCAAAAGCGGGGTTCTAAAAATATGTATATCCATTTTTAACATCTGTCACATTTTTGAATCGAGAAGATTGTCTTCTCCCTTATGCGATATTTTATTTTTGTTCAGATGCTTCAGGCGTGTGTCCATCAATTTGTAACAACAAGACAGCGCCATGTTTAATTCCGACGTCGTTTTTTTTTCATTTTTTGTGTTATTATAAATTTTTTTGTATATTCTATTTTAATATTATAAATGCGAAAGTAACTATGTTTGTTTGTTACCTTTTCACGAATAAACTACTGAACCGATCTTGATGAAATTTGGCAGGGAGATAGCTTACATCCTGAGGAAGGACATAGGCTATTTTGAAACCCGAAAAATTGATAAAATAAAAAAAATACTACGCAGAAAAAAATTTGAGATGGAAAAATGCTTAATTTTATCTTGTTAATATAACAATATTTCCTCAATGTAATAGTGAATAAAAAAAATCTTATTGAGGATATTTTATTAATTTGAAAAATATATCTTCATGTTTATCTAAAAATCTTTTCATTTATCAAATTTATAATTAATTTATTGCACCAACTAACAAAACTCTCAACTAGATTAAACATAATGGTTGTATTAATAAATATTTATCAGTATGAATATGTTTGCTTTCACCCAGAACCCAAGATCTGCCTCATTATGTTGAACAATACAATATATTTAATCTAAAACAGATGCAAATCGTTTACATATACAATTTGTATGCAAAATCTGGCCTTATTTGTTGTATAAATTATATAAATAGCATAGGTAAATTTATTTATGATACATTATCAGTAAATATGTTCATTGTATTTACACAGTGACAATATTGTTAATATAATATTTATATAATATTATATAAACACATTTTCAATAAGGTTTATAGAAGTGCGACAATCATAAAAATGCATATGTATTTGTTTATTTAAACATAGGTCAAGACATTTAAGATGTGATTATTAAGGACATAGAATATACACTGACTCAAAAATAGAGTCGTGTAAAACGAAAGAGATAGAAAATGTTTTGGGATATATTTGAGTGCCTATTTCTGTCTTCTTAAAAAAAGAGATACACTGAAAAAATTTAATGTTAATTTTTAACATAAAAAACATGTTAACGGGAGGACGAAATTTCATTATGTGAAAAATTAATCGGTAACGTAGTAATATTTCATACCAACTGTATCAAAAATTACTATACCGTTTGTTAAAATAATTATAAAACTTAAATAATTATTTTAACAAGTTATTAATAGTCAGATGAAAAAATTTCATTAACATTTTTATTTATTTACGATGCGTAAGAATGGGGAAAAAAATAAAAAATTGCATAGATTGGTGAAAAAAATGTTGATCCTAGAAATGTTGAACACCCGACATGGTAAAAGGCCATAGGGAGATAAGGATGCTAAAATTGCCCCCGGGCTTTTCTGAACGATATTTTCAGGGCATGTTTGTACTATAATAGTACATCGATTTTGAAATTTTTAGACCTCAAAATCAATGGGGTTCCGAGTAAAAATTAAAAAAGTCGAAAACAGAAAAACATTTTTTTCTCTTAATTGGCTGCACCGATTTGAATGAAATTTTTATGGTAGTCTGATATCTATATAAGCACTCTTTAAAAAAATAATCAACTGTATAGCTTTGCATTATCATAGGAAAAAAAATTATTTTTTCAGAAAAGTATTTTTTTCTATTGTTTTCCTAAAGAGTACAATTCTGAAAATATTTTTTTCGAATTCTTCATCAAAAAACACATAAAATATATTTTTTTCATATTTCTCCTAGAGGTACGCCATATCGAAAAAAAATAAATACTGCGAAAAAGTTGTATTTCCCGTTCATTTAACTAGAGTGCCCGAACACTGTGTCAAAGTTCAATGTTTCATTTATTAAAACAAATAGAAGAAAACTTTAAATGCAAAAGTTGTTAGGTTGGAGAAGCAGCAAATTTTGAAAATAGTTACATTTATACAGTGTGTCCCATAAGTGCGTTACAAATAAAAGTTGTGTTTTTTTTTTTTTTTTAATACAAAACATACTTTCTTAATTGATAATATAAAAGTATTAATTTTTCTGGGTATTTTGATACAAGCATATGTGGAATTATACAGAGCGGTTTAGAAATATTGACCATTTTTGTAAGAAAATTGGAATATTTTCAACACGTATTTTTCTAATTACAAGTCTTTTTTTTGTTCTTTGCTAGAAGTAATTTTAGCATATGCTCTATTATTGTGATATTACCTACCTCAAACATGTGCAAAATTATAGTCTATGTACAGGATGTATCAAAACTCTGAACCTAATTTTTTTCAAAATTTTCAAATACAACATCTCGTATATTTTTACATAAATAATATGTTTTACATTGTCTATTAACAACAAAAATGGATGAAAACACCTACAAACTCTAACGGCCTCATCACAATGACAACATATTTTAAACACCATAATGAATTGGCAACAATGAACAATTAAAACGTTATTTTTAAATTATAATATACCAACAATAACAGAATCAAATAGAAAAAAAATATTATTGCAAAAGTTGTAAAAAGGTCAATTTTTCACAATAAAATTAGTATTTATTTTTATTTCCTTAAAAAAAGTTTTTTCATAGATTAAATCATCATTCCGGAAGAACAAAATAAGAGGTTTACAGGTTAGGTATTTCCCAATCAAATAACCTGTAAAAATTACTCTTTAGTACTAAAGTTATTATTACTGACTAATGATATTCTGATATTCAGTTATCATGAATTAGTAATAATAACTTTAGTACTAAATAATCATTTTTCTATGTTATTTAATTGGGAAACGGATTGGGAACTACAGGATAATCCTTCGGTGAGGATTTATTTTACCTTTTTTATAACGATGGCGAATTTTTTTTTACACAACTTAACTGTATATGTATAATAATGTATATAGTTAAAAGAACAGGAAATACAACTTTTTCGCAGTATTTATTATTTTCATTGTGGTGTAACATTAAAAAAATATTTTATGTGTTTTTTAAGGATAAACTCGAAAAAAAATAACTTCATAATCGTATTTTTAGATTATCAATTAAGAAAGTATGTTGTGTATTAAAAAAACACAACTTTTATTTGTAACGCACTTATAGGACAGACTGTATAAATGTAACTATTTTCAAAATTTGCTGCTTCTTCAACCTAACAACTTTTGCATTTAAAGTTTTCTTCTATTTGTTTTAATAAATGAAATATTGAACATTGACAGTGTTCGGGTACTGTAGTTAAATGAACGGGAAATACAACTTTTTCGCAGTATTTATTTTTTTTCGATATGGCGTACCTCTAGGAGAAATATGAAAAAAATATATTTTATGTGTTTTTTGATGGAGAATTCGAAAAAAATATTTTCAGAATTGTACTCTTTAGGAAAACAATAAAAAAAATATTTTTCTGAAAAAATCATTTTTTTTCCTATGATAATGCAGAGCTATACAGTTGATTATTTTTTTAAAGAGTGCTTACATAGATATCAGAATACCATAAAAATTTTATTCAAATCGGTGCAGCCAATTAAGAGAAAAAAATGTTTTTCTGTTTTCGATTTTTTTAATTTTTACTCGGAACCCCATTGATTTTGAGGTCTAAAAATTTCAAAATCGATGTACTATTATAGTACAAACATGCCCTGAAAATATCGTTCAGAAAAGCCCGGGGGCAATTTTAGCATCCTTATCTCCCTATGGCCTTTAAAAGAACGTCTACTACAATTCAATATAGTTATTGTATAGCAGTTTCTATGACGGCGATGGGTCAGATATGAAAAGTAATATAGAAACATAGTAAAATTATAGAGAATGTACGTGACATTTTCATATGCAAGAAATTAAATTAAAGAATAGCGTATATTACTTTTTCAGAGTAAATAAATTTTAATAGGTACTATGTTAAAATTTACCAGTAGGTATGTCGTTGTAATTTTGCATTTACTTTATTTTAAATTCTACCGACTTTTCTGTTAATTTTTTCAGAAGTTGATTTTGTCCTCAGGTTCACAGCTTTTTCTGTTAATTTTTAAAAGAATATTCTCTCCGTGTACCATAATTAACTTTAATTGTAATTTTATGACCTTTTTTTAGTTTCTAAAATAAACCGCGTATCAATCTGCCCCCACACAGAAAAAAAACTGTATTGGACCAAGAAAATCTTGTTTTGTATATAACGAAAACAATATTTTCTTAATATAAGAAACATACTCTTAATCCAACTACATTATTCTTTCGTTCAAGATAACTATAGTTGGTTTAAGAGATTATTGCTTATCTTAAGAAAATATTGTTTTCGCTATATACAAGACAAGGTTTACTTGGTTTGAGAAATCCTTTCTACCAGTGCACTCCCCCTATATTTAAATTGAACAGTAACACGTGTATTTATTACAGATAGCTGAGGTCTCTAGTTTCTAATATTCATGTAATGTTTCTATGAACAAAAACCCGTGCAAGAATTGAAAGTAATAAACTTTGCAGAGAATCCGGATCGCAATAAAATATTTAAGGAACGAATTCGAAAGTTTCACGTTTTATTATAAAATGTGAAAGAGGCGAAGGATTTCCCGCGGGGGGAAAGGTTACCATTTGCGCTTTCGACACTATATATACTCTCTTATACTGCTTCGAACCGAAATGAGTTTTAACTAAATATTTTATAAGCCAGGTTAAAAATATCGAAAGAAAAAAACTACTCTTTGAAAACAATACTGAAGAGAACGTATTGAATTTTTTTCCACTCATTTGATTTTAATAATTTAATTTTAATCAACTATTTTATAACTATTAAAAAAAGTAATTGCTTTTTTTTACAGAAATTATATAAAAAATCCTTATATATAAAATATCCATAGTAATATTATCATGGCAACCGGGAAAAGTCAGGGAATTTTGCTATAAAGGGAAAAGGGAATTTGGTTGGAAGTCAGGGAATTTTTATAAAAATGCAAAATCACACAAATTCTCGTAAATAGGTATTTAAAGAGTGAGTTTTTTTTAGGTTTTTTATCTAAATTTTTTAAATAAAAAACAGAGATAAGCGGTAAAAATTCTCCTGGAAAACCGGGAAAAGTCAGGGAAATTTGTTCCAGAGAAATACTGGCCACCCTGCATGGACTGAGCAATAGCATCACAAAATTGAGCACTCTCTTTAAAGAGACAAAGCTAATATATAGCCAATACCTGTCTCTTTTCTGTGACGTTACCAATTAGAATTCTAGAAAGAGACAGGTATTGGCTACTTTATCGCTTTGTCTCTGTCACACTTTTTCGCCAGTATTTACTTCACAGTTGAATAAGGAATGCTCAGTCCATTCTATAAGTATGAATATTATTATAAATGCGAGAGTGTGTCTGTCTGTCTGTCTGTTATTTTGATAAAATTTTCCTGAAAATTATACCCCGAAAAATGTATTAGATAAAACAATGATTATAAATATAAATGACATTTGTACTAGTGACCTGTTTTATCGACTATAACAGAAATCTGCTTTACCTACATAACCTTCTTCTTTTTATTCTTCTCTATGGATGACAGTTTCAACCTAACCTAAATTCTGAATTATTTTATTATGGATATCTTTTTTTATATAAAAAGACGATAATTTCGTCATTTTGAGATTTTTTTTCTTTTTTTTAAATAGGTGGGAAAAATATAAATAATTGTATTAACAAAAAAATGGGATGTTGATTTTAAATAATTTTCAAGCCAATAACTTTTTTTAAATAAAACAAAATATCTTATGTATTTATGTAACTTTCAAATCAACGAACACGAGTATATATGTGCTAACTATATTTTCAGTGATATTGTAAATAATGAATAAATTAAGTTAAATAATTTAGGCTCTATTCAAAACTTATTTATGAAAATTAGTTTAGATAGTATAATTTTCATGTTTATACTTCGTGATACATGATATAAAATGATGAATATAATTCTAGAAATAAATTTAACTGGATTTACGAAACATACATACCTACTTTAGAAATACATATTTTGAAACCTCTTTCAAATCGGATAAATAATAACTTTTGTTATAGACTTTTTTTTTAATTCAATTATTATTTTTAAATTTTGAAAATAATTAAAAAAATTCGAAAATTTACAAGAGTAAACATGGGTCGTTTTCAAAAATAGGGTTTCTCTCGAAAAAAATGTACCCTAAATATAAAATTTCACCCTTCTATGTTTGTCGTTTTTGAGTTAAGTTAAAATAGTCAAAATTAGTTCAGAGATGATCAAAATGGATATTTATATAAAAATTTCGAATTCTTAACCTTTTTACGGCTAAACCGCTGAACCGATCTTGATGAAATTTGGCAAGGAGATAGCTTGCATCCTGACGGAGAACATAGGCTACTTTATCCCCTAAAAAATTGATATTAGATTAAAAAATAAACAAAAAATAGTCGACATATTTGAAATGCTTCATTGTATATTTGTTATATTTATTTATTTTATATAGTCTTTTTGCTATCCTTAAACGTATTTTTCAACAGACGATAATGTTTTGTTAGAATTCATTGCAGACAGGTCTTATGGATTATATTTTTCTTTCAGAAACGATTCACGTTTGTAAACAGGAAATGACATTGTTAACTTTTTATTATTTTATAAGCTTTTGTAATGCAACTGCCACATAAATCTGAAAACATAACATAAATTACTGAACAAGTTTTGAATTGGTAAAGATATTTTAAATTCAGAATGGTATTTTTGTATATTATTCGGTTTGTTTGATTTTATTTCCATGTTTCGAATGAAATGGAAGTATTGTAATACCGTCGAAAAATCGTGTCTGAGATAAGAGAAGATTCTGTTTGTAGGGGAGCAGCGGGTAAAACGGGGCACCCAGAAAAACGTTAATTAAAAAAGTTTATATATTTGAAAACTATTTTATTGTCTTTGTTTAGGTATGAGATATGATTTTATACAAAAAAATTGTAATTCCATTTTTTTTTTTTTTTTATTGAAGAATAAAGATTTTGAACATTTTCATCTATGATCTACGATCAAAATTTAATGAAAAAAAATTCGTTATGCTATATAAATCGCAAAATATGAATTTATTTGAAAAACATTGACAAGCCAAAAAATAATTAAATATGAAACTATATAATTTGATATACAGTAGAAACCGGTTATAACGACATCGAAGGGACCGGTCATATTAGGTCGTAAAAAGCCGATAGTCGTAATAACCGGTAAAAATTCGGTTGGACTTTTAAAACCGAAACGTCATATTAAGGCTGAACATGCTATTTGAATTGCCATAAGAATTACTATAGAGAAATTACGGTTTTGTATTTTAAGTTCAGCTCTGACCAGTATTAATAAATCATTTAGGAAAAAATACAGTGATAAACTAAATTAATTTTTCTATGTTTTGACATACTAATTTTTCAATTTAATTTTTTTATATATTAATAAAAAAAATCTGAAAATGTATGTATTTTTCTTGATATGATAAAACTCAATATATAACAAAAATTCTTGAAAAATACGGAGAAAAAAATATACCACGTCATAGATATTTGTTTAAGTTTTCTAATATTATAATAATTCTGCACTTTTCATTTGAAAATATTGAATGTAAGCCTAAAAACATAAGAACTAGTTCTATCCTTTGTAGCTTCATCTCTGTTTAATTTCGAGAATATCCCATTTTTCATTCGATCGTCAATTGTCACTGAATAACTTGTATCTGTCATTTCCCCTCAGGGCTAGACTTGTGCAAATAATTTTTGTTTTCTACGATGGCGACATCTCGTAAAAAGTTTCAGAAAAATCGGCATGAACAGCCTTAACCTATTTCGTTATAACCGGTTTATACTATATTTTAATTGTTACTACATTAAAATGGTTTAAATAATATTAATTAATTATTAATGTATACATATAAAATATTTATATTTCATAAAAAAAAATGTTGAACAGTTTAAAAAAATCAACTACTTTTTGATAGGTACATCACTATTAAAAAAACAACATTTGTTATCCACAACATTATCATCGGACAATAATGATTTTAAATATTAGTTACTTAATTAATTAAAAAAGGTCATCCATTAGGACTTTATTAATTAATACATATAAGCATAGTAATATCCATTAACATTGTTTAGAACTAACATTTGTAATTGATTCCAATTCCATCAACTGATGATGTTAGTTCGATTAAGTTTGCAGTTTGACTGATATTTATCTCCACTAATTACTGGGGCTAGTAAATTTATTGATGCAATTCGAGAGCGTTCATATCGATCTAATAAAATAGAGGTCTGAGTTTCACCAATGGCCAGAACTGACACGAAGATTAACGATATAGACCTATACTGTTGTCGATCTAAACAAACGGTCTGTGAATTTTAGTGCAATAGGTACCTACCTACTAATCTTATAAAATTGATTCATTTTTAACCTTCCTATATCCACGTCAAATAGAATAACATATATACCCGCGCACGGTCTCTGAGACCAAAAGTTCTAGAGCCTATTCTTTTTTGTTATGACAACCTAGTAAAATTAATTTTTATTAGTAGTAAATGATGTGTTGAAATAAATAAACCAAAGTTATAGACAATATTTTGATTTATTTAGTGTAAAATAATCTTTTATTACAGCCTCTGAAAAAAACTACGAAAACTTGGAAAAACATTTTTTTTCTTAAAACAAAAAGTAAAAATAAATATAAAAAGATAATTATATGAGGAATAAAGTATTAAAAACTATTCTCAACCAATTTCTCACCATAGCGTCGGTCTTACAGACCAATTGATGTCGTGTACTGGTACATGTCCTATTCGCACGAATGCTCGCACTGCATTAAATTGAAGATCGCGACAAATCATGAAGCTACCAGTAAGCTCATTGTCTTAGCATTCTGCGTTATTGAAAAAATATAAAAATGTAATCTGTCGGTCTGACAGACCAATGCGCGAGTATAGGAACGTTAGTCAGTTATACATTCGATACAAATAAATATTTTTAGCGCAACCCTCGCTCGATTTTTCGTCCGTCCGTCTGTCTTCCACAGCGAGATCTCGGCCCACTGGCCACCTAGAGACCTCGGGTTTTCGCTAAATGGTAGGTCTGTGGTTCTCGTTTAGCCCATTTTAGAAATTTTTCCGGTCATGACCCCCCCCCCTCTTCTAAATTTTTCATATATGGCTTCATGTACCTCGTTGGACTCGAGATTGATTCACAAATCGACTGGCAAGTGTATTTTTTGAGTTGTGTCAAGTGGGTTGCGCGGCAACACCCACGTATGGGTTTTGATAAAAAAAATTATATATACCATTATGGTTTAGGTTTGAACGTCTGTCTATTTGTATGTATATCACCCCCCCCCCCCCGCACGCTGAAAAAATTTGATATACAGACGTGGATTGATGCCCCAAAAACAGAAATTATGAAACTTTTGGAAAAATATTTTTTGATTCCGTTTATATAGACTGAAAAGTGTACTCGATTTTTCTTACCCCGTTAGACATATTTTGGATCAATGTCGTTATCATTACCCCCCCCCCCCCAAATTCCTTCCTAATTTCTAAACTATTGATACAAAAAAATATGAATGTTTTTAATTAGTATTTTCAATGAAAATATTAACGAAAACTGTAGCAAAAACAGTTAATGAAAAATTTTGAAATAACTTGTTCTTTTTTTTTTTAATTTACAGAGATTACATATTATATAAGTCTTGATACGTATTATCAAATAGAGAATGTTAGTGAGAACGGCTATGGAGCCCTATCATGTGCGTGCCCATTTATTTAATCTGTTTTAATTCGATAGACGAATTTTTTTTGTTTTTTTACAAATACAATTTTTTCCATTTTTTATTGCAAAAAAAGTAAGTTTAAAATTTGTTTTAATTTATAAAATTATACATTATATTTTCTGTGACAAACATTCGTTTTTTATATATTATATATTTATATAAAAACATCTTATTCAAATTAAAAAAAATATATAACGGTTCATAAAAAATTCATAAAAAATTATTTATACAAGAAAATTTAAAAATTACACCAATTCTAGGTACATAAAATATGTATACATAAATATATAAAAAATATACAAGAGACATTTGATTTTAAATGTATATATTTTCTAAAAGAATTCAAAATTACCTACGTATTTACGTATATAAACTTTAAAATTAAATTCTTCATTTTTAAATTATCTACATTACTGTGTCCATAAACTTTAGTGAGTTCAAAAAATAATATATTAGACATCAAATAACAAATTTACTAGCTACCAAGCACTCTCAAACGAGGTATTAAACTTATATGTCAGTTCTCTTATAGTTTCATGAAGACTTTGACAAGTTTCACGCACTCGTTGTATGTAAACACAAACAAGGGTGTTAAAACAGTGGTGATATTATGATAATTATTCTGTACAGTCAGAATCTGCACGAACTGTGTTACAATACTGTAGTAAAGTATCACTGCTCTAAATTCCATAGCAAATCCATAAATACCATCACAAAATTAATTCCTAAAAAATTTTGCTGGACATCAATGTTAATAGTCGGGGAGATGAGCGCCAAAGGCCATAGGGAGATAAGGATGCTAAAATTGCCCCCGGGGCTTTTCTGAACGATACTTTCAGGGCATGTTTGTACTATAATAGTGCATCGATTTTGAAATTTTTAGATCTCAAAATCAATGGGGTTCCGAGTAAAAATTAAAAAAGTCGAAAACAGAAAAACATTTTTTTCTCTTAATTGGCTACACCGATTTGAATAAAATTTTTATGGTATTCTGATATCTATGTAAGCACTCTTTAAAAAAATAATCAACTGTATAGCTCTGCATTATCATAGGAAAAAAAATTATTTTTTCAGAAAAATATTTTTTTCTATTGTTTTCCTAAAGAGTACAATTCTGGAAATATTTTTTTCGAATTCTTCATCAAAAAACACATAAAATATAATTTTTTCATATTTTTCCTAGAGGTACGCCATATCGAAAAAAAAAATACTGCGAAAAAGTTGTATTTCCCGTTCATTTAACTATACAGTGCCCGAACACTGTGTCAAAGTTCAATATTTCATTTATTAAAACAAATAGAAGAAAACTTTAAATGCAAAAGTTGTCAGGTTGGAGAAGCAGCAAATTTTGAAAATAGTTACATTTATACAGTGTGTCCCATAAGTGCGTTACAAATAAAAGTTGTGTTTTTTTAATACACAGCATACTTTCTTAATTGATAATCTAAAAATACGATTATGAAATTATTTTGTTTCGAGTTTAAAACACATAAAATATTTTTTTTAATGTTACGCCACAATGAAAATAATAAATACTGCGAAAAAGTTGTATTTCCTGTTCATTTAACTATATAGATTATTATACATATACAGTTAAGTTGTGTCAAAAAAAAATCGCCCTCGTCATGAAAAAGGTGTTTTTTAATGCAAAACATACTTTTTTAATTGATAATCGAAAAGTATTAATTTGCTGGGTATTTTGATACAAGCATATGTGGAAATATACAGAGCGGTCTAGAAAAATTGACCATTTTTGTAAGAAAATTGGAATATTTTCAACACGTTGTAATTTTCTAATTACAACTAATTTTTTTGTTCTTTGCTAGAAGTAGTTTTAGCATATGCTCTATTATTGTGATATAACCTACATCCAGTGGCGGCGTAAAGTAGATTGGCACCCGGGGCGGTTTTTTTTGCACCCCCCCCCCTTTTTTTTCGTTCTCAACTCAATATAAATATCAGTTTTCTGGTTTTTTGCACCCCCTTCTAGAAAAAAGTGCTGTCTTTTTTTTCGTTCTCAACTCAGTATTAATTTCAGTTTTCTGGTTTTTTGCACCTCCTTCTAGAAAAAAAGTGTTGTCCTTCATTTTATTTTTATTTTTTTGTTGTCAATTAATTCAATATTTTTATTTTTATTTATGATCTTAATGACATATTTATACACACTTTCCAGAGTATTTAAAGAATAATTTGTCACCCCTTGGTGCTTGGCACCCGGGGCGGGCCGCCCCCATCGCCTCCCCCCCCCCTTACGCCGCCACTGCCTACATCAAACATGTGCAAAATTATAGTCCATGTACAGGATGTATCAAAACTCTGAACCTAATTTTTTTCAAAATTTTCAAAAGAACACTCGTATAATTTTACATAAAAAATATGTTTTACATTGTCTATTAACAACAAAAATGGATGAAAAACACCTACAAACTCTAACGGCCTCATCTCAATGACAACATATTTTAAACACCATAATGAATTGGCAACAATGAACAATTAAAACGTTATTTTTAAATTATAATATACCAACAATAACAGAATCAAATAGAAAAAATATTATTGCAAAAGTTGTAAAAAGGTCAATTTTTCACAATAAAATTAGTATTTATTTTTATTTCCATAAAAAAAAGTTTTTTCATAGATTAAATCATCATTCTGGAAGAACAATGATAAGAGGTTTACAGGTTATTTCCCATTCAAATAACCTGTAAAAATTATTCTTTAGTACTAAAGTTATTTAGTATTTATTATATTTTGTATCATTTGTCATTTTGTAGAGAATAAAATTAGCATTTAACTTATTTTTATAGAAACAGTAGTTAAGCTGTGAGAGCCTTTAAAACGTACAATTTAACAAATAAATCAATTAGAATGTCTGTAACATTCGATACCTTGAATTGAGGGGACATTACTTTGCAGATACTTTTGTAGGTAATTTTATCTTCTACAAGATGATGTCCTTAAAAAAATTTCATCAGTTATCATGAATTAGTAATAATAACTTTAGTTCTAAATAATAATCATTTTTCTGTGTTATTTAATTGGGAAACGGACCCCCCCCCCCCTTTGCGGCACCACTTAAAATTGAACTACAGGATAATCCCTCGGTGAGGATTTATTTTACCTTTTTCATAACGAAGGCGAATTTTTTTTTGACACAACTTAACTGTATATGTATAATAATCTATATAGTTAAATGAACAGGAAATACAACTTTTTCGCAGTATTTATTATTTTCATTGTGGCGTAACATTAAAAAAAATATTTTATGTGTTTTAAACTCGAAACAAAATAATTTCATAATCGTATTTTTAGATTATCAATTAAGAAAGTATGCTGTGTATTAAAAAAACACAACTTTTATTTGTAACGCACTTATGGGACACACTGTATAAATGTAACTATTTTCAAAATTTGCTGCTTCTCCAACCTGACAACTTTTGCATTTAAAGTTTTCTTCTATTTGTTTTAATAAATGAAATATTGAACTTTGACACAGTGTTCGGGCACTGTATAGTTAAATGAACGGGAAATACAACTTTTTCGCAGTATTTTTTTTTTCGATATGGCGTACCTCTAGGAAAAATATGAAAAAATTATATTTTATGTGTTTTTTGATGAAGAATTCGAAAAAAATATTTCCAGAATTGTACTCTTTAGGAAAACAATAGAAAAAAATATTTTTCTGAAAAAATAATTTTTTTTCCTATGATAATGCAGAGCTATACAGTTGATTATTTTTTTAAAGAGTGCTTACATAGATATCAGAATACCATAAAAATTTTATTCAAATCGGTGTAGCCAATTAAGAGAAAAAAATGTTTTTCTGTTTTCGACTTTTTTAATTTTTACTCGGAACCCCATTGATTTTGAGATCTAAAAATTTCAAAATCGATGCACTATTATAGTACAAACATGCCCTGAAAGTATCGTTCAGAAAAGCCCCGGGGGCAATTTTAGCATCCTTATCTCCCTATGGCCTTTGCAACTACTTTCTTAAAATTGATTTTTTTATATTACGTCACATTTGTGGTGTAGAATGTAGATATACAGCCTGCCGTCAGTCATACAGTTTCGTTAGCGTTTGGCGCGGGGGTGGTAAATCAACTGCTGACGGCATTTGTTAAGGTAAAATTCAGACTGACTATTTTTTTAATAATAATAATATTCCTAGCTTTTATACCGAATTTAATATTTTTGAAAGTTCTTTCACGATGTATAGATTTTTTACAAGGTAAATGCACTACTGACGCGCCCGGTTGCAAGATTTTGATGACTGACTAGGTATGATAAAAGGGGTTCTTACTTACAAGGAAACCTTTTCAGGTCGAAAATTCGTATCGAGTTTGTATATAATTAGAGGAGGTCAAAGTAAGTAAGAAAAAAATTATCACAGCTGCGGTAAAACGGTTTAAGGGGGTGAAACACCCCTATGAAAATGTGCAAAATAATCATATTTTTTCAAATAACTCTAAAACTAATGACAATTTAAAAAAATCCATAATATAAAATTTTCATGATTTTTTATGCTCGAATGGTGGTAGTCAAAATTCGAAAAAATTATGTGAGTGGGAGGTGGGGGTTAACGGTTTATTTTTTCGAATTTTGACTGTCGTCATTTGAAAGAGCATAAAAAATCATGAAAATTTTGTATTATAGATTTTTTTAAATTTTCATTAGTTTCAGAGTTATTTGAAAAAATATGATTATTTTGCACATTTTCATAGGGGTGTTTCACCCCCTTAAACCGTTTTACCGCAGCTGTGGTAATTTTTTTCTTACTTACTTTGACCTCCTCTAACTATATACAATGTTTAAAATCGATACGAATTTTCGACCTGAAAAGGTTTCCTTGTTAGTATACTGCTTACAAATTTATTTTCAGATTTTAGAAAGTAGTTGCAAATTTTGGCACTCACCTCTTAGACTATAAAGATATGTGGCATTTCATACTGTATTTATCTTTATTTAAAGTATACATTTTACTAGCAGTAAAAGAACGTGTATTTTTTTAATATTTTATTAAACTGAATAAATAAAATTCAGTACATAGGGTCATTTTTAGCTAGACCGAAAAGTTACGATTACAATAAAAAAAAACTTCTTACTTTAGTATCTCTTGTAAAATCGTGTGAGCAAATATTTTTTTCGCATGACAGGAACGATCGCGGGTCTGAAGAAGTTTACAACTGTAGTAAGGAGGTCTCAGGAGGAAAAAAGGACGATACAATATTCAAATTGTGTCTACATGACTGTCATTTTATGTTATGTTGTAACAGAGCACTTGTTAATATTTTCTTTTCGTATAAATTATTTTATTTTGTACATTTTTTTTAAATTTTTATTTTAATTATTGAAATAAATATGAGCTAACTTTTCGGGCAATTTCTAAACGTTTCGACTCTCATGTCAGTCTTCATCAGACAATGTGGTGAGCTCTTATGGACAACAGCCCCGAAAGCCTATACAGAAGAAAATATTGAAAAAAATATTTATAATAAAATTAAATATTGTAATTGCGAAAAAACTCTATTTGTTTGTTACCTTTTTACGGCTAAACTGCTGAACCGATCTAGATGAAATTTGGCAGGGATATAGCTTACATCTTGAGAAAGGACATACAATAGTTAGATTTTTTTAAAATACAAATTTTACGCGAACAGCTATATATAGTTTTTTATAATTTTTGTCTCGTTAATTTTTTTTTATCAATTAGGCGAAAAGCTTTTGTTTTAAATAATTAAACAGACGTATACTACGTATAAGAAAGTTATGTGGTATTTTTTTTTATATTTTAAATACACTAAACTGTTTTTTTTTATTGGGGCATAATTTCTTTTTCTAATTAAATAACTTTTTTTGTTATTTTTTTTTCGATCTGTATAGTCTAACCTTTGGCCTAATTTTGACCAAAACCGAAGCCGAATGTTCGGTCAGATACTGTATTTACAGTGTATGGTTTGGTCCAATAATACAAGATCTGCTCGACAGTTCATTTGTTTTTTACTGTGACGTCATCGCCAAGAAATTTGTCACTAACGGAATATAAATAAATAAACGACCAATACTGTTTACATAATAGTTATTTTTTTCTTTGATTTAATTAATCGATCAATTATTTTGAAGCACAACGCACCTAAATTTTTAGTCGATGTAATACGTCATCGACAAAAAATTTATATAAAATGGCGGCTGTCAAAATGTCTACAGCAGACCTTGTTTTATTAGATTATGAGTGTATGAAATCCATCAAAAATTTGTTTTATTCTCTATTATAAGTAATATCATAGACTTATAGAACGGACTGTGAAGTAAATACTGGCGAAAAAGTGTGACAGAGACAAAGCGAATATGTAGCTAACACCTGTCTCTTTCTAGAATTCTTATTAGTCACGTCACAGGTTTGCAGTCATTACATACCTACAGAAAAGAGACAGGTATTGGCTACATATTCGTTTTGTCTCTTAAGGCTGTTCATGTCGTTTTTTCCGAAACTAAATTCTACTAAATATCGCCACCGTAGAAAACAAAAATTATTTGCACAAGTCTAGCCCTGAGGGGAAATGACAGATACAAGTAATTCAGTAACAATTGACGATCGAATGAAAAATGGGATATTCTCGAAATTAAACAGAGATGAAACTACAAAGGATAGAACTAGTTCTTATGTTTTTAGGCTTACATTCAATATATTCAAATGAAAATTGCAGAATTATTATAAAATTAGAAAGCTTAAACAAATATCTATGTCGTGGTACATTTTTTCTCCGTATTTTTCAAGAATTTTTGTTATATATTGAGTTTTATCATATCAAGAAAAATACACACATTTTCAGATTTTTTTTATTAATATATAAAAAAATTAAATTGAAAAATTAAGTATGTCATCACATTGAAAAATTAATCTAGTTTATCACTGTATTTTTTCTTAAATGATTTATTAATACTGGTCAGAGCTGAACTTAAAATACAAAACCGTAATTTCTATATAGTAATTCTTATGGCAATTCAAATAGCATGTTTAGCCTTATTATTATTATTATTATTATTAGGTTGTGATTGATGATAAGGGTTAGGTACCTTTAACACTGCAGCATTTGGCTTATTGTGTTATGTTTAGCCTTAAAAGAGAGTGTTGAATTTTCTGAGGCTATTGCTCAATCCATTATATAAGTCTATGATGAAATCCAACAATTTTTTTAATTATCTGTTTTGGGTAATATTTACTATCATAGCAATAAAATTTGAGTAAATAATTTCATAAACAAAACAATAACATTTCAAATAACCATATTTGCCTAAATATTTATTACCCCTATAATGTGTAAACAAACTATCGAAATCCACTTGAAAATAAACCAATTTTGATTTAATAAATATCGGCTATCAATATTTTTTTATGTTCCCCCAGCCTAGTCGATCATTCACTATAATGCACGTTTATTTTTCAACACTGTGTCATATCTAGTTATCCAACCTATACGAATCCCGGGCGTTGTTTTTTTTGGCCAATTTGGCCATCTGCGGCAAACAAGTATAAATCTATAGATAATTTAAAACTTATGGGTTGTACCGTCAATCGACTGTGTAATCGACACATACAAGTCACGTTGTATCGAAGCTACAGGTTGGCCCGAAAGTCACAACACCGTTTTAACCCATTGACGCCCGTCGTACACATTTGTGTATACCTCATTTTATAATTAGTGCTGCTGTCTATGGATATTAATTCACAATATTTCAGTTGGTAGAAGTGCAACAAACAAAATCTGTTAACGTTATTAGTTTCATAAGTGTTGTTTTAATTGTTCTGAATAATTTTTATATGAAAAGAGGTACGTGGTATGCTAATATATTTTATCCAACTAGAGCATGTGATTTCGAATTTTGTTCAAATCATATGAAATAACTTAAATATACATATAACCAGGCCCGGATTTACCATTCAGGCAGTGTAGGCACGTTTTAAGGGCGGCAAATTTTTGCAAGAAAAAAATAGACATAAAATTTTGCCTGGAAGAGCTAAAAAAAAGGTCTTCACATTTTCATTGATACAATTTTTTAAATATTTCAGTTTCCAATCCAAAAGGGCGGAATTTTCGCAGCTGCCTACGGGCGGCAAATTTTTAAATCCGGCCCTGCATATGACATGACTTTTAAATGAAATTTATCTAAGTACTTAAAAATGATACCAGAAAAGCAGTCTCACACAAAATAGACTTCATATCTGCCCAGTTTACTAGCTTGAGTACACACTAGGATGATTCATTTCCTCAAAACATTTTTTTTCAAGGTCCTCAAGCAAAATTTTAATCTACATATAGAAAAAAAAATTCTCACCAAGATTGAGCTCTTAATTCCTATTTTAAGTACTTGCAATTTAAATATGAAGTTTTCTCATTTAAAATGCATGTAAATTTTTTTTTTTCAAATTTCTAATGCTTGTTTAGACACCTTTTATCATATTGGGAATCGGTTTGATGGACCTTACGGGAAATTTCACGCTCTTTAAAATTGCCTTAGTGTTTTTTTCTGTAACTCACACTGGTTCGCCAGTAGGAGTCATCTAAATACTAACTAATAATGCAGCATTATTAGTTAGTATTTATTAATTTCTTGCGTTTTAAGGCCTAAAAATCGCTGTAAATTCATTAAATATTGGTAAAAAAAACTATTTTTTACGAGTCAGCTCTTTTTTTCTCCCTAATTTTTGCGGTTTGCTAAAAAAAATGGAAAAAAATGTATTCCAAAAACTGTATTTAGATGACTCCTACTGGCGAACCAGTGTGAGTTACAGAAAAAAACACTAAGGCAATTTTAAAAAGCGTGAAATTTCCCGTAAGGTCCATCAAACCGATTCCCAATATGATAAAAGGTATCTAAGCATTAGAAATTTGAAAAAAAAAACAATTTATTCCAAAAACTGTATTTAGATGACTCCTACTGGCGAACCAGTGTGAGTTACAGAAAAAAAACTCTAAGGCAATTTTAAAGAGCGTGAAATTTCCCGTAAGGTCCATCAAACCGATTCCCAATATGATAAAAGGTGTCTAAGCATTAGAAATTTGAAAAAAAAAAATTTTTTTGCATGCATTTTAAATGGGAAAACTTCATATTTAAATTGCAAGTACTTAAAATAGGAATTAAGAGCTCAATCTTGGTGAGAATTTTTTTTTCTATATGTAGATTAAAATTTTGCTTGAGGACCTTGAAAAAAAATGTTTTGCGGAAATGAATCACCCTAGTACACACTGTTATTTTTTTTTTCTAATTATTAAAAAAAAAACAGTTTGTGTTTTATATTTAGTTTAATTTATTGAATCTGTACTTAATTTCATTAAAAAAAAATTTGCATGATTTTCTTTTCTTTTGGGCGTTAATGGGTTAAAATGGAATAACTTTTTCATTTCGTAATAATTCACTTTTATTCATTCATAAACAGAAAATACACTTTTTTGAAAATTATATTCTTTAAATAACCACCATTTTGCGCTCTTTCTAAGGCGTGAATCGTAATGTTTTTTGGTTTATTCCTTCAATTTCTTCACGGATGTTGACCTTCAATTGCTGAATGGTTCGAGGATTGTTACGGTATACTGTGTCTTTCAAATACCCCCACAGAAAGAAGTCTGGAGCAGTTAATTTTAAACCACCGGAATAAACGAAGTATAGTTTGTTTATGTATTGATTTTCTGACCCCAAATTACGAGTGTAGGTTCTTTGCACATTTACTCAGTCAAAGGATAACGCTTTAATAATTTAAAATCAAATTAAAATAAAATGAACTGTAGAAAGTTATTTGAATTTTAAATTTTTAAATGGTGTTGTGATTTTTGGATCAGCCTGTATATACGTCAATTTATGAGGTGTAATAATTTCACCGTGAAAGTCGTCTGGCTTTTGTTATCCCACAAATATATCTCGTGTTTGGACACATAGAACTATGGAATTATAAATCATACAAACTTCGGAATAGATTTTAAATATTTGTTGTATAGTCTAGGTTTTACGTGTTTAAGTTTAAAATTAATTCGATGAATCGTTTAGAACTTATAACAATTTATATAAAGTTTTTGATTTTATATTAGCGTATTGGACCCGGTAACACCCGGGTTAATGTCAACAAATCAATGGTTACTATGTTTTTATATAAATGTTATTTGTATGAGTGTGACATTATAGAAACAAAACACGACTTAATTTTTAGTCTTTTGTATAATGTGTATTTTGTTACATATAATAAATAAAATAAAATCGACGGGACCACTAGCCCCATATACCCCTCCTCTAAATTATTATTGTTTAATACTGGGAATCGATAACCCTTATTTATACTAAACAGGTTATCAAATTTATATAGGTTTTTTAAATATTAAATAAACACTAATTATGAACAAAATCTTTTGAAGACTTTAGCTCCCTCAAGAAAAATTTCCGGACATATGATTGCATGTTTTTTGCTTATAATAACATCCTTTATCTACTGTTTTTTTTTTTAGATTAGTTACGAAAAATATAAAATTTTAACAACTTTATTTTTTTTGGTATGTAGAGTACATTTTTGTATCTATCTTGAATAAATATTTTATATTTTACAAAAGCCTTTGCGCGTATATTCTGATTAACTATACATATTATATTTTATACAAACTTGAAATCATATTTATTTTATTCCTGGTATAGCAATGTGTTCCTCGAATTACATAAATACACATACGTGGAAAATTTATAATGAGGGAAAGTGGTTTTAAATGAAATTTTTAACAAATACAATTTGGGGTTTCGTATAATGTAATAATTCTTTTTTGTATGACTTCTTGAAAAATATTTTTCTGGTTTAAATATTATTAAATTATGGACAAAATCAAACTTTCTAAATTTTAATGAGTATTTGCAAAATAATTTATTTCGCAATTAATTATTCAAATTTTAAAATTATGAAATTTGTCCAAAATACAAAATAACACCGATTTTTACTTTTTTTTTTAATACGAAATTTTAAAAATTCATTTTTCAACATACGTAGGCAACTTTATATACTCTGCAGTATGTTAGTATACATACTTTATTATACTATGTAACATAAAAATGATCAGTAGAATTTTTTAGATTTTAATTTAATCAATTTTGACATGACATGAAAACTAATAAACCGATTTTTAATATGTTTTCACTATTCACGTTAGGCGAAGTTAGCATCTCATTTTTTCAAAACATTTTTTTTTATGGGAAAATCAACTGAACTATTGTTAAAACTTATCAGGAACTATAGAACCATGCTGGATGCTAGCAAAACTGAAGTTTATTTTTGATTTCCGCTGAGATGCTATAATACGTTACGCGAAGTTAGCATCTCATTTTTTCAAAACATTTTTTTTATGGGAAAATCAACTGAACTATTGTTAAAACTTATCAGGAACTATAGAACTATGCTGGATGCTAGCAGAACTGAAGTTTATTTTTGAATTCCGCTTAGATGCTATAATACGTTATACGAAGTTAGCATCTCATTTTTTCAAACAATTTTTTTATGGGAAAATCAACTGAACTATTGTTAAAACTTATCAGGAACTATATGCTGGATGCTAGCAGAACTGAAGTTTATTTTTGAGATGCTAACAATTGAGATGCTAAGTACCCAGAAATCATAAATAATTACATATAACGATTTTTGCTAAATAAATTTCAGTATGTGCTACTTCAGTAAAAAAAGTGTTTGCAAAAGCTAAACATACATTCTTGAAAATAAATATAAAATGAACGCTATCGCAGTAGCAAAATTTTTGTTGCAAGTTTATTTTTTGATGAATGTAATATAAGCTACATACACATATTTAAGCTGAAATATATTACAGTCGATATGAGTACGCTATGAAAGGGTAAAAAAGGGTTTAATAATGTTTTTATGCAAGAAATCTTTAATATAGTTCCGTTTGACATTTACAAAGTTATTACATTCATATATCCGAATAACTACTATATTTGTACTTTAATATAATAAATAAATACATTGTTTATTAAAATCAGTCTTTTAAGGAGGGTGCGGGGTTGGCGATGCGGGGAAAGCACCGGTGGATAAACATAGAGTGAAAGCAAGATGCGTCTCTCGTTTTTTTTCACACACTTATAATTTTTTAATTAAAAAACGCGGTTTCTAATCATTCTTAAAATTTATAGATATCTTTGTAAATGAATAAAGAATGTATGTTCAAATTTTCATCAAATTTTTTCTGTCACATCATTTTGAAAAATCATGTCATGTCTCATGTCATTATGTAGTTCTCATAAGAGTGCATGCTAATTTTTTTATTTCTCCAAATTTTGTAAGGAATTTTGAAATATAAATGTCTTGTTGTTTTCAAAGTGTCATCGATATCTCACTGTTATTTTTCTATTGTCAACTTTATTAAATTTATTTTTTGACGTCGCATTTAAAACGATGTATTTATAGACTCGAAAATTAATAAATTCTATTATACTTATATCAATGATACTTATTGATGTATTGTTTTTATGAAAATATCACTTTTTCTGCCATTTTATTTTCGATAGAGTTATTAATATCAATTTTTCAACAGTTTAATTTTAATAGCTATCTATTTTAAGTAACACGAACATAACTATAGCTAAAGAAAACAAACCTTATATTATTGTATATATAATGTTATATGTTTACATCTATTTAAATAAATGTGAGAAATAATGAAAATTGTTGTTTATTTAGTAAGTTATGATGTTGTTCTTTCTTATTTTTATATATTTAAATTGATATTTCTATTAAAAGTTGATTTTGAACTATAAAATTTGACAAATTTTTTTGGGTTTTAGATTTCATTAAAAGTATGTTTATTGTATAGAAAATGACGTGAAAAGTTGAATTTTTCAAACCGCAGGTCTGTATCTCATCACGTTCTCGAGATATCTCCTCTCAAAGTTTCGATTTTTTCAAAAATTTTAAGAAAAATGGCTGTAACTTTTGAACGTGTGGTCGGATTTGATTTTTGTTGACAGATTTGGAATCAGCATGTTAAAATCTATATAATGGCATGTATAATACTTAAAACCTCGACAAAAAATTTTTCGCGAAAAATTTAAAAAAATTACGATTTTCGACGAAATTTTTTTGTCGAAGTATTATACATGTCATTATATAGATTTTGACACGCTGATTCCAAATCTGTCAACAAAAATCAAATCCGACCACACGTTCAAAAGTTACGGCCATTTTTCTCCAGAATTTTGAAAAATCTCGAGAACGGTTTGAGATACAGACCTGCGGTTTGAAAAATTCAACTTTTCACATCATTTTCTATACAATTAACATATTTTTAACGAAATCTAAAATTCGAACTTTTTTTGTGAAATCAACGGTTTTAGCTGAAATATTTTAAATTTTTCTGGGGCCCCATGAAGTAATAACGCGCCACTGACTAAGATTGAATATGAATAATTCACACAGAACTTGTGACAAGTTATTTTGGTCACGCTTAAGTCCAGGATTTGCTGCTAAAAGTTTATAACTTATGAATAAATCACCTTTGCAAGATTATAGAGAATATCTTTTTTCAAAATTCTAATAAAACTATATATCGTTTACATACAGTATAAAAAAAATGTTAAAAAATTTGTAAAATTAATAAAATTTTATTTATTACATATATAAAATTTCATAGATGCATATTATTGGCTATATTTAATAATATATTATCTATATTAAATTTTAAACATCAGTACCTATCAAATTATATAGCCAATTTAAAATAATGTTACTGACGAAGCTTATTTTTAATCTAAAAATGTTGTAAATTAACATCGATTTTAATATTATTTCAATTAGTACTAACTTGAATGTACTGCAGTCAATATAATGTACATGTTTTATAGTAAAAAACTGTTTTTGTATACGCCAGTAGTTCTCAAACTGTTAATGTTAATAAATAAGTGAATTTGTTCAAAAATATAGTTATTTGATTATTTTGTTACAAGTTAAAAATGCTTTGACTTAGGGAAGGGTGTCATGAGAGTTCAAAAAGTTGAAAAAGTTTGAAGACCACTGGCTTACGCTTTTCCATTTTGTGTAATTGGAATTGCCACTTATTTTTTATTTCTGCAGCCATAAGGTTATATCGCTTTGGGTTGAAATTATTTTACTAACTATACAATACTGCAATTGACTCTTACTGATATTTTACTTAAAAATCCTTAAATTTTGTATACATTATCGTACAAAAGTCTTTGGACACTCATTTTGTGTGTATTGTAAATATAAAACTGCAAAAATGGTTGATAAAAAATCTTAAATGTCGATAAGAGTACTTAATTACAACTTTTGTAATAATCCTAGCATATCTAAAATACAGCATTTACAATTTTTCATGTAAAACATAGAAAATTTTTTGAATTATATGACTGAAAGGTCAGGTTTACTCAAGTTGAAAGTATTGACGCACAGTGTCTTTCAAGCTAACTAGAAATTGTTTTTTTTTTACTATTTTGACTGCGAGTAAACATATTCTTTTCGCTATTTAGATATTTTTATTGACTGAAATCTGTATATTTTCATTCAAAATCAAAGATGTCCAAAGACTTTTGCACGGCAGTGTACATTTTGGCGTATGAATTATAAAAAATGTATTTTTTTAGGTACATATACAATTTATATGAAAATTCCAAATTAATTCTTGGAAAATATATTCTATAACACAACACATCACCAAATTAAAACTAGCTGCCGGATCCAATTTTACCCGGGGATATAAAATTAAACTATATAACGTATAATGCCGTGGGGTGCGATCCTTTAGGTCCACACAATCAACTTCCCAACATGGTATGGCTATCAATACTTGAATACTGATTATTTATTGTTTCCATAATTAATTTTTTTTTAATATGTGTATGAAAAATTTTAATGGAATTTGTCAGATATAAAACCCACCAAAACTAATATTATTAATATTAGTTTTCTAATATCCTAATGTCAAAAATATAATGCACGTTTTTAGAATAACTAATCTGACAGTTTTAATTTCGTTTGTTTCCATGGCAACATGAATTAGTAGACGTATTTATTAGTATTTCAAATTCAAATTTTGATGGTGGTTTTCACCCTTTTAATGGCTGTTTAGACCCATATAAAAAACAAATATTGAAATACACGTTTTATTATATGTATTGTATAATATTTATTCTAAATAAATCTATGTTGCGATTAAATCCGATCAAAACAAAAAAAATAACTCAAAAAACATCCCTTTTTACCCCCGTAGGGGTTGTATTTCGGAAAATCCTTTCTTTCAGATCTTATTCATGCCAAGACGCTTCGATTAACACCCCAACGAAGTCAATAGCATTTTTTATTCGCGAGATTTCGTCCCGGAAAAAATGACACGTACGTACGTACATACACACACACACACACACACACACACAGACAGACATTTTTCTAAAAATAGTGTAAATATACTCTAATGACCTTTAAATATGAAAATATGTTAAAATTTTTGATTTCGATTTTCGGACCAATTACAATAACTTCCTATTGGGAAGTTAAAAAATACATATTTAAAAAAAATTCAATCAGTGAGATTATTAAATAAAAATATCAAATAAATCAATTTCCAAATTTCAGAGAGAGTATTAATAAAAATAAATAACACCATCTGCAGAATTTCTCACATTTGTAACAGATTTATTATCGTCATACATGATTTCCAAATGAAGTCAGTTGTGCAAAAAAACTGTCCACTGGGGTATTATTTCGTTATTTATTAAATCGCTGAGATTTCCATGCGGGTTGTTGATTCGGCCATACATTTATCCTCCGCACACTCTGGTGTTGTAAGTGTAAACATTCGTGTGACATTTGTACGTCCCTTCGGACAGTTTTTTAACCCATTAACGCCAAAAAAACCATATTAATATATTTTTTTAATGAAATTAAGTAGGGGAAACGGTATAATTATTGGCCACTTAACAAAAAAACTCGAAAGAAAAAAACGTTATTCCTTTAATATTAGTGATAAATGGAATATAAATACAGTAATATATTCATTATTTAGTCCTTTATTATTGGTATATGTATTACAACTATAAGTTTAAGGAAAAACGAAAACCAGCATAAAATAGGAAATATCTCAAATAAGCATAATGATTGGCCATTTTTTTTAATGATTGGCATAGTATTTTTTACAATTATTGGCCATAGTTATAGATGGTAAATTTTATAAAACTTATACAAAGGTAATAATTAGTCAGCAAATTTTGCATTTATTTGTAATTGCCAATTTCTGTTACGTAAGAGATTTGGGTTTTCACCCAAATCTGTTACTCAAAAGAGAGGCAGATCGTTTATTTGATTTTATTTCAGTTATTTTTCTATTACTCATTTTTTTATTTTATAAAAAAGCTGATTTTCAGTAATTCATATTCGGTTATCCAGCTTTCATATTTTTACGTTTTTATTTTGTTTTAAAATTCTAAAATTGAATATCAAAATCTCGAAAACTTGAAAATTTGTCATGTTATTAACTGTTTTTTATTTTAGTATTGTATCATCAAAAAAAATTATTTTTCATAAAACGGTATAAAAATTCTAAGCAATAAATATTATTCTGGGTGGGCAAGGGGCTGAAATAATGTAAAAAATTGTCTAGGGCGCTCATTTCATAAATTTTATCAATCTTCTCTTCTGATTTTTTTTCTATATCTAAATTTGTTTGTTCATGAGCTACGTTTTCATCATCTGTGTTTTTAGTAACATTATTTTTATTATTTTTGTTTTTTAGGCATATTTTTTACCAATAAATAATAACTAACCACCAGTGGCCAATCATTAGAAAAACTTATGTGTTAACACAATGATTGGCCAGTAGAGTTTAAAAATAATATTTTAAAAATAATTAACAATTACTATCTGAAACATTTACATTTAATAATTAGCTTCAATATAAACTAACAGCTGTTTTTATATATTACAAATTATTAACACAAATTTTATTTTTATTCACTCATTCATTCTTTTACAAAATGTCAAAATTACAATACGTTAAAATTTAAAATCAAAGTTATGTAATTATTATTGAAAATATTAAGCGTATACTCAAAAATATGCTCTTAAAACAATCACAATAAAGTAGGCTACCATTTTAGTAAGCATTTCGATTTTATTAAGTTACTATGTTTCTTATTTAAAAAAAAAATCTGAAAAGTGGCCAATCATTATCAGTGGCCAATCATTGTACCGTTTCCCCTACATATTCAGTGTGAAATTTTCAAAAAATCATTTTTTTTTTCCTTTTTGGAGGCGTTATTCGAGGAAGAAGAGGGTCTATTAGATGGGCCAGGTATAGTTGATTAGTTTTTTTTTTATGGTGAATCGACAGTTAAATCTTTAAACGCGTTTTTCTTGAAATTAGATTTTTCAAATTTGCTGACATTGTAACTCAAAGAGCAATTATCCGATTGATTTGAAATTTGAACTGAGTACTCTTGAATATATTTACTCTACGCTGACATTTTGATTGGATGAAAATTGACGATTTGGCATTAAAAATACGACCATTTTATAGGCAACAAAACAGACTTTTTTTTCATAACTACGCCACTTTGTTTGATATGATATTTTTTCGAAAATCGTAGATCATCGTACAGGAAATACCTTCCAGTTTGACGACATTTTTTCTTTTTTCAATTTCAACTACTCCATCGTCCGGAATCATGGCCGCAGTGGAGGAGATTTTTTTTTGGCGCCTCCGAAGATAGCGCAGATATCAATACTTTTACGTGAAAAAATTATAGCCAAATATATTCTCAATTTTCCAAAATATTTCATTGAGTATTTTTCTTTCCAAAAAATTTCCGAAAATCACCCAAATTTCCAGCGTTCATACCGGTATAGCCTCTTAACTAAATATATTTTACTAGCTAACAAGCCCACACGCCAGCGAGTAGCGAGTAAAGTAGCCCGGTTTTCAACTTTTGTCGCTGATTGTTTACAATCTGCTTGTTAGCTAGTGAACATGATTACATCGGGCGAGTTTACTAGCAGCTTCTAAACTCGCTGGCTTGTAGCTTGTAAACTCGCTTAGTGTAATCGATACCTTACTCTTTGGTGCCAGTACCTTATTTTACCCATTATAAATTAATAAACTAACATTATTTTTTCTGTTACAGGCCCATACACCTTTACTCAGCTCTGGTGATACTAAACATGTAAGTTATCGTTGAAAAATAAGACATACCGTCGAAACCGGTTAAAACGATATCTGTTTTAACGACTCAAAATAAAAATCCGACTGAATCCCATTTAATTTGACTTTTTACTGGTTTTTACGACTATCGGCTTTTGCGAACTAATTTGACTGGTCCCCTTGATCTCGTTATAACCGATTTTGACTGTATTTTACTTATTTATTTATTAACTATTGAAATATTCAATAATAACTATTTAAATTAATGTTTATTTAATGTCCATAATAATATGTTTTCAATTTTAATGGATTCATGTGAATATTTGAATTTTTAATTATTAATAATATTGTTTAAATATTTCATATATTATATTATATAAATAGTTTATTTTGTGTTGAAATAAATAATTATAATTTTTTTATGTTACTACATTAATAGAACTATACATATTCATCGAAAAATATTAATTAAAATATATTATCGTATCTCATATATTATTAAATGTAATAATATTTGTAAACAATTGATATAAAATTAATTAGTAGATATTAAATGTTTATATAAAGGTATTAAATTACTCAAATGGAAATAAATTTTACTTATTAAAATGAACAATTTACAGTGATTCTAAATAAGCGTGTCCTATAAACATATTGAAGCACGATTATGTATTTTTTAAACATTTTTCGAGAAAAACGTTTAAAAATTGCTTTCCCCCACCTTATCACCAAAATGATCACTCGAAAAAATTTGAAAAAAAAATTATGTACATTGATATAGGTGTAGGTGTAGATTGAGCCAAAATTATCAGTGTGAAAAAATCCTAACGCGATCAATTATTATAAACACTTCAATTGTTTATTTCCTTATATAACTGTTAAATCATTAGTTTTAGAGAAAAAAATGTACAACAAAAAATATCTCTCACGATGTAAAGAACTTTTTTCTTTACACGTTTTTCAATATTTAATTGGGGGGGGGGGGTCTTTGAAAACTAACTTTGCACTTGTCTTATATTTTTTAGGGTTCCATAGAAAACTAGGCACCCTTATAGTTTCTCCATGCCCCAAAAACAGAAATGATTTAATTATTGCTTTCACTGAAAATTATAACGGACATTGTCAAAAATATTTTGGACCCCCCTTTCATAGATTGCAAAGTGAACTCACATTTTTTTCATTTACCCCATTAAGTGGAGTGTCATTTGATAGGTCTGCTAAAATGCGATAGTAAAAGTCAAATGACTTTTTTATTTCAACCCTTCAGTCACGATATATTTGCTTTTTAATGTCGTTGTCAGAGCGTCCCCCCCCCCTCTCTATTTTCTAAACTATTGATTCAAAAAATCTATAAAAAAAATCAGAATGTAGTTTTTAATTAGTACTTTCACTGAAAATTATAACGAACATTGTCAAAAATATTTTGGAACCCCCTTTCATAGATTGAAAAGTGAACTCACATTTTTTTCATTTATCCCATTGAGTGGGGTGTCTTTTGATAAGTCTCCTAAAATGCAATAGTAAAAGTCAAATGACTTTTTGATTTCAACCCTTCAGTAACGATATATTTGCTTTTTAATGTCGTTGTCAGAACGTCCCCCCCCCCCTCTCTATTTTCTAAACTATTGATTCAAAAATCTAAAAAAAATCAGAATGTAGTTTTTAATTAGTACTTTCAATGAAAATTATAACGAGCATTGTCAAAAATATTTTGGACCCCCCTTTCATAGATTGAAAAGTGAACTCACATTTTTTTCATTTACCCCATCGAGTGGGGTGTCATTTGATAGATCTCCTAAAATGAGATAATAATAAAAGTCAAATGACTTTTTGATTTTAACCCTTCAGTCACGAAAATTTTGAAATAACTTTTTTTTTATAAATCGTAGTGAGAATTACTACTGAACTCTATCATGTGCGTGTCCAACACGTTTTATTTTATAATAATTTTGATAGCACAATATAAAATCTATTGCAATACAGAAAAAAATATATAAATAGCTGTATACATGTGAAACGTCTGGAGACGCGAATAGTGTATGTTGTACCTAAAATAACCTGCCAGAAGCAACAAGATGATGATCTCAGCATTTGTATGCGTAAATCCTGTCATGGGTTCTCCCGAATAGCCACACTATATATTTAGTATTTAATGTAATCCACAGGAAACGGGCTGTTCGGTGTGTTTCGTGCGTGTTGTATTTCAAAAACGATAGTATTCAGTGTTTTATAATAAATGGATAGAAATAATAAGTGCTGTGTTAATGTGAACTATATATAATGTAATTGGTTACAAAAAAATGTGATTTTTTGTTTAGTGATATCTATAAATAGTGTTAAACGTATTGTTTTGTAAATATTACATAAATTATATATGTAAATCTTCCTCGTGAAATACTCTATGTATTAGTGAAAACCGGATCAAATCAGTTCAGTAGTTATCGAGAAAATCATTTATGAACAGATTTTTTGTTTAGTGAAATATATAAATAGTAGGGTGGGTCAATTATTTTCACTCTATGGGCAACTCGCGATACTGGTACTATGGGCCATAACAAGTATTTTTGCCAATGGAACCGCATACCTCTAAAATCATTTTCGAGCTTGCCGAAATTTGTCTGAAGATATTTTCCAAAATACTCAAAAATCGATCTATTTATTGCATTTCGAATGGACAAAAAAATTATTGAAAATAACCCAAAAAAAACCCGTATACACATTTTCAATAATTTTTTTGTACATTCGAAATGCAGTAAATAGATCGATTTTGGAGTATTTTGGAAAATATCTTCAGACAAATTTCGGCAAGCTCGAAAATGATTTTAGAGGTATGGTTCCATTGGCAAAAATACTTGTTATGGCCCATAGTACCAGAATCGCGAATTGCCCATTTTTTCGGCCCCATACAATTTGACCCACCCTAATAAATAGTGTTAAACTAACCTATTCAAGACATATAATCTTTAATAAACATATTATTTTTACTTATGGCTAAATATTTATGCGAAGATACAATTTATATAAATTATATATGTAAATCTTCCTCATGAAACACTCTATGTATTAGTGAAAACCAGAGAAAAATCTGTTTAGTAGTTATTAAGAAAATCACGTATAATAATAATAATAATAATAATCTTTATTCTGTGAAACTGGCTATTAAAGTTGTAGAATGCGTCAATACATTGCAAATAATAAAGAAATAATAAAAAAATAGATTCATCAAAATAAAATTTTCCCTTTTTTTGTTAAATTCATTTTAACAAATCTTTATGTTTAATTAAACGATTTTCTACAGAAATGGAATTTATTAATGAATTAAAATTATTTAAAAATTTGCCATCTCCCATTGAGAGAAAAATTGCCTTTTAAAAATCACGTTAAATTTAAAATGCATTGAATTTACTCTAAATATTAATCATCAATGCTGTGTTTGGGTTTACCTTATTTTTTAGTCACAAAAAAAGATTGGGGGGGGGAAGGGGCGTCCTGTTAATAACAGTTATGATGCCGGTATCAAAGTATCATTGAAATTATGATTTTAAATAATGAAATAGGTTAAAAAGATTCTAAAAAATGTATTTATTTTTATATTAAAAGCGAGATTAATATAATTTTTGTTAAAATGAAAATACAAAATACAGCAATCTTCCATGTTAAATGGAACACCAATCAGAGCAAATATCGTCACGCATCAGTAAACGTCTTTTATTTTAGACATATATCAATTCCTCTTACAAGATTATTAAGTATATACCTTATTTAAGAACTTATATACTTTTGAATTCATTTTTAACACACAAAATAATTAAATTATTGTCTAACTCTGAATGTTTGATTATTGTTGACAAGGAGTGTGACGTCACAACTCTGAAATGTCACCTGCGAGCGTTTTGGCGTCAAATTCAAAAAGAGTTAATTTTTGCGATTAAACCTTTATTTTCTGCAGAAATAAGTTTTTTTTTGGAAATAGGAGACACGTAAGATCATCATAGAATAATTTTTTTTTTAATTAATTTTTTATTTAATACCTATTCAATTTGTATGAACATGTTTATTTACTTACACTAGTTTTCTGCCTACATCGTTTTAGTTATTGTGTATTTATTTTGCAAACACGGAACAGGCGTTATTTATAGAATTACTAAATTAGATTGTGTAGATGTAAAACGGGCTGTATTTTTGGCATTTTCTTCATTAATTCTCTAACATACAATCCGTTGAAAGCTCCTGAGGTTGCCGGTATAGTCGATTGAAATGTGGTTCTTCTAATCAAATTAAGAGCTTCGATCAATTCTGATAATTAAGTAAGAGTAATTTTGATAAAAAATGGGCTAGTAGTTAATCGTTTTAAATTATAATGTAACTAAGATGTGTAATCTAATCTAGGGTTGTTTTTTAGGGGATTAACCCTTAACTGCTCTACTTCTCCAGAATAACATACCTGCCATACTGGGGTCACCTCGTACCCCAGACACTAAAATGCTAATTACTCGTAAACTATTGAATATTTTAATTCAATAAAATTCCTCTATCATCTTTGAACGATAAGGAATGCACTCCAATCGGTTATTTAAAAAATAATATATTTAAATCAGCTTACATTGAATTTGAAAAAAATGTGGGGCACCTGATACCCCACAGATAAGGGTTAAAACAGAGTTTCAGTTTTTGTTGATTAAAGAATTATTGTGTTGAACCTATAATTTTTTCACAAAATGATGGCGGTTTGAATTTTTAAAAGGCATTTTTTAATATAGTATATTTTTTGCCATAGTACTTTTTTTCATAAATAGCTCTTGGTGATTTCTTAATAAATACTACTTTAGAGGCCCGTATTAGGATGTAGGTGTCCTGGTTAATTCAGTATCAAAATTTGAAAATTTAAGACTCTACTACGACAAAATCCTTCTCAAAATTAACTAACTCCACTACCCTAATGACATATCAAAAGTTTCGTGTGTTTTGACGTCACAATTTCGACTGCTTCGTTACTCAATATTTGTCAGGCTTTATTTCATCTTATCTTCATCAATAACTTCTTAAGTCTTAGTAGGTAGTTAGGAGACTGTATTTACCGACAGATATAGTCGACACTTCATTGATTAAAAATATACTTTTAGCTAAAAATAATTGTACTAAAACATTTTTTTCATTAATTTTGATTCAAGCCATATTAATATTATAAATGCGAAAGAAACCCTGTCTATTTGTTACCTTTCAATGGTCAAACCGCTGAACCGATCTTGATGAAATTTTGCATGGAAATAGTTGTAACCCAATAAAAATGAGTGTATGATATTTATAGGTTATATTTTTTAGCGTAGTGACATCTAGTGAGCAAATGCAAAACTAAAAACTTGTTTACCTAATTGACTAGCATAACAGAAATCGCGGGTAACAGTTAGTTGTAAATAAAGACAGATATGTTTAAAGTGATGAAAAAATGTGTGAACTATTAAATAAATGTGAATTATAAATATAAACTTTTTAAATATAATGAAAAATAAATTATAACACATGTATAGCTATTTTAGAGAAATGGGCTGCGGTATAAAAAGTAAAAAGAATAATGAAGATTCTAAATTGGTAATTTAATTTTTATATTATTATTTTTATATAGTGTATTCGAGAATTAAAAGTGTTGTAGTAACCTTTGTCAAATTTAAATATGTCATTGGTGCATTTTGAAATACCGCCACAAAATTTTATTCGCAGCGTGCGCGATGACAGCGCCAACTAGCGACTGCAACTAGGGTGGACTTTGACATATTAACAATCAAATAATTTAAATAAAATATCGTAATATACCTATACATTTTAGACGATTATTTATGACTATTCGCTATGTGCACGAAGTCTACTAACACCGCTAGCGGGTAATAGAGAAGGATTGAACTCTCTTTTTATTATTGTTTAGTATGTTTAATACCGTGCAATTTTTTATTAAACAAATATCATTTAATTTAGCTGTTTGTATATAATATAAATAGCATAAAAGGTACGTGAATTTTTTTTATTTTGGGTATTTTTTTCTCTTTAATTATGACGTATAATAGAGAAATAATTAATTCGTTTACATTGACAGCATAACCTCAAACTATGGCGCCGATGATTTTACAATGTTGCTCACCACGAACACTCGCATCGACATTATTTTTAACTCCTCTCTCTTGCTATAGTCTATAGTGGGGTTAACCATGTTGATCTTTCTATTTTCAGTTAAAAACGAGCCTATTAAAAATGACAGTTAGTCACCCAAAGTGTTCTTTTTCGCCACGTCGTGCGCTGTGATCGATTTCGTTTCCCCCACTACCTACTTTGCACCCAGCGAATAAAATAGTCATTAGTATTTTGTTTTCAACTTGACATATAGGTTTTTTAGTTCTAATTCAAGTTTTTTCATTTCAAATTAATTTTTTTTCATTTCAAATTCAATATTTGAAAATAAATTGATATTTATTTTTTAATTTTTTAAACTGAAGAAACTAAGTATTTTTAAACAAAACAAATATATTGTTAAACTGGCTCTTTTTAGTTTAACAATATATTTTTTTTGTTTAAAAATACTTAGTTTCTTCAGTTTAAAAAATTAAAAAATAAATATCAATTTATTTTCAAATATTGAATTTGAAATGAAAAAAATTTAATTTGAAATGAAAAAAATTTGATTTGAAATGAAAAAACTTGAATTAGAACTAAAAAACCTATATTACTTTTTGACAATAAACTTGTAATCAACTGTTTTTATTATGAACGTGAAACAAAATACTAGTGACTATTTTATAAAATTTTGTGGCGGTATTTCAAAATGCACCAATGGCATATCATTAAATTTGACCAAAGGCTACTACAAGACTTCTAATTCGTCCTCTATGTTAATTTTCCTATTGCTTAATTTAAATACACTGTATAGCATATTTAATGATAATCTTTCTTTTATTATATTAATTTTTGTATATTTTATGTATCGCAAATTTCTGTGTTTATGACAATAAATCATTAGCACATAAAAAGTTTTTTTTTTATACTGATATTAATATTTAACGGCAGAATTTTATTATACATTTTTATTTTTTGTAATATAACTTTGTTTTTAATATTAACATTAATTAAGAAAATTAATCCCGAAACTAATTTTTTATTTCCGGAAAAAATTGTTTATTACTTTGTAACTTTATTCAGGAAGTTGTTACGGGGAACAGTGCGGGCTTGTGGATAAGCATAGAGTAAAGGCAACCCGTGTCTCTTTTTTTTGTCCCACACTTATTATTTTTTAATTAATAAATGCGGTTCCTAATCATTCTGAAAATTTACAGATATCTTTGTAAATGAATAAGGAATGTATGCTCAAATTTTCATCAAATTCTCTCTGTCACATCACTTTGAAAAGTATCGAAATTTTGCAGTTCGCATAATGCGGTGTTTACACCGAAAAAAAAACAGCAACACGTTTTTTTTTTTTTTTGACAAAAAAGCAATATAGTCCAGTGCCAATCCGACTTTTTGAGGCTAAAAAACAGAAAAATTCTCTACAGGCTGGCGATAGTGGGAATCGTTGCTAAAAATGATTACAAAAAGAGGAAAAATAAATGCACCCTTGCACATGAAGCGGTTTCGAAGGGGGGTGGTTTTTAAGGGTTGAAAACGGTTTTTTGCGATTTTCGACGAAGTATGACTTCCTATCAAAAAATGGTCTACAGTAAAGCTGTAGATAATAAATAAATCAACAATTTTGTTTCAAACCAATTTACAACATAACCTCAAATTTTTCGAGATAATAGCAAAAACCCTTTTTTTTAATTTTCGAGTTTTTTATGCCGAAAAAATTGCCAAAATACTTGAAATTTTCATGAAATGTATGTTTTGAAGTCCATTAATTTTACTGACCTGTCCGGAATATCAAAGTTAAATATTTCTTGAAATATTACCGTTTTTCGAAAAAAATGAAATTTTTTCAATCGAAAAATTGATCGTAGAAATTTTCAATTTTTTAACTTTTAGGAAACTCATTTTTAAATACGAAATATTTTAAAAACACGATGTTTCTGTTTTGTTTTTTCGGTGTAAACACCGTATAAGAATGCATTTTAATTTGTTTATTTAATATCTCTTAAACTATTCTCCTAAAGCCCTTGAAATTTTGCATTGATTTTTTTTTAATATAAATATTTTGTTATTTTCAAATTTTATGGTATAAATAATTAATTTACCTATGTCCTTAATTTTCAGATGAATGGCGGCGGCCGAGGCGATGGTGACGATATCGGTGAAGATTCTTGGGAATACGAGGAAATCGCCCTCGAGCGTGGTGGCGGTGCCGGTCTTGGATTCAGCATCGCCGGGGGTGCAGATAATCCAGCCGGTGGGGCTGGACCTGCTCCAGGTGCCGGGCCTGCCTCAGATGTGTACGTAACCAAGCTGATACCTGGTGGCGCCGCATCGGCAGATGGTCGACTTAGAGTCAATGACGCCATCGTCAGCGTCAACGGTATCCAGCTCCTGGGTGCGACGCATGCCGCTGCTGTCGATGCCCTTAAATGTGCTGGCAGTACTGTTAGACTGGTAAGTTTATTGTTTATTAAAAACTAGCTCTGCCCGCGCGGCTTCGCTCGCGTGGACTACGGAATTATTGTTTAGGATTTAAAAAACATATAGTTGAATTAAGTATAAGTACGATTAGTTATTTTTCTAATAAAAACCAAACAAAACTTAAATTACCTACCTAATAAAAGCGAATCAGAACAAAAAGTAAAAATAATTTTTGTTCTGTTCAAATTTAAAAGTAAATAAGTAATTGAAAACAAAATAAACAACTGCTGGCTGAGCGCAGTATCTTCCCTCTCTCCGCGATACTTTATCATAGTTCGCGCGAATTGTCACGAATAATATGTTATTATATGTATATTTCGCGTTATTTCCTAAACCAAAAGACCAATTTGGATTCTGTAAAAGGCAAATTATATCTACATTAAGTACTTATGACGATGAAATCATTTATTTTGATAAGAATTAAAGTTTTGCAGGTCATAAATCCATGTAAACAGTACCCAAATATTTTATGCTTTCTTTGTAACATAAAAGCAGTAATTGTGGCTCAAATATAAAAGTTAGACATATGATGTATAGAAACTTGGATCGCCATTTCCGGCCGCCATCAAAAAAAAATATTGGAGTTTATGTTACTTATTTGTTACTAATTTGTTACGCCAAAATAAAATTTGTTACTTTAACCCTTTTCGAAAAAACTCCAAACTGCTAACTTAATAAAAACTTGGATCGCCATTTCCGTCCGCCATCAAAAAAAAGTATTAGAGCTTATGTTACTTATTTGTTACTAATTTGTTACGCCAAAATCAAATTTGTTACTTTAACCCTTTTCGAAAAAACTCCAAACTGCTAACTTAATAGAAACTTGGATAGCCATTTCCGTCCGCCATCGAAAAAAAGTATTGGAGCTTATGTTACTTATTTGTTACTAATTTGTTACGCCAAAATAAAATTTGTTACTTTAACCCTTTTCAGAAAAAAACTCCAAACTGCTAACTTAATAGAAACTTGGATAGCCATTTCCGTCTGCCATCAAAAAAAAGTATTGGAGCTTATGTTACTTATTTGTTACTAATTTGTTACGCCAAAATAAAATTTGTTACTTTGACCCTTTTCAGAAAAAAACCCCAATGCTGACTTAATAGAAACTTAGATAGCCATTTCCGTCCGCCATCAAAAAAAAGTATTGGAGCTTATGTTACTTACTTGTTACTAATTTGTTACGCCAAAATAAAATTTGTAACTTTATAATTATATAAAAAATGAGTATTCTTTTTAACAAAATTTATTTTATTTTTTTCACAAAATAATTATTTTTAGGCGAATTTGTGTCAGTAGAAGTGTTTAACAATGAAAACTATAATAATGAAGAGATGAAACTTGACTCAATTCCAAAAATTCTTGTAAATTATAATGAAAAATGTAAAGAATTACTTCTTATTGGGGTTATTGAATTTAAATCTAGTTTAAATCACAAAAACAAAAGATCAGACTTAAATAATATTAAATTATAAAATTCAGATGGCCATTATATTGCATATGAATATAGGAGAGGTAGCAATTAATGGTATAAATTCGATGATTTGTTGGATGCTCCTATTAAAGTCAAAAATGTATTAAAAATTGAACCGACTATATTATTTTATGTTAACGTAAATAAAATGAATTAAAATGTTAACAAGTTCTTTTTTTAACTCTAATATTATTATATTTAGTATACACTATATTATTATATTACATATAAAATTACATAAATATATGTTACATTGTTATCTATTTATAGATATGTGAAAATCATATAATTTTATATATTCCTTTATTTGGAGTTTTTTTCGAAAAGTGTTAAAGTAACAAATTTTATTTTGGCGTAACAAATTAGTAACAAATAGGGGAGAGTTGGATAATACCGCGCGGCTGATAATTCCGCGCATTAGCATGTATCAAGAACTATTCACTAGTTGAGCTATCAAATGCCTAAACATCATAGCCAAACACGTCTACCCTCCCCCCGTGCAGCGCCAGTTTGTTCTGAGCGACGACGGAGAAACATCACGTTGTGGAAGTTTTTGTTCTCATTCCTTATAATTTTGTGGTTATTTTCGATAAGAGGTAAGCCATACTGTATTTACATTGTAATACATTGAATTCATATATCTTTAATGCTAACATATTGTAGAATTAATCTCAATATGATTTTTAACATACAATTTACTGTTATGTATTATTTTGATGTTATAAAATGAAATGATCAAGTTTGACAATTCCGCGCCAAGAGATAGTGAGGATGATGTGCCCCTTGCTCAGATGATCTTAGATTGATTATAGGTATTTTTGAGACTGACTAGTCTAAATTTAATTCAAAGAGTTACTAAGACTGCTAATTATTAAGAAAATTATAGATGGAGAAATAAGTTACCCACGTTTTCTTGACATAGAGAATTTAAGTTTTTGTTATTATTTCGTAATACTTTATATAGTTGATTTATCTTGTTGTAAATGAATATTTCTAGAAATTGAAGGAGTCAGGGCTCCTTATTTTCACGCACTAGTTTGTGCAAACTTAAAATTATTTTATTATTTTTTATTATATAGTTACTCACCGAATTTCACAAAATTAATGTTGGCACGGTTTTATCAAACCTAGGCACGATATTATCAGACCGGTTTGACAATACCACGCTTTCCCGTTTTTTTGTAATTTTGTAATAATTACTTTCTGTTTAAAGTTAAGAATTTTTTGTCATACTGTATGCGTAGCTAAATAAATTTACTACTACTTACTGCATTTTCGCTTCTATAATTCAAACCTTGTCCTAATTATAGGTCCAGGTCTTTAGGGGCTCGGTATTATCCAACTCTCCCCTAAGTAACATAAGCTCCAATACTTTTTTTTGATGGCGGACGGAAATGGCTATCCAAGTTTTTATTAAGTTAGCAGTTTGGAGTTTTTTCGAAACGGGTTAAAATAATAAATTTTATTTTGGCGTAACAAATTAGTAACAAATAAGTAACATAAGCTCCAATACTTTTTTTTGATGGCGGACGGAAATGGCGATCCAAGTTTTTATTAAGTTAGCAGTTTGGGTTTTTTTCTGAAAAGGGGTAAAGTAACAAATTTTATTTTGGCGTAACAAATTAGTAACAAATAAGTAACATAAGCTCCAATACTTTTTTTTGATGGCGGACGGAAATGGCGATCCAAGTTTTTATTAAGTTAGCAGTTTGGAGTTTTTTCGAAAAGGGTTAAAGTAACAAATTTTATTTTGGCGTAACAAATTAGTAACAAATACGTAACATAAACTCCAATATTTTTTTTTGATGGCGGCCGGAAATGGCGATCCAAGTTTCTATACATAGACATATGGTGTCGCGGACTTTATTGTAGGACTTTTGATTCTACACAGTTCTTTAATACATTATTTTGTTCTATATTCAACGGTTTAGGCAGCGTATTGCAAAACAGCGCGCCGACGGCAATTTTTTTTCCGACTTGATTTACTATTATCGTCACTGCTTAGTTGTTATGTTACTTAACGTAACAAAATATAGCATATTACCTGGCCAGAGAATGTACCTATGAATTAAAAAAGAAACCTAAGGATTAGTGTAAAGGTTTATTATATTTTATGTATATTAACATGAATATATTTTACAGTGTGTCCGCCGTAGAGTTGCTGGAGGTGGCAGAGGTCGTATTCTTGAACTCGAGTTATGGAAAGGCACAAAAGGTCTTGGCTTCAGTATCGCTGGTGGTATCGGAAACCAACATATCCCCGGTGACAACGGTATCTACGTCACCAAAATAATGGACGGTGGAGCAGCTCAAGTCGACGGACGTCTCGCAGTCGGAGATAAGCTTGTAGCCGTTCGTGATAACGTGGTAGCTATGTTTTTTAACTTAGTATTTTTAAGGAAAAATTCACAATAAAATAAACAATTATGTTGCCCTTTTTTAAATATGATTTTTTCTGGTTTTCAGCGTGGAGATGTAAATCTTGAAAACGTAACGCACGAAGAAGCCGTAGCAACGCTAAAAGCTACACAAGAACGCGTTGTGTTATTGGTAGCTAAAAGTTCTCAGTCTATTGTACCTCCTCCGACAACTGTGGTGCCAAATGCGACTGTCCCCCCACCACCAGCACCGGCTTCAGATCGTTCTGCATCACCCATGCTTCAACGTAAGTAGTTTCTTCATCCGTTGTTATGTTCAGGTCACATATTACAATCAAAATTTCGACTTGTTCTAATCAAGCTAGAGCTTTGAAGTTTTGTATATGAGTATAAATCTAGTGACAGTACAGTATAGTGTATCTAAAATCGTTCTAAATCCAATATGGCGGTTTACCTTTTTCTTCACTACCCTCTTGATATGGGGATCAAATCAAATCGACTTGTTCTAATTAAACTAGATATTTGAAATTTTGAATATGCGTATAATTCTAGTGACAGTACAGTAAAGTGTATCTAAAATCGTTCTAAATCAAATATGGTTGTTACCTTTTTCTTCACAAGTCTCTTGATATGGGTATCAAATCAAATCGACTTGTTCGAATCAAGCTAGAGCTTTGAAGTTTTGTATATGAGTATAAATCTAGTGACAGTACAGTATAGTGTATCTAAGATAGTTCTAAATCCAATATGGTGGGTTACCTTTTTCTTCACAACCCTCTTGATATGGGTATCAAATCAAATCGACTTGTTCGAATCAAGCTAGAGTTTTGAAATTTTGTATATGAGTATAAATCTAGTCACAATACAGTATAGTGTATCTAAAATCGTTCTAAATTCAATATCGCGGTTACCTTTTTCTTTACAACCCTCTTCACATAGGCGACATATGTATCAAACTAAATGATTTGATGAATGGAATATGTTAAGCTATGTGACTTAATTCTAAATCCAATATGGCGTTGTTATCTTTTTCTTCACAACCCTCTTCACATAGGCGACATATGTTTTAAACTAAAAGGTTTGATGAGTGGAATATGTTAAGCTATGTGATTTATTTCTAAATCCAATATGGCAGAGTTAAATAATAAAAGTTTGCTTATAAAAAGTATTTTTTTATATTTACAATTTATTAATTATTAAAAATACTTTACAGGTTCGACAACTCCTGAAGTATCAACTCTTCAGAGAGCTTCAATGCCACGAGCTGTGAGTCTTGAAGATGTTTCAAGGTTAGTGATTTTTTTTTAATTTAAATAGTTCTACTATTAAAAAATTGATCAGTAGTTTTTAATTATTTATGTATTATATGCTTTCATCAATTTTTGTTTGTTTTTAAAATAACATAAAAATATAATCTTCAGTCGATATATCTACGGTACGCGAATATATTTTCAGGAAATAACTTCTAACGCACGTACATAAGTATACGCACCCAATTTTTTAAATAATGTTTCAATTCAAAAGATTTCAAATTTTAATTTTTTCTTATTGTTGTTCAAATTTATATAACATCGGTTTTCAGGAGTATAACTTCTAACGCGCGTACATAAGTACTAGTGATGTTACGAATGTATGATTTTAAACATTCGCGAATGCGAATGCGAATACGAATATTATCTGTCAATATTCGCGAATGCGAATGCGAATATTGACTTTTTGTAAAAAAAGCTAAAAAAAGAAAAAAAAGGTTTTCTGAATAAAATAGATTAAAAAACGATATTTTTATGGTTATTTATCGTTTTAGTGCTCCAAATTATTTTATGAAAAATCATTTTGTTTTAATATCCAAATGTGTTCTTATCTATGGATAAAATACAAACAGAAGTTGCTATAAAGCTGGTCGAAAAGTCGTTTCACTTATATAAAAATTAAAATAATTTTATATTTCGATGTTTAAACTATTATTTACTTACAAAAACAATTTATTTTTAATATTTATGATAAAAGTGATGCACAGTTTTAAATAAACAAAGCTAAACAATCCTTTTCTTTATTTTTTAATTGTTATAATTTTTTTTTTTAAATACTTTTTAATCGGATCTATTACAATATTTCTTGCAATTTCTTGTCAGTATCCATAGATTATAGCTTGATATTAAAATAAAACATATTTTCAATGAAATAATTTGGAGCACTAAAACGATATTTAACCATTTTTATATATTAATATTTAATACATCATAATATATTTGCAAAAATATTCGCAACTTTACCTGCGAATGCGAATGCGAATACGAATGTTTAAAAATGTGCGAATATTCGCGAATGCGAATGCGAATATTCGTTACATCACTAATAAGTACACACACACACACACACTTTTTAAAATAATGTAAGGTTTCAAACGTATTTAATTATTGCAAATTTAAATTTTTCTTATTGTTGTTAAAATTTATTGAACATCTATTTTCATGAGTATAACTTCTAGCGCGTGTACATAAGTAATAGAGATGGGAAAAATGAGTCTTTTTAGTGACTCGAGTCATTTGAAACAATTCAGTAAAAAGATTCGTTCCAACTGATTCGTTCAATGAGTCGTTCACTTACGAAAATGAATTGGCGAGTGACGAGTGTTTTGAATCGTTCAGTACAGGAATCGTTCGTATGTGACTTGTACATATACAAGTGAGTCAGTGAGTGCAAGTCGGTACGACAAAATCCGAATGTATCCGATCACTGACAGAATGGATAAATAAATACGTTGTTACTTTTTGGCCGCCGTACGTTGCTTGATATATCAGTGGCGTACAAGTTATGTTTACTTTTGTTCATTATTATAATGATTGTGTAAATTTATCATATTACTTAAAATAACTGTTGCTGATAGTTTTATTTTGACTTTAATATTTAATATAACTTTTATTCTCAGACGTTTTATCATGCTAATCTTTATAGATAAATTGATTTATACTGTCAGGTATTATAAATAATTCGCTCGAAAACAAATGCTAAAATTAAAATGCATTAATATTCTCGGGATTTTAGAGCAGTGGTAATAAATGTGTAATAACACACATTTTAAGAACTACGGCTATATAATCTAAATCTAAATTGTTTATTAAACAATTTTACAATTCAAAATAATATCATACATATGTATCTTAAATACACGAATGATACGCCGCTGCCATTCAGAGCTAAACTGTAACAGTTTCTTTCCTTGCAACAATTCGAATTTAAAAAGTTGTCTGGTTTAGTTGTTGAAAAATACACTTCTATAATTACATTTATCGAGAAATATTTTTTAATTGATTATTTTATTAATATCAATAATAACGATTGTTTTCTTTCTAAATATTTTAACTAACACAAAAAATAGTGTACGAATCTATTTTCTTTTATATTTTACAATATGATAAAAAAAGAACGAATCTTTTTTAAAATACTGACTCGAGTCGTTTCGTTCACCGAAAAGAATCGTTCAAAAAGAACGAATCGTTCATGAATTACACATCTCTAATAAGTAATAAGTACACACACCCACTTTTTTAAAATAATGTTTCATTTCAAACGTATTTAATTATTGCAAATTAAAATTTTTCTTATTGTTGTAAAAATTAATATAACGTCTGTTTTCCAAAATACCACAGTTTCTAATTGTAGAAAGTTTTCTATAGGAACTTATTCCTTCAGTTGTTATTCGATGTATGTAAATTTGCATATACATACTCATATGTACATTGTTCATTCACCTGAAGATAAATTGTATGTAGGTAGGTATATTGAAAAATACTTTGTATACGGAAAATTGAATACAGAATATTATATGCGACAATTCACAATAATATGACTTTATTAAATAACACACAGTTATCCGCGGCTTTACCCGCGTATAAAAGTTTGGAGAATTTTAATAAAAAAAATTATTAAAGTAGTTTTTGTTTTAAATGATTGACTGATTAACTGATCGTGTCAGATGGGAGGGGAAGTTATCCGCGGTTTCGCCCGCGTATGAGTACGGTTAATTTTAATTTAAAAAAATATTAAAGAAAATAAATAAATGTTTTATTTTTTATTTTAATGTTCGACTTAAAGAAACGATCGTGTCGGTTGAGAGAAAGTTATCCGCGGTTTCACCCGCGTATGAGATTGGTTAGTTTTAATTTAATGAAATATTATTAAAGAAAATATTTTATTTTATTTTTATTTTTTATTTTAATGTTTGACTTGATGAACTAATCGTGTCGGATGGGGGGGGGGGGGGGGGAGTTATCCGCGATTTCACCCGCGTATAAGATCGGTTAATTTTAATTTAAAATAATATTAAATAAAATATTTTGTTGATTGATTTGATGAACTGATCGTATCAGGTGGGGAGGGGGTAAAAAAGGGGGGGGATATACATACATAACATATATATCTACACATGCTGAATTTTTTTAAACGTGTACAAATATGAAATTAGGTCCGTCTGTCTGTCTATCTGTTTGTTACCTTTTCACGGCTGAACCACTGAACCGATCATGATGAAATTTGCCAAGGAGATAACTTACATCCTGAGTTTTCCTGAGGAAAGACTTTTATCACAAAAATAGATTTTTTTAATTCAAATTCCATGCGGAAAAATTCGCGGTTAAAAGTTAATTTTTGCAGTAATAAAAAAAAATATTAAAAATTGATGAGTTTTCTATCGAAATCGTTTATAAAAATTAATAACTTCTATTAAACTATACAAGACCGGTCTAACAATAAGTAAAAGGCTTTTATTGTTTGAACACTTGATCTAAATATTTCAACTTGTGTTTCTATTTTTAGAACTGCAATCAAAAAAAGTTGTTTAACTGGACTTTACGTAATTTTATTATTAGGTATTTGCATTGCAAAATAATTTACAACCGGCGATAAATTTTCTGAAAAATGCATTCATAGCGTGCGAAATATTTAATTTAAAATATTATAGGTATTTTTATTATCTTTAATTAGATATTATTTAACAAACAAAAAAATGTACCAACTTGCGAAATTTCAGAAGGAAATAAAGTTTATTGCATTTGGTTTCAAAGAATTGTTAAGACAATAATAATTTTAAAATTCAATATTCAAAAGAGCCGCTTTTACATTTTTACATTTCCTTTGACGATTTTTTCTCTTTCCGAAATGAAAATAACATCAAATAAATTGCCTTGATTCTCCGAAGAAAAAAATATATACCTATACAAATATTATTCGCGTATAAGTTTTAATGAAAAACTTCTTAAAATCTTTATAAATAACGTAATGTTTTAGATACTTGTTCTTATGCCCTTCTCTTCCCCCCCCCCTCTCTCTCTCTAAAAAAATCCTCGTAGTATGTATTGTTGCCGTAAGAATATCCGTTAAACTTTTTATATATTTTTAAACCTTTTTTTCCAAATACACTTATCTAGTGATTTAGTGTTTTGTCTAGTGACAAGTAATTTTTATGTGTTAACAGTGTTAAGCAAGAATAGTTTGTAACATGAAAGATGACCGGTTAATATAGAAATATTATTCGCGTATAAGTTTTAATAGAAAACTTCTTGAAGTTTTTATAAATAACGTAATATTTTAGATGCATGTTCTTATGTCCTTCCCTTTTCACCCCCCCCCCCCCCTCCAAATGAAAAAAAAACATCTCGTAATACGTATTGTTGCCGTTAGAATATCCGTTAAACTTTTTAATTTTTTTAAACAGTGCTAGACAAATATAGTTTGTAACATGAAAGATGACCGGTTAATATAGAAATATTATTCGAGTATAAGTTTTAATGAAAAACTTCTTGAAATCTTTATAAATAACGTAATATTTTAGATACTTGTTCTTATGTCCTTCACTTTTCATCCCCCCCCCCCCCCCCAAAATCCAAAAATAAACCACCTCGTAGTACGTATTGTTGCCGTAAAAATATCAGTTAAACTTTTTATTTTTTTAAACTTTTTTCTTCCCAAATGCATTTATTTAGTGATTGAGTATTTTGTCAAGTGACAAATGTGTTAACTAGAATCTCGATTGTGTAAATTATACCGTATTCTTGATGCGACTTTTTTTCTAGAAATGTCGAATGAAAATTCTTGACTGCTCCTGAGCATGCAAGATTTAAAATCCCGAACGAAAAACTCGAATCGACGTATTCTCGAGTGAGCTCGAAAATAGGGGCCCTGTCTTAACTTAATGATTTAATTGACTATTTGTCACTTCACTAAATAACGTGTAAACGGGCCTTCACACGAATATTTTATACTCTTAAATTTTAAACAAATTATAATTCCGAAAAAAACATGATTATTAAAATGGTGGTAGATTTTTTTATATTACTTTAAATACTTTAACATTTTACATTAAATATTAATAATTTACAATCCGTTGAAAAATTGTATAATAAAAAAATAAAGGTACTTGAAATTCTTAATTCAAAAGCCAATTTTTCATCATTTAATTGTAATTTATGTTACTCACTTATTCGTTTAATTTTAACCATTTTTCCTTATTCGTTGATGCAATTTTTTCAAGATTTTCACAACGATTTAGAAAACCAACGCAATAATATTTAACTTGCAGTAATTAATTTTGATTTTGATAAAAAAATCTTACGCATAAATTAACATTTTCAATACAGCACGGAAAATGTAATGAAAATTTATTACCTTCAAAAATTAAGATACGTAAAAATTGTAATTATTTTTTTTAATTGTTTTTTTTTTATTTAATAAAGTGACAAAACGAATATTTCAAAACAACCCCAATGCGTGAATACGTAAACTACTCAACTATTACGGGATTTCCCCGACAAAAAAAACTAATGAAATTTTATAATAATTAAATTTCACAATATTTCCAAACAATCCCTAATACGTGAATACGTTCACAAGTAACTTTACTACTCAGCTATTACGGGATTTCCCCGACAAAAAAAATAATGAAAAGTTTATAATAATCAAATTTAACAATTTTCAAAGTCGATTTTATTTTTTTCGTCCTTAAAAAGTTTTTTACTAGCTTGGTACGAAACAATTAAATTTAATAATTATAATCATTTTCAGTATTTTTTGGATTTTTTTATTTTTCCCTTTTGATTGACATCGAAATCTACGGTCAGATTCTGATAAAATTTATACGGGACCACCTCTGGAGTATACTCTTTCAAACAAACAAAACATCATCCAAATCGGTTCATATTTGCCGAAGTTATGCAAAAAAAAAAAAAATCTAATAACCAATAAACTAAATACTGTTAGAAAAAATCAGTGACGTAACTATAGAAATAGGGGCACCAGACAATTTATCAGAAAGGGGTCCTTATCAAGATTTCTTTTATATTATTTCAACCCCCCCCCCCCCAATTATTAATTGCTTAAAATTTTGAAAGAATGTATTCGAAAATGTAAAAAAATTTATTCTGGTGATACAATACTAAAATGAAAAACAGTCAATAACTCATCAAATTTTAAAGTTTTCGAGATTTTGATATTCAATTTTGAGTAACTGAAAAATCAACTTTTTTATCGTTTCGATTCTAAAAAAAGTCATTAAAAAAATTCGTTCACCATTTTCGGGATCCCCGGACAATCTGACTATCCAGACAGGCTGTAGTTACGCCAGTGTAAAAAATCACCCTTTTTTTTTAAATAAAACCCATTTCAAAGGTTTTCCCCATCTGTATATATATATTATTTTGAACCATTAGCTATGGGTTCGGTAATTCGATAAATCGTATTCTCCACACCGGCTATGAATAATTCGATTCGGCAAAATAGTGATTTGTTGTATGACAATGTTGGTACGCCAAACACCTGAGTCCGAGTTGGCTTTGCTAGCTGCGCTGAATATCTAATGAGGAAAGAGCGTTCAGAAGTGGGCATGTTGATCGATGCGTTCTGAAAATATTCACCGGAAAAAAATATTGTATGAAAAATACTGGCATCGATCTTGGCTGCTTTAAGAGCATGGTATACTGTTTTTTTAGGGGGGGGGTCGATTGGCTTATTTTCTTATTTTTTTTTACCTAATATAACGAATTTAACTCATATAACGAATAAAACCGTTTTCCTGACATTGTCGTTATATCAAGCGGTTGAATTACCAACTCAGTCGTTATATCGAGCGGAGATTTTATGTACATCTTTATTTTAAATCAATTTAATTACAAAAATCCGCAAAAATAATTTTTTGACGTGAATAACGTACATTTGGGCATTTCAGAAAATTGTAACGGACATTATTTTGTGCGCTAGCGTAAATTTATAATCAGTATATCTCGAGATTTAGAGCAGCTACCGCGTTGATTCTGGTCTCAAATTATAGATCTCGATTAGATCTACGAGATCCAAGTACAAATTAAAATTTTTTTCCAGTTTTTATGAATGAAAATCTTAATTTTATAAAAAAAATCGCATTTCAATAATTTTTCCTGTAAAAACTAATTAATTAAATTGGAACAAAAATAACAGTACTATTGTCTATATCATGAAAAAAGACGGGGCTTATGAACCGCTTAAGTTGTAGTATTAGATGAGCGACGTTCTATTGAGTAATGAACTGTACAAACCAGTCAGTAGCGGATAGTTCAAGAATAATTTTTATTGGTAATCTAAAATTTGTGTTTGACTACGCCTATGGACTGACATCAATTCGGATATCCTACCCCTACCGCACCGGTCTTTTTTCATGATACGTACAATATATACATAGTATCTAAATTAATTTTTACTAATTTTCAACTAAAAACTCAAGTTTATTCAATATTATTAAAATAAGTAATAAGTTATATCTTTATAACTGAACCAAAGTACATCTCATTGCGTTCTGTAGCTGTTAAGGTGTTAACAGTTTATAGAATATGGTGACAACGGAAGTAGTAGTGTTTGACGGACGTCGAAATGTGACCTGCAGGGTCTTTGATAATAATAGCTAATAGTTATCGATTTTAGTGCTCGAGTGATTTTTTTTTACATTAGTTGTGACGTTTTCTTAAAATGCCTAGTTCGGATATTACAAGGTTTGTTGAAAAAAATTCCCGTTTTTTTTATTGATTTTATTGATGGAAAAAACTTAATAGCGGATTTTGGTTATTTATTTGTACTAATTTATCTATATGTGATTGATTTTGTGTTATTAATGTGTCAAATTATTTGATTTAATGATGAATTTCCTTTTAGAATTTTTAAAATAGATATGTTTATTATATGTATTAATAAATGATGTATAAAAAAATTTATTAATATTTAATGTAGGTACTTAATTATTTTTAAATAACTGTATTTAAAAATTCCAAATATTTAAAGTTAATTTTACATATTTAACCTCAAAATTTTATGTTAATTCTTAATTAGTTATAGATGTCTTGACTTAAACACAAATACCCAGACGTAGCTAATACTATTATAGGGTGGCCAGTTTCTGGAAAACCGGGAAAAGTCAGGGAATTTGGTTGGAAGTCAGGGAATTTTTTATAAAAATGCAAAAACCACACAAATTCTCAAATTCTCGCAAATATTTAAACATGTGACCTGTTTTAGGTTTTTTATCTCAATTTTAAATAAAAAACACAGGGAAAAACGTAAAAATTCTCCTGGGAAACCGGGAAAAGTCAGGGAAATTTGTTCCAGAGAAATACTGGCCAGCCTGTAATTTAAGATTTTTAACCTCAAAAATGTATTTTTAATTAGTTTTAGATATCGTTAATACTTATATTTAATTGCACTATACATATATTAGATAGTATTTACTTTATACATCGAACATAATTTTTAATACTTTGCACTTAAAATTTTGTAATATCCACTTTATACACGTAAAAATAAATTTTAATTCTTTTTTTTAATACATCGTTTTAAACTATAGAAAATCACAAAAATCATATTAAAAAATTATCAAATTTATTGGTGCGAAAGAAGGTTGATTAGTTTTTAGGTTAGGTTAAAATATATAAAATCGAAAAAATCACAATAAATACATCAAAAATATGTAATTTTTAAATCTGACAGGTCCAAATTTAGGTCAAGTGCAAAGTATTTTTTTTTTAGTGGAAACTGTTAATTAAAATTTTTTTTTCCGAAACTCATTTTCTATGACATTTTCAGTACATTTCTCGTTGTTTCGAAGTTTTACAATGAACAGACAGTTGAATGTATTTATTTACATTTTTTATACAATTAAATAGATGCATCTAAAATGGTAAATTTCTTCCGCGCTTTCACATTTTATTTATTTTGTCACGAAGTACAACGTTAGTTAGGCAGACAGCACTAATTGTATCAGTGGTATTGAAACAAACCATATTAAATGTATAAAACTATATGTTATTATATTACATATCAGTACATACGTCACAATTTAATGTAATAAAAGTTGATGGTTTTTAATTAATATTAGAAAAAAATTAATTGATTCAAAAATATAGCCTGCAAATTAATTTGATTTGTTTTTACTTTTTTTAGTTGGTAATGATAGTAATTAAAAATTTAAAAAGTCTCTCTGTCTGTCTGTACGCGATTTTCTTAGTAACTACTGAACCGATTTTATTCCGGTTTTCACTAATGAATACTTTAAAAAAATTACGAGTTTTTATTTTTATTTTTACTTCCATATCATTGATCAGCATTTCTGCATAATGCTACAGTAATAAATATACTTAACCCTTAGCTGGCACGGGGGGGGGGGCAGATATTCCTCAGCATTTAATCAAAACATTTTCCATTTTATTTTTCATATCTTAATATTGGATATTTCTTAAATTTCATTTTTCATTTATCAAAACATTTTAAGAGTATCGTTTTTTTTTATTTTTTTTTTTTTCAAATAAAAATCGTTCTCTAGCAAACATTTTCGTGACTAGGGCCATGCGGACCCCTCAGGATTAATATGCAATTGAAATAATTGTAAATTAGTCCAAATAAAAAATATTTATTAAATAATTGCAAATTTAATGTATATTAAATTATTCAAAAACACGAAACACTACTGCAGCGGTTCTTAAACTTATATGGTCTAGGGATCCTTTTTTAAACAATTATTTTTCAGGGACCCCCTGACAGAAAAAGAAAGAAGGTAAATGTAAAAGTACTTTAATTTTTGCCAAACCTGTTTCACAAACTCGTCTAGGTTATTATAATTTTGTACCAATGTCCTTAAATGGATTTTTTACGTACTGTGGGGGTTTAAAAAAAATTATTTATTTTTTAATATTGTTTATATGTTCTCTATGGAAATTCAGTATCAATTATTGCATTTTATCTAAATAAATGTGATTTAAATGTAAAGTAGTAAAAATTATTGTTTGTATAGTTAGTTATGAATCTAATTCCTATTTTTGTTTGTAATTGAGTTGATATTTCTATCACAAATTTAAGTTTGATGCGTGAAATATTTCTCAAAAACTTTGAATTTTAGAATTCGTTAAAATTATGTTTATTTTATAGAAAATGTTGTGAAAAGTCGAAATTTTCAAACCGCAGGTCTGTATCTTTAACCGTTCTCGAGATATGACCTCTCAAAGTTTTAGTTTTTTCAAAATTTTTTGAGAAAATTGGCCGTAACTTTTGAACGTGTGGTCGGAATCGATTTTTATCGACGGATTTGAAATCAGCATGCTAAAATCTATATAATGACATGTATAATACATTGAAATTCGACAAAAAAAATTTTGTGAAAAATCTGCATTTTTTTAAGGTATACCCCTTTGAATTTTTTCAATTTTTCGCGAAATTTTTTTTGTCGAGTTTTGAAGTGTTATACATGTCATTATATAGATTTTGACACACTGATTCCAAATCTGTGAACAAAAATCAAATCCGAAAACACGTTCAAAAGTTACGCCCATTTTTCTTAATAATTTTGAAAAAAATAAAACTTTGAGAGGCTATAACTCGAGAACGGTTTGAGATACAGACCTGCGGTTTGAAAATTTCAACTTTGCATGTCATTTTCTATACAATAAACATACTTTTAACTAATTCGAAAACACAAAAATTTTCAGTCAAATTTCATGGATAAAATTCAACATTTCATAGAACTTTAACTCAAATACAAGTTAATAAGTTAAAGAACCTTTGCTCTACTGTATAACCAATTACCGTTGCGCAGATATCGTTGATCTTTTTAATCTATGTCTTCATACATATAACAGTTCAATTGTTTCCGAGGTCGGCTTTTTAGAAGCTATACTTAAATTACAAGTTAGTGACATTATGTTGATTGTTTGAGCAAACATCTGGGACCTATAGGGCCCTAATACTTAACCTACTGAAGTGGGACGACTCGATCCCACACGACTTCGCGTTATGGTAACTCTTGCAGGCGGACTTGGTCATTGTATAGTGTGATTATAAAGTCTTATTATTTAAATTTGGACGATCGAATGTTTTTTTTTTTTTTCTGGTTAGTTATAAAAGTGTATATTTTGGTTGTGGTTATACAGGGTGTTTAAGTATTATGGGGATCTCGAAAATATCAGAGAGATAGATGTTTTATGGTGCATCACATAAAATTTATTTTTATAGCCTACTCGAAATATTTTATCGTGAATTTTTATTTAGCGAGTAGAAATTTAAAAAAAAAGTTTCAAATAGTTAATAATACAGGTTTAGGATTACTTTTTTAATAATATTATCTTAATTTTTAAAATTCTCGTAGCTTTTGAGTTATGGGAAAAAAATTAAGTTATCTTAAATATGAAATTTTTCAATTTTTGAACAAAAGATTTTATTACCTTTTCAATGATATGCCACTTGATACATTACGTTCTTTTCAAAATATCTGAAAAAATCAGCAAAAATATTTTTTACACTATTAAAAAATAATTAAAAGCCCTGCACAGTTTTGTAAACTCATTCTGAATAAATCACCTATAGTACTTTAAATGACTATATATTGGGGTGTCAAGAAACTTAATAATCATTCTGTATAAGTCAACTAACAAAATTCATTCTAAATAAGGTGGCCAGAAACTCAAGGTGTGAAAAAAGAACTAGTTCATTAAAAAAGGACAAATTGAAAAAATGAAAAATGTTGTACCTCGAATTAGATTTTAATTTCAAATGCAATTAAAAATATACCAATAAATTGAAGACCATTTTTTTCATTGCTTCCAACCCGGAATTTTACTGTTAGTAATTTTGACGGTCTTTTTTTACGTAGGTAAACTTCTTAAAAACCCCGGACGCCCTTAAAAAGATTTATTAATTTTAAATAAATCACGTGTAGTAATTTAAATGGCCATAAATTTAAGTGTCAACATACTTAATAATCAATCTGTATAAGAAAACGATACAGTGAACTAACGCAAATCATTTCGAACAAATCACCTATAGTAATTTAAATGACCGTATATTTAAGTGTCAACAGACTTAATAATCAGTCTGTATACGTAAGCACAGTGAACTAAATCACCTGTAGTAATTTATATAAGTGTCAACAAACTTGATAATCAGCCTGTATAAGTAAACGACACAGTGAACTAACAAATTTCATTTTGAGTAAATCATGTGTAGTAATTAAAATGACCATATATTAAGGTGTCAACAGACTTAATAATCATGCTGTATAAGTAAACGACACAGTGAACTAACGCGGGGCCGCCAAAAGTGGGACAAGGTCTGGTCATAGCCAACTATGTTGTACTCCGCGAACTGATCTAAGCAACACATCATTGCCGGCCACGCGCTTTTGTTTTTGTTTTTGTTATGTTGGTAGTACGTAGTACCTTTAAATATGGTTGTCATAGAGATTTGCATCAGAGGTTATGTGTCACGACTCACGAAGTTATGGAAATTATTCAAATTCGTGAGTTTCTAAAAAAAAATTAGTAAACAATGCACTATTTCAGATTTTTTTGCGAGTTAGATCTTATCTGATTTTTTTTATTTAATTTATGAATCTAGTTTTTTTTTTTTAAGATTAGAAAATGTTTTGTCACATTACATTTTACAGTAGATTTTTTTAATATATAATTTTGAAGACCTAAAAAATGTTTTTTTATTTTTTTATCCATACGAGTATGCAAAAGGTAACACCTAATATTTTTAATAACCTTCACATTAATTCGTTTTCCAATGTTAAAAAATAATTGTCCGGTGGCTAGCAAAATTAACTAGCTAGCTACACAGGTAGAAAGGTGTACTTGAGCCAAGTAAACCTTGTTTTGTATATAACGAAAACAATATTTTCTTAAGATAGGAAATATATTCTTAAACCAACTATAGTATTCTTGGATGAAGAAATAATGTAGTTGGATTAAGAGTACTTTTCTTATACATATTAAGAAAATATTGTTTTCGTTATATACAAAACAAGATTTTCTTGGTCCAAGGAAGCGTTCAAGTATTACGTAACGCAATTTTTGGAGATTTTTTGACCCCCCCCCCCCTCACCCCCATGTAACGCGCCGTAACATTTTTATGTACCCCCCCCCCTTCCCCTAGTTACGTAATCTCCAAGTGACCATTTTTACTTAAAAACTGTTATGTAACGCGTAGTTCAAATATCACCACTGTTTTAACACCCTTGTTTGTGTTTACATACAACACACGTGAGTGAAACTTGTCAAAGTCTTCATGAAACTCCAAGAGAACTGTCATATAAGTTTGATACCTCATTTGAGAGTGTTTACTAGGACATAAATGTATACAATTTATTTATTATCATAATATCAGCACTTTTTAACACCCTTGTTTGTGTTTACATAAAACGCGTGCGTGAAACTTGTTAAAGTCTTCATGTAACTCCAAGAGAACTGTCATATAAGTTTGATACCTCATTTGAGAGTGTTTAGGACATAAAATGTATACAATTTATTTATTATCATAATATCACCACTGTTTTAACACCCTTGTTTGTGTTTACATACAACACGTGCGTGAAACTTGTCAAAGTCTTCATGAAACTCCAAGAGAACTGTCATATAGGGCATAAATGTATACCATTTATTTATCATAATTACTAAATACATTATAAAACTCTTTTAAAAGTCAGAACTAATAATTAGTTCCACTAATTCTGAACTTAGAAAATTACTTTTTAAACTGTAAAATTTCTCTTCGGTATCTATCATTAAAAATCTCATAAAAGATAAAATGTATGGCCATCATTAAACTCATATCGATTTGGTACATGTATGAAAACTTACCTTTTATTAGACATTTTAAACAACATAAAAATTTCACGTATGTAGGTACCTATTAGTGATTTCAAATTTCTAAAATTAGATTATTAAATAAATTGCTATATTTGTAGTACAATGAAAAAAATTTATATATCGTTTTACAAACAATGATTAGTTAACAAGATAAATACTAAACCGATATTTTTGTGATTTTCTTTGTTAGAAAGTCAAAAACTTCATGTATAGTTGAGGTTAGATATCATCACACTATTCCACGAAAGGGCTGAGCAGTACGAATAATTATGTCTAGTATTTGTGCAATATTTGAGTCGATTTTATTTTTTATTTTCCCTTTTGAGGGGCATAACTTCGAAATCCATGATTAGATTCTAATGAAATTTATATGGGACCATCTCGGGAGTATACTCTTTCAAATGAGGTATTAATTTTGTGATAGTATCTATGGATTTGCTATGAAATTTAAATCAGTGATACTTCATTGTAATTGTAACATATTGTAACACAGTTGATGCAGACTCTCACCATATACAAAATAATTATCATAATATCACCACTGTTTTAACACCCTTGTTTGTTTGTGTTTACATACAACGCGTGCATGAAACTTGTCAAAGTCTTCATGAAACTCAAAAAGAGAACTGTCATATATTCAATTGTATATATTATTATGTATTTTATTTATTTATTGTTTATATATATAAAAGGTATATTGTTCATATGTGAGATGTAAGTATTGCCCAAGAATGAAGATACTAATTTGAATATCAATTCATTAGAATAAAAAATTATAAAAAAAAACTTTTTTAAAAAACAATTTGCCTTTGAAAAACCAACTAAATAGATGAAAATAAAATCAGGTTCAAAAAAGTTGATTTTGTTCATACTAGAAGAGTTAAAAAAAGTATCTTCTAGTATGAACAAAATCAACTTTTTTGAACCTGATTTTATTTTCATCTTTTTAGTTGGTTTTTTCAAAGGCAAATTGTTTTTTAAAAAAGTTTTTTTTTATAATTTTTTATTTTTGAGTTTTTAGTTAAACACATACAAAGAACAAAATTCAAAAAAATTCATGTTAACATACCTCCTGAGTCCTGAATCTTTACCAACAAATAATCATTTTTAATTTCATTTTTATATCACGTTAGTACCTACTGAGTATATATTTTACAGTTATATTTTTTCTATATATTAATTATCACTAAAATACATCACGTATATTATGGTACATATATTAATATTTATTGATTTGAATAGATTTACTTCTATTTCTATCGTTGTCTAATGTCAATAATAAAAAATATTTTCAACTGACAGTAGTGACAGATTGTATTTTTAAAACATGTAGTTATGGAAATGGATATTTCGGTTGTAACTTAACTCTCGTTATCACTGTGTTTTCTAATTGTATTGGTATATATAGATGATTCGTTGCCACAAACATATAAATAAATAAATAAATAAATATCGCGGTGAGTTAAATAAGGCAAATTTAATAAAGGTATGAAGTTGTTTTTCTCAACATTAAAAAAAAGAAAATAAATGATTTTTATCTTGTAATGTGGAAAAACAGTCTTGAATAAAAATGTTTCTATTATATTATATGTAAATATTCGAAACAGGGAATATATTATTATATTGAATGGTATGAAAAACCAATAAGTTTTTTTTTCAATGTTATAATTAGATATACATGTTTTGTTGAATTTTTATTTCATATATTAAACAAATTCTGAGTATTTATTTGTAATTTCTAACAATAAGTTTTTGTGATATTTTTCATTGAAAATTATACTTTTATATGGTTTTATATTCAGTTGATTCAGAAAGAATTGATTGTTAATAAATAAAAATAAAATATTATTTTTGTTGATTGATATTATTTGAAAGACCTGTGGTAAAAAAAATATGCGAAGAAAAAGAATAGTATAAGGCAGTTTCTAATAGGGTTACATTTAATTGTACTGTATATTAGATCAGGGGTTCCCAACCTTTTTTGCACATAGACCCCTTTTGAAGTAACGACAAAGTTCATAGAAGGTTCTATGTTAATTAAATTAAAAATTGTAAATAACATTTTTTCTGCTCTTTGAAATGTTTTTTACATTGCATAAAAAACATCGAATTTCAAAATATACAAATTTTCTCGTAGACCCCTGATCTACTATAGACCCCTTTCAAACTTCCATAGACCCCTTTCAAACTTCCATAGACCCCAGGGGGTCCACATAGACCACGTTAGGAAATCCTTGTATTAGATAATATGCAATTTGTACATCGAACATAAATTTTAATTTTTTTTTAATACATAAGGCGAATATTTAATCGTTTTACAATATAGAAAATCACAAAAATCACATTAAAAATATAAAATCTATTAGGGCGAAAGAAGGTTGGTTAGGTAAAAATATAAAAAATCGCGATAAATACATCAAAAATATGTCATTTTTAAATCTGACAGGTCCTAAAGTGCAAAATAATTTTTTTGGTACAAAGTATTTAAATACAAGCCTTTCTATACCCCCCCCCCCCCCCTCGCGATTTATTTAAGTAAAAGAATAAATAATGCAATAAAATTTCAAATAGATTTTTTTTTTCTAAACTTGCGAATAAATTTTTCCGCCATGTACGCTACAGGCAGAATAAAATCAGAAAGAGTGCCATTTGATATATCGTGTTTCGCGCCAAACAGCCCTTACCCTAAACCCCTAAGTGTACAACTGTTACCGTTAGTTGTACAACACTATACTAATGCGAACACCTGCGTCAGAATAAACGCTATTTACTATATAGCCAGCTAGCGAGCGCATTTCCTTAGCGTGGTATATGTACAGTCCACTACGAACTGTGGTTGCCAAAATGTTTATAATTACGAGTTTACATGAGCATTTTTTTTATGGTTCTGTAGAAAAGAACCTTTTGATTTTAATCCTTCAATCACGATTTATTCGCTCTTCAAAATCATTATGAAAGTGTACCCCCTCTATTTTCTAAATCTGAAAAAAATCTAGAATGTAGCTTTTAATTAGTACTTTCACTGAAAATTATGACCAACACTGTTAAAAATATTTTTAAAACCCCTTCTATAGACTGAAAAATGAATTCACATTTTTTTCCCACTTACCCCATTGAGTGGGGTGTCATTTGATAGGTCTCCTAAAATGCAATAGTAGAAGTCAAATGACTATGAATTTAACCCTTCAGTCACGAAAATTTTGAAATAACTATTTTTTATAAATCGTAGTGAGAATGACTACGAAACCCTATCATGTGCGTGCACAACACGCACTTGCCCGTTTTATTATATTTTGGTTTGGTGATAATTCGATTTTACTTTAATAAAGTATGTATTTTTGATATAAGTTGTGTTTTTTTTGTAGAGTATAGAAACAGTGATTTTTATGCGTTTGTAATTATTCAGAGGGGGCTTGAACTTCTTCAAGCCTCATGAAGTCAGTGAACTTTTTAATATTTTTATGAAGTTGGTAGCATTAAATTTTGAATAAAAACTGAAAAATAAATTTTTCAGTTTTTAATAATTCGAAGGGGGCACTGAACATACAAAAACATTATAACAACCCCACTACCAACTTGTTGATAACCACTGTAATACAAAACTTATAATATACAACACTTACATCAATATAACGATCCTATGAGTTTTCTAACAACTTGTTGAGAACCACTGTACACATACTCAACAAGCAACTTATTTAGAACCTCTGTAATTGTACAAACACACACACATACACACATTATTCACCAATTCACCCCTTCCAAGACTCATTATATACAAAATAACGATCCTATGAGTTTTTTAACAACTTGTTGAGAACCACTGTACACATACTCAACAAGGAACTTATTTAGAACCTCTGTAATTGTACAAACATACATACACAAATTATCCCCCCCCCCCCTCCAAGATTCATGATAATATATAAAATAACTATCCTATCATTTTTCTAACAACTTGTTGAGAACCACTGCACAAATACAATCAACTTATTTAGAACCTCTGCAACTGTAGAAAAATACAAACATACACACACAAATTATCCCCCCCCCCCTTCCAAGACTCATGATAATATACAAAATAACGATCCTACTAGTTTTCTAACAACTTGTTGAGAACCACTGTACAAATACAATCAACTTATTTAGAACCTCTGCAACTGTAGAAAAATACAAACATACACACACAAATTATCCGTCCCCCCCTCCAAGACTCATGATAATATACAAAATAACGATCATATCATTTTTCTAACAACTTGTTGAGAACCACTGCACTAATACTACTACATACATTACCATATGACTATACACACTCGGTGTGTTTCCCCAATGTACGCGCTCTCTTCAGTCATGACATGGCGGTCAGTTTGTTCGCATACAATTCATACAAACATCAGTTAATGTACAACGATATGTAGTGAGCGTGCGTGTGTGCGTCGCATTTGTTTATTTATTTATTTATATTTGTTCGTTAGTGTTTTGTTTTTGTGCGTGCGTTACAAAAAAAACGATTTTAAAATATGTGCACTGTGTGAATTAGGAAGCAAGCTAATTTGCATATACTGGTATTATTTGGTTAATTTTAATTTTAACTGAAATAGAATGCTGAAATTCGTTTACATTATTTAGTTTTTTTTGTATTGTTTATATAATTATTTTATTGGTTTGAAATAACCTTTTTTTACTTGTTATATGGAGGTAATCAAGTAGGCTATGGTATGGTGGTCAATTTTTCGTAATTATGATGCTAAAAAATATTTATTCCGTTATTTTATTTCTCGGAAAATATAGAATGTATCTATCCCTAATTTAATAAGTACGCGATTTGCTGTGGAACATATCTACCGCGTAAAACGAGTCCTACTGTATTAGAACATTATTAAATAGTGTTTCTTTTTTATACTAATTTCTTTTGAATTGAATTGTCGTTAATTATGAAAACTGCACAGAAAAAAAAACTGGATTTTGATGATAGAAAAATGCTTAACACCTATATGGAAACATCGGTCAATTTGACCGACTTGCATTTAGGGTTCTTATTAAAATTAATAAAATTGTTATCAATAAACAGTTTTTTTAGTTCTAACTTTATTCTTCTTCGATTACATCAACTTATACAAGCGAAAATTTGAAAAAAAATATCAAAAAACACATAAATAAATAGCTTATAAATATGCTTCTCTTAATGTTATAAAAACATGTTTCCATATAGGTGTTAATAAATTAATATAACAATATTTCCTCAATATAATAATAAAAAAAAATCTTATTTTATTCCTTTGAAAAATATATCTTCATGTTTATCTAAAAAATCCCTTTTATTTGTCAAATTAATAAGTAATTTATTACACCAACTAACGAAACTCTCAAATAGATTAAACATAATGGTTGTATTAATAAATATTTATCAGTGTGAATATTTTTTACACCACCTAACTAGTGAAAGTGCAATTTTCGATATGATAAATTCAGTGATGTCACTTATAAAGTATTTAAAATATGTTTTCAATACGAAACAAAATTTTCACCGTGATAAGAACATTGTTAGTAATAATATACATTTATCAATAAGATAAACGTGGATATTTCCATATTGGTAAAAAATTATCATATTAACAAACAACCTATATCGGAGCCAAATCGATCACGGATTTTTTACATTGATCACATTTTTTCTGTGTAGGTATACGCTTTAGAAAATATTCAAACATCAGCCAAAACTAGGTTAGAAGTTAGAACAAACATCGAATTCAAACGGTAGGAAATAAATAATCAGTTAATTTACACTGATTAGCCCAGTAGCATATTCTCACGCTATTATACTCCCTATTTTGCATCTAGTATCCGCTGTTTAATAACGAATAAAAATGCTTTCTGCTATTTAACTATATTCTATAATCTTCGTGACTTATTTACCTTATTTATTTTGCATATATATACATATTTAGATATTAATAAATGTATTTCTAAGTATGTACTTATTTATACATTAAAAAATAATTAATCTATATATAGTAACAATAATTTATTATTATTATTCATTAAATACTTTATAAGGAAAATGTTCGTCATAATTTTTAATAGGTATAATATATTATTGATTCATTTTTATTTAGAATGAAATATTAAAATCAATTTTTGTTTTATGGTGTTGAAGTATTATAAATATTTTCCAATTTTATCGATATGCATAAATATAAATTGAATTTATTTGTTTGAAATAGGCAATAACATTTTCAATTTATGTTAAAAGTTATAAAGGATATTTTTGGAAATCTAGGTAAAATATTTTATATTCTATAAATATATTTAACGTTCAATATAAATATTTAAGTTTGATCAATATTTTGTATCACTTTCATATTTCTCTGTATATTTAAATCGGTACATGCAATATGGTAGTTAAGTTTGGTATATCCGGTATAATATCTTTTCCTAGGAAGCTATAATTTTAAAAGAGATATTTTGTAGAATTTACTAAAAACGTACACTGCCGTGCAAAAGTCTTTAGACACTCATTTTTGCGTTTAACTGCAAAAATGATTAATAAAAAATCTTAAATGTTGATAAGAGTACTTAATTACAATTTTTTTGTAATAATCCTATAGCACAGCGGTTCTTAAACTGGGGTCCGCGGACCCCCGGGGGGCCGCCAAACTTTTAAGGGGGTCCGTGAAACATTTTTGCAAAAAATTAATTTACATAAAGTACTTTTATATTTCTATTTATCAGTGATTAATTAGTATATAACGACCTTTTTTGTTTTTCTATCAGGGATGGGGGTCCCTGAAAAATAATTGTTCAAAAAAGGGGTCCCTAGACTACATAAGTTTAAGAACCGCTGCTATAGCATATCTAAAATACAGCATTTACAATTTTCCATGTTACGGAAATTTTTTGAATTATATACCTGAAAGGTCAAGTTTACTCAAGTTGAAAGTATTGACGCGACAATTGACGCGACAAATTGGTGCATATTTGTCGAAGTTATATATTAGGTAGTGGGGGAAACGAAATCGATCACATCGCACGACGTGGCGAAAAATAACACTTTCGGTGGACTAACTGTCATTTTTAATAAGCTCGATTTTAACTGAAAATAGAAAGATCAACATGGTTAACCTCACTATAGACTATGGGCAAGGGGGTGGAGTTAGAATGCGAGTGTTCGTGGTGAGCAACATTGTAAAATCATCGGCGCCATAGTTTTAGGTTATGCTGTCAATGTAAACGAATTAATGATTTCTCTATTATACGTCATAATTAAAGAGGAAAAAATACCCAAATTAAATAATTTTCACGTACCTTTTATGCTGTACTATTTATATTATATGCAAACAGCTAAATTAAATAATATTTGTTTAATAAAAAAATTCACGGTACTAAACATATTAAACAATGATAAAAAGATAGTTCAATCCTTCTCTATTACCCGCTAGCGGCGCTAGTAGACTTCGTGCACATAGCGAATAGTCATAAATAGTCGTCTAAAATGTATATATTACAATATTTTATTTAAATTATTTAATTTTTATATGTCAAAGTCCACCCAAGTTGTAACCACTACACCCAAAAAAGAAATTAGTAAGTGTTACAGTGCGGCATGTTGCAAAATCGCTTCGAACCGTCAAATTGTAAAATTTACAAACTATTACTAATGAATCCGGCCAAGTGCTAGGAAAATGAGCTAAAATTACAATGTAGATACAGTATCTACTGCTTATTTTCCTTGTATTTACTTGATTTACAAGACGAAGTTGTAATTTTTGCTTAATAGTTCGTAAATTTTACAATTTGACGGTTCGAAGCGATTTTGCAACATGCCGCACTGTAATACTTACTAATTTCTTTTTTGGGTGTAGTTGGCGCTGTCATCGCGCACGCTGCGAATAGCCGAATATATAGTACAACCGGTTAAAAAATACTTTTTTTATTTAAAAATCATACATTGTAGTATTCCAACGTTTGAATAACACTGTTTATAATTTTCTACAATAGAATTAATGTAAGAATAATCAACAGGAAGTTAGGTTTAATCATGTTCTTTATGGAGCAGTAGCTAATATGTTATACCGGAAAGTAAAAAAAATTAGTTATGGAATACATTTGCTGATAAGGCTCATTATTCTGCAAAACTGTCATGTTTAGATAATGTAAGGTAATTATTTTTTACTTAACCTAATATGATAACAAAAATTTAAAGCTTTTATTTATCTAATTTTTATTTATCTTCAAAGTATATGGTCAAATTCTGATCAAAATATGGGTTTATCTCAGAAATATACTCTTTCAAATAACAAAAAAAAAAATCGTTCAAATCAGTGAGTTAGGCCTATTTCACACATATACGGTTTCATTCGGTTCGGTTCGTTTTCGGTCGCTGCCGACAAGTATGAAACGATGATTTAGTTTGTATTCGGTACCTAATAGAAACCGTACAGAACTGAATACTCCCTCCACACGGACAGATTTCATCAGGTTTCAATTCGTGTCCAGGGAACACAAAGCAATGAACGCGTTCACACATACTCGGTTTAGTTTCGGTTTTAACCTGATAGCGAGTGTTATTTTTTTTTTAAGTTTTGTCGCGGATTTTCTAATAAAATGAGCGGTTTTCTAAATGTTGATGTGGATCGTCTTCATGCTCGTTAGCTTCGGGAAAATAGTGTAGAATGCTCCAAATTCCTGCTATAAAGTGATGAGAGGGTGCTCGCAATGAATTCTAGTATTCCTCCTTCATTTTTTAATTTTTTTATAGAGAAACAACATGGCAACAACTTGCTTTCTCTCCATGATAACTACTGAGTACGGAAAAAAATAAAACCTAATATGAACCGTATGAGAACCGTGTATGTGTGAAAGGGTTTGATTCGTTTTCGGCTGAAACCGAAAACGAACTGAACCGAATGGAACTGCGAATGTGTGAAACAAGGCTTATGCTAAAAAAAAAATCTGTCGAAATGAGAACCTCTTACTTTTTTATGTCGATTAAAAATACTAAGTATGTAATTAATTTTACATAGTTATTTATACCCTTTCTCCCCCATAACTAGAACACGCATGGACTTTCTAACTCACCCAAAAAATCCAGGTATTTGCAAGCAAAAAAATATATAGAACATGCTAATTAATCTTAACAATAACAAAAAAATTCTTAGATATTATGATATCTTTGTTTGTGAAAGCAACACTATATTAACTAAGTATATTTCAGCCTAATCGCACGTTACAGCGACTTTTTCATGTTATACATAATTTGTTATACAAACATGGACTCAATATCTGGTGCAAATTCTCTACAACAAGGTCGCACAATATACCATAGCTGTGTTAACTTTTTTTAACAAGTAACATATCTCTTGATTTTTATTGTTTTTTAATTGATGTCAATATTTGCACATCAAAATTAAAACATTTATGTCCGGTGTCATAGGGGCTAGCATTTGCTAGCTAACTCTCAAATGAGGTAGTTATTTGCTATAGAATTTAGATGAGTGATACTTGACTACAGTATTGTAACACAGTTGGTGTAGACTCTGACCGTACGTGGTATAATTATCATAATATCACCACTGTTTTAAGGGGCTATACGAGTGTGAACGCTGGAAATTTGGATGATTTTCAGAAAATTTTTTAGAAGAAAAATATTCAATGAAATATTTTGGAAAATTGAGAATATATTTAGCTATATTAGAGGAGGAGTATTCAATAATTTTTTCACGTAAAAATATCGTAATCTAAGCGACTTATGCGCCAAAAAAAATCTCCTCCACTACGGTCATGATTCCGGACGATGAAGTAGTTGAAAATGAAAAAAGAAAAAATGTCGTTAAACTGGAAGGTATTTCCTGTACGACGAACTAAGATTTTCGAAAAATATCAAAATCTAACAAAATGGTGTAGTTATGAAAAAAATAGTCTGTTTTATTGCCTATAAAATGGTCGTATTTTTAATGCCAAGTCGTCAATTCTTATTCAATCAAAAATATCCTAGTTCATCGTAGAGTAAATGAATCGGTGAGTGAAAGAACAATACAAGTGCCAAAAATGGCAATTTTAACTGAGATAGGCAAAATGTTTAAAATTCATAGCTCTATCACATAGCAAAATAATAATACATCGGGAGGTACTTCAATTTTTTTTACAATTACTTTTACCTTACTTTTCTGACGAAATCTTCGAATTTTACTACCATATTATTTCTTGGAAAGTCAAAAATGAAGATTCTGAGTAAAAATTACAAATAATTTTTTTTGTAAAATAATAAAAAATAAAATAATAAAGCCGAAAATAAAGCAATAAAAAAAATTTTGCAATTTTTTTTTAATTGAGTGAAAGAACAGTATAACTGCCGGTCATTTTTTTTTTCAAATATCTTTTTTTGCAATTTTTTTAAATTTATTTATGTACGTATTATTATCAGTTAACATAAATTCTATAATGTCACAATACATAATTAGACCAAATAACCCATAGTTCTCCTTTAAAACAGTTTTTTTCGTTTTTCTCAAAATGGTCATTTTGGAGATATATCGTTCTTTCACTCACCGATTCAAATATATTCAAGAGTACTCAGTTCAAATTTCAAGTAAATAGGATAATTGCTCTTTGAGTTACAATGTCAGCAAATTTGAAAAATCTCATTTCGAGAAACACGCATTTAAAGATTTAAAGGCCCCAGTAAAAAATAGAAACGTCTTAATGGTGGTAGATTCAAGGTGTTCCCGGGTAAGGGGCTAATTAGGATAATTACATATTTCTCCAGTGACGCAGCAGTTTTGTAGGGCTTAACATTTTAATGTAGTAGTGGGTTAAAATATTATGATATTCAATGTCATATCACTCAGTTGTTTATTTTTTAATTCACTTTCTTAAGATAGAATATTGAAGAAAGATTTATACAAGGACTTTCTTGATTTTTTGTATATATGTATGTTTCAGACGTAAGCAAAAGCCGACTTTTCTTAGTAGTTAGTCTGTCCTACGAAGAAATTTCTGACTTAGCAAAATGTACTTAATTTAATCATAATGTTTTAAACATGAAAGTAATCGATTTTTAGGGTTCTATACTTCAAAATAAAAACAGAAACACATTTTTGTCCCTCTTACAGTTTTAAAACATAATATTTAACCTATTTGCCACGTGATCGCAAACGCATCTAGCAGAACTATATCTGGTATGACGTAGTTACTTAATAGAAAAGACGGAATACTCGATCCCTGTTGGTTGATTTCAGTTTGTTTTAGTAAACAGTTACGTCACAGGGAATAGCACGTGACTGAATTCCATTTTGGCGGGAATTTTCCTATTTGAATAGAAAAAATACATTTATTACGTAACTCAGTTTTATACAACGGTACGTAACACTTAGGGCGCAAGTACTTCTCGCATTTTTATACTTTTCACCCATAGATTTATATAATGGATTGAGCAATAGCTTCACAAAATTGACCACTCTCTTTAAAGAGACAGAGCGAATGTGTAGTCAATACCTGTCTCTTTTCTATTGCCTGTCCTGTATACGCTCCTTACAACAGATCATGCGCTCCTGCAAATCTGTAACGTATCTAAAAAGAGACAACTACAGGCTACTTTATCGCTTTGTCTCTCTCACACTTATAGCTAGTACACACTAGTAGACATGTTGCGCGATTCTGGTCTCTGAGACGTGTCTAAGGTTGTCTCATAGACATGTCTATAGACCAATCCCCGTCTACGGGCCTGTTGCGAGACCAAAAATCGCATGTCTAAGGTCTCTCGATCGGAATGGGAGACCACATGCAACGTTAGACATGTTGCGCAACATTTTGGCAGTGTGGACGTCACTCGCTGTCTATAGACGAGACACGGCCCAGTCTATCTACAGCTATCGATGTGGACGTTAGACGAGACAAAGAACGGTGTATCTAGACTCTAGACGGTCTATAGACAAATCGCGCAACATGTCTACTAGTGTATACTAGGCTTTATTCGCCAATATTTACTTCACAGTTTTCACCTTCGTAAAATTGTTAATTAAAAAAAAAACGAAAAGACAAACTTCACCCAATCACATTTATTAATAACTTTTCAATACCAAATCAAGTGAGTAAATACTTGAATATTTTGACACTAACACCCGAACACCTATTGAATGCTAATTCGTATTCCACGTTAGCAAATTCAATAGGCTCTTATCTCTGAAAATACAATTCACTGAAGGTTTATTTTGTCACCGTGTGGCGTGTGTATATACTGTTATATTCATCATGAATGCAAGGTTGTCTACTTAACTCTTGTAATCCCATGTATTATTGGATATATACATAAAAAAAACTAGTTTGGAATGCGTGTTTATACATGTATTAATTATTAATTCATTCATATTTGTTAGTCAGCCATCGAAGACATCTCAGATTTAGCATGATTGTTTTGTAAAATTATTTCAAATAGTGTGTTAACGAAGGTAAACACGTGTTTCGACTTCACTAGATGTCTTCATCAGGAACCTAACAGTACCAGAGTCTGATGAGTCGAAAGAAATGATATTGTTTTATTGTGGTTAAGGTGTATATTTTTGATGTAACTAAAAAAACCACAGTTTCTCCGTTTTTCCAGTAATTATTCTTTTTTTAGAATATTAGTAAAAAATTAAGTTATAAAACAAATAATTATATAACAAAGTAGGTATTGTGGTGTATTTCCTAAATCATTCATTAGTTTTATTTTTATTTTTGCGTATTGACTTTTTCTGTGACATACTCTTAATCCAACTACGTTATTCCTTCGTTCAAGAATACTATAGTTGGTTTAAAGTTTAAGGGATTATTGCTTATCTTAAGAAAATATTGTTTTCAACATATACAAAACAAGGTTTACTTGGTTAAAGAAATCCTTTCTATCAGTGTATGGCAACTGTCTTTTTTTAATATACTTCCTCGACAGCCTTAAGTACAAAATAATAAATAAAACGTGTCCTGTAAACATAAATATTATAGCAACGAAAAAAATCTCTTAGGTACATCAAGTTTTCGAGTTATACAAAAAAATTTAACTACCAACGTAACCAAAATTTCGTCTTTCTTGACATATTTGTTGCTGTACAAAAGCCGTAAAAAAATCAATATTTATTATTCGAAAATAAACACTTATTTGATACTCCTGGTCTAAGGTTTCTAATCATTTGTTCACTGTAGCAAAACGTGTTTTTTTTTATATGCATTTAGCAGGAAAACTAAAAATAAAAACATGTTGATTAGGCTTACAATTAGCAACAATTATCGTATAAGATATATATTTATAAATTGTATATTGAAGAATTTCATAATAGTATGTCCCATATTTTGCGGACCACTGAGCAAAAACATGTTTTTAATATACTTAAGTATATATTTTATTTTTTAAAGAAACCCACATCAGTCAATAAATCGGTATAACATGAAAATGTTTATAGGTATTGCATGTCACGAAAAAACTTTGATTTCAGTTATTAAAAAATATATATATTTCCATTTTTCCATGTACTTTAATAATAATATCTATTAAATCTCTCTTTTTTGTTTCATACAACATTTTTTAATTAAAAAACGCGGTTCCTAATCATTCTGAAAATAAACAGATATCTTTGTAAATGAATAAAGAATGTATGCTCAAATTTTGATCAAATTCTCTCTCACTTTGAAAAGTCTCGAAATTATGCAGTTCTCATAAGAATGCATGTTAAATTGTTTATTTAATATCTCTTAAACTATTCTCTTAATGCCTTTGAAATTTTGACAGGATTTTTTTAAATATAAATGTCTTCTTATTTTCATTAAGTTTCATTGACATCTCTCTGTAATTTTTTATGGTGTCAACATCCTTAATATCTAGTCGGTCTTGTAAACCAAATTGTTTTAACATAAAATGATTTTGAAATATGAAACCTAATACTACTTGATAAAATCTATACATATTATATTAATTCATACACATAATTAGTCTTGTCTTCATTATTTAAATTTGATATATGTATTTATAACATTATGGTTAAGTTCTGCATTACAAGTGTTAATCGTAGCATGAAATTTACGTCACAAATTGAAAAAATGATTGTTATTTTTCAATATAAAACAAAAAGTACAATCAACTCCATAAGTGATCGTCCAGTTTGCTAATAACAAATTTAGTAGACTCCTCTTATTTGATTATTATAATACTTAAATCATTTCTTCTTGTACCTCAATAGGGTTTTTGTCTTAATTTTAAAATATATTGAAAATTGTGCGTATGTATATAATAGATACCAAAAATAATGCTGAAAATAATCTTTTTCTATTCAAATAAAAAAATTCCCGCTAAAACACGCATTCAAAGTCACGTGGTATGCCATGTGACGTAACTGTTTACTAAAATAAACTGAAATCAACCAATAGGGATCGAGTATTCTACATTTTTAGTAAATAACTACGTCATACTACCAGTGGCAGTTCTGCTAGACGCGTTTGTGACCACGTGACAAATAGGTTAAATATTATATTTTAAAATTAGGTTTATTATTAAAATACTGACTTATTTATTAAATTATTGTAATAGTCCAGTCACTTATTTATTAAATTATTGTAATAGTCCAGTCATTATAATATTTGAATTGGTAGATTTCGATATATAAAACATGGTGATAACTTCCCCCCCCCCCCCCCCCCCCCGTCGAAAGGGGGTGCATAACATTCTGGGTGCTTACACAGCTGTCGAAAATCAGAAATTTGATAATAACACTGGGGCTGTCAGTTTTAGGATAAAATAGGTCAGATAAATCTTAAAGCTGATAAAATTACGAACAAAATAGTGTTTTTAAAAATTATACATACTACACTATTTAAAACATTTTAGTCTTTATTATTAATAGTGTCAAATACCTTATTTATTATTACAATACGAATAAAAAATGTATTATACAGTATGTAATCTATAAAACGGAACTTTTATGAAACTCTATGCCATATAATACATAACAATGTTTTTAGTTTACCAATCTTCTATTATCTGTTTTGATTTCATGCGATTTGTAAGAAAGCCATTATCTGAAAGTAGTGCATATAAAATTTTATTACCATATAGTAAAAGTATGTACACATACTATGTATTTTTCTATGATGTAATTTTTATTTCTCTTAAAGAACTTTTCAGTACAAGATTTTTTTTAATTGGATTACCACAAAAGGTATTTATTTTTGTGTTTTGGTTTCAATTTTCAAAATATTTATAAAATGATTTTCTCGTATCATTATACTCCAATAAAAAATCATTTCGTAATCAAATCATATTACAAAATCACAAATCCAATTATGTACTTAAAAATGAATACTTATTAAAAAAAAAATTTTTTTTCAAAAAGTTGTTTTTTCGAAAAAATGAATAGAACATAAATTATGTATTTTTCTATGATGTAATTTTTATTTCTCTTAAAGAACTTTTCTAAACAATTTTTTTTAATTGGATTACCACAAAAGGTATTCATTTTGTGTTTTGGTTTCAATTTTCAAAATATTTATAAAATGATTTTCTCGTATCATTATACTCCAATAAAAACCATTTCGTAATCAAATCGTTTTATAAAACCACAAATCCAATTAGTATGTACCTACAAGAAGTATCTTTAAGATGATTTATATGTTTCTATACTTACATTAGTTAAACCTTATTGTGTAACTGTTTTTCTATATTTGGATCTATAAGTTACATTAATTGGATGTAATTATATAAAAAAGTCGACCAATCATATTACAAAATATAAAAATTCATTGAATGTCATATTTCATGCCATGTTTGATATTATAAAAAAATTAGCTTCAATTGAAACCAAATAAAAAAAAATATTCTACTAAAAATATGTATTTATTTACACTGAAAAAAAAATTAATGTTAACTTTTAACATAAAAAACATGTTAACGGGAGAATGAAATTTCATTCTGTGAAAAATTAATCGGTAACGTAGTAATATTTCATACCAACAGTATCAAAAATTACTATACCGTATGTTAAAATAATTATCAAACTTAAATAATTATTTTAACAAGTTATTAATAGTCAGATGAAAAAATTTCATTAACATTTTTATTTATTTAGGATGCGTAGGAATGGGAAAAAAATAAAAAAATGCATAGATTGATGAAAAAAATTTTAATCCTAGAAATTTTGAACACCCGACATGGTAAAATTTAAAAGAACGTCTACTACAATTCAATATACTGTATATCTGTTTCTATGACGGCGATAGGCCAGATATGAAAAGTAATATAGAAACATAGTAAAATTATAGAGAATGTACGTGAAATTTTCATATGCAAGAAATTAAATTAAAGAATAGCGTATATTACTTTATCAGAGTAAATAAATTTTAATAGGTACTATGTTAAAATTTACCAGTATGTCATTGTAATTTTTCATTTACTTTATTTTAAATTCTAGCGACTTTTCTGTAAATTTTTTTTCAGGAGTTGATTCTGTCCTCAGGTTCACAGCATTTTGTGTTAATTTTTAAAAGAATATTCTCTCCATGTACAATTCAGTAATATCTAACCTATTAAATGTATATTAAAATCATCTCGTATTTTAAACGTTTCGAGGTCGTTCTAATTCACTAGCTCGTTAAAGAAGTTTTACTTCACAAACTCTACAATATTATTTTACGATATTATGTTTATAAATAAATAAATATAATTGATACGCATTGATATTAAGTTGCTATATAGTGTTATATGTATGCATACATATGTATATGCTTTAACATTTTTTCTCGTACTTCTCGATGTTATTGACTTTAGTCTGACATTCCTCTGTACTTCGTGAGGTTTCTTTAGCTACACCCAATAATCCTATTCAAGGTTCATGACCCATTGGAAAAATAATTGTATTTAGATTTTAAATCAAGGGGATGTTTGGATATTTGAAACCTATTTTTCTAGATTCATTAGTGAGCTAAATATATTTCATATGTTATTATTAGAATCGTTATAATGATATTTAGAAAATGTCTCATTTTTTTTAATTGAGGGGTTTGCAGCAACAACGAGTTAACTCCATTTTTAGGCCAAGCAGAGTTAACAACCGTTTCTTGGGGGGGAAAAATCATTTTTTCGTTTGGTTCAACAAAGAGTTACCTACCGTTGATAGGGTAGTTTTGGTAGTTTTGCATTCTTATTTTTTCTTTGGAGCTTCATTTTTCATGTACTAAAAAGAGTGTTTTTGGGCTTAGAATTTAGTTAGTACACTCGTTACTGTGTTCTTTCTTGAATTAAACCAATTTTCTTGAAAAATGTTCTTATTCAATGCTTCCTTACTTTAAAAAGAAAATAATTGTCAACTGTTTGGGCTAAAAAGGAGTTAACTCCAGAATAAAGTTGACTCTAGAATTGCGAATTTGACGAATTTCTCAATGGAATTTGGCCAAAACATGAAGTGGTAGGTGACAAATAATAATTAGACGAAGACAAAGGCGATTTAAATACATTCTCTATTTTTTTAAACAGTTTTTTTTCTATTTTCCCACAAGTTATAAAAATTGGAGTTAACTCCTTGTTGCTGCAAACCCTTCAATTTTAATTTACATTTACAATTGAAATTGGTTATAAAGATATCGATGGGACTAGTCATATTAGGAAATATGGGATTCTGTCGGGACTTTTATTTTGAGTCGTTATAACCGATTTCGGCTGTGTTTTCTTCTTTTTCTTCTCCTCTCCCATTTTTGTAAACAGCTCAAAGGTGTTTTTAAGTATAAATAGAGGAAAGCGCGGGGTTGCAAAAAAAAGAAGGGAAGTTGCTAATGGGTCGAGCATAGCAATTCTCGATGAACCGGATGATACAATTTATTTTATAAACGGAAAACCAGTGTATATTATGTTTTGAATTTAAAAGAAGCGTAGGTATATATTTTCAATCAAAATTTTTAATTCGTCTTTTTTAATTTCGTTTTTTTTTATGTTTATATTATAATTAATCTTCTTCATTTCCCGGCTGTCGTATTTAAAACCCTCCTTTGCATATTTCTTAATTATTGAACGCGGAAAAAATAAACGTTTATTTAAATTTCACTTTTAAATCAGTATTTAAATGTCAATAATCTTCTGATGGCTTATACAGAATTGTATATGCAAATTTAATGGGTTCACTTTTGTATTATTTTGTTTTTACTATATAAAATAGGATACTGGAATATTTAATATCGCAATTATTTGCACTCTTATTGAAAGTAAAAATTTAAACTTAAAAATATATTTTAGGTTATACGTCTAGCACACTGTAAAAAAAGATTTGGTTTCGAAAAAAAATGTTTTTAATTTATATTCAGAACATTTGTACCTACATTTAATGGAATATTTTTCTTTGTTAATTATTAAAAATATTTAATTTAATTTGAAAATTTAAATAGACAGAACGGTATATAAAAGTAACATGTACTAATTTGTACAATGTAATGGCAAAGCTAGTTTTTCATTATTTTGAATAAATTACACGTGAATATATTTGTTTTATAATTTTTATAGTATTTAAAAGGGTTGAAGTTTCGATTGATTAGTTTTTAAAACGTCTCTATATAGCCAATTGTGTAGAATTTCAATAAATAGAGCACTTTCGGGAAGTTTTCTTATTTATCGTGTGTTAAAAACTCTATTTTTAATATCCAATTACTCAAAAACCTTACGTCCAATATTTTAAGTAAAATATATGAGTTATCCATAAATAACATATTAAAATTTTAGACTTTTATCTATACATTGATGTAATGATCGAATAACCGTAAAAGCAATTTTTTTTTTTGTACAAATAACATTATGAAAATAAATAATTATTCTAATTACCTTTTGACCTGAATTTACATGAAAATTAATCCGCAAACAAGAGGCCCTACTATATTTAAAAATTATGTTTCATCTAATCATTTTTTTTGTAGGTAAAGTATACCAATATCTAATAAAAACATTAATTTAATGTGGCATAAAATACCATTATATTATTATCCTACTATAAATTTTTTATATCAAAGATAGTCAATTGTTATTTTATGAATCAATTTTACATAGCGTGCTCTGGTATTATTAAATGTTAACGTATACGCCCTTTTCTCCTTCCATTTACACAAACAAGGACAAAATCATTGTCTCTGATGAAATTATATATGTTTATCGCACTTTAATCGCCTAGACCTTATAAATATTATGTATGTTGAAATAAAAATGAGTCATAAAAATGATTCACAAATGAATTTGTATATGTATATGTGAAACGACACTCTAAATGTGTACTATTTTATTTCACAAATAACTGTTACTTTTCTTATCGTATCTTCTGCAATAAAAATGGATGTTTTGATCTGTTATCTATTTTATTTGATTTGCTTATCGAGTGTGTCATGAGATTTAAGTAAGTTTATTAGAATTCCCCAACAAATATATTATGACGAAGCTTTTAGGTAATTAGAAATTATAATAAGTACCATGGAAGTTTTAAATATTTCGGAGAAAAATATTGCGTGTTTTTTATCGAAAATTTCTATAAATATTTATTTATATTTTCCTTAAAAAAAACAGTTTTTGAAGTTGGTTTTATTTATTTTATTTTTTTTGTTTTTTATTGGCTTGGCATTAACTTCAAAAACTGTTTTTAAGGTTTTTTTAAGTCGCTTTTATTTTTATTTTTCCCTTTTGAATAGCATATATCTTCGAAATCCATGGTCAGATTTTGATAAAATTTATACGGGGTCACCTCGGGAGTATACTCTTTCAAACGAGGAGTTACATACAGCCACTTTTTTAGTCAATTAATGTATAAATTCATAAAAAAATGGTTAGGGTTGCCAGATTGTCTCTCTTTGTTTAATTATATCTGGCCATAATGCTAAAGTAGATTGGATATTTTCGTCAAAATTACTAAAAAAAAAAAAAACAATACAACATACTTTTCAAATTTCTGATGTACACAGAAAAAAAACTGTATTGGACCAAGAAAACCTTGTTTTGTATATAACGAAAACAATATTTTCTTAATATAAGAAGCATACTCTTAATCCAACTACGTTATTCCTTCGTTCAAAAATACTATAGTTGGTTTAAGAGATTATTGCTTATCTTAAGAAAATATTGTTTTCGTTATATACAAGGTTTACTTGGTTTGAGAAATCCTTTCTAGTTTCTACCAGTGTATTTTATGCACAAATAACGATTGCTATATTTTATTTAGAAACTGCGGTACATTTGTATATTTATTGTAGAATATGTACTTATGTATGATACTATATATTTTAAAGTCGTGATAGCATTTCTCTTTTGTCTTATGTGGCAGATGCCGACTGACTATATTGTCGATTATAATAAGGTATTATTGACCATTGTCGTACACATTTAATAGTTTTATTGCACGAATGTCATTATAAATCTTATGTACTAAAAAAATTCTTTTAAAGGTCACAGCACAACATAAAATACGATAGTTGTAAAATCTAGAACGAAATTTATTGGTTATGTGCGGGGCATATTAGAGAAAGTGGTAATTAATAAGTTTTATCTGATGTAAAATTGTATATAGTGGAACACGCTGTCTTTAGTTTTTTAAATGTTTGTGACAAATACGAATTAAAATCGACAGGTTATCGATTTATCGAATTAGAAAATTTGGATCTATTTTTATTTTCGAAACAGTGCATATCTTCATTACTTATTGTGAATGAAAGAAAATTCTATATCCAGACACACACTTTTCTTTACGTTTTGAAGGTAGTACAGTCAGAATCTACTCTTTTCTCGGACATGATTTTTCGACGGTATTATTACAATAGATACTTCCATTTCTTCGAAGATCAAATAAATCGATTTTTTTTAAATTGAATGTTTTTTTCGTTACAATAAAAAGTGAGAATTTTTTTTAATAATTTAATTTGAATTTAATAATAATAAAATTACTGTCATTTAAATCAATGTAACCCTATTTTATCGCAATTTCGAAGATGCGAGAAGCTTTGTGATCGTTTTTTTTTGTAATATTGAGGATATTACAAATTTAATTCTTTTTAATATTTAAAAAAAATTAACTAACTATATTCTATTCAGAACCCCCCCCCCCCCCCCCAAAAAAAATGGCGAACGACAAAAAAATCTGCTAGGCAAAAAAAAAGATTTATTAAATTAGCACTATAGCAAAAAAAATCTAAATTGCATTTCAAACTTATTTGAAGAAGCTGCTTTTATCTGTTCTGGCCTTCCATCCCCCCCCCCCCCCCCCTAAAACCGGCACTGATTATATTATAATCATTATTTATTATTTATCTTTCTATTAAAAACAAAACAAATACTAACTAAACAAAACACACACACATATGACGTCATAATTGAAATATTTCATAAAACATGACATACGTCATCGTACCACAAACCACCAACCACGTGGTTAGAAGCAAACTTCCGTAACAGTTGTCAATTGGATAGCCAGGCATAGAGTTAGAGACGGAAGGACAGACAGTCGCAGTGCAACGTTCTCTGTGTGTGTGTGTGTGTGTGTGTGTGTGTCGGGTGTTTACCGGAACATATCCGGGTACATGTGACAGTGATAGAAACGTTGGCATATCGATTTTTTCGTGCTATTTATTTTTTCATGAAATATTTTATTATCTAATTTTTAATGAAATAAACTACGGGTAAAATATAATATTTAATTGTTTTTTATATTGAAGTAGTGTATTGGACACAGTGTTACCCGGGGATATAAATTTAATCTGCAAGAAACCTCACTTATCATTAAGAAGATACCTCTCCGACAATTTATTTTTTTACTACTTCACGAAATTTATACAAAATAATTACAAATTATGCACCTTAACTTTCTTCGTGAAACACTCTATCTATTAGTAAAAACCGGACAAAAATCCGTTCACCAGTTACTGAGAAAATCGTGCACAGACAAACATAAAAATTCGTTATATTTGTTAAATTCAACAAAAAATCGATTTTCTTCGGAGATGGAATTTATAAATTAAAAACTTTACCATCTACCAGAAAAAATCATAATAGATAGGAAAAAACAGGGAAAATTGAGGGAAAAGTAGTATTTTCACAAAAAAAAAAAACATGTAAAAAAATGCATTGAACCTAGCCTAAATATTAATTTTTGTGGCTTATTTATTTTTTAGTCACACAAAACAGATTAAGGGGGCGTCCCGTTCATATTTCAATCTGTACGGATAGCCTAATATAGATAAATATAGAAAATTTAACAATTCATTTATTTTTGAATACAACTGAGAAATTATAGTAAAACAAAGTAGGTTTATTGATTTCAACACCCCTTCTGTATGTCTATGTCTTTTTACTGAAAGTATAATGTCGTTTGGATATATGCTGATTGCCATAGAATCCATAGATTAAATTATCAATTGAACGTAGATAAGGGTAGTTTGATTTTACGATGGGGTGTAAATATCACATTTGTTTGTAAAGGGGTAATCATTTTCATAAAATTATTGATCTTTACAATGTAAAGACATATTTACATTACATATAATTTTGTTTATTATAATTCATTAAGTTATTTTAACTGAAAAACAATTTTGAAAAGTTATATTGACACTTTCAAATTGTAAAAAAATATTTATATTAAATTTTTTTAACATATACGATTATTGTTTGGACCCGGTATTACCCGGGTTAAGAACCACAAATTATACACCTAAATTAATAAAATTTTATTCAATGGCTACTATGTTTTTATATGCAAACAAAACACGTCTTGATGAATGATTTTTTTAGTATTTTGATGTTAAATCTTATGTTTTCATAAAGTATTAATAGCTAAGAACATGCACTGAAAAACTATCTAACTAGTGGTGAAAATCGCATTAAAATCCGTTTAGTAATTTTCGAGTTATTACTTGTAACATATAGAAAAAAAATTGAAATTTTTTCTCATTTTAAAACGATCACAAAGCTTCTCGTATCTTCAATATTGCGAGGAAGCTAAATATAACTTAGTTTTGATAATATTTCTGCTAAAAAATAATTGATAAAAAAAATTAAATAACAAATTAAATTTATAACGTGATGGTGTAAAATTGTAAACAAATTAATAGAAATTGATTTCAGTAATAAACGTTTTGTAACTTTAATAATAACTCGATTTCTAGGAATATGTCACATATTTTAAACGAAATTCAGAAGGTTTCTATAATTATTTTATATAAATAATATGTACCCTATTATAAACATTTTGTAAAGATCTCAAAAACAAATATCAAATAATTCGTGTCTTTTGTTATTTGAATTATGTACAAACAACCAAATTTTTTGTGGATTGTTTTTAAATTTTAGTACCTGTACATATTTTTCTGAGAACAACAAATTTCTTAATATTTAATTTATTTACCAACTTACAATACCTATTACTAAATATGAATTTGATTAATTTGCATGTTTAAACTACTTTGGCATCTAAACAATTCAATACTATATAACTATGGTATGATTCATTTAAGTTTACAGTGGTTGCCGGTGATTTGACGGTAGAAATAATGTATCGTACCGTCAAGACCCTTTTAAATGAAACATACTATAATGCCATAAGTATAATAAATAATTAAATACAAACAGATCAAGTAGGTTTTGAATATCGTTCACTGCTGCAACAGTTCTCATAGCAGACTTGATCAGGTTTGTCTACATTCTAAATAGTACATCGTTTTTTTTTTATTAAAATGAAATATAAGTCATACAATCTCCAACTCTTTAGCAAATAAAAACATGCTAATAAATCGTGATCCAATGAAAGTTTTTAATCAAATATCAATGAGTTGGGGTATCTCACGGAAGTGGGCTGATTGAAAATTAATTCAAATAATATTTTCATTGAACGTTCATAATGCAAATAATATCTTGTCGGATATAATTATTGGTCGAAACTTTCATTCGTAATAGTATTCGTTGAGTGCATAGTAGGTAGTGGGGGAAACGAAATCGATCACAGCGCACAACGTGGCAAAAAATAACACTTTGGGTGGACTAAATTTCATTTTTAATAGATTCGTTTTTAACTGAAAATAGAAAGGTCAACATGGTTAATCCCACTATAGACTATGTGCAAGGGGGTGGAGTTAGAAATAATGTCGATTCGAGTGTTCGTGGTGAGCAATATTGTAAAATTATCGGCGCCAAAATTTGAGGTTATGCTGTCAATGTAAACGAATTAATTATTTCTCTATTATACGTAATAATTAAAGAGAAAAAGATACCCAAAATAAATAATTTTCACGTACCTTTTATGCTATACTATTTATATTATATGCAAACAGCTAAATTAAATGATATTTGTTTAATAAAAAATTTCACGGTATTAAACATATTAAACAATGATAAAAATAGAGTTGAATCCATTCAATCCTTCTCTATTACCCGCTAGCGGCGCTAATAGACTTCGTGCACATAGCCAATAGTCATAAATAATCGTCTAAAATGTATATATTACGATATTT